>OY856339.1:14800000-17200000 GCA_963693475.1 Ectropis crepuscularia | reverse complement strand
GAGAAAAAGTAGCCATCAATTTGCCAGGTATGATTAGTTTAGATTCGTTTTTAACCAATCAAAAGTTTAGTGTTAGTTTTTGTTATCTTTTATTTATTCTGATAATATTATACAAATTGTCCCTCTACTATACTACTTTACATTACATTTATTACAACATAGGCAATTTACATTACATAATTATATACTCTTTAAATTTTGTAAAATGTGATTTATCTAAATTTTTGCTAAGATTTGAAGAGAGACTTACGATCTTGGAAGGTAAACAAAAACTATAAATGTCGGTACAAAATACTGAAAAAAAAATAGTCTTACAACACAAAACTAGTTTGTACTTTTTATTCTATTTTTTGTGTAGTAAAATCAATGTTCTCTGATACATCTTTTGCAACGCAATTCACAAATAATGAGTTCGTCGATAATAAATAAAACAGTATAATAGGTCCACATACCGCCTATACCCCGGTGTCTGGGGTGTATGGGGAAGTCAGGTTTTTATTTTCCCTACCGATTCTAGCACCGGCCAGCTCGAGCCGAAGTCCTACCGTCCGAGTTGCTCTTGCGCTAGTCGTACGATATATTTTATGTATATGAATTCGTCGAGTAGGATAAGTGACTGTTGAGCTTCATTGAGTTTTTTAGGTGTATGTGTAAGTACAATGAACAAGCTTATTTTGGAAGGCCTTCTGGGCTACCCCAACGTTTAGTAAACACAGTAAACGTTATATTGAAGATCAACTAGGTATCTTTGAAGTGGCAACAAAAATACATTTAAAGAGATAATGACTTCGTCATATCAGCCACATGATTATTGTCCATTTATAAACGATTTTTAATTTAGCATCATCATCGCCATTACCTCATCAATGAGTAGAACTCATCATTTGGGTCTTTAGATTTGTACCTAAATAGTGACTAAGCATAATCAAAGAGTCACCGTTCTGAATCAACTTCTAGACAATTCGTTTTTATATTGACCAAATAAAATAACAACTTTTTCAATTAGACTATAAAACATACATTCGGTTCTGTATTTATAAAGAAAATTATATCAAATATGTATTTGTTGAATTCTATTGTTTCATATGCAAACAATGTATTAAAATGATACTTAAACTAGGTAAGCTAGGATAACGCTATAAATGTTTTATGACAAATTTTGCAAAGTCACGCGACTAAAACTTACGAGCATAAAACGACGTTCATGAATTATTTAAGTGAGGCTTTGGAAGATGACAAATATCTATTCTGTGTTGTTATTGAAAAACGTTAACACACTTAATCTTCGGTAGCATTTGGTTTCTATGTTTTGCCATTGAGGCAAACTATTAATACCAAAAAACTCATCGAGTGGGAGTTGGGCGTACGATATGGTAAATGGTAAATATCACATCGTACGTATGAAATAAAATTCGATCAATATTTTATGGTGGCACGGAACTCTCGAATTGGTCACTCGAACTTCACCGGTTTATTTTAAACTTCTTAGAATAAATGGCCAAGCTTTGTTTATACCTGTCGCGGGACGGGGTTATCGCCATAAGAAATCAGATTCAAAATCAATAGGCTAATAATCCTGAAAAAAAAACCGAATTAGTCCATCAGTTAGATTGCTAAAAAATATTGTACACGGATTTTTTCTTTTTTTTCACATACAAAAAATACGAAGATACAGCGCTTAGACGTTTCTAGTGACGCCACTTGTCGTTAAAAATCGTACGTCACTCTTAAACGTCACGCCCCACTCTAGACCTTCGACGATCTGTGTCTTTGTGGATTTTTAATAATTTGATAAAAAAATACGTGTCCCATATAATTATTTCCATGATATACCCGACGGACTAATTAGAATAGTTTTTTTTACCCAGTTCGCATTCCTATTCGATTTGAATGTTATGCATGTGACGCGGGATTTTCATTGTATGTTGTTTGGAACAGTTTTCCGTGACGTGAACACGAAGATCCCTGTGGACGAGTCTCACTCGCTGGAGCCGGAGGCCGCCAAGCCTGACTGCGTGTACATGGACGCTATGGGGTTCGGGATGGGCTGCTGCTGCCTGCAGCTCACCTTCCAGGCGTGCTGCATCACCGAGGCGCGGACTCTGTACGACCAGCTCGCTCCGCTCTGCCCCATCATGGTGAGATATCATAAGAACTTTGTCTACACATCTATACAAATAAATAAATTTTATATGTCTGTTTGTAATTCCAAATTCCGTAAGTTACGGCTGGTCTAGTAAGCTACGGCTGGTCTAGTCGAGAGAACGGCGACTGCCGATCCGGAGACCCCGGGTTCAAAATCAACTTAAAACGGTGAAGGAAAATATCGTAAGGAAACCGACATATATCTAGAATCTTTCGAAGTCATGTGGGGAACATTAATGTTTATGCTAATTCCAATTAACAGTTTTTCCCTGAATATGTATGAAAGTATACAAATATTTTCTTACAAAAAAAAAAAAAAGTTTTTTTTGTCTGTCTATTTGTTCCGGGTAATCTCTGAAGCGGCTCGATCAATTTTAATGGGACTTTCACTGCTGCTGCACAGCTGATGTTATAAGTTTTTCCAAAGCCTAGACTTAGACGTTCTCATTACAAAAGTAGGCTCAGTCCGCTTGATCTTTGGATCGTCAACCATGTAACGAATCGTTGTTTTAAAATGCCTAACAGTAGTTGTGTGTTAGCTGGCGTTGTCCGCCGCGTCGCCGATCTACCGCGGCGTGTTGACGGACGTGGACTGTCGCTGGAACGTGATCTCGGCGTCGGTGGACTGCAGGACGCGCGAGGAGCGCGGCCTCGAGCCGCTCAAGAACGACAAGTTCCGCATACAGAAGTCGCGCTACGACTCGATCGACTCTTACCTTTCGCCGCAGCATGAGAAGTGAGTATACCTGCCAGTAGCTAGTAGAATCACTGCTTCGTTTGATTTATCTATATTTGTTACGTATATACGTCTACTCCGTTCATCTCCGTCTAAAGCTGAAAGGTTTTGATCCATCACGGCATTCGTTTTTAGGGTTCCGTACTCAAAGCGTAGAAACGGAACCCTATTACTGAGAATTGGCTGTCCGTCCGTCCGTGCGTCACCGGGCTGAATCTCAAGAACGGTGATAGCTAGACAGTTGAAATATTCACAGATGATTTATTTCTATTGCCGCTATAACGACAAATACTAAAAAAAATAATATTTAACTTGATTTTTTTACCGTTTCTTGCTCCATTAGTCCGTCTCAAGAAAACTAGATGGCGCCACTAGTAAAAATAAAACGCGATATAGAATTCATCGTCAGAATCATGAAGGAAAAATAAAAATATTAAAGAAACTTTTTGCCTGTCTGCGGAAATTGCGATGTATGAGGTCCGGATAAACCGGATAGTCCGGTCGCCGTTTATTTGCTAATGGTACGGAGCCCTTCGTGCGGGAGTTCAACTCGCACTTGGCCGGTTTTATTTAGAGTTCGGTCCAAGATGGCGGATAACGTATTTTTCTTAACTCCCTCAATATGGGTATCAAATGAAAAAGCTTTACTAGGAAGATACTATAAACACTATGATAAATATTGAATCCAAGATGGCCGCCTGCACAAAATGGAGAATTACATTTTTTCATTTTTTAGCACAATATCGGTATCAAACGAAAAAGCTTTACTAGTAGAATTTATATATATTATGATTAATTTCATATCGAAGATATTTTCTCTAAATTTGTTACATTGTCCTTTTGTTAAGAAGAGTGTTGCTTACTCTACACGGTGTTTGTTTTCAGATACAACGACATTCCAATAACGCACGAGCCGACGATCTACCGGCGGCTGCGCGAGGGCGGCATCGACCACCCGCTGGCGATGCACGTGGCGCACCTCTTCATCCGCGACTCCGTGTCGCTGTTCTCGGAGCGCGTGCACCAGGACGACCAGAACGACACCGACCACTTCGAGGTGAGGGATGAGTTTCGGAACCAAGTTCCTTGAAAGGCTTGGAGATGATAGAGATTTTTCTGCGCGACCGAACTGGAAAAAATGTGAGACTAAAACATTAGTAAAAATATGTAACGAAAGTGACGCGTGACCGTGACCAGTGTTGCCAACTTTATTTTGCAGGTGATCATACCGTAAATAATAAAATTACGCAATACCTATTTTGTATTTTTCGCTTTTATATAATTCGAAAGAATTTCGTTCCTACCTGGACGTTTACTCTCTTTCTACGAAAAACATAATTTCGAAATAAACTCGCGTCTCTCCTATTCCGGTTCTACTTCGATCCGTCGTTTCGTCCGTTTAAATATTCGATCGGACGAAACGAAGTAGAACCGGAGTAGGAAAGTCGCGAGTTTATTTCGAAATTAAATTTTTCGCAGAAAAAGAGTAGACTTCCTGGTGATATGACACGTGTGGTGTCATGTCTTTTTGTTTTTATTACGGGAACATAACGGGAACGAGAACTGCGCGAGTAAAACCGTGGGGCGCTGCTAGCAATGACATAAATTCTAGAACTGTACAGGATTTTAAGATATTTCAGGATTGTTTTTTTTTCACAGAATATCCAGTCGACGAACTGGCAGACGATGCGGTTCAAGCCGCCGCCGCCGAACTCGCCCATCGGCTGGCGAGTGGAATTCCGACCGTGCGAGGCGCAGCTCACCGACTTCGAGAACGCGGCCTACGTCTGCTTCGTCGTGCTACTGACCAGGGTCATCCTCTCCTACAACCTCAACTTCGTCATGCCGATCAGTAAAGTATGATCATTGTCTACTGGAATTTGTTAGGCTAACATTAAAGTCCTCACTTCCTAAGGCTATTATAAGATACCACGAGCTTAAACCGTGCGAGGCGAAACTTACCGACTTTTAGCTCGCGGTCTACTTCTGAACGGTGATAATAAGTATTGACATGTGTAAATAAATATTTGTGGGCATATCCCACACAACACCATCTAGTCCCACACTAAGCATAGCTTGCACTATTGGAGTCAGATAGCTGATATCATCATCATCAACAGCCCACTAAATGTTCCCACTGCTGGGACTCGGGGCCTTCTCTCGCAAGGAGTTAAGGCCATAATCCACCATGCTGGCCCAGTGCTGGTTGGTGATAGCTGATATAATACGCATGTAATTGTAAAAACATAGGTACATATTATAGAAACATCCAGACACAGAACAAGTATTTGTATTCAACACTCAAATGTTTGCCCAGGGTGGAAATCGAATCCACGACCCACGGCTTCACAAGCAGACTTATTACCAACTAAGCCACTACTAGACCAGTCAAATGCTCAGTTGTATTCTATGGAAATATAAAAACTATTTTAACTTTTTGTTTAAATGGTAACATGTGTATTGTAGAAGTGTAGGTAGGAATATTATATGAGTAATTATGATTAATTTGTTGAATAGTTATAACGTCGCCGGATAATGTTCGGTTTTTTCAGCTACGTCATTCAATTTTGATGTACTCGTAGATTGACACAACAATGGTATTAAATGTGGAAAATAGCATAATTATGAAACTACAGACTTGTAAAATACTGTCAGAATGTGAAGTGCCTAACACTTACAAGCTATACTTACGCACATACGTAGGACGTATCCAAAAGCAACATCTAAGTGTACGTGGAATCATTTCATATACTTTTCATACTGTACGTCACTACATTACATTACTACATTCATTAATTCCTCATAAGACAAGCCTTCAAAGTAAGACTCAAACATCATCATACAAATTGGATTAAAGACAATCCTAGATGGCCGCCTCTATAAAACGGCGGATTACATATTTTTACACAACTCCCTCAATAGGGTATCAAATGAATGGGCTAGTAGAATAAATACACCATGAAAAATTTCAAACAAAAATTACCACAGAATGACGGGTTATTTTTTAAAATTCATCATATAAAGTATTGTAGAATGAAGTCGGTGGTATTTTGCGTGGTAGGTGGATGAGAACATGCAGCGCGCGCAGCGACGCGGCGCCGCGCTGGGCGAGCGCTTCTGGTTCCGGCGCGACGTGGGCGCGCCCAGCAGCGTGGCGCCGCACACGCCCGACACCAACGAGCTCTACGCGGAGATGACCATCGACGAGATCGTCAACGGGAAGGTAACATCCTATTACCATCATTACCTACCACTGCACTCTTCTCCCGGAGATGTAAGTTTCATCATCACCAGCCTACCTTAGTCCACTACTGGACATTGTAGTGGTAGGACTCTTAGCAGAGTCCGCCTGGGGAAGTATCACACCTTTGTCAGTTACAGCCAAGCAGTAATGTGCAAACATTACTGTGTTCCAGTTTGAAGGGCAATGTTTCCAGAGAAATTACAACTTGATATCTGGGTGACAAGCGCAGTGCAGTGCTAGATAACGATTTGGAATCTTCATGTTCCAATAGTTGCGTGTCACTGTGCTGTTATGTGGCAGGCATGTTGTTTACCATCAGGTACATGTCCTGGTCGTCACGTCACTCTTTATTTAAAAATAAAAAATAGTCCTCTCATGGTTCGCCATTCATTTTACTCGCTTTACTTCTCGATCCACTTCCTGCTGTCTTCCGTATATCGTCACTCCCTCTAGTCTCATGGCGTCCTACACTACGTTTACCGATTCGCGGTCGCCTCTCAAGAACAAGTTACTCCACCGGTTATCGGTTTTGCGACAGATATGACCGGCCAATTGCGACTTCAACTTGCAAGTGCGCTGAGCTATGTCGGTAGCCTTGGTTTTCTGACGGATCACATCGTTCCGAATACAATCCCTCAGAGAAACTCCAAGCATAACTTTCTCCATAGCTCGCGGTGCGACTTTGAATTTGTGGATTGCCTTAACTGTTAGTATCTACCTACGTTTCGGCACCATAGGTCATGACAGACAGGACACACTGGTCGAAGACTTTTGTCTTTTGACATTGTGGGATAGACGACGAGAAGACACGTCGTAGTTTGCCAAATGCTTGACGGTAGAATAACTGGCAACGTACCATACGATACTTCCTCGGGCGGAATCTGCAAAGAGTCCTACCACTTTCAAAAGTAATGATTGATAATTGTTTTCAGTCGGGTATATTCCCCGGGTTGATCCCTCTGATCGAGTCGTACCTGTCCGGGATGGACGTGGACGCGGACACGCACTGCTCCGTGCAGCAGTACCTGAAGCTCATCCAGCGGCGCGCTTCTGGCGAGATCTCCACCATGGCCACTTGGATGCGCTCCTTCGTCACACAACACCCCGACTACAAGTCAGTACTACCTACTTTAATTAGTTATACTTTTATTCGGCTGTAAAACTATGGAGGGTTGGGCTAAGGAGTGTCATCTGTGTACATAAAAGTGTCCGTCCTAATGCATTTAATTAGGGTGGCGCCACATTAGCATCAGGGTAAATTTTAAAACCATTAACGAATTCACGGTTCACGAAATAAAATCACTCTAGCTACACTTCTCTCAAAATAGTTATTTAACCTTTTGACCGCCAGGACTAAATTGCATTTCCGTGCCCTAGACGCCAATCGTACGAAATAAGTCAAAATTAAAAAAAAATAATGTGCTGTCACCATTTGATATCTAACACACAATATTTTGGTATAGTCCGTTTTTTTGTCAACTATAGACATATGGCGCACAGAGCTCATTCGCACTTGTCAAGTATAGGTGACTCTGGCGGTCAAAAGGTTAAGGTTAAATTTTCTACATTATTTTGTACTAAGTACGCAAGTAGTTGCAATTTTTGGTAAGTTAATATTTTAGTAGACAATAATATTACATTTTTTAACTCGACATTTTTCAATTTGTTTACAATTGCTACATTCATACCCATACCCTTAATCTACACCAGCGCCATTTTGTGGAAGTTTTTTTGAATTGTTATTTGTATCATATAGCTAGCCATATTTTAAATTTTTCTACCCTATGAGATGATACTCCTTATGAAGTAATTACAAAAGTGTGTTATGTCAGAGGTCAGAGACCATAGAATCGTTCGCTAGTTTCCACCACATTTTGGTACACAGACATATCTTTAGAAATAATTAGCTAAAACGTGACAGTTTTAAATCGGTTACTTGGGATAGCAAAATATGGTCTGATATTAGATACATACGCGCACGCATTGGATTGCTACGCTCAATCTTTGCATTTCTTTTTATACATAGTTTTTCTTGTTGTTAATTACTTATTTCTTGTTTTTCTTTTTCAGAAAAGATTCAAAAGTCACCGAAAAGATCAATTATGACTTGCTGAAGATGGCTCACGGAATACAAACAGGCTCGATACCGGCGCCTTCGCTCCTCGGCGGCAGTAATGTCTCCAAGACCAACGAAGACATTCCCAAAGCCTTCACCAAGATGATGGGAAAAGACTGCTAACTACAACTACTCTATTAACTCCCACGTAGTGCCTTCTGTGCCGGACGCACCTGTGTGAATTACCTCTAGGTACACTTACATTTTGCTGTGTGTCATAGATTTTCATAGAAAATCTGTCAGTTTCGAGTTATAATTTTCAGTATCACGTGAAATCTAAATGAGACTAGATTTTTATCATTGAGGTAGCCAGCTGATGCCTTACGTAGATTACTTTGAGGGTTATAAAAGGTTGGATATTGATTATTGTCAGGTACGTGTTTGTTAATGGCTTATAGTGGGGCTGAAACATGTTAATTCTCTTTAGCATTCCATTGAGATTACAAAGCTTTTTGAATCAGGGTTGCCATAACACTTGACGTTAAATTATGTTTTGTAATTGTCTAACAATTACTTGTCATCCAAATTGGGCACTCAAATGTTAGCATCTCAAATAGGATGAGCATTTAATTACCCAACAATAGTATTTACAGAGTTACTCTACATACATGATTATGTTGACCATTTACTGTTTAATTTGTTATATTTTACATAGTGTTAAATAGTTGTATGAGGTTAAATAGCAATGCCAACAAACTTAGTTTTATGAGGATTCTCAAATTATATAGAGTAAATATTCAAAGAATAGTTGAACAATTTTTACCCAATGGTATTTGACGATAATGACATTGTGATAACTATATTTCCATAGAGCATTTAAATTTTATTGTTACAGTTTATTGCATCAGTTGTTTTTATGTGAATATTTATACACAGACCAGTCACAATATATACCTTCATTGAATTAGTATTTTTCGAATTTGATAAATGAATATGGACAGACTTTAAATTGTTTACAGTTAGACAAATGTTATAAGCGTAGAAATTATTATTCATAATTTATTATTTGTTCTACGTTTAAAACCTGTATTTGCCGTTGTTTCATCATACCACTTGCATTGAATTTATTACGCACATAAAATGTTTAGTGCACCAAACGATTTTATCTGTAATCATAGTTTTATTGTCGGTATACTGGTATTTTATCGGATTTTATACATCTTTATTTTGTAGGTTGACGATTATGATTAGGGCCCTTGAGGGTGTGGTATAATCTATTAATTAGTGACAGCTAAATTATGTACTTATCGAGAAACTACCGCATAGTTTCCGGCACTGTAGCGATATTTATTTAATATAACACGAGTATCACTCACATAGAGCGGAAAAGTCGAAACCGCGTAGCGGTAGATACTGTGCTAACGGAATGGTGTGTGAGCTCGTATAATGGGTAGTACTTATGAGGCGAATAACTTAAAATTCACATCGAATATTGTATTGTAAGAGACAATAACATAGCTATGTATTATTTTAAAGTTCCTCATTATACCGGTGATCCATAGGACATTTTAGAATATGTATTTACATTCTTATAAATGAGCACAAAATTATTTATGTTTCTAAGCACGTTTTCTGAAACAGTATGTGTAATGAGTTGTATTCTGCGTTGTTTATGTAATTGTTGTGTATTTTATACATTGTTCTGTTAATATTTTTTTAATATTAATTAAAATATTTAGGACTGATTTTACTATTTTTATTTCCGCTAATTCAGAACTAGCAGTCCGCCCTGGCTTCGCCTGTGGTACAGAATATGCCTATAGCAGTATAGCACTCAGGAATCACGTACATATCCAATGATGAATGAATTTTTGAAATCGACCCAGTATTTCCTGAGATTATGGCGTTTAATAAAAATACCTCTTCAGCTTTATAATATTAGTGGATGAGTGTCTTAGGCCGCTACATGTATAAGCACCTCATGACCTCATCCATTTTGACTAACGGCATTCATTCAATCGCCTCCCTCGACAGCCAACTAAAACGTTTACGTAATGGCTTTCAAAGGAAATACCATTTTAGTTACATGGTAGACCCACGTTCTGCGGGATCCTTAACTCTGTTCGTTATTCGTCTTGGTACATAATTTGGTCAAGTACGTGTCGGACTCTCATATTAACTGATTCGTTGCGGATGGCACGTATCAGTGTCATCATTTTCTTTCGCGTGTGGCGTTAGGCACGGATATGTGTCATTTTAAAATCGACAATAACTCCTTCAATTCAGTTTAAGAAAAAAATTAGCCAGAACCAAACTATTTCAATTTTTCACGTATTTTAAGCTCGTAGACTTCGTTTCTGGATTTAGTAAGATTTTTATAAAAAAGGAGTCACCAACCTTTTATTAAATTTGCAGAATTTGATAATATAAATAATATATTTATTACAGCGTAAACGACCAACTCCCTAAAGCGGGAAAATCACACTGCTTCTGTTGGTTTTCTTTGTCTCCTATGAAATGCTACATTTTTAAAAACGCACGATAACATTTTCTTTTCCCATTGTAACGACAACTTTATCTATAACGTTGAAATAACACAGTCCCTGAAGTGTTGATAAAAATGTAAAAATGTCTCGAAATATTGCAGGTCACTGTCATACAATTTTGGCGGTATACAAAAATATAGTCCTCATATTTATAATCGTCTATGTTAAGAATAATAAGAAAATACAAATACTAAATCAAAAAAATATGTAGTAAGACATCATACCTAAATATTTCTGGCGTCTAGAATCTATTTACATTCTTCGTTATTTTAAAACACAAAAAGGATTTAGAATTAAACTTTATATAAAGCTAAATTATAGATATACAAATAAATCAGACATTTATGCATCATATGTATGTACCTACTTGATATAGAAAAATACCACGCTGCTTCAAACTGCGCGGGTCAACATGGTTAATATGAGTCATAACGCTAGGACAGAGAGTTGCATTTGCTAAAAGTGCTGTCACTCCTTAGAAAAGAGCTGTTTTGTTGATATTGTTTACCGTTGGCCCGCAAGGACTGTAATCACTCTGCGATAAGGTTCATTTTGCATGAAATTTTAAGTTCTTGCAAAAAAAAGGGTTTGAAAAATACCACGAGTTGTTGTAAACAATGGACGGCCCCGGCCGGAGGGATGCAAGTTGCGTGACCCTACGAAGTACAATTTACAATATTCGGTCTTATGCCTTGCGTGTATGTTTTATTTTTGCACGGAAGGATACAACCTATTTATCTTGTAAGCGCATCTTGTTTTTTGAATTACTTTTACTTCTGGTTTGCTATCCTTAGTAACCAGACGTGCGTGCTCTACTTGTTCCTATTTACCTTACCGACTTTCGCTAAGTGTTTTTGTGACGACCGTGGCTTGTGTTACTGGACTCTACTGATTTTGCCTTGCGACGATTTCGGCTTTGAACAGGACTCCGTAATTTGCAATTGTGACGATTTTGGCTTGTGTTACTGGATCGTGATTTTGCCTTGCGACGATTTTGGCTTTGAACTGGACTCCGTGATCTACCATCGTGACGACTTCAGCCTGTGCACGCGAATCTCTGTTTGCCGTGAAATTCAAGTAAGTAAGATTATTTTCATACTTGGGGAAATTTTCCCTGTTCGCGTCCATTTAGTGCAGGCAAAGAGCAGTCAACTTCACTTGTCGCTATAAATAAAAAAAATAGAATCGGGAAAGATGCGCTCTCGTTTCATACTCACTGGCTTGCTCTTTAATCCGCGCTCTCGTGGGAGAACCTTACTCACTCAAGAGTGTATCCGCTGCTAAATATTATGTAAAAAAAATACATTATCTTCAAAATAGAGTAGCTAAATCCCAAATATGATATCTACTTACTTACTAGCTCTTTTTTTAATACACCTAATTTACATCACTACCTACATAGTACATATTTTTAGACCAATTAGGATTTATAGACTAATAAAAATGCCCCTTTAAAGCGTCTCGCCTTTTTACTGTCGAAATAAAACTATATACGGGAGTTTCATTCGAATATTTCTTTTTGTAGGTATGGAATACCCTTCTTCGAGTTCTTCGGAACCTGGACCATCGTGTGACATAGATCCTTTGGATTGGCCAATTCCTGGACCATCATCTGGCATAGATCCATATATGGCTCTTCTCCCAAGTTCACCCATACCTAGACCATCATCCACCATAGATCCCATAAGCGTGGAATTGGAACAAATTATGTCTCCACAAGAAAGTGATCCGTTATACGACATACCAGGCTTAGATTTATATGGAGACGAAGAATTGTATGGGATTTTAAGCGGCAATAACGAAGAAGTATTAAATGAATTAAGCAGTGCAAGTCCTAACGTGGAAGCAAATGCTGAAGATTATCACGCCGATAACAATGATGAAGAGGAAGATTCTGTAGAAGAAACGACTGGTTGGGTTCCAGGTAACCCCAGTGATATGCCAAAAATATCATTTACGGGAACAAGTGGTATATTGGAGCCACATAACGCAGACATCAATAGTTATTTAGACTATTTTTTTTTATTTTTAAATTCCCATTTTTTAACATTAATAATGGAATGTACAAATAAGTACGGAAACAAATTAAAAGCTGAAGCGACTACTGCACGTGCTCGCTTTAGTAACTGGACCGATTTAAGTGTCCCCGAATCAAAAACTTTTCTCGGCATACTATTGCTAATGGGTACTATAAAACTTAATAGAATGGTAGATTATTGGTCAACGCATTATTTTTTCCGCTTAAGTCCACGCCTATTTATGACCAGGGATAGGTTTTTTTTAATTTTAAGAGCTTTGAATGTGCAAACCATCGAAAGGGCAGAGAGTATTTATAAAATAAAATCTTTAATTGATTTATTCAACGACACCGTTAATGCAGTGTATTACCCAGTGAAAGAGTTGACAATTGACGAATCTCTTATACTGTGGAAAGGGAGACTATTTTTTCGCCAATACATCAAAAGTAAAGCTCATAGATACGGCATTAAATTGTACATTTTAGCCGACGCCAACGGCATAATTTTAAAAATCCATGTATACGCAGGGTCACAAGACGTACTAGTAGGAGGTAGAAATCACACAAAAAAAGTAGTACATTTGCTAATGCAAAAATATTTAGAAAAAGGGCATGCTTTATATTTGGATAATTTTTATACCAGCGTGGGATTAGCTGAGGAGCTAATAGGAAAAAAGACGTACGTGACTGGTACCTTAAGAGCAAACCGCATCGGAAATCCATCGGAATTAAAAACTAGGGGAAGTACGTCCAAAATGACACAGTGTTTTTTTAATAATCAATAACTTTTTTATTATTTGTATTAGGAACATATTTTTTTTTAAAAACTCTGCTTATATTAATTGTTTACCCGTACCTTAAAGGATTTGTCACAAAAATCAACACTTACAGAAATATTTAGTCTTAAATGGAGATCAAGAAAAATCCGTTTTGTCCATACCGTATGGACAAAACGACACAAACCGTATGGACTAAATGACATACACAGCCATCAACATGAATACAATAGTAAATAACAAAAAATAATTGCACAAATCGCAAACAAATATTTTGGTACGCTTTGGCAAATCAGCACAGACCGCGTGAACCCAGCGACTGCACTTCATGCACCTCAACCACCCCTCACCAGGCTTTGAACATGAGTAAAGATCGCTGCAATATATACAGGCACAATCGTCTTCTTCGACTTCTTGATCAAGACCATCTTCATCTGAGTCTTCATTAACATAAAGAGATTTAGTAATTGCCTGGATTCTTTTACGAGTTGGTTTTTTAGCTTCAGTCTCAGCTCCTTTGAGTTTTAATTCTACCATATTTGGTGATGATGTCAAAAGGAATGTTGTAGTTCGTTTCTTTGGCTTTCGTTTACCCTGACCACTTCCAAATTTACCTCTGGGAACTAGAGAAATGACATTAACTGGAACTGCTAAAGGACTTGTCATAGGAAAGGAACTTGTAGATGGTTGGGAAATGTCTGAGTGGCCAGTCAATATGTTAGGAATATCATTAGTGACTACTATTGCGACTGAAGAATCCGATGGTTTAGATGGATTAGAAGAACTAGTGGACGTCTCTAATGAAGGTTCAGGGGCCATATTCCGTATCTGTGTCGTAATCTCACCAGCCTCCAGGTCAATTGGCAACGATGGAAGAAGGTCATCATCCTGGATTTGGTCTGGATTATCAGCTTTGGAAGCCATTGGTACTATTCACCATCTCTACGGACAAAACGACACACTATGTTGTTTTGTCCGTATTGATTGTATGTCGTTTTGTACATAACCTCAAAAAAATAACGATCCGAAAAATAATCTTATTGCAGCGACAATAATGTTGTATAATCTACACGATCACCTCAAGCCAAGAATCATGAATATAAAAAACTATTACACAGTAAAATAACAAAAGAAAACTTACCGAAAAACAAAAAACTGACGACCACTAACATACTTTTCTCCAAGCGCGAAACACAAATGTCAACATGGCGTCCGTTACGTGTTCTAAACGACTCTGAGAAACCCAATGGTATATTTCCGGTGGGGGCGCTTCCTAATTGCCTTATTTATGACTGTCTAAACCGCGCAAATTTTTAAATATCGCCAATGTGTCGTTTTGTCCATATGTGTCATTTTGGACGTACTTCCCCTACCAAATTAAAAACTGGCGAATCGTATATAGTACATAATAATAAAAAAATTATAATCACCAAATGGCAAGATAAAAGGGAGGTGATATTTATAAGTACTGAACATAAAAGTCTCTATCGAGGGACTACTAGTCGCCGTGTACGCACAATAAAATATAAACCGGCAGTACAAATAAAATATAATCAATATATGCGGGCAATAGACCGTCACGATCAGATGCTAAGTTATTATTGCTGTGAGCACAAGACCCTGCGCTGGTATAAAAAAGTCATCGTACATATTATACAAATATGTTTGGTGAATGGGTATTTACTTTATAATGCTAACAATGCAACTAATAAAACCACATTATATCAATTTAGAAGAAGTGTCATGGAGGAATTGTTACCAATGCCCAACACCTTTGAACTTTCTCGGCCTCTATCAGAGGGGAAAATACATTTACCGACCAACTTGCCAAAGAGAGGTAATAATACCTTAAGAAAAAGATGCAAGGTCTGTTACGCCAAAACTAAAAAAAGGGTTGCTGTAATAACTGGCTGTCCCGATTGCCCTGGATTCCCAGGCCTATGCCTTAAAGATTGTTTCAGAGAATTTCATAAATATTGAAATTCTCTGTAACCTTGTGATCATGCATGCGTCTGTTGTAAATTAGCACCGTTTGTGTCTTCGACCGTACGAATATTTACATATAAATCACTAAATCATCTACACAGTTATATCCCTTCATTTTTGTATCGTCTGATTGTACTATGTATAGGTACAACGTGTTAATGAAAAAGCGCTAAACCTGAAATTTGTTTGTTCAGTTTCATATTTAAATTAAGCAGTGTCCGTTCATTTCATATTATCAGAGCCTTTAACCTATCAGCGGCGGCCATTTTAGATAACAATAGAATTTAATTGTGTCTAGGGGGCTTCCGCTTGGGGTCGAACTGTTAATATTAATGAACCTACTCAAACACAAGAAAAAAAAGGCAAACTTTTGGAAATAGTCCGCGAAATTATTTTTAATAATTAAGTATAATATGCATGTACTTCTTTTATATTAAAAATAAGTTGAGATGTCTGAGGTTCAGCATTTTTTGATTAACTCGTTTGGTTTTTTTGCATAATCGAGCTAATTTGTATGTTGTCAATAATGAGAAATGTAGGTACTACGTAAGGGATAAAAATGTTCACTGTTAAAAAGGAAGTACTACTTTTATTATACAGGATAACCCTACCTACTAATAAAATACTTCCTTTTATTATGTTTATTTATGTAAGTTACGAGCTAATGGTCTACAAATAAATTGTTTGTAAATTTAAATATTTTTATTAGAATCAGGTACATATTTATTGTTTGATCAAAGCGTCATTCACCAAAGACTATTATTGCCAATTTCAACAAGATTAATTAACCTCTTAACATAATCATAAAAATCTAGCTTATACATTATTTAAAAAATCAGTCCTAACTTACATAAATATAAAACAAGTCATACAAAATTATAAAACGCATCCTTATTTACCTACATACTGATATCAATGTCATTAGAATAGACCTTAGCTTCGCAGTGAGCGAGATTAACAAATTATTAAAACCCTCGGAAGAGTCATTGTCTTATGTTTTATGTTACTGCTGCGAAAATGTAAATGCTGTAAAAATGTATATTTAGGTTGATTGGATCCACTTATGTCATGTTTTTCAATAAATATTAATATCTAAATTCAAACTCTGGTTTCATTTAACTCTTGGTATTCATTTGATTATTTTAAGACCGCACAAGTTTGCAGCTGTGTAAGTTTTTATTACGGGCACTTAAACAAACGCACAAAGCGCTGTTTCAAAGCTTATCTAAATTACTTTTCTTTAACAAAAACAACACCCGAAAAGCACCCATTCAATAACACAGTCATAAAAGCGTTTGTTATCGCTCGGCCCGACCGCGGCGGCGTTTTTCGCTTGACAGAAGCGAGCGAGCGGTTATGCTGTCTTCTTATTTCACTCGCAATCTGACGTTCGTGGTGTTCACAACGAAAGTTTCTCTGAGTGCCTTGGAAGTTCGTTCGCTTTTCGACTTAGTGCATCGAGTTGAAGTGATCTCCTCTGCCTAGTTCGAGCCTGTGGACTTGTATTATTTCGCGCATACCAACCTTGTGTATAGACGCTTTATTGTGCAGTGTGCATTTTACTGTGCTAGAAGACTGTTATTGAAGTTATCTGGTAAGTTATCTATACTAATATTATATATAAAGAGGAAAGATTTGATTTTTTGTTTGTTGGAATTGAATAGGCTCCGAAACTACTGAACAGATTTGAATAATTCTTTCACTTTTGAAAAGCTACATTCTTCCTGAGTGACATAGGCTATATTTTGTTTTAAAAAAAATGGGGATCCTTACTTAAATTACGATAAAGTGTAAAAAAATATCAAAAAACTTCCTTACAGCGTACGCGATACGCTGCGAAAACTATTGATACTAATGAACCGCTAGTGTTACATATTATTATCAAAAATGTCTGTGTATTTAAACCGTTAGTTGACACCACTAATCATTGACTTACTTTTTTTGAAGTGTCAAAACAATTTTGTTCCATAGAAATTATGGTAACCGTATCCTCTGACGTCACAGTCACGTCACGTAATGGACGAATCTATTACTGGTTATGAAGCGATAAATATTGGAATTTCACAAATTAGATTTTAATGAAAAAAAAGTTAAATACTGCAAATCGACATCTTTTAGTAAAATAGTTATTTTTGGATGTAAGTAAGGAAATGTTATCTTAGTTTATTATTTTCTTTTTCAGTTCCTGGAATAATGGCTTGGAGTCCTCCAAAATCACCTCTACCCGGCCCATCAAACTGGGATCCATTATTTGCCGAGTTGTCGGGTGTGATGTCTCCCCAGAATATCTTGACGGACATACCAATGCCTGATATTACTGACGCAGATTTATATGGCATTTTGTCTGGAAACGCAGACGACATGCTTGACGAATGCTTGCTTGAAAACCCAGATGACGATGAAGCCGAAGTAGTACCTGCAGAAGATCCATTGCCTACTGGAGATATATTGTCGGTAGAATATCCCTTGGAAAATACCTCTGAAGGAGCATCAACTACTGAATGGCATCCTGGTAATCCTGTCGACACGCCTGAAATTCCTTTTACGGGCACACCGGGCTTGTTGCCGCCACATAGCATGGATGGCAAATCTCCAGCAGATTTCTTTTTTTTGTTTTTTAATTTAAATTTGCTGAATTTAATTTTGGAGTGTACCAACAAATACGGAAACCAACTAAAGGCAACAGCCCGTACTTCTCACGCGAGATTTCATAGGTGGACAGATTTAACCATGTCCGAACTAAAGACATTTGTGGGTGTTATAATATTTATGGGAACCGTAAAATTAAATAGGATGGCTGAATATTGGTCAAAACATTATTTGATGAGCCTTAGTCCTCACTTATTTATGCCAAGGGACAGGTTCTATTTGATCTTAAGGGCATTAAATGCTCAAAATAATGAACGGACAGAGAGTATTTTTAAAATAAAAAGTATTGTTGATATGTTCAACGAATCAATGTTATCAATATATTACCCGTCAAAAAATATTGTAATAGACGAATCACTTATATTGTGGAAAGGGCGTCTTTCCTTCCGCCAGTACATAAAAGGAAAAAAACATAGATATGGCATCAAATTGTATGTATTAGCTGATGTGCATGGAATCATTTTAAAAATTCATGTGTATGCTGGCGCTGGGGATCAATTGGTAGGCGGCAGAAACCATGTGAAAAAAGTGGTAATGTTATTAATGGAAAAATACGTCAACAAGGGCCATTCTCTTTACCTTGACAATTTTTACACAAGCGTGGATTTAGCAGAGAAACTTCTGGATAAAAATACTTATGTAACAGGTACTCTTAGAGCAAACCGCGCGGGTAATCCCAGTCCCAGTTTGACTAATATTAAATTAAGAGCTGGAGAATCTTTAATTCTACATAACAATAAAAATATTGTGTTTACCAAATGGCAAGACAAAAGAGAAGTGCTGCTCCTGAGCTCAGAACATACTAGCAATTACAAACCTACTACGAGTCGCCGTAGCCGAACTCCGAAATTCAAGCCGTCGGTGCAAATAGAATACAACAAACATATGAGGGCAATAGATAAGCACGATCAACTACTAAGTTATTATTCATGTGACCACAAAACAGTACGTTGGTACAAAAAAGTAATAATACATATAATGCAAATTTGTTTAATTAATGGCTTCTTGTTATATCGGAAAATTAATAATTCTAATATTGAATTATATTCTTTTAGAAAACTTCTATTAGAACATTTACTGCCGCCACAAAATGTCCCAGAGCTCACTAGGCCTCTGTCTCATGGAAAAATCCATTTGCCAACCATATTCCCAAAGCGTGGTGGAAGGGTTATGAGAAAACGATGTCGTGTCTGCTACGCTAGGACAAAAAACAGGGTTCTAGTTTTATATGGCTGTCCTGATTGCCCACAGAACCCAGGGTTGTGCCTCACCCCATGCTTCCGTGAGTATCATAAATATTAATTATGTTTATGTATCGTTTTGCGGGAGAAATGTCGCTAGTGTGGGTTAGAAACATTATCATAACACGTTAAATTGAATACACATATCTAATTAAGAAATGTTTATTCAAATAATGGTCACAATGTCATAATTAAGATAATAACGAATCAGTTTCTTTGATTATTATAATGCTGTAATTAACGTTTCAATAAATATATAAATAAAAATAAACTAACTTTTTATTCAACACAACCTTCTGCATTTCCTTACAATCAAAACCAGGAGCCCAATTCTCGTGTTCGTGATATTTATCATCATACGACATATATCACTAAAATATAGTTTTTTGTATGGATTTGATGTGACATCCGCCATGTTTTCAAAATATTACAAGCACGGGAATTGGGCTCCAGCCTTGTTGAAAATTTCTAAAATCAACTTTGAATGTACTAACGTTCTAAGCTGCTTTTAGAAATGTACCAACAAAGCTTGACGTTTAGTAAATAAATAAATAATATATTTTTGATAGACTAACTTATATTTATCACAATCATCTGTTAAGACTTGTACTACTTAAGTCTGTAGCTGTAATTATGGTAGCTGAGTACCTAACTAAAATAACATTTTAAATACTCTTTAAATTTGAGATTTTAAAAGGTAATAATTTAAAGAAAAACCTAAATAAACGCAAGTGTAAACGTTTCAATCCACACTAAGGCCCTGAACAGTCGACGCAACACCAGTGCAACCTCTAGTTGTTTTCTGCTGTAGACTCTTCTATGAGACCGCAAATGGCGCGATGCGTTTCAAAATACGCATCATTATATGTTCGCGTCACGTTAAACGTTTTTACTTAAGTTTATTTAGTCTTGAAAATTTCTAAAATTTTTTGCATTTTTTCATATCTGGTATTTATATCAAATCGCAGCAATTCATTTGATACGAGCTGCCCAAAACATTTACATCCATGTATATCTAATACTTTAGGAACTTGGTCTTCTCTTTCCGTCATCTTCTCCGTGCAGGTTGAATTGTCTTTTGTGACAACTTTTGGCGGGACACGGTTAGCTTCTTGCCCTGCCCCATCACTCTTATATTTTTGATTAGGTTTGCATAAATCCTGTTGAATACAAGTCCTTTCAACAAAGTCACCGTCGTCGTCACATTGCGTTTCAATTTCAGCCTGATTTTGATTTGGTTCCCAGAGATCATAAGACTGGGAATCCTGTTGGGAACACATTTGTTCGAACAACTCGTCGTCGCTTTGCGTTTCAATTTCAGTCTCAGGTATGTATTTTCGTTTTTTAAAAAATCCTTAAACAAATGATAATATTTATTGAGGTACTATATTAATCTATAGTTAGATTTAAAGCATATTCTGATTGATTTAGCTACAGAGGTCAGTATGGGAGTAGAAGGACTGGGTACTAATGCAGGACATAAATAAGTGAGATTTCTACTAAATTATTTGTTATAGTATACAACGATTCCGATACGTTAATCTGACACTGTCGTTATTTTTTTACGATCATTAATTACGACACAAAATATGATTCATTACTTTTCCGATGTATTTTTTTTACTGTTTAATATTTAAATAACAAATAAATAAATATTTTGAACATAATCTATCAAACACAGTCTTTCGATCCCAAGAAAGGTAGTCTACTGGTACTATGGGGTTTTATCTGATAGTAGACAGGTATCCGGTTATTGACAGTAGTAGATTCATATAGTAAATGAAAATTATAAACAATCATAAAGGTAAGAACTATAAAATTAAATGCTTTTGAAAATGTTGTTTTTTATTTTACTAAGTCTTACGAATTATTTTATAATATACTTAACACATAGAATTGTTCAAACAATGTTTTAAATTTATTAATTCAAAATAAATGTTATAAACCAAAATCATACATAATCAATCATTTGTATCGTAATTCGTTATCGTATAGGACCACTACGATGTACATAATAATATCGTTATAGCCCTATCGTTGCATATCTATTTATTTTTCGATTTCTTTGATTTGTTCGAAACAGACAGATTTCAATCAAAAACTTTAATTAATACAACGTTCGTTTGTTTATGAAATAATATTAAATATGTATTTGACCGTTATACACAACTAGCATGGTTATATCGCGATCTAAGATAAAATAAACGCATTGATAAATCAATCGTGCCAAACATATAGCAAAAGGTTTACAACAACTGATAAAAATCAGTCACTTACCTTCCATTTCCGTATAAACACTTAATTTGTCAGTTCTAAACACTTCAAATGATTTATTAGACCGCTTACGTTCGCGTTTGAGTTGAGACTATAATAAAAACAAGTGGAAAGTGACAAAACAGCGATCAGTTATACTACATGGCGGGTGGCACTCGAGAGGAGCCATGAAATTTCATGGCGCGTGGCGCCCTAGAGGAGCCACGAAAAGTTTGTTCGCCGCCAGGCACTAAAGTTTAATAAAACCTCCGCCGCATTGAATCGGTTAAGGGTTATTACAGCTACAACCAAGTTTGATGTCATTTCACTTTATTCAGTTCGAAATTCATATCTTGCGCCCTGCGACTCGTACTTGGTCAGTATTAGGTACCTAATTGAAACCAGTAAACAATAAAAAGATATTATAGAATTACATTTATTTAGAACTTATCTACAAGTTGCAAAATATGTTGTTGTTCTTGTTGGCGCCATTCATCGCTGCCGGCGTCTCCGAGGTTCCCAGCGTATTCTGCCGGAGAGAATATTGTTGTTCAGTAACAATATTTTCGATAAATTAATCCGTAGTGGTAGGCCTCTTTGCAAAGCGTACTGGGGAAGTGCCACAGCTTTGCCAGTTATAGTGCAATGTTTCCCGATAAATTACAAGGCATTAAATTTAATTGTAATCTATGAAATTATAATCTTATCACAAAAGTAGAGTCAAATCTCTTCGTTTGAGTCTGGCACACATAATTTCATGGTTAACCATGAAACGATGTCACTTTTTCGGGTTACGAACAGTTCGATAGAAAAAAGGCAAGGTATTCCTATGTATTATCGCGAAGAATTAACAAATATTGAGTCGGAAACGGTACCTCTCATGACGTGTCGAATGATCTTGAGCGAGCCGCCCCGCAAGGACAGCACGCGCTGCACACGTTGCTTGATCGCCGTAGGACCCGCGGTGCACACCTGCCGACATATTACTTTACATTTTAGAAATGTATGGGCACCAGTTTGCGCCGAGACAGCGAAAGGAGACCGAGACACGTGTCGCGGTCGCGGCGCGAACTGGCGCCCATACAACTCCATAATGTCAAGTGTCTGTCGCGGTCTATGCGCGAACCGCAACCTTTACGTACAGGCTGTCCCGAAACTTTTGTAGTGCTCGGACTCTTTGCAGAGCCCGAGAGAGCAGGTAAGTAGCAACTTTGCTAGTTATTCTACAGCCAAGTAGTAATGTGTGAACATTACTGTGTTCCCGTAAGGGCAATTCAGAAAAAATACTGGGCTTAGAGATAAATCACTTATGTTTGGATGACGAGCGCAGTGCGTTTCTAAGTAATGATTTGATGGATTTGTACTCATGTTTGAATAGACATGCGTGACATTGTACTATTATAGGTACCGTAGGTAGGTAGGCGTGTTGCTTGCCTGATGGCTAGCAACACGCCGCCCACATATCCCAGCTCTCATCATCAAACTAGCAAAAAAGAGAATGCTCAGAGTCCCGGCAGTGGGCTGTCTTTGCTTTATGCATGTAATTGTATAGGGGACTAGCTATGCCCGCCGTTTCATTTGCTGAGCCTATTTTTCGACCATTGTTTTTTCATATATGCAAAAGGAAAGACAAGAAGTGTGCAAATATTGAATACGAAAAAGTAGGTAATTTATGATTTTCGAAAGGTAATGGTATTAGTCCTAAATCTATTTAGTCAGACCCGCTATCTAGTCATATCGAGATGAAGTCCTAAGGCTTCTAACCCGTACTGATAGCAGACAGTAGAAAGCAGATTCACTTGCTCTAGCTAGTAGGCTAAAAACAAAATCAAAACCTACCTCCAAAATAATTCTGTCCACGAGCTGTAGTGTGAAAAGTCCTCCAGATAACCGTTTCAAATATTGAGCGTCGTCATCCAATTCCTCGCCTTCAACCTGTTGGTAAAGTAAATGGTGAAACAGGTAAAATAGTGCGTTCTTCACAAGAATGCAAAATGCTTCAAATTCTTTTAAATATTATTACATAATCGTTTTTCCAAACGTCTAAGGTCGACTACGCCTTAATGTCAAACGAGCCCCGCTATGTCATGTAGAGTGTAGAGGTAGACCCATGCTCACCTTTTTTCAAGCCGACTATCTTGTGTCGTGGATTTAAATTTAGCTAGACGCACGATAACTCTTTACCACAACAGAAAAGACAACAAAGGCAAGGAAATAAACTTCTTTTTGCGTAAGACTATATCTTGTCTATCATTGTTTTGTATATCTTGTTGTGTGATGGCTAAGTCTGGCCGTGGAAGAAAAATAGGGGGATGCACGAAAAAAGGGAAGAGCGTTCCGGTCTGGACTGGAAGGTATGATGTACGAACATATGATGTGGAAGGTATGAACGTCATCCTGAAAATAATCACGGGAGGCGGCCGTACCTGGCGTGCCTTCGTGTACGTGATTTTCTTCTAGCCGACAAAAAGGCGAAAAGTCCTCAAAGAGAAGAAGGTACTACCAAGCCCCAACCAAATGGCCACCCCGAAAAGGCTAGTGGTCTGACAACCTGGCCTCGAATCCCCCAGCAAAAGTGCCCCCAGGAGCTCTACCCGCCAAAGAGGTGCGCCTTGAGGCCGGCTCCTGAACCCCCCACAAAAGAGCAGAGAAGATGAAACATTTGATGGTACTTACCTCCATTTCTTTTTCAGTGCGGTCTACTTTGTCCATGTATTTGAAATGGAGTTCCAGTAATCTGTCCACCTTCTCCAAGTCGTTTTCGGTGAACTTTGCCAACAGACGCTGTCGCTGGCTGCCTTGGCAGTTGCGCAGCATAGACGCTATTATGGACACCACGTGCTCTGTGGAAGAAATTTCGTTCTAGAACCCAACCACAAATAACAAATTTCCTTCATTTACTTATAGTTTAAATATGGGATAGTAATTGCAATATTAAGCCTTATGGAGAAAAAATAATGAGAAGATTTTCTTTTCATATAGGGGTTTTTGCTTTAATTATTTTAATAGTCCATTTAAACTCACTGTAGACGTAGATATTTCAGAGTCGTATTAGTGTATTTTTGTAAAAAGAATATATCCATCCATAAAGAATTAGTGAATGCCATTGATCAACATGATAAAATCATGAATTTTTAGGCATGTATCCCCCTATTTTGTAATATTACATTATGATATACATAAGTGCGCTAAGTTGATAATTACAGCTATTGCTAGCTCGAGGCGAATGCGAGAGCTATAATTAGCAGAGGCTGTAATTATCAAAGCGCACGTATGTCATACGACGTTTTATAACATATTTGCGACGGAATAAATAAAACTCTGACGACATTTTCAAGTGAAAACAATACAGCGAAAAAAAAAACGCGCGGAATTATTTTTACTTGTTCACAGATTAGCGATGCCACAGAGTAAGTAATCACTACGTTATATGCGCGCGCATCATCGCTTTTATTTTTTAAAGCAAAGGCACAGAACCAGGCGGTATGCCATTAGTAATTAATATTTTTGTGTTTTGTTACAGATAAAATTGTTGTAATTTATGGTCAAAATATATTAAATTAACGAATTAAATAATTCTTTGTTATATTTTACCTCTCAAAGTTAATTTTATTCATAAAATGTTGACCACTTTTCTGACATAAAAACTCTTTACTAAGATTTAAAAAGGTACCGTTCGTTTTAGACAGAGCATTTTGAAACTGTGCGTTTTACATTACATTACCGCACAAGTACGTAATGAGATACATTACGATACAGAAATTGGTGCAATAAGAGACACTTTACGAGCAAATGTGTTAGAAAAAGTATGATTATTACAGACTACAGACCGTGAACCGTGTCCGTTATTATGGTATAAAGTTTATAGTATGTTTTCGTTTATGTTTCTGTTTCGTTTTTATAGTATGTTTTCGTAGTATACAAATAATAAATTCAAAATAAATGATGTTGAATTTAGTAATGACCTTCATGTTGGTCGATGGTGAGCACCCGTTTCCGCTTGGGCGTCTTCATGAAGAGCGGGAAGACGGTGCGCAGGCCGAGGATGTCCACGAACTTGTTGCAGTTGTCGCGCCCGTCCGGGCCCGCCAGCGCGTGGTCCAGCACCTTCAGCGAACCGTTGCGGGACATCTTCTTTTCTCTGGAAATACATCGGTTTATGCATTGACATACACACGTCCAAATTAATGATATTTGAACGTGTACGGATGCCAAACAGCTTTTTGTAAAATATAATCTTCCTCTGCGCAGTTTTGACTATTAGAACTATATTCAATCTCATATCCGTAACCGAAACTAACGAATAATCTGAAATAATTATTATCCGCAACCGATAAAATTTTTATGGTATCCAGATCTGAAATAAGTATATCCATAACATCCCTAACCACAAGTAAAGCTCGCGTCGCTTCGTGAGATAATATTAGGTCCTTAGGACCGAAACTGCGTGACGCGCTCGAAATTAAAACCAATACAGAAAAAAAAGGAAAAAACAAAATAAGTACGTGTTTCAAGACACAAAAGCATGAGCTAAATAGCTGTATAAATTTGAAATTGGAATTCCTAACCAAAGAGGAGATATTTGAGATCAAAGTGGCCAGTACGACAAAACACCGATTCCATATTGTTAAGATCTAATAGCATACCTGAGCATGAGGTTCATGAGCTGCAGCCCCTCCCCGCGCAGGAAGCGGTCCCGATTGGCGGGCTCCATGAGCGCGCAGCACAGCGAGTCGAACATGTTCTCCATCGCCTCCTGCTCCTCCGCGCCGCTCGGGTCGTGCCGCTTGTAGAACTGTACAGATACAGAGAATCCTATTAACGTCGCTGCCCTTGCAAGTTCCAAAGGTATGTATTTTTTTTTAATTTTCACTTGTGTATGAAAATTAGATCTACGTTTTATTCTCTATGTGTTGATAATTTTTCTTTTCGTGATATTCCAACTAGAAACAGATGTAGCAAATTCTTTAAGTGTTTTGACCGTTGACAAAAAAATCGTATGTGCAAAAAAAATCCAAATACCTACATTCCATTCCCAAAACCTTGAAAATATCACATATGGAACTTGTCAGGCGCAGCGACGTAATATGTACCTATTATAGATAACAATGTTTGAATGTTTGTTGCTCAATCACGTCGTAACATATCGGGGGGTCTACCGCCTAACGAAAAACGCTTTGATGCTTTGACGCTTTGGCATTGCCGTCTCTTTCATTTCAAGCGAGAAGAAAAGAGACAGCAATGTCCAAAGCATCAAAGCGTCAAAGCGTTTGTCGTTAGGCGGTAGAAGCGCGGGTTGAAATGCGGAACACAGTTAGACTATAGTCTGTAAGAACACATTGTTCCAAAATATAATTTTTATTCCGGGAAAATAACGGGTACGGGCACTACGCGGGTAAAGTCGCGGGGCGCTGCTAGTGTAATTATAATTTAATAAATTTATATATAATTTAACTAGCGGTTTCATCCTCGTATTTACCCGTAGATTATAGTCCATAGATTTCCAAATTATAGTCTAGAATAGTCCGTATGTTATTCCGGAGTCTTATCGAACGGTGCTCCAAATTTAAATCCAATCCATTCATACGTTACGACGTGATTGAGCAAACATCTGAACTTTCGCATTTAAAATATTATTAGATTTTTCTGCGACAATACATATCCCGACTTCAATTTAAAATTAAATTCAGACACTCGACAAAATTTCTTAATTTCAGTTTTTTTTGTGAAATTCAACAAAACACATTGTTTCATTGAGACAGCGAGGTTTCGGAGTAAACGAATATATATTCGAGCTGTGCAAACTTTTGACTTTTGTTGAAATTTCAAAAATCGCTACTCCTATTTGGATAAAATTTATATGGGACTATGAACAAGACCTTTGAAGTACTCGTATGATCTACACAACTAAAAAAAAAAACATCCACTGAATTGAGAACCTCTTCGTTTTTGAAGTCGGTTTAAAAAAATTGTATTACTTTTGTGACAAATACAAATATTTGTTCGTTGTCCGAGTGTTTTAGAATATTGTATAATACTAGCGGCCCGCCCCAACTTCGTTTGGGTTGAACAACAAATAACTAACAACGACTACGGCGACATTTGTCGGGGTGATTTGCGAATCTAATCCAGGGCTCCACCCAAACGCATACAAATTAATTAATTCAAATCGTTCCGGTCGTTTAGGAGGAGTTCAGTGATATACACATACAGCATAATTATATTAATAAAGATTTACAATCATATAAGTGTTATATCATATCAATCATAACACAAGCTTTGTTTGTGCCTAAATGGTGTTGTGTGGAAAGTGTCCACTCATATATTACATAAATCTTGCTTGAAATAACTTAAAATTATTATTATTAGTGTAACAATAACTTACGGCAAGTTGCTGCAGTAGTACATCAATACCATCAAGCTCTCCAAGTAATTTCCTATTTTCAGGAGTATTTTGTAATAGAATAGACAAAATCTCTGTGGCATATAATTTGTTCCCATCAAATGGTACTTTCAGCTGAAATAGAAGACAAAAGCATTTAAATTGGAATGAATATAATAACAAGTATAATTCAAATCAAATCAAATCAAATCAAATCAAATTTATTTCAACCAAAATAACAAACAATTATAGGAAGTACAGAAACATCTTATCTATCAGTTCAATACAAGATGCCCATAATTTCAAAAACACCCACACTAAGCTAGGCTTGTCCTGTGGGTAGTTTTAATTTTAGGATTCACATGAGGTTCGTCACTGACGGCACACGAGTGATTTAACTTACAATCGAGATACAATTATAAACTTAAAAATAAAAATATAAAAATACATAGCCCGGGACTGACATCGATTACAATCATAAAACGATATGAGAATGGGCGTATGAGTGAGTGTGTAAGTGTATAAGAGGGTGTGTGTGTGTGTGTGTGTGTGAGGGTGTATGTGTGGGTGTGAGTGGTGTCTAATCCCGTTGCTCACCAAATTCTCTTCAGGAAGCTTTCCGTATCCTCAAAAGACCATTGGAGAAGTTGCTTTGTAACTTTTGATTTCAGCTCATAATAAGTGAGACCATGGATACCATACAATTTATCCAGTTTATTATATAACCATGGCTTCATGTATAGACTAAAGCGGCGTGCGAGTCGCGTTTTAAAAGCAGGTAAGGGCAATCTAAAAATTCTTTTACCTGATAATGACCTGTAGCTATCTGAATTTAAAATTTCTTTATGAGCGGATAGAGCTGTTTTAAGTATATAAAGCCTCCGAACACTCAGAACCTGAGCTTCCGCCAGTAAAAGGCTTGTCGGGAATCTAAAATGTTTCCCAAGCATTGTTTTCAGAACAGCCCGTTGGGCTCGTTCAAGACGAATAATGTTCGACGAAGCTGCACCCCCCCATACTGTAATACAGTAGGTTAGGACGGACTGACAAAGGGCCCAATATATAGTCTTGAGAAGTTGAGGATTTGCTACATCACGAAGGAGTTTCATTATGTAAATGAGTTTTCTAGTCCTTTTAGCCGTCATTTCAAGGTGCTCCTTAAATGTCAGTTTCTCGTCTATTTCTATTCCCAAGTACCGAGTGCTTTTTACTTTTTTTACCCTGCTACAACGCCGAGACTCATTTGAAGCACACGAATCGTATGGGGGTTGACATAAATGAACAAGAATGTCGGGGACAGAACGGGGGCCTGAAGCCGCGGTGTTATGAAAACAAATCAAGTGAGTTTTCGAAACATTGAGTGTCAGTAGATTTTGTTTTAACCATGCCGCGACGCGGGTGATGCCCAGCTGTGCAGTAGCAAACAGAGAGTCCCAGGATTTGTCATGAAACAAAATGACAGTATCATCGGCATAAAGTATGGTGTCCGCGCTGCTAGAGAGAATCGAGGCAATGTCATTTATGTACAACAAGAAAAGTGTTGGCCCAAGAATACTGCCCTGTGGCACTCCAAACGAAACTGGCTTGGCATCGCTCACACGGCTCCCCACGCGCGTGTGCTGGATTCTATCCGTCAAGTAGCTTCGAAACCAGTCATGGCAAATACCCCTAACTCCGAAGCACTCCAACTTCCTCAAAAGGATTGGGATTGATACGGTGTCGAAGGCCTTTGCCAAGTCCAAGAAGATACCCAGGCAAGGCAAGCCTTTGTCTAAATGAGAGGCCACTATCTCTGTCAAAAGTGACACTGCGTGTTCTGTAGATTTCCCATGTCTGAAGCCGAACTGCCGATCTGTTAATAAATTATGAGAGTGTATGAATTTCACTAATTGTTTATTGACAATTTTCTCCAGCATCTTAGAGAAGGAACTCAAAAGAGAAATAGGGCGGTAATTGTTCGGACTATTGGTATCACCACCTTTGTGAATGGGTGTTACAAGCGCAGTTTTCCAGATGCTTGGGAAAATACCGGTGGACAGACTCAAGTTGTAAACATGAGTGAGCGGTTCTACAACAAATTTCTTTACACGTTTGATCAAATTGTTTGAAATGCCATCCAGCCCCGGTGCGCTGTTGCACTTTAACTCCCCAATCAAGCATTCCACGTCGCTCTCGATGGTAGGGGCCAAGAAAAATGAATTAGCAGATAAAGATGGAATGCTCACTTTAGAGGCAAGTGACGCCTGGGAGTCAGGAGAGTTTTCTAAAAGTTGGTTAGCCAGGCGCTGGCCAACGGAAGCAAAGAAATCGTTACAAAAATTTAATGGATCCCTCTCATTATCCGTCGACCTGCAAAGGTCTTCAGCGTTTGACTTTACCCGCTTAGAATAGGTTAATTAATTTTACAGATGATGTATTTCTATTGCCGCTATAACAACAAATACTAAAAATAAAATAATATAAATATTTGGGGGGCTCCCATACAACAAACTTGATTTTTTACCATTTCTTGCTCGATTAGTCCATCCAAAGTCAACTAGATGGCGCCACTAGTAAAAATAAAACGCGCTATCGACGTCTTGGTTAGAAACATTAGGTAAAATAAAAATTTTTATAAAAACTTTTTTGATGAGAGCCCGTCTGAAGAAACTGTGCTAGTTGATGTCATACGGAATTCGGAATAAAGCTAAAGAGGTTCCGCTGTTTACATGCTAACGGAAACCCTTCGTGCGAGAGTCTCACTCGCACTTGGCCGGTTTTATCGTAAAGTGATAAGATTGTGTTTATGGGTGGTGTTTAGAATAGAATGACGTTGATAGAATGAAATATAATGAAATAAATTTTGCCAAACTTGTAGAAAAGGGTAATGGTAATTATTAAAACTGAGATATAGCCACTATTTTCAGACTACCCGCGTTCTGTTTCAACCGAGTTTTTGCGAGGACCGCTCAAGACGGGAGCTTCGGATCATTCGATCGTGCTGTTTGCCGTCGCTCGCCAGTGAGGAAACACGCACGCGTCGATTCATACTTGGTTCCAACGCGGCGTTGAGAAAACTTGTTTCCGCGCGGCCACGAGACAGTTGTGTTTTTAATTAACATTGAAGACGCCGGGCGTCGATTGTTAGCTTACGCGAGTGGTTATACGCGGATCTCTGCCCCGGACGGGCATATGCGACCGCATTTGGGTTTTGTTTTTGGTGAAAAGGTAACCTAAAACTGTAGACGCCGGGCGTCTACTTGTGCTTGACGCGGGTTGGTGGATGCAGGCGCGGTCCCAGCCTCGAATTTTGGGGGGGGTCACCAGTCCGCAGCCTCAGATTAGGGGAGGGGGGGGGGGCACGAGTAGAAATACAATAAATCGAGTAAAAAAGACTTTACTAGTAGCGTCCCACGATTTTACCCGCGTAGTTGACGCTCCAGTTGTTTTCCCGCGTTTAAAAATAGATTATGTACTACTAGACATTTTGATTTTTTTTTAGATTTTTAATCTAATGTACATGGGACACTCAGAAAGTTTTGAGAAACTAAAAAACTAACTTGTATGAAAAAAAATGTACTAAATCTTTTCAAAGAACTCTCCACCAGTCTCTATACAAAGTTTCAAGCGTCTGAACCAATTTTCAAAACATTTTTTCCAGTCCTCCGCAGACACCTCTTCCACGGCCTTCTCAAACGCTGTTAGCGCGTCTACCGGCGATGAAAACTGTATCCCTTTGAGCTGATTTTTAATTTTAGGGAATAAAAAAAAATCACACGGAGCCAAATCAGGACTGTAAGGAGGGTGCCCCAAGACTCTGACCGGTGTGGAGTCCAGGAAGTCCCTCGTTTTGATCGCAGAGTGCGCGGGCGCGTTGTCGTGGTGAAAAAGGACCCCGCGGAGCCCGGTGTTCGGTGGCTTATTTCTCATTGCAGAAAAAACTTCTGGCAAGCATTTTATGCTGGACCATTCCGCGTTGATACTGCTTTGGTCTCGAAGTGGAATTGAAATTAGGTACCCCGTCAAAGTGAAGAAACTAGCGATCAAAATTGTCCTTGCGCTCCTCGATCGCTTCACTTTCGTAGGTTTGGTTCATTTTGAAACAGCCAAACTGTCGACTGCTTTGTTTCTTATTGATAAATCTAGGATTCGTCACCTGTCACAATGTCGTAAGTAAATGCACCGTGACGAGCCTGCATCAAATTTTTGTATCATATTACGGCAACAATCCACACGGTCCTGCTTCTGAGCTTAGGTGAGGTTGTGCGGCACCCAGCGGGAAACTATCCTCCTTACGCGAAGGTGCTCGTACAAAATCTTGTGAACACTTCCTGAACCAATATGCAGAGTATGCTGAATCTCTTCGTACGTAATGCGTCTGTTTCTTGAATTTTTTTTTTTACTGCCAGCACACTTTATTCGGTGACAGCCGTCGTAGGACGACCACTCTTTTGTTCATCCCCCAAAGTAAAACGACCGCGTTTGAACTCGCTATACCAGCGGTAGATGGTTGCTTTTGAAGGTCCTTCATCCATAAAAGCAATTCGAAGTCGATCAAATGACTCGTCAGGTTTTAAGCCACATTTGAAATCGTAAAAAATCATAGCACGAAAATGTTCTCGACGCAGATCTATTTTTTAATAAAACAAAAAAAAAATGGCTCTCAAAAAAATGCGGAGGGAAATTTGAAAATCGAACAGTTGTATTTATACTTTTATATAATCGAAGTTTTCAAAATAATTACAAGTATCTCATACATAAAAACTTTTTTTTTCAAAACTTTCTGGGCCTGGTATATGATTTTGGGGGGGGGGGTCATGTCCCCCGTGACCCTCCCCCTGGAGCCGCGCATGGGTGGATGACACTTGACCTTAAAAGATTCTAGGTAGATGTTGATTTCCTCACAATGTTCTTTCACCATTTTAAGTTAACGGGAGTTGGTTAGTAATAAAGTATGTTAAACAAGAACTATACTCTACCTTCAGTCTTTTTAATATCCACTGCATGAAGCCCTGTTTGGCGACATCTGCACAAAGCTCCGGACGAAACTCTGTAATATTTTCCATTATCCCAAGTGTGTTGTGAACAGCATCCCGCTCGTCGGGAACTTGCTCGTCCAGCCGAGACAGGTTGTGAAGAAGCAACGCAGGAGCCTCTGCCTCAGCCAGAGCTGTGATCAGATCCTCTGCACCATCTTCACTTTCGTGAAGAATATCTACATCAGTAAATTCCTGTAACATGGGAATTTTTATAAATAAACCTTGGGTATTTAGTAGATGGAGAGACATTCCTACAGTAAGTTCTTAATGGTATCAGATTTTAATTTTATTAATAATTGTTCACTAAGATTCATGCTTAACCACCATCTCACCTGATATTAAGTGCTGTGCAACATGGTCTTCAACGGAGTGAATGCATACATATGAGAAACTGATTCAATCTCCATTTGAAGTTACCTATTGTCAGGGAATACCAACTCGGGCTTAACAACTTTAAAGTTTTTTTTTAACTTTTATAGGTTCGCACTTGACCGCCATCTCGCCTGATGTTAAGCGACGATGCGGTCTACGATGGAGCGTGTTTACCTAGAAAAAAACCGATTCACTCTCTATTTGACGACACAAAGATTGTAACTATCGGGGAAAACCCTCTCAGGCAACGTATTCCACAGCCTAGACGTTCTTATCACAAAAGTAGAGTCAAATCTCTTCGTTCGTGTCTTTGGAACATCAACCACGAAACGATGTCGCTTTTTCGAGCCCTTTTGCTTACTATGAAAGTGGCGATGAACCAAACATGTTACAGACATAAATTGTGTGAGAAATATTCATCAAAATTTATTTATTTACAAACACTCACATGAGTGTACCTAATCTGTTGTCATTATTTGAAAATCTAAAAAATTTGAGTCATAACAACAAAATTAGAATTCCTGTGCATGTGTGTGTGTGCATAGTACAACATCATTAGGAAACAGTGAACTTTGCATGGCTCCTGTGATTTACAACCGATTACCAGAAAAATTGTTGAATATCAAATAAATGTATTTATTTTGAAATAAATTAAAATACCTTCTGACAGAGAAGCCATATTTTACAGTTAATGGGTATCTGACTGATAAATTAGATTCAGATATATAAGCTTTTATTTATTTGTGGACACTAGCAGCGCCCCGCGGTGTTACCCTCGAAGTTCCCGTTCCCGTTGTTTTTCCGGGATAAAAAGTATACATAGGCTACTTTTTATCCAGGCTTTTTTCTTCCAGGCTATAATCTATCTGTGTTCCAAATTTGAGCCCGATCCGTTCATACGTTAGGACGTGATTGAGCAACAAACATCCAAAGATCCATACATTCACATTTATAATATTAGTAGGATTGGAATCATAACTAAATTTAATGCTTTCATTGTCATTTACTTTGTTATAAATAAATAAAGAATTTTATGATTACGTGAATGGATAATTATAAGGAATTTGCAGTCCTTGAATGGTGCAACTCTACAGTATCTAGTAACATGATTTTTGAGCTTTTGCTTTGGCCTTTGATATTTTGGTATAATTGTTTTTCATTACTCATTTACTTTATCACTTTGCTTCCATTATCATTGGATTGTTATAAATGCTTAATTAATTTTATATAATGTATTAAGAGGCCTCTTACAAAACGACAGAGCTCGACTTTAGGTAAAATAGAGCAACATTGTTGCGTGAGCCTATTCGAGTCGGCTCCGAGCATTTAGGCGGACAGAACGATCTTGAGCCACAATGGCAGTGTTCTAAAAATGTTTATGAAAAGATTTCTTTTAAAAAATTTTTGTTTGTCTAATAAAGAACAAAGGTAAATCAAAAGTATGTTTATTGTAAAATTTTATGGTTTTAGTAGAAGTAGAAATAAAAAATGGAAAGTAATATATTCGTAATATATGTGCCCTGAGCACCCAGAAATTGGTAATGAACTGCGTTTCTGTGTGCTTCGTAAGTGGTTTACATCCAAACAATCTACGTGACCCCTAGAATCGATAGTGGCGAGATATACTGTGGTTCTACTTATTATGGTTGTTGAATAGTGATAGATAAAAATCTCAGGCGTCCACCGCTTCCTGCAACCGACTAGAACGAAAAGAGTGAGCTCACTCTTCCCAACGATGACATGATTCCGTGCGCCCTGAAGTTTGGGAGGGCACATCTTTGTATTGAGATCGTTGCTATTTATGACCTCCCCAAACATTGGCACAAAAAAAATCTGACTGTAACTAATTAATTCCAGGTTAAAATCTAACCCGACTGGACTTTGAATATTATGTAGGGCTATAAGTATTATGTAATATTATGTAGTGGCAGGGCTCTTGACAGATTCCCCCTGGAGAAGTACCTTTGCCAGTTATTATGCCGCCAAGCAGCAATATTTCCAGAGAAATTATAAGACTTAGAGGTATAACATCTTAGATCTCTGGGTGACGAGCGCAGTGCAGGGCTAGGTAATGATTTGGACTCTTCATGTTTTAATAGCCGTCTGTCATTGTGCTGTTATGTGGCAGGCAAGTTGCTTACCATCAGGCACATGTCCTGCTCGTCTCGTCACACTTTATAAAAAAATATAGAAAAATTCTTCTTCAAACAGTAAATAAGATTAAATGTAACGGTCCGATCCGAAACATCAGATTGCAGAAAAAAAAATTGTTGTAGTATAATATAGTACTGCACTAGTCAAGCTCTTTCATTTGATACCCATATTGAGGTAGTAGTGAATAAAAAATGATTCGCCATTTTGTCGTAGCGGCTATCTTCGATTTGAAGTTTTGAAGTTTGTCGTTGTCGTAGTATAGAGGTTTAGTACTCTACTTGTCAAGTCTTTCATATGATCCCTATATTGAGGTAGAGCTGAACAAAAAATGATTCGCTATTTTGTGGTAGCGGCCATCTTGGATTTGAAATGTGTCGTTGTATAAAACATATTACTCTGTTAGTCAAGTCCTTTCATTTGATACCCATATTGAGGCAGTAGTGAAAAAAATAATTAATGCGCTATTTTGTGGTGGCGGCCATCTTGGACTGAATTTTTTTTTCTACTACATAATACTATACTAGTCAATCCCTTTCATTTGATATCCATACTGAGTTAGTACTTAATAGAAATATTCGCTATTTTGTGGTGGCGGCCATCTTGGATTTAAAATTTGGTATAGTATATAGTACTCTACTAGACAAGCCCTTTCATTTGATACCCATATTGAGGTAGTAGTGAAAAAAAAATTCGCCATTTTGTGGAAACGACCGTCTTGGATTTGAAGTTTGTCGAAATATAGTGGTAGTCTATAGTCTATCTACTAGTCAAACCCTTTCATTTGAAATTCATATTGAGGCTATTGGGTGGTATAATATTTAGCAGTGGTAGGACTCTTCGCAAAGTCCGCCTGGGGAAGTACCACACCTTTGCCAGTTATTCTACCACCAAACACTAATGTGCGGACATTACTGTGTTCTGGTTGGAAGGGCAATGTTTCCAGAGAAATTACAGGACTTAGAGATATAATATCTTATATCTCTGGGTGACGAGCGCAGTGCAGTGCAGTGTTAGGTAATGATTTTGACTCTTCGTGTTCCAATAACTGCGTGTCACTTTGCTGTTATGTGGCAGGCATATTGCTTACCATCAGGCACATGTCCTGCTCGTCTCGTCACGCTATATTATAATATATATATTACATATATATATTATGTAAGGCTCTAAGTATTATGTAGTGGTAGGATTCTTAGCAGAGTCCGCCTGCGGGAGTACCATACCTTTGCCATTTATTCTACCGCCAAGCGGTAATGTGCAAACATTACTTTGTTCGGTTTGAAGGTCAATGTTTCCAGAGAAATTACAGGGCTTAGAGATATAACATTTTAGATCTCTGGGTGACGAGCGCAGTGCAGTGCTGGGTAACGATTTGGACTCTTCATGTTCCAATAGCTGCGTGTCACTGTGCTGTTATGAGGCAGGTATGTTGCTTACCATTAAGCACATGACCAGCTCGTCTAGTAACTCTTGACTTTAAAAAAAAAGATAGATTCTGCTTCTTCAACAAGGAAATAAGATTACATGTAACGGTCCGATCCGAAAGATCAGATTGAAATGTTTCGATCCATTAAGATTCACAAAACGCCAAACGACTTAAAATTTTGTGGTCGCACTATAATGTTTCTAGTTATGTCATAAACGCTCGAAATATTACGTTACCTGTTCCCGCCCAAACCGGCCGCACATCCGTCCTCCAAAGCCGCTGCCGGCAGACTAACTTTGCGTAGCGTAATTTATTCTAATTTCGACTGCTGCTAATTTATTATTTTTGAAAAATTGAGAACTTACATTTGAAAAATAACTAGAGAATTAGATTCGACAAAAACCAAAGTATGACCGTGTCTAATTTTTATTTTGTAATTATTGTGTATTTTACACAGAGACAACGCTAAAAATGCAATATAAAACTTAAAATTGGCTCACGATTTTATTTTATTACTGATAAATGGGAGCAAAATTCAGATATCTGTACCATGAATTAATTAATAAAGTATATGTCTGATTTTCCCGATATTTTTTTAAGTATGAATTTTGAGTATTACATGTAGATTTAGGAGTGTGAAATTGACACGGCAGTGACTTTTCGTCGAAATGGTCATGGGAGATTGATCCCTAAGATCAATGGAATTATTATTAGTAAAATTAAAACAAGGAAACGTCAACAAGAAAGATTGGGCTATTTTTTGAATGTAATTATGTCTCTCTAGGTAATACTGAAGATGGTAAATTCGGAACATAAACTTTTTGAATTTCGTGCGAATTAGTAACACGCCCCTTAAGTACTTAATGTAAAAAATAATAATGTGAAATTGGTAGTCCTTGAATAGTTTAAAGTGGTAAATTAAAATGTGAATTGTGAAGTTTTTTATCAAATTCTCATAAACAACCTAATAATTGCATCCTGTAAAGTTGATTATGGAGTTCTCAAATGTAAACATTTAAGATCTTATTGTAATTACCCATTTTCGCAAATAAAGAAATTTATTTTTTATTTAAGTATATCTTTTTGCTCTGCCTTGTAAACATCAAATATAATATACAATGTGAAGGAATACCAAGACAGTACTGGGTTACCTGTAGAAGATTGACCACTTTAGTTGATATGTCAGTATTATCATGTGACAGCAACTCCAATAAAGAATTCACACATTTCAACTCGACAAGTAATGGATACTGATCCGGCACTGTTGCAACTGCACTTAATTCCTGCAAGAAAACACTAGAATTACTGGGATTCATTCATCTAAGCCTGAAGAAAAGAATTACCAAAATCTGTTCAGGCATCCTTGAGAAATCGGGGAACACACATAACAGAATGATTGTCAAATTGATGACCTCTTTCTTTTTAAACAGTTTTATTTAGCTTGACCTGGAGGTCTACTCTAATTCAACGAAAAACGTAATTTCGAAATAAACTCGCGACTTTCCAACTCCGATTCTACTTCGGTACGTCGTTTTGTCTGTTTAAATGTTGTAATCCTACTCTAATTGGAGTATACTTAGAACATTTAAATGTCAAACAATGTTGTACCGGACGAAACAAAGTAGAATGGGAGTAGGAAAATCGCGAGTTTTCTTTCGAAATTACATTTTGAAGAAATAGAGTAGACATCCTGTATGTTTCGGTCAAAGTAATAGAATTTTTACCTCCATCCTGTTGTCAGATTAATCTAATATTTCGTACACAGCTTTAGTTCTGATGACAATAATTTTATATTTTTTTTCAATAAAGAGTGCTTTTAGTTCTTACACACTAGTTTTTGAAATCAGTTTAACAAAAGATATAACATATATTTTATATACATTGTACATACCTGCAATGCTTCATGTAAATCTAATTCACTGTCCATGAACTTTTCAGGCTGATCCGGAAACTTTATTCTCATTTCTCTATTCTTCAATGCCTTTTTCTCAAAGTTCAGGACAAGTTTTTTAACTGCAGTGTCATCAAGAACTTCACCCTAATAAGGGGCAAAAAAAAGTTATTTATAGCTAATAAAATAATAATAATAGCTATAAGTAGTGTTAGATTTACTTATTATAAACTATTCAATAACATTGTTTTACGCTATAAATAATCATTATTCACAACAATAGTACTATTAATTACATTGTCCCACAGATAGGATGCTCGTGTACCAAGTGTGAGAAATCTAGTGTTAGTAACAAAAATATGTATCCAAATTGTGCTCCAAATAAAAAAAAACAGTGTAAAGTGTTTTGTCGAGATTCACATTAAGTGCAACTTTCATTAGCAATAGGGTACTGGACTGGGTCAAAAATACATCATCCTGATTAGTCCGTCAGATAGATCTTGGAAAAATATTGACACATATTTTTTGTTTTTTCATAATGTTAAAAATTATTAATATTAAAAATACTGACTAAAAGAAGGTAGGCAGTTATGTCAGCTTTTGATAAAAAACTTTTGTCAAAATGTACTGCTGCATTAATCAGTTTACTCACAAACATGATGCATAAAACAACATCAAAATATCAGGGACTTACAAGACAATAATGATTAGAAATGGTTTTACCAATTTGCAATAGGTCTTAGATGATCAACCAATTTTGTTGTAATCTTCAATCAACCCTAAAAGTGATTTATAACTAACTGTTGTTGTTTATAATTAAATCATTGTATAACTAAGAACCACCTTAGTTATAATAAATATGTGTTGAGCATAACTTTTAACCTCTCAACTGGCACGAGGCCAAAGCCGGGCTTCGTAAAAAAAGCACCCCTCTGGCACGAGGCCCGAATCGGGCTTTCTACGTGTTGTCGTATTTCGCGGGAATTTCTACAGACGCGTCTGTTCCTATCCCTTTTGCACCTATCTGATTAAATAGAGGAAAAAACAGGCTAGCTAGCAAGCCACAGATCAAGGTCAAGTGCGATACAAAATATTTGAACAGTCTTCAGTGTAAGTTAGCAGTGCGTGTTGTCGTGTGTGCCGTGTTCGTATGAAAGTATGTCGTAATAGGTGTGGTGTAAAATTATAATATGAAGACAAGGTATTTTATGGTTTTAATTTGTAAATAATATCTTAAGGTATAATATTAATACAAAACTGTATAGAAAAATAATAAAGTTTGATATGTAATCTGTATTTCTAATATTTTTCTGATTTTTTTTTATTTTTTTTATTTTCTCTAAGTTTACATTGTACTCGTTTAAAGATTCAACTAAAATAGCAAATTGTTTTGGCAGCACTTTATAGCAAATTTTATAGAGAATCTAAATATTTATGGGTTTATTATAGGTTTTCCTACAAAATTAACGAGAAATCGGCCAAATAGTGTAATATTGTCACCCCGCGGGGGGCGTGGTGGTGGGGGGCTGCCAGTCAACGGAGGTCGCGCGCGCGGGGTCCCGCCAGTTGAGAAGTTAAATCCATCATTCAAATATTTTAACGTACCTCTGTAACTTCAGTCTCTACATATCTTAAGATTTCTTCCTTTTCCTTATCAGATATTGTGGGTTCTTTGGTTAGGCTTCTGCTGAGAGCCTGGATTGTAGTGTCTGACCTAGGTTTGCTAATGCGGCGTAGTTTGGACCTGGAAGGCTCATCGTCAGAGTCCCCACTATCATCATCGTTGGGTCTTTTAGGAGTTGGTGTCGGCTGTGTACAAAGCGGTTTACGGAATGATAAAAATAATTAATTATTTGTCTGTGAAATTGTGTACCTACGGATAACTTTTTTTTTTCTTATGGTTTCCATTCGGTAACATCACCGAAATTTTAGATACACATCTATCATCGAATATAACTTCTTGACTAACAAGTGACGTAAGTGTAGATGAATAATTATAGAGATAATAAATCCAACAGCATTCAAGTGCTTATAAACATTATCATAAGCACTACTTTTATTGATAACCTTACTTTAAACGACAGCAACTCTCCAACATCCATGCTACTCAAATTGAGGTAGTTTTCTAGTTTTACTTCAACGATTACTTTTATATCTCATAAAATAACTTAAACTTTTGGTTTTGTTTGTATTTTTGAGGTTAGTTTATTGTTTGATGTTTGCTAGATGTTGTGACAGTGACATTATAACTGTATCAGCGTATCAGCGACAGTTTATTCTTTTACTTTTTTAACACAGGGTAGCGATTCTGAAACCATTCGGTTGCATCCGACACGGAATCTCATCTCTCGGTCTTTGTCTTATCTGTTTAGCATGACAAAGACCGAGAGATGAGATTCCGTGTCGGATGCAACCGAATGGTTTCAGAATCGCTACCCAGGAAAGGACGTCTTGTTAAATCTACTAAACTATGGAGACATTGGAGACCCCACTGTGCCTGTCCCTGGGTAGCGATTCTAAATCTATCCGGTTGCATCCGACACGGAATCTCAGCTCTCGGTCTTTGTCTTATCTGTTTAGAATGACAGAGACGGATTGTCATTCCGATTCCGAATCATTCGGAATCGCATTTAGAATCGCTACCCGTGCCACATTTTTAAGTGAAAACTTCTTTTGGCACACCTAGATAGATTTTTCGTGGGCTGTGCAATGAATTCTAGCGTCACGCTCGGATATGATAAGAAGTCTTCGGGTAAACTCGGGACCATAGCCATTGGCTTTCTAGAAATGCGTCAGCCAATGGGAAATGCTAAAAGGGCGTGGCCTCCCCATCATGGCATGGCTATCTGGAAATGCGTCAGCCAATGGGAAATGCTAAATCTTCGACACACTGTAAATGATCAGCCTACCTATAAAAAACTTTTGCCTAAATAAAGTGAACCTAGTGTGTATAAAATGTAATGTGCTTTTAATCCTGGTTGAACGGGACCAATATTGTAAAAGATCAGTGTGGTCCTGAAACATATCCTGGACTAAGGCACCAAGAGTTGTAAAAGATCTGGTGTGATGGACCACTCTGTGATCCTGGTCACGACTTTCAAAATGTAAAAGATTCAGAGTGAGGACTCTGTATTTAAATAAATATATATACATTTTATCCTGGTCAAACGGCAACTAAACTTGTAAAAGACCGGTCTCACATATAAAATATATATGAGAAACTAGTCTACCTAATGTGTACTATGTGTAATGTGTCTTAAAAGAAACTTGCTAATCATCCTGGTTTTACGGCACCAAGATGAAATGATCCGGAGTATATGATTCTTGAGTGTGTATGAGTATTGTGTTATTGAACCTAATATTAACTGAAGAAACAAAATGTGTAAGTTTGATTTTACAAATGACTCGAATGAAGTGAAGTGTTATGATGTGATTCTCATAGACTGGAGAGTGTCCTTAAGAATTATAAAACTTTTCTGGGAGAGTGAACTCAGGATTTATACATATAGTTTTTCATCCTGGTCACCTCATCAAATTGTACTAGCTGAAGGCCGTACAAAAAACACAAAATATAAGCTGAAGGCTTATAGAAAGAAATTAAAGTAAATAAAAAGTAACAAAATATGTAACAAGAAATCTAATGATGATGATGATTGTATGAATAATATATGTATGTTGGTCCAGAGTAATAAACTAAGATTAAAGAAGTTAAAATTGTAGAAATCAATTATGATATAAAAGTAACTTTCCCTGTTGTAGAATTAGAATCACCTTGTAGGAATTTGAATTGTGTTGTAGAAATAATTTACCCTGTAGTAGATATTTGAATTGGCCATGTGATCGTCTAGTAGTAATATAGGACTCTACATTGTGATTCGAGATAACCCAAGCAAGGAATTTCTGTCAACCTAAGTAAGTATGTATAAGCCTAACAACTGCTACGCCTAACAGAAGCACAACCATTGAATTTATATTCCACATTACTCAAGTCTCCCAAATAAAGATCTAGGTACAACAAAACATCAGGCAGGTATTAAAACTTATCTCCCAGAATATTTTTAAAAGTTATAAGTTAGTTGTAGTTATCTCTCATCAGTTTATTTAGAGACAATTACTATAATTCAAATACTTCGTTGTTATCAAGTCTTCTAGCCAAGATAAATATATTTTGGATATCCTTCAGTAAAATCATATTAGGTTTCAAGTAATAATATAGATGGCGTTAAATTAAAACATGTATTCATTTGAGTTACTTTCTCTGGCTAAATCATGGAAAACTAATAATACCAGCGTAGAGAAAAAAGCACTAGACTTAAATAAAATTATTTCTTATAAAAATGTAATATTGAGATAAAATATTCAAGTGTATTTTTGAGAAAGTGACTTGTATGAACATTAGCTTTAATTATGAGTTCTATAGAATCAGAATAATAGTTATAATTAACAGCATGGGATTTTATGAATCAAAATTAATTTTCCTTTCTACATATAGAGTATTACAAGCTTAGTTTTGAATGTAAATGTGCTGTTAATTAGAACATTGTCTATCTACTTGTGTTTGTTCTTAATAGTAGTAAAGAAAAGAGTTGTTAAGATTTGTTTTGAACGTTTATTTATTTAAAGTTTAATAATTTTGTTATGTATTATTATTGGACATAAATTTGTAGAGTTTCAAAGTTTTTTATTTTTATTTTATTTTTTTATGTTTTTTGTTATTTCAAAGGTTATTTATTGTATTTTTATATATTTTGTCCCTACAGAAGCGCTCCACGAGGATACCAACTTCCGGATTTCAATGACTCGACCACCCTTCTAAGCTAGACAACCAGAAAGAAGGGCAATAAAACTGGCGCCATCAAACGCGTATTGGAGCACGGGCTTTTTGTTTGTACGAATTATACAAATCAATTTGTTAGATAAGCCTCAAAGTTAAGCTTCCCATGCATTCTTGAAGGTTTTAGCTTCTACTGAGCTGTTATATATCAATGTAGAGTTGGCAGACATTCCCCATTTCCGTTAGGAAGGTCTAGCCTAGATGCAACCGATCCAATCAGATAATTTAAGGACATAGCTTAAAACTTCTTCAACCTCATTTCAGCTAGGTATCCGAATGCATTCACGTGAATGACTATTAAAAGGATGTCCGAAAATTAGCAGACTTCTGCATAAAGTGATAAGTATTGTTAAACTTTCCAAGGTACATGGAGAATCTCAACTCAGCGAGACTATCGAACAAAATTTTAAAATAAACTTTTAACTTTTTAAGAATTGGTATTAAGCTGACTATGGAACAACTTTATCTTCCAGCTCAAATGTACACAATTAGTATAAACGATCTCGTGACGTTAGATAAACTATACTTGTAACAATTTACGTTCTATCAGATAATCGATGGAATTCAAATTTAATATTGATCAACATATTTATCAATAGAAACCAGTCAAGCAAAATAATAATAATCTTCATCTACGTTTAACATCATTGGATATCATGTTTTACCTACATGATATTTTTTTTAAAACAGTTCCTAAGTTGATATATCTTCTCGTCAGATATACAGAGCAAAAATGTATTACATTCAAAGTAGTAAAATCTCAAGTAAGCGATTTTAGCAAAATCATGCAGCACAGTAAACAAATTTTACACGCAATGGAAATCTCATATATGAAAATAAGACATACTACACACTTTTGTAGCGAGTTTCTTACAACGTTACACTTGTAAACTCAAACATCAGATTTTGTTACTCTATTTGCCGTGTCTATACAGCTATGTGGAAGTATGCAATTTACATCAGGCAAGTTCACAAATTTTACACAAAATGAAATCACGTATATGAAAATAAGACATACTACACACTTTTGTAGCGAGTTTCTTACAATGTTACACTTGTAAACTCAAACATCAGATATTGTTACTCTATTTGCCGTGTCTATACCGCTATGTGGAAGTATGCGCTATTCATCAGGCTAATTAACAAATTTAACACACAATGAAATCACGTATAAGAAAATAAGACATACTACACACTTTTGTAGCGAGTTTCTTACAACATTACACTTATAAACTCAAACGTCAGATAGTATTACTTTACTAGCCGTGTCTATACCACTATGTGGAAGTATGCGCTATACATCAGGCAATAGTGAAATTCCTTCAACATAGTTCTAACATCAATTAGTTTAGCGTTATGCTCTTATACAAAGTATATGTCGCTATGTTATTTTAACCACTCTACATCAGGCAAATGTGGAAACAAGATATACTAGAGTTATGACGACAGCCAGCGCTATACTGTTATATTACCTATAGAGTTCTCCATTGTACAAGGATCAGTGAAATATAGTTATAGATTTTTCGGCATATTATCTAGTTAGTCAAGGCATAAATCCAATGCAGATTATGAGTATATCACAGATTACAGAAGTGGAGTATATATCCAACTCACCGAAGTTCGCTTCTCCTTATAATTTCTCATGAATTTACCGTAATCCAGCAATATATTGTCAGCAAGGCTTATGGTAGGTACTTTTTCTTTATTCTCTTCAGGTAAAAATATCACTTTATTTATCAATTCAAAAGCTAAAAATTTTCTTTGCTTCCATCTCATGTCGGGCTTTTTCTAGCAATCCCCGACGGACTTCTTTTCGAATCTCCCACGGACTTTTATGTCATCAGCCAGAAAAACAAAATCCGTCTTTTCAGCTATACCATCATAGAGCAATACAGTAAAGAGGCCGACATTTCGTTCTACCGTACTTCGTGAACTTTTACGCCCCGTCTTCGCCATACATCAGAACAAGATCAATATCCAGATATCCAGAAAGATTTATCCAATAAAATAATGAATTTTATTCAAAATTCCACTAATTAATTCATTAGTTTTTCCAATTTTATATTTTCTAATTTTTTATTTCATCATACATTTTTAAGCTTGGCAATTCTCGTTCCGCTCTGTCATCTAGATTTGCGCTATTATTTAAACAATCCCAAAATAAAATTCGAGGGGTTTTTTCTTTATTACAGGAATCAATCCAAATATGTGAGATCTCCAATTTGTGAATAGTGCATAAATTGCTGCATTCTAAACTATGTACAGTATTGCATTCAGTGCTCATCAAATTCGCCAAGGACATCTCGCAAACTTCCTGGTGTTTTGTGAAACGTAAATACGCCGCAGATCAATTCGAAAAACAACGACGATATCTTCTGATACAAAGCAGGTAGGTACTCATCAGGGTAATTCTTCCGTTATATAGCTCAAAGTTCTCAATTAGTTTCAGCAATATACCCATTCCAATCATTTGTAATCATGGATCTAAACAATCATTGTATAGTCTGCCTTTGACTTCATAAACCCTCCCTAACAACTACCTACATAACAACAGATCCTTTACAATGTTACTCTTCAACGCATAATACAATAACAACTATTGTTAATACACAATACAATAGTTGGTTTACAGAACCATAGATCATTCCTTGATAACATATGAATTTTAATATGATGTATTGCCTGTACATTACTACATTACAATCTTTATACAATAAATTCAATCCTAGCTATTATACCAGTTTACAATTAATTTTACTGAACATTCATTCAGTTTTTGTATGAATAAATTCAATTATACCCAACTTTTAACCAAGTATCAATAGATTTCAGAACAGTTAATTTAAAATCACTAAAGTTTATACCTTTTGTGTCCACAGAATGACTGTTCAAAACAGTCCAACGTTACCCAGACAGTCTCACACTGCTCTCCAGCCTGAGTCAAACGGAAAGAAGCCATCCCCTGGCCTCTGGATCGCTCCAATGTCTACGGAGGCTTAGTCATCCTTTGACCCTGGACAAGTCTTTGTGCTAATATTATTATAAATCTGAGGAAAACAAATAATTTAAATATCACAGTACAAATATTATAAATATATTTATCTATTAAAAAGTGAGTAATTATTTATTGTTAATTCTTCTTAAAGGAACGTGAACATGATGATAATTACTCCGTTCTTGTGCCCTGTGTCTCTCCACCACTGTCACGTGACCACCTGGTACCGTCACAGTTCAACCCCTAAAAAATTACGTAGACTTTAAAATTCAAACGGAGTAATTTTTTCCCAAGAAAAATAACTTAATAAAAACAAAGCACAAGAACAAAATCTAATAAAACGAATAGATTTGTCAAAATTCAAGTAACAGTAACAGAACTATGTGTAAATAGTGAACATGTATCCCTACAACAATATGAATGTATTTTTAGACCACCCATGGACAATTTTCATGACATCTCAGACTCAAGATTTGTTAGTAAATAGCTATATGATATATTACTATCCAGTCGCATCTCTGCTCATCACTGGATAAGCGGAGTTGTGAGTTCCACTCTGCCCTAATGACATAAAACAGCCTCAAATAATTAAAACCCCTGTTTTAACTACGTGTTGCTGTCCCCTTCCGCGATTTGCAGAAATGACTCATGCATACAAATAGTAAAACACAATATAACAAATACCCCATCATGAGCCGTAGACCTCAATCAAATGGTCCTATAGTTGGAACATGTAAGTGTGGGTAAAGATATTAGCCGCGTGTAGAGTACCGAATTCAGGGAAACCGCAATTTGCAGTGAATTTTACCAATTTAGGTCTCTCTACCTAACACCAAGGTCTCCTTCCCTGAAAACGATTTGAAAAGTGTGGTTGCCGCTCCTCAACTTTTGACAAACTGTCTCATAAATCAACAGTGTTAACAATTTAATCCCCTCCTATATCTCTATTAGTCAAAGTAGTTTATAGTCATAGTCATCCCTAATCCACTCATCTCTTCTATCAAGCCCTTCACAATCATTGAAACACGCTGAACCAAAATGTCAACACTATCTCAGAAATATGAGACCGTTGAAGTTCCGCGCCCCACAAAATTCTGTTAACTAGCATACTGAAACAACTCAATTTAACCAATCCATTAAATGTAGAAAGTCACCCTTTGTTTCCTGTAACGGGTACCAGTAAATAACCTAAGAATGTTACGTTAAAATTCTTTTAAAATTTTACAAGAATCCAGTTTAAGAAAATATATCCCTCCCTTTATTTGTTACTTATTCACATCCTTTAAGAAAAACCAACAACCAGTTTATCAAAAAAATCTTCAAGATAAAAGTGATTGTTAATATAAAAATATTAAACAAATATAAAAGTTCAAAGTTAATCCAAGGTTAGTAAAGTTATGTAAATATGAAATGAATTAATTCCTGTTTTCGACACATATTATTTTCTCCTGCTCGTATTAGGTAACTCCATCCATATGTAGTCCCTCTTATCCAGCTTTATCACCATGTATTTGTTCCTTTAACCATTAGAACCTTTATTTAGAATATCTGAAACCTTAAGAATTGATATTAAAACACCTGTGAAATAACAACATATTAGAAGCTGAAAAGAAGAAATAAAAGTTAAAATAATAATACAACAGACTATCATAACACACACCATTCTATTATTTTGATCCATAGAACTCAATGAATACCATTTTAAATTAATAATTATTAAACGCGTTTATTTATTTTACTTTGATTAGATTATTTTATTTTTCCCAACTTGGCAACCCTCGAACTCCGATGAACGAATTCCCTTTGAACGAACCTTTCCCGATAATAACTTCTACTCGCCGCAAGATGGTGTTCACAGCAGCCTAATGTCATCATAAATTGTATTACATCCAAATCGATTTTCCGATGATAATAAACTATCCATCTATTACTTTTTCTCGAATATTAATTTTAATCATTTAAGAGTATTTTTTAATAAATAGATTTGCATATATTTGTTGAAATTAAACAATTTTCGAACGTCTATATCTGTTGAGTAATTAAAAAAAATATACCGAATATCGTTTTACTAATGTCATTTAGGTTTTGATCGATCTGTCAAAGTCAATTTTACCGCGCAATAAAATAATAAAATCGAGTACATAGATAAAAACCTAATTAATTTTGAATTACTTCAAATAAATGAAAGGAAACTTAATTGTTACAAATAATAACATACGTACTTGTAAAATAACTAATTACTAAAAGGTAATTCTTTCTTACAAACGTGATTGGATGTAGATATAGCTAATATTGTGTCATGTGAATACAGTGACGTTTGTTTACATAGTGTGGTGTATTGTATTGCTTATAAACATCATTTACGTTTATTTTCAGGACTTGTGAAACCAAGAAACAAATGGATAACTTTACTAATATGCTGACTTGCCAAATAGTTGAATGAACGCGCTAAACTTTTGGTCCACTGAAGCCATTTAAAAATTCTACCACCGTTAAATTTGAACGTGATTCCTGAATGTTATATATTATGTACCACGAGCGAAGTCAAAGCGAATCATAGTGGATTATAAATACTGATGTTCAAGGCTTTCTCATTGCAAAACATTTCCAAGTAAGTATAATTTGTTAATGTTGTGTGCTATTAATAGTACAGATTTTTATTCTGAATAAATGTGAGTTAAGCATGTAGGTATGTAGTGCTAATGTGTATTTATGTAATATAAGTAAATGTCAGATTCCTAGTTCAATTTAAAATAAGCCAAAGTGTGCATAAAACTTTGTCTGATCTATTATCTTCCTATGTATTCGTGTATGTTCACAATTACAAAATATATAAATAAGTATGCTTCAGCTCTCAAAAGGATTGTAATAGCAGTTTGTTTATATAAGATTAGTGACCCGTTCCTGCTTCACTCTGATCTTACATATTGACATAAAGATTAGTACTTGTAATATATCCTATCCTATAATCAATACTAGTAGAGGAGTATACCGTAGCCAAAAAATATTATGACACATTATCTATATGTATTAAAATTTTATTTGATTTCCACAATAAATTCTATTTCTTGAATACCATCAACCAATCTTATAAATTAACTAGCAAAACTGATGGTAAGTAGCTGACATATCAACTTTATTTTGTATATTGAAGTTTCATGCCACTATCTATACTTATGAAAAAGGTTTCAAGCAATGGTTATTCGGGACTTTCAAAATGCACTTGCATTCTTAAGAAATCTAATCAAGGCTTATAATTTAGAAATACTTATCTAGTTTACAAGAAAATGTTCTAAAGTATTGATTTTAAAACATTGTTTTTCATTGATTTAATCAAAATTTTCTAGTTAGGAAAACCAACTTATCTCACCTAATTGATTTTAAACGAAATCCCATAACAAAACATAGCTAAGATAATCTCATATCAATAAATTTTAAACAAGTAATAATTGAAGTTATAATTTTCTAACGCTATTTCAGATTAAATTATATAAATTCTGTATTGAATTTACACTGTTTGAGTTTTCCAAGACTTTATTTAATTGATAATGTTATGGAGTTCTTGCAAGTTAATTTCTGTTTAAAGCTTCTCATGTTACTTTCCATTATTATTATAGTAAGGTAGGAATATTGCTCCAATTGTTGATCAATGTACTAATATTATGTTATTATTGATTTTCAGTTCTACGACCTGACCAAGAAAAATCCAAGAACCAAGAACATCTTCAAGAATTAGAAAGTCAAACCCGCAAAGCAACAAGAAAAAAAAATAATTTATAATTAAGTAAACCTATTTTCTTGGATTATAAGTAAAGATTTTTCCATTCAACTGAAAATCTTTAGTTACTTAGTAATCAATGCATGAAGGTAATTCCAAAGGTTATTTTATCGACAGGATGTTGGTTAGTTGTTATGAATCAAGTCTCAAATAAATCTAACCATTTTAAGCTAAGTTTATTTGGTATTAGAAAATTTCTAGTACCTTATTATTATGTTTAAAGTCTTTGTAGTTTCTTTCAATCTATTATTAATTTTATTTTCATTTATGTATAATTTATCCGACTGTTAAAATTGAGCAAGCTGATTATTAACAATGAATTCATATTATTGTGACTAACAAGACAGCTTATATAGCAATGTACTAAATTCTGAATGCTATCCAAAGAGTGTAGGTTAATGTTCCTATTTGAAGGGCAATGTCACCAGATAAATTGCAAGCATTTAAATAATTGATTCTAATCCTGCAGTTGTCAAGCTCATTATTATTGTATCTATGTAATGAATTGACTCCTGTTTTTACTATCCACCATGTGTTCTGAACTTGTGTGTCTCTTTACTTACTATAAAATCTAGGATCAAATTAGTTATGATAGATATGTATTAAGTAAATTCAACTAGCTGTTAGAAAATAATTCATATATAACATGTGATTATATTTATGTTAATAATACAGATAGTATATTTAAAAGAAATGTATCAAGTAAAAATACATATTATAAATATGTGTTTGTGTATTAAATATTATGTTATTCTGAGTGTAAATTTAGAAATATTAAAGAATATTAAGTGATTGTCAAACTAGTTTACAAAATTAGATAGGTATTAAGATTCTATTACAAAGTGTCCTATGTGATGAATTTATACAATGTTTAAAACTATAGTTTGTTAGTAAATTTACTGAGATTTAAAAGAGTTGTCAGGAAATTAGCTATTGTTTTATATTTATTAATTTTTGAATCCATGTGTTATAGCAGTATACAACCCCTCGCGTTTTAAAATTTTATAGTTTTAGATACTATAATATAAAGAGAGATAAAAGATTTACAAATAACTTTAAAATAAATATGTTTATGGTGGTTGTGTTATTATTTAGATATATTTTTCAACCCCCCATGTTTCCAAGTTGTAGATTTTTAAGTACCTAGAGTAATTCTACTATAAGATAATATACTGCTAGACCTACTAAATTTAAATTGACAGAAATTCCACGCATCCATTTTCACGTACAACAAATTGTCCTGTTGAGGACTTTGTGTGTATGATTCTAGCCTAAGAAAGAACAACTTTTACTACTGAACCTAATGTTACTGAAGAAAAATGTGTGAATTTGGTTTTATTACCTACTGTGAAACCTACTGAATAAATAGAATTATGAGGTGGTTCAGATCCTGGTCGAAAAGGCACGATATTGTAAATGATCAGCCTACCTATAAAAAACTTTTGCCTAAATAAAGTGAACCTAGTGTGTATAAAATGTAATGTGCTTTTAATCCTGGTTGAACGGGACCAATATTGTAAAAGATCAGTGTGGTCCTGAAACATATCCTGGACTAAGGCACCAAGAGTTGTAAAAGATCTGGTGTGATGGACCACTCTGTGATCCTGGTCACGACTTTCAAAATGTAAAAGATTCAGAGTGAGGACTCTGTATTTAAATAAATATATATACATTTTATCCTGGTCAAACGGCAACTAAACTTGTAAAAGACCGGTCTCACATATAAAATATATATGAGAAACTAGTCTACCTAATGTGTACTATGTGTAATGTGTCTTAAAAGAAACTTGCTAATCATCCTGGTTTTACGGCACCAAGATGAAATGATCCGGAGTATATGATTCTTGAGTGTGTATGAGTATTGTGTTATTGAACCTAATATTAACTGAAGAAACAAAATGTGTAAGTTTGATTTTACAAATGACTCGAATGAAGTGAAGTGTTATGATGTGATTCTCATAGACTGGAGAGTGTCCTTAAGAATTATAAAACTTTTCTGGGAGAGTGAACTCAGGATTTATACATATAGTTTTTCATCCTGGTCACCTCATCAAATTGTACTAGCTGAAGGCCGTACAAAAAACACAAAATATAAGCTGAAGGCTTATAGAAAGAAATTAAAGTAAATAAAAAGTAACAAAATATGTAACAAGAAATCTAATGATGATGATGATTGTATGAATAATATATGTATGTTGGTCCAGAGTAATAAACTAAGATTAAAGAAGTTAAAATTGTAGAAATCAATTATGATATAAAAGTAACTTACCCTGTTGTAGAATTAGAATCACCTTGTAGGAATTTGAATTGTGTTGTAGAAATAATTTACCCTGTAGTAGATATTTGAATTGGCCATGTGATCGTCTAGTAGTAATATAGGACTCTACATTGTGATACGAGATAACCCAAGCAAGGAATTTCTGTCAACCTAAGTAAGTATGTATAAGCCTAACAACTGCTACGCCTAACAGAAGCACAACCATTGAATTTATATTCCACATTACTCAAGTCTCCCAAATAAAGATCTAGGTACAACAAAACATCAGGCAGGTATTAAAACTTATCTCCCAGAATATTTTTAAAAGTTATAAGTTAGTTGTAGTTATCTCTCATCAGTTTATTTAGAGACAATTACTATAATTCAAATACTTCGTTGTTATCAAGTCTTCTAGCCAAGATAAATATATTTTGGATATCCTTCAGTAAAATCATATTAGGTTTCAAGTAATAATATAGATGGCGTTAAATTAAAACATGTATTCATTTGAGTTACTTTCTCTGGCTAAATCATGGAAAACTAATAATACCAGCGTAGAGAAAAAAGCACTAGACTTAAATAAAATTATTTCTTATAAAAATGTAATATTGAGATAAAATATTCAAGTGTATTTTTGAGAAAGTGACTTGTATGAACATTAGCTTTAATTATGAGTTCTATAGAATCAGAATAATAGTTATAATTAACAGCATGGGATTTTATGAATCAAAATTAATTTTCCTTTCTACATATAGAGTATTACAAGCTTAGTTTTGAATGTAAATGTGCTGTTAATTAGAACATTGTCTATCTACTTGTGTTTGTTCTTAATAGTAGTAAAGAAAAGAGTTGTTAAGATTTGTTTTGAACGTTTATTTATTTAAAGTTTAATAATTTTGTTATGTATTATTATTGGACATAAATTTGTAGAGTTTCAAAGTTTTTTATTTTTATTTTATTTTTTTATGTTTTTTGTTATTTCAAAGGTTATTTATTGTATTTTTATATATTTTGTCCCTACAGAAGCGCTCCACGAGGATACCAACTTCCGGATTTCAATGACTCGACCACCCTTCTAAGCTAGACAACCAGAAAGAAGGGCAATAAAACTGGCGCCATCAAACGCGTATTGGAGCACGGGCTTTTTGTTTGTACGAATTATACAAATCAATTTGTTAGATAAGCCTCAAAGTTAAGCTTCCCATGCATTCTTGAAGGTTTTAGCTTCTACTGAGCTGTTATATATCAATGTAGAGTTGGCAGACATTCCCCATTTCCGTTAGGAAGGTCTAGCCTAGATGCAACCGATCCAATCAGATAATTTAAGGACATAGCTTAAAACTTCTTCAACCTCATTTCAGCTAGGTATCCGAATGCATTCACGTGAATGACTATTAAAAGGATGTCCGAAAATTAGCAGACTTCTGCATAAAGTGATAAGTATTGTTAAACTTTCCAAGGTACATGGAGAATCTCAACTCAGCGAGACTATCGAACAAAATTTTAAAATAAACTTTTAACTTTTTAAGAATTGGTATTAAGCTGACTATGGAACAACTTTATCTTCCAGCTCAAATGTACACAATTAGTATAAACGATCTCGTGACGTTAGATAAACTATACTTGTAACAATTTACGTTCTATCAGATAATCGATGGAATTCAAATTTAATATTGATCAACATATTTATCAATAGAAACCAGTCAAGCAAAATAATAATAATCTTCATCTACGTTTAACATCATTGGATATCATGTTTTACCTACATGATATTTTTTTTAAAACAGTTCCTAAGTTGATATATCTTCTCGTCAGATATACAGAGCAAAAATGTATTACATTCAAAGTAGTAAAATCTCAAGTAAGCGATTTTAGCAAAATCATGCAGCACAGTAAACAAATTTTACACGCAATGGAAATCTCATATATGAAAATAAGACATACTACACACTTTTGTAGCGAGTTTCTTACAACGTTACACTTGTAAACTCAAACATCAGATTTTGTTACTCTATTTGCCGTGTCTATACAGCTATGTGGAAGTATGCAATTTACATCAGGCAAGTTCACAAATTTTACACAAAATGAAATCACGTATATGAAAATAAGACATACTACACACTTTTGTAGCGAGTTTCTTACAATGTTACACTTGTAAACTCAAACATCAGATATTGTTACTCTATTTGCCGTGTCTATACCGCTATGTGGAAGTATGCGCTATTCATCAGGCTAATTAACAAATTTAACACACAATGAAATCACGTATAAGAAAATAAGACATACTACACACTTTTGTAGCGAGTTTCTTACAACATTACACTTATAAACTCAAACGTCAGATAGTATTACTTTACTAGCCGTGTCTATACCACTATGTGGAAGTATGCGCTATACATCAGGCAATAGTGAAATTCCTTCAACATAGTTCTAACATCAATTAGTTTAGCGTTATGCTCTTATACAAAGTATATGTCGCTATGTTATTTTAACCACTCTACATCAGGCAAATGTGGAAACAAGATATACTAGAGTTATGACGACAGCCAGCGCTATACTGTTATATTACCTATAGAGTTCTCCATTGTACAAGGATCAGTGAAATATAGTTATAGATTTTTCGGCATATTATCTAGTTAGTCAAGGCATAAATCCAATGCAGATTATGAGTATATCACAGATTACAGAAGTGGAGTATATATCCAACTCACCGAAGTTCGCTTCTCCTTATAATTTCTCATGAATTTACCGTAATCCAGCAATATATTGTCAGCAAGGCTTATGGTAGGTACTTTTTCTTTATTCTCTTCAGGTAAAAATATCACTTTATTTATCAATTCAAAAGCTAAAAATTTTCTTTGCTTCCATCTCATGTCGGGCTTTTTCTAGCAATCCCCGACGGACTTCTTTTCGAATCTCCCACGGACTTTTATGTCATCAGCCAGAAAAACAAAATCCGTCTTTTCAGCTATACCATCATAGAGCAATACAGTAAAGAGGCCGACATTTCGTTCTACCGTACTTCGTGAACTTTTACGCCCCGTCTTCGCCATACATCAGAACAAGATCAATATCCAGATATCCAGAAAGATTTATCCAATAAAATAATGAATTTTATTCAAAATTCCACTAATTAATTCATTAGTTTTTCCAATTTTATATTTTCTAATTTTTTATTTCATCATACATTTTTAAGCTTGGCAATTCTCGTTCCGCTCTGTCATCTAGATTTGCGCTATTATTTAAACAATCCCAAAATAAAATTCGAGGGGTTTTTTCTTTATTACAGGAATCAATCCAAATATGTGAGATCTCCAATTTGTGAATAGTGCATAAATTGCTGCATTCTAAACTATGTACAGTATTGCATTCAGTGCTCATCAAATTCGCCAAGGACATCTCGCAAACTTCCTGGTGTTTTGTGAAACGTAAATACGCCGCAGATCAATTCGAAAAACAACGACGATATCTTCTGATACAAAGCAGGTAGGTACTCATCAGGGTAATTCTTCCGTTATATAGCTCAAAGTTCTCAATTAGTTTCAGCAATATACCCATTCCAATCATTTGTAATCATGGATCTAAACAATCATTGTATAGTCTGCCTTTGACTTCATAAACCCTCCCTAACAACTACCTACATAACAACAGATCCTTTACAATGTTACTCTTCAACGCATAATACAATAACAACTATTGTTAATACACAATACAATAGTTGGTTTACAGAACCATAGATCATTCCTTGATAACATATGAATTTTAATATGATGTATTGCCTGTACATTACTACATTACAATCTTTATACAATAAATTCAATCCTAGCTATTATACCAGTTTACAATTAATTTTACTGAACATTCATTCAGTTTTTGTATGAATAAATTCAATTATACCCAACTTTTAACCAAGTATCAATAGATTTCAGAACAGTTAATTTAAAATCACTAAAGTTTATACCTTTTGTGTCCACAGAATGACTGTTCAAAACAGTCCAACGTTACCCAGACAGTCTCACACTGCTCTCCAGCCTGAGTCAAACGGAAAGAAGCCATCCCCTGGCCTCTGGATCGCTCCAATGTCTACGGAGGCTTAGTCATCCTTTGACCCTGGACAAGTCTTTGTGCTAATATTATTATAAATCTGAGGAAAACAAATAATTTAAATATCACAGTACAAATATTATAAATATATTTATCTATTAAAAAGTGAGTAATTATTTATTGTTAATTCTTCTTAAAGGAACGTGAACATGATGATAATTACTCCGTTCTTGTGCCCTGTGTCTCTCCACCACTGTCACGTGACCACCTGGTACCGTCACAACACGCTGTCACGTCAACGGTCGGCACGAAAGCTCTCAAAACGAAATATTTTTTCCCTGTTTTTGTTCCATTATTCATCAGCTCCGCTCCTATTGATAGTAGCGTAATGTTGTATAGCCTGTAGCCTTCGTCGATAAATGGACTATCCAATAGAACAAGTATATTATTTTATTAGTTTTATATATTCTACTGTATGTCACTACATTTATTCGTTTTAATTCTATTTAGCACACCCCGCTTTTTATTACTTCTAAAAACATTTCCATCCTAAGGTTGCCTGGAAGAGATCGCTTTTAGCGATAAGGCCGCCGATTGTAACACTAGTTTTTATTGCTCTGTTTCTTTTATTGTATTGTTTTGGTGTGTACAATAAAGAGTATCTATCTATCTATCTATCTATCTTTCAAATCGGACCAGGGTAGCGATTCTAAATGCGATTCCGAATGGTTCGGAATCGGAATGACAATCCCTGTCTCTGTCATGCTAAACAGATAAGACAAAGACCGAGATATGAGATTCCGTGTTGGATGCAACCGAATGGATTTAGAATCGCTACCCAGTAGTTTCCGTTCCCGAGATCCTAGGGTTCAAACACTTCAAACAAACAAACTCTTCAGCTTTATAATATTAGTATAGATCTGTATCGCAGATATATATAGAGGAGTAAAAAGGATATTTTTTGTTATGCTTGGTAATGTTTAACTCCAGCATAAAAAAAAAAATAGATTTATGATATGTACCTAACTGACCAAAACTGAAAAAAAAAAATTAGGCGGTTTTTGTTTTGTCTCTTGAAATAGATGGCGGGAATTAAAGAAAAAGTTGAAAAAGTCACGAACTCACGAATTCTGTTATCTTCTTTCTTCTTTCACGACTTACAAAATGATGGCGAAATATGAACTCAATAATTTTAATAAAAGCTATACCGATGTGTACAGAAATAATACGTCGAAGGTGAGAAGTACAATATCGAATATTTGAGTTATGCCTATTACGAATAAATTAATCTAAGTTCGCTTTATCGCGACAAGACGTTTTCTGCACCATGAACTGTGTGGTCCTTGTGGTCACTAGTCACATAAAACGCTGCTTACTATAGTACCAATATAAGAATGTTTTAATATATTTGCAGGATACAGAAATTCCTTTAGATTCCACTAAACAAACCGATGTGCAAAAGACACTGGAACTCATGAACGTAACTAATGACATGGAATTACAAACGAAATTATTCTCAGTTCTTTCAGGTTCTCTATTGCTCAATGTAAGTAATTAACAACATCATTTTATATTTACGATTGACGGCGTTTGTGCAATTAAAAAAAATCACTGGTAAAAATGGTAAACTCTAACACCAACACTTTTACTAATATATTTTTTTAAAGGGACCTATGGCAGTTTTTGTTAGATGACCTTTACAGTCTACTATACTCTAACACTGATACATTGCTTAATTTACCAAAAAATGTAATGTCTCCGTGATAAACAAATGAAAATTCTAATCCCCAAACCAGCAAAATCAGTTCATCGATTTCAAAATCGTACCTGCTCTATAAAATATGGTAGGTAAGAGCACGGAGCTAATACAAAGCTTTGTATTAGCTCCGTGGGTAAGAGGTATATCGACGTGGGGTTAGGATGTGCTTTGTGCATATAGATAGATTCATGATAAAAAATAAATCATAAAAATTGATTCATAAGCGACTAATTTATCCGTGAACACTGAACACACATAAAAATGATAGATAAAGTACCTACGGTCCCATTAAGAACCCGCCTCCTTTTATGAAGTCTGTTAATAAACCGATTTCTAGTGTTTTGATGAACAGTGTCGTGTTTACAGGAAGATACAAATTTTGAAACTGTAATTAGGTATACTGCAGTATACGACAGGATAAATGATGTTCTGGAGAAAGGAGTCTCACAAAAAGCACTACACGCCTTGAATTTTCTGTTGACACTTCTTTGCGTAGACGCAGAAGACCACGGACCGACGAAACGGCGAACGTTAGCGTTATACGCAAAGAATATGACCAGGACCAGCGGCTGTTTGGGAACTATGTTAGATATGTTCACAAATTGTATGATGGTGGGTAAAACATTTATTTTAAACTACGGAATTCGAAACGAAACTTAAACGAATTCCCCCAAATTTAACTAATCAAAACCTCTGTACCAATATTAATTTACAATTGTAGCATAGAATAGAATTGTAGGTACTGATTATTTCTGTTTGAGCTCACAAAATATAGCCAATAATGTATCATTACCTACATACCTACTTATGTTAATTAATTTTGAAAGGTTTTTTAAGTAGATAGTAGGGGAGACCGAGGAGGGTTGTGACAATTTTTACTTAAAACATATCTCAATAAAGAAACATACCAGAATTATGAACGTTATGTCATAATGTAGCCCAATTAAAAAAAATGCTCGACAGTAAAAAAATAAAAATAAATTTATTTCAATCAAATAGATCTTAACTATACAATATTTTCTTACTTCTATAAACAGGTAGATTATTTTGTTAGCCTGAACTAGGTGGAACCTGTGTTTCAGGCGAGAGAAATGCTTATTTACCTAAGAGTTACATTTAGGAAGAAAATAAAACTAAACAATTTATTAATAATTACGATATCGGTAAAAAGAAAAGGTATTTAAGAACTACTTTGCTTATCAAAATTATAGGTATGCAATTCCTTAATTATTTTGTAACTACTATCATATGTTCAGTTTCCTCATATGACAGAGTCAGCAAATACTCGGAGACAGTTTGTTTACAGTTATATAAATTTTGATTGTAGATGCATAACAATCTATTTACTCGATTGTAGAGTAATGGTCCTAGAAATATGAAAAATCTACTTGTGAAAGCGTGTTTTGTGTGTGCCAGCGAGATACATACAATATCCTTACGTCTCTTGTTAGTATTGTTAGTGGAGTATGATAGTATTTTGTGCTGTTTTATTGTCGTGTTCAATATAAATAGTTGTCTTACAGTTAGGATGTTACAGGATTTATAGAGCCGTTCCGTAGAGAAGAGAAATGGGCGAAATGTTGCGACTTTCAGTATGGCTCTTTGTGCTCTTTCTACTGAAATCATTAATGTCTTGGAAGCCCCCCCCCATGATGTAATACAGTATGTTATTATCGATTGGCATAAAGCTTTATATACTTGCTTTATTAATTTAGTATCTACGATATGCCGTAATATTTTGAACACATAAATAAGCTTACGAAGTCTGTTTACTAGATTTTTTATATGTAGACGAAAGGATAGCGTGTCATCAATAGTAACACCTAAGTATTTTATGTCATTTGCTCTTTCTATGGTTGGGCATTTTTGTAGGCAGACTGTTGGATTTGTGCATGTGTGCGCGTATAGTTGTAGGTTAGTTGTAGATTGTTTATATTTACGCATAGCAAAATATATGTATTTTGTTTTATCCGCGTTTAGTGTTAGTAGGTTATTTGTTAGCCAATTATTCACCTTGTCAAAACCTCGCTGAGCAAATTCGTGCAGCATCATCTTGTTTGGGGCGGAAAATAAAATTGCAGTGTCATCAGCGTATGACAATATTTTGCCATGTTCTAGATTTAAGCTGCAAAGGTCGTTTATATAAACCAAGAAAAGGGTAGAACTGAGGGTTCCACCTTGTGGAATTCCAAAATTAGTGCTTTTCTCGTCAACGCTGATCACATTGCCTATTCTGACACATTGAGTACGGTCGCTTATGTAGTCTGTGAAAAGTTTAAGCTGGATTCCCCTTACGCCTATTGCTTCTAGTTTGTGTAGTAAGAAAGGTCCATGTACTGTATCATAGGCCTTAGCCAAATCTAGGAAGATACACATTGTCTGGTTACCCCTATCGAGCTCTTGCGTTACATTTTCTGTCAGCAGGTGAACTGCGTCTGCTGTTGATAGTTTCTCTCTAAAACCAAATTGGTTGTTCGATAGAAGCTTGTTATTTTCTAGATACCTTATAAGGCGGGTGTTGATAATTTTTTCTAGGATTTTTGATAAAGAGGATAGAAGTGATATAGGTCTGTAGTTTGTTACCTGTTCTTTACTTCCCGATTTATAAATTGGAATGACTACAGCCTTTTTAAGACACCTGGGGAAGACCCCGTTAGTAATACACTGTGAAAAAATATGGGCTAAAGGCGGTACAAGGATATGTTTAAATTTTTTCAGAAATCTATTGGAGATGTTATCCCATCCAACGGCGCAGTCATCTTTCAACCCAAGGATGATACGTTCTACTTCTTTTTCGTCGGTATCTAGCATAACAAATGACTGCACTCGTGTTTGAGAATAAGATTGGTTTTGTGAGATTGCTCGCTGCGATTGAAGTTTCTGAGCTAGATTTTTCCCAACATTAACAAAAAAATTGTTGGTTTTGTTTGCTGATAGAGCTGGGGAAGCTTCTGTCTGCAGAAGTTTCAAGTTTGAGTCTGATGTCTGATGACAGTGTAAGGCAAGTGACATACCTACACCAGAAAACGAAAGCATTCAACAAGGCTGCTAAGGCATGCAAAAAGGTTCTTCAGAGGGCTCGTTTTGACCACATTAGTCGAATAGGGAACAAACAAGCTTCGTACCCTGCGGGCAACAAAGCGTTTTGGTCCCGAGCTAAATCGGTCGAATCGAACTTCTGCCGCCCCTCACTACCTCCAATGCTGAAACCTGGGTAGCGATTCTGAAACCATTCGGTTGCATCCGACACGGAATCTCATCTCTCGGTCTTTGTCTTATCTGTTTAGCATGACATTGGCTCACACTGCAACGGAGAAAGCAAACTTTCTGACCGTCTTGAGCTTTTGGGCGCTGACCTTGACCTCTACGCTCAATTTTGGTAACTCGTATATCGAGACCAAGGCTAAACTAGCTGCCAAAAAACTAGGTGTCCTCTCAAAGGTGCGAAGCTACTTCAAGTCTGAAAAGACTTCAAAGTCTTGAACATCGCCGAAAAATTGCTAGCCTATCGGGTTTTTATCGGATACACTTCGGAGAGTGTGCGACTAATTTCCATGTTCTGATACTACCTTGTCCTTTTTTCTATCGGAGTGCTCGTAGCTCGAAAAAGCGACATCGTGTCATGGTTGATGTTCCAAAGACACGAACAAAGAGGTTTGACTCTACTTTTGCGATAAGCACGTCTAGGCTGTGGAATACGTTGCCTGAGTGGGTTTTCCCCGATGGTTACAATCTTTGTGTCTTCAAATTGAGAGTGAATCGGTTTTTCCTACGTAAACACGCTCCATAGTAGACCGCATCGTCGCTTAACATCAGGCTAGATGGCGGTCAAGTGTAAACCTGTAGAAGTTAAAAAAAAGACTATGACGGAGTAAAAAAACTAATTCGTACTAATATGATAAAAGTTTGGATGTTTGTTGCCCAATCACTGAATCTGAATGGATCATTGAAATTTGGAACACCGCTAAATTATGGGTTGGAATAATAGCACATGGGCTACTTTTTGTCCAGAAAATAATGGGAACAGCATCACTTATAAACGTATAATGAATATTGAGGGAGCGAATTTTGCTTAAATTTTTTGTAAGTTAACGTACGGAAATTCGTAGGTACTCCGCTTACTGGTGTGAACTATAATTATTATTATTATAGTGTTTTGTTTCAGTACCATGATACTTGGAAGGCCCTTTGCCAATGTATGGCCGCTGCATGTAGAGATAGCAACCCCAATCAGACTTACTGTACTCACTTGATCCCAGTTGTAAGTATTATTGTTTAGGACGATAACTGGAAAAAATGTTACAAGCGAAAAATTATTGAATGCTCTTATTTGAAGTCAGTGGCAATCTAAATTCATGGTAGGTATCTACGGTAAGGTCACCATGTCAATCCGTGGTGCAGAGTCCGATATAACCGATCATCTCCCCCAGGCGGAAGAGTAGGTATGCGTAAAAGCATTCCCTCCACAGAAAAATGAGTGTTAGCTACCTCCGTACCAAACTTCATCAAAATTGCTCCGGCCGTTTAAATGTGAACGTGTTGAAAGCATACAAACACAAACTTTATATCGAATACACTCTTTCGAATATACTCTTTCGAATATTTGTGTGATAGATAAAGACGATAAAATAAATATGAAGCTAGTTTAGCTATCTTATCTTATACCTGATGAGCAATTCTTGTATATACCTATATATATATAGAATCTGAATCTCGGAAACGGCTCGAACGATTTTGATGAAATTATGTATGCAGGAGGTTTCGGGGACGATACATCGATCTAGCTAGATTGTATAATTAAAAAATTACATTTTATGTGCTTTTTCAGGCAATGAAAAACTCCTTTAATATAATTTGAATACGATAGCAAATTTCGCCACTAATTTCTTCGGCTGAATAGCTCAAGCGGTAGAGGGCCGCTCTTGGTGGCGGGACATCCCATTTCGAATTCTGATGGTTACTTTCTCGGCTTTTTTTTTGTTTTTTAATGTAATGTTGTATTGTTTTTTATTATGTACTTAGTGATATTTCATCAGAACGTAATTTGTATCTGCCTAAATGTAATGAAAAAAAACCGAGCAAAGCTCGGTCAACCAGGTACTATAATATGTTTAAATGTGCACTTAGGTGCATTTTGAAATCAGTTTAATTTGATAAATTTAGCTACCTATATTGCATGTTATTAGTAATTCGTCAGAGAACTAAAGTACCGACATAGCTCAGCGTATTAGCAAACAGAAGTGGCAGTGGGCCGGTCACATCTGTCGCAGACCCGATAACCGTTGGGGTAGAAGGGTTCTGGAGTGGAGACCGCGAATGCGCAAACGTAGTGTAGGACGCCCTGAGACGAGATGGCGTGACGATATTCGAAAGGCAGCTGGTGGCGGTTGGAGAAGTAAGACCGAGGATCGGGCTGAGTGGCGTATCATACGACATAGGAGAGGCCTATGTCCAGCAGTGGACGAATACAGGCTGATGATGATGATATTGCATGGACAAAAATAACTGTCTTTGTATGTGTTGATGTTGTTTATCCACATACTTAAGCTTGGCACTATTTTCCAGTGTATCCAAAGGAGCAACCAAACAAATTTAGATGTTTTCTTGGTCCTTCAGAGTTTGCTGTTACACCACAACAAAAACATGGAATTATTTCTAAACAGCAATGGTTTTTCTATTTTTACCAGGTTGGTAACTCCAGTTATGTTTCCTTATTTATTTGTTTTTTTTTGTAGCATAGGATGGGGACGAGCAGGGCATGTACATGATGGTAAGCAATATACCTACCCACATCAGCAGTGTCACGCAGCTTTTGGATCGTGAAAAGCCCAAATCATGACTTTGCAATTCGCTCGTCACCTGGAGATATAAGATGATGTATCTATATGATGCCCTGTAATTTCTCTGGTAACATTGGCCTTCAAACCGGTACAGTTATGTTTGCACATTACTGCTATGGCGGTAGAATAGAAGGCAAAGGTGTGGTGCTTCCCCAGGTGGTGTCTTGGTGCCTTCAAGACGAGAGTAAATCGGTTTCTTGTAGGTGAGTACACTCCGTCGTAGAACGCATCATCAGATGAGAATGGCGGTCAAGAGTAAACCGTAGTGGTAAAAAGTCGCAGATTCTGCAAACTCTTACCACTACTAAACCACGTAGGTATTTACTATGCTTAGGGTGTTTTTTACTTATATTAGTGTAATTTATTTAGTGTTGTTTATATGCGTTATACACATTTTCAGGGAACTCTTACATTACGACAGATGTCTTCAGCTTCTAATAACTGTGGTAGCAGCCATTCCATCTTCCCTACTTCAACAACCTCAAGTTCTGAACGACCTGCGTGAATTCTTGCGTCTCTACGGGCCTGGTTCGCAGGTGTTACATGCAAACTATCAAATTTTTTTGTAATAAAAATGCACTATGAATACAATAGTTCTTAAATTTTAACAAATCCGTCAAGTGCATAGGTTAGAGCCCGACTCGTACTTGAAAAAGCTTTACCGACGATAAGAATGTTTTGTGTGAGTACAACAACGAATATTGATATCATTCGACTGTAATCAGTCGGGGATTCTTACGATTCGTCGGGCTTGCACTTGCCCAGGTTGTGGTATTTGCTAATTTGCTTTGTATACAGATACAGATTTTTATTAATAAATTAACAAAATTTACACGTCACATGTTAGTATTAAAATTGGTACATTGCAAGTACATATATTATGTATAGTTTAATTTGTCATTCAAAAATTCATTAACCGTATAGTAGGCTTTTTAGGGTTCCGTAAAACGTAAAAACGGAACCCTTATAGATTCGTCATGTCTGTCTGTCTGTCTGTCTGTCTGTCCGTCCGTATGTCACAGCCACTTTTTGCCGAAACTATGAGAACTACACTGTTGAAACTTGGTAAGTAGATGTATTCTGTGAACCGCATTAAGATTTGAACAAAAAAATTAAAAAAAAAGAAAAATTAGGGTTGCCCCCGATACTGAGAACTGAAACTCAAATTTTTTTTTTCATCTAACCTACACGTGTGGGGTGTCTATCGACAGGTCTTCAAAAATGATGTTGAGGTTTCTTAAATCATTTTCGTATACACTGCATAGTTTGTGCGAGACACACTTCCAAAGTGGTAAAATGTGTGTCCCCCCCCCTCTAATTTCTAAAGTAAGAGAATGAAAAATCTAAAAAAAATATATGATGTAGATTACCATGTAAACTACCAACGAAAATTAGTTTGAACTCGATCTGATGAGTAGTTTTTTTTTTGTACGTAATAAATACACTATTATTGAAACTTCGATCAAAGTTACAACGAACTACAAGAACTATGTATATTATGTTACTTGCTGCAACGGAACCCTTCATGGGCGAGTCCAACTCGCACTTGGCCACTTTATTCTTCTAGAAGAAGCTTTAATTTAGTTTTAAAAATGTCATATGATGCTGCATTCTTTATACGTTCCGGTAGATGATTGTATAAAATTACACCGCGTACGTAAATCGATTTCGCAGATTTCGCGAGCGCGTGCCCAGGTGCTTTCAGTCTGCCCCTGTACCTCAACGTGCTCTGATCACGCGATGCACCAAATTTCTCATAAAGATCCGTGTTACATCGCGCAAATACACAAGCTTGATATATTAGGATGGAAGGTACCGTCAATATTTTGAGTTTTACGAAATATGGCTTTGCAGATACATCCCACTTAACTCCAACAATAGCCCGAATAGCTCTTTTTTGGAGGATTAATACTCGCTCCGACTCGGCCGCCTCACCCCACAGCTCAGTTCCATACATAAGCAGGGAGTGAACTGTGGCGAAATAGCAGGACAGCACGGCATGTTTGGGAGCTGACGCGGCAACTCGCCCGAGAGCGAAGCACGCCTGACCTATTCGTGCACACAACGCGTCTATGTGGGTATCCCACTTCAGAGCGCGATCCACATGAAATCCGAGGAGCTTCACGGACGGGACTTGTTGTAAGGTTACGTCTCCGACTGCTACTGCCAAGGATTTCTGTGGTCTGTTTGCTAGGTCGAAATGGATACAACACGATTTTTCCAAGTTAAGAGCAAACCCATTCATCCCAAACCATCTCTGAAGCTGCCGAGCGGCATTTCAGACCCACGGTACCCCTGGCCATACCCCCGGTGGTACCGTGGGTTTTTAAAAGTTAAACGGTACCATCAAGTATATGACCCTAGTGATGTGTTGACCTATATATCTCTCGCATGATAACTTGTTAATTAGGTAAATAATAGAAAATGCATATTCCAATAATGCAAGTAAGTACCGTACCGTCTTCTGTTTACAACCTCTTTGGTTTTTAAAAGTGTGTTCTTATTTTTCTTCTTTCAAATGTCTAAAATTTTGAGTTTAAAAACAAGGGAATTGTAATATTAATATTTTGCGAGTTCTTTCTGTACTAGTGAGAAAATACCATGAAAGAGGAAGATAAAGAAAAGTCAATGGAAATAGATTACATTAAAATAAATGGCGGAACCGCCCTTCTTCGGGGTAATTACCGTTACCATCGACACAAGATTTACACAGATGGGTCAACATTATGGCGGTGTTCTACATACAATAAAAGTAAATGTTGTGGTACTGTCAAAATTTCAAAGGTAATGCTGTAATGATTTTTTTAATAATTATTCCAGTTTTCAGAGTTTCGTACTAAGTAACTTACGTCTATGTTTCATTTTAGGATTGCATATTTATCAAAAGCAAAGATCATAGTTGTGAGTTTAATGGATTGAGTAATGAAATATTAAAAGAAAAGATAAAGCTGCGTGAAGAAGTGCTTAATTCGGATAAACCCATCGAACAACTATACGACGAGAAAAAGAAAGCATTTAAAAATTCTGGACTGAATTTTGTGAATGGGGAATATCCTCGATATGAAAGCGTAAAGCACTTCCTTCAAGATGCGCGAAACAAGTCAGCACAAGTTTCCAAATCTGTATTTCGGAATTTGAAAGAAATTGAAGTGCCCATTAAATATCATAATTTAATTTTAGCCGATTATTATTGCGAGGAAGAAAACAAACAAACCCGGATCATTGCTTTTTGCTCAAAGGAGTCTCGATTAATAATTCCGAATATAAAAGAATACTTTTTGATGGTACTTTTTACTGTTGCCCAAAACCCTTTGCACAATTATATAACATTCACGGTGACATAGGGACATAGTGGTGTGGAAAAAATTAAATTAAGACCCTTAATCTTCGCACTAATGTCGGATCGAACTGAAAAAAGTTATACGATTTTGTTCAATATGACTTCCAGAGTGGAGTCCACATAAAGTTCACACTGACTACGAAAAAGGTGCGATGAATGCAATTTTGAATGTATGTCCAGATATTACATTACGAGGGTGCTATTATCATTGGACTCTCATTCTCATTAACATTTGGAAGAAAGGCAAGTCGTTACGATGCACAAAAACGAAATCTGGGCGTAGAATCGTTGCATTGGCCAGTGCCTTGCCGCTTCTTCCTGAAGACAATATTCAACAGGGTATGGACTACATAAAAGCTGAAGCCGAAAACATACCAGAAGCATTTATAAAATATCTTGAATCGTTTTGGTTCAAGGTTAGTCCGAAAATAATTAGTGTGTTTGGTGAACGCCACCGAACAACAAACATTTTAGAAGCCTTCCACTCAAAAATAAACAAACTGATTAATAAAAACACGGTTACGTTGATGCGATTGCTTCACGTACTAGAGCAAGTTCACACTTTGGAGATGATTCCAAAAAAAAGACGCAAAAATCAAATTTAATCGTCAACGATGATTACATAATGAGCATACAGCTCCAAATTGTAAATAAAGACATATCTGTAGGCTACGGACTAGAGAAATTGCGTTAATTACGTTGTACCTATACATTTTTTTTGTAGTGTGTGACATGTTGGTTTAGTGAAAAGGTTCAAAAAAGCTATGATTTGTTATAAAAAATGTCTTTTTAGTTATTTTAGAATAATAAACATATTATAGTAATTGCCTATTTACTGTTAACACCGTGTTTTATCAGCCATGGCTGTTGCATCACAACACTAGTAGTCGATGGTACCGTTTAACTTTTAAAAACCCACGGTACCACCGGGGGTATGGCCAGGGGTACCGTGGGTCTGAAACGCCGAGCGGCTACTGCGAGTTTGTCTTTTAAAGTTCCTAAATCAGGCGCAATCACAAGAGCTCCAACATCATCCGCGAACATGTACACGTCGGCGTCATTTATTGATCCGGGTAGGTCATTCATCAGGAGTACCTGATGTATGATGAATATAAGTACCTACATATTCAGAGCTTAATAATGTTACGAAATTTCAAGTTTCTACACATATCTACTTACTGTTTTTTCCTATACCCTACATACAGCGAATAAACATACTTGTTTGTTTGAGAACCCCACGTCATCACAATCTTATTTTTAAATTTTAATTAGTTCGTCATAAGTGTTGTTAAAATTTCGACACACAGGTGGTAAATAATTGTTATTGACGAAATTTATTGTGATTCCAAAAGGTTCTAAATGGGACAGAAGCACAGATAGGTAAAGCCGAAAATTAGTAATAAGCAAAGAGTTTAGAAAACTAAATCTATAGGAAAAAGGTTTTTTTGCACGAACCCTAAAAGTGAAAATGCTATCGCCGTGTTTAATTTTATGCGGACTTTATTGTTTTGTTTTTCGTTAAAAAATACATTTAAATGTGTTTATTATGTCATTAATAGTTTTATCATTCCTGTTTTATTGGCGATATTGCCGGAATATTTATCTTTACTTTTTTACAGATAGGTCAAAAGGCAACGATTATTTTAAACCACGTTGGATCGTGTTCGAGAGGTTTGTTTTATTTTAATGTGATATTTAAGTTATCGTTTTTCTTATTGACAATAGAACAGATTTGATAAAGTCGCATTCATATTCATTTTACAGGAGTAAACATTGAAACAAAACTGAAGCAGATGGAGAATGTGCAAAATAAAATGAAAAATAACACGAACACGCAAATATGTGATCATAATGAGAATGATAAACTAGACGACACAAAAACTCTAATGCAAAACATTGTGAAAGAAGTATACAACTTTAAACAAAGTCAAGTCCAATCATTAAAAAAAACAGCATCTAAAACCGATTTGGATTCTTTAATCAGAAGTACCTCTACCATGATAGTAGACTTTGGAGGACATAAACATAACAAGGAATCGAATGCTACATATTCATCGCAAATAAACGGGAATTTTACTGGTGCCCGACAAAAAGAAGAATTACACGCCAATAACGCTGAGCTGTCTTTTTCGTTTTTACTAAGTCTCAATAGCAGCCATAGTGGTGCCAGGAACCAAACAAAGTCCACGGTTAAAACTAAATGCAACAGCAGACAGAATCAAAATGCAAGATCAATTAACAAACAGGTAGTTGGTACACTTGCCGCGTCTGAGAATAAATTACCATATTTTAAACAGAGAACAATACCTACTGATAAGTCAGTGTCTATAGAACCAAAAGATTTTAACCCGATATTTTCATCTACTCTAAAACATGATGAAGAAAGTACATTCCTAAATATTTTTTCCGACGAATACAATAATAGTCTAAGAACACCATCATCAAGGACACGGAAAGTAGCCAAACGGAGTCCTAAAAAACTACACAAACCAATCAATGATACTAATGTCAAAAACACATCTTTGAGCTCTAGATTATTTAGCGCTATCAACGAATCTTGCACAACGTTGGTAAAAACTGTAGCAAATATTTTCAAAAAGAATGAACCGTCGGAATATTCTAAACAGATAATAGATTCTGAATCTCGAGATCGGGATCAGCCATGCTCTTTTAGTTTTTTTAAGTATATGGAAAAAAGGGATGCAATTTTTAGCAATCTACTGAAGACAAGTAACAAGGACTATACTGATTTAAGTTTCGCGACAGATTCGTGTGACACATGTGACACACAGGCATTGAAAAAGAAAATGGCCAAGAATAGACATTTGAAAAAAACTATTAAAAAACTAAAATTGGGAGTCTATTTATACGGCTGTGATTTTAAGGTTGTAGTAGTTTTATGTGTGTCATGTATTCGAGAAATAAGTGAGAACTAACTTAACGAGTTTTTGTTTTATTTCAGAAGATATCAAGAACTATGTGGCCGCGTGAATCATATATGACTCCTACCGTTCTCTACAAATTATACAGAAAATTACTGTTAAAGTAATCACTAAACTCTCGTGTCTAGAAAGTGTTATTTTATTGTCAAATAAAAAACATGAGCTGTATTAATTTAGAAATAATCTTAGAACAAGGTGAAATACATAACTTTACAATAAGTAGATACATGTTTGTACTACTTGTTTCATATGTGAACGTAACAAATAATATAGACTTCATAAAATAGTCATCTATGATTTTGATTGAAACGCTTAGCTAGATGCATCCTTGTGGTTATTGCTCATAGTCTGCTGTAAGTAGACTCGTGGCGCACCATGTCCTTAGAGATGTCAGCAACGGTTGGAGTTCCTGTAGGTACGAGATATATGCGATTACTGTAAAAAAACCGTCTCACAAATACATTCGAATATTTCCAATGCTCTCAATACAATTTCTACAGCTTACCTGCAATTTGGAAAGTGTACTCTAGTTCAGTTCGGAAAATGTCCAACATTTTCTGCACACCTGCTTGTCCACCCACCGCGAGACCCCAGAGAACTGGGCGTCCAACAAACACCTGCAACAATATTCATTACTGCGGTAGCTATGGAATGTTGGTATGTGACTACCAGGAAGTGTTTCAAGGAATGTGTTCGATCTTCGTCTTGAATCTGTACCTACCTTTGATTGTTTTCTAAGTACCGACAGTAGTAACTATATTAATGTATCATCACTAATACACCGTGAGGAAATAAGTAGATAGGTATGTAATTTTTTTCTTTATTTTATTATGGAACATTATACTGCATAGGGTCCGTGCGTTTACTGACACATACAAAGATTTTAAAATAAGATTTAGTTCAGCTTAGACATGAAAAAGATAATAATTTTACTAATTTAGAGGAAATAATAATTTGTTGGTCGACGAAGACGAGTGACAGACTCGCCCTGGAGTAAGTAATTCTGTGATGTCAATTGTTTCAAATTCCGAAACCAGATACCTATCTTAAGGCCGGGTCACACAGAGGCGATCCGGTAGCGATAGCGATCCGATACCGAGTATGGGATCGCGCCCGCTTGCTGTGTGTCAGGTTGCATACAAATTCGAACATTACAAAAAATCCCGTCTCGCTATCGGATCGCTATCGTTATCGGATCGCCTCTGTGTGACCCGGCTTTTAGCAGAGAAGTTGGAAATAGTTAGGGGGCGTCCATAAATTACGTGAGGTGTTTAAGGGGGGGAGGGGGTCGAGTCAAATCTCATCTAATCTTACGTTGGAGAGAGGGGGGGTCTCGGCTAATATCACGCAATTTATTTTCCTTGAAACAAAAAAATACTATTTTGGTCCATTTAATCCAGATTGTACATGCTTAAGATTTAATCTTAAACGTAATGGTAATACGAACGCCCCTCGGGCTGAATCGACGCCGTCGGCGTCGCGACGTCACACAAAAAAAACCATTACCTACTCAACAACGAAACCATATTTTACGACGACAATGTACTAATTGATATATCTCCTATATCTCAGGCATCAAAATAAACAAATTATTGTGTATTTTTATTTGCTTCATATGTTCAGACTTTGAAACCCATTTTGTGGCTCGAGAAACAAAAAAATAAATGAATACTCAAATAAAACACAAAGAATAAAACAATCTAACATGTTTATGTAAGAAACCCACATCTTGAAAAATCTCACGTGAGATTGGGGGATGGGGGAGGGGGTTGAATAAAATCTCACGACATCTCACCAGAGGGGGAGGGAGGGACAGAAAATTTAAAAAAAGACCTCACGTAATTTATGGACGCCCCCTTAGGTATGGGGTCCCTACAACAAAAGTATCGAGGATAACATTTTCTTACCATTTGAGCTCCAAGCGTCAAAGCTTTATAAACATCAGTACCGGTGGTAACTCCTCCATCCAAATAAACTTCGACGTTAAAATCTTTAACAGCTTCTATAACCTCAGGCAGAGCTTCAATCTATAAAATGACAAATTATTAAATTATCTACTTATTTACTGAAATTGTTGAAATAACCAATTTGTTTACGATTGCGCACTAGCTATAAAAACGATAGTAAAACATGTAGTATCTATACCTACCGTAGCTGGTACTCCGTCCAATTGCCTTGCTCCGTGATTGGACACTAAGATTGCCGAGCAACCGGCTTCGACCGCTTTAAGCGCGTCATCACCGCGTAGAATTCCCTTGGCAATGATTGGTAAATTTGTTATGCTGTAAATATAAGCGTATGTTAGGTAAACAACGGCAAAACATAGTACCCACTAAAACAGTCATGACTTCAGACAATACCAACGTATTTATTTTTTGCTAACATAGGTAATATGCATATCGATTTTAATTTGTATGAGATCAATGTTGATATATATATTGGAACCTCCTCGACGATCTCCGCCTTTTCTGAAGTTTGTAATAATGAATGATGAATATATGAATGAAGCACTTTTTAAAGGTACCACCCATCTATTGCAGTTGGCCTAAAGTGGCCTCTATTGCCTACCGGACTTTACAAAAATACGCACACTTTTACCTCTTCAACCATTTAACTTCATCCCATGTGAGATTCTTGTCGAATAAGTTTTGAACATATTCATTCAGACCGCTGCCCTTTTCTGAGCTTTGAATTTTAGTCGAGAGATGTCCTTCAAAGTTTGCCAATCTGCAATGCCACAAAGTCTTATTTTACTCAGAAATATATATAGGGTAGATGTGTGGTTTAAAAGGAAAATAGACGCTGAAATTAAACTTAACCTTGCTCAGTTTATAATAGTGGAGTTGCTATTCTATAACACACGTGAGTTACCCGTGTATTAATTTAACTGGGTAGTCTCTGAAGAGTTACATATTTCTAAGTCATTTAATTCCCTTTGCTAATAGACTACAGGCCCGTGAACAAAATTTACGTAGGTGTAGTAAATGAACCACCAGGAGACCTATGTAGGATGATAGAAGGGTATAAAGTAATAAGATTCAGCACTATGCCGAAGTAACTATTTTCTGATCTGTGACTATGCCATCACTTGTAAGCTGTCCAACTGAGGACACAGGACAGTCGAAGAGGGGGGGTTGCAACCCTCGATCATTTCTCCTTGTCACATGATTTTTGTACGGCATTGCGAAATAATTGATTAGGAGAAGTATTAAAACTGTATGGAACCAATGCCGTACACAATCAAATGCCCAAATTTAATCTGTAAATCGTCGGAAAATCACTAATTTTGCCGACAAACTAATAATTAAAACTTTAATTTTATAATTTTTATAGTTTCAATACCTCTTTTTACCCGAATGCGCGACGCAAATGAGTGGTAATGTGTTTAACAGTAAATGTATGTATGTATGTTCCTTTGAAGCACTATACAGACCAAACGCCTGGGCCGATTTTTATGATTCACACGTCAATCGATTCCTCTTAATCTGGCGAGTGACACTAAAGACATGACATTAGTGTAAGTCCAATATGGCGGATTCAGGACGCCATATTGTTCAAATAAAAAAAATGAAAATCACCAAAATATGTCAAGAGGGGTATCGTTGAATAGGTATTTAAAAATAATGTTTAGCTTTCTCTCAATGTTTTTCGATTTGACTGACCGTTTACGATGTATATCGATTTAAAGTTGAGTAACAACCATTCTCACACTTATAGGTTTTTAGGTAGCAGAAAACTTCGTATAACTAACTGTACGTGTGAATGTGGATGGACATTTAAACTAATGTATCTAGTAGGCATCGATATAAATCAGTAGATGTGCCCAGAGCACCTTGAAATTGGTAATAGTGCGCCTCTGTATGTATCTTAAGTGGTTTACAAACAACCAATCTACTTGACCCCTATAATCGCTAGCGGCGAGATTTGCTGTGGTTCTACTTATTTTGGTTGTTGACACCGAATAATGATAGGTAAAAACGTCCGGCGTCCACCGCGTCCTGCAACCGACTAGAACGGAAAGAGTGAGCTCACTCTTCCCAACGTTGACATGATTGCGTGCGCCTTGAAGTTTGGGATGGGGCCCATCTTGGGTTCTACGATCTATGCTAGTAGGTATATTGGACTACCTTTTTTTCGTACGTGCAGGAAATGTATTGACGCATACCCTACTGCCCCGCCCGGGAGACACAGCCGGGTTATGTTGCACTCTATATCATGTATGGATATGGTGCCCCTATCTACTAATAAACCTCCATGGGGTTTCAACTCTGCCGCTGATAGTGGGAACACGGATCCGCTCTCGGATTGCCCGCCTCGGTCGCCCATCTCCAACTTCAAACGATTTAGTAGGTACTCAACGTCAATCGAAAACCTATACTAACACAAAACTATAAATATGAATTACATGCAGTAGAAAATCCTATATATTATATCAGTAGAAACGAAGACATTTGGTCAGCAACCAAAAGATGCATATTATTATGTTGAGCATATTAACATTCACAACATTGTTCATAACTAAAAAGACCACCAGAAATCTAAATGCTTGTTTTATTTTTTTCCGTTTTTAACCCCCCCTCTTCGACTGTATTCAGTTGGACATCTTACAAGTGACGGCATAGTTCTAAATCTTATAACCATAATACCCTTCTATCATCCTACATAGAGGTCTCCTGGTGGTTCATTTACTACGTAAATTTTGTTCATGGGCCTTATCGCGCTGCTACTACTAGACAATAACGAAAACTTTGCATAGATATTGTGATTAATTCATGGATCTCACAGGATAGCAAAATAGCTCTGGTTCGAAAAACACTTTGCATTTCCATAAAACATGTTTTGTATGAAAATTATTCTAATAAAGCATTGACGTATAAATAAATAAATACGTTTGAATATCGTTGTTATAAAGGTAGGTAGTCTTGCAATACCTAAAGGCAGATAAAATTAAATTACGAGATGAGTAAGTCTACTGTTTTACCTTAAATGTGACGGTAGAGAAAATTTATTGCGAACGTCTGCCCTTCGCAGTCCAAACATGGGTGTATCGACAGTCAAAGCAATTGCCTTGAAGCCGGCTCGTTCTGCTCTAAGTACAAGATTTTTCGTTACCTCTCTGAAAATTAGAAAAATCTTCGTAAGAAATAATAGAACAGTAAGTGGATTACCTTTTTTTAACTTTTATAAGTATACCTACACTTGACCGCCATCTCGCCTGATGTTAAGCGACGATGAGATCTACCGATGGAGCGTGTTTACCTAGAAGAAATCGATTCACTCTCGATTTGAAGACACCAAGATTATAACTATCAGGAAAAACCCACTCGGGCAACTCATACCACAGCTTAGACGTTCTTATCACAAAAGTACTACTTACTTACAAATTAGAGAAAACGGCCAACACTTTGTTAAATTTCTTAAATAGGAACATGACATAAGTGAATATGATATAGATACATGCATTGTTGTGGTTTAGTAAAACAAAAATAGGTTTTCCAAAAAAAACCCATAGACGATCCACCAGGCAAGTTGGTGTCTAAGGGCTCCCGCACAAAACCACGAATTTGCGTCGCGTCGGAGATATCTCCGAATTCGCACGAATGCATCGCAAGAACGTCCGATGTGATTCGCATCGCGCATTCCTCCAATCTTACGTCATACTGGTCACAATGGTGTCACCCATAGATGAAGAATTTTTTTTTTACATTTGACGTCTTTGGTGTCACCACCATTTTAGTCAGTTCTGAGACAGAAGAAGAGAAAGACGATGACAGATTTAATCAGGTATTATTTTAGACATTTAGTAATTAATAAATTTTTGTAATTTTGTAATTTGATTTGATGACATGACTGTAAAGTTTTCCATGTTTTGTAGCTATATAGTTGAAAGGAGATTTTAATAATATAAGGAGCGAGTTAATTTTATGACTAGACTTATAAACTATGTTATCGATCATTAAAAAAATTGGAAAAATATTTGTATGCCTGCCTACAAGGAGTACCAGGCAAAACATGACGATAAGCTACTTTGAAATTTTGTGACCTTATTATATATCATGCATTACCTATGTGTGTTTGTGATTTACTCATGTTTTGAACAAATAAATTGTTTTTTTATCTTCAAATGAAGATAGGTATGCTCATTCTAAATTAATAAAAAAAAACTATCTTCTTCTATTCTCAACCTTATAATACTTGCGAGTTACGGCTGGTCTAGTCGGGAGAAGGGCGGCTGCCGATCCGGAAGCCCCGGGTTCAAACCCCACACGCACCACTGTCCTTTCGAAGTCATGTGCGTAATGCCGCTAACTTAAAACGGTGAAGGAAAACATCGTGAGGAAACCGACATGTACCTGGAATCTTTCGAAGTCATGTGGCATCCGCCAACCCGCACTGGGCCAGCGTGGTGGATTATGGCCTTAACTCTCTCCTTGCGAGAGAAGGCCCCGAGTCCCAGCAGTGGGAACGTTTAGTGGGCTGTTGATGATGAATACTTGCGAGTAAAATAGTTCCCATCAGCATTTATAATTGTAATTTTTAGGTATGTGTATGAAACCAAAATCTTTTTTCTTTCATAACTACTTACTTAACAATAGGAACATAACAACAGCAGTACAACAATATTTTTGTGATCCATGTTACACTTCCGAAAAACACGGCTGACTACCGTTGAATGTACCGTATGGTTACCCTATCCAACGGTTTGCCGCACGAATTCGCATCGGAGCAATTCACATCGCAAGATCCTCTGATGCGGCGTCGCATCGGAGTTTTGTGTGGGAACCCTAAACTGTATTCTGGATTTAAAAAAATGAAGCATTAGCAGAAGATTAAAGACAAAAATATTTTACGATAAAACTAGTATTTGACTTAAGTACCGGTCTTTGTAAATGTAGAGTTGGAACCATTTGATAGCATCAGGTGCAGCATCCGCCACTTCTTCGATAGAACTCGTCGATATGGTGCTCAATGTGTAAATGGTGCCCTCTGCCTGCGCAGCTGTAAACCGAAACTACTTAGTTTTTTGCAAGAGTTATTTTTTACTTAGGATATATAACTCGTACTAGGGGCAGTCATATATATGCTGGAACCTGGAACCTCGTTGTTCTTGTGAAATAGGCAATGAAATGAAGATTTGAAGACCATCTCATCTTAAACTAAAATGAGCCTTGCGAATAAGGCGTAATAAACAACACAAATTAAATATTTAGGTCTAACTACAATCTATACTATAATAATAATAATAATCTATACTAATACTAGCTGACCCCGCAAACGTTGTTTTGCCTTAGTGAACAACCCTTGTCACTTAGGGGTATGAAAAATAGCTAGTAGCCGATTCTCATACCTACAGAATATGCATATAAAATTTGGTTAAAATCAGTAAAGCCGTTTCGGAGGAGTAAGGAAACAAACACTGTGACACGAGAATTTTATATATATATCTATACTAATATTATAAAGAGGAAAGATTTGTATTTTTGTATTTTTGTATGTATGTAATAAACTCAAAAACTACTGAACCGATTTCAAAAATTTTTTTACCAAAAGAGAGCTACATTATCACTGAGTAACATAGGCTACTTTTATTACGAGAAAAAAATAGAATTACTTTGATTTCTTTACTAAAACCAACGCAAGGTATAAAAAAAACAGCCATAAAATGGCTTTCATCGCATACGCTGCGGAAAGTACCAATGATAGAACAAAACAGTGTTCTACAATATTATAAAACGTATTAAAATCTACAAAAAACCTCGCGACACCATATGTCTAACTACTGTAATTACGTCGCTACAACTGCTTTTTTACATTTTAACACGTTGGCTGTCCGTGCACTATATGTAGGGCATTGTGAAGTTAGCCATGGCGTCCGTGCACTATATATAGGACACCACTCCGCTCAAACTAAACGCGATTTCTTGAACTGGACGTACGAATAACAGTTTTGAATTTGAGATGGACGTGTGGATTAGGAAGTGTATAAAAAAACCCACGAAGGACATACGGGAATTTATTAATAATTTGTACGGCAGTTGATGTGGGTAGAAAACAAAAAGTAAAATAACAGGCCAAATCAAAATTATTTATGTTTTATTGCAAAATTAGTAATGAAAACAAACAAAACTTGTTGTAATTATAATGAAAAATAAAACACTTTACACAGTTTTAATGGCATTCGTTATAATAGGGCAAACAGAAGCCTATCCCACATAGGAGAATACCCACAATTTTTACCTACAGTAAAACTTTTTGACGGCTGTTAGTTGAGTCTGACACTTTTTTGTCTATGCCCCACGCAAAAAAAATACCAAAAACACAGGTACCCTCAAAAATAGTGCACTAAATGAAAGCTGCAGAGTCCGTGCACTACATACAGTGCACAAAAATTAAGCCGAGGAGTCCGTGCACTACATATAGGGCATGCGGAAATTCAGCCTGTAATATATTTTCAAAAACCCTGGAGGTAAAAACGTTATTTCAAGAAGCTAGTAGCATCATTTTTATTCATTTAGTCTAAAAAAAAAATTGGACGTAGCGTGTCACTTGACTGAATCAACGTGGACAGCCAACGTGTTAAAAGAAGATAAAAATGCCGATCAAATTCAGACCATGTTATCCATACATTTGTATTAATTCTTATCCAAATAAACTATTTCGTATTCAAGATTGCTTTAATACCTACTGATTCCTTTTTGAATTATTAAAATCGGACATTGCATTCAAAAGATACTACGAAGTTAAAAAATTCCATCCTGTCGAAATAATAATAAACGACGCGACGGGCCGGCGCGGCGCGCCGACTTTAGCGCGGCGCGGCGCAACGTGGCGGTACATGCCATCGATACAAATCAATGGATGTGCTCTGAGAACCTTGAAATTGGTAATAAATTGCGTCTCAGTGTGTATCGTAAGTGGCTTACAAACAACCAATCTACTTGACCCGTACAATCGCTAGCGGCGAGATTTGCTGTGGTTCTACTTATTTTGGTTGTTGACACCGAATAATGATAGGTAAAAACATCCGGCGTCCACCTCGTCCTGCAACCGACTAGAACGGAAAGAGTGAGCTCACTCTTCCCAACGTTGACATGATTGTGTGCGCCCTGAAGTTTGGTAGGGCCTATCTTAGGTTCTACGATTTATGGTAATATTATTATTTTGTTTCCGCCGTAATACATTACAGCTAGCCGTTTTGAAAAACAGTGCCTTTTTGTAATGCGGCGGTTCAACGATTAGCCGCATTGTCATTGCGATACGTTCTTCAATAAGGCGGCCCACGTTCAGCCGTATTGTATTACTGCTTATATTATAGGGTGACCTTAAAAAAACATAATTTAAATAAACAAAATCAAAATTAATTTCATCATCCGAAAAAACTGACCGATTACTTACGGTATTCCTTAATAATTTTTTTACAACATTTTACCTCTCTCATAAAGTTTGAAAGCCCATAAATTGATATCGGTGACGGTGCACCTAAGAAACATGGTGCACTTCCATAGACAAGGGTCTATCATCGAGATTTGACTCCGGGTGGGCTCCCGCCAGAAGCTCTGTGGTCAGCCCTGAGTGTCACTTCTCCATACTCGGCCTGCGATACACAACGGCTACTTGCATGGCTTGCTCCATTCAGGACCTCCCTTGAGCTTCTGGCTCCCGCATTTTTTTTAATACACTCCAGAGGTAGTAGCGCCAAGACTATATAGTCGGTATGCTCCGAGTCGGATCTGGGTCTCATGTAACCAACCCGGTCGGATTTAGTCTTAACAAGGTGGACGGTGGAAACGAAATAGTTTCCAAGTAACACCCAGGGTGACAAGTGACACTCCAATAATATTGTGTACAATCCCTCCGAACTCCAGAATCCACTGTCACTTTAGCAATTTAGCAACACACTTACAGTACCTATTCAATGCCATAGTTGTTGTTATGTCAGGCAGTGCCATGAGTGTTAAGAATCGGAACTAAAAATTGTGAAAGAGGCGGCTAATCTCTCGCTTTATTACTTTACGGCTAGCCGTGTTGAATGACGTATGGCGTCGAATACATTCCGGCGGTTTTTTAATCAGCCGTATTCAATCCGGCTGATCGTTAAACCGCCGTTTTACAAAACGGCCCCCAACCAACTAAGCCACCAGGCCAGCCAGTTTAATGTTTTTACACTTTAAAGTTTTGGTTTCTAATTTTGATAATTTGGAAAAATTTGGTCATGTACGTTTCATTTAGCATACCTACTTAACAAAAAATATTGACCCCGTGCGAAGCCGGGACGGGCCGCTAGTTTATATATATAAAAATTCTCGTGTCACAGTGTTTGTTTCCTTACTACTTCGAAACGGCTTTACTGATTTTAACCAAATTTTATTTGCATATTCAGTAGGTCTGAGAATCGGCTACTAGCTATTTTTCATATCCCTAAGTGACAAGGGTTGTTCACCGCAAAAATTTTTTTTTAATTTTCGGACAATTTTTGTTTATATTTTTTTATAATGTGGCGTTAAAAAATACATACAACCCTAAATTTTTACCCTTTTATCACCAACCCCTATTTTTTAATAGCCATTTTAGTAATTTAATCATATAGGATTATACCAATGTTAGATTTTTTAAATTTTTATTAATAATTTATATGGCAAAACAACGTTTGCGGGGTCAGCTAGTATATAAGATTATAAAGAGGAAAGATTTGTATTTTTGTATTTTTGTATGTTACTAATAAACTCAAAAACTACTGAACCGATTTCAAAAATTCTTTTACCAAAAGAGAGCTACATTATCACTGAGTAACATATGCTACTTTTATTACGAGAAAAAAATAGAATTACTTTGATTTCTTTACTAAAACCAACGCAAGGTATAAAAAAACAGCCATAAAATGGCTTTCATCGCATACGCTGCGGAAAGTACCAATTATAGAACAAAACAATGTTCTACAATATTATAAAACGTATTAAAATCTACAAAAAACCTCGCGAGACCATATGTCTAACTACTGTAATTACGTCGCTACAACTGCTTTTTTACATTTTAAAAGAAGATAAAAATGCCGATCAAATTCAGACCATGTTATCCATACATTTTTATTAATTCTTATCTAAATAAACTGTTTCGTATTCAAGATTGCTTTAATACCTACTGATTCCTTTTTGAATTATTAAAATCGGACATTGCATTCAAAAGATATTACGAAGTTAAAAAATTCCATCCTGCCGAAATAATAAAAAACGACGCGACGGGCCGGCGCGTTGCGCCGACTGTACATAGCGCGGCGCGGCGCAACGTGGCGGTAGATACCATCGATACAAATCAATGGATGTGCCCTGAGAACCTTGAAATTGGTAATAAATTGCGTCTCTGTGTGTATCGTAAGTGGTTTACAAACAACCAATCTACTTGACCCCTATAATCGCTAGCGGCGAGATTTGCTGTGGTTCTACTTATTTTGGTTGTTGACAACGAATAATGATAGGTAAAAACGTCCGGCGTCCACCGCGTCCTGCACCCGACTAGAACGGAAAGAGTGAGCTCACTCTTCCCAACTTTGACATGATTACGTGCGCTCTCAAGCCGCATGCCGAGACGGGGGTTTGTTACAAAATTATAGCCAATGGGAAATCCCTTTGAGAGAAGCTTCAATTTCCCGGTGTCCGTTGAGTCTGAGAGTTGTTTGTGGTAATATTCATCGATATAAATCAATAGATGTGCCCAGAGCACCTTGACATCGGTAATAAACTGCGTCTCTGTGTGTATCGTATCTGGTTTACATAAAACCAATCTACTTGACACGTACAATCGCTAGCGGCGAGATTTGCTGTGGTGCTACTTATTTTGGTTGTTGACAACGAATAACGATAGGTAAAAACGTCCGGCGTCCACCGCGTCCTGCAACCGACTAGAACGGAAAGAGTGAGCTCACTCTTCCCAACGTTGACATGATTGCGTGCGCCCTGAAGTTTGGTAGGGCCTATCTTAGGTTCTACGATTTATGGTAATATTATTATTTTGTTTCGCCGTATTACATTACAGCTAGCCGTTTTGAAAACCAGTGCCTTTTTGTAAAGCGGCGGTTCAACGATTAGCCGCATTGTCATTGCGATACGTTCTTCAATAAGGCGGCCCACGTTCAGCCGTATTGTATTACTGCTTATTTTATAAAGTGACCAAATTTAAAAAAACATAATTTAAATAAACAAAATCAAAATTAATTTCATTCATCCGAAAAAACTGACCGACTACTTACGGTATTCCTTAATATTTTTTTAAAATATTTTACCTCTCACATAAAGTTTGAAAGCCCATAAATTGATATCGGTGACGGTACCTACACCTAAGAAACATGGTGCACTTCCATAAACAAGGGTCTATCATCGAGATTTGACTCCGGGTGGGCTCCCGCCAGAAGCTCTGCGGTCAGCCCTGAGTGTCGCTTCTCCATACTCGGCCTGCGATACACTACGGCTACTTGCATGGCTTGCTCCACTCAGGACCTCCCTTGAGCTTCTGGCTCCCGCATTTTTTTTAATACACTCCAGAGGTTGTAGCGCCAAGACTATATGGAGTCGGTGTGCTCCAAGTCGGATCTGGGTCTCATGTAACCAACCCGGTCCGATTTAGTCTTAACAAGGTGGACGGTGGAAACGAAATAGTTTCCAAGTAACACCCAGGGTGACAAGTGACACTCCAATAATATTGTCTACAATCCCTCCGAACTCCAGAATCCACTGTCACTTTAGCAATTTAGCAACACACTTACAGTACCTATTCAATGCCATAGTTGTTGTTTTGTCCGGCAGTGCCGTGAGTGTTAAGAATCGGAACTAAAAATTGTGAAAGAGGCGGCTAATCTCTCGCTTTATTACTTAACGGCTAGCCGTGTTGAATGACGTATGGCGTCGAATACATTCCGGCGGTTTTTTAATCAGCCGTATTCAATCCGGCTGATCGTTAAACCGCCGCTTTACAAAACGGCCCTCAACCAACTAAGCCACCAGGCCAGCCAGTTTAATGTTTTTACTCTTTAAAGTTTTGGTTTCTAATTTTGATCATTTGGAAAAATTTGGTCATGTACGTTTCATTTAGCATATCTACTTAACAAAAAATATTGACCCCTGTGCGAAGCCGGGACGGGCCGCTAGTATTTTATAACTATAATAATACTACGTACGACAATTTTTTTTTTCACGGAAAGTATATTTGTAATAAACTCATAACCGTTTTGGATTTTTTTATCATCTTTCAAGAATTTTAAATGAAATAAAAATAAATCACTTTGTACTTTGTTTACTATGCCCTGGTAGATTCAATCATCAGTTAAGTTGCTACGGACTCACTTTTGCAAAATAGGTATTTACAATTAGTACAAAATCAACATATTAGAATTTTGAAAAGGCTCGTTAACAAGATTTATAATATCTGCATGATTACATTGTAAACGCTGGCTGAACCCTACGAGATAGATTAGTATACTTAATATACTTACTGCAGTGCAGTATTGTACCCCTTAAATAAGTCTACAAAAAAGTTCGCGATTGTATTTATCTATCTCTTAGGGATAACCCACAATAACCATTTTTAGGGTTCCGTAAAACGTAAAAACGGAACCCCTAAAGATTCGTCATGTATGTCTGTCTGTCTGTCCGTCCGTATGTCAGCCATTTTTTTTCCGAAACTATGAGAACTACACTGTTGAAACTTGGTAAGAAGATGTATTGTGTGAACCGCATTAAGATTTGAACAAAAAAATTAAAAAAAAAGAAAAATTTGGGTTGCCCCCCATACTGAGAACTGAAACTCAAAATTTATTTTTTCATCTAACCTGTGGTGTTGGGTGTCTAATTGTCTATCGATAGGTCTTCAAAAATGATGTTGAGGTTTCTAATATAATTTTTGTCGACACTGAATAATTTGCGCGAGAGACACTTCCAAAGTGGTAAAATGTGTCGTCCCCCCCCCCCTCTAACTTCTAAAGTAAAGGAATGAAAAATCTAAAAAAAATATGTGATGTACATTACCGTGTAAACTACCAAAGAAAATTAGTTTGAACTCGATTTGATGAGTAGTTTTTTTAGTACGTCATAAATACACTATTATTGAAACTTTTCGATCAAAGTTACAACGAACTACAAGAACTATGTATATTATGTTACTTGCTACAACGGAACCCTTCATGGGCGAGTCCAACTCGCACTTGGTCACATTATTATTAATGTGTTCAGACCATGCCTATTATGGCTAAAAATAAGATTCTTAAAAATACAATATTTCAGTGGGACTCTCTACTCTACATGCCAGATGATCAAAATTAAACGATAAATTTTGGCCCGCTACTCACCAGCCAGGTCTGCAGCTCCGTGTTAGAGTACTATTATAGGAGAGGCATTTGACAAATTTCCAGCTTGCCTCAAACTTTCATTTTCAGCAGCTAAGATCACCAACATAGTCCAGCGCATAAACAAACTTAATAGACTACAGGCCCGTGAGCAAAATTAATGTGAACCACCAGGACACCTATATAGAATTATAGAAGGATATAAAATAATAAGATTCAACATTATGCCGGAATCTGTAATCTGTCCGACTGAGTGCAGGTGAAGATTGGGGCTTGCAACTCTCGATCTTTTCTCCATGTCATATGATTTTTGTATGGCCTTGCGGAATAATGGATTAGTAGAGGTATTGAAACCGTATGGAACCAATGCCGTACACAATCAAAAGACCAAATTTACCATGAAAATCGCCGGAAAATCATGTTTCGGCACCAGAAATAAATAATTAAATTAATTTAATTAATTAAAGGCGGTGAAATAAATAATTAAAGAACTAAACTTTCCATTTTGTGTAGTTTCAATATGTCGTCTAATCCATTATTCAGCAACGCCGTACAAAAATCATGCGACAAGGAAAAAAGATCGAGAGTTGCAACCCCTTTATCTTCACGTGCTCTCAGATGAACAGCTTACAAGTTCCGGCATAGTGCTGAATATTGTTATTTCATAAAATAAATAACATACTTAATAAATATTGGTGGACAATTCAAACACAATACTATCTGACCCCAAACTAAACAAAGCTAGCGGCTAGATAGCTGATGTAAGTAATACTCGTATGGTTAAAAATACTAATGTACCTACCTACTTATTATACATAGAAACTCCCAGACACAGTACAAATATTTGAATTCATCACACAAATATTTCAGGCGGTCATTATTATACCTACCCTTCTATCATCCTACATAGGTCTCCTGGTGGTTCATAAAAATATGACCCATAAATTTTGTTCACGGGCTGTAGTCTATGAGTGGCAGTTGCGTGTCACGTAGGTATGTTAAAATGTACCTACTTGTATCTTGATGATAACTTAATTTACCTCTAGCACTTGCCAATTCTCCTTCAGGGTGAGCCATACGCTGCATCGCAGTAGGTGACAAGCCAACAGGCATTGAGACTGTGTTTCCTAAAACCTTAGTACGAAGATCGCAACCGGTAATTCCAACTAAGCATCTCGGTCGCAAACGCAACCTGAAATAAGAAAAGTATATTTACATCTGATGAAAATGCTGATGCTATACAAAATAGATATTACACAATAAAAAATAGAACGCATTAGAAATTCATAAGCCTTCTGAACGTAATGCCACCAACAGTTTTGCTTCTACCTCTGAAATGCGACTCTATTTTCTGACAGCGTTTGCTCATCAGTTGCTCCACTTTTATAATAGTCTCTGGCAGCTTTAGGTAGGACGAGAGCTGCACCGTCTTCTAAATCTTTTACGCTGATATATTTATCCATTTTCTTCCACTTGAACACGTCCACTATCTATGACACCGAATCTTCGAGTGAAGGCGAGCGCCCGACTGCGATAATAATATAATCATAACAACGGCCTACTATAATCATATATCATACTAGCTTTTACCCGCGACTTCATCCGCGCGAAATAGGTATTTATTAATGTAGCTGAGGCAGTATTTGTACACCCATACAAATTTGCATTTACTATAACCTCCTCCTTTTTGGAAGTCGATTAAAAACTGTAAAAATCATTAAAATTAAAGCTTTAACTAAAACATTTTTAGACAATTTCATCAAAATCGGTTCAGTATTTTTGGCGTCAAAGCGTAATAGATGGACAGACAATGCAACTTTCACATTTATAATACAAATAGCAGCAGCCCGCGGTTTCTCCCTCGTACCTAATTCCCGTATTGACGCGTTATTTCCCGGGATAAAAAGCATATTATGTGTTCTTCCAGACTACAATCTAATTGTGTTCGAAATTTCAGCCCAATACGTTCATATGTTACGACGTGATTGAGCAACAAACATCCAAATATTCAAACATTCATATATTGACATTCATAATATTAGATTTCAAGTGTCTATATGCAAAATTTTACGGTTTTATCTTCAATATTGACGAACTTCCATATAAGGTTGCATCCCTCCTTTCAACCCCTATTTCATCCCCGTGAAGTTTTAAATTACAAAATTGCTAGAACGAACATTTAATTGCTTTGGAGCAAGTGTCTCATACGAAGATACGAAGTCTCATTGTTTTATCTTCAACAATTGGGAACTTCCATAAAAACTTGCACCCCCCATTTTAACCCCAATTTTGGGCCTGCACAATTCGAAATTACAAAATTGCAAGAACAAACATTTATTTGCTTCATGTCCAGTTACACATACAAAGTTTTATCTTCAACAATTAACTTCCATCCCCCGTTTCAACCCCTTCAACCCTTTGTTCCGTAATAAAAAGTCGCCTATGTCCTTTTTTGGGATCTAGTCTATATGTGTATAAAATTTCATTAATATCAGTTCAGTAGACTTATAACTTTGGAAATGACAGAATTTTCATACAACCGTCCATCCCTTGTTTCACCCTCTTAGGGGTTGAATTTCGCAAAACCCCGTCTTAGTGAGCGTCTACGTGCTAAAATACACCTCCATGCAAAATTTCAGACCCCTAGCGTTTATAGTTTCTGACCTTTCGCTTTTATATATAGGTATAGATTAACAAACGGCGCTCCGTGGTTTTACCCGCGGCACACCCCGGACACTCGGCCTAAACCCCAAACAAACGGTGAAGTCGACATACCTACACTCACACAACTACGCATATGTCGTTCGAACACATTTACGCATGTGTGCGTGTCATCTAGGGTTACAAAATTATTTTATGGAATAGCTGTGACCCGTGAGTTCACCTGCCTGTGTTAAGTGGCTTACAATCTTACCTAGTTAGTGTTCGATCTTTAATGTAGGTAAATATAACTTTCATCAACAATCAGAAGGGAGAAGATTTAAAACAAAATAGGAGATAATAAAGGTACCATGTACGAATTGATTTTTAGTTAAGTACACTTACCCAAAGATTTCTCTTTGGGTAAGTGTATTCTGACAACGAAAGCCGCAGTTTAAAAACAACGAGTTGAATAATTTCGTCACAGGACTTCAGTGTTGGCGCGTACTTCTAACCAGAATAGCTTAACACAGTTTATAAAAATGACTCAATCTTTGTAGAAATTCTTATGAAATTAAAAATCTCTTATTTTTGTTTCGTATAATAGACGAAAAATTTGGTACCATTTTGTTAAATAATACAGCATCATGGTCGTATTCTCATAGAAAATTATCGTCCGATATAATAACCCTTCGTTGAGTCCGCCTCGCGTCCGCGAGGGGGAGGAAGCTTGAAATTGGCGGGGGGTGGGGAGTGTCCGTTCTATCTATATTATCTATTCTATGCCCGCGGGCATTGTATTAGTATTGAAAGTTCCAGGGCAGGCAGGCAACCTTTATGGCGGAAGAATTGCGGTCTACTAATAATTGTGGGCAACTTTTAACTGCACCCTGAGATCGGTAAAGCACAATAATGTAGGTGTACGATAAACCTGACTTTTTTCGCAATTAGTTTTAAAATTTATTCATAATGACGGTTATTACGATAGGTACCTACTGTGGCCAAATATTGATTAGAATTTACGCTTTACACTGGTGATAGCGTTAATACTTCACCTAGAGGTCTTTTGTGTAGACCAGTGGCAGTGGGCCAAATAAGGTATAATTCTTAAGCCTAAGTTTTCACAATAAGTATTTATAAGGCGCTCAAACCGGTCTACCAGCACGATATTAGGCTTATTGACGACAAGCGACAATAATCCTGTCCGTGATGATAGATAGGTCCCAGTACAGAAACGCACGATCATTGATTTTCCTGGATGGCGGCATGCCCGACAAATGTCGACCATAATATCCTTCATATATGTATTTCCGGTAATGTTTGAATGACAATTATTACATTACTTGAGTCTTAATCGCTTGTATACAGCCGATACATTTGTACCTACAAATATATCCGAAGACGGCAAATGATATGTAAATAGTCACAAGAGTGACAGATAACAATTAATATAATTATGTACTTTGAATTATTATCAGCGCCATAATGTGATGGGTCACAGTTCACACACGTTGCAAACATGCGATAGAGTGATTTTTACGTAATTAATTTGAGCCCATTTGTTAACCTTTAACGATACCATAAATCCATAAAAATATATTTTTGTGCACTGATTAGGACAGACGGCTACAGTTCATATTGCTTCATAAAATAACCAATCAACAAAAATGAATACCTAAATGTAAGTACCTAATGAAATTAGTAAGTAACTAAATATGAATAGGTAGGGACCTACGTAACAAGAAAGTAATCGTCTAAAATAAGCGAGTAGGTAGACATACCTATATTATGTAAAATAATATCTTCGAAATGTAAGTACGCTCATAACTTTTGAATTACTACCTACACCAAATTGGATGATGCTTTGTTTTATGTATTTGTTATTGTTGGGACAAGGTTTGAATACCAGAAAATTTAGGAAATGTATGTTTCCTGTATGTAAGTCAATGTACATATAGCGTCTTTTAATGTCAAATGTTAGAAGGGTGACTATGTAATACATATATGCACTGGCAACTACGGTCGTGCACCGACAAATAAACACAAAAATATTGAAGATGACCATGATGAAGAGCTATGGTTATTCTTTATAAATATTGTGAATGGGACTTTCTGTCTCCACGTATGACAACTTTAGCAGCCACTCTTTTACAATTTTTTTATAAGTTGTGTAAGGAAGTTCAGAGTGTAGTCCAGCTTTGCGATTTAGGTTATTGTAGACACAGGGAAAAGAATACGCAGGACTTCGTTTAGCTAACGTAGAAATAGCACATGGCACTGGGATTCTGTATGAGAAGCCACGTTTCAATTTTAAATTGTCGTAGTCAGAGCGTGATTTTAAGTTCAGATGGGTTTTGATTGCAGTTGGTATAGAAAAAGCTGGCGAACCCGCATTACTTTAAACTCATCATACTCAGCATATTAGTGTCAAAGCGGAAAGGTTTTCGAAGAATAACTTTGATTAATGCTCTTTGAGCTCTCTCTGCAGACATGTATATCGTCTTACCAGCACTACCCCAGACATTAATGCAATGTTGAATAATTGACTGGCAAAGCACGAAGTATATTTGCCTGAGGAGAGGTATAGGAGCACAGTCACGGAGGTTTTTCATGACGTATATAAATTTGCGTGTACGTGCCGCGATACTAAGAATTTGTTGTTTAAAGGACAGGTTCTCGTCTATCAAAAGTCCAAGAATCCTGAGCACTAAGCTAGCTGAAGGCACAGAGACAATATTCTTAGTGAATGCAATGAATTTGTTTCTTTTCAAGTTTAAGGTTAAGAGATTGTCGTTAAGATTTTTGGCAACTACAGATAAGCCTTCTGCAGCTACGTCATAAACATGAGTCCACGATTTGCCATGAAATATCGGCACGGTAGGTATCATCTGCGTAAGTGATTACGTCAGCGTTAGGGAGTGTTACTTAAAATATCATTCATATGAATAGGGTGGGACCTAGGATACTTCCCTGTTTGACGACTTAATAGGAAGCCAGTCGCTAGACATATCTCCAACTTTGACATATTGGGTGCGATTGCACAAGTAACTATTGAACCAATCTAGCGCTACTCCTCTGACTCCAAGTGCACATAGCTTTTTAAGCAGTAAACTGCCTGATAAGGAATCAAAGGCTTTAGCTAAGTCTAAGAACACCGCAAGACACCTATCACCTCTGTCAATATGGGAAGATGCGATATTTTCAAAGAGAATAGCGGCGTCGCTGGTTGATCTTCCGCGTCTGAACCCAAATTGTCTCTCCGAAATTAATTTGTGCTTATCTAAGTATGAATCGAGTCTGCAATTTACCAGCTTCTCTAAAAAATTTTAAACAACACTAAGAAGTGCTATAGGTCGATAGTTATCCGGCACGTTTCTGGGGCCACTTTTGTGTATAGGGGTACTGCTGCCACTTTCCAGGGATCTGGAAAGGTGTCGGTCTCTAGGCTCAAGTTGAAGATATAAGTTAAAGGTGTGACTATGAATTTTAAAGTTTTTTTAATCAGACTGAAATGAGGTCTGGTCCAGATGCGCTGTCAGTTTTGAGGCCAGTAACTATATTCGAAATTTCATGAGAATCAGTGGGGGCGAGAAAAGCGAGTGCAAGACAGAAGAGTTAAATTTGTGCGATTGAACCAATGATTCCTCAGTCATATGTATTTTAGTTAAAATCGCATCAGCAAGATTTTTACCAACAGAGACAAAGTGACGATTGCAATGGCTAAGCGTGTTTTCGGTTCGGTTCGAGGGTTCGGGGGTGACGGCCGGGGAGCAAGCCGGTGTAGATGACTTGCTACCGGTAACACTAGATGTGCCACTTGCTCTCTGGATGCGAAGCTCAAATGCGCCGGCCGCGGCCGACCGCATTGGTCTGTTATAGACCTCAACCAGAGTACGGGATGGCCGCAGTTTAAAAACAACGAGTTTAATAATTTCGTCACAGGACTTCAGTGTTGGCGCGTACTTCTAACCACAATAGGTAGCTTAACACAGTTTATAAAAATGATTCAATCTTTGTAGAAATTCTTATGAAATTAAAAATCTCTTATTCTTGTTTCGTATAATAGACGAAAAATTTGGTACCATTTTGTTAAATAATACAGCATCATGGTCGTATTCTCATAGAAAATTATCGTCCGGTATAATAACCCTTCGTTGAGTCCGCCTCGCGTCCGCGTGGGGGAGGAAGCTTGAAATTGGCGGGTAGGCATAGAATAGATAATATCGATAGAACGATATAATATAGACCTACAGCGCGACCGCGTCGTAATTCGTGACGTCACCATGCGCGGCTCCAGGCGGGGGTCACGGGGGACATGACCCCCCCCCCCCCCCAAAATCATATAAGTACATTAGATTAAAAATCTAAAAAAAAAAAACAAAATGTCTTATAATACATAGACTATTTTTAAACGCGGGAAAACAATTGGAACGACCCCCCCCAAATCTGAGGCTGCGTACTGGTGACCCCCCCCAAAATTCGATGCTGGGACCGCGCCTGGACGTCACACGGCTAACGCGCCGCGGGGCTTTTTGATTTATAGTTAGTAATTTTAAAATGTTCACAGATTCCTCATTTGTTGAGATATTCAAGTATTTTTTTCTGTATGTATAATTTATTTCTATTATCTTTAAATCTATGTAATTATTTTTTGATTTTATGCAATTGGAAACTTCCTTATTCTGGAAAGGCGGTACATTTTTGCTGAGCGAACGCACACGATGCGAACAGTACTCCACACTAGATCGAACATGTTGCTTGGTTCCAAGCAAGAGCCTGCTCAGACGTGACATATCGCCACATTTGCACACGAAATAGGGCGCTCAAGAAACGCTTAAAAATAAAGGTGATCAATTAATTACCAGAATAGCTACATCCTGAAAACCTAGGATCCAGATCGAAAGGAAAATAGTTTGTTGCTAATTAAGTCACACCTACGTCTTTCATCTAATTTCCCCTTGTTGGCTTTGTCCTAATAGAAAACTGTCTTTATGTACAAAGCTGAAACCCTCGGTCGCACTCTCAGCATCCAGGTTTGCTGTCCACTGGTTCATGCACTGGATATGTAACTACACGTCGTCTGCAAGACTCAAATCGTTATAGAAGAGAGAAGAGCCCATATTATTTGATAAAAATCAATTCTCCAACCCTCGTGGACTGCAATTGCGTAAGGAACTTCCAACTGAAGCCTAAATAAACAAGATTAGAGAGAACACCGTATACTAAACCGAAATATACGCAATGTGCATTACACAGATTATAGCCATCATTGTAAACTACTATTACTTTGTAACCAAAACTGAAATCGCAAAGAAACATAATTCGCTGCTAAAGGTACTTTAGATTGGACAACATGCATTGAATTACTGATTTGGTTAGGTTTTTGTACTTTGTAAACCTGCATGGTAGTGTTGGAGTAGCTAGCAACTACAATAATAATAAAACGTAATTATAAATTTATTTCTTTTTATTGATTCAGTTATCATACGTGTTTGAATGCTACATTACTAGCATTTACATATTATGTCAAAACTGTTCAGCCATAGAAATGTTGTACAAAAACAAACTGCCTACTCTTTGATCATTATAAAAACAATCAACCACGTTATTTAACTTTTTACATAAATCTGCTTTATACAAAGTTAATTTATTAAATAAAATACTGTTCACAGTTTGTGTAAAACGTTACTTAAGTATTTAAGTAAAAATCACAAGCTGAGGACCCTTTTATCCACTTAGTTTGTATATTTAAATTTCTGGGTTGAAATTTCATTGGCGAGCTCTACACATTTGCGCTTCGGCTCGCTGTCACGATGGCACTGGTCTTTTTGCACTCATGCTCAAAGCAAAATTTAGTCTGTTAATGTTCTTCTATGCCAGATTAGTTCCATCTTGTAGTATATTTTGTTGTATAGATTTATTTTGCATTGTTTTTCTTCCTATCTAAATCTTAACCCAATCACACTAGTCCTTCGTCAACCACGATTATCTTATTTTTGCAATATATAAAAGATACAAAATATTTCAATTATCAATTTACACTTGAAAAGGTTCCCCTCTACAAACTCCATCTTTGGTAATAAACATTAACAACAGTCAATGGTTAATCGACCAGGTTTCTTATTCACAATAATCATTCCTGTATTCTAACCAATGTCACCTCTATACTGTGATTATAATGTTGTTTTACAAAACCATATGAAACATTTAAATAAATTAAGCTACAGTAAAAACATTATTTACATTCACCTCTCACATGCATAATTACATCAATACCATATTTTACAAAGTTTTGTTTGTATTAAAAACTATTTTACAGATGATGATTTGAGAAAGGTGAAAGTATATAATTCAAGATATTAATATCTAAGTCAATGTACAGACTATCAGGTGCAAGCTTTGAGCAAATAAAAACTAAGGCACATGGTCTGTGAGACCCACATTAAAACAATGGTTAAAAGATTACAATTCATAACAAAATATTCACAGAAAGATACGGTGGTTATAGTTTTGTCAAATACGAAGGGAATCAAAGGATAATATTAGGGACAATCCGTATGACTATTTCGTAAAATTAAAGGCATTTACACTACATATGTTACAGAGGTGTGCATCGCCTGATAGCCTGATTTTAGTCATAATTTTAACGCTATACATGTGAAACAATATACAACCTTCTATAAAAAAATAAATAACACTATATTACAAAGCAGAACATTGACAAAGTGGCAACATAAGACTAGTAATTATCAAGTATTACTACTTTTTTTTAAAGTTATATATTCAAGCCTATACAAAGACAAAGAAGTATCTTTAAAATAGGTATGTTTAGGCCAATTTAAATGACTCTAATTATCTCACTATCCAATTAATGTGTCGATGGTTCAAATTACAAATTAATTTTATGCTATTTACTTACAAGATTGATTTATGTATAATGCATCAGGTCTGACTATATTCTTTTGTAGAATATTACATTAATCACTAAAGTATTGATTAGAATATGTTTAGTTGTTTAGTGACTCTTGGATACTCACATTTAGTTATTATTTAAAGTAATCCAGGGCCAGGAACGGCGTAAACTTACATTCTTTGCATTATTTGTTTTATCAAATAACTTTTATTACAAATCTCCAGATTAAGCTTTGGTTTCTTTCAAAAGTTATTAAGTAGTTCCGTCATCATAGGCTTACAAACTATTTAAAAAGATTATTAATATTTACTAATTTTTATATTTTGTTTCTTATCAGCTAAAGTATCAGAAACTATTCCAGATACAATAATGATTATACTTTTTAAAATTGAATAAAGTATGTAACTTATTTTAGTAAGACTACCATAGGTGTATGAATTGAATTACAGAACTAGGGTTAAATGAATTTTGGTCTCAGTCAACACCACCTAAAACCAATCAATTCTAATGTTTAAATACTTTTAAATAGCAGACAGCTATGTTCTAATTAACTAAGCCACACGAGAGCACGGCACGACGCGTAACATGAGAGCTAGACAACAACTTGAAATGTAACGTTGAAAAATCACAAAGCAGTGCACTAATAACCAGATATATCTTTTGATTGTCGAGTATCTGAAAAGCCTAGAGCTAAGCGTCATAAAACATGTCCCCACCAACGATTACACAAATAAGATGTTACGTACGATATTGGCACATTTGAAATGCCTTTTTAAAAAAAATATTATAGGTGTTTAAATTGAAATGCTTTAATTCGAGTCTAAGGGCGCCTTCACATTAGGTTGCAAGCAGCGCGGCAGCCGCCCGACAGCAGCGGATGCCTGCTACTTGCTTACAATTACGTGTCGCGCGACGCGAAATTATAACCAAGTCGCGCGGCTGTATTTGTAATGAGAAGGCATCCGCTGCTGTCGCGCTGCTTGCGACCTAATGTGAAGGCGCCCTAAAACTCCAGGAAATTTGTTAGTAAAAATACAATAAACTGAATCAGTAAAGATTGCTTTTGTACTATAGTGAAAACACAAATAATCAGTTAATAAATAATAGGTAAATTTACTAATGCTGATATCTTTAATCTATACATTTAAGTATGGCAGTAGGTTTATATTAACATTTTAAATTCTGTATAATATAATTCTTCATTAAACTTCATCAAGTTCAGTCATGTACGCATATAATTTTTCATAATTATGTACTTTAAACTTTGTCTAAATAATTTGTTTTCAATTGCACATTCCTTACACAGATCCAGTAACAAAATTCTTACAATGTTAGTTCATGTAACCTATAATAGAGTATCATGCACACGTCATGAGAGTTATAAATATGCGCGTCGTTTACTTATTTGGCCGCTATCGATTGGGATAAAAACTTTGTGACATTACTGATTTACATAAAAGCTTCCATAATTTCGCAGCTATAAGCTGACCGAAATATTCTTCATCATCATACAGGATTGTATGAAACTGGGGCTTTATTAAAATCAAAACACCTCATAACAGAGAATAAACTCGTTGCGTAAACAAAACTTATAATTAACTCTGTAGTGTCCCCCTACTATTACGTTTTCGTATAACGGACACAGCTCAGATTTAAAAATTAGTTAAATATTTACTTCTTAATTTATAGAATTCCAAAGTATTAATTTATGACTGAGATCACACTTAAACGATGAGATATTAACAATAAGTATAAAAAGTACAGTCTGTTTCCGCGATATAGGTGCAACTGTTAATTAATTACCTTACAAAAAGACGAAGCGCGCGCTAAGCGCAGTTAAATAAACTCTCACGTCCAAAACGCAGTATGAATAAAATCTCACTTCGAAAAAAATAAATACTAGAGTAGTCTTGAAGCGAGGCTCCGAGTCGATGCGGCTCGAGTTTCAAAGCGAGCGTATTCGAAAACAAATGTTACACATAACGTTAGCATCACAGAACGAAGTAGTGTAGTATGTGTCGACCGCGTACGCTTGCGGGTCAGTGCAGCGGCGGCGCGGAGGCGGCGCGCGGCGGCGAGGCGGCGCGGGAGCGGCGCGCGCGCGGTCAGGGCGCGGCGCGCGGGTCCGGGGCCGCGGGCGCCGCGCTCTCCGAGCCGCTGTCGTCGGCCGCCGAGCCGCCGCCCGCCGACCCCGACCGCCCCGACCCTTCCTCCTCCTCTTCTTCTTCGTCCTCCGGGCACAGCTGGTACGCCCTACCAAACCAACATATTTGTCATCTTCTTTCTATGTTTCGATGCTTTTTGTGAGAAATGTCTACCGATTTTTATTTCTTTTAGATACCATACTGTTTAATTAATAGACAACGTACAATACTTGATTAATTAATGATTATTAATTAATACATTATTATTAATTTAATTATTATTTATTTAAACTTTATCTAAAACTAAACTTTAATTAATGGAGAACTTACTTTTCGAGGGTTTTTCTGGCAGAATTGCTTCGTTCTAGGAAATAACCGCTAGATGTCTCGTTGGAAGTGCCTGGCGGCGACCACGTCCCGTAGGAACCGTACCCGGTTGGCCCGTACTGAAACAACATTTATTTATCAAATGAATAAACAACTTACCAAATCCAAAACAATTACTTTCGATGATACAGATCCTTACAATAGTTAGAACACATATAGTGAGAATCAAGGTCCTTTGAGAATGTTCGTTTCGAATGTTGGAACGTTCAGGCTGACCGATGTTTGGATATTTGCTACTCAATAACGTCGTATCGTGAGAACGGATTCACACGAAAGGACATTGTTAATTTATAAGGTACTTTGGGCTACAACATGGACATTCACTGTCACTGATATCATAAATTATCTAGATAGCTTCTAGCAGTAGATATCAGAATATTATCATTTGGTAATAGCAGAAGCGATCCGATGATCCGATAATCAGATCCATTGGTCATCAAGCGGTTACAGATTGGTGCCCGCCCAATGGAGGGCAGGAGAAGTGTTGGGCCCCCACCGCCACCGGCTAGATGGGTCGACAACATTCGAACAGTCGCGGGTCATTCATGGATGAGACTAGCAAAGGATCGTGACAAGTGTCGTACATGAAGAGAGGCCTATGCTCAGCAGTGGGCGATAACGGGCAGAAGAAAAGAAGAATAGAATAGCGGAAAGACTACTGACGCATATTTCCCATAAGTAAAGCGAATGTTGGCGGTTATTTTAAACCAAACTACAAGATTTTGTACCATTGGAGGGCCCGAGTCGTTATTGGAGGATGCTATCGATTTCCAAGGGCCCAGCTAGGGTCCTAAGAATGCATTTTCATCAACCAAAAAAAATCATAACATAATTTTCAAATACGAATTACGAAGCCCTGCTACATGCATATCCCCGACGTTGCAGGTCCACCGGTTCCCAGGCCAACACTTTGCTGATGCGGCGTTGCGCAACCGACCGAGTTGTCACCAATTTTAATTATAGGAAGGCATTCCATTTTCCCACATCGAAGTGGTCTCACCTTTTTTAGTTATAGTAATTAATAGTAATTTTTATATTTTAAATACATTTAATTTAAATCATTTCGGTTTTTTTCGATCCTCCAGCTGCCGCTAACGTAATTTACGAAACACATGACACAACAAACAGCTAACAACTACGCATTTTGTATTCAGGCTGCCATTGTAAAAATATCTTAATATCGATCTAAAAAAACCCGATAGCGATCGTGTGGATAAAATCTATACTATTATATTATGGTGGCCATTGTTTAAAATAACAACTAAAATATTCAGTCAAGAGTTTGAGGGTAGACAATTTTTTTTTCATATGTTGAGTCATAACGTGACCCGAACCCATATGGGTACGGCGCCGGTTTACGGGGGATAAGTGCATTCAAACTTGAGGATAAATGCGTGAGTGTCGCTAGCCGCACCGGACTCGTCTTGCAGCCAGCCGAGCAGCGTGCGCCAGCGGCGGTGCGTGCGCTTGAATGCGTGAGTAGTGCGCGACAGACGCATCATTTAACTCTTGACTGGACACAATTTTTAGACATAATATTTTCTATTATTTATTTCACTATTCATTTCTTTCACTAATTTATAGTTATTTTTTTCTGTTGCCGCGAAATGTTTAGTAGATAAATATTCAATTATGATTTGTTTTGTCAAAACTACCCTAAAAATGTTTGAGGGTAGATTTAATTTTTTTTTTTCATATTTCAACGTGACCCGCACCTATATGGGTGCGGCGCCGGTTGCCGGATTCAAACTGGAGAATAAATACGTGAGTGTCGCTAGCCGCACCGTACGTACCCGCTCGAGCTCGTCCTGCAGCCAGGCGAGCAGCGTGCGCCAGCGGCGGCGCGCGTCCGGGTGCGCGTGCACGGCGCGCACGGCGTGCGGCGCGCGCGCCATCACGCCCACCACCAGCTTCACGCACGCGTACGCGCGCTTCTGGTAGTGGCTGCGCGCGCGCGCCGCCGTCTCCAGCAGACCGGGACGCTCCTCAGACACGCCCTGATACGACATTACATTATTTATACGATTAATTTTTGTACCTAACTTAAATAATATACATAATCTTACTATATATAAATTACGCATCACGTAGTTTGTACGAGATGTGCTTCTAAATCACAACACGCACATCACACACACAATCAAACTCTGCACATCACATCCTCACTAACAGAGTGGTTTACAACTGGAACAGGCAATCGCCTGAGGATGTTATTTCAGTAAAATCATTGAATTCTTTCACAACAAACTTTCGAACAAACTAGACAAATGGATAGCGAAAGACAACATAATTTTAACAAACAATTCCTTATAATTTGTTATATTTCAACACTGAGATATAGGCATATCAGCTAATGCTGCTGGCCTATTATTCAATAAATAAATATGTTTTTTAACCAATTTGAATCCTTTTTGCAAATTTTTCAACTTGAAAGATAGGATACTTCTTATTCCGGTTAATAGTTAACAGTTTTTTTATGATAATTACCGAGCGAAGCCGGAAGGGCCCGCTCGTTTTATATAAGTCTTAACTCTTTAAAAACACATATTTAATTATTTTATAACTTATACTGTATTTGTACTGTATTATTTTATAACTTATACTGTACCGGTTTGAAAAGCAATGTTTCCAGATTATTTACAAGGCATCAAGGCAAAGAGATAAAAATCATCTTATAACTCTGGGTGACGAAAGCAGTGCAGAACTAGAAGCTAGCTGGATTCTTCATGTTCTAATAGCTATGTGGTAGAGGTACTGTGCTGTTATTTATGGACAGGCGTGTTGCTAACCATCGGCTGTCGCCGGGAAAGAATAGTAATAGAAATAAATCATTCAAAAAATGCACGCCCCACCATCGCAATTGCATACTTGCAAAAATGGTGTTAATACACAATACACATAAATATGACATTCATTGATTGTTGAGTCACCAGTTAGACACGAAAAAAGAGTCGAGCGCGCGATAGAAGCGCTCCTCGTCGCATTATGCCAACGCTAGACTGATCACACAATTCGCACATCAAGTTGATGACCGATCGATGTACGGGTGAGTCCATGTTTCCAGTAGTCGCAGCACTCACGCAGGTATAGTGACGCAATAAGCATTTCCTCTCATACATTGAAGTTATCACGTTTTTTTGATTTTAATGTGCATTTTAAGTTTTAAGAATGGTTAGTCTCTAGTACCAGTCTATTTAAATCATACAGCCGTTCAACCAAGCCGTCTAGACCTGGCAATCACGCGGGGTATGCGGAGTAAGACGCGGGGAGCGCGCTCCCGCTATTGCCAACATTACAATGTTAGTATTTCGTGTGCGCGGTTCGGCTTTCGGTTTTATCTACCCGTGACATATTTATAGACATTATTTATCGGCGGTTCCTCCAAGATCAAAGGAAATGAACTATATACTATTTTTTTAGTATATAGTGACGAGACGAGCAGGACATGAGCCTGATGGTAAGCAACACGCCTGCCACATCACAGAACAGTGACATGCAGCTATTGGCACATGAAGAGTCGAAATCATTACCTAGCACTGCACCGCGCTCGTCACCCAGATATATAAGATGTTTTATTTCTATACGGTGTAATCTCACTTGGCAACATAGCCCTTCATAGCTCATCAACATAGCTTGGCGGCAGAATAACTGGTAGTATTTCTTGATAGTGTGGTAGTACCTTGATGACGTTGTGCACGCGGTGGTGGTGCCACGAGTCCTCGAGCAGTAGCAGCGCGGTGAGCGCGTCCGCGTGCCGGCGCAGCTCGTGGCAGTACGCGTACGCCATCTGCCACAGAAGCTCGGCGAGCGCCACGCGCGACCAGCCCGCGTTCTCCCAGCACAGGAACTGGAGCAGCCGGATCGCTTCCTCGCACCCGCAACACTCCTCCGTCAGTTTCTTCATGTATGTGCTGTAGCGTGACGTATTAATTACATTAGTAGTGTAGAGTTGAACTAACACACTTTTCAGTTGAGTTTCACGTCCTCCTGTTCTACCCTAACCAACGCTTTGTACTTGATGCTATAATAAAACTAACAACTTTTAAATTGTCTTACTGTTTTTTTTTTAATAGAAATAAAAATTTACTCGCGCGAAAGACTCGTTTATTGTAGTGGACCACCCCGCCCCGCTTTATTTTAAAATACTTTTTGGTCTTTTTTGTTAGTCAAGCATTAGGTAAGGAGTCAGGTCAGGTAAGTTATCCTATATCAGCTTCGGTGTTCCTAGCCAGGTATTGCTTCAAAGTAAATCGCATCGTTGCTTGACACGAGTTGAGATACCGGTCACATATAAAACTATCATTGTTAAAAAAAAAATGGACTGCCAATAGAAGTGAAAACTTATAACTCAGAATTTGATAACCCACTTTGGAAACTACGCGGGTGAAACCGGAGGGCGTGGCCATGACCATGGCCAACTAGATAATCCGAGTTTATAAAGGTTTCTATAATTTACGAACGTGACGATTGAGTCCAATTCACAGCCAAAGGAAAATCTGTATGTGGTGCGCCAAAAGAAGTTTTCACTTCAAAAACTACCCTAACCTACCGAGTACGTTTATAACCTCATGCGTTGTATTGTAAACTAAATGTCTGCAATATAAATTAGCAGACGGCTGTCAGCGAGCGGTCTTAATCTATATCTTAACGGGCAAGACATAATAAAGCCCAGATTTGGGAGTATGTATTTTATTTGTCGGGTGGTAGCGGAGTCGTATAAAAGGTGAGCGCAGACCTAAACGGTGATATCAAGTTTACGGTGACACCACCACCGCAAACGAAACACCAGCACATAAGCGCACTTGTAGGCAGATCGTATATAGCAATGAATAGATGTAGTTGTTTACCCGGCGCGGTTGTAGAGCACGTCGCTGGCGGCGGCCGAGAGCGCGGGCCGGTGCGCGGCGGCCGGCTCGCTGTACGGGTTCGGCAGCGGCGCCGCGCCCTCGCTCGCGTTCGCGGACACGCACCGCCCGGACACGTCGCAACAACGCACCAGCACGCAAATCACCTGTAAAACGACAATGTTAAAAGATCATTTTTTTTTACACACAATACCGTCTGTCCCCAAACTAAGCAAAGCTTGTAAAATGGAGGCCAAATGGCTGATATAATACTTACATCGTTTTAAATACATACTAATATTACATAGAAACGCACAGAAACAGTACGACGATTTGAATTCATCACACAAATATTTGCACTGGGTGGAAACTGAGCCCACGACCCTCGGCTTCGCAGGCAGAGTTACTATCCACTAAGTCACGAGACGCAGTCAAGGCCAATTACAAGGCATAGAGATAAATCTAGGTAGCGATTTATTTATCGGAGCAATGCTAGGTAGTTATTTCGATTCTCATGTGCCCATAACTGCGTGATACTGTGCACACGTTGTGCATCGGGCACAAGTCCTGCACGTCCCGTCACTATGCTACGAAAAAATAAGATAGCAGAGATAGGGCTCATTTCTCACACAGAGAATTTCATCGACTATTAATTGGTCGCGGGAATGCATCCGGCAACTTAACCAGTTAGACACATTACCTAAGTGACACCAATTGCTAGAACTCTTATATTCTAACTGATTTACAATCCCAAAACATTTTCAAAAAATTACAGCTGCTAATTAAATTACAAAGCATATGACCGGAAAATTTATCAAGCAACTACAATAATAATAGTTTACTCAAGTATTATCGCATAACAGAAATAACATAGGTTGTAGAAAATGTAGTATTTACCTGGTGCACCTTAGCAGACTCGGGATACTGATACTTCCCGAGCGATGCGGAAGTATCATCCATGCAGATAGCTAGTAGGATTTCTAACACTTTCAGCTGAAAACAGAAATCACTCAATCAACCTATTTCCGTAGCGCAAATCATTTCAAAGGGTTGATAAACGTCAACTATAGTCAAGCAGATACAAAAATACACAAATGAAATACACATTCAGGATCGAAAAATTCAGATTTAGCTGGCGTTGTTACATTAACATAATAAAACTAGACAGCATAAACAGCCCATCAAATGTTCCCGCCGCTGGGACGCGGGGCCTTCTCTTGCAAGGAGAGAGTCAAAGCCATAATCCACCATGCTGACCCAGTGCGTGGGTTTGTGGATGCCACATGACCTCAAAAGATTCTCAGTACGCACGTAAAGTTACGCACGTGACTTCGAAAAGACAGTGGTACGCGTGCGATTTGAGCCCGGGGCTCTAGATCGGCAGCCATAACTTAAAACAAGACAGCAATAGTTACATTTAAATATCTAAATGTGTTTTATCGTAACTGTATTTTCGAACTGACATCTTCCAAATAGGTATGTTAAAATACTAGCGCTCTGTTGACGCTGTTTAAAGGCATGGCCAAAAGCATTTTGTTTCTTTGAGTTCGTCAAGGTCGTAAGCGTCGAAAATTCCAATACCGATTTGACTTTACTCAATAATTTGACAGGGTTTCGCTCGAACAAGCCTTGAGAGCGATATATAATATGTTTGGAATACGGTGATGAGTGAGTAGTATGTACTGACCCGTAGTAGCTGATGCTTCTCGTTGAGTCCGAGGGAAGCGTAGGCGTGGAAGAGATTGAACAGCAGCGGCAGATGGCGGTGCACGTGGGCGTCGGCGTGAGGCGGCGCCGCCAGCGCGCGCACCGAGCACATCACCTGGTCCGACAGCGAGGTCACCTCCTCGCGCGAGCACCACGACCCGTAGCCGCAGTTCACTGGGGAACATCGCGATATTGTATTTCATTCATCACCACTGTAAGTGCACTACTTCACAAAATACTACTAGTCTGTACAACACAAAGCAGGCACGGGGAACGCACACCAAGCGGCGCCCTGGTGTCACGCCGTTCCGTTTGACTTTAGACCTTATTTTCAGAAGTTTACATACTACTTTAGTTTGAACGGCAACCGATGAGTCACATGGAGGCGCCAGGGCACCGCTTGCTGCGGTCGGGGAGCGGCACAAGTGGGTCCTTTACGGACTAGTATGTTCCGATACGTAAGTTCGTGGGTCTCAAACTAGGTGTCAATGGGCGCGAATGCGACTAGCTGTCTTCGAGCTGATTTTTTTTATCTTGAAAAGGATTACACTTGACTGCCATCTCGACTGATGTTAAGCGACGATGCGGTCTACGATGAAGCGTGCTCACCTAGAAGAAACCGATTCACTCTCGATTTGAAACCACCAAGATTATAACTACCGGGGAAAATCAACTCAGGTTACTACGAGCAGTCCGATAGAATTCATTCACTTCAATAAAGTCTATATGTTAGATAGCCCGCGCCCGCAATGAAGTGCAATAAACAGTCGATCTATCATTTTATCTCTACTGTAAGTCAACGAAAAGCTTGTTCGCAACGGGTAGTCTTTGATCAACAAATTAATTACCTGGTGGGTCTTGCATTGATAAATGCGCTAAGAAGACAATCGTTTTCATAAATACTATCCTCACTTCAGCTGTTGGACACGACAGGAGATAATCGCACAATCTGAAAAAAAATTAACATTAATATCTATGCAAAAGTTAAATTTACTAGTGGGAAAATAATTGTGTTACAACTGACCTGTGTGAATTTTTAAAAAGGTCTGTGGCAAACCACGCTCTGACAGCTTGCGAACATCTTAAATGCTGTGCAATGATTTCGTGCCTGAAACAAGAAAAAATATGTAATATAGCCTAGCTAAGACGAGACTAAGCAAAGCTTATGCTATAGAAACCAGATAGTTGATTTAGTACTTATACCACTGTACTGTAAATACATACTAACAATACACAGAAACACCCAGACACAGAACATATATTTGTATTAAACACACAAATATTTGCCTGTGGTATTGAAACCACAACCTACTGCTCTGAGAGCAAACTTTCTACCAAAAGCCAATAGGCCAATGAAAAGGCCAGGCCACTAAAACATATTTTGATCAAAACTCTAAAAAAAATATAATCAATTACCAATCAATTGCAGGTCCTCTTAATGCTTTTTTCGTTCTGAATCCAACTTGGAACAAAAATTTTGTAGCTAGTTGCACTGTCAGCATTGATATTTCTTCATGCTCTGGACCCTGTAGAAGAAAGTAGAATATTAAAATAAATTATCAAAGTTACATAAACTATGTTTCACTTTTAAATAATTATACTAACCCACAAAGCACTCTGAGAACCAGGCATGAGATGCAATCGCATACAGCACAACTTCTTCATGAATGTGAAATGCTCAAGACTAAATTGATCTTGATTGTGGGAAAATGCAATATTTCCGCGGCGAACGGAATTCCAAATTGGCTTTGGAATAGAATTTTCCCTGAAAACAGAAATACATATTTGCTAAATGTTAAAAGCATTTTCTAATAAAAATAAGAGTATTTTGTGCAACCATAAAATACATACTTCAGTGTCATTGCCTTTATTGACTGCACAATGGACTCTGTAGTGTCCAATTTGTCTTTTCTGGTATAAAACAGCATATAAGCATTCCACCATCTCTTTTGACGCTTGTATGTAACCCTCTTTAGCATTGGATCGAACACCTGGAACCAAATTAGAATTTACCACTCTACAATAATGGTATTGCGCGATAATGAAAAATCCAAAACTAAAACAGCACCAAAAGACAATTTAGTACACTGCGCTTATAGTTTATAAAACAAATAATGGTAATGTTAAAATCACATAAAATTAGCTTCACGACGACCCAGTCCTTGGAAGTAAAAACCAGTTGAACCTTGAACTTAATTTTTTACGTTAAAACAGCCGACATTTAAATATATTGAAATCTTTGTCTGTAGTAACTTACACTCGAAAAAAAATACTAGCTTTAAAACAAGGAAAATTTTAAACTAACTATGCTATAAAGATGCAGGGTGGAATAATGGACTGCAATTTAAGTTCTTTTCTATATTATAATTATCATAGGAAACGGAGTAGCTCACCTCGCCCATGTATTCCCCGCCAAAGCACTGCACCTTCATTTCTTCATCGTCGTGCATCGCGCACTCTGAAACGTCGCCGTCGTCGAGTTTCACCCATCGACCTGTTTCACTGCCATTATCTCTGTAATGATTAGAGAAGTTGATATTAATGTCTATTAATAATTAATCTTGGATCAGTTTGGTGAAAATTTTAGGAAAATTGACAAAAGCATTCAACAGTTATGGTGTAATTTAAATACATATTCATGTAATCATATTATTTTATTAGGAAAAATACGTTTTCTCAAAGAAAGAGTGATCAAGTCACTCTTTCTCAAACCCAAGATCAAAAGCATCGTAGAACTCTGGCTGACGAAGACGACGAACGAAAACTGGCTTTTAGAGCAGTGCTAGTGATTTGGATTATGTTCACACAGCTATGTGGCACTTTGCTGTTATGACCAAATTATGATGATGTTGTTATTTCCTGCTTTAAAAACCTTGTTAAATCTAGTCGTTCCTATCTATCTATAATAATAATATAGATAAGACAAACTGTCACGTCTCAGGGTATCTCACCTTAATAGCACGTATGAGTAGTAATGGCCGCCCGAGGCCTGCCCCGAGTGGACCACAATGCCGCTGAGCTGGTAATGCGTTTCCCGCGAACCTTCTTCTCCCCCCTCCCATAACGAAGCGTCGCCCTCAGCTCGCGCTAAGCCCCAAGCTATCGACAATAAACAATGATTACAAACACCAGTCAAAGCATTTGTATCTAGATTCTAGCTACACATAACAGCACCAAAACATCAATCAAATCAAATAACAAAGAAAGATAATGCAACATTCCTACTATACATTAACTGCTTGACTTTTATCCTACATTTAGTGATAGACAATTTGAATTTTATACTATTAAAAGATATCACTTGGTTGTATAGGTACAGGTTAGAGTAGTATTGATGTTTCAATTTGAGAAGTTCAGGTCAATTTCACATTGATTTGTCATGTTTTGTGGTGGTAGGACTTGTTTCAATGAGTCTGCTTGGGGAAATACCAACAATTCCACTTTTGCCAGATATTCTATAGCCACACAGTAATATGCTAATATTAGACTGTTCCGGTTTAAAGGGTTATGATTCCAGACAAATTTAAATGCTAACAGATAAATCATCTAATATCTCTGGATGACAAGTACAATGCAGTACTAGGTAGCTAAATTTGGAGTCTTCAAAGTTCAAGTAGCTGTGTGGCACTGCTGTCAAGGGCAGGGGTTTTGTTTACCATCAGGCACAAGTCTAAGGCAGTTGTCTCACCGGCAACGATGAACGAGTAGCGAGTATCGCTGAGCGAGTATTATCTTTAATAGTTCTTGTCGCTCGGCGACAAACTAGTGAAGCGAGTGCTCGCCGGCAGTGTGCGAATGAAGCGAGTGAGGCGAGCGATTACTCGCATCAATCGCATTTTTCAGATCCACACTGTAGAGAAATGACCGCTGGTTGATCTCTCGGCGTGTTCTAATCGCTTAGCGAGTATCGCTGAACGAGTGTTCTTTCATAGCTCTTGTCGCTCAGCGACAAACTAGTGAAGCGAGTGCTCGCCGGCAGTGTGAACAGTCAGCGATGAATTATTTGTATATGCATCTCTTTCATTTACACGGAATTTGTATCTATTGTACGTTTCTTGAGCGAGAAAATAGTCGATAGTTACTCGTTTTCTCGCGGGCGGTGGGACAACTGCCTTACACTATAAAAAAATAAAAGAATAAGTTTCATAAAAGCCATTTTCATACAGCTTTTTCACTTATCCTGACAAACAAATTTAGTAAGTCTGGTATCTCACATACTCTGTCTAAATAGAGTTTACTAATTGACTACCTTAGAACATTATTCAATGGAGAAAATAAGTTTAGGAGCTACATAGTATGAAAGTTTAAATTTAACATGCAATTTACTTTACCTGTATAAGGCTCTACATCTAAATCTCGAGGAAACTCGAAATAGTCGTTGAATTTGATTGCACACACTTTTTCGAAATCATATTCGAATCGTTTTAGTTGAATTACTAATACTGGAGGTAGTTTGTTAAGACATAACCGTTTTACTGTTACGACCTAGAAACAAAGTTTTCGTTTAAAAACATATTCACCCTTGGTATACAGTTTATCAAGTTTCATTACGCAGCCAACTTACTTTTTTGTTACATTTATCACAGTGATAAGCATCAGGGCCTTCCAAAAGTTCACCCCTTACATATGCTTCTAGAGATTCTTGCAATCGAGATAGATTTCTAATATCAAGAGACACTACACTGAATGGTTCTTCTTTACAATACCTAAAAAGAAGGATATATGTACATTAATCACTTCACAATTTTACAACAAACAACTCTATGTAATTTATGTACAAAATATAATACCTATGGGGGCAGCCTTTGCAAATTTTTTGGTCAGAGTAAGTTCCTCCCATAGTGTTAGCCATCAACTGTTCTTGCCCTAAAGATTTTAAGGCCTCATCTAAGGATTCCACAAGTGACATGAAAAATTCGACAGCATCTTGCTGCTCTCTCAAGTTGACTGGTTCCCCTTGAAGTCTGAGAAAATAAAAGAGTAGGTACATGAGTTTGAGTTCTATGAACAATGGTAAAATAATTAAATCATCTTAAAACTTACTTGAAGTGAGCCCACAGTCCTCTAGGAATATAATATTGAAGCTTGCTATAGTGCAAATGTGCGAAAATTGCTTGAACTTGTTTCAGTATTGTAATGTTGTAATCACTATTATTCTGAAATGAAATATTTAGTGATGTTAGCAATCATATTTTAGGGCTGTTTTAGTATTTCAGGATCTATGTATTTATGTTTAGACCAAAAAACATCAACCGCAGCAGCATGATGAATAATAAGTCAACACACAAACCCATAATGGTATAACTCAGGACGCAAAGTACACTCGGCAGTACCAGGTTGAACCGATTAAGTGATTTTTGTGTAAAAGTTAAACACTGTGGCTTATTGAATCGATGTGAATCAAGCTCAGATGGAGAATGTGGAGAATGAGACTTCATTGGTGTGGAATAATTGAGAATTGATTATTCAATGTTAATTTTTGTTTATGCCCAATACAAAATAAGGGTGTACTGGAATAGTTGTCATACTAACTTCTGAATTGTTCTCCAGACTATGATGATGGTGACTTTCTCCAGAGAAGTCTTCATCAGGGTCTGTAGCAGCTCCTAATAAAAAAAAAACATGTAATTTTTTAACATAAATATTATGATGACCTAAACGTGGGACTTGTAGCATGTATGTGCGTGTTCTAGTGTAATTTACTTACACTTTTTAGCAAAAGATAAAGTAAGATAGGATTAGTTACCTTGAACGGAGAGTAGGGCGTCCCGAATCGCCGGTACGCAGTACATCTGTTGCAGTACTGAGTTCATGTAGCAAGTTGCGCCCGCGTTCTTCAGTCCCACGAGGCCGGCGGGCGGCCGGGGCCCGACGCACGGCATGTACTCCCATTCCGTTAGGGACACGCTTTTCTCTGTCAATTTTATATAATTTATGTTAGCTAGAGTTCTAAGATAGCAGACTGACTGATGCCAATGCATGCCAATGATGAAAACAAAACAACAACGAGAGATTTAAGTTTAGTTGTATATGTTTTTAAGATCAAAGTGTTCAACTTTAAATCGTAACTCTAGATAATACTATCAGTCCAGTAAGTATCTCTAGCTACTTAGATACAGACATCACAGATCTTTGAGAACTTCTACTCTTGTACTTGTACTTGTAGTGGTAGGACTCTTGGCAGAGTCCGCCTGGGGAAGGACCACACCTTTGCCAGTTATTCTACCGCCAAGCAGTAATGTGCAAACATTACTGTATTCCGGTTTGAAGGGCAATGTTTCCAGAGAAATTACAGGCTTAGAGATATAACAACTTAGATCTCTGGGTGACGAGCGCAGTGCAGTGCTAGGTAATGATTTGTACTTTTATGTTCCAATAGCTGCGTGTCACTGTGCTGTTATGTGGCAGGCATGTTGCTTACCATCAGGACATGTCCTGCACGTCTCGTCACTCTTAATTAAAAAAAAAAACTTCTGAAGTAATACAAAGGATGTCGACAATGAGAACAAAATGAAATTAAGTCACGTAATAAAGCCAGCTACACACGTAACGATATATCGTAGCGTTAATCTGTGCAAACCGAATTGCGCAGATTTATCGATCGTGTGTATGACAAATCGTTGCAGATTTTCGTTCATTGGTGCCAGTTGCGATGGTTGATGGTCATTTGCACAGATTAATCGCTCCAATATATCGTTACGTGTGTAGCTGGTTTTAAGTGTAGTTTTGTTTGTTGTTAAGATCAAAACATTGATCTAATTGTAAGCTTACCGCTGTAGAACATCTGTTCGATGAGTGTGACCAACGCCGCCATGTTGGGCACGCAGCCATGCACGAGGGCGAGCAGCAGGTCCGCGGCGGCGGCGGCGGCGCCCGCGGACCGGCACAGCGGCGACGGGGGCTCCTCGTCCGCCGCCGCGGCTCCCGAGCCCATGCGGCTCCACGCCCACGAGTAAGGCCATAGAAACTCCGTCAGGATCTCCTGCAAGAATGTTATCGAACAAATTGATTGAATTGAAGTGAAAAGCAAAAAAAATTTAAGTGAGATTATGATAACCAATAATACAGAATTCTCTCTGACACATATTTTGTTTGGCAGTTAGTCTGTATCTATCCACATAAACACTAGATTCCAGAACTCATTTTACTACATATAATGATTACGCATTAAGTTATGTACAATATAGTATACGACAAATGAACAAGATAAATTACTTCATTTGACACTGGATTGAAAGCCAAATCACATCATTACCTTGATCAAACCAGAGTCCTTGTGGTCCGGATGCGAACCATACTGGTATTTGATTTGGACCGGAACATGAGACACTAGTTCCTTGGTAAGATTCAGATGGCCCTCTAACAATGTGTCATCCAAAGTGTCCGGGTTGTCGCGGACAGATCTTATCCACGCCACCTGTAAGATAAACGATAGAACGAATTATTTAAAATAATGATTTCACCATTCAATCTTTAAAATTGTATGTGAGCTCAAGCTTGGGCGTTAGGATAAATTCACAAAATACAGTTCAATGTAAAACTTCTACATAGTTGGTTTCACTCTAATTTTGTATATTTTAGCGAACGTGAGCGTTTAGGACACTTTTAAGTGCCTTTCGTGTTTCAGCTGTACTTTACGTATGTATATTAGACTACTAGCAGCGCCCTCCTGTTTTGTCGTTCCCGTTATTTCCGCAGAATAAAAAGTGCTAATTTAGATTACAACCTAAAATCTTAACTACATTCCAAAGTTCAACTCGATATGTTACGTAAGAAGTTCTGATGTGATCGAGCAACAAACATCCAAACATCGACTTTCATGACATTGGTAGGATGCAAGTATGTCAGTTCTATTACGTACTCACCTCTAGCGCGAGATCGTTTAAAGTTCTAGAGTTGGGTCCGGCAAGGGCGACCAGTCGACAGAGCAGTTGAAGGAACTGCTGAGCGTTCCGCGCATGTCTCTGCAGCCTCGCTCCTCCCGCGGCGATGACTCCCGCGCCGACCGGCGCGCCCGTGTTGTTGGTCCCGGCGGCCGCGCCCGCTTCCCCCAGCGCGGTCAGCGCGGCGCGAGCCCCGCCGCCGCCTCCCCAGGCGCACATCGCTAGGACTTGCTCCGCACACGCTATTCGAATCTGAAATAATACTGCTACAGTAAACTTAACTGTACACGAACGCTGTTTTTTTAAAAACACGAATAAAGAATTGAGACATAATATGTATTTGGTTTCAGTGTGGATATTTACTAATATTATAAAGAGAGAACGCAGTTTTCTAATTGAATTTATCTAAAACAGATCTCCCGGTGGTCATCCATTTTATAGTCTAACGTCGTTAGTTACAAATTAATCTAACGCGTGATATTATAAACCTACGGAAGGTTTATAATATCACGCGTTTCATAATAAACTGACGAGTTTTTCAAAATGACGGAGTATAGTGTATACGATATGATGGTACTGCCGTTCCAAATTACAGTCGGCCATGCATAGTGTAGGTATGGTACAGAAACAACAGGGGGAAATATGCAGGGACAAAATACGGGAACATATACTTCTACTAGCAGGTCAAAAATACAGTTCGCAGCATGTAAATTACCTGAGCGTTACTACAGTCGATCATAAGATACAACGCCGTGTCTTGCCACCAAGTTTCATGTAGTAGCGTTTCAAGACGACCGCCACTTAGCGCGGTACATATCGTGACGACTTCCATACATTCACGTACCACTGAAATATTAATCACCATAAAAATGTCGACTATATCAGCCGTGCCGTTACACATGAGAAGAAGTAATAAACGTTACAATTTGTCAAGTTTCCATTATAATATTAGTGTAATATAAATAATGAAATTAAGTAGTTGTGCAGCGTCCAGATCAGTGTTAAATAAAAATATTTTAAGAAATTAGGCACAAAGTATCTTTCTCAGTTGAGAGCTTAAAGCATAGGTATAGCTTTTTTACGGCATTTTATACTAAGCTATTATCAGACACTAAATTACTTCAAAATTTACAATAGAAAATATTTTTTAAGAATTATAGGTTCAGTTGACCTCCATTTCACCTCATGTTAAGGGGACGATGCGGTCTACGATGGAGCGTGCTTACCCAGAAGAAACCGAATCACTCTGAATATTTAGTTACTTACAAACGACGTCATCAGGATGTATCATTCCGTAGACTTCCACCGGTTGAGCGACAGCAAACGCGAGCGAATAAAGCGCACGCACCGTCGTGGTAGTCGGCACGCGCCACCACAGCAATGACGCTGCAGGATCGCCTTCTTCACTACCGCTAGCTATCACCTATGATAAGAATACATACATAAGTCACACACTTGGCCAATCTTTTTGCAACGAAAATTTTAGGCTGATGCTTGAAAAATATACCTGTTCGCCTAAAGTAGCAGCCAATTTTCCCGCAATATCTTTGACTAACAATTCACAACTATGATTCGGAACAGTTTGTAGTGCTTCTCTTAAAATCGTTACATCCATTCTGAAAAATTAATTAGTAGATCATGTAGTAGGAATATACTTTTCGAGCAATTTGATTCAGTTCTTTATTATTTTAATGTACCTGATTTCTTTGTCCACATTTGATTCATCAACATGAGGAGCAATAATTTCAAACAGGTGACCTAAAGTGTACAATATTAGCTTGTTCAATCTCACCAAAGCAACAAACGCAACTCTGAAATAAAAAGAAAAGGTGTATTATGTATAAATATAAATCCATACTAGTATTACGAATAGAGAAGCAATTTTTTTTCATTGTATTTATACAGTCCGCGAGGTATAAGCTGAGCTTTGCATTAGTGTGAGTGATCACCAAAAGTACAGTCAGACAACAAAATAACTACACATCTTCTACACCAGACATTGCACCATAGTCACTTTCTTTATCACTCTCGTTATCATTTTCACTCTCGTCTGATGTGTCGTTTGTTTTAATAATGAATCTTTCCGTTATATTGTCAATAACGGCGTCGTATCCATGAAACTTTTTTTCTTCTTTTATTGCATGGTCACAAATATTTTTCCATTCCTGTACAGTGATACTTTCAATTTTTTCAACCTCATTATTGTATCCATATTCATTGACACGTTTTTTTTCGCGACGTATCCTTTTATCATTGCCCATATATTTTCAATCGGATTGAAATCTGGGTGATAGGGTGGTAGACGAAGGACGCTGTGACCATGTTCTCTTAATAAGGTGTCAATTTTATATTCAATAAATCGTTGTTTATTATGCAGTATCAATTGATAAAGTTGTGGTTTAAGCATGGATATTGAGTGATCGATATTGCGTAACTTGAGCCAGTCAATCATATCTTGTTTGCGACTATTTGAGTTGGGAGCGGGATTTTTTAACGAATTGTGGTAAGATGCGTTGTCAACTACAATAACGCTATTGGGCTTCAAATTGGGAATTAATTGCGTTTGTAACCATTTTGTATAGTTTTCTGTATTCATATTGTTATGATAATCACCACTTTTTTGATTAAACACCTTCACCGCTTTAAACATCAGCAGCGCATTTGGTATGAAACCGTCCTCGCCGCTGGCATGAACGATTATCAATTGATTTCCTTTAGAAATAGGTTTCTTCAAACCAGAAGTGCTGCCATCTGAATATGATTTTGATGAAGTGTGAGTGGTGTCAATATATGTTTCATCGGTATAAAGGATAGGCCTGCCCTGAATACGGTATTCGGAAATTTTAAGTAAATAAGTTATACGTAGGAAACGGATCTCATGCTTTTCCATTAAAATTTTTCTGTTATTCTCTGTCCTTGACCATTTGAATCCTAAAAGAGATACTTCTTTTCGCAATGACCATATTGATCCTGGATAGTTAATGTCAGCCTTTAATTTTTCATGAATTCTTTTCATTGTTGGCACCTCTTTGTCAGTAATGTGAAAATTATGAATTGTTCTACGGATTACTGCTTTATCAAAATCATCAATGATTATTATATTTTTCCTGCATCTGGTCTTTTTCGGAGATTTGAATTTGGTTCCATCTTTCAAAACACGTTTACCTTCCAATAAGACTCTTTTAACAGTTGACAGTGGAATTCCTGTCGATGTCGATACCAATTGGGCTGATGTAGTCACACTTGACATGTCTTTATCGTTCATGTCTTTAAAATAGCTATTTAAATTACACAAAATTTCTTTTACTTGGCTATTTAATGGTTTCCGTATTTTGCGCTTATTTGTGTTGGCATCCATTTTACTAACACTTATATCAAACAAAAACAAAATAATATTAAACACGTCACGCTGCAGTCTGTACAAGAGGTGAAGTGCGTGTACGTGAATGTACACTCACACAAATGCAAAGCTCAGCTTATACCTCGCGGACTGTACGTGTGCGTAACATCAATAAATTTTACACTATTTGAAAGATTCTGTATCTTTCAAATAGTGTAAAATTTATTGATGTCTTGATTGATGTATTGATTGATTGATTGAAAGATTCTGTATCTTTCAAATAGTGTAAAATTTATTGATGTCCATATGGCATCAGTGACCATTCAAATTAGGTAAGATATTTGCTGGTTGGTTCGTGTGTGCGTGCGTGGTCGCGTGTGTTTCTACGGGGTAAGCTACGTTAATAGCTATAGTTAAATAAAAATTATGTGTCTAGTCAGGCTACCTCTTATACCCGGTTAACATTATTCCAGTTCAGCGGTCGAATCCAGCGCTGGATTGCTTACTGGAAAAATGGAAACCGGCACTGGAAAGCATCAATCCAGTGCCAATTCTTTCCAGTGCCGTTTTACATTATTCCAGTAAGCAATCCAGCAATGGATTCGGTCGCTGGACTGGAATAATGTAAACCGGGTATAAAACCTACTTTTTATAATACATACATGTTTCAGAGATCTCATATCAAAATTAAAAAAGGTGGGTATTTTCCTATTCAAGAAAATTATCACAGATGCCAACAATTCATTCCAAGTTTTGATTTGTGTATGATAAATTGTAATTATAGAAATAACTCCTAGATTACCTTCGAGTGTGTGGAGCTGCATCTTGCAAGAATTCTTTATCAGATAAGCATTTTACTAAAAGCGGTGCTTTTTTCACGCAGGCCAGCTGAAAACTTCGGCTCCTGTCGAGCTTAGAATCGGCAGCCGGCATTACCATACTGTACAAAACCTGGTCACAGAAAACTACCATTAGTTATGGATTAAATAAGTTTATAAAATATTCTGAAATTACTTTGCAACACATGCCTCCATGTTATAAGCAACCGTGGGCGGCTCAGGGCCGTAAAGCATATCCCTTAGCTTTGTATCCTCTCGACTTAGTAGAGCTTCCGTTAACTTCTCCGTCTAAAACAAAACAATTATTTTTTAAATATTTATTTTACTAGGGTATATTATTTATAATAAAATATAACTACAAGCTTCAGCATACATACGGTTTGCTTGTGAGGTGGGCATATTTGAGAGAGTAAGTGTGCAGCTTCTGTCAACGGTCCAAATCTCTTCGTTATTCCTATATGTTCTAGTGATAATACAAATGGCAAATACCACGAGCCTTGCGAGAAAAGCTGTAATAAAAAAATTCATGATTATCATTTTTATTTTGAAAACGGTTGTTAAAGATGTTTAAAGCATCGATAAAACTTACGACACCAGGCAAGGCATGTTCGGGTGTTGGCGACAAAGGCGGCGAAGACGTGCTGGAATCGCTACTTGATTCATTGGATGACCCGCACCCACCGCTTCCGCACACTTGGCCGTCATATACCTGTACAGACATCAACAGAGTTTCTAAATGTTTTCAGTCATCATGGAACTATATGTATATTAGTTACGAGAGCTGTTATTTTAATTACGATCATGGCGCGCTTTTTCCTCAGAGATATCTGGAGAAACCTCGTTTTTTTCATGATGTGAGATTTCAGGCAATGTTTTCATATAGGTAGGATGACATTTACGATGATTTTACTATTCGAAACTTGCAAACTGGAAAGACATCCTGTGATGTCACAGATTAAATTAAAATAAAATTAACTAACTCACCTTAGCAATAATCACAGTTTTATCACGCAAAGGGATCTGAGAGAGTATTTTTCGGTCATGACTAGAATCCAACAGCTCCCCGTTCGCATAAAGTTCTATTTTATTGATGTACATTTCTAATTTTAAAGAATTTTCTGTTAAGGCTTTAAGTCTGAAACAAAAGATAATATCTACTAAAGCAAACACATCAAGACCACGCACAATATACATATAGTATTAAATAAATGATAACTGAAATAGTAAGGCTTAATATTAATAATCTTCAAAATCGTGATATTAAATTACCTTCTTTGGATAGTGGTACGCAGTGAGTGGAGAGTTTCATTGGAGTGGGAGAAAACTTCGATATCTTCCACCTGCCTTTGGCCCGTTTGGAAGTTAAACCGGACTATTACGGAGCAGTGCCTGCCCCGCGCCGACCGGTATATCGGCAGTATCTGCCGCTCCGACGAGAATCTTCTATCACATTCGTTTATGTATTCTTGTATGGCACGAATAACACGACACATTCTTGTACAGCCCTCAGATCCATCTGGAAAATGTTTGAATTTCATTACACTACTTGTCGGCGTCTAAACGTTGAATTCATCAAAAGTAAACTATAGCAAATTAAAGAAAAGAGTAACAACAAATAAAAGAAAAGATGTAAATACTCGTTGAGTATGTCCTGTAAATAAATATGAGTATATGGAGTGCTTTCATATATGCTTCCAGAATGTTTCATGTATACTTTTGGTAAGCTCTACGCATATGCGTAAGTGTAGTCATTCAGTTTAGGTTCGTAGGGCCCTACGCTTTTAGACTACAGGCCCGTTAACAAAATTTACGGGTCAAATGAACCACCAGGAGACCTATGTAGGATGATAGAAGGGTTTAAAGTAACAAGATTCAGCACTATGCCGTCACTTGTAAGCTGTCCAACTGAGTGCAATTGAAGAGGGCGGGTTGCAACCCTCGATCATTTCTCCTTGTCGCATGATTTTTGTACGGCATTGCAAAATAATGGATTAGAAGAGGTATTGAAACTGTATGGAACCAATGCCGTACATAATCAAATGCCCGAATTTACTCTGTAAATCATCGGAAAATCATAAATTTTTCCGACAAACTAATAATTAAAATAAAAAATAACATTTATAATTTTTATAGTTTCAATACCTCTTCTAATCTATTATTCCGCAACGCTGTACAAAAATCATGCGGCAAGGAGAAATTATTATCGAGAGTTTGGACCCCCCCCCCCCCCCTCTTCAACTGCGCTCAGTTGGACAGCTTACAAGTGACGGCATAGTGCTGAGTCTTATTACTTTACACCCTTCTATCATCCTACATAGGTCTCCTGGTGGTTCATTTGAGCCGTAAATTTTGTTCACGGGCCTGTAGTCCACTTCTGAACAACTATAGTGCGTTCCAGCAAGCTGTGTAGAAAACCAAAACAAACCAAAAAAAAGGTGATACCATAACATAAACATCGTTTAATCTTAGTATTTTTATGAAATTGCCTTAAAATATTTTTCACAAATAGGATTCGACTTTATTGCGATCTTAAATACCATATACAGTACCCGGCGATAAGTATTGCACATCGGCCTTTGGAGGGAGACAGTCGGCTGATTTCGGCTTCGTAGAGCATTATCTCCGTCACACACTACCTATGTGACGTTTTGTCAGTCGTTGTTCAAGTGCGATAGAGTGCGGTCGCGTCCAGTTAAAAAAATATATATAGAGTTGTTAACACCCCCAAATTTAAATAATTTAAAGTTGTACTATGGCATCTTTAGGAAAAAAAGGGAAACCTTTACGAGGTCAGTCACGCCAAATTATCTACAATGTTTATAAATATTTTCTAACCCTTTTAATATTTTTAAGATGACAGATTTAAAAAAAATGAAGATAAAACTGTAAGTTGTTATTTTAAGAAGGTTCAAGCGCGAGTTGCAAATGCCACTGGAATTTCAAGAAGAACTTTGAACAATATATTAAACGAAGTCAGTACTGAAACACATTCTACTGAAATTAAGTTTAGCACTCCAAAAAAAGGGAGACCAAAAAAGCAATTTCGTTTGGATATGGACGATTTTATATATACACTATATATATATGTCATAAATACACTATTATTAAAACTTCGATCAAAGTTACAACGAACTACAAGAACTATGTGTACTATGTATGTTATGTTACTTGCTGCAACGGAACCCTTCATGGGCGAGTCCAACTCGCACTTGGCTACTTTTTTATTTTATTTTACTCGAACCTAAAGCCATCACTTATAGAACACTTATTGGTGTATTTTATACAAAGAATAAAAAGAATTATTAAAAGAAGCAAATTAAAATTGTTTTAACAGCTCCTAATAGATACCGCAATGTTTGTATTTCGTGCTACAGAGATGACGCTCTACGAAGCCGAAGTTGACCGATTGTCTCTTTCCAGGTGTCGATGTGCAATATTTATCGCCGGGTACTTAGATTTGTATTGATCAAATAATTCTATACTATCTTATTTTAAAAGTTATAGAAAGTAATGGTAGGATGATAGAAATATGATTTTAAGTACTAGCAATTTGATCTGTGTTTCTCAAACTCTCAATGTTGCATTCAAGACATTTATACTTCTTTTCATCAAACTATTCTTATTAAGGACGCGCCAATTTTTCTTACATACCTGCCCTATTTTTCTCCTGCCCATATTGTAAAAATGCCCATTACCATTATATTCAAGTATGCATTAATTTTACTCTATTTATTTTTGTCATTAATTTGGAATTTTTAATTGTAATGTAATTTGATTTTAATGTAATGTATTATTTGATTTTTATTGTAATGGGATCTTAAATTGACGTCTGTTTTTTTTTTAAACTATTGACTTGTATTGGTAATATTTGAATATCTTGAATATTATGACATGTAACTACTCGTTATCAATAAAAGAGTATGAGTATGACTAAATAACTCCGAGAAAAAGGTTTCTTGTGTCGTAACGAGTTGAGAGAAATTCGCAAACCTCTAAATACGTGTTCCAAATTACGCTGTTTACTATCAAAAGCTTGTATAATTTTCACTCTAAAATGCCATACATTTTGTGTTATTTTGATCGAAACTTTTGTATGTGTTTCCAGAATATTACAGCATAGTGTTATGATCAGTTTTGGGTAATACGAGGACAAATTGAACGAGATTTAATTATTGTTAAAAATAAAATGAACGTTTTCATTTAAGGAAACATCTAAATTACTTTTCTAAGTCACTGGTTCTAGTGTTACATTCTTCTCCGAACTCAAATGCTTTGCCTTTCTTTTTTTTACGTGGGAGAAATAAATGTACGTATGCCCGCCATACTCTCATTATGAAAGAGAGGAGATCTCCATCTACCCTCATTTGGGCTTCAAAAATCGCAGGGTGACCAACACTACAAACAACACTAACCATATCAGGTTTCTCCAAACTCAGTGCGCTAGGCACACATTTATTTATTAGAGGCTTCCGCGACGCCGATAACCGTAAACCGGGTAGTTTTCGGTTATTGGCATCGTGGTCATCGCGTCGTAGTTGAAATATATACCTATGTTTTTTATTTTCCAATGCTTCCCGAACCATTCTTGCGTAGTAATGACATTCGGTAGATAGAACCTTCGGGTCGTGGATCTCGATCCAATGACCAATTTTAGCATCAATCAGATGTTCAGCAATTGCAGATTCTTGTGTCTGACGATTTTTTACAGCGGCAATGTGTTGATTGTTCCAAGTCCCAGCAGTGGGAACATATATTTGGGTGTTTATGATATCCATACATTTAGCCTTGTTTTGCGATGAAAATTTAAAAGGGCAAGCAATGAAAGGTACCTACTACAAACTATCTTGTAAAACAAAGGTTGAGAAATGCTGGTCTGTCATATTGAGAGTGACATTGGTTTGTTTACCTTTTATTCACAGACATTTGGAATGAGGTATAGCGAAAACAAAAACGAATTATAGTAAGTGAATGCGTGTTCAACAGATTTCAAAGAGATAACTGACCTTCTTGTTGCTCCATCTCCTTCTGCAGACGCTGCAGGCGCGCGAAGCACTGCGTGAGGAACGCCTCGTGGTGCGCCGCGGCCGTCAGCTGCGGGCCCACGCACGTGCACACCTCGCGTAGCAGCTCCACGCCGCGCAACGATATCTCGTCTTCGCATTCAGTTATTACCTGGAAGACACACTCAATTTCTTGAATATCTTATCCACTTAAAATCTACAAATTTCAATTTAGTAGCTTCCAAAATCAAGCAAACAATGCGATTTCACTCTTTTATACCTTTCGGTTTATTCACATTTTGTATTATCAGTTATAAAAACTCAAACGAAGCGGTTTGACTTCATTTTCGTTGTCCAAAGAGATGTTACAAGTACCATCAGTAAACAAAATTGTCAACCTACTATCTGCTCGAACAAAAAGGTTCGCTTCTACTTTTTGAATGGGAACCGCCGGGAATACCTTGCAGTCTTCCTTGTTCCTTGAGACCTACAACCTGTGTCTTTAATCCGTTGAGAGTGAATAAGTCCATACTAGGAATACATGCTGCACCTTCGCCAACGTCGCGAGGCCGTTGAGTCCTTCGAGTCAATTAAGGCCATTTATTTGGAGGCCAAGCATGGGCCTATTCTTTAAAATAATTCATGGAGCTAATGGATCTACAGAACGTGTTGCCTGAGTAGTTGGTTCGCGATTAATTAAATCTATATTGTGAAACTTTGATAATTTGAAATTCTATCAATATAGTGTTCGCATTACAGATCTATTTGAAATACAAAACAAAAATAAATTATCGAAAACTTACCCTCCATAAATAATCTAAACCTATGAGATCAGCATCAACCAGCTGGAAGCTACGTCGTTTCATTTTTAACTTTCCTTCTTTGGTGTTGACTGCTTTAAAAAATCTGTAATGAAATAATAAAATATACTATCTGTATACGTATATATATTAACTGTATGGTTACATCTGGTGTAAACTCATGGCTCACCTTTCAAAACATTTGATACCAGAATGTGTTAGTAAGTTTGGTGGTAGCGTCATAATATTACGTCTAAAAAAATGCAAGTTGACATTCGGATCCAGGTCTGGCTCTTCTCCCATCAGTTTGCTAAACCATCGAAAGCACGCTTCGCGATCGCCGATGTGGGCTGGCTTCTCTGCTAAACACACCCAGATTTGTTTGGCCTGAAAATATATATCAGTCAGTACATGAACATTAAACATCCTGAGTTAACTATGTCTACAAGCTTTATTCTAGAAAATAAAGTGCTACACAAACAGGTACAATTAGACACTTGTAGATAATAATGTGACACTTCCCTCGACTCCAATTAAAAATTGAAAAAATAGTTATGGATATTGTTGTGAATCTGTGAGCAATTGTACAACCAGATAACAGTTTATTTTCAAACATTTCGAGAAAAGACACGAGTATATTTAAAAAGCTTTTTGTATTTTCTAGACGCGATACTTACTTGTTCAGAGCAAAGCCACAACTGTCCATCTTTGAGAAGAAACCTGAGAAAACTCAGTCGTTCGTGCACTTGTGCTGCATGCGGGTACCTTCCGTCCGGAAGCCAGCTGTCCCAGTCAATTTTGCCTTCTGCTGCAAAACACGAAAATGTACAATTCAGTTGTTTGTAGATAAATATTTGGAAACGAATTTATTCATTTTTGGATTTCCAAGAGTTAATTCATTCTTGGATTTCCAAGAGTCTACGTGACATACGTATCAACCCATGATTTATTTCAGCACGATAACTTAACCCTTAGCCACCTAACGTGTTTTTGAGTTACACTACCACCTAACGGCGGTCATGGCGACCGCTTATTATTTTCTGTATTAATTTTTTTTAAATATATAAAATGATATAAATGAAAAACGGATCGTAATCTTTATTGTTTTGTTAACATATTGACGTTAAAAAACTTTGAAAAATTATAGAAATACATATAAATAATCAATGTTTATAATTAACTTGAACATTTTAGTACACAATCTAGGCATTATAAAAATCTGAGATCTGACAAGTAAGTATTTGTAAAACCTAATCAAATCTTCAAATTTTTTGGTAGTTTAATGTATAAACTACTATATAAAACTATTAATGACAAAATCAAATCACTAATTTTATGAAATTGCAATGGGTAAACAGTTACAATTTTTAACGACAGTTTACGCACATCTTTTGCGAACACTCAACGCAAATGGGTTTCTTACATTGAAAACACAATATGTAATATGTTTTGCGGTTTTTTAACATCACAAGTTGAGCAACTCTTCCTGATTTCAAACCTTTCGATCAGTTGAGGACATGCTTGACTCTTGTTCCATCTTCAGTACGCGGCGAATACCGCATCAAAGTTCTCCATGCAAACCGGGCTTGTCCATACGTCGTTCCAAATGAGGTTTTAGAAGATTTTCAGCCAGTTGCTTCAACCTTTAATAGATACGGATGCAATCAGCAATGTTGGTTCCATCTTCGTCTTGACACTCTGGATCATTATCTTCTATATCTGAGTCAGACTGACACTCGTCTCTGATAAAATGATCCACTGGGATATTTTCGATGTCGCTGCAGTCTTCGTTTGGCAATTCTGGCTCATTTCTTTCATTTTCTGTGTCTGAATCAGAAATTTGTTCTAACCATTCCAAGATGTTTCGGTTTAGTCGTTCATCAGACATAATAAAGCCATAAAAACAAAAAGAATTGATTTTATTTAAAATTACGTAAACACCTAACGGCGGTCACCATGACCGCAAACAAAATATAATTACCTGTAACTCTTGAACGCGCAAACGTGTGAAACGATCGAGCGCACACTACGTACTGGGGAACAGGGGGGTAAAGTAGATGAACTTACAGACGCATAGCTCCCATAGTAACGGAATAATCCAAAAAATAAAAACCGCTGGAGTCACTGTGACCGCCGTTAGGTGGTTAAGGGTTAATGAACGAAACGATGAGCTTCATTCATAGCCTGAGTGTTATAGGCGTAAAGGCTATCACGGGCACACTCAGCGGTGCCGAGTTCACCCAAACGAATATTTCACTATCGAACGAAACGATGAGCTTCATTCATAGCTTGAGTGCTATAGGCGTAAAGGCTATCACGGGCACACTCAGCGGTGCCGAGTTCACCCAAACGAATATTTCACTATCGAACGAAACGATGAGCTTCATTCATAGCTTGAGTGCTATAGGCGTAATGGCTATCACGGGCACACTCAGCGGTGCCGAGTTCACCCAAACGAATATTTCACTAACGAACGAAACGATGAGCTTCATTCATAGCCTGAGTGTTATAGGCGTAAAGGCTATCACGGGCACACTCAGCGGTGCCGAGTTCACCCAAACGAATATTTCACTATCGAACGAAACGATGAGCTTCATTCATAGCTTGAGTGCTATAGGGGTAAAGGCTATCACGGGCACACTCAGCGGTGCCGAGTTCACCCAAACGAATATTTCACTATCGAACGAAACGATGAGCTTCATTCATAGCTTGAGTGCTATAGGCGTAAAGGCTATCACGGGCCCACTCAGCGGTGCCGAGTTCACCCAAACGAATATTTCACTATCGAACGAAACGATGAGCTTCATTCATAGCCTGAGTGTTATAGGCGTATAGGCTATCACGGGCCCACTCAGCGGTGCCGAGTTCACCCAAACGAATATTTCACTATCGAACGAAACGATGAGCTTCATTCATAGCCTGAGTGTTATAGGCGTAAAGGCTATCACGGGCACACTCAGCGGTGCCGAGTTCACCCAAACGAATATTTCACTATCGAACGAAACGATGAGCTTCATTCATAGCTTGAGTGCTATAGGCGTAATGGCTATCACGGGCACACTCAGCGGTGCCGAGTTCACCCAAACGAATATTTCACTAACGAACGAAACGATGAGCTTCATTCATAGCCTGAGTGTTATAGGCGTAAAGGCTATCACGGGCACACTCAGCGGTGCCGAGTTCACCCAAACGAATATTTCACTAACGAACGAAACGATGAGCTTCATTCATAGCCTGAGTGTTATAGGCGTAAAGGCTATCACGGGCACACTCAGCGGTGCCGAGTTCACCCAAACGAATATTTCACTATCGAACGAAACGATGAGCTTCATTCATAGCTTGAGTGCTATAGGGGTAAAGGCTATCACGGGCACACTCAGCGGTGCCGAGTTCACCCAAACGAATATTTCACTATCGAACGAAACGATGAGCTTCATTCATAGCTTGAGTGCTATAGGGGTAAAGGCTATCACGGGCACACTCAGCGGTGCCGAGTTCACCCAAACGAATATTTCACTATCGAACGAAACGATGAGCTTCATTCATAGCTTGAGTGCTATAGGCGTAAAGGCTATCACGGGCCCACTCAGCGGTGCCGAGTTCACCCAAACGAATATTTCACTATCGAACGAAACGATGAGCTTCATTCATAGCCTGAGTGTTATAGGCGTATAGGCTATCACGGGCCCACTCAGCGGTGCCGAGTTCACCCAAACGAATATTTCACTATCGAACGAAACGATGAGCTTCATTCATAGCTTGAGTGCTATAGGCGTAAAGGCTATCACGGGCACACTCAGCGGTGCCGAGTTCACCCAAACGAATATTTCACTATCGAACGAAACGATGAGCTTCATTCATAGCCTGAGTGTTATAGGCGTAAAGGCTATCACGGGCACACTCAGCGGTGCCAAGTTCACCCAAACGAATATTTCACTATCGAACGAAACGATGAGCTTCATTCATAGCTTGAGTGCTATAGGCGTAAAGGCTATCACGGGCACACTCAGCGGTGCCGAGTTCACCCAAACGAATATTTCACTAACGAACGGAACGATGAGCTTCATTCATAGCCTACGAAAAAAATCTGTGTGTGGAAAAAGAAGTTATCACTTAAAAATGTTAGTCGTAGTATAATACCGGCGGCTTTGTTCCGCACGTTGTCCATGTAGGTGGTGAGCGAGTCGGTGACGAGGATGACGAGCGAGTGCTGCGTCTGCAGCCGGTCGATGAGCTCCTGGCGCGTCACGTGCGGCCGCACGCCCGCGCCGCCCGCGCACTCGTACAGGCAGCAGATCTCGCGCATCACCTTCAGCGCGGGCAGGACCCACTTCTCGCGCGTCTTCAGCTCTTCCACGCACCTGCAAATACACGATAATTAAGTATTTTAACTTTACAATTATAATTTATTAATTAATTATCATTTTACGTGTCAAAAAACAATACAAAATAGTATCATAAAATTCATTAGTCATAGAAAGACTGCTTGACAAGCCATTTTTAAGCTTAATTTTAAATAGATTAAGGTTCTCTATTGCCGTCACTTCATGGGGAAACTGATTGTAGACAATCGGAGCCATGACATGCGTCAACTAGGAGGACTTGGTGAGGGAGTGTGGGACCACTGCAGCTGGTGGCGGTTGGCAACGTAAAGCCGAGGATAGGTCTCAGTGGAGTATTATTAGAGGCTTATGTCCAGTTGTGGACGAATGTGAGCCGATTATGATGATGCATAACTGTTATAAGTTATAGATAGAAAAATACTTGAGGTTTGGGCAGAATTCCTTCATCTACTCGATTGTGAAAAAACTAACCTGTTAATTTTTTGACCAAATTCAAATCGGATTCAAACGCCTTTAAATAGATATAATTCAGCAAATTGAGTTTAAGAGTCTAGAAAGTGGCGGATGATCTAGTCGGGAAAACTGCAACTGCCGGTCCGAAGCCCCTGGTTCGAATCCCACGCGCACCACTCTCTTTTTGAAGTCATGTGCGTAATGCCGCTAACTTAAAAAAAACGGCGAAGGAAAACATCGTGATGAAACCGACATGTCCCTAGCATCTCGAATCTAGATCATGCCAATCCGGAACTGGTGGATTTGTATGCCCTTGTCTCTCTCCTTGCGAGAAAAGGACCCCGAGTCGCAGCAGTGAGACATGCGACAGCTCTTTATGCTGAGGCATAACTGGAGCCCATATACAGTAGATCCAATTTAGGATGAAATTCTGAGATGTGTTTTAACTGACCCATGGAGCCGGCCACGCCATGGGTCAAGGACATCTTGATAACTTGTTATCAGTAAGGAAACCGTCGTTGTTTGGTCATTATATGTAGGTAACATACAGTAATAGTAATGTTTTCTTACTTATCAAGCCAGAGCGTCTTTTGTGTGTCACGATCTTGACTGCAACTGTAGTCCAGAATCTTGATAAGATTTGCTAACGCCATATCCATTATTTCTGTACAAGCTTCTTCCGAATGCGCTAAATTCCAAAATAGCACCAATACCTAAAAACATAAATTGTTAATATTTCTTCCCAAGCCTTCTCTATTAAAAATATTGATCTATTACAGTTATATAACCAGCTTACCTTATTTGCCATAACGCCATCTTTATCATCTTCCGCTAGCCTTCTTATTACTTCTAATAGTTTATCACTTTGCTTCTTATTACAAGTCGACCAACTCGCCTAAAAGCAATTAAATTAAGAATTATATAACCACTTCAATAAGCTAACGCCGCAAGTTGCTAGTCTTAACCAGAATTTGCTGTTATCTAACAAAAAACATTTTGTTCTAAAAGTAGGTAGGTACAATGACATTTTATCAAATTAATTTTGTGGCGCATTATCAAATTAGGATTTGAACCGGCTCATTCCAAACATTTACTTAAGGCTTAAGCCGTGGTGGCCTAGTGGCTAGAAAGTCCGATTCACGATCCAGAGGTCGTAGTTACGAATACCGCCTGCATCTTGAAAGTATTTTTCGATTACGACTTTGTCATCGCCACTAGCTTTAACGATAAAAGAAAATATGGCGAGGAAACCTGGAACACGCTCTAGGAAAGACATCTTTCAAGGACATAATATGGCATCCAACTTGACCAGCTTGGTGGATTATGGCCTTGACTATCTCCTTGTTAGAGAAGACCCCGTGTCCCAGCAGTGGGAGGACAAACAAGGCTGTTTATTCTTATTTATATTCAAAGCGAGCCAAAAGCTTGTAAGTTTTTTGTGTCAGTCAAATCGGTATGGAAAATGTCGACATTGGTAACGTCAAACGTTCTAAAAGCTAAGGTTTATAATCCTACTATCCTACTAATATTATAAATGTGAATGTATGGATGTTTGGATGTTTGTTGCTCAATCACGTCCTAACGTATGAACGGATCGGGCTGAAATTTGGAACACAGATAGATTATAGTCTGGAAGAACACATAGGCTACTTTTTATCCCGGAAAACAACGGGAACAACGGGAACGGGAACTTCGCGGGTAACACTGCAGGGCGCTGCTAGTACGATAATACGATGGTAAATATTTACATAGGCTACTTGACAATCATGACTAACTTTCCGAAATTACCTTGAAACAATCAAACAAATGGTCGAGCTGGTCAGGAGTGAAGTCCCACGCGAGCTTCGCTAACAGATCGTGCAAGTTCTTCACGATAGCTTCATGTTTCCCGTGCTGCGCTTTCCAAATAGCGTCCAAGTCGTCCAGCGTCAGCGAGCCTTCTTTGATCATGAACCTGAGCATCTTTTCTAATCGTTCCACGTACTGCGGTTGGTGCAACGAATCGCGTAACACGATCTCAACCACATTATTCTCACGGATCCATGTCTACAAATTAAAAATAATGTTAATAATTAAGCTAATATACGTACTAATTAAATAGTGTGCGATTGGAAAAGTTACTAAAGAAAACATAAAAGGGACTGTTAAATTTACAGGATGTAAAGTATTGTCACAAAAGTGCCATTGTGTTTTTATAAATCTCTTATGCTAACAAAAAAAAACATCCAATGGTGTTTGTAGTCGTTTTAATATTAAGATGTATTGTGCTATAATACAAAATATGTGACGAATCGGTTGTTCGATAGACTTCAAGATCTTGAACATCGCCGCAAAGTTGCAAGTTTTATCAATTTTTTATCGGATTTCCTATAGGACTGCTCCTAGCTCGGGATAACGTCAGAGTTTCATGATTGATTTTCGAAAGACTTGTATTAAGAATATGATTTCCCCTTTTGGTAAAGAACATCCAAACTGAGGTATACGGCGCCTTAAGTTTTCCACGCCGACCATAACCCGAATGTATTTAAGTAAAAGAGTGAATCGGTTTCTTCTAGGTAAGCGCGCTACATCGTACTCAGAATCATCACTAAACATCCGACTATATTGCAATGTCGTGCAAACTTATTATCGGTAAAATGTACTCTAATTTTGACGTGATGTTAAAGACGCCTCTAATCCTATACTACTAATATTATAAATGTGTCAATGTATGGAAGTTTGTTGCTCAATCACGTCGTAACGTCTAAACGGAACGGGCTGTAATTTGGAACATACATAGATTAAGTCTGGAAAAACATATAGGTTTTTTATCCCGGGGAAATTACAGGAAAGAGAACTACATGGGTGAAACCGCGGGGCGCTGCTAGTATTAGCATATAATGAAGCTTAAAAATTGTATTATCTATAAACATTGTAGAAATCTTACAGTAATGACAGCGGGCGTCAGCCATTCCGGTTTCGGTTGTTGTGTGAATGTGGCGATGAGTTGGTTGATTTCGTTCAGGGCTGACATTTTGCCGTTGAACGACGACATTTGTAGTAAACGCAATATCATCTTTAATCGGAACATTTCAAGTGCTGAAATGTGCGGGGTTAGTTACTAAATATATGAAATTCACAAGATACAAGATTACGATCGTCAAATGTGCTTGGGTAATAAAGTTGCAGAGTATTCTAGTACATAATGTAGGTACGTTATTTCTACGAAATTGTCATACTCGAAATTATATCTTTCAAAGAATTAATATATTGTCAGATGTACAATATTTTTAGGAACGAACAATACAGTAGACGACGAAAGTGAAACAAATAATAATACATCGAAATATTTGTGATAACTCGCGCCATTAAAGATAAATTTCAAGATGGTGGACTTTGACAGAGTAAAGTCGGCAAAAAATACATAGTACTATTTTAAATTTGATCTGATTTGAAAAGACCATAAATGCTCGCCATTTGATAGAAATAAGTAAACTAAATCAGATGCCTTGTTTTCGACGCATCTTATCTTTATGGATATCAAAGAAAATAACTAGACAAATAATATGTATGAGACGCCAACGTCATATAAAAAAGTTTTTTTTGCATGTCAGAATGTCAAACCAGAACATAACGACGGGGTTCATCAATAAAACTATCCTTTAATGGCGCGGTTTTAAGCGACAAATCGAATAGGACCATGCAGAGACAGTAATGTGAAGAACCGGATGCATGATGGTGCAGCGTTGTGAGGAGGGTAGGCATAGACGATGTAGCAGCAAAGGGGCGGATAGAATACACGCCCCTTAGCAGCTACAGGGTCTGCGCCCGCCCACGATGGATCCTCTTGCATACACTCAATGTGGACACATCAGACATAAACCAGCCAATTAGAATCTTCTATCTTACATGAAAAAAATACAGCACAACAATATTCAGATACAGTCATTTTCCAGATGAAAGGACACAAACCATCAAGGCTAACGAATTGATGGTGTTCAAACTGAAATAGATATTCAATGAGAAAAAATGTCACACAAAAGACCTTTGTATTCAAGTTTTTACTCACATTTTAGAAGGTTATGGTGGTTGGGGGTCTTTATTGATACATATTTACATGCGCGTATTAAACAAGAAACAGTATCAGTCTTATTTTCGCTTCCTCGTGCTTCGCGCTTTAGTTCTTCGTCGGTTAAACTGTCGAGGAGCGTCGGAATGCATTCCTGTAAGCAAAATGAAATCAAGCATTATTGGAGATTCGTTGTTTGAGACGTACTTCTTAGCATTCCATGGATTCACCGTGCGGGTGCCGGGTCCATCGTGTGGCAGAGAGAGAAATCTCGAGTAGACCCCGAGACTTGCGACTCGGGCGTAGGTTTAAAAGGGGCCCCTTATATTGACGTACGTCAACACTCACCTTCACTACTCGTATTTCTCTCCCTGCCCAGCCAAATCCGATATGATCCTATTAGTGCAGCTTTAGATACTCGTTCTAGTACAGAACTTACTGCACTTCTGGACAATCCAAGGTCTTTAAGCAGGTTATAGAGATTTTGCTGGTATACCTCTCGCTCCTACTTCTACAGCGTATAAATTAACTACATAGCCATTTTTTGTTAATTCATTTTGTAGGTCGTAATACTTATTTTGTTTCATCGCGTGGTCTTTAGGTATATTAGTTTCCCACGGTATGGTAAGTTCTACAAGGACTATGCGTTTCGTAGCCCTAGAAAAAAGGAAAATGTCCGGTCTGGATGACGAAACACCCACATCCTCTGGGATTTTGTAGTGCTTTTCATACGTGTCCATTAAAATAGTCCAATCAGGTGCTGAACCCAGGATTGAGTAAGGCTTGTTCTTGGAGTTTGAAGTTGAGCCCTCTTTTACAAAGTTAATTTGTCTTTTGTTTATCGTCAATCCCTTTTGGGCTCTAGCTACCGAAAGGCTTACGGCTTCACGTATGATTTCAAGTACTCTGTCATGGCGCTGTGAGTAATGACCCCTATTAAGGAGCACCTTGCATCCCACCAATATGTGCCTTGCTGTACATATCGCCTCACTACAAGTATAGCAACATTTTTCAGAGGCTTTTCCCCACCTTACCAAGTTACTCTGGTCAGGGAGGGTCAATTGGAAAGCGTTCAGATAAAATTTTAATAAGGCAGGAGACCAGTCATATAGCAAGGTGCGCCACTTTAGAGCTAATGGGATACAAAACTCACCTATGGTTAACCACTCACTTTGCAATTCATAGCGTGCACTTTGTAACTATCATTTTCGTCTTGTTGTAGAAAGGTTTTTACCATGTCTCATTTTTTGATTTAACATTTGATTTAACTCCGTAAAGACATTTTTATTTTTAGAGCAGCTGTTTTGAAGTTTACATTTATTTAGTTATTTTTATGAGGCAATAAAATTTTATGCAAAATAAAATCAAATTACACAAATGTAATCGTAATTTTTCTAATAACGTAAAAACTAGACTTAATAAATTATATTTTTTATTGAAAAAAAAAATAACATGATTAACTTGTCACGCCTTGTACACTTAAGTACATTTTACTCTGTGTTATTATGGGCAGGCATGTTGCTTACCAACAGGCACATGTACTGTTCGTCTCATCACTCTATAACAAAAAAAAACTTGCAAGTAGACTTATAGTTTATAGTTAACACAGGCTGAATATAGATTAATAATAATAATAGGCTCAGTACGCCACTGGTTCGCAGTGTGATGTTTTTGTGTGAGTTGTAGACATACCAGCACAGGCAGGAGGTAGGTGGTGACGGTGTGCGCAGTGAGCAGGTCGTGGCACAGGCCGAGCGGCCGCAGCAGCTGCCACACGGCCGCCACGCGCGTCTCCCCGCTCATACTCTGCTCCATGGACGACGGCTCCGTGCGCGACGACGTCATCTGTTACATTTACCCCGTCAACTCAATTCATACCGTTTCATGGCACCATCACAAAACTTGCATCAAAGCCCTATTACCACTGGCCTATATTTCAGGGGTAATGAATCACAACCTCAGCAATAGAGTGGTTTGCAACTGGAACTGGTTGCCTCAGGATGTTATTTCGGTAAAATCAAGAACAACTGGACAAATGGATAGTGAAAGGCAATATCAGTTTAACAGACCTATAATTTGTTTTTCAACACTGAAAGATATAGGCATATCAGCTAATGCTGCTCACCTTATTAATAAACAATGCTCTTCTGATTAGTGTGATGCAAGTTAAGTGCAATATTCGGGTGTACCAAGTTGTAAGGCACCAGCTGTACTGTCTACGACTATTTAAAAAAGGCCCGCGCTAACTATCGTATTCTAAGCAGTTGTTAAAGGCTTAGCATAAGCAGTACACCATTATGTTCACACTATAGAAACCTAGGGTCTTGAGTCACAAGTAGAGAGTCCAAGCCATAATCCACCACTCTGGCCGAGTGTGAGTTGGAGATCGACGCATGTTCTGGCAAGATTCTACGATTACGTCACTTCCTCACGGTGTTTTTCTTCGGCCTTTTTTAAGTAAGCGGCACCTCAAAAAGACAGTGACGTGGGATGCGAATCTGATTTGAATTTGGTCAATATTTATATAGGTTTTGAGTTGGGGTTCAGGTTTACAGAACATTCGATTTCACAATCGTGATTGTAAATCCATAGGTTCGAATTCCGTTTATTGAGTATGTTACACAAAACACAAGCTTATCTTCACTACTGTGTTTAACGGTGAGAGATAACATCGTGAATCCAGAATATTCCAATAAAGGTGTCTTTCAAGGACATTCGTCATCCTCCAACCCGCACTTGGCCAGCGTGGTAGATTGTGGCATTGACTGTACTTATAATAACAGAAAACCCTGTATATCTGCAGTGGGAATATAATGGTGAGCTGCTTATGCTACAACTGTTTGGAATACGACGTTTACGCCGACATCTTTAAATAGTCGTTGACAATACAACTCGCGTGTAACAACTTGGTTAGCCAAACGTCGCACTTGACTTGCATCGCACTAATCAGAAGAACATAACCCCTGTAATATAGCCCTAATGAAAACAACAAAAATTGATACTCACTTCTGGATTGTCCGTTATCACTGGTGCGCTGGTTTCTATTGTTTCTATTTTGTCTGATTTGTTCTCTTCTGTTTCTTTCTCTGTGGTTTCGGTGGTTACTTTTTCAATAGAATTAGTGGAAGCTGTCAAATCCGGCTTTTGAAATCCCATTATTGTTTCAAAACGTTCTCTCATTTTAACAAATCCACCAGCTTGACCAAACCTGGTAAAAAAAAGAAATATTAATACAAATTCGAAACAAGTTTAATATGAACATATTTTAGTACTAGCAGCGCACCGAGGTTTTTTAGGCGCGTATTTCCCATTATTTGGGTTCACAAGTAGCCTTTGTGTCCTTACAGACTATAATTTAGCTGTTTCAAATATCAGGTCCGCTGATCCGTTCAGACGTTACAATGCTGAGCAATAAACATCTAAACATCCACTTTGACGTTTTATAATGAGTAGCATTATGCTTACACGTTGATGAGATGGACCAGCCACCCCCGCGGCGAGCGATGGTCGTGCGGTTTGGCGAAAACCTCCGGCTCCTGCACCGACCCCTGCCCACCACCGTTTGTGTTGTTCGCCGGTGCTGGCAGACCTTCGCACACACGAGAAGCATTGAACGTGTGGAATCTGGAAAATATTTATTTCCTCAGTTATAGGTTTGCATTTCACCAACATCTCGCCTGATGATAAGAGACGATGCGGTCTACGATGATACGCGCTAATTTAGAAGAAACCATTTCAGTCTATAGGTACCTACATTTTTACATTAACATAAAAAGGTAATTAAGTTAAGGTAAGTTTAAAAATTAAGCATCTTTCTTGTTGTGAGCATAAACCCAGGACTGTTCAAAGTAGCACAGGTTAAGCAAATTAACAATTACAAAATTGTGGACTGATAAGAAACTCGACATTAGGAATGACTGCTATTTTTAACCTGTGGGGAATCCTCCATAGGTTAAACGAAATGAAATGACATCATTTTCAGTTCTAGGAAATAATGTTGTAGGCACCTAGTGAACAAAGATTAGTTTTGACCTTGATTAGTAAGAGGGGCCTAACAACAATATTTTAAATTATAATATTTATGTTCATGAACTTACTTGAAATCTAAGTACAGAATACTAGAGTTAAGAAGCTATAATAAGTTTAATAGGATATATGTATATGTTGTTAGGGCCTTACTTATTATTTGGATTCAGAGCCATAGACAGTAAATGCAAAAATCGCAGATCATCCAACTTCATTGCACACAGTTTGACCAGCTTCTCACAGTTGGAACGAACACATTGCTGTATGTTGCCTTTCCAGGAGGAGACCGCATCATCTGTCAGGATCTTCGTAAATGATACCACTAATGCATCATTATAGAACCGCTGACATACTGGGTTGTTTGCATCTTCCCCTGTTCAATAGAATATATTGTATTTGTTAGTAATTGTGTCTAAAAGTTGGTCTTAAAAATTACATGAGATCTGCGGAATTAAAATGAATTAAAAAAAAATCCAAGATCAAGTTACCCAATACCCATTTCCAAGCTGATTTCACCCATCAAAATAAAGCACTTTTCTTCATGGAAGCAGTACAATCCTACAATCTCTTGTCCAATTTTTGTACAAAGAGGGTAATTATTTTTGTTACATTTTGAGATTGGTTCTATTGAATAAAGTGGCCAAGTGCGAGTTGGACTCGCCCATGAAGGGTTCCGTTGCAGCAAGTAACATAATATATATAGTACACACAGTTTTTTTAGTTCGTTGTATCTTTGATCGAAGTTTTAATAATAATCAGATCGAGTTCAAACCAATTTTCGTTTGTAGTTTGCATGGTAATGTACGTCATCTATTTTTTTTAGTTTTTTCATTCTCTTATTTTAGAAGTTAGAGGGGGGGGGACACATTTTACCACTTTGGAAGTGTCTCTCGCGCAAATTATTCAGTATAGACAAAAACTATATTAGAAACCTCAACATCATTTTTGAAGACCTATCGATAGACATCCCACACGTGTAGATTTGATGAAAAAAAAATTTTTGAGTTTCAGTTCTAAGTATGGGGGGCAACCCTAATTTTTTTTTTTTTTATTTTTTTTTTTGTAAAAATCTTAATGCGGTTCAGAGAATACATCTACTTACCAAGTTTCAATAGTGTAGTTCTCATAGTTTCGGAAAAAAGTGGCTGTGACATACGGACGGACGGACAGACAGACAGACAGACAGACAGAATCTAAGGGTTCCGTTTTTAAGTTTTACGGAACCCTAAAAAGTAGTTGGTTTTGATGGAGATAATTACCCTTATTCTTATGTCATCTTTTTGTAACCACTTGCACAACAGAACAATAAAATGTTGCTGACTTTTTTGTAAGTAGATTTTATATTAGTGAATTAAACTCAACTCATGTTTTGTAAATAAAACTCCTACTAACCTCTGATCTGTTCTTTTTTTTCAGCAGTGACACACAGCTATTGGAACATAAAGAGTCTAAATCATTACCTAGCACCGCTCGTAACCCAGAAATCTAAGATGTTATATCTCTATGCCCTGTAATTTCTCTGGAAACCTTGTCCTTCTAAACGGAACAGAGTATGTTTGCATATTACTGCTTGACGGTAGAACTGGCACAGATTTGGTACTTCCCCAGGCAGAATCTACCAAAAGTTCTACCACTACTACATAATAATGGTACAATTTACAAGGTCAAAATGGATAAGTAGGTTTAAGTAGGATATCATCTGTGCCTGGTATAGATATAAACCTTTATATCTATACCAGGCACAGATGATATCAGAATACTTCACTGTCACTTGAGTGAAAGGTTACTTTAGCGTAATACTCTAGCATTTAACAATATCTAGCTTGTAGTAAAGAAATATTAAACTTGGATTAAAAATTAACTGACCTTTTGCAGCAAGTTCAGTACAGGCAACAAGCAATGCCTCCAGTTCCTGTTCTGGCAGAACTGGTACAACCCAGCGTGGATGTGAGATTTTCTCTTCCAGACCCCGTAACTTAGCCTCGGGGAAACCCATCTGTTTTAAAATACAATCATTAAACAACATAAAAGGTGAGATGTAAATTTTTAATAATTTGATAAAACAAAAGGTAAATGTGCTCTTTGTTCCATAAACTTGCTGATGGACTAATTATATTTTTAACCCTGTTGTCACCAAATTATTAATTGTTATGTTGATTAAAATATCGACATATAAATAATTTATTTTTTATTTATTGAATAACAGGCAAGCAGCCTTAGCTGATATGCCTAAATTTCAGTGTTGAAGTAACAAATTATAAGTAATTGTCTGTTAAAATGATTTTGTCATTTACTATCCATTTGTCCAGTTTGTTCTTGAAGGATAATGAATGTGCTAAAATAGCATCCTAAGGCAACCTGTTCCAGTTGTAAACCCTCTGTTGCTGAGGATGTGATGTACAGTGTTTGTTAGTGATGGTGCTAGGGACAACTGGGACTTATGACGCTGACTGTCTCTCTTATGCTCCTTTAATCTGTACTGGTTCCTTATGTGAGGGAGGTTATAAAATCTATTCAGTATTTTAAGTGTTTCGATCAAGTCACCCCGCAACTGTCTCTCTTTCAATGTAGTGAGGCATAGGGCTTTTAACCTGTCTGTGTAAAATTACGTCGCAGGGCATATGGGCATAATTTTGTCGCTTCTCTTTGCACACTTTCCAGTTAATCAATATATTTTTTGAAGTAATGGGCCCCAGATTAGATAACCATATTCAAGTAGTGGCCTCACATAAGTTTTATATATTTTAAGAAACATTTCTATAGTTATAGAATGAAAGAATCCACAAATGACATAAATAAAAGCGTTTGCTTTCTTTACAATTGCAGAAATGTGATCTTACCATTTTAAATTTGATATAATTATAACACCAAGGTTATTACATTGATATTCCAAACTCAAAAATAAAAAGGCACTTTACACAAAGGTACTATAAATATTTGATTTATAGTACTTTTCGTTTTGGATTATATTTACGGAATCTGATCATTCAATTTATTTATTAAGGTTGCCAAAAATAGTATTTGGCAGTAAATAAATACTTCAAGATAAAGGCTTGACTTTGCCTTTAAATACTTACTTCCCCTGGCATCTGATCTTGTTCTTTCATTGATATAGTCATTATTTCAGCATATGATCATTCATTGCCCCCTCTGTAATTAAAATATTTTTGGTTTAACAATAAACTCCAATATGGTATAAGGCGATGATGTGAATATAAAAAAATCAAGACCATGGTGAACACTCTAGAATGGATCGCCCTTGTAGTATCCGGCGCCCCGGGCAACCGACCCCACCCACCCTAAAGCCGGCACTGCATGTCTGGTCAATTAAGGGAAGGTGGTGCAAGGAGAAGTTCAGGGTAAATCAGTCTGGGGTATGTTCTGGTATGATTTGTTTGGGATGGGCAGCTTAAGTAAATCTTCAAAGCACCATTCCAATAAAATCTAAGAAATAAATAAAATTATGAACTATCTTAATCAATTAACACAAAACAAACTAAATATTATATTTATTGTATGTAACATAATTATATTTTGAAAATAATACTGGTTTAATAAGAGCATAGATATGTAGAGCTTTGTTAGTATGTACGATTAAAATATTCTTATGGAGTAGATTTAAGTACTTTTCAAAATGTATAATTATTATGACAGTTCATACCTAAGAATGAAGAAACCAAAAAACCAACACAATATAATACTATTATTACCACTAAAATTGGAATTTAAATTTGGAATTTAAATTGCTCTTATAGGTTACAACAATGACAACTCCATTTTAATGGTAAAATAGTATTTACGTCTTTACTATCAGCACCCAGCAGGTTTACCCAAATAGTTCCCATTATTTTCCCTGGATAAAAAGTAGCTTATGTGTTTTCCCATATTATAATCTATCGGCTTTCAAAGTTTCATAAGCCCAATCTGTTCATAAGTTATGACATGATTGAGCAACAAACATCCAAACATTGACATTTATAATATTAGTAGGATGAATAAAATTTGTACACATTTCAGATCACCTATTTTGACATAATAAACTTATTATAATAATCTTAATTAATATTATTAGTACAGTCATTTGGTCGAAAAAATAGAGGTTACCTGGAAAGTTTTCCGGGAGTTTTGAAATTTGGCAATTTTATAGATTTTTGTATGCTCTTGCCAAATTTCAACTTTGCCACCTCGTATGGCTGCCGCTCGCGCCGCCATATTGAAAAAATGGCGCCCAAAAGCAGTGTTTAGATAATAACTCCTTTCTGGCGCATTTTACAGGAAAAACATATTTATTCAAAATAAAAGTAGAGAAAATTTCCTACAATTTATGTCTAACCTTTTCTTTCCTAAAATCAATAGTTTCGACGTACAAGCACCGTAAACCATTATACATCCACACCGACGTGTAATATTTACTTTAATTATCGGAGACGAAAAAGTTAACTGTCATATGTCTCAAGAAGTTGGTAGTGCTGGCATTTCCAAAATCCGCCTCATTGAAATGTTGAAGATAAAATTTGAAGCTGAACACTTCGTGGTTAAACAAGCCACTGAAGATGCGGATACGTTAATAATTAATACCGCAATAAACTTCTCATCGGCATTTGATTTCGTTGTAGTTGTCGGTGAAGATATAGATCTTCTCGTTCTTTTGACAGCGCTATCAACGCATCCAAATATATACATCCTCAAACCAGGAAAAGGAAAAATTTCACAACAAATATACTCCATAAACAGTATAAAAGATAAAACAGCCGCAAATCATATTGCATTTTTACATGCCTTTAGTGGTTGTGATACCACATCATCATCATCATCATCATCAACAGCCCACTAAACGTTCCCACTGCTGGGACTCGGGGCCTTCTCTCGCAAGGAGAGAGTTAAGGCCATAATCCACCACGCTGGCCCAGTGCGGGTTGGCGGATGACACATGACTTCGAAAGATTCTAGGTACATGTCGGTTTCCTCACGATGTTTTCCTTCACCGTTTTAAGTTAGCGGCATTACGCACATGACTTCGAAAAGACAGTGGTGCGTGTGGGGTTTGAACCCGGGGTATCCGGATCGGCAGCCGCCGTTCTCCCGACTAGACCACCGTAACTTACTGATACCACATCAGCATTATTTTATCAAGGAAAAATGAAATTTATTAAAGTACTTCAAAAAAACCCAGACTTAAACGAGGTTATCGAAGTATTTAAAAATCCAAATGCAGATCCAGAAGTCATTGCTAAAGCTGGAGAACGTTTCCTTGTCGCATTATACAGCTACAGCGATGTGAAAAGTCGGAAAAGTACATCTCTAACGAATTATAGATATGCATGCTTCACAGCATCAGCATATAAGAGAAAATTTAATATTGCGTCGCTACCACCAACAGAAGCAGCAGCACGACAACATTCGTTTTGAACTTATCACCAAATTCAGCAATGGTATGGAAACGAAAAAAATGCAGAACAATGGGGATGGAAAAAAGACAAGAACGGGCTCATTCCTGTAACTACATTCGATCCCCCTGCTCCGGAAAGCTTACTGAAGCTTATTTCTTGCAAATGCAAGAAAGGTTGTCAAAAAGCTTGCGGATGCAGAAAAGCAGGACTAAAGTGCTCCGTTGTGTGTACGAACTGTGGTGGTTCTTGCGATAATTAGCCATTTCCGTCAGAAGACGACATTGAAGAAGAAGAAACGGACACTATTCTCGAGCAAATAAACGATGACATCGAGAAGGAAGAGGACCACGATGAAACTGATGATACCATCGTCGATGATGCTGAAGAAAATACTTAAATAGTGAGTCAGATGTGGATTAGACCTACTGGGGATACCACGATAAAAAAAATGCGCTGATTTCTCTACCTCATGGTGGTGTGTGGAAACGAGTATTTCTGCCGAAACGTGTATTGAATTACACTTTACGGCGCTCCTACGCCGAAACTATTGATTTTAGGAAAGAAAAGGTTAGACATAAATTGTAGGAAATTTTCTCTACTTTTATTTTGAATAAATATATTTTTCCTGTAAAATGCGCCAGAAAGGAGTTATTATCTAAACACTGCATTTGGGCGCCATTTTTTAATATGGCGGCGCGAGCGGCAGCCATACGAGGTGGCAAAGTTGAAATTTGGCAAGAGCATACCAAAATCTATAAAATTGCCAAATTTCAAAACTCCCGGAAAACTTTCCAGGTAAAAATACTAAATTACTGTACTATATCCTGCAAATAGTAAAATATTTGCCTAAGTTGGAATATACTATGGAATTCATATTTTATTTTTACTTTGATAATATGATGAAAATCAGGGATTATCTAAAATCTACAAATATCTAAGCAGGATTTATGGTGCTGTAGACATTAATATTCTATATCAAAATAATAGCTAATGGCAAAGCTGTATGTTACTTATTAGAAAATACAATACAGTTTTCAACATGTTATAATATCTCTATTATGGAATCTATTACTATTTTCAGTTACTTCAGTCCTGAATAATTTTATTTCAAATAATAGGAAAACCTTGAGAAAACAGATCTTGCTTAGAAGATGTTGGTATGGGAAAAAGCAAGAATAGTGCAAGTGTGATTTTGGTGTAAAGGTGTTTTGTTCAAAATGCATAAGAATGTTAGAAGACTTAAAATAGTATAGATATGTAAAACTCATAATTAATAAATAACAAAAACATAGATAACTAAAACTGAATATAAGCATAGTAAAATATGAATCAGAAATTGATGAATGAGTGTTTATTTGAATGAGATCAATTTGTCATAAAGATAAGATTACTTCCAAGATTTTCTTTGTTATGATTTTAGAAAACTACCTACAAGGTTTTATGAAGGTAGATAGGGATAGGAAAATGCGCAAAATACAAGGAGTTTTCATAATAATTGATGCGGTATTTCTATTATTCACGGAATACACGAAAATGGTAATCTTATGAAGGAATAGAAAGAGACACTTAGATTTGGCAGATCTCATACGAGCATAGGTACAATAACAAAAACAGTTTACGTATCGATCAAGACTAGGATTCCCATCGAAAGACGCACATATCGCCAAATTCTAAGAATAATCTTATTTGTTATTTTTACGTATACCAAACATGCTTTACGAAATAATCGTTGCAGGATGTATTTCAAAACAATAATAGGTTCACAAATATCACATTCCAACGTAATTTGACTTACAAAATACAACTAAATCGGCAGTTGGGTGCGACAGAAAAATCAATTACAGATCAAGAAGTGTCCTCTAAAATGCCTTTTCTGGAGGTGATTAAATGGGTTCCACACTATCTAAATTTAGAACACCTTTCTACATAGTAATTCTAATAATAAATAATTACAGCATTTGCCCTACCCACAGAAATTGATCTTCAAAATAATAGGTAAAATTCATATGATCAGCCGGCGCGACAAAATGGCGTCAATATCCCAAACAAGACTTAGCAATAAATGTATTTCCTTGATCGTTATTCTGCCGAATTATATATTTTTAGGAACACAATACAACACTCCTACCTTTGCTCACAGCATTTATTCGGATCCCAGTTTAATTTCACAATAAATCACAAAATTATTTCACAAACCACTTTTTTGACGTAATGTACAATTTTTTTTCTTTAGTTGAGATGTGACAAAAACAACACTAATGCAACTAATCAACAAAAATAGTGAAAAGAATCGACTAGTTTGATTCGAACGATATTCGACTTCATATACAATGCAAATGTGTGTGGTTAATCATTATCATTATATTTTGTATGAAAGAAAAAAAAATGTGGAAAGCTTCTTGTGGAGAAGATTTTTTTCAAAAAAGATTTTTGTGGAGAAAAAAGCGTTTATTGCCCGTGTTACTACCCGTCTTACTACCAGTAGTAACACGGGCAATTATTTTTGCCCGTGTTACTACTAACAGGTCCAGTAGTACGACAGGTAATTTATTGTTACCCGTCGTACTACTACAGCCATTTTCAGATAGGTACCTCTTTAGCTTTAACAACAAAATTACATAATTACTTGTACCTCGTTAGATTGACATCGCCCCCGTTTAGACACCGCCTCAAAGGCCAAGCTCAAACGCTCGTTCAAACTCTCAAACCTGAGTTTACTGCCCACTGGTTCTCGCGCTAGATATGTAACTCTGTACAACGGTTCTATCATCTGTGTACCCAAAGATACCAACCGGATTCAACAGAGCGTTGATATGTAGCAGGAAGAGCGTCGCAGCGAGAGATACCTTTGAGGGACTCCGGCATTGATATCCATTTGATCCGATCCATCAATGACGACTCGTATGGATTGAATTCAATTTTACATAAAACAAAAGAAAGTATTGTAATAAGGTCATCATACCAAACCTTGTCGAAAGCCTTCGAGATATCCAGGGAGATCGCAAGTGCTTCCCCGTGTTTCTCAATAGCTTCACTCCAGACAATGCAATGTAATGACGACATGGGGCTGATCTGATGATGGAGCTAAAAGATCGCCAAATGAACTTAGCAATAAAACGACAACCTCATCGATATTGGGCTCGTTTTATTCGTTTTGATGAGAAGGTACTTTGGTGCTAGATGATAACCAGGGTCTGATAATGCCGCTGGAAGATAGCCATTAACTTTTTAGTTTGTTGAAGTGAAAACCTCATGTGGTGCACCATACACAGATTTTTCTGTACTTAGACTATAATAAGTGAAGCCGATCCATGACGCTGTGTGGTGAATGGCTCCAACGGGTGAACTCGGGCCGCTTCACTTCTGCTCTGCAGTCTTAACCATATACATTTTTTATTAACAAGTCGCCAATAGTTTCCAAAAAGATCAGTGTTAAACCTAACTATAGGTACAAGTAATGATTTCATTTTGTTGTTTAAGGAAAAGAGGTAACTATCTAAAAAAGGCTGTAGTAGTACGACGGGCAAATATAAATTACCCGTCGTACTACTGGACCTGTTGGTAGTTACACGGGCAAAAATAATTGCCCGTGTTACTACTCGTAGTAACACGGGCAATAAACGGAAAAAAAAGTTCCAAATCTCAGACAAAATTCTAAATTACTAACTAGATAATTACTGTAATATTTGATAACTCATGTTAAGTTTCAACAGCTTAACATTGACACAATTTTACCTCCCAGGGAATCAGATATTTTTATGTTGTTAGTTTGATAAAGAATAAGATTATCAATGACTAGCTGTTACCCGCGACTTCGCCTGCGCGAAATAAATACTAAGGTAACTCAGGCAGTACCTATTTTTATATCGCCAAACACATTTACGGTTACTAAAAACAGCTTATAATAAAATAATTGTATACAATTTCATCAAAATCGGTTCAGTTGTTTAGATCTCAAAGCGTAGGAGTTTCATGGTTTTATTTTCAACGGTTGGGAACTTTCATATTGACATTCATCCCCCATTTCAACCAAAATTTCACCCCCGTGCAGTTTGAAATTACAAAATTGCTAGAACAAACATTCGTGTTTGCTTTGTGTCAAGTGTCTATATACAGAGTTTCATGGTTTTATCTTCATCGGTTGGGAACTATGATATTGACATTCATCCCCCATTTCAACCCCAATTTCACCCCCGTATAGTTCGAAATTACGAAATTGATAGAATAAACATTCGTTTGCCTCGTGTCAAGTGCCTATAAACAGAGTTTCATGGTTTTATTTTTAAGGGTTGGGAACTGCCATATTGACATTCATCCCCATTTCAACCCCAATTTCACCCCCGTACAGTTCGAAATTACGAAATTGATATAATAAATTCGTTTGCTTCGTGTCAAGTTAGTGTAGATACAAAGTTTGACAACTTTAAAAATGACGAATTTTCATACAACCGTTCATCCCTTGTTTCACCCTCTTAGGGGTTGAATTTCGCAAAACCCCATCTTAGCGAGCGCCTACGTGCTAAAAGGTTTTCCATGCAAAATTTAAGATTCCTAGCATTTGTAGTTTCTGAGATTTCTTGAGGAGTGATAGATATTAGAAACTATGGATTTTAGGTCAGCGCTCAAAAACGACCCCACTCAACAACAGACAAAACGCCAGACGCCAGCTAACTTTACGTCAGTCGTTGTATGACTTAGCACCTTAGCGGTTGCATTGCGTATTCCCGTGTGATGACGTTTTGCATCGTAATATCCTGCAAAACTATAACAAAAAAGTGAAAAAGAGAGATGGTAAATCATATTTTCAGTAAGTACATCATTATTATGTCAATTTAGGGGCGTTAATACTCTAAAAAGCAATTTATTATCAATTCTTTAGTTTACTTCAATTCCAAGCACCTACGTAACCGTAACGTGTCCAATAGGGATTGCCATCCGGAAAAACGAATTTGATATTCCGGTTGATCCGGCAAAAGGTGTTATCTCGAACGAAGGAATCGCTTTTAGTTTTGAAGTGAACATTTCATTGGGCTCACCACGCAAAGATTTTTCGTGGGCTGTGAATGAAGCATCGTCGCGCCTGTAAATGAATTTATTCACAACGCATTCGAGTTGATCTTGACACGAACTTAAAATTCTCAATCTTTGTCTTATCCGTTTAGAACAATAGATACAAGAATTGACATTCCAAAGGAGACTACTCAATTCTGCCCCAAGTCGTTTCAAGTTTATGTACTTAATTAGTCCCGGAGACCTAAACAAGTTATTTAATTAAAATAACATATAATGAAATAATTCAAACTGTACATTCGATACTAACCTGTCAAGCGGGGATTGCAAATTGGTGATTAAAAAGTACCTTAATGACTATGTATAAGTAATTTTGTACTGTTTGTTGGTACTGTAGTTCCATAAAACCAAACTAGATGGCGTTGTACGGCGTTAAAACACGCTAGCGAAGTTTTTTGAATTTAGATAAGCCTGTTAAGGTTTAGTTCGTATTTTGTCTTCGGGTCAATACTCAGTACCCATTAAATGAGTACGATGTTTAATACTCTTTTTCTTTTCATTAGTACCTCCGTGTACAGACTAACAGACTATAGTCAAAGTCAGCCACGTTTTTCTCTTTTTTTCTTCAGTTCAAATTCACGTAAAGTAAAATTCCGGTCGAAAATCGATTCGTTCGAAACTCACACAACACAAGGAATTTCTTTATTTTTCCAAAGGTTTCGTCATTATTTTGTGGTTTTGCCGAATCTCCGGTCCTTCTGCGTTAAAAATCGACATTATTTTGAGCACAGTAAGTCGCAAAGTAATAAATTTACTACCTTTTTTTAGTAGTAAGTACATAATCACGTTCTTTATTACCTATTTGCGGAGTTATTTTTTTCAATGTTTTATTTGATATCTTTTAAACCCCGCCATGCAGGATAAAAACGTTAACGGTTCCTCAATATATATTAAAAGTCCTATACAATGATCCAATTTTGGTCAAGTCTCTTGCACTTTTTCTGTGGGGCAAATGCCCATGGAAAATGGGGCGTCTCCTTTGAATCGTTCGGATTGGGTAATAATAATATGAGTACTGGGTAGCGATTCTAAATCCATTCTGTTGCATCCGAGCCGGAATCTCATCTCTCGGTCTTTGTCTTATCTATTTAGCATGACAGAGACAAGGATTGTCATTCCGAAACCGAATCATTCGGAATCGCATTTAGAATCGCTACCCTGATTCTAAACACAATCCGAATGGCTAAAATTCGGAATGATAATAATTAATCATTGTTTCTCTCACTGTAAACGGGTGAGACAAATACCTAGAGGTTTGATTCCGTGTTGATATTAATTCGACTGGATTCAGAATCCCTACGCTGGTGTTCACGTATTTTAAATTTAAAAGCAATAAATATGAACTATGCGATCAAAATTGATATAGTCGTTATATTTCACCTTTATTATACCTTATATACTTACACTTGAATGACTTGCTAACAGTTCGTTTTGAACCGAAAAAGAAAATCATCCCGATTTGATAAACCAGCTGAAAAGTGATCGACGGGGATTCAGTCGGATCCGGCCGGACTGACAATTACGCCGGATTGCAATCACTAGTGCGATATTGCGAGTCAGCTGTCATTTGACTTTGACAACTTGGGCAAGTTGAACTGGGGGCTTTGTATTTAAGACATTTTGTTTGAGACCTTATGTCTATTTATATAATACGTCAATGAAGATTTAGTTTGGTTTCTTGTTTGCTAGTATACCAATCATTTCTAGTTATTGTACGGTAGTTACAAAATGTTTAATGGCAGCACCGGTTGTTTTTATATTATTCACTCATTTCGTTCTCTTCGAAAAGAGGTATCACCGCCCAAACCTGGTAACAAAGATCAGCCAGGAGTTGCTCTGCAGCTCTGCACACATCGGAACCCGATGGATGTCGCATATGCGCTGTGGGAAATATACTCCGGTATGTACTCCTCAGCGTTCCGTATAAAGTCCCTAGAGCAGAAAAGGTATAAGGGGGCGCAAATACCCACCACCCTACCAAACACCCTCTTTTTTGTTCACACTCAAGAAGAGAAGGAGACCTCGACAAACCAGGGTTATGGGTCAGGCACCGGGTCACGTATCCTTACCATCCATGAAGCTCAGGGACTAACATACGAGTCAGTAATCGCAATCAAAATCAAGGCAAACATGAAGCTGCACGAGAGCGTGCCCCATGCGGTTGTTGCAAGTTGCAATCTCACGGCACATGGGGACCTTCACATACTACGCTGACGACATCGACGACGCCATCGGTTGGTTCGTGCGGCGAGCGTCGGCTGCATCACCGAAGACCATCCGAGACTTCAACCTGCAGATGGCCATCAGGGACAGAAAGGCTCTGGGCCGGGAGGAGGCGGCTTAGGCAAATGACAATTAGGCAAAGAATCGATGTCGAGTCGATTACTACTAGCGGAATCCCAACCGGTAGTGATCGGCTCAACAGACGAGCACTAGAATTAGGTTCCAAATGTTCCCAACTCCCCCCCCCCCCCCCCCATTTTCCACTTCTTCTCCTAATCCTGACAAAGATCACAGACCCCGGTGTCTGTGGAGTGGAGTGGAGGTAAAACTATCTATGGTGGAGTGACTAATTTAAATAAAAAAAAAACCTCATTTCGTTCATTCCATCTCTACCTGGTCTGTGGTTCATTCCTCCGGGGTGGTCGACTCTCTTAGGGCCAGGTGGGATAAAAGTACATACACGAGGGGGCTCCAAACGAGTAGTAGCAATATATACGCGCGTCTCTTTCTAACGTTTCATTTTAGAGATAAGTAGCCTGTGAAAAATTACGATTTTAATTTACGATATATGATTTGTTGTTCATTTACAAAAGTATCGATTATGAGCTAATGATTAATTCTCATTAAATTAATACCATTTGACGATTAAAACTAGATGTTGAAACCATTAATTGTATGTCCGTCGTCCTACGATTTCATAGGATAGCAACATTAACTGCGACTTGTACCAAAAATTACATCCACCGACGCCTTACCTAGATCGAGAATCGTTTTTGCCCAAAATTCGTTCTCCTTTTAGGGGTCGTTCAAGTATTACGTAAGTACTATAGGGGGCGGGGGGTATATGTTTTGCTTATTATTGTTGACATGGGGGGGGGGGGGGGGGGTTATATATGGAGATTACGTCAGTAATAGTTATTTATTTTTTAACCTAGGCACAGTCTATTAAATCACACAGTCGTTCGACGAAGCCGTCTAGACACTAGACGGGGCAATCGTGCGGGGCAGATGTAGCACATCTGAATTTTCCTTTTATTTATTTTTTAACACACTTGACAACCCACACATTATCTAGACCCGAAAACGGAACGCATTTTCGGGGGAATGGGTACACATTTTACGTAAGCTTTGCTGCCTTTCGATGACAAAAAAAAACTGGTTGTAGGTTGAAGTTAGATTTTACGTGGCAAAAAAATATTGTAACAATTAATAAAGGTACAGTGTACCTACATTTTAAAATGAATACTTGGTATACAATATAATATTTGGCGGTCCAAGGTTCAACCTTTCGCGGTCCGGAAACGGATCGCGGTCCGCCTGTTGCAGAAACTTGCCCTAGGGCTATTATCTATTCTATGCCCTATGGCCTAGGGTATTTGAAATCAAAGAAGTTCTAAAGTATTGAAAATATCATATTATTATCACGCTTACTTAAATAACTTAATTTATCGCCGTTGTTTTAGTTCATATTTATCCTGATAATAATCCAAATTCTAATTATTATATAGGTATGGGTTTATGACGTATCTGTTTACGATATTTAGTGACTGTGTCAATTCTTGAGGCTTGTTAGCCCTAAGTATGATTTTATCTTTGGCTTTATTTATTTTTATTGAAGTGAAAACTTCTTTTGGCTTGCCACAGACTGATTTTTCGTCGGCTGTGAATTGAATTCTAAGGTCATACTCGGGAATGCTAAGATATCTTCGAGTAAACTCGAGACATGCTTCGACTATGCTCAATACTCATGGTCACGCCTTTCGGTTTCACCCGTGTGGTTTCCAAAGTAAGCTATCAAATTCTGAGTTATAAGTTTTCACTTCTATAGCCTATGACTACCAATTTTTTTTGCACTTTTATTTTTCGACTCATTTTTGAAATGTATAGTCTACTGGAGAGCCTAAAACCTTCGAACACCTCGAAGCTGAAATAATTGTACTTGCACTTTTCTTAGTCAGACAGATTCAGATATTATGGAAGCTTGCGAAATAAATGACTATACATTCAATCATCCGCATACCTAACGACAACTATTAGTCCGGTTAATCGAGTTTCTATTATAATCATTTTCTGACGTTTTGTGTCTTGAATTTAAATCATAGGTCACTTGTAAGTCGAATTCGTTAAAGCAGCAAACTCTGTGCATAGGTTGGCGTGTATATAAAAATATTAGTTGGTCCACTGACATTATCACCTTAGCCATTCCTATTTATTGGATTTCATACAACAATTGTGTTATAGTGATTTCATTGTAATTATAATAAAATTACATATACAATACATACAAATTACCTACAAAATTTCTCTAGATAACTCGATTATTAAAATTACAATAAAAATAAGTATCGAGTCAAACATTTTCGTGCCATTGCGTAGGTATCTCTAAAACGACCACAAGGCCACAAGAAAATGGCGTTGTGTTTTGTTTACTTGCTTTTTTCTTGTTTTTTTGCTAAAATCCAGTTTATTTATGTTTTATGGATATATTTCCACTGTATTTCATCATGAAAGAGAGCCAACGAAAATGTGCTAAGTGTGGCAGATCGCCTGCTGGTAATTCTACCATCACGCTACATCGTTTTCCTAAACCTGGAAAAAGGAATCTTTTACGGTAAACACTTACGTTGTTCGCCAAATCGCGAATATTGTTACGATATAATCATAAATTTCACGACCTATGGGCGCCCGGCGGAAACTAAAACACATTTGTAAATTATGCTTTCAGTTGCGGGTTGTGGGCTAAGTATTGCTAATCCTAATGAAGAATGGGCCTCAAAGCGTCAAACCAATTTCAAGAACAGCAGGATCTACAAGAAGAAGGATGTACAAGAATGATCTTATGCTATGTAACCATCACTTCAAGCCATCTTCTTTAATTTCTGGTGGAAAGCACCTTATAAAATCTGCTACACCCGATGGAAGCTATGATGAGGTAAATGTATTTTAATTGTTTACTAAAAGATAAAAAATAATGATTTAGTGTATGTTGTGCTTGGTAAAATAGTATGAATTATTTAATTTCAGATGCTGAACATTACTGAACTGAAGTAGGTTCATCTACAAAGCAGCCCCTACTAGAAAACATCAATATGTTGAATACTGACATACTGCAGTGGTCACTACTACTGAACATGAAGCAGGTCCATCAACGAAGGCTGACATAAAGCCAGTGAATAAATACTATACGAGAAAATTGGTAAATAAGGTTGGTATATCGAAGTTATCTAAAAATAAAGCTGAAATCAGAAAAAATAACATTTGTGTTAGGATTTGGTGTCGGCATCATTATGTCTACATTTTACTAATTCAATACTACTGTGTCTTATTACAAGCTTCCATGACTTTTATTTGTAGTTTAGAAGGATGAGCAAGACATGAGTCTGATGGTGAGCAACATGCCTTAGTTACACAGCTACACACTTAGTTACACAGCTACATAAAGAGTCTAAATCACTACCTAGTGCTGCTCTGCTTTTGTTACCTACTTAGAGATTTAAGATTTATCTCAATGCCCTGTAATTTCTTGGGAAATGTTGCTCTTCAAACCCTTGCTTTGCAACACTGACAAATAAAATTAGTTTCGAATGTTTAATGATGAAATATATAATCATGAGGAAAATAAAACTTTCAGATGCTGGGATGAACTGAACTGAAGATGGGAAACAATCACTCAAGTACTCAAATTTTTTTACAAAATATGTGGAAGAATGTGCTTCTACGAGTATTATAAAATATTGTCTTAATATTTAATTTATTAATGAGTAGTGGTGTACATGTTCTGATTACATTTTGAAGTCTCAAGATTATATTTTTCAAATACCAAATTGAAATAAATGTATTGAATCTAAACACACATGTTTTTTTCTACACCACATCAAGCCATGAATTAATTTATATAAGACAAGAAAAAGAAAAGGTAGGTTATAAACCACATGGAACTATAATCTAACTAATATAAACAAAACTTACTTGCAAGTAGTAAGCAAGTACGTTTTGTTTATATTAGTTGGGCTATAGTTCCATGTGGTTTATAATCTACCATTTTACCTATAACATTTTAAATTTTCCCGCCTACGCAAATGGTAGATTTTAAAATTTCCCGCCTTGCGCACTGACAGAAGTTTGAAGGGGGCTGAAAATAGATGGAGCCACTTTTCTACGAAGTATAGAGTTGGCATTCTTCTCCGTGAGTATTTGTTCTGTGGGTTCATTCGTTTCTCTGCCTTTTGCCTTATCTGTGCGTCGTTCTTTATGTGGACTCGTTTTGCTGATGTTATTTTTCATGTTTCTTGGAACTAAAATTTAATTTTGCCTTATGATTGCTCACAACGTATAGTACAATGAGTTTTTCAAGTGACGAGGTTAATTTCCTCGTTTATCGGTACTTGCAAGAATCTGGTGAGGCCCATCATAGTTCAATGAACCTGGTAGACGCCACCGTAGTCCCGAGCTAAATCCGTGGGAAATCCGGTTAATTTGTCCATCTAATCACGTAATCCATGTACTCAGAATAAAACCCAAAAATCCTCGGTGAATTAATACTAACTGAACAAAACTTATGGAAAAAAAGTTTTACTGTGAACCTACCAGAGAAGTAGGCAACAAAGCCGCTCACCGCCAAAACAATGACCGATACCGTGAGCATGGCTAGAAATATAAAATGTACCATTGACGAATGTTTTCCTCGCCCAACACTTATCAACTTCGATCATACCCAGTATGATCTCGTAACTAGTGTTGTTTTAGCTTTTAGTTTAACATCTTTAAAACCCTACATCTTACCTACCTTCGTATTCGTCACCCAAACAGAGGGTGCATGGTGCAGTATTTAAATACTCAAGCTACTAGATGCTATATGACATGAATGATAATAAGCACTTGCTACAATATTCTACTTTCAGGTTTCCACCATTCGGCATACACCTTTGGCATTGAGTCACATATATCACAGAGTAATATAAATGGAGCTTTAGTACCACCTGCGGCACTTCTAAACATTTTGCAAAAAGGTTTACAATACACAGAAGCTGAAATAATTATTGGAGAAGATGGTAAAATTATTACATATTTTATGTATCTAACAATCATTATAAACAAAACTTATTGTGACAAAGTATTTCATCTAAGTCCACTGAGCCATTACATCATGAAGATCTAATAAATATACACATTTATGTATAAGGGTTCAGCTTTGTTATAATTTTGATTATGATACTCAAGTATACTTGCAGGAACTGAAACTAGACTCACAGAGAGTCTAAGCCTCATTGATGCAGTTACTCCTGACATAGTAGCAGCACGGCAGAATGCACACAATGCTCAGAAACAAGCTATTAAAGCAGAACCAGGATCAGGGAGTGAGCAAAATGGAGTTGATGTAAGTTGAGGAGTTTGCACACTTTTTCTTGTCCATAAATTAACTATTGGTATTAAAAATTTGATTGGGTTATTGCTCAAATAAATATATGAAACAATATCAGGATTACTTGATCAATGATCATTTATTATTACTAGTAGTGTAGTGGTGTCCTGTGGAAGTACCACATCTTTGCCAGTTACTCTACTGCCAATCAGTAATGTGCAAACATCACTGTGTTTGGGTGTGAAGGGCAATGTAAATCAATTACGGATGAATGCCAGATAAATAGATACAGTGTTTAGAGATAAATAATCATATCTCTAGGTGATGATATGCTCGTCACGTCCAATGCTAGGTAATGATTTGGATTCTTTATGTTCCAATAGCTGTCGGACACTGCTGTAAAGTGCAGAAAGCTCGTCCCGTTATCTACTATGAAAAAAAAAGTCTTATTAATTCATATTATTCAGGGTACAACATGTACAGCTGCAGCTGCTCCAGCAACGACTGGTGGGTCTGCGACACCCAGTACCACACCAGCCGAGACCATGGACGTAGACCAATCTATTGAGATTCCTGCAAGTAAAGCTACTGTACTGAGAGGGCATGAATCTGAAGTCTTTATTTGCGCTTGGAACCCCAGTACAGACTTGTTGGCTAGTGGTTCTGGTGACAGCACCGCAAGGTAATAACCATGATTAAAAAACTATTTAATCTGACAGTAAGATTATATTTATATATATATATTATAAGAAAGATATTGCACACATATTTTTTCTATTGTTTCGCAAACAAAAAATTACAAAGACACACAGTGTTTAGAAGTTTCAAGTGAAGACACTTCATTGTATGATTTTTACAAAGATGTGACATCACAACCTCTCTGGAAGTATAATGATCTTTGTGCCGCTTTGTGGATAATTAATAATTTGATAAATCAACAAATATGTGTCCCATATTTTTACATAATCTGCTTGAAAAACACATCAGAATGGTATATTTTTGATCCAGTCATCATCCCCGTTCTATTTTTGATAGTTGAATGTGTTATTAATCCCTTCATACACTTTTGTGAATTACTGCTATTAATCCTTATATTTAATTTTCCTGTTCAAATATGTAACTATGTTTCAGAATATGGGATATGTCAGACAACCCTGCCACTACCCCTAATCAACTTGTACTTAGGCACTGCATCCAGAAGGGTGGGGCTGAGGTGCCTAGTAACAAAGATGTCACATCCTTAGATTGGAATGTAAGTTATTTAATCAAAGTTGTTAACGATTTTTAATTAGATTCTTATGGTTATTTTTCGAAATTTCACCGGGTATCCTCGTCTGTATATATGTATTGTCGAGAGGTATACCAGCAAAATCTCTCTATAACCTGCTTAAAGACCTTGGCTTGTCCAGAAGTGCAGTAAGTTCTATACTAGAACGAGTATCTAAAGCTGCACTAGTAGGATCATATCAGATTTGGCTGGGTAGGGAGAGAAATACGAGTAGTGAAGGTGAGTGTTGACGTGCGTCACCAAAAGGGGCCCCTTTTAAACCTACGCCCGAGTCACAAGTCTTGGGGTCTATTAGATATTTCTCTCTGCCACATGATGGACCCGGCACCCGCACGGTGAATCCATGGAATGCTAAGAAGTTTGTCTCGTCTCTTTTGTCGTACTACTAGCTTCATTAAGTCAAGTTTGTCACTAAACTGAAATATGTGTTAACTTTTTTACAATAATATATTTTTGGACACAAAATTGTTACTATCATCTATCAGTGCACTAATCAGAGTTTTCGTTTTTAGTGTGATGGTAACCTTCTCGCTACTGGATCATATGATGGCTATGCAAGAATATGGACTACAGATGGCACTCTCGCATCAACTTTAGGCCAACACAAAGGCCCAATTTTCGCGCTGAAATGGAATAAACGCGGGAATTACATTTTGAGTGCTGGAGTATGTTATTTTATTAAAGCCATGTTTATTTTTTATGGCAAACTGCTTCATACTTTACAATAAGATTTTTTTTGTAGGTGGACAAAACTACAATCATATGGGATGCATCTACAGGACAGTGCACTCAACAGTTCTCATTTCATCTGGCACCAGCACTTGATGTGGATTGGCAGACTAACACATCTTTTGCGTCATGTTCTACTGATCAATGTATACATGTCTGCAAATTGAATGCAGATAAACCTATTAAAAGTTTTCAAGGGCACACTGTAAGTTTACATTAATATAACATTAGTTTACAGAGAAACCAGTCATTTTGTTTCATTAATATAGCAAATAGTAAAATAAAAGATAAATATTGTACATTTCATTTTTCAGAATGAAGTAAATGCCATCAAATGGGATCCACAGGGGCAACTACTTGCTTCTTGTTCTGACGACATGACGTTGAAGATTTGGTCAATGAAACAAGACACATGTGTCCATGACTTGCAAGCACACTCAAAAGAGATTTACACAATCAAGTGGTCTCCAACTGGACCTGGCACTGCCAACCCAAACATGAACTTAATTTTGGCGAGTGCATCATTTGATTCAACTGTTAGACTTTGGGATGTGGAGAGAGGAGCATGTATTCACACACTTACAAAGCACACAGAACCAGTATACAGTGTTGCTTTCTCTCCAGATGGTAAATTCTTGGCGAGTGGATCATTTGATAAGTGTGTCCATATTTGGTCTACACAGACAGGTGGATTGGTCCATTCATACAAAGGCACAGGTGGCATTTTCGAAGTGTGCTGGAATTCACGAGGCACCAAAGTAGGTGCAAGTGCTAGTGATGGCAGTGTGTTTGTGCTAGATTTACGTAAACTCTGAGATATGTAGACCTTTTTAGTTTGTTATCTTTTCATTTGTGGACATTTTGAATGATAGTTACTATTTCAGCAATAATAATGTGCTCGACTATTTGACATGTGGAATAATTAGCAGATAAAATCAAACTGCCATTAAAAACATATGTTTAACTGAAACTATGTTAAATTCCTATAATATTGTAACAGCTGACTCTCAATTCGTGCTTGTATGTGGCTGTGATGCAAATCAACCTCTAACTCAATGAAACAATATCTATCTTTCAATATTGCATTGAGAGCACTGGTAGCTCAATGTAATATTGCATCTATTTTATATTATATTAACACTGCATCAGTGATAATCTGATTGCTATAAGACTAATTATAAAAAGCATTAAAATTATATTAGTATTAATAATTTATATAATAATTGGTGTTATTTGACTGGTAATGCTAAATATTATAAATGTATTGTCTAATTACGATGCTCATCGTTAAGTTCTAAATAGGCACTCAGAAATAAAATAAGTTTTATATCAATCTTTTTATTTATTTAATTTTATGAGTTGCACAACATGCTCAATGATTTAAGTCATTGGTCTTTTGTAAGCCAGTAAATCCTCATGCTTGTACAATGTATGTAATTTCTCATACATATATTTAAAGAAATAAAGCAGATTGTCATATTCACCATTGTATGGTCTGCAGTGGGAATGATTCAATTCCTTACTATGTATTGGAAAATTCTTAGTAAGATCAGAGCTGTAGAATTCACTGCAACCCCAGGCACAGAGGTGTAACTCCAACATAAGTTGGTGTAATGCTTCTATTGTTGAGAGATACCATCTAGGACTACCTTTTTGATGTCTCCAAAACTGTGATGGTCTGTTTTGTAATACAATTGTAGGTATTTTTTGTAATCTCTCGTCACAATAGATACCACGGCTTTGATTCCATGTACTGTCTATAAGCACTACTCGATCAATGGGAAGCTTTCTGACATGATATATTTCTTTTTCTTTATTCTCACCAAAAACTTTGGTCATAAGTGTACCAACATTGTAACCTGATGGTAATTGAGATAACAGAAGTTCAGAATAGCTAGGTGTTTTCTGTGATTCTGAAAATAGTTCTGCCACTGTTTTTGCTTCAGCACCTGGGTACAGTAAAACTGTTCTACCATCTAAAATATATTCTGGTACATTAGGATAAGTAAACACATTGACTTCCTGTGGTGCTAAAACTGCTGCATGAGCTGCTGTACTCTTTCCATCTATTTCTCTTTTATGTTTGATGATGTCAACCTTAACAGGTAGCTGTAAACATCAGATATTATGTTGATTAATGATAAGAGAGCCTATTCTACTATATTTTAATAGTATGTCATATTTTTAGGACTATAGGACACTAATTTTTTTTTTTTTAATGTGTCTTATAAGCAGAACCTTAGGGGCTTACTTAGTAGGGATTTTACTCCTTAAAAGGTATAATATTTCCAACCTTAGATGTGATATTAAGTATAAGTACATAAACAAAAGCTTAAAAAACAAGCTTCAAGCTTCCAAAATTATGAAACCTCTACAAAGGCTTGCATCCTCTTCAGCCCCTTATAATTATGTATATAATTATATAATTAATTAATTAATAAAGTATATAATTCTTTCAGTTGGGTAATAAAAAGTAGCCTTCTCTTTTCCAGGCTATATTTGTATCAAATTTCATTAAAATGGTGAGTTATGATTCTATTATGCTTTCATGTGTACCTAACATACTATTCTAGCAAATAATACATGCTTATGTGTGTGCAAGCTAGTACTTCTAGCTTTGTGTAGACAACGCTACACAATGCTAGTTTTGTCTACATAAACTAGCATTGTGTAGCGTTGTACTACACAATACTACTAGCTAGCTACTAGCTTGAAAAACTAGCCTCGTGTAGCTTGGGCATTAGGGAATGTGAATGACACCTGTGAGGGAACTGTGTCGTTAATATTCCCAAAAGTAAATTTTATACTAAACCTAGGTCTGAATAAATGACCTACCCCACTGCCCTACTATAAACAAAGGTCAGGAGATAGAAAGAGCACAAGTAGAAAGCAGTAGTCTCGAGAATTGGCAAAGCTATTGCATGCAATAAAGTATAAAAAGCTTCGAATTATAAAAAAAAAACTTAGGCAGAAAACATTTTGGTGAGAAATATTAATTACAAAATAACCTCACCCTACATGTAGGTATCTGTCCTTCAAGTTTAGAAACAGGAACAAAACAAGAATAGCAAAAATACATTCGTGATTTACTACAGCGTGGGCATGGACTTCTACAATTCAGACTATCCAGGACAGCAGTGTCTGCTATCATCATGCCTTCAAATGGTTTTTCATCACTGTTTCTAGCTTCAGGGCTCTTAGGGTTCATTTTTTAAAACTTCAAACAATAGTATTTTTAACAGAGAGGGCTTGGAAGCTGAAATAAAACGTAAACCCAAATTGTATGTTGTATGGTACTCTACAGACTAATCAGGGATATTCTTTACAAATATTTTCTTTTTCAAGAAGCAGGCCTATTATTCAGAATAGAAGTTACAATTTGACTCAATTTGTAATTTGTAAATTTCATCAATTATGTCAAATTAATATTTGTGTCAATCTGTCAATGCCAAATTAAAGACGTCAGATGTAGTAAAAAAAAATTTTCATCTATGAATTAGATGCATTTCCTAAAGGCCGATTTAAACTGAACGAACATAGAGCTAGAGCTGCTGGAACAAGAGCATTCTTTCTCGATCGGCCTTATATATTCCATAGAATCTTTGCGAACACCAACGAAAGAATGCTCTACATTTGTTTACACCAAATGAATTTGATACAGTGGGGATAGAATGACCATTCGCTCGTCTGATGTAAATCGGCCTTTATACAAGGTGTTGCAGAAAGGTGCAACAATATTTATGGTAGTTCATCTATATTAAGTTTAGAATCATGTATGTGAAAATTACGCTTGATAGCTCAAAAATTTTTTTCCATAAAAAAAATAATTTTTTTGATTGTTATTTCATTTGACATACCCCTAATGGCCAGATATCCGCACTGATTTTTGTACGATGTCGCAGCGTCGGCAGCAAGGTCGTTTGTCTGCTGTACATGCTTTAGGGTTGAAGCTGGTGATTTGGTGGAAATTTTAATTTCCAATTTGTTTTTCTACCGTAAGAAATAAAAAACTAAAAATATCGTATACACAGAACTACTTTAAAATACCTACTATAAAACATATATATACATTTTTTTATAGCATAGAGTGACGAGACGAGCAGGTCATGTGCCTGATGGTAACCAACTTACCTGCCACATAACAGCACAGTAACACGCAGCTATTGGAACATTATAGTCCAAATCATTACCTAGCACTGCACTGCGCTCGTCACCCAGAGATCTAAGATATTATGTCTCTAAGCCCTGTAATTTCTCTGGAATCATTGCCCTTCAAACCGGAACACAGTAATGTTTGCACATTACTGCTTGGCGGTAGAATATTTGGCAAAGGTGTGGTACTTCCCCAAGCGGACTCTGCTAAGAGTCCTACCCAGAACTTTTACCTAGCGTTCCTTCATTATTTTTCTATAGTTCTCTTACTGATAATAGCTTTTTAAAGGGATTTTCCTCAAATAGACGCGGGTGAAACCGCGGGTCTCAGCTAGTGCTTAATATACAATACGCAGAAAGAATTAGTGGCTGTTGCTAATCTTACTGATGGTGTGTACAAATTAGACTTACATGTAAAACGATTTCACAGATGTTAACTTGCTAAAGAAAATGCATTATGGCATAGAAGACTAAGTCACAGTCACACAGACATGGAAGTCTTAGGTAGTCCAGTAAAGGTACATGTTCCGAAAGAGAAGAGGATCAAGTGGGACAAGAAAGCTCAGTAGGACATTCTTGTTGGAAACTCTGAACAAGTAAAGTCATCATCATCATCATCAGCCGTAATACGTCCAATGCTGGACATAGGCCTCCCCCCTAGATTTCCACAACGAACGGTCCTGCGCAACCTGCAACCAGCGGTTTCCAGCGACCTTCGTGAGGTCATCTGTCCATCTAGTGGGAGGCCGTCCAACACTGCGTCTTCCGGTTCGTGGTCGCCACTCGAGAACCTTTCTTCCCCATCGGTTGTCAGTTCTGCGAGCGATGTGGCCTGCCCATTGCCACTTCAGCTTAGCTACTCTTCGAGCTACGTCGGCTACTTTAGTTCTTTTGCGAATATCCTCATTACGGATTCTGTCGCGCAAAGAGACTCCGAGCATAGCTCGCTCCATAGCTCGCTGTGTGACTTTGAGCTTTGTTATGAGGCCCACAGTTAAGGACCACGTCTCAGTTCCATAAGTCATCACTGGCAACACGCACTGATTGAAGACTTTCGTCTTCAAGCATTGGGGTATTTTGGACTCCAAGATGTGCCGTAGTTTCCCGAACGCTGCCCATCCGAGTTGGATCCTTCGCTGGACCTCTTTGTCGAAGTTGGATCTACCCAATCGGATCTTTTGACCCAGGTAGACGTATTCGTCAACAACTTCGAGTGTGGTATTCCCAACAATAACCGGTACAGGTGAGACATGAACATTTGACATGACCTTCGTGTTGTCCATATTCATCCTCAAACCTACCTGTTGGGATACTCTACTGAGGTCCCTGAGCATAGCACCGAGGTCCTCCATCGACTCCGCCACAATGACTATATCGTCGGCAAACCGAAGGTGAGTGATGCATTCGCCGTTGATATTGATGCCATGTCCGTTCCAGTCCAGTAGCTTGAAAACATCTTCCAGCGCGGCAGTGAACAGTTTCGGAGATATGACATCTCCCTGTCTCACGCCTTTCTGTAGCCGGATATGTTTTGTGCACTGGTCCTGTAATCGGACAGACATTGTGGCTTTGCTGTAAATGCACCTCAACACTTCGATATAGCGATAGTCCATGCGGCATCGCTGGAGAGACTGAAGCACTGCCCAGGTCTCGATGGAATCGAAGGCTTTCTCATAGTCCACATACGCTATACATAGTGGCCGATTAAACTCCTCGGTTTTCTGTATAATCTGCCGAAGCGTATGTATGTGGTCTACGGTACTATAGCCTTTTCGGAAACCGGCTTGTTCGGGTGGCTGGAAGTCGTCAAACCTGCGTGCGAGACGATTCGTGATTACCCTCGAAAACAACTTATAAACGTGGCTCAGAAGTGAGATGGGTCTGTAGTTCTTCAACAAGGTGTTGTCACCTTTTTTGAAGAAGAGCACCACCACACTTCTGCTCCACGCTTCTGGCGTATTACCGTCAAGTATGACGGAGTCGAACAGCTTCTGGAGGACTTTAAGTACCGGTTTTCCACCCGCTCTCAGAAGCTCAGTCGTAATTCCGTCGTCGCCAGGTGCCTTGTTGTTCTTAAGTTGTTTGAGGGCCATCCTAATCTCATACAGGCTGACTTCCGGGATGTCTTCGGTAAAGTGTCGGGTCAGCTTGGCTCTTGGGTCTTTTGCCATGCTAACGACAGGTCGTGTTTGCGTAGAGGTGTATAACTGTTCATAGAACCTCTCAATCTCCTCCAAAATCTCGGCCCTCGACGAGACGACGTTACCACTGTCGGTCTTCAATTTGGTCAATTGACTTTGCCCAAGAGACAGATTTCTTGCGAACACTTTCGAGCCTTTATTCCGCTTGATCGCTTCTTCAATACACGAAGTATTGAAGCAGCGTATGTCGCGTCGCACACAAGTAGAAATCTGTCTATTGAGCCGTCTGTATACCGTCATGTCGACCGAAGACTGCAATCGCATATCTCGCCTAACCGCCATGAGATTCAGAGTATGATCGGAGAGCTTTTGGGTTCTATTCTGGCGTCGGCTCTTATAAAATTCCCTGCCAACTGCTTGAACAGTTTCCACCAGCCTGTCGTTTATTTCATCCGCCGTTACGCATTCATCTAAGGCTTCGAAGCGATTTTGAAGTTCGAGTTGAAAGTTGTCGGGATCTTCGATTTGAGCATAATTTGGTCGGAGCGTGGACTTCATTAACGTGATCTTTCGAACTTAATGTTTAGATTCAGCGTGCCTCTTACAATACGGTGATCGCTGCCGGTTTTAACCCTACTGATCACAGAGACATCGCTGAATATTTGCCGTTTAGTCGTCATAATGAAGTCGATCTCATTTTTTGTGGAACCATCTGGGCTAATCCAGGTCCATTTTCGTTGTGCCTGTTTCTTGAAAAAGGAGTTCATCATAAAGAGGCTCTCCCTTTCCAAGAAATCAGCTAGACGTTGCCCTCTTGGGTTCCGCTGCCCATATCCGAATTGTCCCACTCTCAACTCATCACCGCTACGTTTGCCTAGTTTCGCGTTGAAGTCTCCCATCACAACTGTGAAATGTGTTGGCGAGACATGTATGGCTTTGGAGATGTCCTCATACATGGTCTCAACCTCTTCGTCGGGATGTGTCGAGGTCGGTGCGTATACCTGTATGACCTTCAATGAATACCGGTCAGTTATTTTAAGTACAAGGTATACAACCCTGCTCGACACACTCTCGATCATTAACACGTTGTTGACGAGAGACTTGCGGATGATAAACCCGACACCCCCTTGGGATTGTTGATCTCCCTCCCGGTAGTAGAACAAGTTGCCGGATTCGAGGGTTATTCTGTCCTCGCCCTGTCTACGGACTTCGGATAACCCTATGATATCCCAGCGCAACTTGTCCACTTCTTCTTCCAGCTCCACAATCTTTTCGTCAGCCCTCAGCGTCCGTGCGTTGTACGTTGCCAGGTCGAGTCGTTGGGTTTGGTGGCGGGGCGTCTGCCGGGGATTCTTAGCACCCCATGCTCTGCCGGAACCAAGGCTGCCACCAGCGCCTGGAATAACGGAGCCGCCGGGGACTAGGGGCCGTTTCTTTGTTGTGACCATCATATGGGGGGGTGTTTGCCATAGTCACCACGCTTGGCAGGCGGGTTGGTGACCGCGGAGCCAGTCCTTTGCACCGATGACGCCGCTGCCCGTCACCGGCCAGGTCAATTTAGGACTGGCTTTTAAATGGATATACCGCCATTGGTTCGGTCGTCAGAGCCTCGTTAGTCGGCAGCAGGGTGTACCGCGCGCAGGAGAGGTTGACATTTGGGGAAACTAGATGTTAAGCGCTTCCCCCTTACACCCCACAACAAAGTACTTACGAACAAGTAAAGTACTACAGCATATATGATCCAGTTAAAAACATGGTCTCTACAAGTCGTGATATAGTGGTAATGGGACAAGCTATCTCGGGAGGAATATCTGCCACCACTGATGCAACATGGTGTGTAGCAGAAGAGGTTCCAGTTTCTGTAGAAGTCGATCGTGCAGTGGGGGATCATAGTAGAGAGGAACGATAACGATATTCTGAATCAGAAAGTCACTCTAGTTATGACAGTGAGTCATCCCAGCAAACAATTGAGGCTGATGAGACCTATGTTCCTGAAACTCTATCGGCAGACAGTAGTCCAATTAGCACACCAGTATCTGACCCCAAGATCTTTAGTATACTGAAGACGGAGCGCTGGAAGCCCCATCCTCGGTCTTACCCTTTCCAACCATCACCAAACCAACCATTTCAAATTAATCTTCTAGTTTAACCCTATACTTGGCAAAGTGCATTCTTATGCACATTGAACTTTTCAAAATGATTGAGACTATGTTTAGTAGTTTTGAATATTATTCTTTTTACTAAATAGAAGTCAGTATGATAAACAATCAGTAAAAAAATATGGTGTAGTTGTTGCCAATACTAAAATGACAGTAGCACTCAAGATAGCGAACTGTGCGCAGTCGTCTTCTTTCTGTCTGGCAATAAAATATTTTTTTAATTAGAATTTCAATACAATTAGCAGAAAAAATTTACTCAAACAATAGATCATGAATGTTACTTTACGTGTATGTTATTTTTTCAGACCAATTCATGTTATTTTTGGCTGTAATTTACACACTTTTGTGAGTGTATCTACAAATGCACACTGCCCGCTACGCTACATATTCGGTAATTTTTGTTTAGTATCTTTGTAGATACACTGCCAAATAAATAGCAAATTGTGGTTCATAAAAAAATATGTATATGTGAGTGTAGCATAATTCAATTTATTTTTTAGTTAATATAAAACTGTTTTACTTAGGCAGGCACCACATTTGAAAACGCAACAGCATAATAAAGCTCGTCAAATAGTTGTTTTGTATGGACAAATAAGTATAAACAGCCCCTAAATGTTTTCACTGCTGGGCCTTCTCTCGCTAGAAGAGAGTGAATGCGATAATCCACCACGCTGGCCCAGTGCGAGTTGGTGGATGACACATAACTTTGAAAGATCTAGGTACGTGTCGGTATATTCACGATGTTTTCCTTCACTAATGTAAGTTAGCGGCATTACGCACATGATTTCGAAGAGACAGTGGTGCGTGTGATTTTGAACCTAAAGGTACCTTAGGTACCCTTAGGTACAACAAAGAAGAGAAATGAAAAGTACCTGTACCCTCTCCTAACTAGATAAAGGATTACCTTAGGATCCTAACTAGATAAAACACCAATATGGGAGGTAGCAGATATGCTTATAGCTCTACATCGCACACCATTCAGAGGCCATCGCTGGTACCTACCTCTCTTATCCCAAATAACAGACATCTTCATAAACGACTCGTGGCTATTGTACAGACGTGGTTTTGATAAGGCACTTCGATACAATATTATATGCAAACATTTGCCACGAGATCAATAAATCGAAAAGAATTAGTCTCAAGCAGTTTCAAGCAGTCAGTCAAGCCTGCTGGAAGTTGAAAGAGCTTCTCCAGTAAGAAAATTAATCACAAACGAAGTTGCTAAAGAATCCGACAGTTAAAAGGCATCACATCATCCAAAGGAATATGCAAAAACTGCGTAAAAGGACCGACTAAGTTCTTTTGGTAAAAATGTGATGTGAGGCTGTTTGGTGCCAGAACGTAACTGGCATCAAAATTACCACACTGAACGATAAAGATGCCTCATATTGTCTTATGGTAACTAGTTACTAAATAAGGTAACTCCTAAGTTATCTCATCCCTATACTTACTATATTTCCTTTCTAAGTAATTATTTCTTGTTTGTTGTTGCTTGATAAGCAAGTTCAAAGTATTGTAAAAAAGTATCACATTAGGTTTAAGTTTAATAAAACTGTTGATTTATAAGAAAGTTAAGGACAAATTGTTATCTGTTTTCTTCAGATTTGTGATTTCGCTTATTTTATGAGAAATATTTATTGATACGTTATGTCAGCATATCAGGCAACGTATCTTTTAGGATACTACTGTTTTTGAAACGTTTCTCTACACACTTGGCAGTGTGCATTTCAGGATACATCCTGTAAACTAAAAACTAACAAACATATATTTTTTTATTTATTTATGTACCATATGTTATATGGCTAGAATCCCAGTTTTCAAAAAAAAATACAATATATCAAGAAAAAAAAATCTTGCCAAGTATAGGGTTAAATAAAATAAAACTGATCTATTTTTAACAAATTTATTAACAAACAATTGAATAAAGTCAAACTCAAACTCAAAAGTCTTTTCTTTTTTTCTTTCTTTTTTCCGCCGTCATTCTTTTTTCCATTATTTTTTATTGACGTGATAACGTCTTATAATTCGATGAAGCCGGCTGCACGCCCACAAAACATGACGTCATGTACCGTTACCGCGTTACCGTCGGTCGTTACCTCGCCGCATGTTTGTTACAGTTGTATTAATTATTTCGACCAGTAGTTCAAGCGGGGATGTAGCTCAATGGTAGAGCGGTCGCTTTGCATGTGAAATGCCCCGGGTTCGATCCCTGGCATCTAATAGTTATTTGTTGTACAAGAGTGCAAAGTGGCTTTTTAACCGCGTGCTCAATTTTGATGACCGAGCAAGCGAAGGATTCTAAAGTTGAATCACGAGCGTAGCGAGGGATTCAAAAATTGGAATACTGAGCGTAGCAAGGGAATCAAAAGGGCCCAAGGTGAAAAATCTTTGCACTCGAGTGTAACACGTAATTTTTCATCCCCCCCTAGCGAGGAAATTACTAAACGCTTTGCGCATTTTCAGTTTCAGTCGATTCTGTTGGCGTTAAATAAACTTCTTGGTCGCTAGAATCACTTATTATTATGGTATTTCGGTTTTTCACTTGTATTCAATTTTATAAGTTTTAAACTTAAGTTTATTTAGCCATGGTTTTAATAACAACAATATGACGTGAAAATATGGAGAGTTGACCTATTGAGGCTAAGGAGTTTCATGTGTACATGAAAAAGTGTCCGCCCAAATGCATTAAACTATAGTAGCGCTAAATTTGCATCAGGGTACATTTTAAAGGAAATTAATAAACGTACTATTCAGAATTCATGAAAGAAAAATATTGGCAGTCATAGGCACTGCCGATAGAAGTGGTAACTTATTACTCAGAATTTGATTTTTACTTTGGAAACTACGCGTGTGAAACCGGAGGGCGTGGCTATGAGCATGGCCATCTAGAAATGCTGACACATTTTTAAATATTCAATGGGAAAGGCTGAGGCATTTCTAGATGGCCATTGGCTATGGTCCCGAATTTACCCGAAGATTTCTTATCATTCCCGAGCGTGACGCTAGAATTAAATTGACAGCCCACGAAAAATCTGTCTTTGGCGCGCCAAAAGAAGTTTTGACTTCAAAATATATTGTACCTACATGTTTTCTCAAAATAGTAATTATTTATTTGATGTTATATTTACTACATTATTTTGTACTGCACAAGTAGTTGAAATTATCTATTAGTTACTATTTTAGTAGTCAATAATATTTAATTATTTAACTCGGCAACTCGGCATACTTCAATTCGATTACAAATTGATTCATTCATAGCATTTCAAAATGTTTTGCCATTTGAAATAACATTCTTTACCTCTATCCTCCATACGTGAAAATAAAATTGCGCGCAAAGGATTTAAAAAAAAGTACACCAAAGAGGTTCCGAGTATGAGTTTTTAACAAATTAAAAATAAACGTATGATGAATTCGGCACCAAGGAGGTAGAAATAAATAGGTTAAATTATGTTTTGAATTCAAAACCTCAGTACACACGATGTTCTAAATTCAAATTGACTTTAACCTCTAGAGGGTAAAAACGACTTTTGCGCCCTGATATCGAGGAGCAAAAGTACTCTTTCCGAGCTGGTGGGATGAAAAAGCTTTTTTGCATTGTTTTGATTGAAAATGACTAAATTCTACTGATTACTTTTTACATACAAATCTATTAAACAAATGAAATTAAAATGTTCTTTTGAAAAATGCTACCATTCCATGAGTATTTTCTTAAGACGTTGTCACGTTCTATCGTCAGTAAACCATTTTTACAGACAAACATTTTAAATTATATTTTTGCATTGTTTTTTGCATTGTTTTGATTGAAAATGACTAAATTCTACTGATTACTTTTTACATACAAATCTATTAAACAAATGAAATTAAAATTTTCTTATGAAAAATGCTACCATTCCATCAGTATTTTCTTAAGACGTTGTCACGTTCAGTAAACCGACTTTGCAGACAAACATTTTTTTTATCCTTCTTTTCATTTTTTTTCCACTAACAATTACGGTTGGGAATGAGAGCCTAGAGATGGTCGATAGTTACGTTTATCTTGGTCATACCTTTTCTTTTGGTATTGAACATCAAAAAAAGGAGATCTTCAGACGTATACAGCTTGGATGGGTAGCGTTTCGAAAACTGGCTGACATTCTTACTTCCCGACATATACCACAGTGTCTGAAAACACGTCTCTTTAATCAATGCATCCTGCCCACCATGACATATGGTGCTGAGACATGGACGCGCACACATGAAGCTATGTATAAGATCAGGGTAGCACAGAGAGCCATGGAAAGGTCCATGCTCGGCATCAAACTACAAGATCGAGTTCGAAACACTGAAATCCGACAAAGAACCAACGTTCAGGACGTCGGAAAAGCAGTGACAAAGTTAAAATGGTGTTGGGCTGGGCATATTGTTAGACGGTGTGACGACAGGTGGACCAAAACTGTCACGGAATGGTGGCCGAGGCAGGGAATGCGGAGCGTTGGACGTCCACCAGCAAGATGGGTCGACGATATAGTAAATATCGCGGGTCGAACCTGGACTTGATTGGCACAGGACCGAGGCAGATGGCAAAGTAAGAGAGAGGCCTATACCCAGCAGTGGGATAGAGAAGGCTGTGGATGATGATGATGATGAACATATTGTACAATTCTGTTAACATTCAATTATGGTGACATTTTTGTTTTGGTTACTCTTAGTATATACCCATTATACACTAAAGTTAGCCCTTAACATACCTACTTAGTTTTGTTTACCATTTTTAGTGCTATTGCAGAACAATATTTAATAAACTTATCCCGATAGTCATTTTCTTTTATCAATAACGCTAGATTGTTTGACGTAACCTGTATTCCTAATTCCAGTTCTAGATTTATTCTTTCTATGCCGAATATGGGGCAATCAGTCAAAGCATGTATGACACTTTCTTCCTTGTCCGGATCACAAGGGCACGCCGGGCTCGCCTTGCACTTGAACCGATATAGGTACGCTGAGAATCCGCCGTGTCCAGTTAGTACTTGCACCATTATTGGTGTCAACTCCATTTTCCTTAGAATGGAATAAGCCCCTTCCCTAGCATCCGGGAAAAAGTATTTCGTGGTTGACGCAGTTTGTCCCTCCATATAAAGTCGGTTCCATGAATTGCTAGACTGATGTATAATTATGTTAAAGGTAAAAACTATAAATTGACAAGGAGTATCTTTTTTGTATGGCCCTTAGTTTATTTTGATAAGTTGTAAAAGTATCAAAATGTACTACTAGTGACATCTATATGTATCTATATGTATGTAATTTAAAATTACATACATTGGAATGTTGTGTAAAATGTATGAAGATACTTCAATAAAAGTTTAGTTTGTAGCTTGCACTGAATAACCGACTCGTTTACTTTAGCAACATGCAATAGCTTTACCGCGGCAGTCCCCGAGTGCCACACATCTTATTTTGTTTTCACTTCCATCGGCAGTCCCGCGCTTCTACCGCCGAACTAAATCGGCTATCGCTTTGCTAATGCTGTCTCTATCATTTCAAGCGAAAAGAAAAGAGAGAGAAACATCAAAGCGATGCCATTTTTCGTTCCGGTAGACCCCCCGGGGGTCTACGGTATTACCAAACCGATAGCCGATTTCGTTAGGCGGTAGAAGAGCCGGGGATCTACCGCCTAACGAAAACTGTCTTAGCTTTGATATCGCTGTCTCTTTTCTTCTCCCTTGAAAAGAAAGAGATGGAAACAACAAAAACAAAGCCGATTTAGTTAGGCGGTACAGGGGCCGGTGACCTAAGACTTGCAATTTTTTTATTGTTCCGAAATAGCCTCGTTTAGTTATTCTCACAAAATTATTTTTAAATTGTGATCCAAAACCCGAATGTTAAAGTCAGTGTCAACTGTCATACTGTCAATAAAAGTTCGAGTTGTTCGAGGGCTTTTCGTTCGTTGATTTGATTTTCGTTTGCTTGTAAATTAAATAATAGTTTCCTTCTTGTTCTTCTGAAAATAATGATTGAAATTCCAAACCTGTAAGAAGATACAAACTTGTGTCGTAATTTTTGAACATCATATTGTTATTGCTAAGCGGGAAATGCGGTTTTTCTACGTAAACATTTATAACGTTAACGAATTTGAGACAGTTGTTTATTACCGCAAATTTTTGGATACAAATTGGCCAAGATGGACCAGTCTTCGAGTGCTACAGCTGTAAATCTTCGTAAATTATGCTCAACTTTGTCAGGTGACCCAGGTGAGTATTTATTCTTATTTTAAACATAAATGAACTCATACCTCAGCTGTCAATCAAATCGACTTGCAAGATTTTGCGAAATTAGGTATTTTGATTTTATTATATTTTGAGAATTTTATTCCCTCTCCATGAATAATATTCAAGACTATTTCAAAGATTTAATAGCAAAATTTAAAAGGGGTAAGTTAGTAAATTGGCATATCTATGCTATGTGACTCAATCAAGCCATAACAAATAAAATTGTTATTCTTAGCCAAGATGACTTTTCATGCAGATGGTGCTTATGAACTGGCCATTTCATATTTGTCTTCCATGGGAGATAAAAACACAGCTGTCCCAGATGAAAAACTATTGTGTCAAAAGATCCATACACGGTTAGCAAACCAGTCTGCAAGAGATGCCGAAAAATTCAATGAATGCTATTCAAAACTTAAAAGTTCTGTAAGTATGTCCATCTATGCCTCTAAGTATGACTATTAATTATTTGAAATATTATTCAGAACACATAATTAAAATGACGATTTCTTTCAGTTTATTTTGAAACAAAGAGTGTCTATACTTAATTTGCTTCTGGCTCTTTCGGAGACTCCACAACAGTCTGAATCTGCTACACAGCAGCTGTTTCCAATACCACATCTTGCCACATCTGTAAGTATTACATTTCATCACATCACATCACAAAGATAAAGATAATTTTATTGAACAAATTATAAGTTACAAAAAAAATTTGCGGCTCTGCCTTTTTGAAAATCTCATGTTTGTATATTGTACTATAAAAGCAGATCTACAAATAAAACCACAAAAGTTGGGCCAAAGAATTTCATAAAACCTTACCTCCTCTATTTTTGTAAAATTACTTGGTATAAGTTAGTAATAATGAACAGAATACTTATTGAAGTCTAAAACTTTACATACATTATCCGCTTACTTACAAAAGTTTTTCCCATTCATAAACCTGAGGCACTATACATATTTGAGATAATATAAATACCTGGAAATCCTAGATCTTTGATAGAGTGGCTACAGATTGCCCATAGCTATTTCATTGGCAGACCACTAACCAGATGGTTGGATGATATCAAATGCATATTGGCCATTGATATCTATTATGGAGTAGATATCAATGGAACAGGGTAGAAGTGCCTTAAAAACAGCAGTGTATTGAGCTACGTGATTTTCACCCCAGCAGGCTGGGAATTATGATAATGATGATGAATACCTGATAGAAAATTGTCACCTAACCTTCAGCTTTTACAGTTTTTAGGGTTCCGTAAAACGTAAAAACGGAACCCTTATAGATTCGTCATGTCTGTCTGTCTGTCTGGCTGTCTGTCCATCCGTCCGTATGTCACAGCCACTTTTTGCCGAAACTATGAGAACTACACTGTTGAAACTTGGTAAGTAGATGTATTCTGTGAACCGCATTAAGATTTGAACAAAAAAAATAAAAATTAGGGTTGCCCCCCATACTAAGAACTGAAACTCAAAAATTTTTTTTTCATCAAACCTACCCGTGTGGGGTGTCTATCGATAGGTCTTCAAAAATGATGTTAAGGTTTCTAAAATCATTTTCGTATACACTGAATAGTTTGCGCGAGACACACTTCCAAAGTGGTAAAATGTGTCCCCCCCCCTCTAACTTCTAAAGTAAGACAATTAAAAATTCTAAAAAAAATATATGATGTACATTACCATGTAAACTATCAACGAAAATTAGTTTGAACTCGATCTGATGAGTAGTTTTTTGTTAGTAGGTACGTTATAAAAACACTATTATTGAAACTTCGATCAAAGTTACAACGAACTACAAGAACTATGTGTACTATGTATATTATGTTACTTGATGCAACGGAACCCTTCATGGGCGAGTCCAACTCGCACTTGGCCACTTTATTTTAATTATACAGTCATAATCCATCCAAATATATTTACAGAAGTCAGGAATTGGCATTTCTGGTGCGACATCAAGCTCTAGTAAAAGTACCATGGGCTCAATCAGTTGGGAAAAACAACGGGGCTCCAACCAGAGTCTTCCTTCCAACAACAGTAACATGGCTATCATATTACAATCAAATGGTGAGTATGGGATTATGTTCAATACATCATCAGGAACTAATTATTTCAAATAAGTATACTTGATAAGATATATTTTTATTCAGTTCACTTTACAATTGTACTAACTATAATATTAGCAATACCTACTGCAATAAGCATGCTAAGATTCTTGAATTCACAAGCTGATAAAGTTAGTGCATTAATTATTAGCATTACCAATGCCTGGTACTGTAATACACATACATATTTTTTGCTGAATTTCTCGGCCAAGATTTGGCCTTCAGCCAAATGGACCAGACATGAAATAGTTATATAATATACCCAACTTTCACCAAGTTTAACTTAAAAGCTCCATGTTATAATTTTATTGAGTTTCCAAATAATATTTATTTTATTCAGAGAGCCCAAGTGAGCGGACGTGCGTCCGCGACGCAGTTTTGGCGGCGACAGGAGTGCGGTCAAGGGGGGCGGGCGGCGCCTCGCGACCCATGCAGGTGCTCTACTCAAGAATAGCCCACCTTGGCTTTCTTCATGATCGGCTCAAAGAGTTCATTGATCCCTCCTCTGGACTCATGCCCCAGGGTTAGTATGACACACTAATATTGTTGTTACATCTTGTTTGGTGATAATTTCTGTTTCAAATTCATCATCATCAATCTGTCTTCTTTCACTGCTAAACAAACATAGGCCTCTCCTATAATATGCCACTCAGCCCCATCCTCGGTCTTACCCTTTCCAACCATTTCAAATTAATCTTCTAGTTTAAATAAAATAAAACTGATCTCTTTTTAACAAATTTACTAACAAACAATTGAATAAAGTCAAACTCAAAGTCAAAGTTCTTTATTTATAAATGTACAAATTACACGTCAATTATAAAAACAAAAAAAGAGCATACAAAGAGTATACATTTTTAAAGTTTAAATTTAACATTTTATTGTATGATAATGAGTATCGTACAAATAAGTGTCAACCATTAAAACATAATATGTATTTATTACAATTGTAATGAACAATGTCATTTATTTTTACAATTTTATTGTGTGTTTACCATCACTCTTTAAAAAATCGCTGTAACTATAAAAAGTTTTATTGATAAGCCAACTTTTTAATCGGTTCTTGAAGCTGCCCAAACTTGGGGCTGATTTAACTATTTAAGGAAGAGTGTTATAAACTTCCTGTCCCATAATGTGAGTCATAGTTACGGCTGGTCTAGTCGGGAGAACGGCGACTGCCGATCCGGAGACCCCGGGTTCAAAACCCCACACGCACCACTGTCTTTTCGAAGTCATGTGCGTAATGCCGCTTACTTAAAACGCTGAAGGAAAACATCGTGAGGAAACCGACATGTACCTAGAATCTTTCGAAGTCATGTGTCATCCACCAACCCGCACTGGGCCAGCGTGGTGGATTATGGCCTTAACTCTCTCCTTGCGAGAGAAGGCCCCGAGTCCCAGCAGTGGGAACGTTTAATGGGCTGTTGATGATGAATGTGAGTCAGCTTTTCCGATCTTGTGAGGGAGTGTGGTATACTATCCAGCTTGTCAGCATTGCGTATATTGCAAGAATGTCTCTCTCCTCGCGTGTTGTATGAGTCTAAGTTATTTCTCACATACACAGCGCCACTTGGTATGCCAATCTCTTTGAAATATGGTCTAACGGATGTGCATTGCGACACGCCCACGATGGCACGTACGGCACGTTTTTGGGCGCGGAACGCACGTTCCTAGTCGACAGCGCGCGCGTATAGTTCGGCGCCATACTGTAACCGGGAATGCACCGTGGCGAAGTAACACGAACGAGACACATCCGCAGACACAACTCAGGACACCCGTCGTAGTGCAACGCACGCATTGCTTACTTTAGCACAACTAATTTTTTTTATTTATTTATTGAATAATAGGCGAGCAGCATTAGCTGATATGCCTATATCTCAGTGTTGAAATAACAAATTATAGGTAATTGTCTGTTAAAATGATTTTGTCTTTAACTATCCATTTGTCCAATCTGTTCTTGAAAGAGTTTAATGACTTTGCTGAAATAACATCCTCAGGCAACCTGTTCCAGTTGTAAACCACTCTGTTGCTGAGGATGTGATGTGCAGTGTTTGTCAGTGATGGTGCGTGGGACAACTGGGACTTATGACGCCGACTGTCTCTCTTATGCTCCTTTAATCTGTACAGGTTCTTTATGTGAGGGAGGTTATAAAATCCATTCAGTATTTTAAATGTTTCGATCAAGTCTCCTCGTAACCGTCTCTCTTCCAATGTAGTGAGGTGTAGGGCTTTTAATCTGTCCGTGTAGGATTTACGTCGAAGGGCATATGGCCATTTTGTCGCTTTTCTTTGCACACTTTCAAGCAAATCAATATCTTTTTTGAAGTAGGGGCTCCAGACTTGATAACCATATTCTAGTAGCGGCCTCACATAAGTTTTATATATTTTAATAGCATCACAAAGTTATAAAGTTTTTGAAAAATAATCCTTTTGTTTGTTCCCATTTCAGGTTTGATGGGAGAAGGCCTTGTTGCATCAATTAGAGATGAGCTTACTGAATATTACCGAAGTCTCGCATTGTTGCAATCACAGGTATGTTAAATTCTGCTCCAAATAATTGTATGAAATGTAGTACTAATTTGTAAATATGGCATGTAATTTTATTATTGATTTTGTGCTGGTATTTAATATTCTAACTTATATTTTACTAATCTGTTTCATTTTCAGGCTTGTGAAAGCGATGGTGGCGGCGGTACATTGAGACGTGTGTGTGTGTGGGCACAGGAACCACTACATAGACTCACTTGGCTAGCCAATATTGCCCATGCTGCTCACCATAAAAAAGGTATTCACACTCAATTGGATGATCTGTCATTAAAAACCTAAAAACTTAAAAAAAAATGTTTTTATGATACATCTGCATTTAAACATTTATTCACAATTTTTGTAACACACATCTTAAGTCACAGAAGAGTGTGCATAAAGTACAGGCTTAGGTCACACTGCTATAAAATACTTCTTTCTTAACAACATAGAAAATTAACAAAGTCCAGCTGAAAGTGGTAATGAGTAATGACAGATTTTACATTACTTTTTAGGGTTCCGTAAAACGTAAAAACGGAACCCTTATAGATTCGTCATGTCTGTCTGTCTGTCTGTCTGTATGTCTGTCCGTCCGTATGTCACAGCCACTTTTTGCCGAAACTATGAAAACTACACTGTTGAAACTTGGTAAGTAGATGTATCCTGTGAACCGCATTAAGATTTAAACAAAAAAAATTAAAAAAAAGAAATATTAGGGTTGCCCCCCATACTGAGAACTGAAACTCAAATTTTTTTTTTTCATCAAACCTACACGTGTGGGATGTCTATCGATAGGTCTTCAAAAATGATGTTGAGGTTTCTAAAATCATTTTCGTATATACTTAATAGTTTGCGCGAGACACACTTCCAAAGTGGTAAAATGTGTCCCCCCCCCCTCTAACTTCTAAAGTAAGAGAATGAAAAATCTAAAAAAAATATATGATGTACATTATCATGTAAACTACCAACGAAAATTAGTTTGAACTCGATCTGATGAGTAGTTTTTTTTTAGTACGTCATATATACACTATTATTGAAACTTCGATTAAAGTTACAACGAACTACAAGAACCATGTGTACCTACTATGTATATAATGTTACTTGCTGCAACGGAACCCTTCATGGGCGAGTCCAACTCGCACTTAGCCACTTTATTTTTTATAAAGATGCAAAATCATCTGGATGGTTCCTTGTCCTCATTAGATGATGTTGAAATGTAATGCTGTTGCAAATACCCACATTAGAATGTCGTCCTGTACCAAATTTCTTCTTTGAACTTCGTTGGGGACACACTTCATCAACATTTGTGATGAACTGTTAATTAAGTACAGTAGAATTCCCTTATAACGTTTAACCGCTTTTAGTGACGATAATGTCTACTCAAGTAACGTTTCATAGTTAGGTGGTATGAAAATATAACCGTTTAATACGACTCCGGCTTAAGTGACCAGTTGCTTATAGCAACCATTATATATAATAATACGTCCGGTTAAAACGACGTGCAATATTTTGTTTAAACAAACCTACGCACCAATGCCTCGGCGCCCTACCCCGCGCACTTCACCTTTCCTTTTTGGCGCGCGTAAATTAAAGTTAATGTTTATCACCTGTTACAACAAGTTCTAATTCTCTACAAAATGAGTTCTCTGAAGCAGTGTTTTAAAGTTTGTCAAATACAAATTCAAATAACAGACTATCAAAGTTTATGTTTACGTTTTTTACGTTTAAGTAATACAGAGTTTGTTTTACAGTATTACATTATGTACATGTACATTCTGTGTACTAAATATCGGGAATTTGTCAATAAAACAAATATACAAATTATTCATCTAAATTTATTTTATCGCCTTCAAAGTAGGCCCCATCGCTTGCAATACAACATCTCCAATGCTTCACCCAGTCTTCCATACATTTTTCATAGGCTATTTGCGGTATGGCCTTTAGCTCATTCAGCGAATTTTCTTTTCTGGCTTCTATCGACTCAAAACGTTTTCCTTGAAGTGGTAATTTTAACTTGGGAAATAAAAAAAAGTCAGACGGAGCCATATCAGGTGAATACGGTGCTTGGTCGAGAACTTTTGTTGAATTTTTCGCTAAAAACTCTTTCACTATAATTGCTGTGTGTGATGGTGCATTATCATGGTGCAGCATTCATGAGTTGTGTTGCCACAAATCTGGACGTTTTCGGCGGATACTCTCACGCAAACGCTTCATGACGCCTAAATAATATTCTTTATTCACTGTTTCTCCCTCTGGAAGGAATTCGGAGTGAACCACACCACGGTAGTCAAAAAAACTGTCAGCATCACCTTGATTTTGGAGCGACTTTGCCGCGGTTTTTTGGGTTTCGGTTCGTGTTCGAGACGCCATTCTGAAGACTGTTGGCTTGTTTGCATGTCATACTCATAAACCCATGTCTCGTCGTCAGTTATTATACGTTTCATAAAGGTCGGATCCGTAGAAGCTCGGGAAACCTTGTCTTCAGCGACATGCTTGCGCTGCGCTTTTTGAACAAAATTGAGCTCTTTTGGAACTAGTCGGGCGGCGACGCCTTTCATGCCTAAAATGTCAATGAGAATGTTGTGGACGGACTTAAAAGATATGTTCACCTCACTAGCCAACTCTCTCAGACTAATACGTCGATTTTTGAGCACTAGCTTCTTGATTCTGTCGATGTTTCCTTTGGTCGTAGCGGTTGAAGGTCTACCAGAACGAGGCAAGTCTACTACTACTTCTCGGCCTTCTTTAAAAGCCTTATACCATTCATAAGCCCTTGTTTTCGATATACACGATTCGCCGTAGGTATTTCGCAACATTTTTAGTGATTCACCACATGAGATATCATTCGAAAGACAAAATTTAAGGCACACTCTTTGTTCAACAATATTTTCCATTGTAAAAATCGCCGAGAACTCAAAACTATGACCAACAAAAAGTGTAGTTTAAAACAAATTAAATGACAGATCCCGCTCAAACTTTGCGCGCTAAATCAGTACAGTGCTACCAACATGCAGTAAAAAAATTAGAACGACCTCTTTTACACGGGTCTTTTTATTGACATATTCCCGATACTTTTTACACAGAGTAGTATATGTTTGTAATTTGGTAATTTTGGTTTGATAAATAATACCTTCAAAATGAAGTAATTTGTAATTCCTATAAAAAAATTTAATTACATAAATAGGAAAATCAAATTTTCACATTTATCTATAAGTACTAATATTATGAAGCTGAAGAGGTCTCTTATCCGCTTGATACACCGGTGTGTAATATAGTACCCAAAAACTTGGTTGATGTCGAAAACGTACAAACTTAACGTTGCGGACGGGTTTTTGACGGGAAATAAAATTGAACGTGCTAATCTCAGGAACTACTGGACCGGTTTAAAAATTATTTCACTATTGGATATGTACGTGTTCTCTGAGAGCTATCGGGTATATATATCAACAACATCAACAGCCCACTAAACGTTCCCACTGCTGGGACTCGGGGCCTTCTCTCGCAAGGAGAGAGTTTAGGCCATAATCCACCACGCTGGCCCAGTGCGGGTTGGCGGATGACACATGACTTCGAAAGATTCTAGGTACATGTCGGTTTCCTCACGATGTTTTCCTTCACCGTTTTAAGTTAGCGGCATTACGCACATGACTTCGAAAATACAGTGGTGCGTGTGGGGTTTAAACCCGGGGTCTCCGGATCGGCAGCCGCCGTTCTCCCGACTAGACCAGCCGTAACTTATATATATGTACATATATATATATAGCCGTAACTTATGTAGGGTATATATGTATAAAGTAGTAATTAATACATTTGCGTTCGTAAGCACATAATTATGTACTTACGAAATGATCCTACTGTTTTATGCGTCATCCTGTTATTACGACATAGTATCGTTGGTATATATACAGATATACTTAACCTAAACATATGTAAATAGTACACAATTTACTTTACACAATATTATAGCATACCTCAAGTGGGCCATGTTAAATATCTATGGATATACTCTGACAATCATCTTATGGGAAAAACACATGATTTTCTTAAATGTAAATTTGGAGTATTTGCAGGATCCATGTGGGGAACCACGAAACATCCTAAACACCTGAGGGGTCTCAATATTGTCATTAACCACAGTGGATTGGGCTATGCATGCTTATTATAAATATTATAACAGCGCAAACTGTACCTTTGTGACAATGCTGTAGCATTGTAATGTTGTAGGCCATTATAGTGAGTGCTACTATTAAAAAAAAAGAATTTTGTGTTGCATTATCATGCTGTTTGATTATTGCAGGCGGTGAGCTAGCGTCGTGTGTGCATCGGTTCGTGCGTCACGGCGACGAGCGGGTGGCGACGCTCGCGCGGCGGTTGCTGACTGCGCTCACATATCCACTGCTACTCATGCTTACGCGCTGGCTCATGCACGGTAAACATTACTACACCAATACAGACTCTTTCTTCACATTACTCACCGATCACCGTTGGGGTAGACGAGTTCTGGAGACCGCGAATCCGCAAACGTAGTAGGACGTTCTGAGAGATGGAGTGACGATTTACGAAAGGCAGTCGAGGACCGGGCTGAGTGGCGTATTATTGGAGAGGCCTATGTTCAGCCTATGGACGAATGTGGGCTGCTTATGATGTTGATGACTAAGCGATAATGTGGACCAGGTTACTGACTGGGAATATTATTCCGGCAAAGTTTAATTCTTTTAAGAATAAAGTTAAAGAACATTTAGTACTAAGGTTTCTAATGGGTAGACTGCCATTCTGGCTGAGAGCCACACACCCTTGCTTGATCGAATTTATAAATATTGTATTTCTCTGGATAAAACAAAAGAAATCCATCTGTAAAAAATTGTTTTGATTGTAAGTTGGACTGTATTCTCAGTAATAGTGTAATAATTGATTCCAACTGTCTCCAACTTGCTCAGGGGAAATCGACGATCAATTCAACGAGTTCTTCATCGAGAGTCGAAGTGGAGTACCCATTGACAGGATGTGGCATGACAAGTACAGAGTCAGGTTAGTCTATATCAATAACTCGCAATAACAATAAGTATTACAAAACACAACAGTCAAAATCTGAAAGCCAAAGTTACATACATATTTGTTGTTAGATTAGACTTGTGAACTTGTTTCGCCAAACAAGCGAAAATATCGCCTCTCTAAACAGTACAAGTTTCGCTGCACTTGTGGAACTTCATACAATTTACCCGAGCGAAATTGGTATATTTCTTTACCGCACGCGGTAGCCAATAACGCTCAGGTCTGAACAGGCCTTAAATCTTATGAGCTTCATTCACAGCCTACGATATTACGAGTTATATTATAACACAGGGAATGGATGGTGCCATCGTTCATGACCCGCGAACAAGCGGCGCAGATTCTGGCGACCGGCAAGAGTGTCGTGTTCATGCGAGAGGCGTGCGGCGACGACACCGGGCCCTCCGACCATCACCACCACCTGCGGGACTTGCTCGCGGCTAGCGCTGGTAACCTCAACTTTTACTATCGTTGTTATACTATAATAGTACATTATGATATAAGTGCGCTAAGTTGATAATTACAGCGGAGGCTTTATTGCTAGCTCGAGCCGAAGGCGAGAGCTATAATTAGCAGAGGCTGTAATTATCAAAGCGCACGTATGTCATACGACGTTTTATAACATATTTGCGAGGAAATAAACAAAACTCTGACGACATTTTCAAATAAAAACAATACAGCGAAAAAAAACGCGCGTAATAATATTTACTTGATCAAAGATCACAGCACAGAGTAAGTAATCACTATGGATCACAGATTAGCAATGCGCGCGCATCGGCGCCTTTCTTTTTTAAGCAACGGCACAGAACCAGCCTGTATGCCATTAATAATAAAGTAAATTAATATTTTTGTGTTTTGTTACAGAAAAATTAAAGTAATTTATGGTCTAAATTAATTAAATTAACGAATTTAATAATTCTTTATTATATTTTACCTCTCAAAGTTAGTTTTATTCATAAAATGTTGACCACACTTTTCTGACATAAAAACTCTTTACTGAGATTTAAAAAGTACCGTTCGTTTTAGACGGAGCATATCTCTCTACCTAGTCTGTGGACGGAGCATTTTGAAACAGTGCGTTTTACATTACACATTACAGCACTAGTGCGTAATAAGATACATTACGATACAGAAATTGGTCCAATAAGAGACCCTTTACGAGCAAATATGTTATAAACATATAAACCTACTAGCGGCCCGTTCCGGCTTCGCTCGGATTTCGTCATATAAGGACTATTAATCGAAAAAAAAACTATCCTATCTCTCAAGTTGGACCAGATTGCTCACGGTGTGCCAATTTAATTTAAAATCGGTTAAGTTGTTTAGGAATCCATCGCGGACAAACATCGTGACAGGAGATTTATATATATTAAAGAGGAGATTTATATATATTAAGATGGCTTAGCACACTTGGCTCTTATTATATCTGGGTGTTTCTATGTTTAAGAAGTGATAGTGTTTCTACTCATCTCAGATTTGTCATTGTGTAATGCTGTTTGTTTTCCATGTATTTTATGTAAAATAAAAATGAAATAAGTATGTATTTACAACTACATAATGTATAAGTATTGTACCAGTTTTCTGGCTGCAGCTTTGCTTAGTTTGGGGTTAGATGGTGTTGTGTGTAAAATACCCACCAATATATTTGTTTGTTTATCACAAAAGATGAGTAAATTAAATAGATAATATGGAATGACCAAATTCTGTGGACAACATTCAGGATTGAGATTAGGATTTTATCCTTGTCACATTCGTAGTCAGAAGAGACGGCGCCTGCATTGGTTTTGATTTTCAACCGCGTCTTCAGAATGTTTGTTTACTAAAGTTGTTGATATCTTTGAAATATAGAGGACTAGCTTTTATTTTACCCAGGGACGCCTCTAGGTGTTTCCTCGCTCGCGTGCCCGCGCTTTCGAAGTCATGTGTCATTCATCAATCCGCACTGGGCCAGCGTGGTGGATTATGGCCTTGACTCTCGAGAGAAGTTGTGTTCTCTTGGCATGGGCCTCGTGGCTTAGTGGGTAGTAACTCTACCTGCGAAGCCGAGGGTCGTGGGTTCGATTCCCACCCACTGCAAATATTTGTGTGATGAATTCAAATATTTGCACTGTGTCTGGGTGTTATACGAAGTTTCGATCACCTTCAGGTACCAGGGCAACAGAAACAGTAAAGAGTTTCGATTACCTACCTCCTACAGTCCCAGCGTTTATCTCCAGATACCAGGACAACAGAAATATGAAAGAGTTGCGTTTGCCTCCAGGTATCAGTACCAAGGCAACAGAAACAGTAAAGAGTTGGCAATATTTTGTACAACTTCGTTCCATCCGGGTGTCCCTTGACACCTCCCAATTTTTTTTATAGTATGTGTATGTCGTAGCGGTGGGTGCCGCGTCGGAGGGCGGGTGCGGCGGCGCGGCGTGGTGGGAGGCGACGGGCCTGGCGGGCCCGGTGGCGGCGGCGCACGCGGCCGCGTCCGGCCGGCTGCTGGCCGCGCTCACCGACCACCACCACCTGCTCGACCACCTGGCCGCGCACCGCCGCTACCTGCTGCTCGCGCAGGGCGACTTCGTGCACCATCTCATGACGCTGCTGAGGTAACTTTAACATAAAACAGGACTTACGTACAGCTTTAAAGTGGAATAAGTTGCTGGGCTCCTTGTTCCCGGCAGGGAGACTTCGTGCACCATCTCATGATGTTGCTACGGTAACTTGCATTATACAGGACTCACGTACAGCTTTAGAGCGGAATAAGTTGTCGGCTTCCTTGTTCCCGGCAGGGAGGCTTCGTGCACCATCTCATGATGTTGCTGCGGTAACTTGCATTATACAGGACTCACGTACAGCTTTAGAGCGGAATAAGTTGCCGGGTTTCTTGTTCCCTGGCATGGAAACTTTGTGCACCATCTCATGATGTTGCTGCGGACTTTACCATTGTACAAGACTTATAACACGGTAAAAATATCTCTGGACCTCGCTGGAATGCGACGCCCCTCCCGCTTCACCCTTCTTCACACTGCGCTCGCTCTATCACATCCGGCCAGCATCTTTCTTACCGATACGTAACGCCGGCGCCGACGTGACGTCATCGAGCGAGGTCCACAAATATTGTGACCGTGTTTTACGTCCAGCTTTAGAGTGGAATGAGTTGCCGGCATCCTTGTTAATTGTGTCTGCTAAATAGTGTATTATCCCTGCAGGGATGAGCTAAACAAGCCAGCTACGTCGCTGTACGTGCACAATCTGACATGCACGCTGGAAGCGGCCGTGCGCGCCACCAACGCACAATATGAGCCTCCGCACGTCCTTGCAAGATTACACGTCAACCTATATGCCAATTGTAAGTTTTATTTAAATTTCTTGACATACTCATTAATACTCCGAAACATTCATCATAAATACATATAATATATGTTCATCGTTATATGCAACGACAATGCACTTTTCTTTTCCTAGTTTTGGAATTCCAATAATCGTAATTCAAGCATTGCGAAGGGAAAAGTAATGGTGGTAATTTAATCATTGCTATGAGAATTCCTTAATTTGCACTATGTGTCTAATTGTCGATGTTTTTCCTGTACTTACACATGTCATGATAATTTTGGTCTTTTGTCCCTAAAGTTGGCTTTTCTGGCTATTTAAATATAAATTACAAGCTGTGCCCCGCGTTTTTACCCGCGCAGTTGTCTCGTTATTTTCACATCATAAAAAGTAGCGCGAATAATTGAACTGTGTTCCAAACAACATGATCCATCTATGCATCCGCTAGTTGTATCTAGTAAAGAGTAACAATAACGGTTTGGTGTTCAGGCGACGGTCGCGAAGACAGCGGCTGGGACGTGTTCGCGCTACAGTACCGCGTCGATGGCCCGCTGGGCACGCTGTTCCCGGCGACGTGCGCGGCGCGCTACCGGGCGCTGTTCTCTCAGCTGTGGCGCGTCAAGCGCATCGAGTACTCGCTGCACGACGCGTGGCGCGCGCACACCATCCTGCAGAAACGATTGCGTTACATGCCCGGTCAGTATACCTTACTATATACCTCACCGGTAGATCTACCTCCTACTGTAATGTTCAGGCGACGGTAAAGACAGCGGCTGGGACGTGTTCGCGCTGCAATACCACGTCGACGGTCCGCTGGGCACGCTGTATAGCAGCTCCCGAACGGATGAACCGATTTTGATTATTTTGGTTAAAAGGTGAATTAGTCGGGGGTTTTCTAAGTTATGTTTGTTGAAAATCGGTCCAACATGGCCGCTACTACAAAATGGCGGATTACAATAAATTTCAAATCCAAGATGGCCGCCACCCATTTTGTGGTGTGGAGAATTTTTTTTTCTAAAGTTCCCCAACATGAGTATCAAATGACAAGGTTTGAGTAGCAGATGACTATTTACAAATTATAAATCCAAGATAATCGGAGGTAACTCAGAATGTTTAATTTTATTCTTGTTATTTAGAGATTTTGAATCTATATATATAAAAGCGAAAGGTCACTCATCAAGGAATCTCAGAAACTACAAATGCTAGGAATCTGAAACTTTGCATGGAGGTTCCTTATAGCACGTAGGCGCTCGCTAAGACGGGGTTTTGCGAAATTCAACCCCTAAGAGGGTGAAACAAGGGATGAATTGTTGTATGACAATTCGTGATTTTGAAAGTTATCAAATTTTGTATCTAGACACTTGACACGAAACAATTAAATGATTGTTCTATCATTTTTGTAGTTTCGAACTGTACGGGGGTGAGATTGGGGTTGAAATGGGGGATGCATGTCAATATGGAAGTTTCCAACCTTTGAAGATAAAACCATGAATTCTGTATACAGACACTTGACACGAAGCAAACGAATGTTGGTTCTAGCAATTTTGTAATTTCGAACTGTACGGGGGCGAAATTGGGGTTGAAATGGGGGATGAATGTCAACATGGAAGATCCCAACCGTTAAAGATGAAACCATGAAACTCTGTATATAGACACTTGACACGAAGCAAACGAATGTTTGTTCTGTCAATTTTGTAATTTCAAACTGTACGGGGGTGAAATTCGGGTAGAAATGGGGGGATGAATGTCAACATGAAAGATCCCAACCGTTGAAAATAAAACTCTGAATATAGACACTTGACACGAAGCAAATGTTTGTTCTTGCAATTTTGTAATTTTGAACTGTATGGGGATGAAATTGGGGTTGAAATGGGGGATGAACGCCATTATGGAAGTTCCCAATCGTTGAAGATAAAACTATGAAACTTTATATAGGCACTTCGCACGAAACCAATAAATGTTTGTTCTAGCAATTTTGTAATTTCAAACTGTATGGGGATGAAATTGGAGTAGGAATGGGGGACGAATGTCTCTTACGCTTTCACACCCAAACAACTGAACCGATTTTGATGAAATTGTTTTATTGTAAGCTATTTTTAGTAACCGTAAATGTGTCTGGGTATAAAAATACGTAGGTACGGCTTGAGTTACCTTAGTATTTATTTCGCGCGCACGCAGTCGCGGGTAACAGCTAGTATTCATATAAAGTGGTTACTAAGTCGCTAGTTGTCTGTAAACTTATTTAGATAGTAATGTGTGTACGTGTTGGTATACAGAGGTGCGCAGCCTGATGCGTCGCGTGTCGTGCCTGCGCGCGGAGGCGCTGCGTCTGTGCGGCGCGCTGCAGGAGGCGGCGTGCGTGGGCGCGGCCGGCGCCTGGGCCGAGCTGCGCGCCGCCGCCGCCAGGAGAGACGACCTCGACTCGCTGCTGGCGCTGCACCACCGCGCGCTCGACAAGCACTCCGTGCACGCCATGATACACCACACCACGCAGGTACCGCGCTCATTGGAACATTTCTTTGATTATTATCTAAAGCCAAATGGGACTGAGACATATTGGCATAATCAAAAGTTTTGATAAAAAATCTAAACGTGGATTTTGAGGATGGAATCATAGATATACAACAAACAACACCTTTTTACATAAAAACAGTATAAATATATTTGTCATGCATAATAACTTCGAAATTTGAATTTATGTGTATTTTCAACACAATTAGTAATTTCGAAAGTAAATCGAAAACTGTTTGTCATATTTTGTTATACATTCGTAAATATTCGGAGATAATATTCACACCAATGTTTGGAGAAACTCAAATAGCCTATGTGCTATTCCAGACTGTAATCTGAATTCCAAATTTATTTCCAATCCGTTCAGCCGTTCCGACGTGATTGCTACCAAACACTCAAACTTTTGCGTTTATAATTTTAGTAGAATGTATACTGTTGGTGGCCCAATGGCCCAATTAAGAGTCTAAGTTCGGAAAAGGCCCCGTCAAACTAACTAAATGTTGGTGGCTCAATAAATTAATCCATTTTAGTGTTTATTTCCATTGTTCAGGAGCTGCAGTCGTACCTGGGTAACGTGTTGAACGAGACGCTCGCGTTGCGCAGCTTCGAGGTGACCCTGCACACCGGGATCGACGCCGAGCTGGACCGGAGGGACGCCATCGAACAGATGAAGGCAGACCGACTCGCCAGAGGTATATAATTATATTATACAAATACGCGTATTATGTAACTGCGGAGCACCTCTTGTAGTAACAAGAGGTGCTCCGCAGTTACACCCGCATAGCAATAGCTTTGCTTACTTTTGATGCAATATGAACAACCCCCGAGATAAAAACTAGCCCATGTGTTATTCCAGACCATTATCTAACTCTGTACCAAATTTAATTTTTGAATGAAATCCCTTAAATCCCTTCAGTAGTTTTTGCGTGAAAGAGTAACAACATCCATCCATAATTACAAACTTTCGCGTTTATAATATCAGTAGTATTTATAAATTGATTTATGCGTTTCTGTTTCCATACTCGACCAGCATAAAAATACATATAAGCCCACTAAATGTTCCCACTGCTGAAACTCAGCCTTCTAGCAAGGAGAGAGTTAAGGCCATAATCCACCAATCTGGCTTATCTGGCTCAGTGCGGGTTAATGGTTAACGCATGTCCTCGAAAGATTCTAGGAATACGTCCGTCTTCTCGCGATGTTTTAAAAGCGACTGTCGTAGTTTAAAAAGGGCACATTTGAAAAAAAACATTAATTAAATAAACATTAAACTAGATTGGTTAATGGTTTTTAATATAAATCATATTTAAACACGTATTTGGTGTAAAATATAAGCAGAATTTATTAAGCACAAGACATGACATAAAAAACATTTTTATATATCAAACAACAGAACACAATGTCAGTCATTTCAATAAATTGGAGTCGGCCAGGATTAGCAATAAGGTTTTAACCCTCCAACACGCCCTCTTAATCCTGGAGGACTTCAAGCATATCTCGTACAAACGACAAGTGCTTACAGCTAGGCAGTGCCTTCGTGAGCACATCAGCAGTCATCTGCTCTGTTGGCATGTACATCAGTTCTAGCACCCTATTCTCTACAGCTTCACGAATATAGTGATATCTAATGTCCACATGTTTTGTTCGCTTATGGAACACTGGGTTACTAGCCAGCTTCGCCGCAGACTGATTATCACTATACAGAGTTACAGTGTGACATTGACCTATCAACTCAGCAAGAACCGCACGGACGTATACCGCCTCTTTGGCAGCTTCAGACAAAGCTATATACTCCGCCTCGGTAGACGAAAGTGCGATACACGATTGCTTATAACAACCCCAGGAAATAACATTCCTACCTAGCTTATAAATATACCCCGTGTAAGATTTACGATCCGCCCCGTTAGCCCAATCAGCGTCAGTAAATCCATAAACATGAAATTTATCATGTTCATCACTTTTTCTGTACACAAGACCTAAATTCATTGTGCCTTTTAAATATCGCAATACACGTTTGGCCGCTGCAAAGTGTTCCGCTGTGTAGCAAGTATTAAACTGACTTAAGAAACATGCAGCAAATGAAATGTCAGGTCTTGAGGTCACAGCTATATACAATAAACATCCTATCAGCTCCTGATACGGTAGTCTACTCTCGTGGGTGGCGCTATCAGAAAACTTCAGACCTACATCTAAGGGCGTCTTAGCAACTTTACAGTCACTCATACCGAAACGTTCAAGAAGCTTTTCAATATAGGTTTTCTGACTCAGCTTCAACTCACGACTAGTGCGCTGTACTTTGATGCCTAGCATATGTTTAACCTCACCTAAATCTTTAATTGTGAAGTGAGACTTCAGTGACGTTTTTAGCTTATCAGCAAGCTCGTCACAGTCGTAAAAAACGAAAAAATCGTCTACATAGAGAGCAATAATAATAGTTCGCTTACCCACTCGGCGACTGAAGATACAGCTCTCATACTTGCTCTGCGTGAAATTCTCTGCGAGTAAAACTTCCTTTACCTTATCGTACCAGGCACGTGACGCCTTTTTTTTTTTTTTTTTTTTTTTTTGTGGGGGAAATGCGTTGACGCACCTTCCACCGTGTAGGGACACGGCAGGTGTGTCGGGCTCGACACCACTGAAAGTGGTGCCCCTACCGACTAAAACCCCCACAGGTTTCTTCGGCATGGCAGCAGGTCAGTGTCGCGGGGTCACTTTGCGCACTCCCTTCGACGACTCCAACCCAACGCCAACACCCTTGCGGGCCCGCCTCGCGGGGGGACGGAACCCCCGCTTTTGGCTCCAGTGACGCACCGGAAACCAGCGGCGCGTCACCGCCTCGGGAGAGCCTATCCCTAGGTGGGGTACCGAGTGGCCCTAAACACTCGACGCCCCAGGCTCTCCAAGAGGAGACGGGGTGCGAGCCCGAGTGGCTCGCCCCCGTGTCCGCTTCCTCCTCCGCGGAGGAGCGAGAGGATCCATTTCTCTCTCTCGCTCCTCGGTCTCCCTCCGCGACATGACTGTCTCGCAGAAGGAGACCACCGCTTCCCACGACCTCTCGTTGTCCAGCATCTTAGCTAAGATTATCGGCAGCGAAAGGTCCGCCCCCACGACCGCGGCTAGGGATAGCCGCGGTTCCTCCTCCCCCGGACATGCCTCCAGCACGTGTTGCGCAGTGTCTTCCGTGCAACCGCACCGGTGGCACACCGGGGTTTCCTCCCTTCTGGCGACCCTACACAGGTACCTCCCGAAACAACCATGTCCCGAGAGCACCTGCGTAGTTCGGAATGTGAGAACTCCGTGTTCTCTCTGGGCCCATTCAGGGAGAATGGGCCGGATCGCCTCGAGGAGCCGTTGAGCACCAGCTCCCCTCTGAGTGGGCCCTGAGAGAACTCGCTCCTTCCACCTCACCAGAGCCCTGGCCCTGGCCTCTCTATGCCATCGCACTACCTCCTGTGGTGCGAAGCGGGGTTCTTGTTTTCTCGCACGCACCCGACACTGGTAGACCGAGGACAGAACCTCGGCCTCCAGGCACCATGGAAGCGATCCGGCGAGAGCGCAGGCCACCTCATGTGAGAGTGTGCGGTATCCCCGACATACTCTCACCGCCATGACTCTTTGGGCCGCGTGGAGAAGAGCTTCTTCTGCACGGTTCAACCGACCCGCCCATACGGGAGCACCGTACAGGGCCATGGAGCGCACTACCGCCATGTAAAGGTGTCGGCAGCGCCCTCCAGCCCCTCCTATATTAGGCAGGAGACGGCCCAGCGCCGACGCTGCCTGCGTCAACTTGGGGGTAAGTTGACGCAGATGCGCCCCCCAACTCCATTTGCTGTCAAGCACGACACCGAGATACTTCAGTGTCGGCTTGACAGGGATGGTGACTTCGCCCACCACTATGTTGACGCCTGCAGGCGGCGCTCGTCGAGGACCATGAAAACAGATGGCCTCCGATTTGTGGAGCGCCACCTCCAGACCCAAACTCTTGATGCTGGTCACCACGGCTGCCACGCCCGCTGTGGCCAGGGTTGCCGCATCGTGGAAGGTCTGCCCTCTCGCGGTTACCAAAGTGTCGTCAGCGTAACAAATTAAGCTGACGCCACGGAGGTTAGCGCACCTGAGCACCCAGTCGTACCCGAAGTTCCACAGGGATGGCCCAAGAGCAGACCCCTGTGGAACGCCGCGCGACATGGGGCTGACTGTCATACCGTCCTTTGTTGGGTAGACTACCTCTCTATCGGATAGGTAGTTTCCGACAAGGCGCCTCAGATACAGGGGCACACGATGGTATTTCAGCGCCTCCGTGATGGTTGTCCAGGGCAGGGTGTTGAAAGCATTCGCGATGTCAAGTGACACCGCCAACAACACCCCGCCACTAGAGACCTCACTGTCGGAGAGCTTGCGGACGTGATTAACGGCGTCAATCGTCGAGCAGCCTTTCCTAAACCCGAACTGTGACTCCGACCAGTTCGGGCCCACTCTATCAAGGTGCTTGACGAGGCGGGTGGCAATAATGCGCTCTAGGAGCTTGCCCGCCTCGTCAAGCAGCACAATCGGACGATACCCCGAGGGTTGGTCCGCGGGCCGCCCCTCTTTCCGGAGGAGAACAAGCCTCCCCCTCTTCCATCGCCTCGGGAATCTCCCTTCTCGCATGCAGCGACTCAGGAGATCCCGGAGACGAGGGCCCAGGGCGTCCTGAGCGAGAGCCCATGCGCGGCCGGGTATGCCGTCAGGCCCCGGCGCCGTGTCCTTAGCTCTCATCTTCAGGACGGCCGCTCCCAACTCTCCATCGGAGACGTCGGGAGGCTCGTCATCCTCCTCCTCCTCTGCGGATTCTTCTCTCGTCGCTGCCACTACATTGGGAGGGACAAAGTTGGTTCCCAGGCTAGCCGGAAACAGCCCCTTGACCACCCGTCGTAGGACTTGCGGCTGCAGCGTGCTGGTAACGGGAGGCGCCCAGGGGCGAAGCTTTTGCCTCGCCAATAAGTAGGGGCGCCCCCACGGATCCCGATCCAGTGTCTCCAGCAACTGCTTCCACGAGTCCGACTTGGCCTCGTAGATGGCAGCGCGGAGAGCTCTGGATGCCTCTCTGTAGGCGATATAGAGGGCGTCCAACACCGCCGGCTCCGGGAGCCTTCTGCGCCGGTAGTGTTGATAGCGGTGACGCCTCGCTACACAAGACTGGCGGAGCTCCGCGATCTCCTCCGTCCACCAGTAGACCTGTTTCCGTTGAGGGAGGGCCTTGACGCGAGGCATGGCGGCATCGCAGACGTGCGACATCGCCACGCACAGCGCGTCGACTTCTACGTCAAGGTCCACTGGTGTTGGTGGAGGGGGGTTCCACGCCTGGACGATCGCTGCCTCCTGCAGCTTACTAATGTCCAGGCGTTTCAGACCCCATCTCGGGCCGACCTCTGGCGGGGCTCTCTGTTGCTCCTCCGTCGGGGAGACGCTGAACGAGATGTGGCGGTGGTCAGATAGCGTCTCCTCGTCAACCAGCACTTGCCACTCATGGATACGGCGTGCGAGCTCCGGGGTTGCGAAGGTCACGTCAACCACTGACCCTCCCCATCGTCGCACGCACGTATGCTCCGTGCCTCGGTTGAGGACATAGAGCCCTACCTCCGCAAGCCACTCTCCTAGCTCTCTCCCTCTGGCATCGGTCGTCGATGATCCCCACGCCACGGATTTGGCGTTAAGATCACCGAGGACGATAACCGGGCGGGGGTGATACTGTCCCACCAAGGTCCCCAACTCGCCGAGAAATGTTTCGAATTCGGCGAGGACCCTGTTAGGAGAGAAATAAACCCCTACCACCACCATTTCACCTACCTCAGTCGCAACAAAGCCCCTTCCTCTCGTAACTCTGCCGAGAGTGAGAGAGGACGTCGGCGACTGCGTGGTGACCGCCACCAGACCGTCCAGGTCCCCAACCCAGTCTGTTCTGGGTGGGACCCGGTATGGTTCGGCCACCACACACACCTTGATCAATCGCTCCGCCATGCACTGGAGCAATAGGTCCTGGGCACGGGCAGAGTGATTGATATTCGTTTGGAGGAAGCTTAGCGTCCTAGCCATACTAAGTTTCCTCCATGCGAACCACCTGTGCCGTTTTGGGGTGAGTCGGCTGCGACCTTGAATTGGTCGCAGCGGGCTTCTTTCTCGCACCTGTTTTTGTCGGGGGCTTGGCACATGCCTTGCCCCCGTTTAGGTGATCCGCTGGCCTTTCCGCACTTGCACATAGCGTGCAATGCGGCTCTGCGGAGCACTCTCTGGCCTTGTGGCCAGGTTGACCGCAGCGATAGCACTGATCGCTGCGGTCGACTTCCGATTTGCACTGGGCTCTGACGTGGCCCAGCGCAAGGCACTTGAAGCATCGGCGCGGTCTTGCTTCAAGAAGCCTGACCGTCGCCGCCACCCATCCAACTAAAAGGCGCCCGCCATTCGCCAGTAGTTTCTTGGCAGCTCCGACCGGGCACCTAACGAAGGCGGTGCCCATACCAGCTGGGCCCCGCCTTATTTGCCCCACTTTCAGCTCCGGCACTGGGCATTCACTCGCCCGTGCCACAGCCGCCAACAGCTCGTCGGAGCCGACAGAGTCGTCCATACCACTTATGCGCAGATCTGCGGTAGTGGTTGGTCTCGACACCGTCAACCCCTCGGTGGTTTCAAACACTTCCCTCAGCTTCGTAGCTATAGCATCAGCCATGGCCTCCTTTTGAGCTCCGGGCACCTCAAGGATGCGTGCTCCGGTCGCAGTGGTACGCATCTTCAGAGGCGGTATCCCCATTGCCACGAGGTCTATTCGCTTCTTAGCCTCTTCCAGCACTCGAGCGTACGTAAGACCCTTCTCCGCCGCGCTCGGTTGCAACGTTATTGTCACGGCTGCGGTCCGAGGGGGGCGGAGTTTCGGGGCTTTCGCCTTCGCCTTGGGAGGCTTCGGAGACAGGGCCCGGCCAGGGGCAGCTGATCGCGGTTCCCTAGCTGCTCTCTTTTTGGAGCGCCGTCCGGCGACTTTCGTCCAGGTCTTTGATTGGGGAGCTGCCGGCGGGGTCACATTCGCGGGCTCCATGGCCACGCTCGTAGCCGGGGGGCGTGTTTTCCCTGCCTTTTGTGAACGGCTTTGCGGTGGCTTTTTCTCAACCCTGGCTGGTTGACTGCCGGGGCTAGGCACCACTCTTAAGATGCTGGCCGTGGGTGGCTCCTCTCGTCGCCTGTCCGCCGCCAGAAGTGGCCTTTGGCGCTGTTGGGGGAGCAGCCTCTCCTCCAGCCCCTCAAAGCGGGCATTCATCATGGTGCCAACCTGCACCATGATAGTCCGCATCAGCTCCTCCATAGGAGGTGCGACTTCACTGCGAGTTGCAGCAGGGGGTGGTGACAGCCTTGCCTGTGCAGCTTTTAGCTCTTCAAGCTCACGGCGGACATTTGCAAGTTCTGCCGTGAGCTTTTTGTTTGCCTCCAACATTAGCCGCACCTCTTCCGACACAGTGCGGTCGCGCATCTCTGAAAAAATGGCTTGTACCAAGGACGCCGCATCTTTGAGGTATTTCACATATGTGCCCTTGAGATTCCTGGACGTTTTAGCCACTTTATTTATGGTGTCCACAGAGTCCTCCATGACTTTTTGTATTAGTGCCGCATCACGGGGCACTTCTATTTGCGAGGTGTTTTCTCGCAGAGAACGCGCCCGTTCCTCTTTTTCCTGCATCTCTACCAGCAGCTGGTGTTCTGCCTCGAGCTGCAGCCCCTCCCGTTTCGCCCGGTTGAACTCCGTCTGTGCCTTCGCGAGGCCGGTTGTAAGTAGTCTGCCTCTCCCCCTCCGGGTCGTGGCGATTTTGGTGGCTGGACCATCCAAATTCTCCTCGGAGCCGGAGCGGGAGCAGTAGTCACTCAAATCAAGCGTCGCGAACGCCCTCTTCCTGAGGACCCTCTCGGACCTCGTCGATTTCATAGATGAATCGGACACAGTCGCCAACGATGCGTTGGAATTGTCCGACTCATCCCCCTCCACTTGACCAGAAAGCATCTCCCGTGCCTTCCGTCTTACGTCACTCGCTCCATCCTCTATATGTCCAGATCGTTGAGTTAAATCGTTTGCCAGTTTCGTGCTTAAGTCGTCGGTGTTTATCGTAGAGTGAGTATGTGCCCCCCCAGAATACGACGGGCTGCACACTTCCTGAGAAGTGTGGAGGGATTCCCCCTCTCGGGGACCCTCCTGGGTAGTATCTTCATATTCACTACTGTTCATTTTTCTTTGTTGTTGCTAAATTAAAGAGGTATAGCTCCCCTAGGGTGGGGGTCTAGCGGCCAGCTTCCCGTCGACCATGCCTGAATCGCGAGCCGGAGACTACGCCCTGTAAGCAGCGCAGTCTCCGACTCGCGTGCCAGACACTCCCCTCGGCGACCCCCGAACCTTGAGACTTGGTGTCTGCGTGTCGCGATATCTCACGGGAAACGTGAAGTGCCGCGGCACGCAGAGACTCCGATCCCTCCGGATCCCTCCTCACCGCACTCTGGCGGACTCGTCCTTCACGCTGAGCACTCTGCTATCCAGAGTGCTCGCGGAGGACCCTCATCTGGAAGACAAAGGAGTTCTACTTGGCCGATAGGAACACAGTCGAATAATCCTCCAAAGTCTTCCAGTCCCTGTCCCCGACTTCTGCGCGCACTGCTGTCACGGGGACGAGAAGCACGAGCGGAAGCGCCCTCCCTGGCCGGGATTTGCCATCACACAACAAGATGTCACCGAGGCAAGTTGTTGTGTGATGCCCAGGGTGCACCGCGTGGAGGTTCCCGAGCCACGCACCCCAGGCACGTGACGCCTGCTTTAACCCGTACACGGCTTTCTTGAGTCTGTAGACCATATGCTCATTGCCTTGCTTGACAAAACCTTCAGGCTGTGACATATAAATTTCTTCACTCAAATTGCCATTCAGAAAAGCAGTCTTGACGTCAAGGTGATCAATCTTCAGATCTAATTCAACCGCAAGAGACAACAGCATTCTCAACGAACTATGTCGCACAACCGGAGAAAAAGTATCCATGTAGTCAATTCCGAACTTTTGGGTAAAACCCTTTGCAACCAATCGCGCTCTATAACACGCCACTTTGCCATTGGCGTCACGTTTGATTTTAAACAACCATCGATTCTTGACAATATTCTTGTCTGCCGGTCTGTCAACTAGCTCCCAAGCCTCATGCTTATTGAACGAATCAATCTCATCTTGCATAGCTTGCCGCCAAAGCTTACTATCACTCGATTGCAAAGCTTCCTTGACATTCGTCGGCTCACTCAACTCTGTCTCGAGCGCAGACATCGTCCTCGGTACTCTCGGCCGTAAATTATAGGCTGGTCCGTCAGATGGTGGCTTCCGTGGCATTCTGGTTGTATCAGTAGATGAACTCGGCACCTGCTCGACAGCCTCAAACCACACTTCAGGCGCTACCGGTCTCTCCGCCTCAACCTCAGCCTCTACAGTTGGTAGTGATGGCATCTCCACCTCAAGCTCAGTCCCAGACTGATCACGAACATCCGCATCTTCAACGGTATCTCCGTCATCACTAGTCGGAAAGAAGATCTCCACGGGCCGTTTACTCTTGACACCTGGAAAAATTGTTTCGTTAAAAACAACATCACGACTACGAAAAACTATATTTTTCGCCGAATCGTAGAGCCTATATCCATTACCGTCATAGCCAAGAAATATACAACGCTTGCTTTTTGGTTCAAGCTTATTCCGCTTCACTTTATCAACGTGAGCATAAGCTTCGCAGCCAAATACACGTAAGTGTTTCAAGCTAACCTTCTTACCTGTCCAGGCTTCCTCAGGAGTTTGCCCTGAGAGCCTTTTCGAAGGTGACACATTTATTAAATGTGCAGCAGTACAGGCAGCTTCTGCCCAAAACTTGTGGTCTAGGTTCGAAGTATACAAGAGGCACCTTACTTTTTCTAGGAGGGTCCTGTTTAGCCTTTCCGCACAACCGTTCTGTTGAGGGCTGTAAGGCACAGTTACCTGATGGACTATCCCCTTACCTTTCAAAAAACCTTCAAGGTCTCTGTTCACATACTCGGTCCCATTGTCCGACCTCAAAACTTTAACTTTGTCACCAGTCTGAGTTTCGACTAGCTTAATAAAGTTTTTCGTGTATTCACTCACCTCGCTCTTACGCTTCAGAAAATACACGAACACCTTCCTCGAATGATCATCCAAGAATGCCAGGATATACCTCTTGCCTCCAAGCGAATTCACCGGCAACGGACCACACAAATCGGTATGGATTAAATCCAACCGCTTTACAGCCACAGACTTCTCAGGATTGCTGGGAAAAGGAAACCGAGCTTGCTTTCCCTTTAAACAAACTTCACAGGCAACGTCTTTACAAGGGTCGTCCTGAAAACTAATATCATTAGCAAGTCCCTGCCTCAAAAGCTTCATATTGTTGGCGCTTAAATGGCCAAGTCTTTGATGCCAAGTTGCAGTGCTAATAGTAAGATTCGCCCGTAGACTGCAGGTCTGAAGTCTGTAAGCCCCTCCAACGTCATTTGCCTTAATCAAAACATCGCCCAGCTTAGAAATTGTACAACCAGTAGTATCAAAATTAACAATACAACTATTCTTAATCAATTGCGAAACAGATATGAGATTTACACACAGCTTAGGTATATACAACACATCAGTTAACGTCGCGCTATCCGACAACTTAACAGTACCTATACCTGTACACCGCAGTTTATCTCCACTAGCAATGGTGACGTGACCATCTCGCGATTTGAAGTCTGTCATCAAATCACGCCTGCCAGTCATGTTATTTGTAGCCCCCGAGTCTATGTACCACGAAGATTCCGAGTCAGTTCCAGTACTATATGCTGATAAGACACAGTTTCCTGAAGAATTCTTCGCGTTCCGGCAGTCTTTCTTCAGATGTCCTTTCTGTCTGCACTTCCAGCACCACGGTTCTCTCTTTCTAGCGGAATTAGCCTTCGCTTTTGACTCATCCTTGTGCTGCTGCGCTTTTCTCGTCCAGGAGTCACTCGTACTAGCGCCTTTTCTTGTAGAATACAAGCACTCACTCGAATCTCCACGAGTAGTCCAACGTTGATTCTGTAGCAGTTTCGATTTGACTAGATCAGCAGTAATGACAGCTCCCGAATGCTCTAGTGCCATGATCATGGGCTCGTACTCTGTCGGTAAACCTTTGAGCATCAACGCACCAAGAAACTCGTCATCAACAGGTTTGTTCATATTCGCCAATTGCTGCGCTAATGACAATACTTCATTGACGTAAGCTTCCATGCTAGAATAGTTCTCCAGTTTGACAGCGCACAAGTTCTGAAGAGTTCTCACTCTTGAACCGAGTCCTTTATCATCATATGCACGTTCCAGTGCATTCCAGGCGTCTTTCGCCGTATCCGCTGACATCAAATGTGAAAAACATGACTTTTCAACGCTCAAGCAAATTTTAGATTTTGCAATTTCGTCACGTCGATTTTTCACTTCGGACGTTGTTTTGTCATCCTTACCGTAACCGCTTATACAGATCCATAAATTGTCGTGAATCAATGCATTTTTCATAACAAATTTCCACTCGACGTAATTTTCACGTCCGCGTAATTTTTCATGTGAAAAACTATGATTTTTCGTTTCCGACATATTTACAATAACGTTGCACTATTTTTGCTGAACCATAACCTAATATAAATCATATTTAAACACGTATTTGGTGTAAAATATAAGCAGAATTTATTAAGCACAAGACATGACATAAAAAACATTTTTATATATCAAACAACAGAACACAATGTCAGTCATTTCAATAAATTGGAGTCGGCCAGGATTAGCAATAAGGTTTTAACCCTCCAACAGTTTTTATTATTTTGGAGTCATCATGTGGCTGAATTGGTAGTGAGTCAGTGATCACTGAGCCAATAGTCATGCTTTCAGGGCAATCATTTGTGTGGCGAATACAGATGATTGTTCAGTGCATGGGTATTTCTATGGATCATAACTATGGATTTAAAATTACAAATGCTATCTAATATAATAACAGCTATGTGGTCTTTTTTATAGTACAAGTTTTGGTTAATTTAGGGTTAGATACTGTTGTGTGAAAAAGAGTCCACTAATATTTGTTGATATTTTTATTATAAAAATATTAACAAATAGTGTTATTATACTTATAGACTACAGGCCCGTGAACAAAATTTACGGGTCAAATGAACCATCAGGAGACCTATGTAGGATGATAGAAGGGTATAAAGTTATAAGATTCAGCACTATGCCGTCACTTGTAAGCTGTCCAGCTGAGTGCAATTGAAGAGTGGGGGTTGCAATTCTCGATCATTTCTCCTTGTCGCATGATTTTTGTACGGCGTTGCGGAATAATATATTAAAAGAGGTATTAAAACTATAAAAAGTATAAATTTTAACTTTTTAATTATTAGTTTGCCGGAAAAATTTACAGAGTACGAGTAATTTATAGAGCAAATTTGGTTATTTGAGTAAGTACGGTATTGGTTCCATACAATTTCAATATCTCTTCTAATCCATTATTTTGCAATGCCGTACAAAAATCATGCGACAAGGAGAAATGGTAGAGGGTTGCAACCCCCCCTCTTCAATCACACTTAGTTGGACAGCTTACAAGTGACGGCATAGTGCTGAATCTTAATACTTTACACCCTTCTATCTTCCTACATTGGGCTCCTGGTGGTTCATTTGACCCGTAAATTTTGTTCACGGGCCTGTAGTCTATTAGTATTATCCTAATAAAGTTAAATAATTTATTTTTGTAATGAATAAGCGTTAGTTAACTGAAACTCAGTCCTTTGTAGATTTTTAAACGTTTGTATATTTTTTTATTTTTAGGTGAATACGCTTTCACGTCCGCAGACGAAGCGCAAGATAAAGAGAAAAGAAAAATATTCAACCAGTTCTTGGCCAATCGCAAGGCAGACTTAAATGTTTGGGCACGAACTTACAGGTATAGTATAAGTGTATTAATATAATTATGTTTGTTCTATATTTAGTCGGTAGGCGGTAGGTAGTCCATCGCAAATTGACTGTTATAGGAACTGCCGCTAGAAGTGAAAACTTATAACTTAGATTAAACAGCACTAATGTTGCTCAATACGTCACTTGTATAGTCATTAGTCACATTCATACTGTTATTACGCATATCGGTAAGCGAACTCACAAAAAATCACCCATTCAATTAGCTAACGTGCACGTTCTGCTTCGCCACCGCTGCGACGCTACGCAAAGACAATCATCCACTTGACTGATCGTACAAATTCCCCTCCTTCGCCGTTTAGTAGCACGATTGCTCAGTTCAGCACAATGGGAACCCGTTGATGTCTTTCTTTGCATCCTAATCTGTCCTTTGAAGTTTGTTTCAACTCCATCTCGGTTTGTCCGATCATTCGTGGAAAGTAGTGCACGTCGCACAGATGTTCGCTAATCACAACCCCGGTATTGTACCTCGTCCTGCGCCCCGCTTGTGAATTGTGATAGTAGGCGAAATTCGTATCATAGCCGATCAACAGGGTATCGAATCTGTGCCTCTACGTGAAGCGATCCCATAAGATTTTCCCCTACGAAAAATTATTCAACGCGGCTAAATAAGTTTTCACTTCAAAATATATGTTTGTGTTTTTACATGTATCACAGTAATGTATTTTCATAATTTCAATATTACAGAAAACAATAATTAAACTGTTTGGATGATTTTGTGTTTGAAATGTTTGTGGTAATTGAGGGAACGTTTAAACGGTGAGAAAATATTGAAAAGTCGAGAAAAAGATAGTAAAAAACAACAATTTCATTTTCTCATATGAACTGTTCTACATCATTTTCAGTCAAACATTTGACGTAACCGATAAAAAAATTTTTTTTCGAGAAATTTAATCAAAGAGTATAATCTATAGTTTTAATCTTTTAATGAAAAAGTATATAAGTTTTGGAAGTGAAAACTTCTTTTGCGCGCCAAAAGAAGTTTTCACTTCCAAATTAGATAGATAGATTTTTTGTGGGTTGTGAATTGAATTCTAGCGTCACGCTCGGGTATGATAAGAAATTTTCGGGTGAACTCGGGATGCTAGAGCGAGAGTGCGCCAGAGCGAGAGAGATAATATAGTCAACTGCTCTTCGCTGTTGTGTCCCTGTGTTTAGTATCTTTAATTATGTTTTTTTTATCGCGACATTAACTTCTAGGTACTTACCACATTACTTGAACCTGTCACGAAATATTTAATTTGCATTTCACATCCATTGCAAAAAAGTTTCGGTTGTATACCTATAAAATATATAAATAAGCAAAAAGAATAGTTTAAAATTAATAAGTAATCCACCCTCTTTTAATCAAAGATATTATATATAATCTATCTATAATCTATATAAAAATGAATTGCTGTTCGTGGGTCCCGCTATAACTCGACAACGGCTGGGCCGATATGGCTGATATTGGTTACGAAATGTTTGTCGTAGCTCAGGGAAGGTTTACACGGTGAGAAAATATTGAAAAGTTGCGAAAAAAATAGTAAAAACAACAATTTAATTTGCTCATATAAACTGTTTTAAGTACATTCTGTAGTGGTAGGACTCTTAGCAGAGTCCGCCTGGGGAAGTACCACACCTTTGCCAAATATTCTACCGCCAAGCAGTAATGTGCAAACAATACTGTGTTCCGGTTTGAAGGGCAATGATTCCAGAGAAATTACAGGGCTTAGAGACATAATATCTTAGATCTCTGGGTGACGAGCGCAGTGCAGTGCTAGGTAATGATTTGGACTATCATGTTCCAATAGCTGCGTGTTACTGTGCTGTTATGTGGTAGGCATGTTGCTTACCATCAGGCACATGACCTGCTCGTCTCGTCACTCTATGCTATAAAAAAAAAAAAAAAAAAACATTTCCATTCAAACATTTGACGTTACCGATCAAACATTTTCTTTTTTGAGAGTTTTAATCAAATAGTATAATACCTATTTAGTTTTAATCAAAGAGTATAATACCTATTTAGTTTTAATCAAAGAGTATATTAACAAAGAGCATATAAGTTTTTGAAGAGAAAGCTTCTTTTGGCGCGCCTAGAGAGATTTTTCGTAGGCTGTGAATTGAATTCTAGGTTCACGCTCGGGTATGATTTAGTATTATTAGTTTAGTAGTTATTTAATTTTTAGTAGTTTATTTAGTATCAGTTTTGCACCCGTGCGAAGCCGGGGCGGGTTGCTAGTTTATAATATAGGTATTTGAGTATTATTGTGGTATTTGTTTTAGGGGCCACGTGACCACTCTGATCCTAAAATTGGCGCTGCACCCCGAAGTATCTCTGCAGACGCTGGCCTTCCGTCTCGACTACAGCGACTTTTACAAGCGCGGCGATGCCAAGCTGCACGAGCCACTCACATACCAGCACAAGCGGCTCAGCGAGATTGGCATCAACTTAGCTAAGGTAATTATCGACCCTATAACTTCTAGCATAAAGTTTATATTGTGTTCTGTCTCAACTGTGTACCAACTGCTACAAGCGCGGCGACGAAAAGCTGTACGAACCACTCACATACCAGCACAAACGGCTGAGCGAGATTGGCATCAACTTAGCCAAGGTCATAACGACACAATCGCTTATCCACTTGCCTGTCCCTGGTCACTACAGTACCATATTTTTTTTTCCGGTTAACTGTTACTACAGGGCCACAACCACAAAGCGTTCGGAAACACGTTTTTATTAATAATCTGTAGCGCAGATATGTATTGACTGTGGTGTATAATCTGCAGATATAATCATAGATGGCGTTTAATCAATTTTTAAGTTTTTCAGCCATTGCAATCTTTTTCCTTTTCGCCGTCGCGTCGGGAACAATGGCCGCGTTTTGAGGAATCATTTTAATCATTTAATTTAGTAGACTTCTCATATATCCTCTGTTTATATTTTATCATTATTTGAGAGGAAATATAGTTTACTTTTTCAATAAGCTTATAAAACTATAAAAGATAGCGTAAGTTTGTTGTAATAACATAATTCAAAATTGGCGGGAAATCAGTAGAAAAATCACAAATTTAAGTTTAAATTTGGTTTATTATGGTAAGAAGTCGTGAGTTTAATGTTCATATTTTAAACTTAAATGATCCCCTGTTTCATTATCTATTCAAATGTATTTTTCTTTTTGCAATCGTTTTTATAATTCTACTAGCGGCCCGCTCCGGCTTCGCTCGAATAATAACCTAGATATCAACTGCAGCGCCATCTGCTGGGCTGATTTGTGAATCTAAACCTTCCAGGGCCCTATCCAAACGTATACAAAAAAAATCATTCAAATCGGTCCAGCCGTTTAGGAGGAGTTCACTAACAACGAAAAGTGGCATTGATTTTTATATATATAGATTTTAATGAACGTTTTTATCAGGAGAGGTTGCGCGGTTTTTATACGCTTCTATCGAGCGGCAACGTTGGACAGTTGACCGGAAAAAAGTCTGTTAGCGCGGACAGTCAAGTGGTTATGGCATAGAGTTTATATTGTGTTCTGTCTCAACTGTGTACCAACTGCTACAAGCGAGGCGACGCCAAGCTACACGAACCAATCACATACCAGCACAAACGACAGATCGAGATTGGAATCAATTTAGCTAAGGTAATTATCGACCATATAACTTCTAGGATAGAGTTTATATTTCGTTCTGTCTCAACTGTGTACCAACTGCTACAAGCGCGGCAACGCCAAGCTGTACGAACCACTCGCATACCAGCACAAACGGCTGAGCGAGATTGGCATCAACTTAGCTAAGGTAATAACGACCCTATGATTTCTGGTATAGAGTTTATATTTCCTTATGCCTCGATTGTACCAACTGCGACAAGTACGGCAACACGAAGCTACTTGTACCACTCGTGTACCATTACGAGCGGCTTAGCGAGATTGGCATCAACTTAGCTAACGTGATTATCGACCCTGTGAGTTCTTGCATAGAGTTTATATTTCCTTCCGCCTCGACTATATCAACTGTGACAAGGGCGGCGACGCCAAGCTGCTGATAGGTGAGTATCAGCACAAGAGGGGTCAGCGAGATTGGTGTCAACTTAGCTAAGGTAGTAACGACCCAATGTTTTCTGTTATAGAGTTTATATTTGTGTGATGAATTCAAATGTTTGCACTGTGTCTGGGTGTTTCTATGTATAATAAGTATGTATTTAAAAATTATATAAGTATAATATAAGCCATCTGGCCACCATCATACAAGCTTTGCTTAGTTTGGGGTCAGGTGGTGTTGTGTGTGAATTGTCCACCAATATTTATTTATATTTATTTTATTTTATTTTATTAATTATATTTCCTTCCGCCTCGACTGTGCCTACTCCAATAAGCACGGTGATGCAAAGCTACATCTTATACCTTTAAACGAGCAAGTCTTGTATAAATATATTTATGTATATCGAATCTGAATCTCGGAAACGGCTCGAACGATTTTCATAAAAAATTGTATTGGGGGTTTCGGGGACGATAAATTGATTTAGCTAGATTGCATTATTTAAAAATGTAATTTTATGTGCTTTTTCAGGCAAAGAAAAACTCCTACAATATCGTTAGAATATGATAGCAAATTTCGCCACCGTTTATATTGGCTAAATAGCTCAGGCGGGAGAAGGGCTCTTAGCTTTTGTTGTGGTAGGACTCTTAGCAGAGTCCGCATGGGGAAGTACCACACCTTTGCCGGCCGCCCTGCCACCTTGGCCAGTTATTCTACCGCCAAGCAGTAATGTGCAAACATTACTGTGTTCCGGTTTGAAGAGCAATGTTTCCAGTGAACTTACAGGGCTTAGAGATATAACATCTTAGATCTCTGGGTGACGAACGCAGTGCAGTGCTAGGTACCTAATTATTTGGACTCTTCGTGTTCCAATAGCTGCGTGTCACTGTGATGAGTATTTTCTCATCTTTTTTTTTGTTCTTTTTAGGATTCCGTATCCAAAGGGTAAAAACGGAACCCTATTATTGAGACTTGGCTGTCCGTCCGTCCGTCCGTCCGTCTGTCACCAGGCTGTATCTCAAGAACAGTGATAGCTAGACAGTTAAAATTTTCACAGATGATGTATTTCTATTGCCGCTATAACAACAAATACTAAAAATAAAATAAATATTTAACGGGGGGTCCCATACAACAAGTTAAATTTTTTACCTTTTCTTGCTTGAGCAGTCCGTTTCAAGCAAAAACTAGTTGGCGCCACTAGTACACTAAAACACGCTATCGACCTCGTCGTTAAAATCGTGTAAGGTAAAATCAAAATGTTGGTAGAAATTTTTGGGTAAAAGTCTTGTCTGTGGAAAGTGCAATGGTTTATGTATACGGAATTCAAATAAAGCCAAAGAGGTTTACGCCGTTTATTTGCTAATGGTACGGAACCCTTCGTGCGGGAGTCCCACTCGCACTTGGCCACTTTTATTTTATGCACCTATGTTTGCATTGAAATCCGTTGCGTAGTTTTAACGAACCAAGCATACATAGGAACAGAAGCAGAAGGACAACGGCTACTATGTTTTGTACTATGTAGTGATATTTCATCAGTACGTAATTTGTATCTACATATAAATAATTTTCAAAAAAAAACGAGCAAAGTTCGGTCAACCAGGTACTGAGTCGTTAATACCAGTAAAAAATAAAAGCGGTCAAGTGCGAGTTGGACTCGCCCATGAAGGGTTCCGTAGCAGCAAGTAACATAATAAATACATGCTTGTAGTTCGGTGTAATTTTGATCGATGTTTTAATAATAACGTATTTATGACGTACCAAAAAAAAACTACTCATTAGATCGAGTTCAAACTAATTTTCGTTGGAAGTTTACATGGTAATGTACATCATATATTTTTTTTAAATTTATCATGCTCTTATTTCAGAAGTTAGAGAGGGGTGGGACACACATTTTACCACTTTGGAAGTGTCTCACGCGCAAACTATTCAGTGTAGGCAAAAATGAAACTAGAAACATCAACATGAATTTTGAAGACCTATCGATAGACACCCCACACGTATAGGTTTGATGAAACAAAAAATGTTTGAGATTCCGTTCTAAGTATGCCTATCCCTAAAATGATTATTTTTTTGTAAAAATCTTAATGGGGTTCATAGAATACAACTACTTACCAAGTTTCAACAGTGTAGTTCTCATAGTTTCGGCAAAAAGTGGCTGTGACATACGGACGGACAGACCGACAGACATGACGAATCTATAAGGGTTCCGTTTTTACGTTTTACGTTTTAGGGAAGCCCCCTAAATTTTTTTATTTTTTTGTAAAAATCTTAATGCGGTTCACAGAATACAACTACTTACCAAGTTTCAACAGTGTAGTTCTCATAGTTTCGGCAAAAAGTAGCTGTGACATACGGACGGACAGACAGACAGACACGACGAATCTATAAGGGTTCCGTTTATACATTTTACGGAACCCTAAAAACAACACAAGCGGTTAAATGAGATTGGCGTCAATTTAGCTAAAGTAAATGCAACACAATGGCTTCTGGTATAGAGTTTATATTTCCTGCCGCTTCGACTGTGCCAACTGCTACAAGCATGGCGACGCGAAGCTACGTGAGCTTTTAATCCACCAACACAAGCGGTTCAGCCTACGCTCACGCCAGTTTACGCTCCATGCTTCACCAAACACTCACGTAGTATGTAGTGGTAGCGATTCTGCGAGATCTTCATAATTTTACCTTTTTTTTTGTTTTTTTTTAAATAAAGATTGACGAGACGAACAGGACATTTGCCTGATGGTAAGCAATATGCCTGCCACATAACAGCACAGTGACACGCAGCTATTGGAACACGAAGAGTCCAAATCATTACCTAGCACTGCACTGCGCTCGTTAATCTAAAATAGTTATATCTCTAAGCCCTGTAATTTCACTGGAAACATTGCCCTTCAAACCGGAACACAGTAATGTTTGCACATTACTGCTTGGGGGTAGAATAACTGGCAAAGGTGTGGTACTTCCCCAGGCGGACTCTGCTAAGAGGCCTACCACTACATAAAATTAAAAAGAAAAGTGAATTAAAGCAGGAAGTTAAGCAAATTAACTTACCAAGTTACCCTAATTTCTATGTACTAGAATCGGAGTTGAATGAAATAGTGTATTGTTAAAAAAAACAGATTCATGCAAAAACATAGCAATCAATGTTAGCGGAACTTCGTCAATCAATGTTCTATGGTCATCAATCAACTTTATTGAATCTACGTCAAAGTCATCGATATAATTCTAATATAGTTCACATACTCTTATAATAGATTTACATTTGCTTTAGTTTGTACGAGAGAGTACTCAATCAGTTAGTGTTTAACTAAGATTATCATGATTCCTGCATTTTGTAATTAGTCATACTTATCAACCAGTATGAGTCAGCAACAACCTGGGTTCTGAGGTGTGCATGAGTAATAACTGTGTGGTCCATTGCAGCCTAAACAGCCTTTTTTGTCCTATTGCTGGGTCTCGAAACTGTCTCTTGCAAGCAAAGAGTTAAGGCTATAAAGTATGTAAGGCTTTTTGTAACGCAAAAAAGTGCATGTACATTATTGTTAACATGAATTAATGAATAAGCTGTAAAACAAAGAAAAAATGTACATAAGTACATCTTGAAAGCGCAATTTCATTTTGTTAGCCGCGAAACCTTCTGAAACAAATCCCCGTATATATTACAACCTACGTATCCTACGTATACGTGACCGGTATCAAGTTTCTAATTCTAAAAAAAATCCTTTAAATACGTCAAATATAATAAACAATAGTTTTCCTACACTTAAGGAAAAAATAACAATGGCTTTCAGAATAAACTGTGCCATTTTTAGTTCAATTACGACCTGTATGATTTTTAATTCTGATGATATTTAAATCTAACTGTACTTACGTATTTGTGTATTATTAATTTACTAGACACTGAATTATATAATTCATATATTGTAAATGTATAGGTATGCAAACTTTGTAGTACGACTTTAATTTATTTATTTAGATGTGTTTTTTGTCAATTTCTTACTTTGAAGTTAAACTACTGATTGCAAAACCCTTTATGCTGGGAATTTAAATTTATTTAAATATATTGCATCTGAAAAAACAAAATGTACTAGAAACATCCACCACACTGACCAAGTGCAATTTGACTTGGCGGATTACTCATACTCATAAAAAATATATTTTTTTGTACAAAATTACTAAAGTGTTACTCATCATTGTTTCAGAGTAAACTGATAGATCGTTCTAAGAAAAAGTGACAGTCGCCGTCAGCCGAGCCGGCCGCGCGCACTAACTGCGGGCCACGCAGCGTGACCGCTCCGGTGCGCACGCACTAATAGCACCTAACCACAACACAACACCTTATTGTACCGTGTAAGTTTACTTCCCTTCACTTTTGTTTTGATAACCATACGAATTCTCAATTACAAAACAGACAACCCTTTTTGGTTTGTTGTAATATTTTTTTGATGAAATTTGTTGTTATTTTTTTGCATTAAATTTAATCAATATCATAGAAAACTCTATGAAGGAGTATTGTTATTGTAAAGTAATGTAGTGGCCGGACAATTGTATGGACAATAAGGTGTATAATTCCAATCAATCACTTCCAAAGATATTAACTCTAAATTTATGTCACTACTATGATATTGTTTATCGTCGAATATTTTAACGAGAAGTGTATGATGTTTATCCATGACATTTTTTGAATAATAAACCCTCGAATAGTCTGTGGTTATTTTATTGTTACTACCTACCTGATAACTGATCTGCATGGTCACCACCTTGCCCTTTTTTCCATCAGACTGCTCGTAGCTCGAAAAAGCGACATCGTTTCATGGCTCACGTCCCAAATACAAAAACGAAGCGGTTTGACTTTACTTTTGCAATAAAAAGGTCTAGGCTATGGAATGCATTGCCTGAGTGGGGTTTTCCCGATGGTTACGATATTGGTATTATCAAATCGAGAGTGAAACGGTTTCTTCTATAAGCACGCTCCATCTTAGACCGCATCATCGCTCACCATCAGGCGAGATGACGGTCAAGTGTAAACCTATAATACTCGTATTAAAAAGAGATCCTTCTTTATTATTGTGTACTAGTCTATACATACGTATACATACATATAGGTAAATGAACTTGAAGTGTCATTAGTAATTTCAGCTTTTCGCTAAATGCATATGAAAGTATACATATAGGGAACTTATTATATGAAAAAACTTTTTTTATTCTCTGTCGGTCGGATTGTTCCGGCTAATCTCGGAAACGGCTGAACCGATTTCAATGACAGATAGCTGATGTTATAAGAACTTGGCTACTTTTATTTTAGCAAATTGAAATAAATACAGTGACATTAAATAGTTAAGGTAAGCCGCAGGGTGAAGCTAGTATTAAATATAGTGAGCCAATTTTCTGTTATATAAGTATTTAAGATTAAAACAAATTAACAGTGGCTAACACTTGGGAGTGTTTTTTTAAATAAAATAAAGTGACAAGACCAGTAATACATGTGCCCGATGGCAAGCGACATACCTGTCCATTACATGAACACGAAGAGTCTACGTCACTGCCTCACACTACACTGCGCTCGTCACTGATATATATAAGATGACTTATCTATTTGCCCTGTAAATTTACTGGTAATATTGCCCTACAAACCGGACCACAGTATTTTTTGTGCATTATTGGCTGGCAGTAGAATAATAGAGGTGATACTTTCCCAGGCGAACTCTGCAAAGAGTCCTAACACTACAGAACAACCCTACAAGTTTTTTTTTGCAAATTGCCATCAAATACGTATTTAAACCCTTAATTACTGTACCCCCCAATCCCCAATTTTAATAGTGGCATTTTTTTAAATAACTAATCAATTTCACAATATATGCCAAAACACGGTTGACGTTCGGTCCGCAAGTATTTTCTAAAGTTGACGGTTATGCTATACTCGTGAAAATTTAGCTTTGCAGGGTCTGACTGGCGCTTACGTGAATGACAACATGACAACCAGACAGGCAGACCGTTAATAATAATTAATCTTATTAATTTGGAAATTGATTCTGAATGGCATGCATGGACTGGTTGAAGCCAATTTTTTGCGACTTGTTTTTGCAATAGCCACTGTAATTTAAAGCCGGACTAAGGGTCAGTCCTAGAAGGTCCAAGTGGTCCGCCAGCTGTACAGGCGCATTTCGGAAAGTTGGAGACAGTGTGAAGGGACACTTTTTTGCGGAGAAAAGGCATGCCTGGGTTTTATTAGCGTTGAATTGCGCTCGATTCTCATCACCCCATCGGTGAGAATCCTGTCCATCCGCTTGACCATGTCAACGCTTCAATTTCCGCCTCGCCAGTTCTTGCATTGGACATGTATGATTCTACAACTGTGCTCTCGTCTGCATACCCAAGGATACCAGGCTTAAGTAGATCGTTTATGTGCAGCAGGAATAAAGTTGCAGAAAGAACTGACCCCTGAGGTACACCGCCATTAATTGCCATTAAATCTGACGAGCAGCCATCAACGACTACTCGTAGCGATCGTTCCCTCAGGAAGTCCGCAATCCAGGTACAAAAACTGGAAGGCAGTCCGTATGCCGGAAGCTTAGCAATAAGTCCCTCGTGCCAAACTCTATCAAAGGCTTTGGAGATATCAAAAGACACAGCCAAAGCCTCGCCGTATCTTTCTATAGCCTCGCCCAGTATGTGAGTGGCGTATGCTAGAAGATCTCCAGTCGACCGGTTTCGACGAAAGCCGTATTGTCGATCACTGAGGAGAGAGTTGTCTTCTAGAAATGCCATGAGCTTCTTATTAAGGACACGCTCCATCACTTTGCAAAGGATTGAGGTTATCGAAATAGGACGATAATAACTCGGATCGGCACGACTACCTTTCTTAGGAACAGGTTGGACGTTCGCAAGCTTCCAACATTTTGGAACTGTCCCCGTGTGTAGAGAGAGACGAAACAACCGTGTCAATACAGGAGTTAGTTCAGGTGCACATTTTTCAACACTATTGCTGGTATTCCATCAGGTCCACTTGCATTATTCACGTCTAAACACCGCAGCGTTTTGAGCACCTCTTTCTGATTTATACGAATTTCAGACATTGTAGTGCCACACCGGGGTACTGAAGGTGGCAATTCGCTTGATGTACACAGACGCGAATTTTCAGCGAAGAGATTCGAAAATATGTTTGCTTTCTCTTCTGCAGTATGAGCAAGTGATCCATCGGGTTTTAATAATGGCGGCAATGTGGGGCGACAAAAGTTAGATTCAACAACCCAGGGCCAGAGACCAGAATGCTTTACTACCAGATGGGTACGTAGCCAGCTTTGCTCCTACCTGGCCAATATGGTTAAACTGAGCTCTCTTAATCGCTCTCTTGCAAGATTTAGTGGCTTGGTTATAGGCTTTCTTTTTTACGTACTCATCCGGAGACTTCTGCTTAAGAGCATTAACCCAGTCTAAATAGGCTGCTTGCCTTAACTCCTTAAACCATGGGTTAGGTTTGGCTGAAAGGGGAGCATCTGAGTATGGTATAAAGTACTCCATTGCTCGGCTCAACACTTCTGTTACGGCTATAGCACAGTTAGATAGATCGTTGGAAGAGAAGCACGTTTGCCGCCATGGGTAAGATGCTACAAAATGGCGCATTTCATCCCAATCTGCTGACTTGTAACGCCATATTCTACGCGGACTTTTAGGACTAGGGTTCTAGGGACTAGGGATCCGACCGACAGCTGTCCGAATAATCAGTAAGGTAATTAAATACTTTCGGAGTAAGGTTTACGACACAAAAACTGTCAAATCTATGTCGGTCGGAATTCGAAATGAACGAAACGCCCGATCCGATCAACCGACTGATTGTGTTTCGTGGTAAGAAACGTCCATAAGTTCGGCCGATATATCGTTTATCGGACTTCGTAGTAGACCTGCTGGCCCGTGGATGCATCGATAGTAAGTCGGGGTCAGTGATAATAATAAATTCGTACACTTTACATTATTTAAAAAAATACTCACGACTATTAATACTTACTCAAACATAAAATTCAGGGATGCCTAACACATCATTTCGCAGTGTGAGATTCAAGAGCTGAATAAAAGCGGTGTTAACATTTAATAGTCATTTAATTTAATACTTAATAATTATTATGAATTTTTGGTACATGACTATGGTAGATGAGTGCAAACATTAGATGCGGTAACTCGTATCAATCTCAATAATGATTCATTGTATGTAAATACATTCATGACGTAATAGTCTATACAAACGGAATGTCTACAATAGCACAATAACTTAAAATTAGCATTTGTAAATAGACGCATCATCTACTTAAATACTGAAAATAACTGTACAAAATTAAATTAAAATTATAAACCTCATAAACCATTTTATAACCAAATTAGAAATCTTCCATCGAAACAGTGTAATGTAAGCGATTCATAAATTGCCGATATAGGATTAGGTTTGTTCCATAATAACATTTTGCGTAAACAACTTGTTCAATGTTGTATTATATCAGGAAGTACAATAATATGTATGCAGTTGGTTAGCTGGTACAGCGTCGCTTTCCATGATAGTAGGAGAGAAGGAAGTCGTGGGCGGCTCACGCCTCGTTGACGGATTCCCTCGAAAGTAGCACAATTTCGAGATAACGCGACTATGACAATTTAACAAGTTAATTTAACTGTTAAATAGATGATTCCTGTACCTAGCCAGGCGACGGTCTTTTGTAACGAAACGTGGAAGGTAAAATAGTTTTGAAAATTAATAAATCATCACATTCCTGGATAAAAATACGACACTAAAACCGTTCAATTGTCACAGTATTGTTGTTTAGATTTCCTTCTTGGTTTCGAGCGAATTGTTAACCATATAACTAGTACGTAGTTTCGGCACTGATTCGTTTGTAAATCCACTTGTATGGGTACGAGTTTCGTACTTCTTGACCGTCAGCGATCGAAGAGCCGAGCCTATGAAATAGGTTTTGTTTAGTTTACGTAAATTCGCTTATTGCGGTCAAAGGTAGTTGCAGGTGCGTTGTTTAATGTGTTTCTTCTTGAGCGCGGCGCGGACTGCCTCTTCGAAGACTTCGCTCATGTTCACTCTTTCTAGCGCTGAACATTCTACCAGTTGGACGGCACTGTAACAATAAAAACTATGGTTAACAATTGAAATGTTATGGAAATATAATCAAATTGGACCACATATACACATGTATCTATAGATACCTACATTTCGCCGTAGGAGGAGTTTATTTTGTAGTGGTAGGACTCTTTGTAGAGTCTGCTTGGGGAAGTACCACATCTTTGTCAGTTACTCTGCCGCCAAGCAGAAGTGTGCAAACATAACTATGTTCCGGTTTGAGGGCAATGTTTCCATAAAAAATAATGGGCTTAAGAGATAAAACCCCATTATATATTATGTATTGTATTGTATATATCCGGAGTTACGGCTGGTTTAGTCGGGAGAACGGCGAATGCCGATCCGGAGACCCCGGGTTCAACGTTTAGTGGGCTGTTGATGATGATGATGATATATCCGGATGACGAGCGCAGTGCGGTGCTAGGTGATTTGGACTCTTCCTGTTCATATAGCTACTCGTCAATGAGCTGTTATGGACAGGCATGTTGCTTACCAACAGTCTATATTATCTATTCTATGCCAACAGGCACATGCCCTACACGTCTTGTCACTCTACTATACAAATTTAAAACAATATGAGACGTTTGCGTTTCTCGGACGAATGAAGTTGGTATAACTCATACATTTTCCCTTATTGGATATTACTGCCACTTACTCATTGCACTAGAAAAGTTTTTGCGAAAATGACGTCATCATGCAAGTGTGCAGTGAGAGCAGGAATAATTCATTGTAGGTACATTGGCGTCGAAGTACCACAAACTAAACTGAACTTAATTTGACGGCACCAAAAAATATTTATTATCTAAATATTTGCCTCTCATTCAATTTATTTAATTAAAAACATAATAATAATAGTTTTAACCTAGTGAAATATGATTAGTTTCGTCAAATAGTATCTACCTACTATTTGAGCTGAGAGCCGGGGGTCTACCGCCTAACGAAAAACGCTTTGATGCTTTGACGCTTTGGCATTGCCGTCTCTTTCATTTCAAGCGAGAAGAAAAGAGACAGCAATGTCAAAGCATCAAAGCGTTTTTCGTTAGGCGGTAGAAGCGCAGGTCTGAGTGGAGGAGGCTTGTCCACAATCGCGTTTATGTAAGTATTCGAAGACGAAATAAATCCGGAGGTACGAGTTCAAGAATAGGCCTTCCGCAAACATCCTACGAATATTAATAAAGATTGGCTTTGATTTGATGAATATTCGATTGTAGGGATTTGAACTCTTCATTTGCAAATAGCTGCGTTGCACTATAGGCAGGCGTGTTGATTAGTGATTACCATCAACCGCATGTCTTGCTTTTCCCGTCACTCGTCGTTAGGCGTCAAGGACTAACAAACATGCATACAACTTTCTTTTATAATACTAGTGGTATTTTTTTGCCACCACAAACACGAGTGGATCCGTGTTTTTTGTGAGAATTTTAATTTATTAGTATGTGAGGGTGTTAAGCATTTTGGAGGTAATGTTAGGCCTAAGTCCTAATGTAATGTGTATCATAAGTGCCACGAGCCGTCAAACTCCTGCAAGGAGCACTTGTTCACGAGTATAACTCGTGTGTCATTCACCGCTCTCCTAAACCATATTTGAGGGATATATTATATAACTTCGAATTATTTATCATTGTAATGTGATAAAAGTGTCGGCTGCTACATCGCGACCATAGATAAAGCTATTGACTGACAGGTCAATTGGCATTGTGCATTGGCAATAGCCTATCTTCGACCATTTACTTTCTAAGGTCAATGTTACCCAAATCGGTTTCCCTTTCTCGATAACATTATTAGGCGATTTATTTAAACACTGCCTCCCGTGGTATCAGCGCGCGTTATCGCTGTTGATAAGCGCGATAGGGCGACTGCCGGCGCTGATAACCTCTGTCGCTTTTCACCAGCATTGTTTAACACATTATCGTTTACTTTATTTCAAATGTTTATTTATTTGTTTATACGATATGACCAGAGATCTGTGACGTTGCCCTCACATGTTTTTTTAAAGTGAAAACTTCAGTAGGTGCGTTCAGTACTTTTTGGGTGAACAAAAATCGTGAAACTCGCGTCTTCGTTACCTAACGCTTTCCTAAAACATTGCTTTCTTTTACTACAGCACCATCTGCGGTTTTAGCAAGGATCTTTCAAATCCGAAATTATCTGTTTTCACTTCTATCGGCAGTTCCTATGACTGTTATTTATTTTAATTAAGCTGGCGGTTCACTGTTTGATCTTAAATTATTCTCATACACAACTTCAAAGTTTACTTTTAACGGGTCAATTAAAGAGAGGTTATCATTTCAACAACGTACATAATTATGTAAATGGATGAAATGTTGTCACTGCTGCATTTTAAACCGGTGGGTACCTACTAAATTTGAATAGCGTGATTTATGTTTTTGGTAATGTCTTATTAGAAATGCTTTTACAGGATAAAACGTGTTTCTAATTTTATTACAGTTCAATAATATTTCTGATATGGGTTGCCTAACTGTGCAATAACGAGTACCTACCTATACTTTTCATCGATGATTTCATCAGTTGTTCTCGAATATCGGCTGGTAGTTAGACGATAATGATAGAGTTCGCTATTAAGAATGACTTCTTATTTATTTGGTGTCTTACTCTCTCATAGTAACCATAAATAATAATTAAGATAAACGTTTCTTCATAAGGGACTACTGCAAGGAATACGCTAAATTGTTTAAGCCACACATTTTTTTATCAAACTATTGTTAAGTCTCCTTCGAACATTTCCTTCCTGCAGTCTTAGTAAGATAAAAGAAATATTTCTACCTACGTCATTAATCAATCATTTTAAAGATTATACGTTCGTATCTATTTCCAGAAACAACATTTTAAAATCTAGACGTGATTCTTAGAATACCTACGACATGGTGTTATCATATTTGGGGCAAATAATATCAGTTATCGTTATTTGTACAAGCGCAAACTGCAGAATTAGGTACTTGTCTATTCTTGACCTTGATCTCGTACATATATAGGTATGTTTATTTTAGCCACATACACTAGGGTCCGTGCTTTTTGATAGAATTTACATTCTTAACATGTGCGACAATTTACATTATAGAGGCAAGCTTGAAACTGAGTTACCTACCTACCTTATAATTTGTATGTAGAAGAAGACTAAGTGAGCGTGAGTTTTCGAGACATATACACAGACGCGCAGACCCGACTTATTTTGAAGTTTAAGTAGGTAGATATAGAAACCCCATATAGTTTTAATACATTCCGAGTCGATTGTGATTCTCCCATATTTATTGTGATGTCGTATGTTATTCAAATATACATCTATACTAAGTAAATACTATACATTACTAGAAAAAGAACGAAAAACAGAACGTACCTACCAGCTTTGGGCCTACTTTTATTTTATATGCTACAAACGAGCAATCTGTGTATGGGTCTGACAACCCAGGCGAAATGATACACTTGTTTACAATTTATATCAACTAAGGACTGAGGGTATTCTGCACAAACATATACACGGAAAAAACATTTCAATAGAACCATTCATGCATGCTCTACGTACGTGCTACGAGTACGTAGAGTGCTGCGCTACCTGCGCTAGCCTAAAGTTCGGTAGGCAGGCCATCAGTGATCAAAACTGCCACACCAGACTCCTTATAAAAATGTTAGCTTACAATGCCAATACGTATCCCCTGAATAAAAACAATTTATGAAAATCAAAGTCAAAACTATTCAGTTCCATATGATACATTACAAAATATATTTAATCTGTGACGAATTTACAACAACTTTATTTACCTCTGACGTTTTTCATTTGTTTTTTTATAACATGTGACGAGTTTACTTTGAATGTATGGAGAATACAAATTGTGACTAATTTACTTTGTGGCGAATCGCCTATAACCCTTTATGAATACGTAGATACGTCGTACCTACGTCAAAACTAATTTTTTTTTATTATTTATTAATTTCATTTATTACGTACGTAATGTACATAAATATGTATAATACGTAAATGTACGAAAAGTTGCCGAACGCTAAAATAATTTGTAAGTTTATATCTCGGTGTCCATACTCCGATAACCTAAAGACAAAATAAAAGTGACCACCTTCTCTGATAACCGTATAGAAGTAAATCGTATCTAATAATGTGCTTACCGAATTTTCTTTTTTAATTTCTTTCCCTCTTGTGTTGTGATCACTGATGAATCTGATGACCTCAAGTCTATTTTTGTTGCTGAAACCAATAAAAAATGTATTTTAGTAACGATACATTATTTACTTATTTTGTGATTAAGCTACATTGTGATCGCGTTTGAAACTCAACAGAAACGCCGGCGCCGATGGTAATTAAAAACGTTAAGTTACGATCAAAAATTCTTAATACAATAATTACGTATTGATAACGAACTACGATGCGTTTTTTTTTTACTTTTCCTAAATATATCAAATCTCGATTATGACACCATGTAAAACATCGTATCGTTTAAAAGTCTCAACCAGCTTATGTTGGAGTTAGTCTCTTTATCACATCTGTCGGTTGCTTATGAGATACCGTTTTTAGCGATAAGGTCGATAATTATGTCACTTGTTTGTTGGTGTTCTCTGTCTGCTCATGTTCTATGTGACTATTATCTACAACATGCTCTACAAATTCAATGTCCAACTGTTAGAACAAGGCGTGACTGAATGAGTGACGTCATAGAATTTCTTGCAAAATTTGTTAAACTTTGCTTTACCAAGTATAATCCAGCTTGTAACTAAGCTCAAACTCTACCAACTTATCCAGTTAAAAATAGACCTAAGAAGTTAGCGACACGTGAATAAAAGCACAATTAAGAGCTTCCTCATTAACACCCTCATTCTGCTAATGATCACTAATGACTATTTAGCAAATGTGAAAATAATGTGCTAGTTTTTACATCTTTAAAGGATGTTTCAACCAATACATATATACCTAAATCCTCGGCTTGAGTTTCCTTTCTTTTGTAACTCTCGACGTAATTAATGAAAAATATTATTGTAAAAAATCACGTAGAGAAAATTGAACAACTTTGCCAAAATGTTTGAAGATTATTTACATTTTACATTCACTTCTAACTTTTTTCGTTGGTTTTCTCACGGCAAATATCGAGAGAACCCTGGTAATAAGAGGTTTGTTATAAGTGTGACGTGTCACTTGTCAGTGGCATTCTAAATCCAAAAAGAAAGAACCTTTTTAGATGCGACTTTTTGAAGTGAAAACTTTTTTTGGCGCGCTTAGACAGATTTTTCGTGGGCTGTGAAATGAATTCTACCGTCACGCTCGGATATGATAAGAAATCTTCGGGTAAACTCGGGACCATAGCCATTGGCTATCTAAATGCGTCATCCAATAGGAAATGCTAAAAGGGCGTGGCCTGCCTATCATGGCATGGCCATCTAGAAATGCGTCAGCCAATGGGAAATGCTGGTGCATTTCTAGATGGTCATGGCATGATGATCAGGCCACACCCTCCGGTTACACCCGTGCAGTTTCCAAAGTAAGCTATCAAATTCTGAATTATAAGTTTTCACTTCTATCGGCAGTTCCTATGACTGCCAATTTCTTTGTTCGTATCGATCGACACGGTTTTTAGGGTTCCGTAAAACGTAAAAACGGAACCCTTATAGATTCGTCATGTCTGTCTGTCCGTCCGTATGTCACAGCCACTTTTTGCCGAAACTATGAGAACTACACTGTTGAAACTTGGTAAGTAGATGTATTCTGTGAACCGCATTAACAATGAGGGAGTTTCCGACAAGACAAAAATAGTTCCAACGGACGCACTAGATGGCGATTGTTCGAGATGCAGATATATCTGTCTCTACCATATACTCTCAACAGTGTAATCCCTTTAGAGACCCTACCCGTTTTCAGGGAAAAAGTATAGAGTAAAAAGTGTATTTTTTATTTTAAAATATTGGGAATAAAAATAGCTAATTAGGTTGATAATGTAATAAAAACCGTTACTGATCACAATCCCTTTTCAGTAAAAATCTTTAGAACTCCCGAGGCAATAGACACCTAAGCCATAGTAGAAGGAAAATTCAAAGATATAAATAGCAACACAGATACGACAATATTTTATCCACAGACTAAGTAGAGAGATACTCTCTCGGCTGAAGGATTAGTATCCATAGCCAAGAATAAATTTAAAAAAATATATATTTTGTCTTTCATCAGGTTTACGAATTTGTTTTGAAATTTTGATGTTTTGATATAGTTTTCATTCGAATAAAATGCGTACATGGATAAAGTAGTTTATTATTTATTACTAGAAGTCGTGCTTTCGCAAATTGAATGAATTGAGTCCCATTATGCCTATCGCTTTTGACAACAAACCAAAAGACCTACAAGCGCCTCCTATTATCGTTTTATTAAACTATATCTTTTTGTCTCGTCGGAAAACGGCTCATTTTTACAAAAAAAAAAAAAAAAAATTAGGGTTGCCCCCCATACTGAGAACTGAAACTCAAATATTTTTTTTTATCAAACCTACGCGTGTGGGGTGTCTCTCGATAGGTCTTCAAAAATGATGTTGAGGTTTCTAATATATTTTTTGTCTACACTGAATAATTTCCGCGAGAGACACTTCCAAAGTGGTAAAATGTGTCCCCCCTCCCTCTAACTTCTAAAGTAAGAGAATGAAAAAACTAAAAAAAAAATGATGTACCTAACCTACATTACCATGCAAACTACCAACGAAAATTGGTTTGAACTCGATCTGATGAGTAGTTTTTTTAGTACGTCATTAATACACTATTAAAACTTCGATCAAAGTTACAACGAACTACAAGAACTATGTGTAGGTACTATGTATATTATGTTACTTGCTGCAACGGAACCCTTCATGGGCGAGTCCAACTCGCACTTGGCCACTTTATTTTTATTATTATCATTTATCTTATGGCTTATCATTTGGCCAAGACTTATGTGATATTCAATAACGATGCTGTCTTAATAAAAAAAACTTTTTTACTAAGGGTAGATTTTTTGATTCCGCCCTTTCGGGTCACATCCTCATAAACATACCCTTTCTAGGGCATTATTTGACAGTTTTGTAGAGTTAAAAGTTGAGTCGGATTATAAAGCAGTTGAAAACACAGTAAATAGATTACATAGGATATGTTAAAATTAGATGTATCCGTAGGATATTAATTAAATGATTCATTTACGGTGAATCGTATTTGGCGAACGCGGGATGCAGTTGGTCTATTAAAGTGAATCGGGGAACTTTCACTTAGATTACTTTTCTTTGGTTTTACAAACCGCAGCGTAGATCGATATTGTGGCAACCGCGAAGCTGTATTTGTAGGTACCTACGTATTTTACGATCATTAGGTATACCCACACATAAGGACAGGCGGACAGGACACTCTTTGCGGTCTTGGGATAGAGCAAAACTTAAAATGGTAAATGAAATTGACGAAGAAAAGTCGCGAAGTAATTACTTATCTTTGTAATTAGATATATTAAACATGCTGTGCCCGCGGTTTCACCCGCGTTTTAAGGGTTTTAAATTAGATATAATTTTCGATTTTAATGTTTTTTTGTTTTTTTTTTATGATTTTATCTTGCAATCAGTCCTTCCGACTATAAGCAGATGTGGTGTTGAGACTTTAGTCATGGGGAGATGTTCCCCTATAGGGGCATCTACCATATTAATATATTGGCTCAGTCAGCGCCGCCGAGATCTAACGTTCTGTGCCGTTTCAGGCGATTTAGAGGTAAAGTATACCTATTGAAAATAAATAAACTCTACATTTTATTTGAAACGTGGGGAATTTTGTTATTTCATGTTGTTAGTTTACAACAGCAGTCAGTAATAAATTGACGTCATCTTGTACCTATAGTTAGACATAATGTAGTACCTACCAATATTTTTTTTCCACAACAGTGATACAACCATGTACATAGCTAATGTGAAAACCCTAATTCTAGGATCACGACTTGTGTCATCTGGATAGTCCCCTACATTGAAATGAGAGTTTGAGAGTACTCACCTACTAATACAATAGGTACTGATGAGCTAAAGTGTTTTAACTCTGGATACCACTTGTGAACTACGTTTTCGAAGGATGACCGGCTCCCGACCGAGTAACACACCAGGAAACAGTTCGTCTGAAACACAATCAAATTCATAATTACAAATATGTAAGTACATACCTACGAGTACTACTTGAAGTTACACTCGTTTTGGCGCGTTAGGTGAAAATTGATGAGAGTATTTTTACGAAACGCGAATACACCGTCACGCGTTACCGACACTCTGAAGTTAGCTAATCAACATTTTAGTAGGTAGGTACACCTTGTAACTAACTTCAGCTTAATACTTGGTATTAGCGTTAAAGATATTAGGTACATATCTATTAATAAAATTATAAAGAGAAGTATTAACTTCTTACGTGTTAAGTATATATTTTTTTTCGAATTTGTAGGTTTCTTGTACATAATAATATTAGGTATAGGTATACCTACTTTATTTATACTTATATTAATTGTTTCACGTATTGCTAGCAACATGAAGGAGACTATCCCTCGGTAAATTTAGATCGAAGTGCTTTAAATAAAAGGGCAAAATATAAGTTTACTCTGTCTACTAACACCAATACCTATTAATAAAATTTCACATAATTTAGTTTGAAGTCCGTAGGTATCTAGGTATCTACCGTGCGTCCGACCCCCAGTTGACCGTTGAGTTTGACAGTTGTTTTTAGTATTCTTTGTTACACAATAAGATAAGACTAATAATACTGCGTTATTTAAAAACTTTAATGAACCAAAATTTTTCCTATAGACCTAATTGATATACCTACTCGCCAAAAAAGGTCAGATGGAGAGGCAGTCACCGGTGTATCTATATCCAATAGGATCGCAGATTACGTACGAAATCCTAAACTTAGGGTGTACCCCAACTTATACACATACTATCCTAGAATTTAACGTACTTGTGTGTATGACAAGGGCCTCAGTCGTTCATAGTCTTCTTGTCCGGCGGTGTCCCAGAGCGCCATCTCAACCTCTTCACCGTCCACCGTGATGTGTCCCACATAGTTATCGAACCTGGCAACACAAATTCATACTTATAATTAAGCCAACTATTATTTTATCTAAGCTTATCTAATTATAAAGCTGTATGTTTTTTTTTAATGTGCTAATTTCGGAAACAAACAAAAATACCTACACTTAAAAAAATATTTCTTTGCATCTCTTGATGTAAGACTAAGAAGTCTCAGGGGATGGTAAATAAGTGAAATCGTACAACTACTTAGTATAAAAGCAGCCCATTAAATATTGCCAGTGCTGCGACTCGACGCCTCTGGCAAGGAGAGAGGTAAGGCCACGCTGGCCCAGTGCGGTGCTTTGCGGATGACGGCTGACCTCAAAACATTCTAAACATCTGCATTAAGAAAAATGCTCAGAGGTGCAGGCCTGATACGAACTAGTATAGTAGATATTAAGATCGTGAATCGCACGTTCTAGCCACCAGACAGCCACTAATAAGTATACTTAAAATATTACATTGTTCAAAAGTCAGGACAGTATGTATTAATCAGCTGGCTGTAGTAATTCATACATATTTGGAAAAGTTATTGCTCGCGCCATTGCGACGGTTTAAGACTACCATTGAAAACAATCAATTTCTAAAATGCCCATTAAAAACGTTGACTTCGAAATCAAAGACTTCTGTCCACGCCAAGCGGGTAACAAAGTAGGTATGTGAAACACTGGATATTCTAAAAAGTTCGTATGAAACATTAAATGGTTTTATACCTCTAGAAGTCTAGAATAATCATAGTATAGCGTTGGATACCGGCTTGTTGGAGTACTAGGTAAGTATTAAAGTATTAATAATTACAATATGTATCTATTGGTATATTGGTAAAGATTTTGACCTCTAATGTTCCAATATAGTAGGAGATCCCGCTATACCATCACCGAGCTGGTTATTGGATGAAAAGTATTTTAAATTAAATTTAATGTGTCAACAAATATATTGCAAATGTGGTGCCTTAAAAATTTCATTCCAGAATATGATTATTTAACAATCTTTTTGTTTTAACTCTTCACTTTCAATTTATTTATTTATTTATTAACCATTAATTAATCATTAATTTTGTCAATTTAGGAAAAAAAATTAGATAACTTATTATTTTGGCTTTACTCAATGCTTACGAAATTTCGTTATGAAAGGGGTGAAATAAAGGATGAAAGTTTGTATGAAACTTTTTATTCTTTGAACATATTGTGCATGAGATTTTGTAAGCATCCAGTAAAGCCAAAATAATAAGTTATGTAATCCCTACAGTTTTTTCAAAAATTCAATCATTTTAATTGAAAAGCTTAAAAAAAAAAATATTAATCATATTCTGGACTGAACATTTTTAGGCAACCCATTTGCAATACATTTGTTGACATATTAAATTGCACATCAAATACTTTTCATCCAATAACTAGCTATATGGTCGTTGTATAGCGGGATCTTAGACTAATAGCTACGTGTCACTGTGCTGTATGGGCAGGCATGTTGCTTACCATCAGGCACATGTCCTGCTCGTCTTGTCACTCTATACCTACTATATAAAAAAAAATATCGTGAGCAACATCATATGGGTACGAACAGCCTTTTTATTAGATCAAATCAAATTTAATGAGCTTGGTGTTGATTTATTTTCAAGGTGACAACGCCTAAAAATTTGTATCTTGTAACATAGACCGTTTCAATTCTAGGCTATCCAATTGAAATACGCAGTCAATGCATTTAACACACCACGGATATTGGCCTTGTCGTGGCCATCCGTCCTGCTTCAAAAGAAGGAAACGCTGTCGTGATTCGAGTAGATACAATACAACAATGCCGGTGCGTACTTTTGTCTTTATAAATAGTGCAGCTCGCAATGCTAAGTAGGTGCCGCCGCGCCGGTGTGTTATGTTGGCCAACGACACCGCTGCCGATCGCGAAATATTTGTCGCGTGGATGATAAAATTAACACTTTACATAACTCTGTTTTTCAACAGCTAATTATGCGTCGAAGTAGGTATGTGGCTTGTTTTGAAACTAGTTGTCATCTAAACTGTGTTGGGCACTATCTAAAATTAGGTAAGAGTTTTATATGCTCCATGCCGGTTAAAACATTGGATTTCACAATCTTGAGTTTGTAACTTCGAGTCCTGTCTGTACCTCATTTTTTTACCAAGAGCAGATGTGCGAGATTTTCATCACCACAATAATTTGTGGTGAAGGACACCATCGTGAGGAAACTGGCTTTCTCCAAGAAAAACTTTGAAGGACATGTTTTATCCGCCAACCCGGACTTGGCCAGCGTAGTGGATTATGGCTCTCTACTTGTGAGAGAGGGCCCTGAGTCTCAACTGTAGGATCATAAAGGACTTCTTATGCTAACTCGTACTTCAGTGGGATAGGTAAATTACCTAACTAGGTAGTAGTTACCTAATTAATCTTTAGGGTTCACACGTAATTAACTACCTATGCAATATCACTGAAATGTTTGCATTGAAATTAAAAAATGTAATCGGGAAACCATACTTTAACCCTAGGAATGCCTGCCTGTCTTTGTCGGTTTGGTTTACACGTTGAATGGACTAGTTAGTTACTTACGTACCTACTTAGTTACTAACAAACAAATTTTAAGCTACATGCGATATCGATTTTTTGTATTGTGTTGCGATCCATGATTGTTCACTACAATTTTATCATTATAAGGATTCATACGAATATTTTGTGAGACAAAGATTTCCCAGATGTTTCGGAACAATTAGGTAGGTACATGGAATTAAAAGTTACACTTGAAAGTTAATAATGATAACGTTGGAATTCTGAAAGTTAGAACTGAAAATTTATAAGATTCGCATTGAAAATAAACGACACCATGAAAGGAGACTTCATTCAATGTGATGCAGTCGTAGGTAAATGAAATATGAAGAAAATAATGTACCTACATAAACTAACATAATATTCCGTCTCAATGTAATGCGGTGCCTCAACAGCGTCTTTATAGTTACCTTCTCAACATTACTTTTATAACCGACTTGAAAAAAGGAGGAGTTATCAATTCGACAAAAAATTGTTGATGATAATAAATTAGTTTATTATTAATTCTATTACAGTTAGTGCAGTGTGTGACTATAATTTTTAATTAAAGCCGGTTGTTGAATTATTTTTTTTAAATAATTATTTAAATTAATGTAGAGTAACGAGACGAGTAATTGTGAGTGTTTAATAAATAAACGGAGAAATATGATAAAACTGAAAGTACCAAAATATAAATACACAATTCATTCACTAAGTTTACCTAGTTTATTGAGGAGGCATGTTTTCGACCACACCGCTAGACTCTCCGTCCCCAATCAATTAAAAGGCGATAGGTACCTACTTCATTACTAATTGACTCGTTATGTAGGTAGCTTGTTGAAAACACAAGACTTAACGACTTATTAATTTTTGCTTAACTGCATAAGGAGAGTGGTCTTTGATGGTATCTATAAATACGATATTTTTTACATTACAGGCAAAATGCGCGATGTTATAAAGTGTGCAAGGTAAGTACTTTATTGAATATTTACGTTCTAGATAATGTAAATTGAATTGAATTTAATAATACTTATTTTTGTTAATTCCAATTAAGTACCTACCTACTTAGGAGTAGAAAAAAATACAGAATAGATATTCAAAAGGAATTAATTACTCTAGCGAAAATCCGGACTTTGTTTCTGTATCGTTTGGGTTGTAGAGTTCAGGGTAGCGATTCTGAAACCATTCGGTTGCATCCGACACGGAATCTCATCTCTCGGTCTTTGTCTTATCTGTTTAGCATAACAAAGACCGAGAGATGAGATTCCGTGTCGGATGCAACCGAATGGTTTCAGAATCGCTACCCTGGACGTCTACTCTAATTCAACGAAAACGTAATTTCGAAATAAACTCGCGATTTTCCAACTCCAATTCTACTTTGATCCGTCGTTTTGTCCGTTTAAATGTTCTAAGTCTACTCTAATTAGAGTATGCTTAGAACATTTAAACGTCAAACAATGTTGTATCGGACGAAACGAAATAGAACGAGAGCAGGAAAGTCGCGAGTTTTTTTTCGAAATTTCGTTTTCGTAGAAACAGAGTAGACGTCCTGTTCTTTTATAATTTTTCTCGCGTTTGTAATAAGATGTAACGCATACATAACTAAGAACAGATGATCCTGTAACACTCTGTGTGCGACTGTCAGACTTGAACCTAGTACCTTTGGAATCGCTTCCCAGATTAGTCTAAAACTAAAACACAGTGGGTTTTCACAACTTATTAGAAAAGGATTTTAAGTTGTAGATGTGTATTTGTAATCCGCTCAAATGTAGAGTGAAATACATACCTATATTTAACTAGCGGCCCATTCCGGCTGCGCTCGGATATTGTCATTTAAAGACTATTAATCGAAATAAGTTACGGCTGGTCTAGTCGGGAGAACGGCGACTGCCGATCCGGAGACCCCGGGTTCAAACCCCACACGCACCACTGTCTTTTCGAAGTCATGTGCGTAATGCCGCTAACTTAAAACGGTGAAGGAAAACATCGTGAGGAAACCGACATGTACCTAGAATCTTTCGAAGTCATGTGTCATCCGCCAACCCGCACTGGGCCAGCGTGGTGGATTATGGCCTAAACTCTCTCCTTGCGAGAGAAGGCCTCGAGTCCCAGCAGTGGGAACGTTTAGTGGGCTGTTGATGATGATGATGAATCGAAATAAAAACTATCCTATCTCTCAAGTTGGACCAGACTGCTCACGGTGTGCCAATTTAATTTAAAATCGGTTAAGTAGTTTAGGAATGCATCGCGGACAAACATCGTGACAGGAGATTTATATATATTAAGATAATATGTGTCTGTCTCTCTGTAAACAAATCCAACAAAATAAATTGTTGAAAAACACTATCGAAATAGCTATTATTATTTATTACCAGCCCTGCGGTTTACCCTTGTAGTTCCCGTTTCCGTAATTTCCACGGGATAAAAAGTAGCCTATGTGTTATTTCAGGCCATAAACAATCTGTGTTGTAAATTTCAACCCGATCTGTTCAGCCGTTCAGTTCAGTTGCGTGATTGAGAATCAAACATTCATACTTTCACATTTGTAAATTAGTAGGAGAATACCTATCTATCAAATTTTATTTTGTTGATTTTACCGGTGTGATATGTATACCTAATGTTAAACGTTGTCATCATATTATCTTCTAGATTAAATAATATTGTATTATAATTTAATTTATGTACCTAGAAATTAATAGGCATAATAAGCTTTAGATATTGCAATGTTAATACACCTTCGATAGGTAATACAGTTAGTCACTCCGTCCCGGACTTTTAGGTGACGTAAGATATTCGATTCATCGTCGCTTCCTTCCCCTTTAATGACGAAGATGATCAAGGTAAACACTTGTATCAAATGTACACAATACAAACTATAGAAAATTATAGAAACCTTTGAAAACAACATCACATTATGAGTCAGTAATTTGATAAACCGGTTAGTTATTGTTTATGAATACATGAAGGAAAACATAGCATCGGTTAACAGTCTACTCATTTTATGTACTTATTCTTGTTGTATGGCCATAATTCAACACAGGTTCTACCTAGTTCAGGCTAACAAAATAATCTACCTGTTTATAGAAGTAAGAAAATATTGTATAGTTAAGATCTATTTGATTGAAATAAATTTATTTTATTATTTTATTATTTTATTTTTTATTTTATTTTTATTTTATAATACAATGGTATGCAGAGGGAATCCGCTGTATGACGACACAATAGATACTAACTGAGATGATAATGATAACGATGTTACCGCATCTACATGGTAATGAAGCGGCGCGCGCGCACGTCTCGCGCCCGCCCTGCTGACCCAGACGTTCGCACCTGCCTCAAAGCCTAGCACGACTAATCCAATACATATTACAAACAGATACTTACACTGTGGGAACGTATTCCTCCGGAAATTCATTTCTCGTGTACACGTACAGCAGACATGTCTTGCCGACCATACCATCGCCGACGACGGTTATCTTCAGTCTCTTCGACGTCCCCATGGTGGGTGCCGCAACATCCAATAATTAATCCACACAAATAAATTCACAGTTCACTTAATTAAACACAGAACAAAATAATAATCTTTACATATGAAATATCGGTGTTAAACTGATCGAGTCGGTCCTTGACGATGCTTATCACAGTGATATAATGATCTTATCAATCTTGTAGAAATGTATACGATAGCGTGATAGTTTCAGTAGAAACAAGGCGCGCGCGCAGTTTGACGTTCGAGTTGGGAATGAGCATGCGCACAGCGCAGTGAATCACGGTGCGCGAACTGTGCGTTGCTGGTGATGTTATGGTATCTATTCTATGGTTATGGTGCCGACGCGGCGGCGCGGGCGCGGGTGGTCACGCAAATGTCCTGTGACCATCGCTTTGGTATCCCCAATTAATTCTACGGACGTATTCCTACCTAGATTCGATACACTATTGTTGCATTAACGTCATAGAGTCGCGCGTCGTTTAACATTATAGTGGAGTGGCGTCAACAGACAAATGATTCCACAAGAGGAAACTCACATACACAGCTCAGCTACCGATCGCTATAAATTAATGAGGGATAAAATAGTGGATTATTTCGAACAGCTTTCCCTAAAGTATAGTTTATCCTTATAGGTACTGTTCATAATAAGAGTAGTGAGTAGGTACTTCTCATTAGAACACACATATCTGTTTATAAGTGTTTTCGGACTACTAGGATTTATCAGAATCAACAAAGCAAAATGTCTAAATTAACCCTTCCTCGCAGATAAGCGTATCTAATGGTTTAATTTAAAATAAATAAACAACAATTTATTTTAAAAGGTTATTATTTACTATTTAAAAAACAGTGTTCTTATCAATTAAAATTAAAACATATTATCAAGGCGGTAACGTTGTCATTCATAGGTATATGTCAAAATAGGCTACTGATAGTTTTTTTAGAAGGTAAAACAAATGTTTTGTACCATTTTCAGGCGAGATTGTCTAAAAATTATCACTGAGGATTTACCTAGTGTGCAAAAAGTGTACGTATTAAAATAAGTAGTAGTAAAATAAGAGTACTTATTATATTAATTACATTTTAGTTTTACTTACATGTAGTTTTTTAACTTCAGCTATTTGAACTCATGCATATTGTCAAATAACACAGGACTTAATCACGAACTAAATTATTATTTAATTACCTCGACTTTTCAGCAGCGTTACAACGGCCGTTGTCATGAGAAGACTACTTAATTAATAATTTAGTTCGTGGTTAAGTCGTGTATTTACAATTTTAGTCACAATAGGCAAAAATTTCATATTTTTTTCTAAAGATATTATTCTTCCAGACAAATACGGAAATCGCATTAAGTAACGATACCCTAATTATTTGAAATTAGATTATTTTTATTTACTCATTGAATGTTCCTAAAATAACGTAAGTATAGAAATCCGGGAACTTCATATCTAAAGCAATCAGGACCCTCCATTTCTAAATCACAAGCATGTCTACCATCTACCAGAATTCACATCCTTTGAAGATCTATTGTCATACCTAAATATCACTCGTATTTTTTTTATAAAGTGAATTATTGGGGAATTACAGTTGCATTCAGGTGGCAGGTGGCAAATGTGTAGAGACACCTACTTACCGCCTTACTACTGGTAATACGAAGTATGTTGATATCATCTGCCCTGTGTCCATCAAGCATCTGTTTTGTGCGACATCAACAGACCATAGACGTATGACGTCAAAACTGAAGCTCCTAACTTGCCTATAAAATTAGAAATTCTGTAGTTTGGCAAAATGACAGTAATCTCCGCATTTTACGACATTATTTTCGAACTATACCCGAGCGCCTATCGCTAACTAAAATTATTACAGCCTTGCAACTGCTATCTCTTTTTTGGCACGAAATTTTGAAAATAACAATAGCAAACCCTAACCATTTAGTTTAGACTTTAAACCCACCAGTATATTTTTATGAAGTCTGCTTTATCCAAAATACTAGTTTAGAGGGAGCTTTGCATAGATAAATGAATAATGTTCGACATTACAAACTGTATTACAAAATTACTGTATTCATCACACAAATATGTATCTCAGGTGAGGATCGAACCCACGTCCTTCACTATCAACTAAGCCACAAGACTAGTCCTCGATGAGGGATGCTGATTTAGGCAATAACTTACAAATATAATTACATTAATTATTTAACTGAGACATGGCTGCTGTTTAAAGCTCTCTTGTCTTAAGCAAATTATTTCTTTCACAGCAAAATCACAGTAAGTTACAAATTAGTCTTAGACGTAAAAACTTTTAAATCGGTGGTTCCATTTACACATATCATAAATGCCAGTAACAAAACTGGTAAAATCTATGTTTAAACACATTGAAAACGTCTTATCTATACTTATCAATAATATTAAAATGTTATGGATAATAGAACTTATTATATCAAAATGATGTATCTCAATCTAAACACACACAAAACAATTGTCAACTAACTATAGTTCTCAAAAAATAAAAGTCCCATTCAGACATTACAAAAAGGCCCTAGAATGTAAAAATATCAAAACAGGCATTTTATTTTGAAGCCTATGCAATGAGTATCCTTGTTACCTAAGAAAAGTTAAAATAAGTCAGAAAGTAGTGAGTTTTAAACAAAAGCAATAAGCTACCCATAAATCACTATTTTCGGTATTGTTTTCATAATTTGGCCCATATTATCTTTGGAATTAAAAATATTTATTTGTTAAATGGATTTTGGAATTGAAGATTTGTAAATTTCGATGTGGATGGTTACCATAGGAACTAAGAAGGGAAACTCAAAAGAGAAAAAACAACCGTTTTAGTCACTTAAATTCGAGGATGGTTGTTTTTTTTTATCTCAGCTACATTCTACACTCCATTTCAGCTACATTTTACATTCAGCTTTGAAATCAGTACCATTAAATTAAAAAATTACTCCTACTGTGTTGAGCCAGTGTATATCTATGTATACTTGGGTATCTTCAAATCTAGAGTAGACCAGTCACTTCAAGGTAAGCTTACTACATCCTAAGCTGCAACATTGCTTAAAACTAGCTAATTCAAGGTCAAACACAAACCTACAAAATAAAAGTGTGTAAAAAGTAAGTCTGTAAGTGTTAAGTGGTATAAAAGTGTTGTGCTCTTTCCAGACTCATTTGCAAATCCACAAAACTATTTCGCTTTTGTTATCGCATATTTTATATTATTATTGTACAGTGCAGGCTTTAAACTAAAAGTATACAGTAATTTACTGTTAACTATTTGTTTTTAGTATTGTTAAAATATTATACAAAATCGTGTTTTCATCTTATGTGTTACAAATAATCATATAAAATAAGAAATTGGTTATTTGTTCATTCAAATCATTTCTATGATTTGAGCTAAAAAAGCCCTCCAAACAACTTACTTCCAAATCAAGGTTAGACAGAAAGAATGTAAAAACCGAAAGAGACGCGTAGTAACCATTCATTTCGTAGCAGTCATTTACATTGAGTGAGTTTTCCTACATGCCCGTTTATGATATACTATCGATTACTCTAAAATCTAAGTATGATTTATTATTTATGATTTATATGATATTCGTCATCATCATCATCAACAGCCCACTAAATGTTCCCACTGCTGGGACTCGGGGCCTTCTCTCGCAAGGAGAGAGTTATATGATACTAGCGGCCCGTTCCGGCTTCGCTCGGATCATAACCTAGACACTGTGTGCAGCGCCATCTGCCGGGCTTATTTGTGAATCTAAACCATCCTCGAATCCACTTGTACATACACAAAAGTCATTCAAATCGGTCCCGCCGTTCAGGCGGAGTCAAATAATTAAATTACTAAAATGGCTATTAAAAAATAGAGGTTGGTGATAAAAGGATAAAAATTTATGGTTGTACGTATTTTTTAACGCAACATTTTAAAAAAATAAGAACAAAAAAATTGTCCGAAAATTAAAAAAAAACTTTTTGGGGTGAACAACCCTTATCACTTAGGGGTATAAAAAATAGCTAGTAGCCGATTCTCAGACCTACTGAATATGCATATAAAATTTGGTAAAAATCAGTTAAGCCGTTTCGGAGGAGTAAGGAAACAAACACTGTGACACGAGAATTTTATATATAAGATATAAGAAGATTATGTATGATTTATATAGTCTGAAAGAAATTTTGAAAGAAACAGGTGATTTTTATTCACTACTACAATTAAGTGTATGGAGATAAAGCTTATTTTAATCTTAAGAATAGCATTTAGAGGAACCAGATAATGTAATATAATATATCACATTTCTAAATTTCAGATTATACTTATAGAAACCACCATATCACAGTATCAGTAAATATCTAACCCACGGCTTTCGTCTCATTTCAATTTAATGAAAACAAAGCTGAACTTCACTGTATGAAATAACTGTTTCAATTATGATGAGATTATATACAGCTATTACAATAAATGAGGTTCAGCTGATTTCTGGAAAATTGATAATCCAAGTTTATGTATAAAAATGTAAAACCTTTTTTGTGCTATTTTTGGAATTTCCGTTACATATTGTGTTACTCTTTTACTTTGCTCCTATTACTCAGATTGTGAAGAATTCACTTCTTTCTCTTATCATCTAAGCTGTACTGCTTTAGCCCTCCTAGTATGAGCTCCTCTTTCAAGTGGAGTACTTCACGCAGCAGCTCTTGATTAGTTTTCTGCAACTGGGCAATCATATTTCTTTGGTGCCTTTCCCTTTCCCGAAGCTGTTGAACAGTCATGTCACAGGTATTGCTGCATGATGGAGCATCTGGAAATAGTATTATAGATACACTAGTAATATTTACCATTTACTTAGTGTAGAAAATATGTCTTAAAAAAACAAACTAGCAAAAATTTGTATCCTCTTGATATTTGATTGGAGAGGAGTTGAGGTTCTTAGCCCCTGAAGTGAGCCTAAAGGGTTTGTCCCTCTCTCCCATGGTGATTCGTGGTGAGGTAGACTACTCCTCTAACCTATCCAACCCAACCCAAATAAAAAATCATATGCATTTTTAAGCTATTGCATAGCTTTTATCGCGGGCCTGGAGACCGATTGTTACTAATGGTGCATCTCTTTCTTATGTTCACAAAAAAAGAGGGAGGGAAGACTGTCACGCCGTCCTCCCCACTCGGTCAGTCGACTTTCAATCTTATGGCTTTACATTTACAGACTAAATGCTCTTAGCAGTGTTGCCAACTTAACGGATTTCCCGTGATACGTAGTGGATTTGAGTACGTAGAGAACGGGAAAATAACTTTCTAACGGCTATTATCATAGCATATTTTGGAATAGGTATATCAATGAAGCAATAATGTCAGCGTAAAAGCTCACTAGCTCACTATTTAATCAATTTTAGGGATTTTTAATTTAACTTAAGTTTAGGGATAAATATTTTGAGTAGATGGAACACTGATTTCGCGACGTTTAAAATTTTTGGATGTACATGAATGTCAATGTCACTAAATATGAATAAACAAAAAACAAAGTGCCATAAAAGCAAAATATAGTGAAAAAGCCTGAAAAAGCTGAAAATCTTCATGTTCCAAGAAGCGTGCTATAATTGAGATGTTTTGGCTTAACAATATGGAATCTGGATTTACTAAAGGGAATAGGTAGTTCCAATTTACCAAAGAAGGCAAACTTTTCTGCAATCAAGAAACAAAGACTTTTGTAGTTCAGAATAATTCATGAACGTGAAAACATCTTTGTAAGTACAGTTTTACGTTTGATACTATTTACCTATGTATAATACATAAATCAGTCTAGTACATAAATATGTAATAGATGATTTTCGGCTTAGAACTTCATCTTTAACATTGTTTACAAAGTTAGGTTATGTGCGTAAAATATAATAAGCGTTTGTTTGCTTGTTTCAGATCTTCAAGATTATCTTATGCGATGATGTTGTTTGGATATGTCCAAATAAAAAGAGATCTAAATGTGTGTACTGTCAAGTGTTGTGTATGTCCTGAACACAATAAAATATGAAACAGCCTTGGATATGGGATAAGGAGAAACTTCATCTGAAAATACCTGTGCCTATGATAAATCTGTGGAAGAAGCTTGTTTGTACTCAATCATGTACTTAGTATACTGTATAAATATTGGTGGACAATTCACACACAATTCACTGCTTTAAATTGCTGAGGCTCCTTTACAGCTGCTTATATTAATTTTTACCTTAGTTATTTTATCTTATTATGTACACAGATTCTTTGATTTTTTGTGAATGACGTTACCACATGTTCTTATGGATTTATGGTTCGAATAAATGAATTGAATTGAACAGGAAAATAAAAAAAATTAAACATTAACAGTTGTATAATGAAGTAATAATAAACTAATAAAAATAATCTTATGTTAGTGAATTAGACTGGCGAGCGAATTAGAAGCCATGAGCTTAGTGGGTATAGTAGCTCTGCCTGCGAAGCTGAGGGTTGTGGGTTCGATTCCCACCCAGTGCAGTAATCTGCAAACATTACTGTGTTCCGGTTTGAAGGACAATGTTTCCAGTGAAATTACAGGGCATACAGATAATACATCTTATATCTCTGGGTGACGAGCGCAGTGCAGTGCTGCAGGTAATAATTTGGACTCTTCATGTTCCAAAAGCAGCGTGTCACTGTGCTGTTATGTGGCAGGCATGTTGCTTACCATCAGGCACATGTCCTGCTCGTTTATAATATAGAGTGATGAGTCACATTATAAAAAAAAATATGTTTGCACTGTGGCTGGGTGTTTCTTCATATTTTATCTATCTATATAAATATAAATCAATGCCACTTTTCATTGTTAGTACCTAAACTCCTTCTAAATGGCTGGACCGATTTGAATGTTTTTTTTGTATATATTTGGGTAGGACCCTGGAAGGTTTAGATTCACAAATCAGCTCGGCAGATGGCGCTGCAGTTGATATCTAGGTTATTATTCGAGCGAAGCCGGAGCGGGCCGCTAGTCTTCTATAAATACAAAAGCGAAAGGTCACTCATCAAGGAATCTCAGAAACTACAAATGCTAGGAATCTGAAATTTTGTATGGAGGTCCCTTTTAGCACGTAGGCGCTCACTAAGACGGGGTTTTGCGAAATTCAACCCCTAAGAGAGTGAAACAAGGATGAACTGTTGTATGAAAATTCGTGATTTTCAAAGTTATCAAATTTTGTCTCTAGATACCTGATACGAAGCACTTAAATGTTTGTTTTATCAATTTTGTGATTTCGAACTGTATGGGGTGAAATTGGGGTTGAAATAGGGGATGAATGTCAATATGAAAATTCCCAACCGTTGAAGATAAAACCATGAAACTCTGTATAATATATAGACACTTGACACGAAACAAATAAATGTTTGTTCTAGCAATTTTGTAATTTCGACCTGTATGGGGATGAAATTGGAGTTGAAATGGGCGACGATTGTATCTTACGCTTTCACATCTAAACAACAGAACCGATTTTGATGAAATTGTATTATTACCTTAATATTTATTTTGCACAGACGAAGTTGCGGGTAAAGCTAGTAGCAAGTATGTATTTAAAACTGTATAAGTATTATATCAGCTATCTGGCCGCCATAGTACAAGCTTTGCTTAGTTTGGGGTCAGATTTTCATGTGTGTGAATAGTCCACCAATATTTATTTAGTTAGTGTGATTAATTTTAAGAGAAGTATATGACAGTATGATGATGTAAGAGAGTTTGTTTGACTCATTTGATTTTGAGATTGTTTTGAATAGTTGCTGTAAATAAGTGATATTTTGTACTTAATCTCTTTGTATAGCTTTAACCTTAATGTAAATAAGTAGCATTTTGTATTAAATCTTTTGTAGAAATTTTACCTTAATGAGTTTATATTATTTTGTACTCAACCTTTCCAGCATTATGACATAGAATAGATTGATTATGATAAAAACAAATGTGACTCAGACTCAACATTATCCCAAAAATACTGTAGAAATCAAATTTAAAAAAATATAATTGCATAAGTTGATAAATTATGGTAAACAAATGTCACTCTTCAAAATAAAAGCAATTCCGAAAAATTGTTAACATCCCTATTGCTTATGTTGATAAAAATGCATGCAACATGCAATAGCTTTACCGCGGCAGTCCCCGAGTGCCACACATCTTTTTTTTGTATCAAATCTCTAAAAATCCAGAATAACAAACAACCACTGAGCCAGCGGTGGTCACAGCACGGCTTGATGAAACTGTTGTCTAGCCATGATGAGTTGCAGTCATGCATCGATTTTCGGTTTTGAAATCCCACGTTCAGAGAAAGAAAAAAAATTACGTGATATATCACTACACCCCTGTCTCCCCTAGTTTGTCGGGGGCCTTCTCTGCACCTGCATTTACTTGCACTCTTTAGCTATCTGCACTACCATAGCTTTAGAAAGATGCTTCAATTTCAAAGAGGATTTAGTGTTAATTTGTGCCATCATAGTTCCTATAAAATCATTGTTTTTAAATTTATATTTTGGAATTTTGACATGAGTAATGTTAAATTGAGTTCCGTTTTCAATTTTGTCATCCTACATCTATTAAAAATGCATAAGTTTGTTAGAATGTATGGATTTATGTTTGTTGCTTTTTAATGCAAAAACTGCTGAGGATATTGGAATGAAATTTGGTGCACAGATAGATAATAGTCTGGAAATACAAATAGGCTATTTTTTATCCCAGGGAAATAATGGGATTGTAAACTATGTGGGGAAAACAGCGAGGTGCTGCTAGTGTTCAATATATTTAATAGACATGCAAATATTACAATGAAACACAGCTAGGATCTTAAACTCATTAAGTTACTTACTTTTAGTTCTAATTTTATCCATCAACTTGTCATTCTGCAGCTTGAGTCTTGTTATTTCATTACGCAAGCTTCTGTCACTGGCTTCTTTCTGTTTGGTAAGTTGTGTAACCTTCAAGCGCATTTCTGTCAACTTTTGCAGCATCTCATCTGAGTTGTCAGCGATCCTTTGTGCTGAAGCAACACATGCTTTTGATTCATTCTTCTCCAAACTCAATTTATTTTTAAGCTTCTGAACAAATCCCTGAAAAATGTAACATTTCACACTATGGATGAATTCAATACTGATATTATAAAATAATGTACTTTTTTTTCAATTTGCAGTATAAATTAACAGAGAACAAACCATAACAGTTTTGCTGTATAAGTTGTGGCCAAATTTTTGTGAATCTGAACCCGGGGGTTATTTTAATATACAGTGAAATAGTTATTTATTTATTGAATTATATCGCAATTAGCTAATATGCCTATTTCTCAGTGTTGAAATAAACAAAATTATAGGTAATTGTTTGTTAAAACAACATTGTCTTTCGCTATCCATTTGTCCAGTTTGTTCTTGAAAGAGTTCAATGATTTTGCCGAAATAACATCCCCAGGAAACATCTTCCAGTTGTAAACCTTTTATATTAATATTATAAATAATTTGGAATATTTACAAGGATAAATATTCCGAACCAGCTGCACCCAGCTGAGTACCCTTCGGCTTCGCAGCTTAACAACCACAGGACCACCCCTTTTAACTTGTAACAGGATAAAAATGTCAGTGTTATTCCACACTATTAACTACATTCTAACCTGATATGCTCAATTGCTCCAATGTGATTTAGCACGAGACATCCCAACTTTTACATTTATAATATTAATAGGATTTATTAATTAAAGTCAAGTATGACTGGTCTTCGTCATATAAACATGCATTGAAATCATTGTATGAAACGCTATTACTATATTATGTACTTACATTTAACTGCTTATTGTTTTGCTCAAGAACATGGTTCTGCTCCAATAATCTATCTGACTTTGCTGAAAGATTCTTATGATGATGCAATAGTGTCCATACGGCATTGATCAAGTTCACAAGAGCAGCAATTTTTAAACTATTATCATCTGTGTCGACATAAGGGTTGAATATATAATTTAAGTTAAGCACACCAAATTCCTGCAAAATAATCATACACGTTATAAAAAGATATAATATGAAAAACGAGAATATAATTGTTTTTTGACAAATGTTTCCAATTAATGTTCTTACTTCAGTCAGGCCTATTAGGCATTCTTTATAATTTTTCTCAGAGCATGGTTCGTACGCAGTGGATTTTTTGTATCTATAATTTAATAAAAGTTCTTTTACTTCATCATCTAGACTTTCAAATTCACTACGCGACATTTCTGAGGTATATAGGTTGCAGTATTATATAAATTTTTGTAACAGGTAGAAGATAAATATTTATGCAATCCAACCAAAATTCAAAACAAAGTTCTAATCAAGAAGTCACAAGTATAACAAAAACAAAAGAAGCTTTTGCCAAAAGTAAAATCATAACAAATTATGAAATTAACTAAAGTCAACTGAAAATACAAAATACTGAACAACGAATAACTGAAAAACTGAAATCAACTAGCCACACAGTGTTGTCAGAAGACTAATACAATTTCCCCCCAAAATGTTCTCGAAATCCCCCCAAAAACCGGGCATTAATTTAATTAATTTTTAATTAATTTAATTTTGCATTAATTTGCCCATAGACACCAACTGAGCCAAAGTAGAAGGAAAATTCAAAGATATAAATAGCAACACTGATACGACAATATTTTATCCATAGACTAAGTAGAGAGATACTCTCTCGGCTGAAGGATTAGTATCCATAGCCAAGAATAAATTAAAAAATGTATATTTTGTCTTTCATCAGGGTAGCGATTCTGAAACCATTCGGTTGCATCCGACACGGAATCTCATCTCTCGGTCTTTGTCTTATCTGTTAGAATGACAAAGACCGAGAGATGAGATTCCATGTCGGATGCAACCGAATGGTTTCAGAATCGCTACCCAGGTTTACGAATTTGTTTTGAAATTTTGATGTTTTGATATAGTTTTCATTCGAATCAAATGCGTACATGGATAAAGTAGTTTATTATTTATTACTAGAAGTCGTGCTTTCGCAAATTTAATGAATTGAGTCCCATTATGCCTACCGCTTTTGACAACAAACCAAAAGACCTACAAGCGCCTCCTATTATCGTTTTATTAAACCATATCTTTTTGTCTCGTCGGAAAACGGCTCAATTATCTCCAGGGTCGGATTACGGATTATCATTTTACATTATTATGCCCCAGATCGGTTAAGAGTGCGCCTAGTGCCAGGAAAAAAACAGATTTAACCCGCACGTCGCTCGTCATAATGCATAAAGTCGAAAATAGCATGACACAGTTTGAAGGGGAATACAATACAAAATCAAGAGTCAATTTTTGACCAAGTTTTATTTAATTACTCAATAATTAAACATGCATTTCATAAAGCGTAAAATCAGAAATTTTAGTAGCAAAAAATAATGTGGGGTCGTCGCTGATAATTTCGAGTAGGTACATACATATATTAGTTTTAAAATATGAAAAATAATATAGTTTTTTTCGTTGCCATTTTAATCTTTTTTATTTAAAAAAATTTGATCTATTTTTTAAATTTGATTCGTTTATTATGTTTCTTCTTCTTCTTGATTGTACGTCAATATTTTTTTGTTATAGTTTTTAGTTTCTTTACATCAGTGAGCGGCGTCAAAAATGTCCTTTTTGCGTTTTCTGGCACTAGGCGCCCTCTTATTCTATGTTTCTTGTTTTCCTCGATCAAACCATGTTTCCTTTGAGTTTTTTTAAGAGACAACTTCTTTTGACGCACCACACACAGATTTACGTGGGTTATGAGAATTGATCTCAAGTGTCACGTTCGTAAATGAAAGAAATCTGCCAGTAAACTCGAATGATCTAGCTAGATAGCCATGGCCGTGACCACGACCTCCGGTTACACCCGCGTAGTTTCCAAAGGAGTTATCAAATCCTGAATTTTCACTTCAATCAGCAGTCCCTATAACTGCCAATGTTTTTTTTATAGTTTAGAGTGACCAGACGAGCAGGACATGTCAGGCACATGTCCTGCTCGTATGGTCACTATATCGTAAGCAACATGCCTACCAATAGCAGCACAGTGAAACGCAGCTATTGGAACATGAAGAGTGCGAATCAATTGTTTTTGAACTGATGATTTTGAACTTTTTTAGCCAAATTAAGCACTTTTAGGTAGGGGCAGAAGTAGGGGAAGAAGGAGAAGAAGAAGCCAAACTATGCAACATACTATACTTAATTTATCAGTTTATCAAGTAATAATTTTACTGTTGTGATGTAGTGTTTAAACAATTAAATTTATTAATTGTTCAATTAAATTAATTTATTTAATACAATTGGTTTTTCAATGAAATAAATAGATTTTTCAATGAAATAAATTGGTTTTTCAAGTAAGCACATAAATTGATATTTTTTAATTAAATGGGAAAAATCACAATTAAATTAATATTTTTTCTTAATTACTTCATAATTTATTTTTAATTAAATTAAGTATTGTACCTGTATTTGAAACATTTTTTTTAAATCAATTAATACATTTATTGATAAAATAAATTATTTGGGAATATTATTAATTTGCGATAAATAAATAGTAGTAAAAAAGTACTTACTTTATAGTAGGTAGTAGGTAGGTAGGTAGTAGGTAGGTAGGTAGTAGTTATTAGAAAAGGTTTATCCTTAACAATTATGCCACTACAAGGTCCTATGTAGAACTAAACACAAAATTAAACAGATAGGCCCCCCATTTCTCGAATCCGTTATCGACAAATTCGGCCCTGGCTACCTTGTTTTTCAACTCATAGATATTATTAGATTGCTGCATTCACGCAATAACCCGCGTCGCGACCACCCGCTTAGGTCACAGTAAAGATACAAACAAAATGGTGGTGTTTTCCCAACCGGCTTTGGAGTCTTTCATTCTGTACTCCGGAGTACTCGGCTTAAAGCTTCTAGGAGTCACGCTACTGACGACAGGAGTGAGACACACAAAAAAAATATACGCCAATCCCGAAGACGCAAAAGCATTGAACGGCACAGTGAAATTGGACGATCAGGATGTGGAGCGAGTGAGACGAGCCCATCTCAACGATTTGGAGAATATTCCCGTTTTCTGGGTACTGGGAGCGTTGTATTTGACGACTGGCCCCGATGATGAATGGGCTACTATGCTGTTTAGAGTGTTTACCGAAGTGTGTTTATCGAAGTTTTAATGATAGTGTATTTATGACGTACAAAAAAAACTACTTATCAGATCGAGTTCAAACCAATTTTCGTTGGTTGTTTGCATGGTAATGTACATCATATATTTTTTCATTCTCTTACTTTAGAACTTAGAGGGGGGGGGGGCACACATTTTACCACTTTGGAAGTGTCTCTCGCGCAAATTATTCAGTGTAGACAAAAATTATATTAGAAACCTCAATATCATTTTTGAACATCTATCGATAGACACCCCACACGGGTAGGTTGGATGAAAAAAAAAATTGAGTTTCATTTCTCAGTATGGGGGACAACCCTAATATTTTTTTATTTTTTTTTAAACTAAATGCGGTTCACAGAATACATCTACTTACCTAGATTCAACAGTGTAGTTTTCATAGTTTCGGCAAAAAGTAGCTGTAACATACGGACGGACAGACATACAGACAGACATGACGAATCTATAAGGGTTCCGTTTTTACGTTTTACGGAACCCTAAAAATGACGTATTAATCATCAGTTTTTCTGTCAACGTTCGCTCTTTTTACTTTTATTTTTTTCTGTGCTGCGTTTTGAGGTTTTATATGTAGGTTTATTTTTGTAAACAACTATAAAACATTTTCTCATCTAAATCACATACTTACCTTAGTATAGAGAACGCATTTAGATATAAAAATGAGTAATTATATAATTAAAAATATAATTATAATATGCTCGCGACAATATGTTTGAGAGAGATTTACTTATATCCCCACCTCCAAATCAGACGATAGTTTGTCCTCTGTCATATGTCAATTGAAGAGTATTTTTTTATCTTCGTTTTCCCGTGTCCGTGCTATACAGCGGGGAGTAGCGAAATATAATGTCCACGACAAACGTCAAGTGGAAACATTTTATCCCTTTCCCCTGTTGCCATGCTATGCAAGGTGGAAATGATTATTATTATATCCACTGACAGGTGGATAAAAATGGTGGAAAGACTATTAGTCCACTGCCCGTGCTAGCCCCGCTGGTATAGCGAGTTCAAACGCGGTCGTTTTACTTTGGGGGATGAACAAACGAGTGGTCGTCCTACGACGACTGTCACCGAAGAAAGTGTGCTGGCAGTAAAAAAATTAATACAAGAAAACAGACGCATCACGTACGAAGAGATTCACCATACTCTGCAGATTGATTCAGGAAGTGTTCACAAGATTTTGCACGAGCACCTTCGCGTAAGGAGGATAGTTTCCCGCTGGGTGCCGCACAACCTCACCTAAGGTCAGAAGCAGGCCCGTGTGGATTGGTGCCGTAATATGATATAAAAATTGGATGCAGGCTCGTCACGGCGCGTTTACGACATTGTGACAGGTGACGAATCCTGGATTTATCAATACGATCCAGAAACAAAGCAGTCGACAGTTAACACCTACGAAAGTGAAGCGATTGAGGAGCGCAAGGAAAATTTTGATCGCTTTGACGGGGTACCTAATTTCAATTCCACTTCGAGACCAAAGCAGTATCAACGCCGAATGGTCCAGCATAAAATGCTTGCCAGATCTGCCATGAGAAACAAGCGACCGAACACCGGGCTCCGCGGGGTCCTTCTTCACCACGACAACGCGCCCGCGCACTCTGCAATCAAAACGAGGGACTTCCTGGACTCCACACCGGTCAGAGTCTTGGGGCCTGTCCTTACAGTCGTGATTTGGCTCCGTGTGATTTTTTTTTATTCCCTAAAATTAAAAATCAGCTCAAAGGGATACAGTTTTCATCGCCGGTAGACGCGCTAACAGCGTTTGAGGAGGCCGTGGAAGAGGTGTCTGCGACTCTGAGGAGGACTGGAAAAAATGTTTTGAAAATTGGTTCAGACGCATGTAACTTCGTATAGAAGCTGGTGGAGAGTTCTTTGAAAAGATTTAGTAATTTTTTTTTCATACAAGTTAGTTTTTTAGTTTCTCAAAAGTGTCCCATGTACATTCGATTAAAAATAAAAAAAAAATCAAAATGTCTAGTAGTACATAAACTATTTTTAAACGCGGGAAAACAACTGGAGCGTCAACTAATAACGCGGGTAAAATCGTGGGGCGCTACTAGTAAAGTCTTTTTTACTTGATTTATTGTATTTCTACTCGTGACCCCCCCCCCCCTCCAATCTGAGGCTGCGTACTGGTGACCCCCCCCAAAATTCGAGGCGGGGACCGCGCCTGTAACAGGGATGACCACATCAGAAACACCATCGGTAGATTTGGACTAGGCTTCAGAAACGACCGCGGGCAAAAACTTATAGAGTTCTGTATAGACAAGAAACTGAGCTGAACTGATATCAGGAACACATATTTTCAGCACCATCCTAGACGTCTATATACATGAAGATCTCCAGGCGACCGTTATAGAAATCAGATTGACTATATCATAATAAACACCCGCTGGAAATCTTTCATAAGTAACGCAAAGACATTTCCCGGTGCTGAGTGTGGCTCTGATCATATACTACTTGTTGCTACCTTCGCTCTCCGCTTTAAATCGCCACGAAGCCAGGCCAAGCTGAGGCCTAAAACTCTGAATCCACTGGAGCGTGAGCAATTTCGGAATAATGTTGAATCTGGGCTTAGATTGGACTCAACAACGACGACAACCAGGGCAGATACCATGTGGAGTCATCTCAAAAAATAAATATTGACTTCATTAGATGAGATAGCGTTGAACAGAAAAACCACACAGAAAAGATCTTCGTGGATATCAAACGAGACCTGGGAGCTTATACAACGTAGGAAAGAAATAAAAGTTGGAGGTCTACGAAACCCAGGCGTAATGGAAACATATGCTTCATTGTGTCGAACCATTAAAAACCGCTGTAGACAGGACAAAAACTGCTACACTGGCAGCATAATATGTGAAGAAGTAGAAGCCCATTCGAGGAAACTACAGACCTCTGACCTCTTCAAAAAAGCACGGCTCTTAACAAAGCAGTTCAAAGTAGAATCCTGGGCTATTGAGGACAACAATGGTAAATTGCTATGTGAGCTGGACCAGATTTCGGAAAGATGGCGTTGCTACTGCGAGCAACTCTACGATGATCCAAGTTCAAATGACTCACAATATAGTAGCTGGTCAGAAATAGAACTAGAGCCGAACATCTTGCGCTCTGAGGTATTGGCTGCTATGAGCGCTCTTAAGGACAAGAAAGCCCCAGGTCCAGACCAAATAACTGCGGAAATCCTGAAATCACTGGGCGACAAGGGAATAATAGTTCTGCACAATATCTGCAACCAAGTCTGGCGGAGTGGACAGTGGCCTAAGGAATGGACCGAGTCGACTATACTTCCTTTGCACAAAAAGGGTTCGACCAAAAAGTGTGACAACTACCGCACGCTCGCCCTTATCTCTCACGCTAGCAAAATCCTGCTCCATGTGATAAATAGACGAATCCGGCACTATTTGGACTGGCAGATTCCACAAGAACAGGCAGGTTTTGTAAAAGGCAAAGGCACTCGTGAGCAAATATTGAATGTCAGACAGATTATCGAGAAATGCTACGAGTACGACACTCCTGCTATAATGTGTTTTGTCGACTATAGTAGAGCCTTTGACTGCGTCAACTGGAGCTACTTATGGAGAATACTTCTGGAACTGGGTGTGCCTCGCCACTTGACTTGACTGCTCCAATCCTTATACGACAGCAGCCAAGGAGCGGTTAGAGTGGACAGGGTAACATCTAACACCTTCAGTTTTAAGAAAGGGGTACGACAAGGCTGCACCCTTTCTCCTATTCTGTTCAACATTTATGGAGAATACATCATGAGGCATACTTGCGAGAACTGGGACGGTGGTATTACTATTGGCGGCCGTAAAATATCTCTAGGGCTGGCAGACCAAAGTACATAAGTCAAAATGTCATAGTTTTCAGGAACTGAAAAAAAAACGCTTTATTGTTTTTTTATTTAATTCGATTTATTGGGGTGTACTAAATTAATTCTAACGTGCATATATGTATCATTTAATACCACTACAGCAAAAGGCTATTTTTGTGACTTAGGTAATAAAGAACACTTACTTTATCCTTGAAAATAAATGTGTACTTAGGACTTAGGTTATAAGGTAATTTCATAAGTATCTATTTATCGACCTATAAATTAAGTATTGTTACATTAATCTAGCTAATCATCATCTTCACTGTCTATAATATCATGGTTAGTATTCTATAAACCGTTTTTAATAGATAAATCCATATTAAATGTATAAAAACATCATCAGGTATTACAAAGAGTAAAAAAAGGTAAAGAGTTCAAATCTTCTTTTTACTCTTTGGATATGGGCTGTTACAATATAACTGGAATTTTGTCAGCTTTCATGTTTAATTTGAAAAATTGAGGTTTTCTTCTAAGGTCCCCCCCCCCCCCTTGTGAGAAATTATTCCGAAGTCAGAATCATAGCGCAACCATCTTTAATCGACCCATTTAAATTGTCGTCCACCGTTATCTTTAGTTCTTAATACTAATGGGCCCTTTAGGAGCGAAAAAAAAGTCTAAAATCAGTATTGTGCATTTACCATTTTTAATTTTTTTACTACTCGATTTTATCAGTTGTTTCCAATCATGCGGGTGATAAATTTGCAATCCTGTCTTTTTCTTCTCTATAATCCCGTAATTACTACCAAATAGCTATGCCCGGGAATCTTAAACTTATGTTCAGTTGCTTTTAAATCTATTTTTTGCAAAGCCCAGGTAAACATAAAACTTACAAGTATATGAGAATATCTGTTCTGGCTTCCACATCTATCAGAATAAGATATTAAAAGTTGTGTGTTCTCAGATAACCATGTTTGGAGGTGTTCAAAAAGACCAAGAGATTTTTTCCTCCCACAGCTATTGTTTCATACCATGTGTACACAGCTTTTCCGGTTTTGTTGACATGAACACTCAAATTGAATATCCACAACGGACTTATTTACGGAGTAGGTTAGCATTGCTCTAAATCAAAAGTGTAGACGTTGAACCAGGACATAAGGGAGTACCTTCATGTGTGGATTCATTACTTGAACTTAACGAGACTGCTGAGTCTGTTGATAACATATAATGTGGGTCCTGGACAGAATCATCACTGAAAAATTTAACTTCCGGACTAACAAGCACGTCAACGGTAAGAAGATGTGCCAAACATGGGTTCTTTTTCCAGTGTTACGTTTCCAAATTGCTGATCATTCCATTCGACAAAAAACACATTCATTTTAAATAACTCACAAATAATCAAATACGAAACAAACAATACAAAACGTATTCGTCATTACTCTAAAAGAACCCGCCTCTAACATCACCCAGTGCAAAAGTACCCATTACACTGGCTGCATTGCCTCGCTGAATTGCTATGGCCAGCCTTCGCACCAGGTACGAGCCGGAGCGGGAGTCCCTCAATTTGTCGCGTAGTTTACGCCCCAACTCATTCACCAAACTTTTGGCCTCAGTTCTCCAACTGCCCAAAGTCTCCACAGCAAATGGGACAAAGTCATATGACGACTCCAACATTGAATACTTCAGTCTCTTGCGTCCTCAGGAGCAGTTGCCGGTGCCAAAATTGATCGACTAAGATGACTGACATCATGATCATGATGATGACACAGTGCTAACACAATTGGCATCTCATACCAGACACCTGCCATTTTTCCAGGGCAGTAAAGTCATCTCGTCGGGTCTCTTACCATCAGACCTGCTAAAGCCCGGTGGCTCAAGCACACCAACTTTAAATAATATACGAATTCACAATGCTACAACGTACGGCACCAAAAAATGCACCGTATCAAAAGTGACGATGAAAGTGGGTTATTATCAATGTAAAAGTCTTATCCGCTACCAAATTATTTAATGGAGCGTGAAATAATTATATTATCAAACTTACATTAAGTATTTATATATCTTTTAACACCATCTCAATTTATTTTTTTTCCACGCTGAGAATCCACTATGAGTAGTAGATATAATAAATTATTAATCAAAGTTAATACAAAACTAAACTAGTGAATAACTGGCTTAGCGGCTCACGTTTCAAACCACTCGGGCACTTCTTTATTTTTATTAAATAAATCACATTTTGAAGTGCTTAGTGCTTACCCTCAAGTTAAAAAAGTGATAACATGGCGCATTCAATGATCTTAATGACATATGTCATACTTTCAGTCCGCTTAGTGCAAAATGTCATGTGTTCTTTTTGACCTAAGTCATTATAAGTTGTTTATAACGTCACAAGATTTGGAGAATATCATAAGGTTGAAAAGGTGCCCCATTAGAGTTCATATTGAAATAGACGGCTTTGACTTACGTGCTTTAGTCGGTCGACGTATTAATTTAAAATAATGTTGTGGGTATATTAAAACAAAATTGCAGTTTTTTACTTAAGTGCTTTAGTCTGCCGACCCTAGATCTAACCTGCGATATGCGGATGATACCACTCTACTAGCGGCAAATGAAAATGAACTTGCATCGGTGTTGAACAGAATGAATAGTATTAGCCTAGAAATGGGCCCCTCCATGAATAGATCAAAGACGAAGGTGATGGTGATCGACAGATCAGGTAAACTGGAACTTAGCGGAACTATTGGCTTGGAAATCGTTGACTTCTGGAAAACTTCATCTACCTGGGCTCAAACATCTCGAACAAGGGATCCTGCGAGGACGAGATACGGAGGAGGATCGGTATGGCTAAGAACACCATGACACAGCTGCAAAGAATATGGAAGGACAGAAACATCTCTCGTAACACCAAGTTGAAGCTAGTGCGTACTCTCGTGTTCTCCATATTTGCATATAGCGCGGAAACTTGGACCCTTAAAAAAGCCGACCGACAGCGTATTAACGCCTTCGAGATGTGGTGTTGGAGAAAAATGCTCAATATCCCGTGGACAGCTCATCGTACCAACGTGTCCATCTTGAGGGAACTTAAAATACAAACCAGGCTATCCACCACATGCCTGCAGAAGGTGCTCGAGTACTTCGGCCACATTGCTAGGAAAGACAACGACAACTTAGAAAGAATAGTTGTCACAGGCGAAATCGAAGGAAAGAGACCAAGAGGAAGAAGCCCGACGCGTTTGACGCAATCGGTACCGATTTTTAGTTATTGCCATAACTGTATCGTACCGGTTAGAGCGAGTGAGATACATATGTAGTGGTATAAGTGTGAGTAAGAAAGGAGCATAGATCTATTTGACGCATTCGGTTATTGAAAAATGAATCTTATCTTGTTATGGTGAAATACGAAAATAAATAGTTTTGATACCGTTATTTGGATATGCGTAACAGTTGCGTTCCGTTATCTGAAAAACCCGTAACGACACATGGCTAATCACGACCCTCGCAAGGAGGAGGAGGTTCTATCTATGTATATTCAGCTAGTTCAGCTATATGAGGGACGTCACTATCGCGATTGCGACGCTAGCGCTTTGCGGAGTCCCCGGAACTAAGGGTCACGAAACCGAAGTGTCCTTTCTCCTATCTGTTTTCTGTTAGTAATCTGTGGTTTGACGTTTGAGTAATTGAGTACGACTGCGTGTTCATATGAAATTATTATTTTCGATTGTTTTGGTAATATTGGCAGGAATTTATAGTTCTAGTTATACGGAATTATAAACAATTCCCCTGGAACAACAACCAAAACAAGATTTCAAAATGAAACGGAGCTACGATTCTATGAACTCGTCAACTGAAATTAGTTCCTACCGAGATCAGCATTTTAAGGTATTTTCGTGTTATAGATGATAATGTCTCGAATGCTTTTTGGGTGATAATATTCCATAATGCACTATTCTTATTGATTTAAAATATTGTACATTTTCAGGGCTCAAGAACAGAACAAGAAAAGCTACTACGAACCTCTTCCACCCTCTACATCGGAAATTTATCTTTTTACACTACAGAAGAACAAATATATGAATTATTTTCAAGATGTGGGGATATACGAAGAGTTGTAATGGGCTTAGACAAGTATAAAAAAACACCATGTGGATTCTGTTTTGTTGAATACTATTTGAGGCCAGATTCAGAAGCCTGTATGAGGTTTGTGAAATTTTATTTACAAAACCATTGTAAATATGATAAATCAAGCAGTTTGTTACATTTTGCAATATTGTGACATTACAAGCAACATTCTTCTCGTGATTTCATACTACTCAATAGTAGTTTTACAATTCACGAGTCCAGTTAAACACAATTACTGCAATTTAGCTTAAAACATTCTGAACTTTATTACATGTGTTTGTCTAGGTTTATCAATGGTACGAGGTTAGATGACAGAATAATAAGATGCGATTGGGATGCTGGTTTTATAGAGGGCCGCCAGTATGGAAGAGGCAAAACAGGAGGACAGGTAAAGTTTACTAAATCATACTATCATAATACAGGTATATGTAGAGCAATGTTAGCCAAAAACTGTAGGTTATCCTTATTTTAAAAATCATTTGACCAACATGTTGGGGTCATGACTAATCTTCAGGAGGATTATTATTACTAAGAAATCAGATGATGCAAAATTTCTTTATGGACTCTAAAAATGTGTGAAATACATATTATTGTACAAATAATGAATAATTTCACATCCAATCAAATATAACAAATGTTATTTTATTTTTGAAATACTGATTTCTCATTGTAGAACTCGCTAATGGTTTGAAGTTAAACATCATTGTCCAATAGTGACAAGTTTTCATGGAATCTTAGTAATATTGTGTAAAGTGGAATGTTTGCGTGTATAATAAAATTTAGACATCGCGGATGCGGATTATTAGAAGTTCACATCCGCAGATGCGGATTCGATGCGGATACTGATGTGATGCAGATTTTGGGACTTTAAATGAATAATTATTAAAATTGTAAATGCCTAAATTATTCTAAATCAATTTAATTTTAACTTTTTATTCATTTAATCTTATTTCTAGAACAAACAAAAATTACATAATATTATTCAATAAATAAAAAATAAAAAAAATTAAACACGCAAAAAACTATGAAGTACACAGTAAACACTATAACTTATTGGCAATGAGAAAAAACCGCAACAAAGAAAACCTATAGGATCTTTCTTGTTACCAATGTGCGCCTGCCTATTCGTCAGTTACCGAATGAAGTTATAGACTACCTACAAGTCTGTGAACAAAATTTACGTAGTAAATGAACCACCAAGAGACCTATGTAGGATGATAGAAGGGTATAAAGTAAAAAGATTCAGCACTATGCCGTCACTTGTAAGCTGTCCAACTGAGTACAGTCGAAGAGGGGGGGTTGCAACCCTCGATAATTTCTCCTTGTCGCATGATATTTGTATACCATGTAGGATTTTTATTGCACGATATTTATCTGAAAGGGAATTCCACAGGTAAAACTGGGGTGCTATTAACCTATTACAATATGAAATTACTATGTCTGGCTTGTTTTTTTTGTAGTATAGAGTAAGAATATGTGACTGATGGTGAGCAACATGCCTCCCCATAACAGCACAGTGTCATACAGCTATTGGAACATGAAGAATCCAAATCATTACCTAGCACTGCACTGTCATCACCCAGAGAAAAATCACAAGTTTTATATTTGTGCCCTGTAATTTATTTGGACACATTTCCCTTCAAACCGGAACACAGTGATGTTTACACATTATTGCTGAGCAGTGAAGTGACTGGCAAAGGTGTGGTACTACCCCAGGTGGATTCTGCAAAAGTCCTACCTTCCACCACAAAAGTTTTGTTACAAGATTAAATGTATGTAAAAGTAACTAAATATGTAGATAAAAGAAGACTATTGACTAGTGCTAGTCCGTTTTGATTCTTCGACTGTCCTAATGATTATTAAAGTTAAATTATAATATTAATGAAGTATTGTATGTTTCCAGGTCCGTGACGAATATAGAACTGACTATGATGGTGGCCGTGGTGGTTATGGGAAAATCATTGCACAAAAGATTGTCCCCAACACCATGGAGCGCTGATTAACTAGTATTAATGAAATTATAAGATAAATTATAGTTATAGTTACATTGTTGTGTGGTAACCTAAAACACTCTGTGAGACTGTCATCTGTAACTGCTGCATTCATTATTATAATGTGTAGTCTAAATCTAAGATTAAACATTTTTATGACATACATTAGTGTTTTAATTCAAATAAAACAACTTATTAATTTTGCACATTTATTTTAAATTAATTTCTGTAAAAAGCAATACAAAATCATAAAATAAATCTCATAAGAAACTTACAACAAAAATAAATGCTATAAATATAAAAAGCTGATGCATAAGTTTAGCAGAATCATGAGCTCTTACCACATAGAACAACAATGAACATTTGTAAAAAAAAATACTATACAAAGATATTAAACAGATTTCTATAGCAGTATTATAATATTAGGTAACAATTTCGTAAGTTGGTTTTGTAAATAAGGCATCCATTTATACTTACATACTACAAAAGGAATAAAGAAATTGTCAGATCAATTACAGCTTAAGCTTTCAGATCTTAAAAGTAAACAGTCAAAAAATGATAAATAATTTTCATAAGTACATGAAAGCAACAATGCAAGTAAACATCTAATCTCTTGGTGTAGTTTCTGGCATAAGATCAAACCACAAAGTCTTCGCCTCGCGGAAATCGTACTGGTTGAGATGTACTATTACCTGGGAACAAAGTTAACAACTTGTTAAAAGTTTGAAAAAGAAAATGGTGATACACAAGGTTACCTAGATTGGACTAGGTCGTTTCATCATTATTAACAACTTTTACTAAGTGACCAACCCATGAGATAAGTTATATACAAATATATGTGGACATCTCTTTTTTACGTGGAGGAAATGTATTTACGCATGTCCTTCCGCCACGGTCTTTTCTCTTCGGCCGCGATGACCTCCAATAACATAACGGCCCCCACTCGGTCGCGTCACTATTACTTGGCCAGTTAACTCATTCACTGCCACTATGATTTTTTAATTCCTTCTGGGGTGCCACCAATATTACTATGGACTCGCCAGGTGAGTCGCTGGCACTGCATTCTAATTTAAATGGACTCGCTAGGCGAGTTCACTGGCATAATATATAGGTAAACTTAATGATTTGTTAATATTGTGGCCGTCGAAGTCTCTACAACGTTTATATTGGTATCAAAAATAGTTTGGTAAGTGTTTAGTGTATTTCCACGTATAAAAATGGCTTAAAACCCATCAAATAAAAAAAGAGGTAAGTATTTTACGTAATTTGTGCAGGGATTGTAAATCTTTGTATATAATTCTATTTTTGAGGTTACATTTTGTAGTTTTATAGTTTAGTATATGAAATTGATTTAAAATTTAAGTCGTGCAACTTCTATTTCTATGAAAAAAGATTCTAATTTTGTAAATGTACCTATAATCTTGTATATTAGTTGCATTATTAAATAACATTAAATTTAAGAAAAAAATATTTATTTAATTCAATCTAGTTTTTGAAAAGTTCTTAACAGTATCAGATTTATTATTATGATATGAAAATAAAAAATAATTTATTTAGTTTAGTTATTTGGAGAAATTTTGACTTTTCTGACCTTTTGATAATTTTTTTCAGTGCGGTTTGTTCCAGAAACTGAGCCGGACGAAGATTTAACTCAAATGGAGAGTCCTCCAAAGCGAGGATGCATAGAAGGTAACATTGACTAATTCATTTAATGTTCATTCAATAAATAGTAGGTGAGCCCGCGGTTTTTCCCGTGTTGAACCCGTGGTGGTTTCGACGCCGAAGACCGTGGGCTCGAATCTCACCCAGGACAGACATTAATGTGACGAACATTTTACAGTTGACTCAATGAGAACACTATTTGATCAAAATAGTCAAGACTGGAATGACGACCAAAATTATACTCAAACACGGGCCATGTCACCAAATACAAACAAGTTGAACTTCACCGAAAGCAGTAGTACCCAGACGAATAATGCAGATAATTCAAAATACATTGATATGGCTAACGAAGCTTTTGGTATGTTTATTGGACGTGAGCTGCAAAACGTACCGATGTTTAAACGGCGTTATATAATGTACGAAATGATTAAATTAATTGAAAATAATTCATAAATTCTGGCAAAATAATTGAACTGAAAATTTGGAAGATGATAAAACAGTTTTTTTTTGATGATTAATCATATTTTTCGTGTTGATGAATGAAAAACTACAAATTTAGAAAATTATTAGTTTTAATTTTGGTGTAACGAATGATGATTATCTACCTCAATTGACCTGCTTGAGAATACCAAGACAAGACTGATTTTGCCCAAGGGCTGTGTTAATAAATAATTGAGTAAGTTATAGCTAACAAGTTGTGATGTATGGAGTGAATAAAAACACAATGTTGAAATCAGCTTTTTATTTATTTACTTTTATTTAACATAAAATTTTACAGAATAGGTAAGTACTCATAATTGCTTAATTATTTTCAAACATAAACGGTAAATAATATTTTTTTTACATTTTTTAGGATTTTTTATAGATTATATAAAAAAAAGAACACAAAAGGATTGTATACGACGTTTAATAATTATGATATGGTCTGAAACACTCTATACATAATCCTGGCTGATCGGGGCAATCTTCACAAGCGAATATGCTTTGTATTCTTTTATTTAATGTGCGCCAGCATTGATTGCATCGCCTCCGTTTTGTTTTGCCTTTGGAATCTTTTGCCAATCGTATTATGCAATGAATTTTATTTAGCGGTCGTGGCAGTTCGGAGAACAAATGCGGCCCTATTATTGATTTGATCACACTGAGGCGGAAATCATATAAATTAACGTTATTTCCACTAAATCTGTTATACAATAAATAAGAATTTGCCAGTAAAATTTGCATGACGTGTATGATGACTTTCTTGTACCATCTTAGGGACTTATGCTCACATGAATAATAGGACAACATTTGGTCGTGGTGATCTATGGCCTTCATCCTATAGTTATATTTTGTGATCATTTGCGGTTTTAATTTTAGGACCCCCCGTCGATTCCTCGTGTATTCTAAATTTCCATTATATTTGGAGGATATCGCTCGTATTTCTCTTTTATCTACCCATTTAATTATGCATATATTATTTTGATGGACGATACATAATTCATCTTTCTTTAATTTAATATTTTCTATTACTTTAGGGGTGTTTTTTCTTTTAGATCTTAGCGTGCCAGTGCAATAAGTTTTATCTACAAATAATTTTTTAACGAGATCGACGCTGGTGTAATAATTATCCACAAACAAATGATGTCCTACATTCTTAAAGTCCTGGAGCAAGTAATCAAGTACTTTATTTACGTGGTTTTTGCCGCCTACTAGAGTGTCAGTTGCACCTCCATATAAATGGAGTTTCATGATTACCCCAAGTTGGTCAGCCAATGCGTAGAATTTAAGACCGTATTTGTGGCGCTTTCCTTTCATGTACTGTCGAAAACGTAATCGGCCCCGCCATAACATCATCGATTCATCAATAGCCATATCTTTGGTGGGATAATATATCGCTAACATTCTTGCATTAAAATAATCAATTATTTTTTTTATTTTTAAATAACTGGACGTCACTTGTCCCACACTCACACATATCATTCTTAATATCAATAAAAATCTGTTTCTTGTCATGGCCTGACAAAATACACTTTGATTAAAAAATATATCTTTTTTCCAGTAATCATTGATCCGATTCAACTTAATGAATCCCATATGGAATACCAAACCAAAAAACAATTTAATTTCTTCGCAAGTTAAAGGCTTCCAAAATTGACTTCTACTTTGTGTTGAAGCATTTGTTGCTTTTTCTTTTTCACCATATTCATTCGAACAATCTTTAAATAGTTCCAGCAGTTCGGACGTGCACAGTGTGTCAAAAAAGTTAATTGGTTCATTACCAAGAACTTCTTTTAGTCCAGTGGTCTTAAGGAATGGGAGTTCAGTTAGATCACTCGGGTTTCCAGACAACCATTCTTCATCATGCATTATATTAGCTGGCATCACTGGTGCATCTTGGTTGTCTTCAGCGTCAGTCATAACTTCAGAGTCATCATCCCTATCCGTTTCCATTTCATCGATGACGTTTTCGGACAATATCCCCAACAACTCTGAATCCGTAGTTAAGTTTGAAGGAGAACAGATAGGAAAAACATAGTCTTCCCTGGCATGTTGTTCTGAAAACAAATCCATAGATTCGAGTGTATCCTCTATATTGTCGTTCCAAACGGGATCATCCCAAGAATGTGATGGAATGGGATTATCGTAAGGATCCATGACCTAGGACAAAAAGAAAAAATAAAGAAAAAACTAAATAAGAAAAGAAATAAGAAACAATAAAGAAAATAACGAAAAAGAAATATTAATATACAGGATAAACTTGGAACTATCATTAGACCAAAACGATGGATGGACTTGTTGTAACTATCGTTAGGCTTCTTCATGGCGTCTCTAATCTCAAATGTCCATGCGTCTGAGCAACAGTCGAATCGAATGTAGTACAACAGATTTTTATAATAAAACACATTACGCCAAAAAACGATGATAAAAAGTTACATTATGACACTTTATATTAAGCTTCATTCATTATGACAAAGTAAATTAGGGAAAAATAATTATCCGATTTAAACGGCACCTTAAAAAAATTAGAACACATAAAAAAATGCCTAAAACTATTACGCGTCTCATCAATAGTCGAATTAAATGTAGTACAATATGTTGTTATGCTTAAAATACATAACGCCAAAAAATTTGTATGCGAAAGTTGCATTATAAAATAAAATAAATAATAATAAATGTTGGTGGACAATTCACACACAACAAAGCATCACAAATTGTGTGATGGCGGCCAGATAGCTGATACAATACTTATATAGTTTTAAATACATACTTATTATACATAGAAACACCCAGACACAGTGCAAATATTTGAATTCGTCACACAAATATTTGCACTGGGTGGGAATCGAACCCACGACCCTCGGCTTCGCAGGCAGAGCTACTACCAACTAAGCCACGAGGCCAGCCACGATTATGGCACTATACATTATGCTACATTCATTATGACAAAGTAAATTAGGAACAAAAATTATGCGTTTTAATAACTTTTAACTGGGTGCCCAGTGACGATATTTAAGTGGTCCCGCCGCCGTCGTTACAACCGAAATCCACTGTAATTAATTAATATGTATAAAATATGTCAATAATTAATGTCTGCAATTTTGTTATTAATCTTCTGGCAATTTATGAATAAATCACGGTCAATTAAAGGGTTAGTTATATCTTAATTGTGGTTTAAGAATATTTATTAATCTCAATTGAATTACAATAAATTCTCTTACTGAGATTAGGTACAAACTAAGCATAATTTAACATGCAGTAAGAATTTAATTGTGCTGCAGAGCACAGCAAACAGTAAATACTATTCCAGTACGAACATCTGTCATTAGTATCGCAAAACAATGACGTTATTACCATTTCATATAACTTGACTACTACTATAACTTTTTTTTCTTCAATGTGGGGGTAAATAGGTATTTATTATTTTAAATGTTTGCATGATAACTATCAGGCCAAATCAAAACAAAATTTAGACTTCTAAAATGTTTAACTGGTCCATTTCCAACTTACAAATTCTATGTTCGATTTCAATGAGTTATAAAATGTTTGTACTTTTATGGTTTGGTTCTGAATTAGATAATTTCCTACAAAAGTATTTTCTAAACATATTTTTATAACTTGTTACGTGTATAATATATTTTGTTCTAGTTTCCAATATTATTATTTTTTCAAATGTAAGTTGGGGGTACATTTGAAATACGTAACAAAAGTTGAACCGTCTCGGCTTCGTTACCAGTGCGCAGTGAACAATACGTTAGAATAAAGTTGGTGGCACACGTAGGTGTTTATTAGTCATGAATGTGATATATTTTTTTATTGCATTTTATTTGTCACTGAGTTTTAAGCATTGACAAAATGCATAAAATAATCAATTCTGTTCTATGTGCAGTTTATTTCAACAAATGTTTTGATTATATTTTAATGTAATATAATACCTATTTTAACGGATGTTTGAATAATATATTGTATGAATTTTTGTATTTATGCTAATCGATTTTGTAAAATATGTAATTTGAGTAATTTTTTGAATATGTAAGTATTTTTGAAGTTGTAAATAATGACTTCGCCTCTTTTATTTCCTTAGGTAACTTGTTGTATAGGTAGGTACCTTCAAACGTAATATTTTGAGTTCCGTAATTAGTTCTAGGTTTATTTAATAAGATTATATTGGTTGCAAGCCGAGTAATAATTCTTTGTACGGTAATTATTTTTGAAAATGATGTTTGTGTATGTGCATCTTTTGTTAGAATTTTTCGTTTAACACATGTATACTAAATACATGTGTTATATCTGTACATCTCAGGAATATTCATTAGTTTAGTGTTTTTACATATTTTGGTACAATTAGGCGATAGGTTGCGCCTTGTCATTATAAATTTCTAACGAGCTATTGTATATGTACAGCGATACTACCGTCATTATCTTGTGTTTCTTAAAGTACTTTCGAGCTGATGTACGCTTTCTTAGTCCGAATACTATTCTTATAGCTTTCTTTTGGGTTTAAGCATGTCTATACGAACCACTTTTGTTCCACAACAAGCCGCCCTTCAAAAATTTTTCATTTAGTTACCAGTAGCTCTGTATACTTCAAATAAAAAAAAGTAGAATGTTTCATAAAACGGCAGTTACTATCCACAAGCGGTCTCATGTACAAAGTACTTGTAGCTCTTCATTAAAAGTGATTTTTTAAACTAACATCCACAAAAATTATAGAAAATAATAAAATATGTAATATAACTTACCAGATATTTTCAATAACAGCCTTCTCGACTCGATGCAATAAGTCAAACACTTCCGAACTTCCAAGGGACTCAGCAAAACTTTCAATGTGTTCACCACGAAAGTCAGATTGCGAATGAAATTAGGAGACGTAACGTCTCCTAATTTAGTCCACTAACATTACCTACGTAGCAAATAATGTTTAAAATAGTTCTTTTTTTTTTAAAGACAGAGTGACGAGACGAGCGGGACATGTGCCTGATGGTAAGCAACATGCCTGCCACATAACAGCACAGTGACACGCAGCTATTGGAACATGAAGAGACCAAATAATTACCTAGCACTGCTCTGCGCTCGTCACCCAGAGATCTAAGATGTTATATCTCTAAGCCCAATCATTTCTCTGGAAACATTGCCCTTCAAACCGGAATACAATAATGTTTGCACATTACGGCTTGGCGGTAGAATAACTAATAGTTCACATGATAAATCATGCCAAAAAATAAATAAAGTGGTCGATAACCGCAACAAAGGGTGCGCCTATTTACAAAGTAATAAACTCTGCGTAGCTCTTTTTGTTAAGATCACCACCTGCATCCTTATCTCGCTCATCGTTACCGACAGCAGCTTATGACCGAATTCTAAAAACCAGGATTGAAATTGCAAATAACGGTTTTTCGGTATTTTGAATAAAAAATAAAGTGGCCAAGTGCGAGTTGGACTCGCCCATGAAGGGTTCCGTTGCAGCAAGTAACATAATATACATAGTACACATAGTTTTTGTAGTTCGTTGTAACTTTGATCGAAGTTTTAATAATAGTGTATTTCAGGCGCGGTCCCAGCTTCGAATTTTGGGGGGGTCACGAGTAGAAATACAATAAATCGAGTAAAAAAGACTTTACTAGTAGTGACCCACGATTTTACCCGCGTAGTTGACGTTACAGTTGTTTTCCTGCGTTTAAAAATATACTATGTACTATGAGACATTTTGGTTTTTTTTTAATTTTTAATCTAAAATATATGATTTTGGGGGGGGGGGTCATGTCCCCCGTGACCCCCCCCCCCTGGAGCCGCGCATGGTGTATTTATGACGTACTAAAAAAACTACTCATCAGATCGAGTTCAAACCAATTTTCATTGGTAGTTTGCATGGCAATGTACATCATATATTTTTTTTAGTTTTTTCATTTCGTTACTTTAGAAGTTAGAGGGGGGGCGGGACACATTTTACCACTTTGGAAGTGTCTCTCGCGCAAATTATGCAGTGTAGACAAAAATTATATTAGAAACCTCAACATTATTTTTAAAGACCTATCAATAGACATCCCAAACGTGTAGGTTTGATGAAAAAAAATTTTTTGAGTTTCAGTTCTCAGTATGGGAGACAACCCTAATTTTTCTTTTTTTATTTTTTTTTGTTCAAGTCTTAATGTGGTTTACAGAATATATCTACTTACCAAGTTTCAACAGTGTAGTTTTCATAGTTTCGGCAAAAAGTGGCTGTGACATACGGACGGACAGACAGACAGACAGACATGACGAATCTATAAGGGTTTTGTAAAGGGTGGGTAAAAAACGTTACGGAAACATTACGTTTCCTGCAACTTCTATTGATTTTTTTTTAGTTTGAAAGAAAAGGTTGAGGACCAGCGTCAGTGAACTCGCCTAGCGAGTTCAAGGCATTGTTGAATGCATTTTTTTTCCTAAATTATAAAACTAGTCATATAAACGAGCCACAGTGTTAATGTTTATATTAGCTTTTATTAAGTATGCATTTTGATTTTCAGTAGAAAATATGGACGCTATTCGGAAATATTGGCAAAAAACATTGACTCGCCAGGCGAGTCGCCGGCACATGAACGAAATTTAAGTCGACTCGCCAGGCGAGTCGTCGGCACTGAATGTGTTAATCCACCAAGTAACGTTTCCAAATGTTTCCAGTCCCACCCTACCCTAGAAATTTTACCTTCACTACTGGTAAAGCATGGAGCAGTGGCGTCGCATAGACTATTAAAGACGTGAGCAAAGTCGCATTACATAGGCACCTTTCATTTCATTCCCAAGATCGACCCATTTATCTAACTAAACAAATGGAAAAGTAGAACTAGGAGGTAAAACTATTTCAGGTTCAGGAAAATGACGAGTGTGACCAATATTTTTTAGTTTTTTTATTTAAACTAGCGGCCCATTCCGGCTGCGCTCGGATATTGTCATTTAAAGATTATTAATCGAAATAAAAACTATCCCATCTCTCAAGTTGGACCAGACTGCTCCCGGTGTGCCAATTTAATTTAAAATCGGTTAAGTAGTTTAGGAATCCATCGCGGACAAACATAGTGACAGGAGATTTATATATAATAAATAATAAGATAAGATAAGACTAGCGGCCCATTCCGGTTGCGCTCGGATATTGTCATTTAAAGACTATGGATCGAAATAAAAACTATCCTATCTCTCAAGTTGGACCGGACAGGAGATTTATATATATTATGATTAAACGGGAATTTAAGTCTGGTGGGAAAGAGGGAAGTTGTGGACATTGTGGGAGTTGTCCACATGGAGATTATCGAGCCACAAACCCCTGGACACGCTTCACACAGCACCATCTACCTCCAAACTAAGCAAAGCTTGTACTATGTGAACCCCATGCCGGATATACATATAATACTCTAGCTGTACGCCCGTGGTACAGAGTATATAGCCTATGTAGACTCGAGGACATTTTCCAACGGTGAAAGAATTTTTGAAATCAGTCCAGTTCCTGAGATTAAACAAAAAAAACCTCTTTAGTTTTATAATATTAGTACCCTACTATAATATTATAAAGGTCAATGTTTGGATATTTGTTGCTCAATCACGTCCTAACGTATGAACGGATTGGGCTGAAATTTGGAACACAATTAGATTATAGTCTGGAAGAACACACAGGCTGCTTTTATCCTGATATTACAACGGGAACTACGCGGGTAAAACCGCGGGGCGCTGCTAGTAGATTATATAAGTACCTACATACTTACGATATATAGCAAGATCCAGACACAGAACAAACATTCGTATTTAAGAGTGCGCCTAAAGCCAGAAAAAAATTAGATTTCACCCGCGCGACGGGTTTCTTAATGTGATGTACATAAAGTCGAGAATAGCATGACACAGTTTGGAGGAAAAATCAATATTTAATCAGGAGTCCATTTTTGACCAAGTTTTATTTAATTACTCAATAACTAAACATAAATTTAAAAAAGTGTTCGGTTACTTTACTAGAACGTACAAATAGGAATTTTATTACCAAAAAATAATGTGGGGTCATCGCTGATAATTTCGAGTACTCGAATTAAAACGGGTTTTTTCGGTGTTATTTTTATTTTTTTATTGTAAACTCTGATCTATTTTTAAAATTCTATTCGGTTATTGTGCTTCTTCTTGATTGTACCCACACGTCAATATTTTTTTTGTCATAGTTTTTAGTTTCTTAACTTCAGTGAGAGGCGTCGAAAATGACCTTTTTTCGCTTTCTGGCTTTAGGCGCACCCTTAAAACAATGTTTGTCCTGGGAGGGAATCGAATTCACGATATACGAGTACAGCTCAGTGAGCAGATTCACTACCGACAGAGCTACAAGACCAGTCATACATAGCTTAAATTCAAATCTAAATAACGACATAATTGCAGTATCCAACTAATACCTATTATAAAGGCGAAAGTAAGTTTGTTTGTGGCACGCCAAAACAACTCAACCGATCATCATGAAAATTACTTAAGACGCTGACAACAGCCAAATGGCACTTTTTTCAATACCAATTTAGCAAAATGTGTATGGTTTGAGATAATGAGTAAAATATATGTTATTCTTGAACATATTTATGAGTGACCCGAGGTCATAAATACAAGATTTGGTAAAAAAATCACGATAGAAAAAATTCGTAAACAAACCTCTAAAAATTAGTTTTAGACTTAGATATCAGTGTAATTAGGAGACGGACACTAGTAATTTTTTAAATTATGACGTATTATATTTTGTGAGCGTCAGAACCGCTGGACCAAGTCTGATTTTTTATGTTTGATAACCATCAAATTTTAGTACCTTTTTGGTACTATTTGGTACCTTAGTTCAAATAATTAGTACCTCGATGAGTAGTGAAAAAACATGAAAAGAAAGTGGGCAGCCATTCTGACGTCAGGTTGGCTGGACCACATCTATTTCACATAGTTAGAGACAAAATTACGGAATTATTTCTTTGCAATTATTTAGTACCTTTTTGGTACCTTACATTTTTGTTTCATATTTAATTTTATAGTGTCCCTGGAAAAAATATGGATGATTTTTATTTCAGCATATATACCTATTACATGTATTTAGTAAACATATACTTATTTGTACCCTAGCGGTAAGTTTCCCATATCTGCTAACATAAATTCAGTTTTTTTAGGTAAATATTATACAGGGTGACTGATGGGATCGAACAATCCGCTGAATCTCATAGAACAAAATTAACAACTTTTGTGCTATGACTTAGGTATATGAATCGTAGAAAAAAGTTTTTTTTTGCCCTCTAACAATATTTTTTATTCGAATTTTCAAAAGTCGTGACACAAATGTTTGTTCGGTCGTCATCTACAGAACTAGCCCTTAAGGTATTGTATCTGTCTTAATATAATACTTTATTCAGGACAAGAAGAATTTACAAAATAATATTAAAATAACATAGGATTAAGAAGTATCAATTATATATACAACTACATATAAATATATTTATTTACAAAATGTACACGAACTTAATCTAAAAGACCACTGCCAGTGGGAATCGTGTCCAAAATGCTGGCCCCGTTGCCACGTTGAATGGCGATACTTATTCGCTGAGCAATACGGAACTTACCGCTAGGGTACAAATAAGTATATATTTACTAAATACATGTAATAGGTATATATGCTGAAATAAAAATCATCCATATTTTTTCCAGGGACACTATAAAATTAAATATGAAACAAAAATGTAAGGTACCAAAAAGGTACTAAATAATTGCAAAGAAATAATTCCGTAATTTTGTCTCTAACTATGTGAAATAGATGTGGTCCAGCCAACCTGACGTCAGAATGGCTGCCCACTTTCTTTTCATGTTTTTTCACTACTCATCGAGGTACTAATTATTTGAACTAAGGTACCAAATAGTACCAAAAAGGTACTAAAATTTGATGGTTATCAAACATAAAAAATCAGACTTGGTCCAGCGGTTCTGACGCTCACGATTTACGTAATTGCTCAAAATATGTATAAGGTGTATTTTTTTAAATTACCACTTGACAAATTAATTACAATTATCGTGTTGCTCTAATTAGTCTTGAAATAACTTAGATCTGAATCAAATTAACAATAAAATAAATAGGGCATCCATTTGTTCTGCTGTACAAAATTGCTTAACATTTCTGTCTCAGAATTATTGGCGAAACAATAATCCATTTTCTGATTAATTCTGAGATTCTGAAAATGAAAGTTATTTTCTTTAGTAAATTGTTCGAGACGACCTATATTTTCGCAAAAAGTTAGCCATAGCGTAAAATCTAAACCATCCTACTAATATCTATACTTATAATAAAACTGTAGCGGGCCGAATTCTGTACATTGAAGATATTTTGAAAAAAAAAATTTGGGGGCACTCCATAGTCGATACTGATGGCGAAACTGCATTTTTTTTTCTTTCATGTCTGTCTGTCTGTCTGTCTGTCTGTGTGTATAGGGAACTCACATCACGCCGAAACTACTGATTCAATTCAAATGAAACTTGACATGATTTAATATCATACTAAGTAGATGGTCGCTGTCTACTTTTAATCCCCAAATTCTGCACGGTTTTCTTGCAGGAAGGGGTGAAAGTCAGAATGTGTATTTGGTTGTAACTCATGTTTGCGTTGTTCACTTTCGTTTATTCTTATTTTGTTAGAAAGAACACATTTATAGTATATTTCCATCAAAATTTTAACATTATTGGTCGTGTGGTTCGGAAATTACATAGAAATTAAATAATAACAGTAATAATAAGTTCGGTACATACTAACTTCTAAGTATACTGTGACACTGTAAACACTAGAGATGTAATGGAGGTCATTTTGTCGGAACCGATTTAGGAGTCGTAGTTTTAAAATTTGATTTATCGGAGTCGGAACCGAAGTCGGAGGCATAAGCTGGACGTCTACTCTAATTCAACGAAAACGTAATTTCGAAATAATAATATATGGTATACAAATAAGGTATATATGCTGAAATAAAAATCATCCATATTTTTTCCAGGGACACTATAAAATTAAATATGAAACAAAAATGTAACGTACCAAAAAGGTACTAAATAATTGCAAAGAAATAGGGTCATTTCGCCTGTTCGCGTCCACTTAGTGCAGTTGGCAAGTTTGAAGGGCAAAATAAATATGTCCCAGCACTCATTTTAATGAAAAGAGTATGTAATGTGTTGCTTTTGATAGTCTTTTTTAAGATGAACATTTAGTTTTGATCGAAAAATGTTGCGTTTTTTCTAAAAACAGACAAACTTCAGAAATAGGCGATTTACCCAGTTTGCGTCCATAAAATCCAATTTGCGTCCACCCGCTGGACCACTTTGCGTCCACCAGCTCAGAAAAGGAAAAAGGGGTGATATTTTATAAAAATGTAAAAAGAGATTGGATTTTAATTATTTATTAATTAAAGAATTATGGGGTTTTAAAAAACAACATATTAACATTAAAAATCTCTCTAAAAGAAAATAAAAATACCTGTTTATTCTTCTAAACTTTGATATTACTTAAAATTTAAAATAAATTAGGTAACATAAGAAGTACTCAATTTTTTAATTTAACAATAATCTGTTGTGTTAATTTAACCCTAAAATCATCCGCGTGCATTTCAGATGATAGGTCAATGTAGTCAATCTAATGCACTTTTCACAGTCATCCCCCATTTCAACCGCAATTTCATCCCCGTACAGTTCGAGATTACAAAATTGCTAGAACAAAACTTCCTTTGCTTCGTGTCAAGTGTATATATATGCAGAGTTTCATGGTTTTATCTTCAACGGTTGGGAACTTTCATATCAACATTCATCCCCTATTTGAACCTCAATTTCACCCCCGTACAGTTCGAAATTATGAAATTGATATACCACACATTTGTTTGCTTCGTGTCAAGTGTCTATATACAGAGTTTCATGGTTTTATCTTCAACGGTTGGGAACTTTTATGTTGACATTCATCCCCATTTCAGCCCCAATTTCACCCCCGTACAGTTCGAAACTACAAAATTGATAGAACAATCATTCAATTGCTGCGTGTCAAGTGTCGAGATACAAAATTTGATAACCTTGAAAATCACGAATTTTCATACAACCCTTCATCCCTTGTTTCACCCGCTTAGGGGTTGAATTTCGCAAAATCTATTAATTTAAAAAATGGACGCAATCTGTTTTTGTTACTATCCCCTGTAGGTATAGTTTGCGTCCATGGCGGACGCAAACTGCATGTTTTATAAATTCGGTGTAGTAATTCGCGTCCACCTTATTTTAACTGTTAACTATAAAAAAAATAAACAAATTCATAATTCATATAATTCCTTATATCACTATCAACGTCTAGAAATAGCTATGTGTCCAAATTGCATATAAAACAATAAAAGACTTACGTTCAAACGCACCGGTGCCCACTATTTTTTTTTCATAATTCCGCGTATTTGCACTGTCTTTTTGAACAACCGTCACAAACTATTTTTTTACACAGGATTGGTTTCAAGCACGGAGCTGTTGTTTATGTGTGCATGCTTCTTATACATCGAGGTATTAGCCGTATTAATTTTGCGACTTATTGGTGTGTTAGTATACTAAATTTCGTGAGTTTTTAAATGGAGATCCGTAAAATGGACGCGAACTGGGCGATGGACGCGAACAGGCGAACTTACCCTAATTCCGTAATTTTGTCTCTAACTATGTGAAATAGATGTGGTCCAGCCAACCTGACGTCAGAATGGCTGCCCACTTTCTTTTCATGTTTTTTCACTACTCATCGAGGTACTAATTATTTGAACTAAGGTATCAAATAGTACCAAAAAGGTACTAAAATTTGATGGTTATCAAACATAAAAAATCAGACTTGGTCCAGCGGTTCTGACGCTCACTATATTTTGACAAAGGACATTGCTGGTTTATATTTTGGTTTAATTAAAAAACTCACTTATTTAATTGTTTTTAAAAAGTCGAAACGTATCGCATCTTCCTTCTCTTTCACTCTTATAAGATCTGACAGTGTCGGAAGAGACGTCTTGCTACACGGACGCACGTCGGTCTTTGCTCCGTTCGCCGTTCAATATTCAATAAATAATAAAGTAGCCAAGTGCGAGTTGGACTCGCCCATGAAGGGTTCCGTTCCAGCAAGTAACATAATATACATAGTACACATAGTTCTTGTAGGTCGTTGTAACTTTGATCGAAGTTTTAATAATAGTGTATTTATGACGTACTAAAAAAAAACTACTCATCAGATCGAGTTCAAACTAATTTTCGTTGGTAGTTTTTATGGTAATGTACATCATATATTTTTTTTAGATTTTTCATTCTCTTATTTTAGAAGTTAGAGGGGGGGGGGACACACATTTTACCACTTTGGAAGCGTCTCTCGCGCAAGTTATTCAGTGTAGACAAAAATTATATTAGAAACCTCAACATCATTTTTTAAGACCTATCGATAGACACCCCAAACGTGTAGGTTTGATAAAAAAAAATTTTTTGAGCTTCAGTTCTCAGTATGGGGGACACCCCTAATTTTTGTTTTTTTAAAAAAACTTTTGTAAAAATCTTAATGCGGTTCACAGAATACATCTACTTACCAAGTTTCAACAGTGTAGTTCTCATAGTTTCGGCAAAAAGTGGCTGTGACATACGGACGGACAGACAGACAGACAGACATGACGAATCTATAAGGGTTCCGTTTTTACGTTTTACGGAACCCTAAAAATGATCAATTCTTACAAACGTTAATTGAGTTCATATGGTCTAAAAATTTGACACCTTCGTAATCAGGAAGTTTGGCTCAACGGTTAGTGAGCAACGTACGTCAGCGGTGGACGGATGTAACACTGAGATCGAGCCTCACCACTGTGAAATCTTTTTGCATGTTTTTTTTCATAACATTGTTGTTAGATTCTTTCTCCGATGTTTTCAAGCTTTTAAACTATATATTAAAATTTAGTTTCACCTGTCCCGAAGCCACAGATTAGAAAATAGTTACTACGAAACCGGATGCTTATTATCAAATCTTGCAAAAAGTTGAAATCTCGCATTATAGGTACGTGTGTAAATTTTATTGCAAACAATGGTATGAAAATTTTATGATGCTGATCTGATGATGGAGCCGGAAAGTTGCCATAGGAACTCAGGAATTAAAAGACATAGCCCCACCGAGTTTGGACTTATTTTCTTTGTCTTGACGAGTACTTTGGTGATAGATGGTAACCAGGGTCTGATGATGGAGCAGGAAGGTGGTCATAGGAACTCAGTAATTAAACGACATAGCTCCACCGAGTTTGGACTCGTTGTTTGTCTTGACGAGTACTTTAGTGCTAGATGGTAACCAAGGTCTGATGATGGAGCTGGGAGGTGGTCATAGGAACTCAACAATTAAACGACATAGCTCCACCGAGTTTGGATTCGTTTTCTTTATCTTGACGAGTACTTTAGTGCTAGATGGTAACTAAGGTCTGATGATGGAGCTGGAAGGTGGTCATAGGAACTCAACAATTAAACGACATAGCTCCACCGAGTTTGGACTCGTTTTCTTTGTCATGACGAGTACTTTAGTGCTAGATGGTAACCAAGGTCTGATGATGGAGCTGCAAGGTGGTCATAGGAACTCAGTAATTAAACGACATATCCCCACCGAGTTTGGGCTCTTTTGATTTGTCTTGAGAAGTACTTTGGTGCTAGACGGCAACCAGGGTCTGATGATGGAACTGGAAGGTGGTCATAGGAACCCAGCAATTAAACGACGTAACCCCAATAACCCCATCGAGCTTGGGATCATTTGATTTGTCTTGACGAGTACTTTGGTGCTAGATGGTAACCAGGGTCTGATGAAGGTGCTGGAAGGTGGTTAAGGGATGACAGTAATTAAACGAGTACATTGGTGTTAAATTCTAAGACGCTGTTAAAGTCTACGTTATGGCTCATCTATTCGGGAGAACGGTGACTGCCGATTCGGACCCCCACGCGCACCACTCGATGTCAGCGTGTAATGCCGCTAACTTATAAACGATGAAGGAAAACATCGTGAGGAAACCGACATGTAAGTACCTAGAGTGTAGGTACACCTCATGTGACATTTACCAACCCATACTTGGTTAGCGTGGTGGATTTATAACCTAGCCCCAGCCTAGATCTCTCCTTGCGAGTGAAGGCCCAGAGTCCCAGCAGTGAGAATAAATAGTGGGTTGCTTACGCAGATTGTAACCAGGTCTGATGATTAAGCGGAAAGATGGCCCTACGTAGTTTAATTTTGCAAGAGACGTCATTTCTTTAATACTACATTTTTAGATTTGGCGATGTATTGAAAATAAATCGCTGCTTTGAGACAAAAGAGCCACAACTCAAAATTCAGTTATTTTATTTTTCAACTTTCCTACTTCTGACGATTTTCTACCATTCTCTATGTATTTTAATTGGCTATTACTTGATTATTTCTACATTGTGTTAAAATTAATAATCATAAGAATAAAATTAATATAAATGTGTGGAAGCGGGGTTTGTATAAAATAGACATGATTTTTACCGTTTTCATAGATATTGGTACGGGATACTTCATTCGTTCATTCGACTTGCACTTGGCTTATTTTATATACATTTGATATATCTTATGTATCATGTAAAAATACCGTGTAATTAGTCTCTTAGCCCTCTAAAACCCATTAACCTTACCCAACTTCGTCGGATCGACGATGCGAATATGAAAAAAAAAAAATCTAAATTTTAAGTGCGCTGTCGCACCCATTGCTGCTTCCGTATAGTCTTAGTTGGGCCGTTGCCCTCATAACACACGGTAATATTTCTTATATGGGAGGCCTGTGAGAGCCAGACCAGCAACCATGACTCGTCGAATCGACGAAGTTTTGTATTAATGACACTTTTTTACAATAAGGAAGTTTCCAATTGGATAAAATCAAAAAATGATTACATAGAAGATAATAGAAATAAATTATACAAACTGCAAAAAATACTTGGATATCTCAACAAATGACGAATCTGTGAACATTTTAAAATTATTAATTAAAAATTAAAAAGCCGCGCGGCGCGTTCACCGTGTGACGTCACGAGCTACGACGCGGTCGCGCTGTAGGTTAGAAAGGACGCAATAGAATCTGATTTCGCGGCAGAGAAACCAAAACTTCGTGCTAATACTATCTCGAATGTGGTGACGTATAGCATTGACACTATTATCATAGTTTAAATTGTTTTATTCGCAGACGATACCTCTGTGTTATTTAAAGTTAAGAGAGGGGGGCAAATGGATTACTGTTGTATCAATAAAAATTTAAATATTTTGAGCGACTGGTTCGACGCCAACAACTTAGCTTTAAATCCGGGAAAAACAAAACGCATACGTTTTTCACTGTCAAATTTACAAAACTTTAACGTGAAAATAGCTATAAAAGGTCAAATAATTGAACAAATCCAATCCACGTTATTTTTAGGAATAATCATTGACTCCAAACTCCAATGGAGTCCTCATATAAATAAATTGGCGGACAAACTTAGTTCAGCTGCACATGCTGTTCGCCAAATAAGAGGAATATCAGATGTGGCAACTGCCAGGCTTTTTTACCATGGATACTTCCACAGCATAATGTCTTACGGTATATTATTGTGGGGTTCGGCGGCAGAAATACAATATTTGTGCTACAAAAGAGAGCAATACGCGCTATCTATAAGTTAGGCCCGAGACAATCTTTGAGAGATTTATTTGATACAATTGGAATCCTCACAGTGCCATCGCTTTACATATATGAGTGCATCATGTATGCTAGAAAAAATAGATGTCACTATGCTAATAAGTCCGATGCATCGCATTATAAAAATAGACATGTGTATCCGCGTTGTAGATTACACGAGACGGACATTTCTTTCATAAAAAACAGTGTTCGTTATTATAACATTGTTCCAGAAAAGGTAACAAGCCTAAATGAGACAAAGTTTAAAAATGAAGTCAATAAATATCTGGTATGCAGGGCTTACTATGAAGTATGAAGACAAACAATTTTTAAAGGACAAAAATAATTGGACAAAATCATTTTCTACACGTACATTGACATACATTTTGTAATATCTCTTTTATATGTATATATTTTTTTTAAATTCAAGTTTTAATATAATTCTGTCGTTTTCATACATTCTGACAACGCCTCTCTACAGCTGCATTGAACTGACTAGGCCCAACTGAATAGCCGCTATTTATTTTTAAATTATTTTCTTTTATATACTTCTTTATATAAAAGAAAACTTGAATATAATTTAAATTTGTATAGTATAATTTAAATTTGTTGAATTTTTTAAACTATTCTTTGTATTTTGTAAATGACGCTACCAAGTGTATATCTGTTATACCTAAGGTCTGAAATAAAGAATCTGAATCTGAAGTTTATATTAATAAAATTGACGTAAAGTTTAGACTATGACCTAATCCCCATTAGTGCGCGGACAGTCTAATAAAATTTACCAATAGTCGACAGACAAAAGTTTTGGTGTTTTAAACTAGGTAATAATCCGTGGTAATCAAGTGCATATATAAGAAGTGTCAATCAAACTTTCAACATAAGTTAATCATTATTTACCTACCTATTTTCTCTACCATTCTATTATTATTTTTTTGTTTTTAAATTAACGGCATTACGCACATGACTCCGTAAAGACAGTGGTGCGCACGCGTTGGATTCGAACGAGAGGCTCCGAATCAGTAGTTGCCGTTATCCCAACTAGCCGTAACCCTCCCATGTAACACACTAAATTTTCCCACAGTTGGGACTCGGGGCCTTATCTCGCAAGGATAATGCAGGCTTTAATCCACCACACTTAATCTTTCCTCACGATGTTTTCCTTCATCACTTTTTTAAAGTTCAAAGCTACAGTGGTGCGTGTGGCGTGTGAGACCAGCCATAATTTATTCTAGATACATTTGTACAATTTATTGCACATTTTTTTTCTTCAAATATAAACATAATCAGTGAAATTGGACAACAACAAAGGCGTTTCGGTTTTCGGTACGTTTGTATGGACTAGTGGCGTTGTTTTTTTTTTTAGCGGCCAAAGATCTGTTATCACTTTATTATATCAGTGAATAACCTTGACGCTATATATAATGTGCAATCAGATTTGCTCTAGGTAATATCGGAGCTGAATTATGGGCTATCAAAGTTATTTATTTTTTGTATTTTTGTATGGGCTTAGAGGCTTCGTTTTTTTTAGCGGCTAAAGATGTGTTAGAGCTTTTTTGAAATATTACTTTACATCAAGGGTATTCGTGCAATTAGATTTGCTGTAAGTTATGTCGGAGCGGAATTATTGCCTTTCAAAGTTTTTTTTGGGTAATTAAAAAAAAACATTATAGTGACAACGGATCTTTGGCCGCTTTAGAATATGGCGATACCAGTCCATGTAAAAAAACTTTGAAAGACCATTACTCAGCTCCAATTTGACGTACATTAAATCTGATTGAACCAATACCCCTGAGGTATGGTAATGTTTTAAAAAAGTGACAACAGATCTTTGGCCGCTGAAGGAAATGGCACCACTAATCCGTATAAAAATACACAGAAAAACAAAAGCCAAAACTCAGTTCCGATATGACTTACAGCAAATCTGATTGCAAAAAAAACGACGCCAACTTTACCCAAACCCCTTTATATAAAACGAATTTATACTCATGTAGGATATGTATGTATACTGAATGTAATTATTATTTTTTGTTACTTTGACTGTCACAAAGCCTTTTTACAAATGTTGTTGTAATTGACGAGACTCCTTTACAGCTGAAATTTTAATATCTACATTGTTATTTGACATTTTAAAACCATTTAAAACAAAGACATTTGCATGATATAAATAGGCTTGTTTCCACTAAGAATTAATTGGATGGATTAGAGGTTCTTACTATTGATTAAGATATAGAGATTAAAAAAAATAAAACAGTTTATCAAAATAAGTAAAGATTATTAATATTTTTAGTAAAGAAAATCTGAAAAAATAGGCATTGAGTCACGTGACAGTTAACACCAATCAGAAAATGTGACGTCACACCGTACTAAACATCACTAGACATTACTAATGTTGTTGACATTTTTATAGTACTAATATTATTATTTTTTATTTTTATTTATTCTTCGCCATGGATACTAGTTCTTCAGCCGCTTAACTGAACTAGTTTGTTATTGTTTTACCACTATTCTTGAGGAAAAGTGACAGTTTTTTTAACATTTACATTACTAAGATTATATATACTGTGTCAAATGCTTTCATCAAAATGATCTTCACAAAAATACATTCTTGATTTAGTGGCCATCATTCCTCCTCGCAAGGGTTTGCCACTTTTTTCGCATTTGTGGATCGTTTGGAACATAGATGAATAATTTGTTTGGCGTATTTATACTTGTGCTTGTAAACTGGGGCACTATGCAGTTCTTGTAATACGAGGGATTCATTTTAAATTAAAAACGTTGACTAAGTCCTTACACAAACACATATGTTTGCCCCGGCGTGACATCATTCAAGACGCCATAACAGTCTGGAGCGTTTTTGTGCAGAAATTTGTTTGCTTTTTTGAAATGCAAAATACATATTATTATTGTAAATGTAAGTTTTTTTCAAAAATATAGATGTTTCGGAATACTATCAACATTAAGCTATATTATTAACTAATTTTTATTTAAATTTAGTACAAAAGCCTATTCCAAAACAGTTTATAAATGTTTCATTTTACAAACGTTTCGCATGTTTTACATTTTTAAAACATAATAATAACTTTTGAAATAAAAATAATTTTGTAAAATTTTGTTTGTGGACCTTTCGTTACAAAGCAGCAAAATGGTATTGTTGTAAAATCTTGTTTTTCGTGTTGTAATGAGCAATAGTGGTGGATTATTAACTCGCGGGCTCCTCTATTGATGATGATGATAACTATTATGGTTGTATTTAAATATACGTATTTAATGATTGACAACGTTCATAGCGCGTTGAAAACACTAGCTTTCGTCGATCACCGAAGTTAAGCAACGGCCGGCGTAGTCAGTACTTAGATGGGTGACCGCCTGGGAATGGGAACACTATGTAATGTTGGCTTTTTGCTGTAGCTACTTTTATGCAATTAATGTTCGTGTCGAATAAATCTATTTGACTTCAAATAGATGAGTGAGTAGCGCTTATAATAATTAAATTAATTTATTTTTCGAGTGCCTATTGGTGATTTCGAAGTCGGTTTAATTTTGTGTATAAAATAAATTAATTAGTAATTGTGTATTATTGTAATTGTATACCGTACATTCACTAAAATCATTAGACAAAAATTAGACAATCTGGCGAAAAGAAATCTCATTATGTCTGTAAGCGGTGGAAAGTTAGTTATTATTTATAGGCTTTATTCATAAAATTTCGATAATGTTCTTCACAATCTGAAAAAGTGCAAAAAGATATTGAATGAAATTACAAAATATTTTAAAAAGCGCCATCTATGATCTTCGCGCGGTAGCTTTTTGTTTCCATCAATACTAACTAATAATGTAGTCGGCTGAACGCGGTTTGCATGTGGGGGCGCTGTCTTATCGAAGTTTTAAAGAGGCGTGGCTTAAATTTGAATTTGTGAATTTCATTTATGTGTTGTCAGCACCTTAACACAGGCTACTTTTTCTCGCGAAAAAATCGTAATTGGATACCACGCGGGTGCAATCGCGTGGCACTGCTAGTAATAATGATGATGTCGTACGCGTCGTGTCCTACGATGGCGACTATGGTTAGTTTCTGGCGTGCGCTCGAATGTAGCTGGCAAATCCAAACTTCGGCTTCGTCTTGAAGATCCGGCCTTCTACCGCCTAACTAAATCGGATTTGGCTTTGCTATTGCCACCTTTATCTTTTCAAACGAAAAGAAAAGAGAGAGAAACATCAAGACAGTTTTCATTCGGCGGTAGACCCCCCCCCCCCCTCCCACCTCCTCCGGTCGCATGTCACGCAGTAGAGCTGGCCCGCACATAAACCTCAAACGCCTAACTCGTAAGAGCCGATCGAGACCTTCCTACTACTACACATACAATAGTAATAATATATACCTGTCCAATGACGGGGCTGCCTCCTAGGAAGCCCTTGTGCGTAGCGACGGTGACCTCCACGTGTCGCGAATGCAGCTCGGCGAGTGGGATCACCCACTCGAACTGCTCATCGAACTCCGGCATACAGTTGTCTTTCACGACCTAATAAACAAAACAATTTCAATAAGCATGGGAACATGTCATAGAATCTCTTTATTGCACTTAATCTACCTATATAGGTACATTTACTACCCGTTCCGGTTTCGCTCGGTTATAGTCATATAAAGACTATTAATCGCAATAAAAACTATCCTATCTTTCAAGTTGGATAAAACTGTACATGGTGTAGTAACTTTATTAATCTGTGACATGGTGTGCAAATTTGCCTAAAATCGGTTGATTAGTTTATTTATGAGTCAATTGAGGATAAACAACGTGACGCGTAATTTATATATTTATCCGTCAGTTGCGACTCAATTTAACCAGTAAAGCGGCAGGGAGCCCATATGGGCTCGTCGCCGGATAAGAAGATAACTAAGAAGCTCCAATCAAATAATTAATGATACTATTGTAGTGAAAAGCCATAATGTCTAGAAACAACATACTTACCACAGTTTTACGTTTGGAGTCCTTGGAACGTCCAGGTAGCAAATATAGCTTAACATATGGGTCTGGCACGTTAGTGGGGTCTTTCAGGGGTATGTTCCTGTAAATATTCATATCAGAGATGTCAAAGTTGTAAATAATAAACTTATTATCACTAAAGAGATGAAAAAAAAGTTATTACATAAATTGTATATGTAATAATGTACAATATAATCTAAATATTTGGAGTGTAGGTACATGTACCTACAATATGATCTGAAGGAAATTTTATTACAGTAGGCACTTACGCGATCTTGTGGACAACGACGTACAAAGTTTGATGCTGCATGCTGTAGCGTAGAGACAGCAATATGCGACCCAAACCGGCCTCACCGGCAGACCTACAAAATGTTACATAAAGATTAGTCAAATAATTTTCTGACAAAAAATACAACTATAATTTTATGTTTGTAAAACACGAATATGTCCCTTTAGGCAAAAACAGAACAAGCTCGGAACAAGATGTAGAGTATAAGTTAACATTTAGATATTTACTTATTATATCCAACCATAAAACGTACACCTAGCAGTAATAGTAACCGATATGTTATTATTTCGTAAGGATACATAACTATCAGCGTCCCGCGGTTTTACCGGAGTAGTTTCCGTTCCCGTTATTTTCCCGTGATAAAAATAAGCATAGCACATTCTAGACTGTAATCTTTGAAAATCGAAACTTTTACATTTTTAAATACTAGTAGGATTACTTACAGTATTTATTACTTAATTAGTGTAACATGATAGTAATAGTTCGATCGCATGTTTTTTTTTAAAGGATAGAAGTGCCGAGACGAGCAGCAGGACATGTGCCTGACGGTAAGCAACATGCCTACCACACAACAGCACAGTGACACGCAGCTATTGGAACATGAAGAGTCCAATTCATTACCTGACACTGCACTACGCTCGTCACCCAGAGATATAAGATTTTTTATCTCTATGCTCTGTAATTTCACTGGAAACATTGCCCTTCAAACCGGAACACAGTAAAGTTTGCACATTACTGCTTGGCGGTAGAATAACTGGCAAAGGTGTGGTACTTTCTCAGGCGAACTCTACAAAGTGTCCTACTACTACGACGCTTGTTCTACGTTATATCAAGGGTGGACGTATACTTACGTGGTCAGAGATGACGTTCTGTGGACTAGTTTGGGAGTATCGTTTTCTGACGGCGGCTGGTATTCTTGAGGCACATCTGACAATATACATATTTTTGAGGTTAGAAACGACATTCATCAATAAATGCTTTTTTTATTTTATTAAAAATATACATAAGTTAATTTTACGCGAACAAACATCATTCCGTTTCTCAGGAGTGTTAAAATGTGATGATAACCAAAAGACAAATGGCAATTACATGAATGTAATTTGTCAACATATACGTGAATTTACGTAGACAGAACGTTAGAATTTAATAAAATATTTTCGAGCGATGTTAAGCGTCGATGGCGCCATTTATGATTTTTTTTATCTCGTCTGAATACTTATCATGATAAAGGAGATGTGTTTTTTCTTAATGTAGACTTCGACGATGAATATATTTTCACGAGAATGACTTTTAACTTAAAGTTTATGTTAAGTGTTATCATTATTTCAACATGAGTTCATGGGACCGGAATCGTAATGTAACTTGATTTAAGAATCTGAACTTACAAAAGTAATTTTATTGTAATCGGGTACAGAATCATACATACCGACTTCTTTTTCAATGACCTCTACAGGAATTGACTTTTGAGAAGCGCTGTCTGGCGCAGGCTCATCGATGTTCTTCAGTTCCGGAGCTCCTGGTTCTGACATCAACACTGAGAACAAGATATATTTTATGTGATTCAAGACAAGCAATGCAATTCACAGTAATATCAATCCATAAATCCTCAGTTTTCTTTGATATATGTACACGAAACATATTAGACTACAGGCATAGAATAGATAATACAGATAGAACGGACACTCCCCACCCCCCGCCAGTTTCAAGCTTCCTACCCCGCAAGAACGCAAGAAGCACTCAACGAAGGGTTATATCGGACGACAATTTTCTATGAGAATACGACCATGACGCTGTGTTATTTAAATTTAGGTACCAATTTTTTCATCTGTTCAACGAACAAGAATAACAGATTTTTAATTTCATAAGAATTTCTATAATATAGGTACTAGGATTGAATCGTTTTTCTACTGTGTTTTGATAAGTTCACAATTTTAAGTTAAGAATAAGAGATTTTTGATTTCATAAGAATTTCTACAAAGATTGAATCATTTTTATAAACTGTGCTACTGGTTTTAGAAGTACGCGCCAACACTGAAGTCCTGTGACGAAATTATTAAACTCGTTGTTTTTAAGCTGCGGCTTTCGTTAATCGTTGTGAAATACGTCAGTGGCGCCAATAACGTGTGGTAACGAGTGATGGCGCGGAGTATAGTTCGCTTAGTCACTAGTGTTGCCAATTTAGTAGATTTTTTTACTAAGATTGCTACTATTCAGATTTATTGGTAAGTGATTATTTCTTAGCATTCAACCGACTCAAAAAAAAGAAAGAGGTTCTATATTAGACTATCTGTACTTTTATGTGCGTCCATGTATATATTATGTCGGTCAATAGTTAACAATGAATATAGGATTTCATCTAGTAGTATGCTTATTTAAGATTTCGCAACAACCGTTCATTAAAAGCAGTAAGAGGATACGAGTACATTGACTATTGGAATGGATAGTTCCAAAAAAATTAACGATATTTTTAAAATGAAACTTATTCAGTAATTAACGGCTTTGACATTGACTTATAAACTTTACCGGTTCTAGTACTACCGGTACTACTACGATTTAGTTTCATTTTTAACCAACTTCAAAAAAGGAGACGGATCTCAATTCGTTTATATATTTGTTACGTGATAGCTCCATTTATTGTGAAACAAAGGACATAAGCCCAAATCACATTGAAAAAACCCAGGTGTGGACCTGGGTTTTTTGATGTACCTCGGATTTTAAGTTATTAGTAATAATATTCAAAACTATCATCATCATCCGTTTGAGTGGCTAACCTGCGTTTTTTTGCCTGTAGAAGTTTTGTAGAAGTTCGTGTCAAAAGCTCGTTTTATGGAACAAAATATGTTGTATAATTTGGTGTTAATGATAGAAAAATAATATATACCGGCTGAGTCATAAAGATACATATCAAACAATGCACGAATATGCTTAGGTTCTTTTCGCGATGGGTGGCCTTGGAATTCAAATTTAACGAGTGTAAGTAAAATAATTCATGATAATACGCTTATTTTTGGTAATGTACTTTGGACTTTGTATTCAATTATCAGTATGCTTACATCGCGGGTCAAATCTGGACAAGTACTAGCACAAGCACAGCACTAGCATAGGCCTGGGATATGAGGCGTAGGAACTTGAAGAGAGGTATATGCTAAGATGTTATGAAGATGATGATGATGATTACATCGGATTGCAAACAGTATTGGTGAACTTTAAAAAAAACGCCTACAAAACTACACTGATAAAAAAACATGTTAGCCACTAATTTGGGTTACGGGAGTGGTGTAATTTTTTTTCCTAAAATATATTTACATACAATTATTAGATTTTTTTGAGATTAGATACAATTATTTTGTGCCGAGGTCAGGGTACGATTTGGGCCATGTCTCCTTTGATGTTTCTTTTTTTTTGGTAGATCACAGTTTTGAAATATGAAAACAAAACTAAAAATTACTTTCGTTTATTTTTGTTCAAGTTTTTTATGATCGTCGTTGAAATTTGGTCAATTAAGTTTCTGAATTTAATTTGAAATTTAAACTGATTTTTGTTTATTCGGCGCAAATATGATCGTGATTTGAGTATAATAGACTCACTTACTATTCTCACAATACTTATTTAAAGTTTTATGCGATCCTTACTATAATGCGAATAAATAAATCACTATTTATCAATATACAAAAGTAATATTTTTTAAGCAATTAGGAATAAATTAAATCCGGAACTAGCAACATTATCTTTCCGGCCGGTTCGTAGTTTATTTTCACAAAATTGAATTGTGAGTTTTGAGTTGAAAAATCATGTTTTTCTTTACTGTGCTGACATGAGATGTAAATAATTAGTTTGTGCAGTGTATGATACCTACTCTGATATACCTAGTGAACTGTGATAACGCCTTGCAACTTATGAACGTTGTTGTACCTAATCTAATGTTCTGTGACTAGCCTACCTATAATGAAATACGCGATATGTGGAGTGATTAATTAATATATTGTCAGAATAAAGTTTTCTCTTTGGGTAAGTGTACTTAACTAAAAATCAATTCGTCCATGGTACCTTTATTATCTCCTATTTTGTTTTAAATCTTCTCCCTTCTGGTTGTTGATGAAAGTTATATTTACCTACATTAAAGATCGAACACTAACTAGGTAAAAGATTATAGGCCACTTAATACAGGCAGGTGAACTCACGGGTCACAGCTATTCCATAAAATAATTTAGTAACCCTAGATGACACGCACACATGCGTAAATGCGTTCGAACGACATATGCGTAGTTGTGTGAGTGTAGGTATGTCAACTGCACCGTCTGTATAGATTTTAGGCCGAGTGTCCGGGGTGTGCTACAGGCCCGTGATCAAAATTTACGGGTCAAATCAACCACCATTTAGGATGATAGAAGGGTATAAAGTAATAAGATTCAGCACTATTCCGTCACTTGTAAGCTGTCCAACTGAGCACAATTGAAGAGGGGGGGTTCCAATCCTCGATCATTTCTCCTTGTCGCATGATTTTTGTACGGCGTTGCGGAATAATAGATTAGAAGAAGTATGGAAGCTATAAAAATTATACATTTTTAATAGTTTGGCGGAAAAAATTATGATGTGCCGACGATTAGGGAGGTCAGGGATTACACATCTGCTTCCGTACTGCCCTTTTAACTATCGGACGGTCATACAGAAATGTAATCGGTATATGGTACCATGGTATATATTCAAATTGTATCCATTGGAAAAACTTTACTCGGGCTTTATATTACATTGCTTGACTCTACGTAAAACTAAAGTAGAGTCAAATCGTTTCGTCCAAGTTTTCGGAACGTCAAAATATATCGGTGGTGCCTTTTTAAATAGAAAAAAAAATTGGCATGCTTTTTTGCTGAGTCCAAAGTACTAAACAAAAACTTAAAATTGTACCTGGATCGGGGTGGAAAACCGTGGGGGCAGGCGCGGGCGGCGAGGGTGTGCGAGGGCCGTCTTTGTCGTCAGCGGCGACGGGCGGAGACGGGGCTTCGGGAGTGATCGGCGTCGGCGCCGCCGGGGCGGCCCCGGGCGCGGGGGCTTCCAGCTGAGCCTCGGCCTCTTCAACGGACTCCTCTCGCACCGCTTCGTTCAGAATCTACCCACACAAATTATACTTCAAAAACATAGGCCTCGATTTCATGTAGCATTCGTCAATCTGCACTTTGCTAGCGTAATCGATGCCTTGATACTACTCATTATGGAAGGAGATCTAGAGCCTCAGCAGCGGAAATGAAAAGCCTGTTCATTTTGTATACTATAGACATAGAGTAACAGGACGAGCAAATACAACACGTCAACCTCTAACAGCACAGACCCGTAGCTATTTAGACATGAATAATTCAAATCACTGCCTAGCACTGTACTCGGCCCGTCACCCAGATATAAAAGATACCCTGAATTTCTCTGGAAATATTGACCTTAAAATCAGATCATTCTTTACATTAACGTTTGGTAGTTACTTATCAGGTGGTTTGGTAGTTCATAATTAGGTAGGTATAATGTAAACTCTTTGGCAATAGAATCAGGGATGTTACGGAGCTTCGACTCCGACTCTGATAAGTCGGAACTTCCGATTATTATTACACCTTCGGTTCCGAAACTTTTAAAACGGAGGTTTTAATCGGAGGTAAGGTGTACAAATATTTGAGAAAAATCCTTATTGTGGTGGAAAGTAAATGAAAATACAAAATCCCAACCGCTTAAATCGATTGCCCGTCAATGTTTATCGTGTTTGACAATATTTTTTTATTTATCCCCAATAAAAATGTCTCTCCTGCCATCATTTCTGATATGCCTCCGACTTCGGTTACGACTCCGGTTCTGACTCCGACTTCGGTTCCGATAAAATGACCTCCGTTACATCCCTAGGGTTATTGGTAATCAGCCTGCATCCTTTTAAGGGGATGTTAGGTACATTCAATACGTCAACTTTTGTTCTACAGTTTTTAAAAATTTATGTTTATTTTTATTTTACAAAATAAATAAAAAATGTTTTTGCACAGTCTAAAAGCATCGAACTCTCCGTAACAATTCGTAACAAGAGTGCGTACGCTCTTTAACGCGCAAAAAATTATGTGCCGAAGTGAATAAACACTAAAAAGTCACTAAACAGTACAAAAAAGGGCAACAAACACTTTTTTTTTTGGGTTTTCTATTGAGTTTTAACGAAAGTTGTAGAACAAAAGTTGTTTGTTTAAATATACAGAACATGCCCTTAAACGGATGCAGGCTGATTACCAATAACCCTGTATAAGGCATAAGAATAGCAAAGGCAAAAGTACTCAGGTGGAGTCTGCAAAGAATTCTACCACTATGTTGTAATACTTACTCTCAATTGCAAAGCCATGGTAATCTTAGACTCGGCGCCCGATTTTTGCATCATCAGCGGCTGCGATAGCATCGTGAGGTCTTTCTGTTTCAGCAGCAGAGCGATACTGTACACCATTTGGCCAAGAATACTGCCCGTCTTTTGATCCAACACCTGCAACGAAGTTACTAGATTATTGTGGGACTAGCTAAGCAAACGTTTCCCGCCAGTTACTGCAGTTTCAAATTATGGCAGTGAATTTTTAACAATGTTCGAGCATATCGACAGCCAAAAAAACAACATGTGAAGTTAAAGTGTATGAAATGTGAAATGAAGTTGGCTGATAACTGTCTCTTCAGATTGAATTTTTAAAAATGCGCACGCAAACCGACGCCAAAATTCGACACACTGAAGTTAGTTACATGTTTTTTGTTAAATGGACCTTTGGCAGTTTGCCTCAAATGGCCTCTATTGCCTAGCCAACTTTGGGCTAGCGTTAAAGGAGCCTTAATATTAGTAAAACCCTGTAAAATTTTAAGTATTACTTCTTGCGTACACACATTAGTACGCACACATGCCTACACACTTATTTATAACATTACATTTGATTTGAAGTCACTTGACCATTTTCCACAGTTTTACCTTAATTTCCAAATTGTCTATCTCCGGGTTTTGCACGAGGAACGAGTACCCGATCTCGTAGACGGGCGAGTCGGTCCGCATTTGTACGGCGGTGTTCTCCGTCTTCTTGCCCACAGTGAGCGTCAGGTACGGGTCCGGCTTCGACTGCGCCCGAGCGTTCTGCACACAACTTTACTTGTAATTTCTGGCAATTTTATAATGTTTCCTTTGATGAATGGGATTCATTATCTTGACAAATATGTTCCGGTACTTACTGGCAACTTTTTGCAGGAGTCAATGTAGACCGAAAGAACAGCAGAACTTATGTCTCCAGTCTTGATTAGAAGAGTCTCAGTCAAAGCCTGAAAGCAAACGATTTTATGTAAACTCGTACCTATTTCAATATGATTAAAAAGGAGTAATGCTTTAATTGCTGGAAAAGTAATGCCAAAAATTTGCGATTATAACGCAACAAGAAAACAAAATCATCTTAAAATTTGATGTTTTTTTATCATATTTAGAAATAGGATAATTTTCTATCTATCTCTCTATTGTGACACAAATAAACAGAAACTACTTTACTTCACGTAAAACACTTGTACTACTGATAACTACTACAAGCCTGACTTGACGGCCATAATGAAATTGCAAATGTAAGTTTACAGCACTCCATAGTTCATACATGACTAATACATTATAACCTAAGACCCTAGTTTTTAAATAAATTATATATTTGAGAGTAATAGAGATATGAATTGTTTATTTTCTAGCGTTTGCTGTGAAAGGCTGTACTCACCCGGCTCAGTTCCGTCACGTCAGTGGTTAAACGATGCCACGACAATCTCAAATGAACCTTGCCATGCTTGGCTTGCTGAAGAGTTTGCACCTGCACAATAACACAAATTTGAATTAGCATCGCTAAAGGGTTGAATGCTACATGAAATAGGTACAACCAAGACAAGGAGATTTCTTTATGTTACATCATATATAGTTCTAGTAACGTAAATGTATGTCTAATAGTCGTGATAATGTATCTAAAGCTGTCTTATTACCCAATTAAGGGCGTCTTTCTTTCTATCTTCTGCTTCACCTGTGATTAATTTATGGTCTCACTAGAGTTGTCGAGTTTTCCTTATAAAGCTTGTCGCAATTAGATTCTACACCTTTGCCTTAAATTTCGTTTACTGACTTTTGAAGTGCATAACTATTATACTAAAGTAATATTCTACCGCGGACCAGTGTGCAAACATCGCTGTGTTCGGTTTCAAGGGTAAGGTTTCCAGTACAGGACTAAGAGATAAACCATGTTCGATCTTCGAGCGCCGTACAATGTTAGCCAGTGATTTGGATTCTTCATATCCAAACAGCTACGTGGACCTGTGTTGTTATGTCCAAGTGTGTTACTTACTATCAGGTGCTAGTATTGCTCTTAGCGACACACTAAAATAAAAAAATATATATAAGGCAATTGTAAGATTACTTACAGTATCCAAACGACCGAAGCGCACCACTTGGGAGATGTCCAACGAACATCTGGAAAACCAATACTGTTTAGATATCTTAGTAAAAAACACTTATTGGTCAGAAGATTGGTCACTTGGCCAATTATAGACCGATGTGATTAGTAGAAGCATTAGTGAAAAGCGTCTTGTTAAAATATTAAATTATTTCCATTGTGTAATATTTACAGCACAGGAATCGAAGTAAGATCGTCTTTCAAGCATCTGCTTACGAAAATAAATTTATGTAAATACCCTACCTAAAGGATAGCTTAGCGGCCAAGCTGTCCTTGAGAGATTTGAAATTTAGAGAGTGGGATGATTAAAAGAGGAAACACACACACACGCACTAAGAAATAGATTTACAGTGGATGATTCTGCAGAGGTCAACATATACATTTAGAAGAAAAAAAAGTTATAAAACAGCTAAGCAAACGCTGCATATAGGTTGACGATATAGTTTTCGAAATTGTTAGGGTCCATTTTCCTTCGAAAAACAAGTATTTATATTCTTCGCAGAAGCCGTTAAGTTTTTTTATAACATTAAAAATATGAAATATGAAAATTAATTGCTGCTTGTGTGTGAGAGAACATCACCTGAGGATGACTCAAACAATTTGCTGGGTTCTTTTTTTCCTCACATTTTATATTTTAACTCGCTGATGTAAACTCAATACTTATACTAAAAATACAAAACTTAATATTTCAGCGAGTTTCAGCTATATTTTTATGTTTTTATGTGTTTGGGAAGCTTTCGGATTATAAAAATAAATTGATCTGGTAAGCAAATGGAAGGACTTTCTTACTTAGACACTATCGTAGTCTGTATTAGAATGAACTCATAAAGCTTGTTAGATACGAGTAAAGCAAAGCCGCTTTCATTTTGATGGTGAGTTAAAATATTAGTTATTGTTAATTTTTAAAAAAGAAGTATAAGTTTGTTATGTTCATGAATTAGTTGACGTTGACGCTTTTAAACTGAAATTCTACGAGTTTTATACCTAGTGTTCATCTTAAGCGTGTGATTAGTATGTGCTACGCTAGTTATATAAAAGCATATCGAATTGTGACTGGTGGGTTTGTGAACAGTTGATTGTTACTGCCTTTTTGTAAATACTTGCAGCATGAGTGAAATTTAACGTGTATTTCTGTGACAGGTGAAAGAAGTCAGCCGAACCCAAACTTATATATCGTGCGGCACAGTGAATGAAACTTAGAAGTACCATTGTCAAAGGTGATTTGTCCTCAATACTGTGTTGTTTGTACTGTATTACAGGCTGCTGTGATGTATCATTTCCATATTACAAGTATGTGATGCTTGTTCTCCAATCCAGAAGTAAGGAAACGAGAAAATATGACCGCAGCAAACAAGCCAAGTCACAACTAAAGTGTGGTTCTATTCTATGCAGCGTCATACTGTTAGTATCGGTGTGGACATTCAGGACATTGAAAAGACTTAAGAGTGAGTCGCAGACCGACCTGCCGAGGTTCTCATCCCTGCCCGCACGATCCCAGTCGTATAATCTGACTGTAAGCACCGCCGTCGCGCTGCTTCGGACCAGAGACTGTCACAACCCACCGCATTATACATATACACATTGACACAATAGATGAAGCTGTACATGTTATCGTGTTATCTTTCAACAAACACCAACTTAAGTTCAATCGGTGAGTTTTAGTGTGAGTTAATAGTGTTCCTAATGACGCAAATGTCACTCACCACTGCCTAGGGATTATGTAGGGTGTCCCTAAATACAGTGCTAACCGTCCAGACATAAAATCACACCACAATTAGCAAAAAAACACACCCAGATTTAAAAGTTAGATCACCTTATTTCGTGGAATTTCAATATCATTATGGACAGTCTTCACTTTTGCTGTATATTAATTATAATTTATAATGACTTAAAACTTATTCCATTTATTTCCCGTAAACAATGATAGTAAAACCCACATTTTAATAAAAGAAAACAAAATACGAGAATGAGATGTCGCTAGTGAGACCAAGCCATGTGGTGGTAGACGGACCTGCCAAGAAAATCATCGTTCTGAATGCCCATTCCCGGGTCCCAGTCCCAAACTTCACACTCCAGCTCTTGACTCGTTCTTGAGCTTATTATGGCCTTGGGACAAAATCACAACAAATGGATACATTAGTTAATGTCTGGACTCGTAGAGCGATTTTGAAAACAGTTGGGCCCTGAATCTCCTGGCATGTGATGTTATTAATTTTGACAATTGACAATATGGACGAGGCTGACATTTTGCATTATGAACCGTTATTGAATTGAGGTAATGCCTCCCGTAACCTCATGGATATTGTAGTGTCTGTCAGAACAAATGATATACATATTAGAATCATAGACAAGAAAATTATGGAAAATTCAAGACAAGATAAGGAAACAACAGTAATAAATGATAAGAATAGATTTTTTGTACTAGTTTATAAACTTACCTTTATCTGAGAAAAGACAAGGGTGACTAAAACAAAGTGCAAGGCTAGTCCTACAAACATGCAGTAAAGCGTAATGGCTACATGAGAGGACCAGCATTAATGACATTGTGACTAACTTCTAAAATCTATGACACATTAATACAGAAATAATTCTACTCTACTACATACAATGAAGTCCTCTCATTTCTCAAAAGCGAGTTAATGATATTATCATGTACCGTCGGGTTCAGTACGAAATTTTGAAGGTAATGAAATGTGAACAATAGGGATCGAAAGCCAAATGTGTGTGACTGTAACCGTCAGGTTTAGCCCGCTCCACAGCTGGCGCCATCTACCGATTAGCGGTGCAACTATATACGACCCTCCACCGCCTGCGCCGCACAGCCCCGCGTCCGCTTACCTTCCGAGCTTGTCGTCGTCGTTCCCTTCGTCCTTGTCGAGTACCTCTATCTCCAATTGTTGCCCCAACGAATGCATTATACGCGCCTTTACACCAGACGCGCATAGTCCCACGCAAACATAAGTAAGGAAAACAAAATCTTATTCGCATGGAACTTGAGGAGGTTACCAGCCTCACGAGTGAGAGGCGCGTTTAAGCACACTAGTTAGAATAGAAGCGATAGTTTTTTTTCAAATAATAACACGTTACAAAGACAATTAATTAAGGAATATAAAACAGTTTGTTTTGTGACAACGAATCATCTGCGAGGAAAGTAATCTGCTCAAAGAATAGAAGAAGAAGAAAGCCTATATGAAATCTGAAGGATCTTATTTGCCCGCTAAGTATTTACACATCGTAGTTACAAGCAAATTACTTTCTCTGATGATTTGCCCAAAGTAAGTACTTTGAATCTTAAAACGAATTAAGTTTGCTTACCATTCCAATACGGCAGCTCTACCACTGGATTTACATTTAAACATTACAAAATAATAACAGAGATAATTAAGTCCTCTCGTTATGTGATGAAAGCAGACAGATTTTAAAAATTCCCATAGTAATAATAATCTAGGCTTTCCGTAGTGGTCTAGATGACGTTGGATCATTGATCCTTGACACCGTGGGAATTGTCAGGAGGGACCGGGTCACTCTGCAGGTCTGTTGTCACTCTTGTTTTTTTTTAAATTTATTTATGGTGAAATTATTATAATAACTTCGACAATATCGACGATCGACGTTCATCACATAGCGAGTGTGCTTCAGTGAAAATAAAATACAAAGCGAAGAGAATAGTAAGCAGACTTCAAAATAAAACGATACTGTGTGATAAGTGGAGTGAAAGACGCTTGAACGCTCATGCTCATTCCTGATAATGAAAAGTTGTAGATGTAATGGTATAAGATTATCAGAAATAAAGAACTCAAATGTTATAAAAAATTACACCTGATCCCGTTGATCCTCCATCCTCAACTAAAAACGTTGTTTGAATTCATAGCGATTAGGTACAGTTGATAATTAACAGAACAATTAAGCCGGTTATTATTTTGCTAAATCTCCACAGTCCCCATTGAATTCACAATGCTTTAATAACGCCGTTTTAAGGTTAACCATCTAATCTAATGCATAGACTGTGAAAATGAACCAATGAAGTTTGAATCTTCTTTATGTCAACTCTTATTAAGTTGAATTTTCTTTAATATGACGAAGATACTGCAAAAAAATATTTCAATGAAACGATGAAATGCTCTGTATTTTTATTGCTATGAAGGCGATAACTCTTTGGTACTTTTACCACTTTTGGACACTTTTGAACAGTCTTTTTACATCCCAGTCTTTTTTGGTTATTAATACACTCCGATGAACAACGAAAACCACTCGTTTATCTCTTTCGACTAAGAAAAAATAAGAATCCTCAATTTCGACTAAGTACTATTGACGACTTTCAAAAAGAGTTGGTCAATCAATCGTCAATGGTGGTTTGTAACTTGTTATGTAATGTAAACATGATATCGAAACGTGCTTACATTCCAGCAAATATCAGAAATGAGCTTATATTCAAACACTTACCATAAATCGTAAACATATCCCATACCGGTATTATTTATAAGAAAAATATGCAAGCTTTATTTCGTATATACGTAAAAATATGTGCTCTCTATTCAAACTGTAAATAAAATATTAGTATGTATACCGTTCACCACAACCTGTCATAAATCATAAACAAATATGGTGTCGAATGAAACACCCTGTTTTGTAATCCTAACATTTTAAAACAAGCCAGCAACATTTTACAAACTTTTTTATGTCAGTCAGATGATGGTGAACAGAAATTAGAACTAATCTAATTAGAAAAAGTAAGTAGTAGAAGATAGAAAGTATAAAGTTATGTAAAATAGTAAGGGATTAAACGTTGTTTAGGCTCACCTCACACCAGTAGTCCCATTTCGGATTGACGTTGTTATCGATGTGCTTGGTCTTCCATTGCTGCGCGCCCACTGTTATGATCGCGTACGGGTCCGACTTACCCTTACCTAAACGAAATTTAGAAATGTTCATAGTATTTACGCATAACCAGTATTTTCAGTTGCAGCAGTAACATTTTTATTTCAAAAATTTTCGTGGTGGTTTCTAGGTGTGTTTGCTTAGAATTATTATTATGTAGGCAACATTATTCATAGATGTGATGATATCATTTCATATAGATATTAAAACTATGTTCTCCCACATATGTTTAACAAAAAACATTAGTCTAAGTACATATTTATGTGCATTTTTCAAAATAAAGGAAAAAATCTTACCCAACATAGAGATGTCTTTCTTCATGAGATTTTCCGCTTTGACTAGATGAATACGTAAAACTCCCTGTACAAGAGAAAAAGTTAATTAAAATCTGTATTGGTCTAAAAAAGCTGAAATGTCTTTTCCACTCAATGGAGCAACAGCTAATTACTTTTTAGATGATTATGTAGAACACTTCTAGTAGGACGAAGCGATTCTGTTCTTAACATAAAGAAGACTGAGAACATTTTTTATTATTTTAGTCCCGAATATATTAAATATTAGTTTTTTTTTAAACGGGCATTAAAAGCAGTTGGTCTCAAGTGGTAGCTAATGCCTACTGAACTTTGGGCTTGCGTAGAAGGCGCAGGCACAGCGTCAGACAGGCACCATCCTATTTTTTAACCAATTTAAATTTTCGTCTCACTTCTAAGCAAGGTTATTTAAAATTGATGAGAGGATCTTCGCTGTAATAATTTAACATTAAAACAGTAGGTATATTTGGTGGTTAATTCTATACAATGCTAGCTAGGTGGCCTACCTCAGGTTCGGGCATGCGCAGATCAATGGTTGGTATTTCGTCGCTTAGCTTGATTGGCAGCTTGTTGGGTAGCACCATCATGTTGGCAACCTGCTCCACGATGCAACGTCGGAGGATGTCGCTGGAAGATTTACAAAAACACAACTGAATTGTCAAATCTCAATAAAAATACAGTAAAAAAAATAATTGAAAGACAGTTTTAAATTTTTTTCTTCTTTTTTTGCATTTTTTATTTTAATGTATGCTTTTAAAATAATAAGAATTCATTCAAAGGCATATGTTTGCACGCCATGACAATATTGATTGCCGATTAATAAAGTTTTAAATGTAAGCATAATGTGTATTAAATATATTTCACAATTTAACTAATAAATACATACATTTTGTTATTTTTATAACAAAGCCACAAAATTTCTTTATTATTTAAATACGAACTGTTTTGTACTTAATTCACATTTTTGTCTATTATTTCTAATTCTACTGAAGAACCACAATGTACGTATTGTAATATAAATAATTTTAGGCATAGATAGAATTTTAATTTAATACCTCTACGCGTTCATCAGGAAAGGGCTCCTTCCCTCATGAACGCGTAGTGGGAAGGGTCGCCGCGCCGCAAGCGTAGACGCCCGTTTCTGCCTTACGCCGGGGCTATCTGTATGACAATGTGCAAGCGAAGCCGGAACGGTAGCTTCGTTCTGTGGCTAGCAACGGAATATGGCGTTTCCTTAACTAGGCGGAATTAAGTATAATTCAAGCCAAGCACGTAACCTCAGCGGTCGAAAATGTTGCGCGTGTATATGTGGCAGAGTCCGCCTGGGAAGGTACCACACCTTTGCCAGTTATTCTACCGCCAAGCAGTAATATGCAAACATTACTGTGTTCCGATCTGAAGGGCAATGTTTCCAGAGAAATTGCAGGGCTTAGAGATATTATATCTTAGATCTCTGGGTGACGAGCACAGTGCAGTGCTAGGTAATGATTTTGACTCTTCGTGTTCCAATAGCTGTGTGTCACTGTGCTGTTATGTGGCAGGCATGTTGCTTACCATCAGGCACATGTCCCGCTCGTCTCGTCACTCTATACTATAAAAAAAATATATATGTGTGTATAAATAAAACCGTGTCGTACCTAAGGCCCGGCATGTCGAGCACGTCCGCCGCGCCGACGAGGTTGAAGTCGATGGAGGGGTTGTTGAGGAAGAACACCTGCAGCCCGCCCACCAGCGGCATCTTCGTGATCAGCGGCTTCATCACCACGCGCACCTTGCCGTGGATCTACACAACAACCGCTTAATGTTACTGGAGAAACGGGAAGATCTACTAACTAAAACTACCACTAACTTAAATGGTCGGCTTTGATGTGCCCTTTTTCTCTCTCTTCATTTTATTTAAACTGGGTTTAATTAAATGTCACCCTTTTAACAAATCATACTAAATCTAAAACAATTCGTACATAATATGTACATTATTCAGCCTTCTAGCGCCCTGAGAGTCAGGATAGCTCAGTACAATATTGCATCCTCTTAATTGCCAGAAGATGTGATCGCAAACAAAGTGTTGTCGACACACGCTTTAGTTTTTTTTGGTTGAAATGAAAGAGAGCCAAAAGAGCAAATGAAAAAAATCGTTTATTCAGACAAATATTGGGTTCACAAAGGTTGACTAACAAATTTCGTAGCATTATTATTATCGTAGCCAAAGCCAAAATTGTTTTAGTTAGCCGGTAGAGGGGCCGTTAAGGGACGTGATACTTCTGTCCAGTAACTTTATACATTACAGTATGTAAATAAAAAAAAACAGCATCGAAATCGGCCCATCCGTTTCAGCTCTACGGTGCCACAAACAGACACACACACAGGCAGACACACAGAGAGACAGACCTGTATGTCTGTCTGTTGACAGACAGACAGACATCAACGTCAAACTTATAAAACCCCTTCTTTTGGTCCGGCGTTAAAAAGTGCAGTAACTGTGCCATAAAGTGGTCAAGTAGGAGTATTGCAAAAAATTGCGAAGTTCGAAAAAAAAAACAAACTTTGAAAGACTTATTCTCAGAAACTATTGGGCATACAGAGACAGTTCTACTATCATATTGTAGCAAATTTAGTCTACTTTATAAACGTTTTTTCAAAAACTAGTCGTTTAGGGTTATAATCGCCGAAATATGAAAAATAAACAATTTTTTCGATTTTTGACAAACTTGCGTTCTGCGCTCGAGGTCACAAACTTGGATTAATCAATAGGCCAATATCATAAACAAGTCTGCAAAAAATCAGGTCTACCGGATTTAACGCATACTACTCCATAGTTTCAGGTGACAAAGTTACTGGACTATTCATCATTATATAACTATTTTACTACGAGAAAAATATATACAAGATTCTCGTAAATAATGAGCCGTCAGTCAGCTGCGCTGAAGTTACCCCATGATAAAAAATATTTTTAGAAATAATAAAATTTCGATTAGTATTGCATGTTTGGACTTGGACAAACCTGAAGATCTTTGATGCCTCCCCTGATGCCTTGAAGCACGAAGGAAATATCGCAATCACCGGCATAACTGAAAAGCAATAATTAATTTTTGGAAAGAAAATCCAGAAAACAGTCCCATCATCGTCACCAGATGTGACGATGATGGGAGGGTGAGGAGCGCAGTGCAGTGCTAGGTAATGATTTGGACTATCATGTTCCAATAGCTGCGTGTTACTGTGCTGTTATGTGGCAGGCATGTTGCTTACCATCAGGCACATGACCTGCTCGTCTCGTCACTCTAAGCTATAAAAAAAAAAAAAAAAAAAAAAACCAGAAAGAACTCCGAGTGATGACCAAATATCTCACTGCCTGCCTAATATAGGGCTCTTACTTTGCTTCAATATTTTGTAATATTAAAATAATAGATGGATTAATCCACGATTATCTTATCATCAGTCATCACGTGTAAAGCATGCTATTCTTTGGAAAGAAAAAACTGATCTAAGCTGTCGTCAATTGAGCTCAATAAAATTGCTCTCTGGATACGGATTTAGTATTTTATGCTGACGCGCTCGATGGCGTCACATGGCTACTCTAGCAAATTTCAGACATTTTTTACCCCATAATCTATAAATACTTATTTGGCTTTAAAGGTAAATGAAAAAATCGTAACGAAACCGGCGCATTCCGAGACCATCATTCAAGGACATGATGTGTCATCCGCCAACCCGCACTTGACCGAAAACTAAACTCTCTCCTTGTGAGAGAAGGCCCGAGTCCTAGCAGTGAGAATATAAAATTGGTTACTTATGGTATCATACTTACAATAAATCGACGTCCATCATAATTTCATCCCTGGAAAGGTTTTTATCGTAGACTTTGACGCCGCCGACGCGAGGAGCCTAAAAATGAGAGTTACGTCAGCATACATTAGAGAGCTATATAAAGATCAACATTTGTAATCTACGTCGTTAAATGAAATGCGAGGATGAAGTCATCAGGGTTAGTCTTTTGTCCTCGTTTCACAGGTTTGAAGAACAATAGGTACATTACTTTACGCACAAATAACGTTACTTAGTAAGTGGATACCTATTTTTCATGTTTTTAATCTCTTATGTTCGCGGTCGGACATGGCGAGATAAGGAGAACAATTTTAAAATATTTCATGAAAGGTTTATTCGGAATTGAAACCAATTTGGCGTACAATGTCAACTCCACTCAGTACTGAGTACATACAAAATAAGATTCTTAAAACATAACGTAATCAAAGTAACTAGTTGAGTGATCTGGTCACTCAATTCGATTGGTGGCAGAATGATACCTTTCTAAAGTCTGTTTTTTAAAATAAAGAGTGACGAGACGAGCAGGACATGTGCCTGATGGTAAGCAACATGCCTGCCACATAACAGCACAGTGACACGCAGCTATTGGAACATGAAGAGCCATAATCATTACCTAGCACCGCACTGCGCTCGTCACCCAGAGATCTAAGTTGTTATATCTCTAAGCCCTGTAATTTCTCTGGAAATATTGCCCTTCAAACAGTTATTATAAATTATATCATTCTGTTAAATAGTACTTAGTATATGTTAATAGATTTCACTTACAATGGTGCCAAGAATCATCCTCTCAAACTTGAATCCATTGAGTTTGAAATTGGAAAGACTTTCCGCCACCGCGGGCTCGATAGAGTCCTTTAATAAACTGCGCGCGAAGTGGTTTACATTCGGCCATACTTGTAGAAATATCTGGAAACATCGACAAAATTAAAAAAAAAACCTAAGTAGCCTATGACACAGATTATATCTAAGAAAAAACTTGATTCAAATAAATTGTTGCAAACAAAAAAAAACAGGACCAAAATCGGCCCGTTCGCTTAAGAGTTCGCTAGACGTTTACATAATACCATAGAATAGATAATACAGATAGAACGGACACTCCCCACCCCCCGCCAGTTTCAAGCTTCCTACCCCGCAAGGACGCGAGAATCACTCAACGAAGGGTTATATCGGACCATAATTTTCTATGAGAATACGACCATGATGCTGTATTATTTAACAAAATGGTACCAAATTTTTCGTCTATTATACGAAACAAGAATAAGAGATTTTTCATTTCATAAGAATTTCTACAAAGATTGAATCATTTTTATAAACTGTGTTAAGCTATTCTGGTTAGAAGTACGCGACAACACTGAAGTCCTGTGACGAAATTATTAAACTCGTTGTTTTTAAACTGCGGCTTTCGTTAATCGTTGTGAAATACGTCAGTGGCGCCAATAACGTATGGTAACGAGTGATGGCGCAGAGTAGGTATAGTTCGCAATTCACGAAGTCACTAGTCACTAGTGTTGCCAATTTAGTGGATTTTTTTTACTAAGATTGCTACTATTCAGATTGATTGATAAGTGATTATTTCTTAGCATTCAACCGACTCAAAACAAATAAACAGGTTCTATATTAGACTATCTGTACTTTTATGTGCGTCCATGTATATATTATGTCGGTCAATAGTGAACAATGAATATAGGATTTCATCTAGTAAGTAGTATGCTTATTTAAGATTTCGCAACAACCGTTCATTAAAACCAGTAAGAGGATACGAGTACATTGACTATTGGAATGGATAGTTCCAAAAAAAAATAACGATATTATTAAACTAAAACTTATCCAGTAATTAACGGCTTTGACATTGACTTATAAACTTTACCGGTTCTTATTCAGTAATTAACGGCTTTGACATTGACTTATAAACTTCACCGGTTCTAGTACTACCGGTACTACTACGATTTAGTTTCATTTTTAACCAACTTCAAAAAAGGAGACGGATCTCAATTCGTTTATATGTTTGTTACGTGATAGCTCCATTTATTGTGAAACAAAGGACATAAGCCCAAATCACATTGAAAAAACCCAGGTGCCACATCTGGGTTTTTTGATGTACCTCGGATTTTAAGTTATTAGTAATAATATTCTAAACTATCATCATCATCCGTTTGAGTGGCTAACCTGCGTTTTTTTTGCCTGTAGAAGTTCGTGTCAAAAGCTCGTTTTATGGAACAAAATATATTGTATAATTTGGTGTTAATGATATAAAAATAATATATACCGGCTGAGTCATAAAGATATATATCAAACAATGCACGAATATACTTAGGTTCTTTTCGCGATGGGTGGCCTTGGAATTGAATTCAAATTTAACGAGTGTAAGTAAAATAATTCATGATAATACGCTTATTTTTGGTAATGTACTTTGGACTTTGTATTCAATTATCAGTATGCTTACAACGCGGGTCAAATCTGGACAAGTACTAGCACAAGCACAGCACTAGCATAGGCCTGGGATATGAGGCGTGCTTGAAGAGAGGTATATGCTAAGATGTTATGATGATGATGATTACATCGGATTGCAAACAGTATTGGTGAACTTTTAAAAAAAACGCCTACAAAACTACACTGATAAAAAAACATGTTAGCCACTAATTTGGGTTATGGGAGTGGTGTAATTTTTTTTCTTAAATTATATTTGCATACAATTATTAGATTTTTTTGAGATTAGATACAATTATTTTGTGCCGAGGTCAGGGTACGATTTGGGCCATGTCTTCTATGATGTTTCTTTTTTTTTTTGTTAGATCATAGTTTTGAAATATATAAACAAAACTAAAAATTACTTTCGTTTATTTTTGTTCAAGTTTTTTATGAACGTCGTTGAAATTTGGTCAAGTAAGTTTCTGAATTTAATTTAAAATTGAAACCGATTTTTGTTTATTCGGCGCAAATTCACAATATTTAAAGTTTTATGCGATCCTTACTATAATGCGAATAAATAAATCACTATTTATCAACATACAAAAGTAATATTCTTTTAAGCATTAGTAATAAATTAAATCCGGAACTAGCAACATTATCGGCCATAGTTGATAAAAATTCGTAATGTTTGTTTACAACATTTAATTTGGAGTTTTGAGTTGAAAAATCATGTGCTTTCTCTTTACTGGTCGCTGACATGATGTGTTAATAATTAATAAGTAGTTTGTGCAGTGTATAATACTCTGATATAGTAAACTGTGATACCGCTTTTTAATGCATCTTATGAACGTAGTTATAGCTAATCTAATGTTCTGTGACTAGTCTATAATGAAATACGCGAAATATGTGGAGTGATTAATTAATATATTGTCAGAATAAAGTTTTCTCTTTGGGTAAGTGTACTTAACTTACTAAAATAATTTAGTAACCCTAGATGACACGCACACATGCGTAAATGTGTTCGAACGACATATGCGTAGTTGTGTGAGTGTAGGTATGTCAACTGCACCGTCTGTATAGATTTTAGGCCGAGTGTCCGGGGTGTGATAATACGTCAAAATTAAAAACTCTTTTTAAAGTCGCAGGTTAAAAATAAAATGTATGTGAGAAACAAAATGACAATTACAATTTTATGATTCATGTCGAAATTTCGGAGGAAATGACATCGTACGGCAAACATAATTATATTGCAAACAAAGTAATTACACGACAAACATAACTGTTTAAATTCAGATTGAGAACCCGTAAGATATCCATAGAGATGACTCTTTCGAAAATAAATCTTTTAAAACTGGAGACAAGTTCGAATATCAGCTTTTCGCCGTTAACGCTACCAAATGTTCAATTAGAACAGTAAAATGATTTGTTACTATTCGTACTATGCCTATATTGATCTATTATTTATAAGGGCATACTTACTCGAAATCCTTACGTAATCACGTCAATCTCTTACGTTAGAAGTAGGTACCTTTAGGTACGCGTTTAGATATTTTATTTAAATTTCTTAATGTGACTTACCCTATTCAGCCACTCAGCACGTTCAACATCTGGGAAAAACACCTGAAAGACAATGTTTTTGTTTAGTTTAACATTCATCAACTTCTCGATTGGAAAAATTTACATGACACAATTTGACAAGGTTTATGGTAACAAATGGAACAACCAGAACATAAGGGAGCACATTTACGGGTATCTGTCATCTAAGCTGGCAGGCTTATGCTGACAGAACATGACAGCAACATTTTTAAGGATTTTACCTATTATTACAATTTCGGCAGAATCAGCAGCTCTTGGCAGACCCAAGTGTCAGAACATAGAACTAATAATGGAATTAAATACCCGATAATGCAGCAGCAGTGGTTAGAAACATGATGCCGAAGATCAGGCTGAGTGAGAAGTTTCATGGGAGAAGCCTATGTCAGCATTGGACTAGTATGGGCTTATTTACATCGATATAAAACATTGGATGTGCCCTCCCAAACTTCAGGCGCACGGAATTATGTCATCGTTGGGAAGAGTGAGCTCTTTTCGCTCTAGTTGGTTGCAGGAAGCGGTGAACGCCGAACGTTTTTACCTATCACTATTCGTTGTCAACAACCAAAAAAAAAAAAAAAAAAAAAATTAATAAAAAAAAACACACAATCATATTAATAAAAAATACATAATAATAATTTTTAAATATTATAATTCTTTACATTGTAGATTAGTAAGTTAGGTTTAATAACAAAATAACGTTATCGACACGAAGAAGAAGAACAACCAAAATAATTAGAACTACAGTACCTATTTCTCGCCGCTAGCGATTCTAGAGGTCAAGTAGATTGGTGTTGTGTAAACTACTTACGCTACACAACAGACGCAGTTTATTACCAATTTCATGGTGCTCAAGCCACATCTAAAGGTTTATATCGATGCTTATTTTCGAATACATAAAATACAGTTTCTCACCCAAGCGGGCAGGTCGTCTAGCTTGGCTAGCACGAAGTCCTTCTCGGAGGAGCGGGCGGCCGCCTTGGCGATGTTGCGGCGGTACTCGCTCTCCTTGCGCCACTGGTCGCGCATCACCGACAGCACCACGGGCCCGATGAGCCACGCGACGCTCCATTGCATGTACCCGACCAAGTACACCGCGCCCACTATTGACACCTGCGCAAATTAATATCACGGTAAATAAATGACCTCATTTATAAACAGCATAATGCCCACTTCATCTTTCCACGACTCGGGCGCGGATCCCGAGGGTTGGGGGTCATGAAGGCCCCTCTCTCAAGGCCTCTGGTTGTCTGGTCCTTCTTTCACAAGGCGAGAGTCAAAGCTATAATCCACCGCGACGGGCAAGTGCGGGTTGGCGGATGACACATGTCCTCAAAAAATGTTTGAAACATGCAAAATACTACCTAAGAGGTGAAATCGCGCTTCGTAGCTACGACCTCATGATGGTGAAATCGGACGTAACCGACTCTACCCACTACGGTCTACGGTACCCCGTGGTGTTAAAATAACTGACCACTAATAGTATAAGGTACCAGAAGCCCGTCCCGACTTCGTCGTGTTAAAAATAATAGATACAATATTGCCATTAAGAATCTGAAAAAGCGTAAATTTGAAATCGTTGACAGGTTTTCCCGAGTAGGTTCACCAGTTCCAAAGTTTACCTCAAACTAACTAACTAACTAACTAGCGATATCGTCATTTATTTTTACAGTGAAATCGTTATTTGAAATATGTATTTATTAAAGTGGATTTTGTCGCGCAATGACTCTCATTGTAATTTAAGTAGGTACCTACCTACTTCACGGAATTTCATCATACTAACATAAATATACCGATACCGTAGCGGATATCAACTTTATTACTGTTAGAATTAACTTGCATAAGTTTGCAGTTATTAATGGTAGGTAATCTTCAAATTGGGCTGTAGAAACATTAGGTAAACTGTTTATGTACTATTTTTGACTATAGATTGGTTTTCAGAATACTTTTCATTTATACAATTCTTCTACAAAACGTCATAGTTCACTCTAATCATAGAAAATTCTATATAAAAACTCCATACTAGGGCTAGCCTATCCTTAGATGGGAAAGTTAATTTCTAGGGCTATTCCTAGTTCTAGAAGTTCATAACAAACGCATCTTAAATAAATCTCGGTAGCTAGTTTTGGTTAGATGTTAGATAATTCTTATCTAAGTAACGGACGTTTAGTTCCGATTTGGGATAATGACTGTGTGAAGTTATGTCTCGGGACTGCAGTACACGTACCTAAAGTTATGAAACGAAAAGGTAGTTCGTTACGAAAATCACAAGTATCGACTGAATAGCCCTTTGCACAAAGCTCAGATTGTTTTTTCTGTAAACAAACACCAGGTACTGAGTTTGATAGCCCCTAACAAGACTAAACGCACGACAAAAATACATAATTTTAAAACATTTTTGTCTGAAGCTCACCGAGATTGTTCTCAAACTTAAGCTTCACTCTATAATTTCTCCAATACATCGTGTACATGCCATAACTGCATTAGTTAAGGTCCAGTGAGCCAGTCAGTCAACTGTAAAACATCCAAGTTAATACCAGGAACACTTGAATATTTGATCGGCACGAGTTATTCTTGGAGCTTAGCACGTGATGCTTTTCATATCGCATTTATTGATCCGGTTATTGACACTGCTACTGCAATGTAGTTGAACAGTATATTGCTGAACAGTCGTGGTTATCTTGTGGACTATACGTCGAAATATTACGTAAGCAACAGAAAAAAGTAAAATCGGCTGTTCCAAAGTAAATTCGACAAAGCGTTGCCGTGCTGCCAATGTTATCATGTAGATCATTTTTGCATTACACTGCTGATTTTTAACGGCATGTTTAGGATTAGCCCCACTGCGAAAATAGATTAGGTAGGTATTGTAATTGTACAACGCGATTTTTACCTTACCTACCCTTTCGAGTTAGTAAAAAAGGTTTTTCTGCGGAACCTCGTATTAAGTAGAGTTTTTTTTTTTACTTTTATTGGTTTACTAGGAGCGCCCCGCGGTGTTACCCGCGAAGTTCCCCTTCCCGTTGTTTTTCCGGGATAAAAAGTAGCCTATGTGTTCTTCCAGACTATAATCTATCTGTGTTCCAAATTTCAGCCCGATCCGTTCATACGTTAGGACGTGATTGAGCAACAAACATCCAAATATCCAAACATCCATACATTCACATTTATAATATTAGTAGGATTTTACTTGACCGTCATCTCGCCTGATGTTAAGCTACGATGCGGTCTACGATGGCGCGTGGTTACCTAGAATAAACCGATTCACTCTCGGTTTGAAGACACCAAGATTATAACAATCGTGTAGAGTTAGCTACATTAGTTACCGGTTATTTAACTCTCTACGTGTGCTTACCGGTACTTTAATCACTAATTAACACTTAAATTATATCTGTATACAGAACATAATTTATACTATATAACACCAACCACCAACCCTTGAAAAGGTCAACATTTCTTAATTGGCATAGGTACCTGTTAACAATCTGACCCTTACCGAGAATAGAAGATACAATGTATTTTCTAATGGAGATAAATGCAATAAGGCATTAGATGTAGTATAAGGTTAACAGGTGTGTAAATTAAGAAATGTTAATCTATTCAAACTTTAGCGTTATTCTCAACTGCACAAGACGACTAGGAGAGCCCAGCTCTGCAGTATCAATCCTAATAATGTAATAATATATGTGAAAGTTGGGATGTTTGTTGCTAGATCTAAATCAATGTATCGTTGAAAGGACAATGCCCATTTTTGACCCGCTAAAATAGTTGTCGTGTAGACATATGAGTTATATATTAAAAAATTTGTGATTTTTTGTTGTACTCGTGTGCGAAGTTATATAACTTTCTAACATTTCAAAATAAAATAATTTGCATTTGTTTAAATTAAACCTACCATTTACCAACAAAGCTGACTTGTAAAATATTGCAATAACGAAACGGTACCTGCGTTTCGTTTTACTGATCCGCGTTAGATTGAAATTGAAAATGGATATTATGTATATCAATTTCTTTCACAATGTCGTTTATTTACTACTTTTACAGATTTAAATAACGATATATATAAATACGGCGACAAAGAAACTATCAAAGCTTTTTTTGGTAATGTAAACGAGGAAAAAGGTGGCATGCAATTTTCACCAAAACCAAATTGGTCAAAGATCAATGTCAAATTGACAAATCAAAAAAAAGTAAACAAGCAAAATGCATGGTTTTCTTCCTAACTTTGGTTTTCTTCTTGTTTAAATTGGTTTTAACAAAACTGGGAATTATGTGATTCAGTGCTCCTTATTACTTACATAATTGTGGTAATAATTACATAAAACCATATATTGTTGTGATGGCTTGCTTGTGATTTCTGATGGAAACCCTCGATTGTTATGAACCTTCTAAGACCACTGTCTCGAATACCAAAATAATGAAATATTTATATCACAATTAAGATATTCCTTTCTGTGACAATATTTCTATGCGAATGAAGTGTTCATACTCCACAGGAAATACGGGGATAGCGCTAAGTTGCTACAAAACCTATGCAATTACCAATTTTAAAACCCTAAGTTGCTTTTAGAAGACAGACACAAGCTGAAGCAAATAAAATAGATATAATATGTATATTTTAGTTGAAAATGATAGGGACAACCAGCAGAGGCCATCTTTTAGTACTGCTGTACTTGCATTGCAGAGTTCTTCGTGAGATTTCTAGGATGGCCAGACACCAGGACCACATAAATCCACGAGCAGAGTATTTTGGCTATGTAGTAGTTTTGGGCTATTAAATATATAAAGTTATTATTAAATGTAAATATAATTATATGATAGCAAACAATATATTTTATTTATCCTCTCTTGCATTGGTTTGAATATAGATTCAGTAGAAAGATATCGGTGAACAGTATTATCTACACTGATTTAAGTATTTTTTCAGGAAACCATGATAGGATGAGCGAAACATGTGCCTGATGGTAAGCAAGAAAACATGCTTGCCTTTAACAAGACACACTGTCTTGTGTCATAAATTATTAGAACATGAAGACAAGTCTACATCATCAGACCTAGCCCTGCACTCAGTTAGTTTAAGGCTTGTTTACCCTATGATAATTCCATCCGAGAACTATTTATGGTAATCAGTTGGTAGTGAGAAGTACTATTATTCCTATTTATTCTGATAAGAAATATGTTTTGAAAGACAATACCATAGTTCTTTCTTTTCTTTTCTGTTCTAATCCAAAAGAAAACATAATTCTAAAATATTTTGACAGTAAACATAACCTTACTTTTGGTTTAACTGTAACTCATTTTTGGTATTTAGGAAATGAAAAACACCAACAGCAGACGTTTATAGAAGCATTAATAATCCTAATTAGATACTATTCATCTCTATACACTTTCAGTATCAAAAAAAGTTGGCCAGGTTTTTCAATGTATGGGACGTGGGCATTGTCCTTTGGAACACAGTTAGATTTAGTGGTTCAGTCACAGTAAGAACATTTAATTACACATAGGCTATTTTATTGCGGAAAAATACGGGATCTATGCAAATAAAATCGCGGCGCGATACATAAATTAAACCTAAATTGATTAAATAAGCCTTTGTCCTGCTAAAATATATATTTAGAAATACCGTGAAAACATTGAGGAAATGCTAAACGAAGTTTTCAAATACGATTTGTAGTTGTGAAGATTAGCTACGTAAAAAAAAAACAAATAAAAAGCTCTTCGTCTTTATCACATAGTATTTTTTTTCGGTGACTAATTGTTTTTTGTGGGAGTGATTTCTTGAAAAATACGGATAAGTATAAGAGGAAAAAGGGTAAGATCGGACTATTTCCTTTGACCGATGAGCGCGTGCGGTTGCGGAGACGGTGCCATGACCATTTTTCGTGAGGTCGGTACCAAGCCGGTACTGTTTGACAACAGTTCAAGTTCACGTTATACATATGCACAATGCACATACTATAGCGTGTGTATGAAGTGAAAGAGAAAGGGAAATAGAGAAGCAGAACGTATCAGCTAGAGTTTAGCATCAAACTAAAAGTGTTTGTGTACTTATGTACGCAATCAAGAAGTTAATACTTCTCTTTATTCCTCATGCTCGTCCAACTTCAACCATAGAAATAAAAAAATCAGTTTCAATACCTCTTCTAATCCAATATTCCGCAACGCCGTACAAAGATCAAGCGACAAGGAGATATGATAGAGGGTTGCAACCCCACTCACTCTTCACCTTCACTCAGTTGGACAGTTTACAAGTGACGGCAGAGTGCTGAATATTATTATTTTGTACCCTTCTATCTTCCTACATAGGTCTCCTGGTGGTTCAAATGATCCATCAATTTTGTACACGGGTCTGTAGTCTATAAGACGTACGACTCGCACAACACACGACAACCTGTAACCATCACTCGGCCAAAGGACATCAGCCATTCAGAGAAAATTGGTTGATTACTTCCCTGGCTGAGGTTTAAATGAATAATGCGGATAGATATTTCTATCGTCATTATTTATCTGAACATTCTTGATCTGAGTATTACAGGCATAGTAATGAGATCTATAAATCTTCAATATAGCAGCAAAATGACTAGTTTATCGGTTATTTATTCCTACAATATGATTATTTTTTTAACTTTTACATGTTTACATTTGACCGCCATCTCGCCTGATGTTAAGCGACGATGCGGTCTACGATGGAGCATGTTTATCTAGAAGAAACCGATTTGAAGACACAAAGATTGTAACCATCGCATTGGGGAATTCCCACTCAGGCAACGTATTCCACAGTTCTTATCACGTAATTTATTTTCTCGGAAAAAACATAAACCAACTTCAATTTAAAATTAAATTCGGGCAATTCACCAAATTCAAAACGGAGAATTTATTATATCGCACGCTTAATAATAAAGAGAAATAACTGAAAAATTGGGGAAATCGAGTTTTTGTAATAAAACGCAATAACAATACGAAAAGAATAGGATAGATTCGACAGCCGTTAAATTCGAACGATTTTGAGTGAAACGGAAGATCGATCGTCTCTTTCGTTCCAAACGGATCGGCCATGATGTCTGTCAAAAGTCGAATATTGCTGTTTAAAAGTTAAAACGTGAGTATTTTATTTATTAATTTACAATCATAAAGTGCAATATTTTGATGTAACTTCATTTAGTATTTAAGCTTGTTTTATTGCCAAATGGACATTTGCACTTATTTCAGTCTTGTTTTAAAATATTTTGTTTCGTTTGTGAAATATTTTGAGATATTTCAGTTTATTATTAAACTACTACTTTAGTTTTGTCATAAACTGAAATAAGTCGGAGGGTTTTTCTTCTTTTCACTTTTTTTCAGGGTTTTCATAAATGTAGAATGGACATTGATATACCAGATTAAAGGTTAGGATTTCTACTTTTATCTACCCTTCTTTTGTTTTGAAAAAATACGACATTTATCAATTATTTTTAATATTTTGTGCTCGAACAGACTAAACTTTAAACGCCATTTCCCAAAATTCTTAATTTTTGAGATAATTCTCTTCATTATTAAGCGTGCGATATCATCCAGGTAATGAAAGTAAATTTTAGTTGTTTTTTCTTCATTTTTCGAAAACCACTACACCGATTTCGATCAAATGTACTAATAGGACCACCTCTGAACTATGATCTACCAAAAAAATCAAGAAGTATCGAAATTGTTTTTTTTTAATTACTTATAGAGTGTCGAGACGAGCAGGACATGTGCCTGATGGTAAGCAACATACCTGCCACATAACTGCACAGTGACACGCAGCTATTGGAACACGACGAGTCCAAATCATTACCTAGCACTGCACTGCGCTCGTCACCCAGAGATCTAAGATATTATATCTCTAAGCCCTGTAATTTCTCTTGGCGGCGCTATCGTGTAACATCCTTACTAATATTAATAAAGTGGCCAAGTGCGAGTTGGACTCGCCCATGAAGGGTTCCGTTGCAGCAAGTAACATAATATACATAGTACACATAGTTCTTGTAGTTCGTTGTAACTTTGATCGAAGTTTCAATAATAGTGTATTTATGACGTACTAAAAAAAACTACTAATCAGATCGAGTTCAAACTAATTTTCGTTGGTAGTTTACATGGTAATGTACATCATATATTTTTTTTAGATTTTTCATTTTCTTACTTTAGAAGTTAGAGGGGGGGGGGGGGGGACGACACACATTTTACGACTTTGGAAGTGTCTCTCGCGCAAATTATTCAGTGTAGACAAAAATGATTTTAGAAACCTCAATATTATTTTTGAAGACCTATCGATAGACACCCCATAGGTGTAGATTTGATGAAAAAAAAAATTTTGAGTTTCAGTTCTCAGTATGGGGGGCAACCCTAATTTTTCTTTTTTTTAATTTTTTTGTTCAAATCTTAATGCGGTTCGGTTTCGGCAAAAAGTGGCTGTGACATACGGACGGACAGACAGACAGACAGACATGACGAATCTATAAGGGTTCCGTTTTTACATTTTACGGAACCCTAAAAATGCGAAAGTAACTCTGTCTGTCTGTCTGTCTTTTATGATTTACCATCTAAACCAGTGAACTGATTTTAATGAAATTTGGTACACAGATAGACTAGACCCCGAGAAAGGATATAGGCTACTTTTTATTGCAGAAAAAGGATTGGGGGTTGAAGAATGTAACAAAAACGGGGAAAAATATTTCTCTTCGAGAGCTTTAGCTGCGTGTGCCATTCTCTTTGGTATGCGCTGAAGTCTGATGACAGATGACAGGACATGTCGGTCTATATTTGAAGGTTACGTCATTTTAGGTAATCAAATTTTCAATAATGCATTGTTTACATTAAAGTATAATCAAATTAAAAATCTCTCTAATCTTATATTGTAATGTTGTTTATATAAAATTTGTCCGTTGATTTTTATATCTCTACATTAAACATTACTATTTTACCATACTATTCACATACAATCGTATATTGGAAGTACTTGAAGGAAGAACCCTGCTGCCTCGATTTCACACTAAAGAGGTTTTTGACAATCAAGCTCAAGATTATCTGAAGAAGACTGATCACCTGAATGAAGCATCATACTCCAATGAAGAACATACAGAACATGGATTAACGACGCTCTCAATGTTCAAACGCTGGACGTTGGCGAAATTGCGGTGGTACCCATTACCGACTGGTAGCCATAAGAAAAAAGAAGAAAAATGCATTGTTTGCGGAGGTATTTTTATAAACACGATGTTCGGATAAACATTTATCCGAACGAGTACATTATTTATCACAAATATATAATTTTGAGCAAAATTGCCCTTGGTATTATTTGATTTTAATGAATATTTTAGGAAATAATATCTTAGTTTTAAAATAACTCTGCAACAAAATAATAGACCACTTTATTGTGAGCACGAGGTACAGTGATGTTTCTTAGCGTTGTCTTCCAGATGAGGGTCCTCGAGGCGATGTAGCCACAGAGGCGGAACCGCGGCCATCACTATGCTAATGCGTGACCATGCGTAAATGTATTCTCCCACGTAAGAAAGGTACATAATTTTCAACTATATTAAACACAGAAATCTAAATAATAATTAATTATTTAGATTTCTGTGATATTAAACGACCGCGGCGAATAGAAAAAAGACAGCGGACAGCCGCCGATTGCTCTACGAGATACCATTTGCTTCCTGCCCGAGGAGATCCCGCATAGACGAGGCGAGGGGTTCAGTAGCCGTGGCCTGATCATCCACAGTGAAGCTAAGAGAAATCCGCAGTGGGACTGCTAACCAGGGCTATGGGCTCCAAGCCTTGCGTTCCTAGCAATGCGATCAGGAGGGAGTTGCGCGGCGTAGACGGTGTCGGCGCGAATGAGACGTGCCGCGATGTTTGGTGGTATGCACCGTGACCGTAGAGAAGAGGATGAATGAGATGAGAGGCTGAAGAGGAATACCGGTATAACGGTGCACCACTCTCCCTGCCCACTGTGGCCTTGCGTGGTCGCCAACGTATGATGGCGAACGCGGTGGGAGTGTAGAGAAGAGAGCTGCTGCCCCCGTCCTCTTCAGTCGGATGGCGGTAGGTGACGAGGCCGACCATTTGGCCCGCCGCGCCGTGAGAGACAAAGAGTGTCTAGACGTGAAGATGTCTGGTACCCACTCTGGTGACCACGGTGTGCATTGTCCCGCGGCGGGTTCACAGAAGAGTGCGAGAACATCCCGGTGTTTGCGCGGTTTGTGGCAAAGATGAATGAATACTGTCGAGGTTTTAGCCGGTAGGGTAGGGCCGGTAGGGCATGGTGTCGAATCCGACACAAATCGACTATTCCCTTCAAGCGCAATGGTATGTTAATGCATTACCTCCACATAAAATGGTACCATTTGCCTTTTAATTTCAAAATAATATAGTTTCCCGTAAAGTAGTCGTATGCTGAAACTATTATTAAAGCACAGGGGCAAACATTTAAGCACCTAGAAATCGATTCTTTGCACCAAGACTGTTTTTCATACGGACAAATACGGACAAATGGACAAATTAGGTATCTGAAGCGTTAGCAAGATCATCAGGTTACAGAGATAACCAATTTGTTCTTCTACCCCAAAAATTAAAAAACTAAAAATATCGTACCTATATACAGAAGTACTTTAAAATACCTGTACTATAAAACACATTTTACTAGAACCCAGTACTTTTACCTAGCGTTTCTTTATTCTTTTGTTATAGTTAGTCTCTTACTGATCATAGCTTTTTATAGCAATGGATAATTTAGTAGATTTTCCTCAAATAGCCGCGGGTCACAGCTAGTACATACATAAAAAAAACATACAGCCGAATTGAGAACCTCCTCCTTTTTTGAAGTCGGTTAAAAAGTAGAGTCAAATCTCTTCGTTCGTGTCTTTGGACCATCAACCCTGAATCGATGTCGCTTTTTCGAGTTACGTAGATCGCATCGTCGCTTAACATCAGTTGAGATCAAGATGGTCAAGTGTAAAGCTATAAAAACTACAAAAAAGTATCGAAAAATATTGTTTTCTTTTTCTCTTTGACTCTTTGAGATAGCTACTCCAGAAACTTGTTTACAAATTGTGTCTTTTTGGTCGATTCTGGATCGCTACACGCGATAAGTAGGTATTTCGTACGTAGCAAAATATGAATTGTTCATGAAATAGTTTTCATGTTAGTTGTTTTCGTTACATCGCAAATAAAATTAAAAGAACAAACACACGAACACACACTAATCTATATCAACGAAAACATAAAAATGAAATATTATTACTATAAACAATATTAACTACTAAATTTACATACTCCAGAGAATTCAGTCAAAGAGTCCCCCGCGCACCGATCCTTGACCAAAAGTCCCCAGAACGCTAGCCGCATTCCCCCGCTGTACAGCCAATGAGATGCACTGCATTAAATACCAGACCGAGCGACGGTCCAGCCCTTTATCCCTGAGACGACGACCCAAATCTAGCACGAACTTCTGCGCCTCAGTACACCATGGACCAGCCACCTCGACCGCAAACGGAATGAATTCGTACGCAGACCCCAGGGAAGTGTACTTAAGGTGCTTGCTCCTGGCGGCGGCTTCTGCTCCTGCCCCAGCACACTTCTGGGTAGAGGAGAGATGGCTGGATGCAAAGGTGCTCACACACGTTGTATCCCACACCATGCAGCGACCTTTTTGCCATGGGATCAGCGTAAGCCCGTCAGGCCTCTTGCCGTCTGACCTCGACAATCCGGGAGGCTCCAAAACGCTTGGCACCCCCGCAGACACAAGGGCTCGCCTAAGAATGTCATTGATGGCATGATGTCGGGACCTTCGGCCAGCACACCGCGTACAACTAAGGCCATGATGACCATTCGCTTCAACTCTTGCTCCACAGAAACAAACGCTCCACAGAAAAAAGGTTCGCAAATGGTGCATCCCAGCCGAAGTGCTACTGCCACTCTCAGAGATTATCTACAAATCGAAAATATCTACTTCTTTCGACAGTTACAAAAAAAGTCCAAAAACTTTGTCATCTACATATACCTAGTAATATTTTTATAAGTGCATGTTGAGGACATTTAGTAATCAATCAATGAATTGAAGCAGTGTAATATCAGTTGGTATGATATCTTATAGTAATAATAGTATTTTAGATAACTGGAACTAAGTAGGTACTTATATAAATTGTAAGTATAAAGGTATTATTAGTATTAATTAGTATTTAGGCTGAATATCTAACTAACTATATTTTAAACCAGCCATTCACGATTAGTGTCACCAGAGTAAATCATGCTGAGTGGTGAATGGTGATAACAACACCAAAGAGAACTTTAAAACAAAAAATTTGTCCTAAATGTTAAGTAGTTCAGTGGATTTCCCAAGCATTACTTTGGATGTTGGATTTTTTATAGTTTGATTTTGATTGGCAATAAGAATACAGTCTGCCTGATGGTAAGTGGTAGCCATTGGTTATGAATGTCTAAAACATTAGAGATGCTGATCTTTTGCTACTTCAGATAACAATTTTGGACACAACACCTTGTCAGTGCAAGTTCATGAGGCAATTGGTGTATGTTTTTGTGCAATAAAGCATTTTGATACCACCCTCTTATTTATTAACCTTTAATATACACATGTAATTCATAGATGTGGAAACACTATAATGTTTATCTATTTTACTAATCTGTCATGTTTCTTTAGAAGACTGTTACCCTACCTGGTAAGTATTCAAGTATTCATTTATAGTATACAAGTAAAATATATCCAACCAAAGTGATCATACACCTGATCTTTCCCCGAACTGCTAACTTAAACACATGATTCAAAAAACTTTCCATAGATAAGGTTAAAACTTATTAATAAATTTAATCCTAAGTTTATAGTTAATTATTGTTTAATGGTCTCAACTATTTTAGAAATTGTAGTCATGTAGGAAAATGCCATGTATGTTATATGAATATGATAACAGTAACTATACATCTGAAACCACTAGTTGACCTCAGATGTAATAAATTAAAATACATTTCCTGTGGGAATAATATTAGCTTGCATGATGTCATTTATGACATAGTTTACATTAGTATGCTATGTTGACTGCTTGAGTGTGAGGCAATACAGCTTATCAGTCTGAGCTGGAGCTACATATTTGATCTTCAATGTTCGGTTTTGTAATAGATTTGGTGAGCAAACATTAATTTTGTAAACAAGTGACATTCCTGTTAGAAATATGAATGCAGTGGTCATGATAAAGCAGATACTGACATGGTTCTAGAATAATCTAGACATCTAGACTATAGGAGTAATTCGACAATAAGGAGAAAAGTTTCAATACTTTATAGCTATGTGATTGATGTATTTTAAAATTGAAACTGCAAATATAAGTAACAATACAGAAAGACTAGGCTAGAAATATCAAGGTTTATGTGATGCAAAAGATAAAAGTTACAAATACTCTCAAAACCTGTTTATCTATGAACCTTAAACTAGGATTACAGACTGTATCCTGGGGCTGCAGGGCAAGATTACCAGTTGAGGTACAAATATGTTTACTGATAATTTCTATTAACTGTTCCGATTTATATGCTTCTACAAATAATCTTTGGTTGTATTAACAACTTACAATTTGGATAACGGATAAAGTCTTCAGTCTCATTGTATGATAATAAATGTAAAAGGTAGTAAGTTTTTTCTTGAAAGTTTGTTTTGAGTTGTCTTCATTTGTCTTCCCTAATCAAATGCTTTAAAAAGCCAATGATAACAAAAAAAAATTGTCTGAAGAAAACATATTGTTAATTTAAAATAATGTTTCAGTTACAGACATTATTTTTTATTGATTGTTAAACTGACCTGATTTCTTGTTTTTTACGCCCAAATCTTTTATATTGATAAAGCTAGAGATATTTAGTAAATACAGACATTATTAATAACTCTTATAAAGTAGGAGTATTTTATTACAGTACATAATTAATTATCTATTGAAATAAATGGTCCACAAACATCAAAGTTAGAACTGTAGACAATTCAAGGCCAAATGCTCCTCTTATGATTCAGAGTGCCATGTAACCTGCTTCAAGGTGAAATGTGACTCAGAATGCTGGCCGGTTTACTGTTTTGTTTAAACAATGCCATTCTGAGTCCAATGCACACCACTCAAAAGGATTTCGAGTGCCATAAAGATTAAATATGGCATACTGATAGTAGTTGATACTCAATGAAAAGGTCAATTACAAAGTTTAAATTAATTTTATGCTATTATCTATTTGAAATTTCAAAATTGTAATACATTATCTTTATGAAATATTATTTGGTCCTAGTTTTGGTGTCGATACTTTAAGTGTCAATAATTAATCTAAAAAAATTAAAATGTACAACACTTACTTTTTTCAAGATTCTGTAGATCATTGCGAAGACGCTGGTACTGTCATCACTGCTAGGTGGCAGAGCAACCTTACTTGCAGTAACCATCTTGGTATCACTCGCCTAAAATGTGTAGTGTATTTTATTCACATGTAAACTCTATAAAATAGAAATTCTAGGTGTGTGGAAATTTCTCAAGTAATTTTATTGCAATTGTGTTAAGATCCTAATAACAGTTGGATACATGTTTTTTTGTTAGTAATAAAACAGATTGAACAACTTGATATGCAAGATCATACGGTACACAGGGAATCTATTCTCAAATGGCGTGGTTGTGATCATTTTTATTTTTAGATACATTTTAAAACACATTAACAACAACAAAAAATTGTTAGGCAAAACACATGTGGGAGACACGTACCATGGTTCAAGCAATACAGCAATAAAGTGTACTGCGGACAGGTATCGAACGAAAACTAAAAACACAACATGAAACTAATGATTACCAAGGCTAATATCCTGATGATCGATAAGAATTATATTAGAGCATTGTTAATTGATAACGTCACAAATTATGATAGTCAGGAGGAAGTACGTGATATACGCAGAAAAACAGTAATTACTCCAGTTTTGTGCTCAGAAAATGCGTGAAATCAGAAATACGTTTTTGTACCTACTGCACGTCCACATCGCGCCACTGAAATTAGCAGATTGTCAGATTGAGTGATTGACCTGCAGTGTGACCATCTCTAAATCACGGATCCTGCCATACTGCGGGTGAAATCCTGCCAAATCCTGCCAACGCTTGGGGCAAAAAATGCCAAAATATTGCCAACCGCAATTATCGCTGTATTTATCAAAGAAAAACCATAAATACACAAGATTATGTCGTAATACAGCGCCCCGGGGTTTTATCCGCACAGTTCCCGTTCCTGTTATTTTCCCGGGATAAAAAATAGCCCATTTTTTCTTCGAGACTGTATTATAAGTGTGTTACAAATTTCAACAAGATCCGTTTATACTTTACGACGTGATTGAGCAACAAACATCCAACCATTGACATCCCAGTAATATCATAAACTAGCAGTCCCCGCGGTTTTACTCAAGTATTTCGCGTTTCCGTTATTATTTCGGGATAAAACGTAGCCTATGTGTTTTTCCAGACTATAATCTATGTGTTTCAAATATCAACCCGATGCGTTCAGACGTACCAACGTCATTCTGACATTAAAATCTCCAAACATTTCCATTTATAATATCAGTGGGAGGTTACGCATTGCAATTTTCATTGTATACCTCCATTTTACATGTTTATACATTGATTTATTCATTATATTTAACTTTATTTGGTTGGTTAAAATGAAATACAACCGTCATAGAGCTGAATGTTACGACTTGCGAAAGTTACAGTACATACCTACAAAAGAACGAAGAAGTATAGTTGAATTTATCGGAGAATTCCTCACTAGTGACGCTTTACTATAATCTACTGAGTTTGTTAGGGATGTGTGAGAACTAATCAACTAAATTGAAAGCGTTAGTCAAATTTGTCTATCGTTATGCTCTTATTTTCACCCCCGGGTGGTCATTATCAGGAATATGAGTTATGGTAACAAACATTTTTTCCGATCCACCAATACTGCCAAAAACTGCCAGTTTTCATAAAACGTCAACCTATCATGCCAAAGGCTAAAATAACGCCCAAATCCTGCCAAAATGGCAGGAACCTGCCACATATGGTCACACTGTTGACCTGTGACTTGTGACTGTCTCACTTCTCACTAGGGATGAAACGATACGAGTAAATACAAGTAACTACTCGATACTTTTCTTTCGATACCAAGTACTTTTGGCATCGATACTTTAGAACTGAGTACCAAGTAGTATCGTAAAGTAAGTACTTGTATCGGTACTCGGTGATCATGGTCACCGGTCACTCTTCACTCAACATTTTGTCTCTGTCTCTCCTACTTTGAACGGTATTATACTGTTTCGCTCAGGCTTGATCACTTGATTATCGTGTCAGGCAGGCCCTGGTGAACATAGTGTTCGTTCAAGTCATTCACTAATAAATCTGTGCTGTGCGTGCGTGTGCTTGTTTGTTTGTTTTTGTTGCGATTGATTGAATTGAATTTGTAAAAAGTTAAAACAACATAAATTCAGTGATAATGGGATCACCAAGGTCTGAGGCGTGGCGATATTTTAATAAGAGAAATGAGAAAGTAGCCCAATGTAAAAAGTGTTTTAAAGACTTACAATATTGTGGTAATACTTCCAATTTGCACAAACACCTGAAGACCCACCCTGACTATACTCCAACTACTAATGTAAAGATTTCAAAGTAAGTATTTTAAACCTTGTGAATTGTGTATTTGTTGAAATATCTGACATACGTAATACATACATTACAGTACATACATACAGTAGTGCGTTTCAAAATGTAATTAAAGTATTTTTTTTTAAATAAATACTCATGACCATACCGCATACTCCTGGACATATTTTCAGTATTTTCGTCGAAATTATAGAAGAAAATAAGAACAGGACGTCTACTCTCTTTCTACGAAAACGTAATTTCGAAAAAAAACTCGCGACTTTCTTACTGTCGTCCTACTTGGTTTCGTCCGATAGAACATTGTTTGACGTTTAAATGTTCTAAGCCTACTCTAATATTCTAGATTTCTAGAAGATTTAAATGGACAAAACGACGGATCGAAATAGAATCGGAGTTGGAAAATCGCGAGTTTATTGCGAAATTACGTTTTCGTAGAAAGAGAGTAGACGTCCTGTTCTTATTTTCTTCTATAATTTCGACGAAAATACTGAAAATATGCTCCGATACAAGTAGGTATCGATACTTTTCATGCGATACCGAGTAGGAATCGATACCTCATGACCGATACGGTATCGAGTAAAAGTATCGATACCCAGGTGGTATCGTTTCATCCCTACTTCTCACTGTCTGAGTCCGAGTCTGACTGTGAGCTGTGAGATTGACACTTGACACATTGACAGCTCAGAAGCTCGGAACAGGGCTGCCAGGTGACAGGCCTGGTTTTCTCGTACAAGGTTGCCAAAAATCTCATATTTCCACGTATTTTTGCGAAAAAATCTCGTACACGGTGTTTTTTTGAAGTGAAAACTTCTTTAGGCGCGCCTAGACAGATTGCTCGTGGGCTGTGAATTGAATTCATTCGTCACGCTCGGGTTTGATCAGAAAGCTTCGGGTAAACTCGGGACCATGACTATTGTCCATCTAGAAATACGTCAGCCAATGGGAAATGCTGAAAGGGCGTGGACAGGCCATCATGGCATGGCCATCTAGAAACGCATCAGCCAATGGGAAATGCTGACGCATTTCTAGATGGCCATGCCAAGATGGCGAGACTACGCCCTCCGGTTACACCCGTGTAGTTTCCAAGGTAAGCTATCAAATTCTGAGTTATAAGTTTTCACTTCTATTGGCAGTTCCTATGACTGCCAATTTTTTTTAAACCTAAGTTATTCCCTCACTTCCATCACAGACATGCGGTCTTTGGACCGTATGTTTTGGAACGCAACTATTACGTATTACCATAGCGTACGTGAAAAAATGTATATAAATAAAATAAAATTTGATTTCAAATGTCAGAACTTTCATGATATTTACAATATTAGTGATACTAGTGGTGTGTTGAGAGAATCGATTTCGGACTGTGGTATTTTGTATACAGGCAGGCGGCATTACCGAAATCTTGTACTTTAGTACTTAGCATACGAGATGTTTATATATATACGATATATATGCGTACGAGGCACGGGAAAACCGTGCCTCGTACGCCGCCGACCCATAAAACTCGTACGCGTACGAGATTTCTCGTACGTCTGGCAACGCTGGCTCGCAACTCAGACAGTAGACAGGCAGACACTGTGAATTGACAGATGATTCAAACATTCAAATGACAGTAAAAAACAACGAGGATGTTTTTTTTTATTCAAAATTGCTACTCCACAGACTCCGGGGTCCGTGACTTTTGTCATATAAAATCTTATTTATTTTTACATATTTCTTGGATAATCAGAAGAAGAGGAAAATAAGGGGGGAGTTGGGAACATTTTAAACCTAATACTAGTTAGTGCTCGTCTGTTGAGCCGATCACTACCGGTTGGGATTCCGCTAGTAATCGACTCGACATCGATTCTTTGCCTTATTGCCATTTGCCTAAGCCGCCTCCTCCCGGCCGAGAGCCTCCACTACGGCTGCATTTCTGTCCCTGATGGCCATCTGTAGGTTGAACTCTCGGATGGTCTTCGGTGATGCAACGCTCGCCGCACGAACCGACCGATGGCGTCGTCGGTGTCGTCAGCGTAGTACGTGAAGGTCCCCGTGTGCCGTGAGATTGCAACAACCGCATGGGGCACGCTCTCGTGCAGCTTCATGTTTGCCTTTGTTTTTATTGCGATTACCGACTCATATGTCAGTCCCTGAGCTTCATGGATGGTGAGGATACAACGTTGATGTTTTTGACTTTATTTCTCCTAAGGTTTTTTTATGGCTAAGCACTTTTCTATATTTTTCCAATCTCCAAGTTTGCCAGCTTTGGTGTCATCATAGAGTTTCAATCCACGAGAGGTACAGAGGTATAGGTTGGTAGGTAAACAAGTTGACCCAATGAAGTTAGCTGCGCAATGGCTGCGTAGAAACGTTTTTAAGGTCTCTTTGGTGGAAGTGTACTTGCGCGAACTTTCCCCTTCCACATAAATTTTGGGTCAACTTGTTTGCCGGCCACTATCAATTTGTTCTGTGGCCACTATAACCTATAGCTGAGGTATTTGGCTATGTATGATTGTTCGAGTTCAAGTCTGCCCGAGCTCCGAGCTGTGTATCTCATTCTGATTGGTTCTGCTGCACGGGACGTACGTATAAACCTCGACAAACCAACCAACAACCAACCCTAGAATATAGTAAAGACAAATAAAGGTGAAAGTCAAGTCTGCGAGTGCGAATGAGACGCAGCTAGCAGCAGGTCAAAAGACCGGCCAGTGTAACTACACCTCTTTGATTTTGGAAATCACATGAAACGAAAACTAAACAATCATACCTAATAGACTACAGACCCGTGAACAAAATTTATGGGTCAAATGAACCACCAGGAGACCTATGTAGGAAGGAATGGAAGGATGATAGCAGGGTATACAGTAATAAAATTCAGCACTATGCCGTGACTAGTAAGCTGTCCTATTGAGCGCAGTTGCAGAGGGTGGGTTACAACCCTCGATCATTTATTTCTCCTTGTCGCATGATTTTTGTACTTGTGGGTACTAGTATATTATACCATTTTTAGGGTTCCGTAAAACGTAAAAACGGAACCCTTATAGATTCGTCATGTCTGTCTGTCTGTCTGTCCGTCCGTATGTCACAGCCACTTTTTGCCGAAACTATGAGAACTACACTGTTGAAACTTGGTAAGTAGATGTATTCTGTGAACCGCATTAAGATTTGAACAAACAAAAAGAAAAAAAAAAGAAAAATTAGGGTTGCCCCCCATACTGAGAACTGAAACTCAAAATTTTTTTTTTCATCAAACCTACACGTGTGACGTGTGTGGTGTCTATCGATAGGTCTTCAAAATGATGTTGAGGTTTCTAAAATCATTTTCGTCTATACTGAATAATTTGCGCAAGATACACTTCCAAAGTGGTAAAATGTGTCCCCCCCCCCTCTAACTTCTAAAGTAAGAGAATGAAAAATCTAAAAAAAAAATATGATGTACATTACCATGTAAACTACCAACGAAAATTAGTTTGAACTCGATCTGATGAGTAGTTTTTTTTAGTACGTCATAAATACACTATTATTGAAACTTCGATCAAAGTTACAACGAACTACAAGAACTATGTGTACTATGTATATTATGTTACTTGCTGCAACGGAACCCTTCATGGGCGAGTCCAACTCGCACTTGGCCACTTTATTCTTATTACTGGAAGTTTTGCTGTTGGTCCCACATCATTTTACAGAACAAGATCACATTTTATCGACTACCATTGAAATAATATTTTTGAAATAGAAACAACAGATCGAATGCTCACAGGTCGAAGGTCTGGTCACAATACTTAATCTTCGTTTGCTTGTGCGCCGATCGATATTGATCAAAATTGCCTTTAATGTGGCAGAATTCAGAAGTAAAACGTTACAACTTTTGGCGATAGCTACCCAAGGGTGTGATCGGTGGATGGGTGTCATAGTCAGATAACAACAAACAACCCTTCTTGGAGTCGGGTAAAATTAACTCGGTTACTTTCCCAGTATTATAATATATTCAATCTAATCAAATACCATGTACCTACCTACATTATTTCAATTCGCAAGAAATAGAATAAACACCAGAATTTGAAATAAAACAAAAATATAGTAAATAAAATAAAAATATATTCCATTCACAGAAAAACATGATACAAACCCACATCCTAAATAACAATCCTTACTTTTAATTTCCACAAGCAGTGTTTTGATAGCATCACGATTTTATTACGTTCAATAAAATTTTAGATCAAAACACTAGCGTCACAGACTAAAATCAACATCATAAAAACTACATAAAATGAAGTGGAATGAATCTTAGCGGTTAAAATACATGATTATGTACCTACTCAAGTACCTACAATGATCAAATAGCTACAAATTGACCTAGAATTTACTAAAAACACTTGCTAGATTGTTGTCATACTTTGTTAGAGATCAAGACATACATGTTGGTGTAATTTATATCACTGCAGGGTACCTACCTATAGTCCTCCTCATACCCATACCCTCATGCATTTCCAGAACCATCATTTTTCATCTCAGTATTTCGAGTACCTTGATGTGCTAAAACTACACCATAACTGATTACTAAAATTATTATCAGTAGATATGTGTAGTAAATAATTATGTATTATGCATGACTGTGTATGTTAACAGATATCATAGGTATTCTTGCTAGATTTATAAGAACTTGTTGGTTTAATGATAGACAGATGCGTCTGTAGCAAGTGTTTAAAAACATACATTATCAAATTGAACTGTGAGGTATAAGTACAGTTTTACGAAGCGTAAAAAACAATCATTTTGAAATATTTTGATTCGGAACTTGTCTATTATTATTGCCAAGATATTAATTTACGTTGGTTAAATGGTGAAGCAAATTCCCGATATTCGATGCAGTTTCATGCACCATGTTCAAGGGTAACACATAACCATTCAACACCCAGGACTCTCCACCATATAACCAGGGCACCATATATTATAGCCTGCAACTAACAACCTACCGTGATAACTTAAAAAGTGTCCAAACATGTCGTTTATATGAAATCGAATAATTAACTTGCGCATCGAAATTGTCGTACTTATTAGAAGGGTCGACCAACCGACCGACCTGCAGAGGTGACTTGTAAGAGAACCTACAAATTTCTATCATGGACACTGTACATGTAGGTATACACAGTTGTCTATGCATTAATTATGCATCAAATAATTATCTAGGTATAGGGCAGAAATCGGTAGGATCTCTCAAAGTAACTTCTTTAGATTGTTCGGTTAGTCTGTCATTGGACAACCCTTTACTCCACTGTTCAGCAAAATGGAATGTGATAGGATGATCATTGGTACACAAACATTATTTTACTTAAACTAAAAAATATGAATAACTAGTGGTAAACTCACCGCGTAAAAAAGTAATCTCCATTCAAATAATAATCAATTTAAATCTAATAAACACGCCAAACCTTCTGATTACGATTACTTAGGTACTGATTACATGATACTTCGTGGAACACATCTAGCAGACTAGCTGTTGAATAAGGCACACAAAGTTTACTTTAAAATTGTTTCAGTCATTTATAATTTTGGTATATTTTCTATTTAGTCTTTAAATGATAAAAATGGAAGAATACCGACGCTGCGGTAAAAATATTTTCATATTACAATGTAGTAATCAAAGATACAATAAAAGTTATGGTTAAATGCGAGCAAGTTGAAGAATTAGGTACGTATGCATTTTCAGATTGCACAAAAAAACTGTCAAGAAATAGTTAGTTCTCAATGAGGTTTTTTAGGATGCAAATTATACCGGTCGAAGATTTGGCTAAAGGTGGCGTCAATGTATCATTTTGTCAGTGAAATTTAACAAAATTAAACATTGCGACCTTTGGCAAAATTGAGAACTATCTTCGACAGGGATATTTGCATCTTAAAAACACCTCATTGCACCACAGGTGTATGTGAAATTGTTTTTTTTTCAGAAATTTGACTTATTTTCCTATCTATGTATCAATTGCAAGGACGGATCCTGGGGGAGGGGGCATGGAGGTTATGACCCCCCTGGGCTGGGTCCAGAACCTAGGTCGACCACTAATAAAAACGCACGCGCGCACTTGTTGCACGGTTTTGTCTCTTGACCACGACTATGTGACCCCCCGGGTGCCAGAGCTGGATCCGCCCTTGATCAATTGTATCATATCTGTCATTCTTAAAACGCTTCATTAAAACTTCGTTGCATACCTAGCAATCAACCAACACTTAGACAAAGTACCGCTAATATAGGTAATGGCTCCCTCACTCAGTTGAAGTCGAGACTTACGTACAAAAGCTTGTAATCATTAACTATTGACATTTATCTACAAAAAATCAAATTCTAAATCAGTCTCACACAGCTCATTCACAATTTATTATCTACACATACATCGCAGCCAACTGCGTACAAAAACGCACTACATTAAACTAAATAAACAATAAAATGCTTCATAATTGAAATTATAATTTCTCATAATAATGATTACACGAGGAACAATTGTTCAATCCTGGGCCATATCGACATACCTTCAATATTAATGTCATGTGGTAAATACATTTGCTACAAAAATAGTTTGTAAAGACATTGTATTGAGATGTTGACTTGAACTACACGTCGTTGTAGATTTCAAAATACATATAAAAAATATAGATCGCCAAAGAGCAGAGCTCTAGAAATTTGACCGCATGGTCTATTGGTGTTAACCAAAATTCAGTTTGCTTGATGTTAAAAGCGAATGATGAATAGTTTAAGAGAGTCGTTGCCGACTCACTCGAGACATTATCCTTTCCCAGGTTCATAATATTACGCAGAGAGATGTTTGACGCGTTCTAGTAGAGCATCGCATGTCTTCTTAGCGTCGCCGAGCAACATGGCGGTGTTGGGGTTGTAGAATATGGGGTTGTCGACTGCCGCGTAACCGACGCCCATCGATCTCTTCATTACGACCACCTGTGAGAAAATACTAGCGTTAGAACTAAACAATAAACTGCGCAGGGTACGTACATAGGTGATTGTTTTATACAGGTCTGCACTTGACAGATATCTCGCCAGATTTTAAGCACGATGCGGACTACGATGGAGCATGGTTAGAAGAAGACGACACATTCTTGACTAAATGCTACGCTAATAGGTACCTATACAGTTCAATAATTATCATTATGATCACCCTATACTAGTCCACTGCTGGACATAGAGGCCTCTCCCATAATATTCCACTCAGTCCGATCCTCGGTCACTCGTTCATACAATTAATAAATCAAATAAAACATCGGCACAAATTTTTATGCTGCGCCGCTGTTAAATTTTGACGTCACGTCCTACTCAGCATTAATGAAATAGAAATAAATTTTGTAGCATAAAACCGCATAGGTACATGATGATGTTATAAAAGTATTATTACCTGATTTGACTTCCAAACTTTCAGGACAGGCATGCCCGCGATGGGAGAGTTAGGGTCGTCTTCAGCTGCGCTGTTTACCGTGTCGTTGGCACCTAGTCACAAAACACAAATATTAGACAATATAACATCAACCCATTATAATATAATATAACCATTCTTGACACATAAAAATCCAGTAGGTATCACAATGTTTGTTCCCAGTAAACTCTTCACAAAAATCAACCGATATTCACGAAAGTTGGCATTTACATAAATATGTGTAATTTTGGTCTAAGACCTATTTGGTTAAAAATCAAAATTTAGTATCGCGTGTAACATTCGCGCGCACAACAGTTCTTATCAGGGTTCATCATCATCATCATAATCAGCCAACATTAGTCCACTGCTGGATATAGGCCTCTTCAATGATACGCCACTCAGCCCGATCCTCGGCTTTACGTTTCCAACTGCCACCACCTGCCTTTCGTAAATCGTCACTCCACCTAGTTTCAGGGCGTCCTGCACTACGTTTGCCGATTCGCGGTCTCCACTCCAGAACTCATCTACCCCAACGGTTATCGGTTCTGCGACAGATATGACCAGCCCACTGCCACTTCAGCTTGCTGATGCGCTGAGCTATGTCGGTGACTTTGGTTCTCTGACGGATGACTTCATTACGAATACAATCTCTCAGAGAAACTCCAAGCATAGCTCTTTCCATAGCTCGCTGAGCGACTTTGAATTTTCGGACTGCTTTTACTGTTAGTGTCCACGTTTCAGCACCGTAGGTCATGACTGGTAGGACGCACTGATTATACACTTTTGTCTTCAGACATTGTGGGATGGGTGACGAGAAGACTCGACGAAGTTTTCCGAACGCTGCCCAACCCAGCTGAATTCTCCTCATGGCTTCACTCTCAAAGCTATTTTTACCGTTTATCAGGGTTCGCCGTTGACGAATACGTAAAAAAATACGATATATACTTAACTAAAAAATAAAAGAACAAAGTCCATTAACACTTACCAATAACCAAAACCAGGTCAGTATCAGGGAATTCATCATTGATCTCTTCCATTTCGAACACATCGTCGTAAGGTACTCCAGCTTCCGCCAGCAACACGTTCAGTTGTCCCGGCATACGGCCTGTTTCACACAAAATTATTTAATTCACCTATTCTTTATTGTTATTCTTATTCTTTATATAAAGATTATAATAATTTTTAAAGTTACAAACTTTACGGACTTAGATAACATAGAAAATAACAAATGACGATGTCGAGTCGATTATTAGCACAGACCCAACCGAAAGTGATCGTCTCAAAAGACGAAATCAGATTAGAGTGTAAGCATAACTGAATAAAAAAAAAGTCCTCTACACCCCGCCATTTTCCTTTTCTTCTCCTAATGCAAGAAAAATGTTAAAAAAATCAAATAACAAAGGTCACGAAACCCAGTCTCCGCGGAGTGGCTAATTAAAAAAAACATACCGGCTACGGGGTGGATGGCGAAACGGACTTTCTTTCCAGCTGTCTTCAATATTTCTACCAACTCAGCAATCGGATACTGCGCTTTAGCTACGCAGAGACCGTATCCTGGAAAAAAAGAGTTTGGTATTGACATTACATTCGACACAGATTCGAACAGCGTAAAAAATACGGTATGTGTTAAGAAGAAAAAAAAACCGTAGTCAACAAACATGACGTGGTCAAAAAGCACTGTGAGGTCTACTAACATGTCGTGGTCAATAAACGTGACGTGGTCAACAAACATAGATAGATAGATTAACTCTTTATTTAACTTAATTTTAAAAAGATAAACAAAAGATACTTATAATAAAACAAAATAAAGTAGCAATTCGCGACCTTATCACTAAAAGCGATTTATGAAATCTCTTCCAGGCAACCATAGGATGGAAAGATTTGAGAATATATAGTACCTAAAGGAGTGCGTAGCGAAAAACATAGCATGGTCAACAAACATATATCGTGGTCAACAACCAATTTTTTTTTTAGAAAATGGATCGGTTTATGTGAAATAACTTCTACAGTACCTGGGGTGATGATGATGTTGGAAGCCCTATGGATGAGGTCCGCCACCGAGTTCACGTTGAGTTCGGTGTGCGTGGCGCCAGCGGGGCGCGCCGTGCCGCCGGTGACCACGCCGTAGCCGCCCAAGATCACGTTCGGGAGAGAACGGTTCATGGCCTGCAAACATTAACCTAGTCACAACAGAATATAGCATAACATAAACAGCCACTTTATGTTCTAACTTTTACAACTCAGTGTCTGGTCTCACAAGGAGTGTTAAGGTCATAACACCACGCTGGTTAAGTTCGGTTTGGTGGATGACGCATGTCCATCTTGCAAAATGCCGGTTTCCTCTGGGTTTTCTCCTTCACCGATAAATACTTGACAGGGTGTACGTTCTACACAAACAAATATACTTGGTACTCGTGATTAACCAAAATCTACCCATTCCCTCCATTACGGCTTTAATAAACAAATTAGTGCCAAAAAATAAACCATGATGGTAAATGGTGAACAGTTTAGGGCAACGTAATAAACATGAACAACACCAATATGTATGAATTGCTACAATATCTAAATTCTACAAGACCTATTCTACCTTGCACATGATGTAGGAGAGGATAGCGCCCGAGCTGCCGATGAGCGCGCCGACGATGGTCATCAGCGAGTTGTTCAGCATGAACCCTTCGGCACAGAGCGCCCAGCCGGAGTAGCTGTTCAGGACCGTGATCACCACGGGCATGTCCGCACCTGAAATATACATGAAAAGTCGTATAACTGACCGGTTAGAAACCATTTTTAAACAAGTCGTAAGATTGTTAAACATAACAAACAACATAACATAATTAGGGAACACTAGCAACGCACCTAGGATTTACCCGCGTAGTTTCCGTTACCGTTTTGCCGTGATAAAACGTAGCCTATGTGCTATTCCAGACAATAATCTAATTGTGTTCCAAATTTTAACCCAATCCATTCAGATGTTCCTACGTTATTGAGTAACAAACATCTGTACTTATATCCAAACTTTCGATATTACACACCAGCAACGCCCCGCGGTTTCACCCGCGTAGTTCCCGTTCCCGTCGTTCCCGTTATTTTTTCGGGATAAAAAGTAGCTTATTTGTTCTTCCGGACTATAATCTATCTACGTTCCAAATTTTATCCCGAGCCGGTCAGACGTAACAACGTGATTTAGCAACAAACACCCCAAACATTGACATTTATAACATTAGTAGGATAATATTTAGTAGGACGTGGGATTAGGTATATTAGTAGAATACCGCACAGGACTTTTCCGATCGATTTTAACTGCATTGAAATAGGTATTAACCTCCAATAGCTGCAGTGAGCGTAATATTTAGTTGGATTAGGTATATTAGTAGGATATCACAGAGGACTTATGTGTTCGACTCTAACAGTATTGAAATATGTATTAACCTCCAATAGCGGCAGTGAGCGTCAGGCCCTGGATGCCGCTGAGCACCGCCGCCGCAGACAGTAGCGGCAGGCCGGGGACGTCGGGGAACGCCAGCAGAGCCCCGCCGCAGCCGAGCGAGCCCGCCAGCAGGCCGGCGTTGAGGGCGTGGCGGCCGGGCAGCAGCAACGGCGCCGACGAGAGAGATCCCTGCAGCTTGCCGTATGCTACTAGCGAACCGCTGCACAAAATTACATTTCCTGTCAATTTAAAATCCTTAGACTTAGACATGAGAGAATGCGAGTTGTCCGATGACGATCTCTTAGATAGAGCGAAGCGGAGAAGAAAAAGCAGGAAGGCTGACCCCACCACCATATGGGATATATAGGTAGCCAGGAAGCAGGCGCGGTCCCAGCCTCGAATTTTGGAGCTGTGACCCCCCCCCCCCCCCCCCCCCCCCCCCTCGGACCGCGCATGCCAGGAAGAGAGAGAGAGAGATACTCAACTCACACCAAAGGTCACAGACCCCGGAGTCTGTGGAGTGGATAATTTTAAAAAAACTTACACTAAAGAAGCAGCGGCGCCACAGATAAGAAAATAGTTACTTCGGCGTCGTGAAGCACAGCGATGAGCAGTTAATGGAAATGCGATTTAAAATCTTATACTCGTTGTTATAATACATAGGGCCGCTTGAGAAATCGTGCGATGTTGTTGCGTAGGTTGCGTTGGTAGTGATCGAAAGGTCGCGGGCGAGCGCTACTTTTCAAATTTCTCAAGCGATACTATGCTTATAACAATGACTACTGTACTTATACTCTACTATAAGGTTTTAAATCGCATTATAATGAAACTGATTGTCGCTGCGTTGTTCGCAGCTTCTCCCTTGGTGTGATTTGAGCCTTAATCTGGAAGTCAGCGGGCGATACGCGGCAGCGACTGAGAAACGGGCGAGCGGCGATCTATGCTCGAACTTGTTCACTTCAATTAAAATCTATGCATTCGATAGCACCGCAGTCGTCCAGTGGAAATAAATGTATGGCGACTATGAAGTTATGCGAAAATCGCTGCCCAGAAACCAAGACCGGCAGGTCTACCGACCAGTTAAATAGTTTATCCTTGTTTTTGCTCAATATCTTTATTTTTTGCGTAAATAAAGGCAGTGCGATAAGAAGGGGAACAATTCAAATGTAAATTAGAATGCCTTTCAAACTCACGTGAAGGTAATTCCTCCGATGTACGTTCCCAAGAAGAGCGACGTCTTGAGCGTAGCGGCGGTTGGGTCCAGCGCCATCGCCGGGAAATCGTGCATGTACGTCGCGATACAAGTCAGCACCGCCGCCATACCTACCAAGCTGGAATGGAAGAATATAACAACAGTAAGTTACTCGAATTGCTACTTTATCATTTGACATCAATGTTCATACTTTTAATATTAATATAGGTACGTGTTTAAAGTACCCGCTTCATACACCGGGGGAACTGTATTTCACGGAATGACAGAAACCAACAGACTATGTTCATTTACATAGAAAAATCGTAAAATAAAAACCAAGAAAGAAAAAAATGTATCGTTTTTTTTTTGTTTTTTCGCGTTTGTTATATATGTCACATACATTTAATTAAATCACTATGTCTTCTTTATTGATCTAGTAGCTCCTAGACCATTTGAGAACTCGAAAAAAGTTCGACTCAAGTGTCAAAATTGTTAGTTTACATTTCAAGTACATTAACTACGTGTATAAACAAACGATACCGCTATAATCGTCTTGCAACGTTCGTGAGAATAATGGGCTCAAACGAGTTTAAGTAAGGCAGCACTTCATATGCAGAAGCGTAAATAACGCACTTATGTAACCTGACAGCCGCTTTCCCGCCTAAATTGTAAACGCAAGCAGCCGCCAGAGGAGCGAGCGGATAATAAACTAAACGACGAGAGCGAGAGAGAACAAAGTATGAGCTTCAATACACTTCTCCTCAATTTAAGTGGGATATTGTACTGACTCAGTAGAAAAACAGAGGCTTCTCATATAAGCTCTCTTTCCAACACTACAATATACAAAGTAATATCACAAAACAAGACCATTAAGTCCTTCGCGATCTACCGTTCACCTCTAATTTTATCAGCTATTATAGTCTCTATGCTGTCTCGATAATTCTGGAATATATACCTATCTATGCTACAGAGCATCATGAAACAGAGCTTGTAAGTATAATTCTAATAACTTACCTGTGGAAACCTGCCACAAGTTGAGGTAGGTCAGTAATCTCAATCTTCTTGGCAATAGTGCCACCGAGCAGACCGCCTATACCGGCGACTCCGATCATTTGGGCCAACACCTCCGCACTTGGCGTCAGAGAGCCCAAAGTTGCGGCGATACCACCGGCCACACCGATCTACAAAAAAAAACATATTACTACTGCCATAAACTTCAAAGTAGGTACATCAAAATCTTTATCAATGCAACCTCAGAAGACAGTCATTTTTTTCTCACCACATGAATGTAGCGAAACTTCAGTAAGTGAAAGCTTCACTTGTTTAAGTTTAAATGTACAATAATCCCTTTACACTCTTCCATACTTCAAGAAAGAGTGCATTTTGTTATTGCTTCTGTAAGATTGGAGAAATTAATGTTAGCAAACTTTTTAGGAGGGGGAAAATGTATAATTATTATTGGAAAAAGTACTTTCGAAGTATGACGATTGACGTGCTAATTTAATTAGACTGCACATTTGAATGTGAATACATTATAAAATAATAATTCAAAAATGGGGAAACAGTTAATTTTAAATTAATTATTAATTGAAATAGGAATTAAGGGTAAGTAAAATCTTGCTTCTTCTTCTTCTCATTTCGATATAAATGGATCATTGTAAGACTAACACAATGCCACGTTTATGTGAATGAGGTTAGTTCAAGCTTACACTTTCAGTTATTCTTTCTAATCATAGGTTGCATTTCTACTAAACTCATAAATTAACTTAGACTATTAAAATAGGTTAATCTCACCATGCCGAGGTAGTTTCCTTTGCGGGCTGTGGTCTGCGAGCTAAGACCAGCGAGAGCGCCGACGCAGCACAGCGAAGAGGCCAGGTACGCCATCTGGTGGACTTCTGGATAGCCCTGTAATTTGAAAAAAAATTGAGAACGAACTTTTTTTGTACTGTTTTTTTTGTAGTTTATTTTACAAACGATTGCCTAAATACATATAACAAACAATCAAAACAAAACACGTTTGCCTATTGTGCCGTTCGCACAGAACTCGCATGGAACTTTATGCACATGGTCGATTTATTGACGGATGTTTGGAGATGTACCTACTACCTAATACAAACAATCTACTCAAACTTTTTTTTGTATCTACATGAGAAATAATATAAGTATAATATAATAATAGAGTGTAAGTATAATAATAGAGTATAAGTAGGTAGTTTGACTAGTAATATTCAAATGAATATCCGTAGTCCGTAGTCGTGTATTTGAAACAAACAGAAAAAGAACGCCAAGAATCAAAAATACTAACCCGCTGGAAATGTTCAAGATATATCCTCGTGGATTGTAAAATTAAATACCGTTAACATAAACACAAATATAAATTGTCAATTTTTAACTGGGTTTTGCATCAAAATACCTGAAGAGCTGTGGTAATGTATCCTCCAAGAAGTGCCGCGGCCGGGATGGCATACAGGTACCCGTATTCTGGTGGGTCGCCGGGCCTGAAAATAATCAACAATGAGCTGCCATCTTCTCATGTTTCCTCTTGAGTAATGTGCAGAATAATTTTGATTTCGTTTACCTCTTGAACATATCGAGCATCCGCTGTGTAACCATGAATCCGCCGAAAACGTTCACGAATGAGATCAGGGCCGCAGTGCTAGCCAACCACTGAAAAGAACAGAATAGGTAAGTATATGTATACATAGCAAATTTCGATAGTTTGAATTTATTAGTTGCGAATTGAGACCGCTAAAGAGGACATCGTATACCACTATAGGTAATAATGCGACTGAATAATTAAAATCGCGAAAGTTCCAACCTTCCCCAAAATATTAGACTAGAAATAGTAAATGTTGCTAGTAGGTATGTGCATACTCTGTTATTACATTGAGGCTGTTCCGTTTCAATAATATAGATGCAAATCTATTTACTCTCATAGTGAGATTTGAAACTGACAAAAGACTCACATGAAGAAACTCGGTTCCAGGTCGAAACGAGAATTCCGAGACAAAGTGTCGTTTCGTTCCGATCTGGTTTTATAAACTTTAAAATGTTTAATGTGTTTAAATGAGGTTAAATTCATTAATTGCAAAAAAAAACAGTTTCCTGTAATATTACGATTTATGTATCTACAGTTTATTACTAACTAGCACCGCCCCGAAGTCTTACCCGCGCAGTTCCCGTTTTTTCTCCTTGATATAAAGTAGCGTAGGTCAGCAATTAGATCGCTGGAGTAGGTGCTATTCCCGACACTATGATATAACTGCGCACCAAATTTTAACCCAACCCGTTCAAACGTTTCTACGATTGAACACCAACATCCAAACTTTCGCATTCATAATTTTAGTAGGACGTAGTACAGCCAATATCAATGTAAGAATAGCTTACCTGAACTGGGGTTTCGGGCACGTATCCGCCGCCCATCAGCAGCAGACCGCCGACAGCGGTGATGCCGGACACGGCGTTGGTGACTGACATGAGCGGGGAGTGTAGCGCCGGTACGACGCCCCACACCGTGTGGTATCCCACCACGCCTGTACAATCACACTATTGTTTATGACGTCAACGCAAATTTAACCGTAATAAAATTGTATTCTCATTTAACTACATCTCCTTTTGTGTAACTTTTGGGTAACGAATCCAGATGTCATGGCTTAACATCAGGCGAGATGGTGGTCAAGTGTACATATATCAAAGGAAAAAAACCGTTTGTCCCCAGAATTTATTAATGGCTGGATTGCTGGACGCTGGACACTGCTGTTATTCGCAGGAGTGTAGCTTACCATCTAGATCACGTCTTACACGCGTACAACGGTGATGTACTTATTTCTATATGATTTTGACTACAGCGACTGTTTTGCGTAAATTATGTAAATCGATGCGCCACATGAGACGACAATTTTTTTTAGGAGGATTTGCCGAACATTGAATTTACAGTTTAAATAAAAACTTATTTTTATTTCGAATACATACCTGACAATGCCAGCGTTGTAGTCATAGTGGTGAATGCTGGGTTTGGTGAAGCTATTCCCAGACCGATCAATGATGCCATGCCTGAAAATTTTAAGATTCTAAAATTATTATATGTACTTATGCAGTGTAGGATGTTGCTTAGGAGAAAATTAATAAAGATGTCTTACTGTAATGTCCCAATACCCTAACCAAAGCCCCAAAGGTAATAAAAGCCCTTATTTTAGAAGCCAACGATTCAGATGATCGTATGTAAAATTTTAAAACTCGATCTACCTAGAGTAGGTACGTAAACGTATGGGGTTCAGATCCATAAGATGTAAACTAAGCATTGCTTTGAAATAATATCGCCATTTTATCAAATTATGTTATTTCGTAGGGTTTACAATCGTTCCCCTGCAACGAGCTTCATATAGTCTGGATCGGAACACTGGAATTTTGAACTACCAGGACTTAAGAGTATATTTTGCCATTATGGCCAAACTCTCGGAAACGGATTTATTACATCAGATGGCTGAACGCAGAGCACAGCTGTTGTTTCATAAAACATCGTACCCAGTGATTTCGTTTTCATCTTCAACGTTGATATGGAACAGAATTTTTTTTAAATCGGTAGAACCGTTTCGGAGAAGTAGGTACAATATACCCTGACACGAGATTTTGAATTATTGATTGGAATAAATATTGATTGCAGTTACTAATAAGTGAAGTAACCTGTGGAGTACAGAAACGTGTCTTTGAGCGTCTCGTTGAAGGGGCTCGGTGGGTCGGGCTTGGCGACGGCAGCGGGCGCGGTGGTGGTCTGAGCAGCCGCCATGCTCGGCGGCGGCGGCGCCGGCCACAGGAGCTCACCAGCCTTGAGGACTATCGCCCCGCGGGTCACTTCGTCTTCCAGGTTGATGTGGAAGTGGTCATTTGTGCCTGGTGATACACAAATAAAATCAATGAGTTAAAGTGCGTAAATCGTAAGAAACTCGTGCCGCCTTAGTGTTTAAAACGTCCGATTTTGTTTAATCCTTTAATTCATCTCCACAGACTCCTGAATCCATGCCTTTTTTTTCAATTGAAATGCAAGGAAGACTTTGAAATGTAACAGTAACAGTAGTGAGGTCGTAGATTCACATACTGCTTGTACCCTTGTGCATTTTTCCAACTGCAGAATTTTGAGTTTGTCGTCTCCACTGGCTTTAACGGTAAAGAAAAACAATGCGAGAAAACCAGCATGTTGCAAGAAATCTTTCGAGCACGTGTATCGTTCACCGACCCGCACTTGGCCAGCGTGGTGCATTACGACCTTGCCTCTCTCCTTGTAAGAGAAGGCCCCGAGTCCCCCCGCAGTAGGAACAATAAGTGGGGGGTTGCTTATGTTAGTCAGATTGCTCAAAAATATATTTATACAATTTTTATTAGCATTATCCAGAAAAGCGAGCAAGCAATTCAAGTGAGGCTGACCGGACTGACCACCTTCACCACTACAGTTTTATCAAGGTAATGCCCAAATAAAACGCTCTCTATTACTTGTGTGCAAATCAGACAAAGACAAATACTAACCCAAGCTAAACAGGAAGCCGGAGATGTTGTTGGCGTAGAGCGTGGAGGCGTGCGCCGGCATGCGGCTGGGCAGGTCGGTGAGACCCACGTGGGTGACGCCGTGCACCTTCACCACCTCTCCTTTCTTGGTGGTCTGAATGTTGCCACCCATCTCGGCAGCCAAGTCCACGATGACGCTGCCAGGGGCCATGTCGCGGACTGCGTCCTACGGAAAACATCAGAAGTCAGCCCACGACGAAGAACAAAACAAAGACAACAAAAAACGAAGAGAGAAAGAAGACCGTTTACTGTAGACTGCCAAAAATAGAAGTGGGCAAGTGCGACTGGGACTCTCGCACGAAGTGGTTCCGTACCATTAGCAAATGAACAGCGAAAACCTCTTTGGCTTTATTTGAATTCCGTATACGTAAACCATCGCAGTTTCCACAGACAGGCTTTCATCCAAAAAGTTTTACTAAAATTTGATTTTACCTTACGATTTTAATGATGAGGTCGATAGCGCGTTTTAGTGTACTAGTGGCGCCGTGTAGTTTGCATGGAACTGACCAATCTAGCAAGAAACGGTAAAAAATCAAGTTTCTGGTATGGGAGCCCCCGTTAAATATTAATTTTATTTCATTTTTGGTATGTGCTGTTTATAGCGGCAAAAGAGAAATACATCGTCTGTGAAGATTTCAACTGTCTACCTATCGCCGTTCTTGAGATACAGTCTAGTGACAGACGGACGCACGGACGGACGGACGGACAGCCAAGTCTCAGTAATAGGGTCCCGTTTTTACCCTTTGGGTACGGAACCCTAAAAATACCTATTTATTCCAAAACAAAAGAACACAACAGGTAACAATTTATGTACCGACATTAATAAGCGTAGTGAGGGTATTGCACTACGCTAACTAATGTACGAATTCTGTGGAATAATATAGAGACCAAATTCTTATTCGACATGGGGATGATGTGTCCTACACTGTCCGCCCGCTTGGGGTGTCTTGTACTTTTACCGCTATCGGTGCTCACCCGAGCCAGCCTAGCTCCTTGAAGTTTGCTGGCATAATGCAATAGGTGTCAGCAATGTGGAACCTGTCATAATCCATGTAGCAGCAGTTCTTACATATTATCTTCTGTGGCACTGCCGTTCCACAGCGCATGCTCTATAGTCTCATCTTGCTGCATATAGTGGACTGTCCGTATCCCTATTTTATAGAGGTGTAAGTTGCAATGATGGGTCACTAGGCCTACTATTAGTCGAAGGTCTTGTCTACCCCAGTAGGTTACTGTTAATATCTCTTTTGAGTGTTGGAATTGGAAAAAACATTTTAGCAAGCTTGCAGTGGTCTCTCTTGTCCCACAGTTTCTGTTATTCCTTCCCTGTGTGATGCGCAGCAGGTTTTGGCCTTCCAATGCAGGTACCCCAGTCCAGCCGTTTCGGAGATTAGCCGGAACAAACGGACAGATAGACCAGAAATTTTAAAATAGTTTATTAGAAATAAGTAGGTGCCGTATTTTACTTTCTTTTGAACTTATAAAAAGCTGTTAATTTGATATTACATACAGACACTCTAATTGTATTTTTTTGTATAGATAAAAAGGCCCGATTGATTAACTGTGTTTTATGCTATCATGGTTATATACAGCTATTATTTCAGTTTACGTGTCAACATAGTGCAAGTAACTGCATCTAAATATCGGGTAATCACAGTAATGAGGTTGAAACAACGATAGTCAAATGTCCATGTTTTCCCTTTAAATTTTTAAATATTGTCATCTTATGTACCTATGTATGTATGTCATCTTGTTTATGTTAATTTTATACCTACACATGAATTTGGTAGTAAAAATAAACGTTATCGACGCTATTTGGACACTTCACAGGTCAACGATCGCAGGTCGCGATAAATGTTTTATTGCCACGGTAGGTACGTTGCAAACAATCGAAACTGGTTTTGTGTAGTTTCATTTGATATTGGGTTAATTGTTGAAACGAATTTATTTCGGTTTAACTTGTTTCAAGATTAATTTCAGGCCACTATTTGAGTTACGAGAAGATTATTTAATAGTCTTGTAATTCCTATAGAATTCTTAAATGTCGTATAGACAGTTACTTAAATAATTGATTCCAGTCAATTAATTTACACTAATAACAAAACAACCTACCTAATTTTAAATTAAATTAGAGTGTAATTTAAAATATAGACTGATCAAAGTAACTAAGTGCAACGGTGTCGTAATAATAATAATAATAAAAATTCTTTATTACACCTACAAAACAAATATAAACATTTAAACTTAAAGACTAACAATAAATCAGAAAAACAATCTTAGTACTAATTGACATTGAACTATAGCCCCGTTCATTTGGGTAACAATGCTATGCAGTGTAAGGGCGGCCTTATTGCTTAAAGCAATTTCTTCCAGGCAACCTTTGTATGGAAAATAAAGTTCATGGAATTTTTGAATGCAGGTGGTGCTGTATGACAGCAACAAATATAGATAATTATACATAAATATTATCTATAAAATATTAGCAATAAATAAATACACAAATACCGATAATTATATTATATACGTACATATACAAATACATATATACCAATAATACAATATACCAATTAGGAAGAGGAGAGATAGTAATCGTGTACCAGATTTTTGAATATAGAAACGGACTTAGCTTGACGAATTAATAAAGGTAGTGAATTCCACAGTAGGACAGCCTGCACGTTAAATGATTTAGTAAAGGAAAGGTTAGGATGTGTGGATGAGGGAATTTGTAGTTTAAGAACCCGGGTCGAACGAAGGGGATATGATTTAGGTTCGATGAAATGAAATCTTTCTTTCAAATTGAAGATTTCAAATGAAATCTTTTTTTTGTCGTACCGCAAGTGATTATGTTATGAAGGATATATTCAAATTGTTAGATTTTAACACGCTTTTATTAGCTTCACTTGTTACTATGTAGGTAAGAAAATCTTGGAATCTTAATTTGACCCACTTCCCGGTCTACGATTAGGATGAAAATTTGCACTCGCTCTGAGTTCTGATGACAATACATGACTAGCTAAGAAACGTCATTACAAATCCAATATAGGGGCCTCCCCAAGGTGGACTGGCTGTTTCAAATCCACCTCCATGATATACCCCCATATCATATCAAATGAAAGGGTTTGCTGTCAGGAATACAAAAAAAATAGGCACGTGACTTAAATCCAATATGGCGGACGTCCCAGATGGCGGACAGGCTATTTGAAATGCACCCCCATGATATTAGTATCAAATGAAAGGGTTTGCTGTCAGGAATACGAACAAAATAATCACATAACCTAAATCCAACATGGCGGCCGTTCCAAGATGGCGGAAAGCGTGTTTTTTAGTTTTTTAAACTGTTATTATTTTAATATTTAGTGTAATTTCTGTGACACCTAATACTATAAGATTACTAAGTTTAATACGCTTGATAATACACTCGTGCACTGAATATGTACGCACGTAAGTAAGCAAGTCACATCGTTCTTCACAAGTTCACTACCGCTAGTGCCTTTTTCAGCACTTACCTCCATGATGAGTACTGGAGCTGGTTTCCCCGGGATCAACGCAGTACTGATAATGACGTCAGATGTCCTAGCCTCTTTCCCAAGTAAGGCTCTCTCAGCCTCCAGGAACTCTTGACTCATTTCCTTAGCGTATCCACCGGCGCCCGCGCCCTCTTCCTGTTTGCAGAATTAACCATTAGAATTAGCATTTCAATTATTAAATTGACAATTAACATCTTGAAAGCATTGTATTCATTACATAACGGAAAGGCAAATTAATCTTTTATCTGTAGCAATCTCATAAAAAATATTTACTTCATTTATTGTTTGTACCTAATTATCTATTAGATATCTTAATGACGCATTGTGCTGCGGATGCTAGTATGTACTTAGATGTAAATATTTCAGCGTCAACAAACAACAGGCTCTGGACCTTGAATTTTGTTTACAACTACTTAGAGTGTTAGTGAAACTATGCAACCAAATCATATGAGAAAAGTTGACAATGCTGACGTGACTGATACCAAGGTGCACTAAAGCCAAATCAAATAAAAATCTTCTTTTGACATTCCTGAAAGTCACCTACTCAATCAAATGATAACGATAAATGATAGAGAAAACATAATGATGTAACGATAATCATAACTAGTGGGTATACACTGTAAGCTTGTCAACATGTTTGTTTATCTAGCCCATAAAACAGTTTAGCGTGTAATGAGATACAAGGCAGTGACACAAATCGAGAGCAAAACTAACTATTCTAGATTCCAGTGCTAGATTATCGCATATTTTCATTGCTATGCTGGTTTTAGAACGAGGTGATTTATAGTTATCAGTCCATTGGACATAGAGTAAATAATTCACTATACTATATGGTATCAAGGTAACAATTGTTTACATTGTAGCAAAATGGTTATGAAATCGTAATCATAAAAGCAGGTCAGGTGAAGAAAGCCCAACATCTTGGATAATGTATAAGTGATTAAGTAATGCAACAATTGGCAAGATTTCATGAGAAGTGAAATAAGTAAATTGATTTAAATTAATTAACTTAAAATGGGTTCATTTCAAATGCAGGCATTTGATCGTGGGCTTTCCTCTCCAGTCATCTCAACAGTTGCCTACAAGTAATTGCTTCTAAAAGTTCTTACTTTGGAATTAAAAAATGCTAAACACTATTCTATAAAATTACCATTGGCGAGCTGCCAAGGCGAAGGTGGCCGGTGCACCCCAACCACTAGGATTAGGGTACACCCACCTCTGAAAAGAAAACTTTTTTAAACACAGATGACAGCTGAAAATGGAAGTGTGCGGTTTTCATACAAAAATTGACAGCGATTAAGTTGATTCTATGCTACGCAGTTCAATAGTCTTAACAGCATTGAACTCATCATCCCTGAAATTGCGACGATATATAAACTGTTGAATGGCAACAATTCTCGAAATACTTGATATTACTTTTAAGTTAAATGAATAAATAAATGGGCCTATTTAGACATGATTTTTAGATGATCACTTTTACTCCTTTTTAGACCAATAGTTGATTATCGTAGCGATTTCAGAGTTGATCTCATGTATAACTTTTTAATTGCGAGTTTATTGCATAGCTCTGTATGTACAAAGTAAACAGTGGCAGAAAAATATTATCCCGAATACCAACAGCCCAACATTCCAGTTTTAGTTAGGTATTTCTTTCACTTTGTCTGCAACAAGACATATTGTCAATGCATGCAAATATAAAATGTAGCAATACTGAGGTATGACGAATACACATAGGTACTAAGTAGATACGACGATACGACGGATACTATGACATTACGTTAACCCGATACCTATGGAAGTAAATAATGTGATCTTGTGTGTCGTGGTAATTACGTGAAACGTGAACTAATTTGTAAGCATACACGGCACCGTAGGTATATTTAAAAGACATGAGGTTGAATACATGAGTACCCGAGGCGAAACTGACCGCAAGATATGGATATATTGTAGAAAGAGTACACAATAGACAATAGATTTTCCTAGTTACAAATACAAATATTTATTTACCAAAAGACATATACGATACGAGCGACTTAATACCTAGGTTTAGGTAAAGTATGCGATGCAAAAGATAAAATGACTCTGTACTGAAAATATTCTCATTTTAAAAACAACTACAATTACCCCGCAATCGAGACATGCGGGTAGGTACCTCTACAATATTAATACATTTGACATTCGCGATTTTTTTATTATTATTTAATATTAAAATTTTACTTTGCCTTGAATTTTAATGAACAAAAATAGAATGTGTATAAATTTATATGTATTATGATGGACCTTTATTTATATAGGTATAATAGGTACTTACTCTCATTAAGATACTTTCATATAGACTAAACGACGCGACGGTTGTTACGTATTTTGAATAATGAATACAGGCGGATACTTTAAATTTTGGATACATCGGTGACGAGTGACGAACGCAGTTTAGTGAAACGTATCAAGGTCATAACACATACCTACCTACCTAATATCTGAAAACACGTTCGGCTTTCTTAGCTAACAAGTAAATGTCAGCGCCGGTAATTAAATGTATAACTTGTTATGACTGTAGACGTTTTTGTTGTTACGATATGCTACATCGAAGCATGAAATACCTTTGATGTTTCTAGTAAGTGTATGTTCAGGTAGAATTCGAAATTTATTTATACAACAATGCAACGAGACGGCTCATATTCAGATAACAAAGCCTGCATTATCAATTTTTTGTCAACATAAAATCCACAGGTCGCGGGTAGCATGAAAATAACACGTAGGTAATAGTTTCGTACATTAGCGTGAACGTTGTTCTTGTACCTACTATTTGTTCAGCTTAACTTCATTCAAAGGAAAATGGTTTCAAGTTTTGGTCAAACTCTAGTTAAAGTACCTACCTACGTTACGTTGTATGTTCAATTTCTTGTCGGACACCTGAGTAAGTAAACAAACACAGTTTCACCACAAGCTGATTTCAGTAAAGTTGTGAAACAAACCCATGTTTGAAAGAAGAAGTATGTTGATTGACATATCGGCATTAATTCGACTACTTTGACAAAGCTTTAACTCGGCGTTAACATAAAATATTGATAGGTTACAGACATAGTCATTTTTCCCTACTAATGAGCAAATAGTGAATTCAGAAAATTCGATTTCGATAGAAATTTTTATTTTTAAACAATTTATTATCACTGTCTCTAGACAGAGATAATTTGAAGTCATAATATGTAACGAAGAAAATTTAGGTACAAAATATGTAGCGAAGAAAATAGGGCCATTACTTATAGGTAGCGAAGAAAATTTTAGACTAAAATATGTAACGAAGAAAATTTAGGACTAAAATATGTAGGTACCTAGCTAAGAAAATTTACGACTAAAAATATAGCAATTAAAATTTATGGCTAAATCAAGCCTGCCGTAAGGAATTTCGATCCAATGTGTGGCGAAGAATTATTATTATGTACACAGATCATTTGCTTTTTTGTAAACGACGCTACCAAGTGTTATTCTGAATGTATGGTTCGAATAAATGAATTGAATTTAACACTAAATACGGAACGTTATTATGTATTAAATCTGCCTAGCGATTCTGAAACCATTCGGTTGCATCCGACACGGAATCTCATCTCTCGATCTTTGTCATGCTAAACAGATAAGACAAAGACCGAGAGATGAGATTCCGTGTCGGATGCAACCGAATGGTTTCAGAATCGCTACCCTGAACTAAATATAAAAACAATTTATGAAATAGGTGTGTAGCGATGAAAATGTAGGGCTATAATATGCGTCGAAGAAAATGTAGGGCTATAACCTTCATCTCCATGGTGATGAACTGCGCGCCCAGGCTCTCGATCTGCTCGCGCACGGCCGGGCGCGTGTCGAAGGCGCGCACGGCGGCGCCCATGCAGCGCGCCTGCGCCGCGGCCGCCAGCCCCGCCACGCCGCCGCCCACCACCAGCACCCGGCACGGCGGCACGCGACCGGCCGCCGTCATTTGACCTGACCCACACAAAACGTATCTATATTAATATCACCTATATTATCATCATCGTCGTCATCGCCCTAATGTTCAGTAACTTATCTCCTTTTACAATGTATGTACTAAGATTTAGAAGAGCGGGGACTCCTGATACAGGCAATGTTTCCTTAAAAGGGCTCCCCAATGTACTGTAAAATTGTAGATACCCTATGTATTGTGAAATAAAAAAAAACATTTTCATCAGCCGCAAAACGTCCACTGATGAACATAGGCCTCCCGACCCTAGATTTCCACAACGGTCCTCATACCTCATTCATTAAAAACTTATAGCCCCTTAGCTACCCCAAAGTTCGGGAGACAGTAGAAGCGAAGCAGTGGTAACTTAGTAAAGCGGCAAAAGCCATGTGTATTTTGATGGATTATCGCACCATGATTCAGTCTGATTCTTCGTTGACATAATATCCGTGATTTATTACAATAGTATAGACTAGATTATAATATTTAATAATAATTAATCAAGAACATAATAATTTTTAGGTAAATAGGGTGCAAATAAATATTTTTGAAGTGAAAACTTTTTTTGGCGCGCCTAGACAGGTTTTTCGTGGGCTGTGAAATGAATTCTAGCGTCACGCTCGGATATGATAAGAAATCTTCGGGTAAACTCGGGACCATAGCCATTGGCCATCGGGATCTAGAAATGCGTCATCCAATGAGAAATGCTAAAAGGGCGTGGCCTGCCCATCATGGCATGGCCATCTAGAAATGCGTCAGCCAATGGGGAATGCTGACGCATTTCTAGATGGTCATGCCAAGATGACCAGGCCACGCCCTCCGGTTACACCCGTGTAGTTTCCAAAGTGAGCTATCAAATTATGAGTTATAAGTTTTCACTTCTATCGGCAGTTCCTATGACTGCCAATTTTTTTTTGCTGTTATATAGATTAGCTGAAACAAACAGAGCGAGAGGTTTTTTTTAACCCGTCAGGTGGCGAGAGCCCAGAAATGTAGGTAAGTACCTACATTGTACACTTTCAAATGCATTTAGTGAAAAGCTGTTATTTTAGAATTACACAAACATTTCAATTTTATTTATACGAGGATGATGATAGATAAGTAGATAGACAGATAAAATGATGAATCTAGTGACGCATGGAATCGAGAGAAAAGCCACGTATGACCTTTGAGCGACCTAGAGTTCAAGAGAGATTTATCTACACCGGAGATAAAACGTCTGAAGTGTTTTCTGCAAGTAGACGGTTAATCGCAGCAGACGCAACTGTGCATAAATTATCACGGCTCTTGACATTGAACTAAAGAAAGGTAATCTAAAAATAAATTATGATAAAATATCCAAACAACTCTTGTGATCGAAACAAAAACATGATTCTATAGAACACGTGAACTTGAATATCCTTCCGATGTGTGTATCTAGTCAAGTAGTTCAGGCGATCGTATCGGGCAATCAGTGTCCTAAGTCATTATCTTACTAAACCAAATCGTGTTTTATAAAAAACCTTAAAATCTACTTTTAGTAAAGGCAGGTTTGCATTTTAATTAGTCCGAGCGCGAGTGCGAGTGAGTAATCGCGACTGATTACTACCTATGCACTCGCAATAATCAATCGTTGTCCACACGTGTTTGCTTATTATCACTCAACACCTGCACTGCTCTCATCTCGCACTCGTACTAATCAAAATGAAAACAGGCCTTTAGACAGAATAATGTCAAAGACTAATTACCCGAATTTTCGCGAAATCCATACTACTAACTACTCGTAAGTACATTAACCGTAAATGTAATACTTATTGATAATTTTCGTTACGGACAAAAGAATGGCTTTTACATGTAAGAAGAATAGGTTTTCGAAATCAAATATACAACCCACAACACAATTGGTATAAAGTTTCACGTTTTTAGTAGGTAAATTCACCTGAAAAGAATCGCGGGAAGTTGGCGGCTGCCTCGATGACCGCGCGGTATCCAGCCACGTTAGCCATGGAGCTCAGCACGTCAAACGCTTGCGCACGGCTGATACGAGGGATGCAGTCCATTGCTGTAACAAAAAATATTGTTAATTGGTGAAGAAAGATGTAATTCTCGTGATAAGTATTTCGTAGTAGTACTTTAGTGAGAGTAGGTGTGGTGCTCAGGAATAGCAGTCAAACAGTGTGTCTATTTGAATTTATTCATTAGGCCCGTTTTGTTCGCTTGTAGAGTAGCCACCACAGTTATATTGATGCTAACTAAGGTTTTTAGAATCGTTATTGACTACAAATAAGCTACAAGTAGATTTCGTATAAATACATTTCGCAGAAACACATTTGATTTGGTATTAGTCTCCTCGTTCTCCTAGCAACGGTACTGATCCTCATTAGTTACTCACCGAAAGCATCAACTTTTTTAGCCGCAAGTTTCTTGATGAGGTCTTGATTCTGCGCAGGGTACAGTAACGATATGAGCGCGCCCTCATCTCTGACGTGCTGCACTTCGGTTTCAATTATAGGGCGAACTTTTAGAATTATATCTGAAAGAAAAAACGAATAATATTTCACAGGTGTCAAATCATTTCAGTTCGCCAGAAACTTGTTTGCGACAGACTTGTTTTGCACGTAATAAAAACGTTTTGCACAATAATGTGAACTAGCTGTGCCACATGGTTTCCCTTTTCGATGATATGAGTATGTCTATAGTCGTCCGGGTGAATGAGGTTATGAGTTACAAACAATAAGAAAATACTGATAGATCTAGAGACTACCAAACTAGCATTCAAACAATATTTCGTTTAGTGTCCTACTGTATTAAGTAGTATACAGCAAGTAGATAGTATTTACCAAATAATTGAAGACAAAAATTCGAACAAATAGATTTATATTCTAAATACTTCAAAGTAGGCACCTACCCACAAGTAACTTACACTCGTTACGTAGGTAACTAGGTGGTAGGTAGGTATGCTTTCAGATATGCTTCGAGAAGGCTTCGTGTATACTCAATGTATATTATGTGAAACAGCTTAGTTGGGCCCTGAGCCTGTTACGCTAACTCAATGTTCGTTGGACAATACTTACGAGGCCATCTGAGGCTACTTTGCTGCAAGCCCCTCAATAAAAACTATACGTAGGTAAATATTGGGACCTTACAGTAACAATGGTCACGAGATCGCGAGAACAGAGTCAGGTCTTGAAGAACTACAGTTCCCCATAACATTCATGTCCTAATATGTAGTTAAGGGACCTCCACTCCCGAGATACAATCGGAAGTCGTTGATCCCTGAAGGGTCAGTGACCAAATTAATCACCGGTTCGGAACCTTGCGCCCGTTTGCGCTAGACAATTTCTACGGTTGTTTACACTTACACTCATAAAAGTCATAAGTGTACCTAATAGTTACTACTATTTAACATAATTAATTATTTTTCCCGAATCTAAAACACATCTATCTTAATTATTCAGCGTCTTTTTGGACCTACTTTTCTGAAACGGCGTCATCGAATCATACGTTTTCTAAAAGGTATGTATATTTAGTCGTTATGGAAATATGTCGTAAAGTATTTTACGTATAATTTAAAATTGTTAGATGACGACTTATTATTTTTATACGAATATCCGAAAAAAATACGTTTTGATATGAAGTCACTTACGCATATAGGTTTGAAGAGTCATCCCTATTCACTAAGGTTATAGATTTACTTACATCGATGAGTGAAAACGTGGGACACAGCTAGCTATCATAATTCACCTGAATATAATATTTAGGTGCTCTATTATTCGTAATATTGTGAGTTTACTTTGTTTGTGTTAATGTAGATACTCTTTCACACATTCCATACCTTCATACTTTTTTTGGTCACCCTCTTCCACAGCATTATTCATCTACATTTACTCTTATATCATAGAATAGATAATATAGACTTATATGTAGATGAATAAAACAAGGCTATTATTTTTATGTGAACACAGCTACTAATTAGTAAAACTAAATATTTACTGGACTGGAATGTATCCTTCAAGCTGGTAATTTTAGCGCCGGCTTCTTCGTACGCCTTGTTTGGGAAGTTCGCAAAAGCTCCGGCATTCTCCTCAATGTTCACAGTGAATCCTTTTTTCACCAATTTATTGACCACGGCTGGTACTACGGCGACCCTGTAATTGAAACATTTTTAATGGCGGAATAACAGCCCTCTATTGATGGGCAAAGGACCGGTTCGCCTGGGGAAGTACCACATATTATGTCAAACTGTAATTTGCAAACGACACCGTGATACCACGTGATACCATCAACGGCTTGAAGGTAGCATGGATCTATCAACTAAATGAAAATTATATATGACGTATAAAAAAGTAGGACGTAGTCAAGCTAAAACAAAATCAGTCAGCCACATATGCAGGTGTGCGTTGTCACTGATAGGCTGACACGCACCCATACACACAAGTTTGCGCCTAAAATGACCCACAGCACTGATGTGTGTATGTGTTCGTGTCAGATTCAGCCTGTATGTGACAGCGTGCACGTGCATATTATGTGGCCGACTCTATAGACGCAGTTTTTGTTTTAGCGAGACAACGTACAACGTCCGACTTTTTTATACGTTCATGCTTGTATTGGTATTTTGTATCTTTGTAACGAAAGAAACTCCAAATCATAAATTACTCGATCGATTATATAGTATTTTTTTCACTATTTGAATGCTACATTATCTCTGAGTAGGTAAGAAAAGCTATATTTATCGACCCATACGTGGTCTCGACAGGTTGCTAGTCTTATATAAAAATTCCACTAAATGTTAATTGACTTACCTTCGTTCGCCCTGCCAGATCTCCTTCGGCACTCCCACGCTCAGCTTGGTGTAAGGTACGCCAGGTGTAGGCGGCGCAGAAGGCCCAGAGCTGGACAGCCGGCAGTTCAGCCGCCGCAGGGGCTTGCTTGCCCGTAGAATACGCACACACCCACACATCTTGATCCCAGACGCTACACTGTAAAAACAGGGGGTCTTTAGGCGAAATACGGACACTATCGTTTTCATCACCTAAATAAAGATAATTTATTGACAATTATACATAAGGAACAAAAGTACACAAGAAATTACACAATTTGTATATTTATGTTATTGTTATGTCATATAGACGACAGACTTGTGACAAAAATTTATGGGTCATTTGAACCACCAGGAGACCTATGTAGAAAGGTAGGTATAAAGGGTACCTATAAAATAATAAAATTGAGCACTATGCCGTCAGCTGTAAGCTGTCCAACTGAGTGCAGGTGAAGAGAGGAGGTTGCAACCCTCGTTCTTTTCTCTTTCCCCTGTCACATGATTTTTGTACCGCATTGCGGAAAAATGGATTAGAAGAGGTAGAGGTAGAGCTGTGCCTTAGAGCTTGATCGCGCGTGTGCATCACGGAAAGAGTGCATTCAACCTGCGTGTCAGGTTGAGTGTAGGCAGGTAGGTACTATAGTGTATAGTATCTTTAACAAAGTGTATTTTTGTAAATGGTGAATGTGAGCATTATCATTACATGGTGACTTAAAGTGTCTTTTGATAAACAAAAATAACGCACAATATTCAAGTTGTTTACCAAAACTACGGTTGTTCACTATAAATATTATGAATAAGGCTCCTCGTCTCCGCGTGCGATAACCTGAAGAGCCAATTATACATTTACTTTCGAAGTCTCTACCCTCTACCTATTGTGGAAGCCCCGTGGCTGTGGTCCCGGGTGCTGCCGTATGTCCGGCCCTGTCCCAGAGCTCTTTATAATTCATTTTAAGTAACAATAACAAGACATTAGTGTGTTTAGGACAATTAAGTTAACAAGGCTTGAGAGACGAGAGACCTACGATTGTGTAGAGAAAGTCTGGAAAAAAAGAAAGGAAATAGTGTCTGGAAAAGGGACAAGTTATTAGTACCATAACATTAATGGATAATTAACTTTCATTCATTATTTTACACAGAGCTACGATTGGTCGGCTCTAAGTCGTATTTGAAATAGTGATGTGATGGTTATGGGGATGGACTGCGCAGTTTTTTTTACGACAAAAATATCGATGCATTACAAATTTTCCCGTATTTTTCGAATCCATTCCCTTTTATACTTTCTTGAATTGTTGCATTGCAACTCATAGTTAATGCGTCCATAATGCGTCCATGCGTCATTAAATTACATATTATATTGTTAAGTGTACTTAAGATATCAAAATGACATTATATAAAAAGTATACAAAAGTATTTAAAAGTATACATTTATTATGTGCCGTCACAAGGATTCACATATAAGTGAAATTAAGTACTATTAAGTACTATTAAATGTACTTTACATTTAAATTTTCATTGTCAATTAGATATTATTAGAGACATGAAATACTTACCTAAAGTAAATAACGCTAAGTAAAGCAGGCCAACAGCTATTATAGGAACTCATTTAAAAAACAATAATAATAAAGCTGCATTCTACAACCTTGACCGTACAACTAATATTAGATAATTACTCGTACTTCGAGGAACATTATTACTTATAGTAATATGACTTCCATTGTCTTTTCTTTAACGAGTTTGTCTTTTTCTTTATAATGTCTTGGAATTTAAAAAGTAAACAAAAATCTTGAATGGATAGATAAACAAGCTAATTAAATAAGATAATTTTAATAAATATCAATTAGGTATGACTTTACAGACCGTTACAAAATTGTAATCGTACTTACACAGTACAAAAATATAATAACAATGACAAAAAGAAGAACCGACTTCAATATTTGTGAATAATATAAATAAATATTGCTGGAATTAAATTTAATAACAACACTAAATTAATAGTTTATTTTAATAATTACATTTCAGATAAAATCATTTCAATGATTGCATGGTGGAGCCGTGGAGCCTATTACAATCATCTTTTGTAATGGGGTAATAGATTAGGCAACATTTTTTTTTTGTTATCTCAATCTGCAATTGTAATCTTATCTAGCAATGCACGCAACTACCTAGTTATAATGCAATTGTAAATTAAATACTAATCTTATCAAAACCCAAAAATAATAAGGATGAATATCCTTACATAACTAACTTAACAAAAATTGTTGAAGTTAACAAAGAAATTTTACCAAAGTTTGTGCAGTTATTTAACTTTAGCTTTTTTTAAGGTGTATTATTCTACTTTCCAATAAAGACACAAAGAGATCCTTTGTATAGCATATCTACAGACAAAAAAAAATTGTCTTAACTTTTTTTTTGATACTGTAAATACCCCGAGACCCATCCGGCAGAGGGTGGCCATTGTCATCACAGACAAAAGAATAGTATCTATCTTTGAAAAAACGTGTGTACTTTGTATAGCTGTTCTATTCCACCGGATTAGAGAAACTTGTAATACAAGTATATAAAATAGTTGCTTATATATTGTAGCAACTTACTTGGTAGTGAAATAAATTACCAAGTGTAGGATTATGTTATTAACATAACATATAGTCATAATATTATTATATAGGACTAAAACAATAATAATTGATGGCTGTCCGTGTACAGACAGAATATTAAATTATTGATAGCTTTAGTAGGCGTGTCATTTATTTTGGCCAAGTCACGTTACCATAATTACCAGCCATATTCCTACACACTACACATCAGTACCTATCTATCTATCAAAATAATAAGCAGCTTATCGACATGTTAATGTAAATATTTTGTTAGTTACAGTACCTATACAGAAACAGACGTTTATGTAAGCGTCTCTTACCTTGTTCTTGACCAAACCATTCCTTAATAATTGTCCTTGTTAATTAAAACTAAACGATTTTCAATCCCAAGAATATTGTGCGAAATTATTCTTTGGAAACGTGAATAAAGTAAAAGTGCGACACGGCACATCATATCATTTTGCACAATCTGCAAGCAGATGGTATGTAAAATTAGCCATTATTTAGAGCATGCATGTATTTTTAAACGACCCACCTACAACGGTTACAGTAAAATTATTTTTTGCGTAAAAATCTGTCATGAATACTGCAGTGCTGAAGTAATTGAGAGTCTCAAAATAAAAAAAAAGGTCGGATATCTGGTTATGATGTGAACGTGTGCGAGCCCATTATAAGTGCATGCGAGGGTAGGATTTTAAGTCGAAAGAATTGATTTTATGAAATTGGGGTTAGTCTGAATATTTTATGATCTGGCCACAGCGTTCGTAGAAATAAATATAAATTAATGACTTACATTTTTCGCAATAGCTGCTCGGGTGCGGTGGGCAGTTGAAGCACACAACACAATCGTACCAAACACACACACGCACGTCTACCGGCTGATGCCGGCCGGCGACGATGGGTTATCTCGAGGGGCGGGGTACCGCCGCCGCGGGGTGGAGGAATAGACCCACAGCGCACGCGTACGTGTTCGTACGCAGTAAAAATATTACAGTAGGTACATATTTATGTGCAAAATTACAAAAAGAGCTCCAGTACGTTTACGAATCGTAAACGTTACGTTCAGTCTTTCATTTACAACTCCGCGCGAAAGCGCGAAATACTTCATCCCACAAGAAACATTTTTCAAGAACAACCTACGAACGTTCGACGCAATCAAGCAAAAAAATATTTTTTAGATTTATTCTAGACTGTGCACGGCATTATTTTGTTTCATATATAATACTAAAAGTTATATACCTGTTGAGATAATAAACATATGTTTTGAAAAACTTTGTTCGTAAAACTGAAATTTTTGACTACTTTTGGTTCTTTATGTTTTTGACTTTACCAATTATTACTTTTACGCATCATCACACTAAAAGACGTTTAAGTTATGAACTTATTGTCTTATATACAGTGTAAACTCTATATAACGACACTCAAGGGACTGTGTATATTTTAACGTTATAGAGAGTTAGTGTTATATCAAGCACAGATTCGCTCCTGTATGAAGTACTGTTCGCACGTTTAGAATGGTTCGGCTAAGTATCAGCTCTGGAATCGATCGAGAGACGTGCCAAAAGGCTCATAGGCAACGACACTCTTATGCCAAAAAGACTTCAAAGTCTTGAATATCGCCGTAAAATTGCTAGCCTATCGATTTTTTATCGCATACATTTCGGAGAGTGTGCGACTGATTTGCATGATCTAATACCACCTTGTTCTTTTTTCTATCGGAATGCTTCTAGCTCGAAAAAGCGACATCGTTTCATGGTTGATGTTCCAAAGACACAAACGAAGAGATTTGACTCTACTTTTGTGTTAAGAAAGTCTATGTCGGCTTTAGTCGGCTGTGGAATACGTTGCCTCAGTCTTCAAATCGAGAGTGAATCGGTTTTTTTCTAGGTAAGCATGCTCCATCGTAGACCGCATCGTCGCTTAACATCAGGCGAGATGGCGGTCAAGTGTAAACCTATAAAAGAAAAAAAACTACTGTATTTGAAAAATAAACAGACAAAAAAACAATTCATATTTGAACGCTTTTGCGTATAGTCTGTGTCTGTCTGTGATTATTTTTACTTATTTTATTCGTATCTAAGTGTAGACACACCTGCAAGCAATCCGAATTTGTAAACAAAAGTATAGATAACTTAGAAAGTTCGGTTTGTATGAAGCCGACAGTTCATTGCCTTGGATAATAAAGTTACAAAAGAATGTGCACAGCAGCTTTTACTAATTTTGGCAACTTAAAAAGTGCTTTTATTGTTTTATTTTCGACATTCTTGTCGGTATTGAAAGTGGGTATAACGCTATATAGAGTGTCATTTTTTTAATAAATAAAAATATTGGTGGACAATTCACACACAACACCATCTGACCCATGCATGCATTGTATGGAAAACAAACTAAACCAACCAAAGCTTAGTAATTTTGACGCTTTAGGAACTTTGTCGTTAAATCGAGTGACGTGATATAGAGAATACACTGTATTTTGCTTGGACTAAACTGTTGTTTGCGTTAAGCGTATTAAAATTTACGTAAAATGAAATAAGAATATGTTTACCACCTACAATACTAAAGTACTCATTACCGCCAGATACTGTTTTCGTATAAAAATTTGATCAAAATATTTTTTGGTTTTCTTTTATGATTTATTTTTTTATTTGAGCCGCAGCTAGGACCTAGTTAATGTAACATTTAATATGCTGTAAAAAGAACTATACAAATGATTCGAGACACAAGAAATAGCTTAAATTGTATCAGATATTAGTCGCACTGTGATAGTAATTTGTAACAGCTACACTGGTATTACTACACTGTGTATAAAGTTAATGTAACATTTTAAATTATATAGGGATGTTAATTCATTGCCTCCACTAAAATCGATAAGAAGAATATTGTTAATGGTTAAAATCCGATATTATGAAATCAGACTAGTGGGTTTAAATAATATTACCTATTTAATTAGATAGTAGAATAAATTACTGTCTTTTTACAATATTCCTCTAAAAATTTATATTTAGACTACAGGAACTTGAGTTACACGCATTAAACTCTTAAAAACCTTTTCTTATATATATCAATGGTTACATGTGTCATTCCTTACTAAGTCACTGTCAAAAGATACAATATTTTAAGATGTCACGTCATTTACAATAGTTTGTAAACATAACATCTCAAAATAATTTTAAGCTCCAAATATCACTCGATTATTTCATACAAATCGATTTTACGGCGTACATCACTAAAGCCCCACTCCACGCTCTGGCACCCCGTTTTATTTTTGTCGTTCTGTCTCGCTCGTCGCCATTCAACCTCTCGTTCCCGCTTGTTTGGCAGCAGCTGACTGATCCTTGCACTTGCCGTTTCGTCGCCAAGTGTGAGTGTAGAATATTTTTAATACGTGCGCCACGTAAACTTGAAAAATGGCTGGTAACAACGCGAGGCAATTATTGAAAAGTGTGACTGAACTTAACATCATAAAATCAAGAAATTGTGAGTAACTTTCGTTTTTATTTTTTGGTTAGGTAACCACGGTTATCACTTTGCATCCTACCGGTGACCACAGATGTTAGAACGATCACGCACAAATGCTTGGCAATTGGTCTAATAAAATATAATTGATATTAATTTGTTGTTATACTTAGGGTGAAGGATCCAATAATGGACACTTTTAGGACAGTGTTCACAATAAAAATCAATAAAAAAAAAAGTACAAAACTCAGATCAGCAGTAATTAGTGAAAACAACAAGCAATATTCTCAAGAATCAGCACAATGATTTACAATTGAAGTATTTATAATGAATTATTAGAAAATTGATAATATATAGAAAAAACTAAAATCACCAGTTATGGACACCTAGGATCCAGTTGTCCATACCCAGTGATGGACGTTACCCAGTTATGGACATCCAGTCATGGACAATGAACATAAACATAATTATGGCAGATATAAATAGTATTTAGGAGACAAATAAATGAAATAGAGTTTAATTTAATCTAATATTTTAATTGAAATTAAAACAGGCACTGTCATACAATAATTATTAATATTATTATGGTAATTCATTATACAGTAGTGGTAGGACTCTTAGCAGAGTCCGCCTGGGGAAGTACCACACCTTTGCCAGTTATTCTACCGCCAAGCAGTAATGGGCAAACATTACTGTGTTCCGGTTTGAAGGGAAATGTTTCCAGAGAAATTACAGGGCTTTGAGATATAACAATTTAGATCTCTGGGTGACAGTGCAGTGCTAGGTAATGATTTGGACTCTTCATGTTTCAATAGCTGCGTATTATTGTGCTGTTATATGGCAGGCATGTTGCTTACCATCAGGCATAATTATGTCCTGCTCGCCTCGTCACACATTATTTAAAAAAAAAGTCAGTAACTTTAAAGACTCTCAAATTAAGCATCAAAATCATTTTGAAGTAAATAGTTTCATCAAAGAAACATCCATTTCTGAATCAGAGGTATGCTTTTTATTTGTTTTTTTATTGTTTAAATACAGCTCCAATGTTTTTCTTCTCTTTCTGAAAGATCTTCATCAATTTCTTCTACATGGCTATCTCCACTTTCAGCATATTTGACCTCTAAATTTGAGTCTTCTGAAGTAGAATCATCATAAGATTTTTTTTTTCTCTTTCTACAGCAGTTTGCTCCTTCTTATTCTAGTTTCTTGTTTTATCTCTACTCTATCGGTCTCTTCTTGTTCTAGCTTCTTTTCTATTTCTTTCTTTTCGTGGTATTGTCTCCAAGCTTGGCTTGTTACTGCTGATGGTGTTTTTTCTCTCTTAGTCCTTGTTTTCTTTTTGCCGTGCTCGTTTTCCGGCTAGAAAAGGTTTCTTTTGAATGGAGATCGTATAATGATTCTCAAAGCAGCATTTATGGTTGGAGCATGTTTTGCAGCTAGAGCTAACAGCCACCTAACCAAAATTTATCCTTGTTCTTTTGAAAGCCACCTGAAAGAAGACATAAAAACCAGTAATGGACACTCACTGGATCCAGTGATCGACACTGTGTTCTTTACTGGTACATGGACTCCAATTTGTTTGGTTTAGAAATATACTTACACTGCTTGGAAAAAGATGTTAAATTGGTGTGCAAACTCAAGAAGTTACTAAGAAAATAATTATGGACATATGTCGATAACCGGGTAAAGTCTGTATGGCAGAACCAGTAAATGACACCGGCTATAAAAAAAAATGCATGATAATAAGCGGGAAGAATTACAAATAATAATATCTCTCATTTGATTACAAAACTTTAAAATATCATTAGAATTCAATTACAATAAATAACAAAGAAAAAACGGAGAAAAAAATTGACTCACCTTGTTGACGATTACGTTAGTAAAATTGGATTTTTCTGGCGAAGCACTAACTTGGTCTAATGTTTACTTCGCCATCATGAAACAAAATGACAGATCGCACTGACGTATATTGTGAGGCGAATAGGAGGTCCGTTCTATATGATTAAGTGATGCCACACCAAAATGTCAATGTGGAAGGCTTGTTTTCTTTGAAAATAGGAAAAAAGTGTCCATTACTGGGGTCTTGTCCATTACTGGATCATCCACCCTACTTATTGTAGTGATCAAAGTCCAAGTTTTTAATGAACTAAAATTTTGGTTGTACCTACCTATCAATTTTATTATGAATGAGTAGGTATTTAACCGACTGATAAAAATGGAGCAGATTTAGGCAAGAATATTTACTATGAACTAGGTAGGTAGTGGTTTATAATACTCTTGCATACATGTAGTAAACGTTATTTCAATTCGTAGGTAGGTACATCAGACTCCCAGTAATAATGATTGCGAATATTTTTATCTTTCAAATTTCATCAGAGTAAGTACATACTACATACCTACCTACCTAGTGAAGTTTGCGATTCAATAAATTAAATTTTTCTAAGTTCAATAGACCCGTTTCAGATACTTAGTTTAATTTATTTTTTATAATCTTCTGGGCTAGGTCAATTTTAGTTTATTAACTACTTTAAACATCGTCCGTGAAACCTGACATAAATTACTACGAGATTTTAAACGCTTTTTCACTATTTAAACACCGACACAAAACGAGGGGTGTTATAAGTTTCACGTGTCGATTTATCTGTATCAGTCTGTGGTACGGGGAGATTCGCTAAACGAATTTACAGATTTGATTGCGGCTTTAAACGAAAAGCTACGACTGCTCTAGTCTGAAGAACGGCGACTGCCGCTCCGGAGCCTGGGTTCAAATCCCACGTGCACCATTGTCTTTTTAATGTACAGTTCTGTGCGTGATGCTGCCAATTAAAACGGTGAGTTCATGTGTCCTCCACCAACCCACACTGGGCCAGCGTGGTGTATTATGGCCTTGACTCTCACCTTGCGAGAGCCTGAAATCCCGAATCCCAGCATTATCATCAACAACCCACTAAATGTTCCCACTGCTGGGACTCGGGGCCTTCAGAAGAGAGTTGAGGCCATAATCCCAGCAGTGGGAACATTTAGTGGGCTGCGTAGGTATGCATAAGCGTACGTATAAGCTTAAACAAAAAGACCGATTTGACTGCGATTTTTCTTTTTTTAAACCTGACATGAACAATATGATTCATAAAAATTATGTGTAATAAATAATTTTAAAGTTATTAAAATACCTATTATTTAAAATTGTTTACTTTTTGTGCTACATGTGTAAGTATACATCATAAATATAATGTAAATCTTACTAACTTTATTTTAAACATGAACGCTGTCCTCATGGCAACAAGCTGTAATTAATTCAGTTCAGACAGAACCAGTATTGTAAGTGTTGCATGCTGCACCAATAACTGCATCGCCATTCTTACATACAATCGGCAAACCAGTATTGAAAGCCTTGGTCTCGTAAAGTAAAGGCCTAGGCAACTCAAAATTAATTTGAGTAATACAGGAGGACATTTTAATGAAAAGTTTACGATTAATTATTCATTCTATCAGTAACCGCGAAAACCAAGACTTGATGTGGGGGGAGGGGGTGTATTTCAACGTCCCTCCTTTAGGGTAGGGCGCCTAGATGATACTACAAGGGCGCGGGGAAAAATGAATAACCTGGGGGGGGATGTATTATTTCAACGTCCCCAGAGTGTATTAGTGTCGAACTTTAGGGCGCCTAGATGGCTAAGGCCGGCCCTGTTCATGTGTTGAGAATTGAGAACACTTGAAATTAGTTTGCACATCGCAAACAACCTAAAAATTATGAAATATCTATGTTTGTATTTTAAAAATAAATTTACCGTCATAGTCAATTTTGAACTTTGAATATTATAAAATACTTACCTGTATGTTCCTACTTACACTACATTTCAGTTCAAGAATCTATTTTATATTTTATCTACATATTTTGTAGATTTTTTTCGCGGATACGTTTTTTTTTTTAATTTCAGTGTTATAGTACAGTAACTTTAAACATAACCGTAGGCGTTAAATCCTGTAGATCTAATTTTTTGCAGACTTGTTTATGATGTTGGCCTAATTATTGTCCCAAGTTTGTGACCTCGAGCGACGAACGCAACTTTGTCAAAAATCGAAAAAACCGCGAAAAAATCGTTTATTTTTCAAATTTTGGCGATTATAACCCTAAACGACTAGATTTTGTCAAAACTTTCTTATGGCGTTTATAAAGTAGACTAAATTTGCTACAATATGATACTAGAATTGTCTCTGTACTCCCAATAGTTTCTGAGAATAAGTCTTTCAAAGTTTATAATTTTTTTCGTACTTCGCAATTTTTAGTAATATTTTAACTCCTACTTGACCACTTTGTGGCACAGTTACGGCGGTTTTTAACCCCCGATTAAAAAAAGAGGTGTTATAAATTTGACGTCGAAGTCTGTCTGTCTATCAGACAGACACACATACAGGTCTGTCTCTATGTGTATCTGCCTGTGTGTGTATCTGTCTATGGCACCGTAAAGCTCAAACGGATGGGCCGATTTCGATGCGGTTTTTTATTTGAAGATACATTTTTGTGTTGATGTTTTGAGCTATTTTTGGTTAATATCGATTCAAGATGGCCGCCTCCACCAAATGGCAGACCAAATATTTCATCACAATCTACCTCAATTTGGGTATCAAATGAAAGGGCTTGACTAGTAGAGTACTATACAGTATAACAAATTTCAAATCACAAAATGGCGAACTCCATTTTTTTTTTCACTAATGCCTTAATACGGGTGTCAAATGAAAGAGCTTGACTAGTAGACTACTATACACTATGAACAATTTATATTCATACCATATCGAGGTAGTTATGAAAAAAGAAACGTATTTCGTCATTTTGTGGCTGCGGCCATCATAGATTTAAAATTTGTCATAGTGCATAGTAGTCTACTAGTCAAGCCCTTTCATTTGATACTCATATTAAGGCATTAGTGAAAAAAAATATATGGAGTTCGCCATTTTGTGATTTTAAATTTGTTATACTGTATAGTACTCTACTAGTCAAGCCCTTTCATTTGATACCCATATTGAGGTAGATTGTGATGAAATATTTGGTCTGCCATTTGGTGGAGGCGGCCATCTTGAATCGATATTAACCAAAAATAGCTCAAAACATCAACACAAAAATGTATCTTCAAATTAAAAAAACCGCATCGAAATCGGCCCATCCGTTTGAGCTCTACGGTGCCATAGACAGATACACACACAGGCAGATACACATAGAGACAGACCTGTATGTGTGTCTGTCTGATAGACAGACAGACTTCGACGTCAAATTTATAACACCTCTTTTTTTGGTCGGGGGTTAAAAACCGCCGTAACTGTGCCACAAAGTGGTCAAGTAGGAGTTAAAATATTGCTAAAAAGTGCGAAGTACGAAAAAAAATATAAACTTTGAAAGACTTATTCTCTGAAACTATAGAGTGTACAGAGACAATTCTAGTATCATATTGTAACAAATTTAGTCTGCTTTATAAACGCCATAAGAAAGTTTTTACAAAAACTAGTCGTTTAGGGTTATAATCCCCAAAATTTGAAAAATAAACGATTTTTTCGCGGTTTTTTCGATTTTTGACAAAGTTGCGTTCGTCGCTCGAGGTCACAAACTTGGGACAATCATTAGGCCAACATCATAAACAAGTCTGTAAAAAATCAGATCTACCGGATTTAACGCATCCTACTCCATACATTCAGGCGACAAAATTACTGGACTATTATCCTTTTTTAGTATTCTTATAATAAAACCACACACATATTTTAAATCTCTATAGATTCGAGTGACTGCCTTCTAAATTTAATTTAAATTAGATTTTACCGTGACTGTACTTTGCGTAAAATACTTGCTGCTGCTATGAGAGCTTTGAATGTAATTTTTCCAGTTTAAATAAAATAAAAAAGTTTTACTGGATGTGTGAAAAATATAGCGAAAGATACGCTAAAATTCTTGTACAGAAGGTGATTTTTTCTGATTTAAAACCACCGAATTATGGCATTACTGTTGACTTTAGATAATAGTACCTAATAGGTACATTTATCAAAATTATCTTATCATGCATTACTTTCGTTGCAGTGATGCAAAAGCAACCTTGACAAAATTGTATCACATGACCCAATTAAAAGTGATTTAATATCTACGTTTAAATACGAATGTTATATATGTAAGACCACAGAACGTAATGAAATTATTAGTATAAGTAGTAAGTGGCATGATTATGTGGTTCTTTATTTTTTCAAAATCCACTGAATTGTTAGAACCTAAAGGACTAAAAACACACGTCTCCTTTTTTATAAATACTTGTGAGGATGATTGTAAATGTCTGCAAATATAAATATAACTATGTTCATATTTAATTTGAGTAGCCAATAAATCATTGACTAGTTTATTTCCTCCAGGCCACGTGGTTCGACAATTTAGTTCGATCAATCGAACCACGGACACTTTTTTTTCCCGTTGGTTCGACTTTAGAATCGCACCACGTGAACTATTAATACTTGGGACCTCGTGGTTCGACTCCATAGTCGAACCACGATGACAAGTTCATCTGGTTCGCCTGGAGGTTCGTTTCATCGAAGTACACTTACCTACAGGCACAATCATCGGGCGGTTAACCCTGTATTTCTCTAGTTTGCAGACATCGTTAATCTTAAAGTAAATTAAATTGTAGTACCTAACAAATTAAGATAATAAAAACATACTATTAAGAATAATCGCACGAAACCAAAAGACACTCTTGAAAAGAGACTCCAATTTCAATCTATTAAAAATGAAAGGTGGACTATTGGAAAAAAGACGTAGGGAATCCATCAAACGAGATGAACTAATTCTGAAGACCAATAGGATGCTTACTAATAATGAGATCGATGAACGATTATTCTTAGAACGATTGGCTTGGGTCACTTTTTGTAAGTAAATAGTTCCGAGGGTTACATTTTTTATTTCATACTATAACGTTTCACCGTTATCATTATTAGTAAACATCCTATGTTTGAATGATCCTATATTTGATTCCTATATATAGCACTGGAAAATGGTATCAAGCTATTGGACTGGAACGGACATTGCATCAATATCAACGGCGAATGCATCACTCACCTTCGGTTTGCCGACGAATTAGTCATTGTGGCGGAGTCGCTGGAGGACCTCTGTGCTATGCGCAGGGACCTCAGTAGAGTATCCTAACAGGTAGGTTTGAGGATGAATATGGACAAGAAGAAGATCATGTGAAATGTTCATGTCGCACCTAAACCGGTTATTGTTGGGAATACCACACTCGGAAGTTGTTGACGAATACGTCTACCTGGGTAAAGATCCAATTAGGCAGATCCAACTTCGACAAAGAGGTTCAGCGAAGGATCCAACTTAGACGGGCAGCGTTCGGGAAACTACGGCAAATCTTGGAGCCAAAACCTAAAGACGAAACTCTTTAACCTGTGCGTGTTGCCAGTGGTGGCTTATGGAACTGAGACGTGGTCCTTAACTGTGGGCCTCATAACATAGCTTGGACGGCCTCCTACTAGATGGACAGATTACTCCACAAAGGTCGCTGGAACCCATTGGTTGCAGGGTCCGCAGAACCATTCGTTGTGGAAATCTAGGGGGGAGGCCAATGTTCAGCAGTTGACGTCTTGCGGTTGATGATGATGATGATCCTATATTTATGGATGGATCCCTAGCTGTGAAATGTGCCGTCTCTAAAGAAAACTGACTGTGGATATACATTTTATCACTTCTTCGGAACATAGCGCAATGATTCGCGTTTCATCGCAACAATTTTTCGATATTATATGATTACTTGCAGCGCCCCGCGGTTTCTACCGCGTATATTTCAGCCCGATCTGTTCAGACGTTACAACATGATTGAGTAACAAACATAAAAAATTGACATTTATAATATTAGTAGGATTATAGTAGGAAGTAAGATTTCAAAATTATATTAATTGTAGAGAGATTTTAATAATTGTAATACAAATATAATGTCTCCTAACTTTGTTTTTAACCGACTTCCAAAAAGGAGATTATCAATTCAATCGCCTTTTTTAGGGTTCCGTAAAACGTAAAAACGGAACCCTTATAGATTCGTCATGTCTGTCTGTCTGTCTGTCTGTCTGTCTGTCTGTCTGTCTGTCCGTCCGTATGTCACAGCCCCTTTTTGCCGAAACTATGAGAACTACACTGTTGAAACTTGGGAAGTAGATGTATTCTGTGAACCGCATTAAGATTTGAACAAAAAAAAATTAAAAAAATAAAAATTAGGGTTGCCCCCCATACTGATAACTGAAACTCAAAAATGTTTTTTTCATCAAACCTACACGTGTGGGGTGTCTATCGATAGGTCTTCAAAAATGATGTTGACGTTTCTAAAATAATTTTCGTCTACACTGAATAATTTGCGCGAGAGACACTTCCAAAGTGGTAAAATGTGTGTCCCCCCCCCTCTAACTTCTAAAGTAAGAGAATGAAAAATCTAAAAAAAACATATGTTGTATATTACTATGTAAACTACCAACGAAAATTAGTTTGAACTCGATCTGATGAGTAGTTTTTTTTTAGTACGTCATAAATACACTATTATTAAAACTTCGATCAAAGTTACAACGAACTATAAGAACTATGTGTACTATGTATATTATGTTACTTGCTGCAACGGAACCCTTCATGAGCGAGTCCAACTCGCACTTGACTACTTTATTTCTTACTTGTTTTGAAGTCAACTTGACTGGCACCGTCTTCAAATAGATGAGTGTTAAAACTTATTTTTCGCTTTTCAGTGCCTATATTATGTTGTTTTGAAGTCTGTTTAATTAATTGTATAAAATATTTTGAGTTTATTAATGTTACTGTAAATAAAGTTTTAATGTCCTTGGAAATGTTACAAATTAAGTGAAAAAATTTAACATCATTAAATACAGCTTAAAATATATGCTTGTCGTGTTTTTGTTTTTATCTAAGTTTGGCAGATTTGCAAGGTTCGACTAACCGAACCTATTGAAAAAAGTCTAAATATTCAAATAAATCGAACAATCAGAAGTCTCAAAAACACATGGTTCGATGATCGAACCAACGAGATAAAAAAGTTCACGTGGTTCGATCGATCGAACCAACAGGAAAAGAAAGTTCACGTGGTCCGATTGATCGAACCAACGGGAAAAAAAAGTGTCCGTGGTTCGATTGATCGAACTACGCTGTCGAACCACGTGGCCTGGAGGGTTTATTTTACTTGTAGTTATCGAATAATTAAAATGTCCATTGGAGTATGTTTGATAAATAATTAGTAGATCAGAACGTCCTACTCGTTCACTTGGGTACCTGTATCTTCTTCTATCAATTGGGTATATATAAATCATAATCCATAAAATTTGTTACTTGATGCGTCCTCACATACCTACCTATCTAGCATCCAATTCTAGCAGAAAATGTTCGGAACTAGTTGCTACATTTGTGGACGCTACATACTGGTGTTGTATTATCTATTCTATGCTGGTGTCCTGGCATACTGGTTTTCAATATTGTACTGTCGTAGCTGGTGATCCTTAGATCCATCTGGGAGGCTGGGGGACCGTGAATCATAAACGTTTTATATTTATTTTTAAAGGCAGCGGCAGCTTGTATAAATATTTTACGTTTTGTATCATTTTGAAAAAACAATACCTTCCATTGGTATACGTCATGAATCCAGCTTCAAACATGGTTGAACTGTCCAAGGGTCCTTTAGGTCCAAGGACCTAACCTAAGGGGATTGACTAAAATGTTTTTTTTTTTTGTGACAGATGCAACAGCTAAGAGAGTGGTGGCTGCGAAGCCGGTGGTGGAGATGGACGGTGACGAGATGACTCGCATTATCTGGGCGAAGATAAAGGAGAGACTTATCTTCCCCTATGTTAAGGTCAGTTACATAGTTACATTTTACTAAAACTCTTTTAGACTTGGGGTTACAACGATCTTCATGACAACTTGAAGTTTCGTTGCTGGTCTCGTATCTAAAACACATGCAGCCCATTTTTTTAAATCCCAGTTCTAGGACTATCGAGCTTTCTCACAAGGAGAGAAAGAGAGAGTCGAGGCCATAATCCACCACGTTAAGCAAGCCTAAGCAGTCCGGTTTATGATTCCACTGTGGGCTTGACGTCTTTTCTCTCCAGTTGTCCCACAGGCTGGCCCAGTGCGGGTTGGGTGATGACACATGTTCTCGAAAGATATCTTTCTAGTAACACGCCGTTTTCCTATCCTGTTAAAGCGACTGAGTGGTGATGACAAACTAGTAGGTATATTGTACTTACTTACCTACTTGATAAATACTCACGAGATGCAGGTGGCAGGTTGCCTATAACTGTATAACTACACTCTCCTCTACGTACCCGATAGAAACATCAACTTCGTTCAGTTTTTATTTAAAATCAAATAGAGAAAATCTTTGACAGATGTGGTCCTTAAAATTTTAGAGTTAAAATGTTTGTGTATTTTGCGCGATAAAGAAACCAAGGCAATTCTGTCACAGAAAACAGGAACTTTAATCTATTATATTCGCCACTGCATCATGTAAAAATATTTTTAATTCCCTTTAACCTTTTTTTTTACTATAATAGGTTCGCACTTGACCTCGCCTGATGTTAAGCGACGATGCTATCTACGATAGAGCGTGCTTACCTAGAAGAAATCGATTCACTCTCGATTTGAAGACACCATCGGGAAACACCCACTCAGGCAACGCATTCCAGAATCTAGACGTTCTTATCACAAACGTGGAGTCAAATCTCTTCGTTCGTGTTTTTGGAACATCAATCAAAATGAAACAATGTCGCTTTTTTGAGATACGAGAAGTCCGATAGAAGAAATGGCAAGGTGGTATTAGATCATGCAGATCAGTTGCACACTCTCCGAACTGTATCCGATAAAAAACCGATAAGCTAGCAATTTTGCGGCGATGTTCAAGACTTTGAAGTCTTTTACGCACAAGAGTGTCATTGCTTATGAGCCTTTTGATACGTCTCTCAATCGATTCCTGAGTCTCCAGCTGATACTTAGCCGATCCATCCCAAAGGTGCGAACAGTACTCCATACAAGAGCGAATCTGTGCTTTGTATAACGTGAGCAACTGTTCAGAATTGAAGTATTTTCGCACCTTTGAGAGGACACCTAGTTTTTTGGCGGCTAATTTAGCCTTAGATATACGTGCCAAAGTTGAGCGTCGATGACAAAGAAACGCCCAAAAGCTCGAGATGGTCAGTAACCGGCACGGATACGCCTCGAAAAGTAGGAGCCAGTTCGAATAGACTCCTTTCAGGGGAGAACAAACACGCATGTGGTTTTCCTTTGTTAAACTTGACCAAATTGGCATTGCCCCATTTAGAGACTGCCTCAAGGGCCAAGTTCAAACGCCCGATCATTTTCTCTCTCAGTAGCTGAGTGTGTTGCCCACTGCCTCTTGCGCTAGATATATGACTCTCTACGACGGTGCTATCATCTGCGTCTGCAGTAAGCAGTCTGCAGGAAGAGCGTCGCAGAGAGTACCGACCCCTGAGGAACTCCGGCATTGATAGCCATTTGATCCGACGAGCAGCCATCAATGACGACCTTCTCCACAACAGTCCACTGCCAGTACATCCTATTGAACTCTAGATAACAGCTAATCGTGAAAGGCGTTAGCATCATTATACCTACCTAATTATCGAAGGTTATCATGCCACTGGAACTATTGCTTGGGTTATCACTTATATTGGGTCAATAGTACCTACTCAATGTGCTATTTGTAGGTATATATTGCTATTTGCATTTCTTGAGAATATATTTAATTGATAGGCGTTTACCCAATCATCCCATCACAGCGAGTAATAGCTTCGAGTATAAATAGTATGAATAAGTCAAAGTCAATCTTGTTTGTTGCCGATGCTTTTATGGTTTCTGTCTTGATTGAATTCTTAATTAATGCATGGTTTAGGTGTAGTTGATATCTGCACCATGAATACTAACTACAACACTGATACAATAATTTAATTCGTTAGGACAGGATTGTCTTACATACCTAGGTACGTAATATTATGATTTGCAACTATGCCGCGCTTTTGTATTTAAGGATAAAAGATAAAATATAAAACAATCATAAAACATTTTGTAGGGGTTTAAAGGACCAAAGCACCAAACGTAAATTCGAATTCTGAGGGGTCCCTAGTTATAAGAAGGGATCCTCATCATCCCTTTCTCTAAGACTTTAAGGGATGACTCACAACGATTAGTAAAATACTTGAAATATCATAAGCGTATAAAAGGATTGTATTGTAATCAAAGAAATTATACTAAATTAAGTTACAATAAATCGTCGCTTACAAATCGAAATTACTGAGAAAAATGTGTTTAACCATTTACCTAGTTTTAAGTAGACTAGTGGAGAAAGTTGATAATATTATTGCATCATAGCATAATATCATTTTTTATTTGATCAGTATGAGTAGGACTCGAACATAATATAAATAGATAGATACTCATCCAAAAATAAAAATATTTTTACATGAGAACATAGAACAATAGCTATACACTATAAACATAAATATACTAGATGTGACCTACATGTTTTCAAGTTTCAAGTATTGTGTTCCTAAAGATGCTTGCGATTTGTACATTTACTCACATGAATTTATTCAGAGTATTTAAACTATCAGTTTCATATACCTTGCACCCATTGCTGGACATTGTTTTTCACTTCATATTGCACCCATGTAATCTTGAAATTTCTTGGTACCAGCTGGACTGCCTATACTTCGACCTAGGGCTGCCTCATCGGGACGCGACAGACGACCAAGTGACCATCGATGCTGCCCATGCCATGCTGAAGCACAATGTAGGAATCAAGTGCGCTACCATCACCCCCGATGAACAGAGAGTCGAAGGTAAGCTATAAAAAAATCTTTGAATGTCAAGTGAACTTCAATAATGTAATTTCTCCATAAATGTGCAAAGTTATGTTGTGGTTGTAATTAGGTACTTACATTTTAGTGCAAGCATATCACTATGTGAATTATACTAAGTACTGTCATGGCGAAATTATATGAAAAACTTAAATAAATAATCGTCTCTTTCAGAGTTCAAATTAAAGAAAATGTGGCTCAGTCCAAACGGAACTATCCGAAATATTCTTGGAGGCACTGTGTTCCGGGAGCCCATTCTATGCAAAAACATCCCTAGGCTGATCCCAGGATGGACTCAACCTATAGTCATTGGTCGTCACGCACACGGAGACCAATATAAAGCGCAAGACTTCGTAGTTCCCAAACCAGGAAAGGTAAAAATATAATTTTACTAACATTCAACCACGACATTCAACTGATAGCAATATCTCTAAAATATAAAACGATTAAATTCCCAGAAGTTGGTTAAGTATGGATAAGTTTTGAAAAATCATGGCCTTAGGTCACTACCTTGGGGAACACCATCATTATTCACATTACTAATAGATAAGTGGGTACCTACCTATAATTCATGATTGACGTAACTACTTTATCTCTGCTGATAGCAACTTAGTAAATATAAATAAAATATAATTAAAACTATTCTGCTAGTAAAAACAAGCTTGTGTGACCGAAAAAAATGAAAAATTGTTACAAGTTGTTGACATTGCTGCAACAATAAAGATAAGCTTAAAGTACTGTTTCTTCGATAACAATGCCTTGTTTTAGAAATTAATGTCTTATTAACGTTTTATTGTTCTGCTTTTTAAAAGGTGGAACTGGTTTATACTACAGCAGATGGTACCGTCAACAAGCAACTTTTGTTCGATTTCAAAGTTCCCGGCGTCGCTATGGGAATGTACAATACGGACGAATCTATTAGCGCCTTCGCTCACTCCAGTTTCCAGGTAAGCGTCCTCGCAAATAAACACTACAACAGAGAATTATGTACTTACTGCTAATATAAAATTAAAACGAACTTAGCATAAGCAACCCACTTTGTGTTCCCACAGCTGGGACTCTTATCTCACAAGGAGAAAATGAAGGTCATAATTGACCATGCTGGCACAGCGCTGGTGATAGACGCATGTCCTCGAAAAATTACATTCTTGGAATACTCCAGTTTCCTCACAATGTTTTCTTCGCAATAAAAGCCAGTGGTGAAGGCAAACTCGTATATCTCCACTTGGAAAAATACTCATAGGTACACGGTACAGGCAGGATTCGAAGCCACAACGTCACGATTGTGAAATCAGATATTTTAACCACAAGGCCACCACGGCTTTTGAAACGATTAAAAATTCAAATTACAACGAACCACTCATTTGTACAGGTTGCTCTACAAAAGAAATGGCCGCTATATTTGTCTACAAAAAACACAATTCTCAAGCGATACGACGGTCGCTTCAAGGACATCTTCGAAGAGATATATCAGAGGTCAGTGGTCTAAAATTAAATAAATACAACATGTTAATAAGAACCGGTAAGAAACGCCCACATTTTGCAAAACGCAAAACGTGGCAAATAAATACTTCGTAAGTCTACAAAACATCTCAAGGATAACAGCAGGTAGTTAGTATGCAGGTAGCTGATTTAGAATCTTTTAAAAGCTTCTAATCACGTATTTGAATTTCAATAGAACTCTCGTTTTGTTCGTAACAATAACTTTTATCAAGTAGTCTGGTGCTTTGTGCGTCACTATAACTTACCTGTAGACGTGTAGACTATGCGGTAAAAAATTTAAAAGTTTTGTTATTTAAAATCTCATCTCCAAAACACGAACCTAGAAAACTATTGCTGTCTTCAAAAAACAGTAGGTTAAGGTTGTTGTTTTTTATATAAATAATTGTACCTGTCCCTAGCTAGTACATATAGCAATTTATCGTAATTATGATCCTGTCTGTCTTTCCTACGACAGATAATGTTATCGAAATTAAGCAGATGTAGTGTGTAGGACGACATACAACATACAACCATGATAGTAGATACAAAGATTGGTAATTCAAACAATAGGCAGTTAACTATTATTATTAGCGTTGGCATTGAATTTCACACTACCAAAGCATCTGGCTTTTGTGGGTTATGAAAGGAAAGGCAACGTTACAAAAAAATATCAGCTATCAGCTACTTGAAATGGATAGATAGATGGTTCGAAATATTTTATGTTGTGTTTAAAAAATAAACGCTCGATAACATTGCAAGCGTGGACGAGTGAATGATATTATATTACTGACGGTTGACGGTGTGTGCTAGTATGCTAGTGTTGAGGGTTCAGTGGGTACGTACCTAGTACCTACGTATTTATAGGAAAGCGCCAGGCGCTAGGTGTGTTAAAATCAGAGACTCCCAAGATTTTTCAGTTCACAGCGCATTTAGTTTTAGTGGTTAGTCTCGGTCTAATTAAAATATGTAGGGTCGATGGAATGATGCTAGATTAATAGTGAATGCAAAGATACGATTTTAGCGCGCCTACCCAATCCTCGCTCCCTAGACTGCAGCCTAATGAATCAGGCTTAATCTGGCTAAATAATTAATTAATCTGGCTCAGCTATCACTATCAGTCCATGTAGAATTGTAGAACAAGATATACATACCATAGCGATTTGTCTGTAAAGGTCGTCTGAGTTAACCACCGCTAATTTATTCCAGTGATTACAAGAAGCAGTTCGAAGATGCCAAGATCTGGTACGAGCACCGGCTGATTGACGACATGGTAGCGCAGGCCATCAAGTCATCGGGCGGGTTCGTATGGGCCTGCAAGAACTATGATGGTGATGTTCAGTCGGATATCGTTGCTCAGGTGAGCTATACTTTCTAGCAGCACTCCATGGTTTTATCTGCGTAGTTCCCGCTTCCGTTATTTTCCCGGGATAAAAAGTAGTCTATGTACTGTTCCAGACTATAATCTGTGTTTCAAATATCAACTCGACCCGTTCATACGACGTGATTGAGCAACAAACATCTAAACATCCAAGTTTTTGCATTTGTAATATTAGTGGGATTTCATCAAAACAAAAACCTATGTAATAAGATCTGATAAGCATTAACAAGTGTGGCAACAACTAATTCCGCTCAATAGTACCTATACTCGTATAGCATTATACGAACGGTAGGTAATTACTCTACCTATATATGTACTTACTTCTCTTTACTCGGTGTAGAATTTTGATAGACGTACCGACCAGCATCTATTTCTCGATTCTATTTTGGAAATCTCAGTGTTTGAAATAAATGTTCATATCGTGCGAATTTACAACCTGAAATATCAGTATCGTACGAACACCTACTGTGTTTACGTCTGGACGTCTGTTTCAATCATCAGCAATGGTCCATTACTTTAAAACAAAATGTAATATTTTACTATTATTTTCCCTTTTGCAGTTCTGTTGATTCATACCTCACACCTACTGATAGTCCGTGTTTTGTGACCTACATGTACGCAATATCTACGCAATAAACTATTATGTTTTTTCTCTTATCTATCACGTATACAATACGCTATCGGCTACTCATTTGTTGCTATTTGCTTACTCATAATTACTTTTTAGGGGCTAGTTTCTCAAAAAGATAAAAAAAACAGAACCGTATGAGCATTTCGGCGGGCGCTGCATATGTTGATACAGTCATTTTTCTCAGAATGCTTTAGAATTAGACCAAGTTGAAATTGGACACAAATATGGATTTACTAGCTGTTACCCGCGACTTCGTCCGCGCGAAATAAACTCTCGCGGTAAGTCAGGCAGTAAGTACCTATTTGTATACCTAGACACATTTACGGTTACTAAAAACAGCTTGTAATAAAACAATTTCATCAAAATCGCTTCAGTTGTTTAGGTGTGAAAGCGTAGACATTCGTCCCCCATTTCAACTCCAGTTTCATCCCCATACAGTTCGAAATTACAACATTGCTAGAACAAACATTTCTTGGCTTCATGTCAAGTGCTGTGTCATTATTTAAAGAGTTTCATAGTTTTATTTTAAACGATTAGGAACTTCCATATTGACATTCATCCCCCATTTCAACCCCAATTTCATCCACGTACAGTTCGAAATTATAAAATTGCTAGAGCAAACTGCTTCGTGTCAAGTGTCTAGATACAAAGTTGAATGGTTTTAACTTCATCGAAGATGCTATGATGATGGAAGCTTCCATGTACTTGTGTATACTTTCATCCCCCATTTCAATCCCAATTTCATCCCTATACAGTTCGGAATTACATAATTGCTAGAACAAACATTCGTTTGCTTCGTGTCAAGTGTCAATATTCAGAGTTTCATGGTTTTATCTTCAACGGTTGGGAACTTCCATATTGACATTCATTACCCATTTCAACCCCAATTTCACCCCCGTACAGTTCGAAATTACAAAATTGGTACAACAAACATTTAATTGGTTCGTGTCTAGATACAAAATTGGATAACTTTGAAAATCACGAATTTTCATACAATCGTTCATCCCTTCTTTCACCCTCTTAGGGGTTAAATTTCGCAAAACCCCGTCTTAGCGAGCGCCTACGTGCTAAAAAAGACCTCCATGCAAAATTTTAGATTCCTAGCATTTGTAGTTTCTGAGATTCCTTGATACCTTTCGCTTTTATATATATAGACTAGCGGCCCGTTCCGGCTTCGCTCGGACATAACCTAGACACTGTCTGCAGCGCCATCTGCCGGGCTTATTTGTGAATTTAAACCATCTTCGAATACACACACAAAAAAAACATTCAAATCGGTCCCGTCGTTTAGGAGTTCACTGTTAAATGATTAAATTACTAAAATGGCTATAAAAAAAATAGGGGTTGGTGATAAAAGAGTAAAAATTTAGGGTTGTAGGTATGTATTTTTTAACTCCACATTATAAAAATATAAAAACAAAAAAAATGACCAAAAATTTTAAAAAATATGTTTGGGGTGAACAACCCCTAACACTTAGGGGTATGAAAAATAGCTAGTAGCCGATTCTCAGACCTACTGAATATGCTTATAAAATTTGGTAAAAATCAGTAAAGCCGTTTCGGAGGAGTAAGGAAACAAACACTGTGACACGAGAATTTTATATATAAGATGTGACTAACCTTCGAATGTGAATAAATGGTATCTTACTAATATATGTATGTATTATTATTAACGAACCTATTTTTATATTATTATTTTCGGCTTAAAGCACGTCGGAACGGCTGAACAGATTAGGTTGAAATTTGATACACAGATTATAGTCTAGATCTGGAATAACACATAGGCTACTTTTTACGCGGGAAAATTAAGGGTATGGGAACTACGCAGCTAAAATCCCGGGCGCTGTTAAATAAAACATGTGCTTATGATAAGTTTACCGATTGCCTAATCAAATAAAAAGGCAATATGTGTGCGGAACCTTCTCCACGATAGTCCAATTTTTTCCTACGCCCTTTTCGCCAAAAGATGCCGACAACGATAAAGGAATTCAAACCTTTGATTATTATACCCAGCGAAATGGGTAATAAAAAGATTTAACTTGTTAAGAAATATTCTACTGCATTATCATGCCAGGTTTTGTTTGAACCGCAAATTCGTAATTTAAACTATAACACAATATCTTTACGTACCTACGCAAATAGTGGCATACATGTTTGTATGCCAATGCCTCTCGACTGCCTGTCTGTTGATAATGCCGCCTGTAGATACCAGAACAGATATGTGTAACATATATTATTTACCAAAACTATTTTGAAGTGCTATATATTACACCTGTGTTACCGTAAGGAAGGATGTTCCACATCCTAGTCATCTTACAAGTTCTCATTAAAAATGAGCAACTAATGTGTGTGTCAAATATAATGATTTTGTTGTTCCCAGGGCTACGGTTCCCTTGGAATGATGACGTCAGTGCTCATGTGCCCCGACGGGCGCACCGTGGAGTCTGAGGCGGCACATGGCACGGTCACCCGCCACTACCGCATGCACCAGCAAGGCAAGCCGACCTCAACCAACCCCGTGGCTTCCATCTACGCCTGGACCAGAGGCCTGGCTCACCGTGCTAAGCTGGACGGCACACCTGACCTCGACCGTTTCGCTACATCTCTGGAAGAGGTAATAAGTTCTACATAATATCTATATTGTTAGGTAGGTAAGAGAATAGGTAAAAAAACACTATTCTCGCATCTTTCAAGTGAAAACTTTTTTGGCGCATCACAGACAGATTTTTCGTGGGCTGTGAATTGAATTCTAGCGTCGTGCTCGAGCATGATAAGAAATCTTCGGGTAAAATCGAGACCATTGGCCATCTAAAAATGCATGAGTATTTCTCATTGGGCATCTAGATCATGCTCATGGCCCCGCCCTCCGATTTCACCCGCGTAATTTCCAAAGTAAGCTATCAAATTCTGAGTTATATAACTTTTCACTTCTATCGGCAGTTCCTATGACAAATTAAAAAAAATAAGTATCTAAGTCGTCATATAAATAACAGATAGATAGGGTAATTTACATTCTCTTTGTAGATAGGTATGAAAAAGGCACGGTGGATCGACACATTTGTATTAAATCAATGATATTTGAAACTATAATACGTCAATGTATTAAATACTAAAATTTACATAATGTGTATTTAAAACTGTAATTTGTATTTATTTAAATTCAATTGAAATTAACAAATACGAACGCTACTGGATAACACACATAGGTATTTTGCATTTTGTATCAGTACCTACCTAAGTACTTTTATTTGTGGAAAGTTCCTAGATCACATGAAAATACCTATTCCTAAATATCGAACGGAATCAGCGTCTTATCGTTCAATCACTTGCGCGTGTATCGTAATGAATTAGCAGGGGGATACCTATTTTTATCTCAGACAAACATCGATAATATGCCAAGGTGCGTGCAAATCAGCGATAGTGGGCTCACATGGGGGTTAATATTAGTAAACATTTTAGGAAACGAATTTTTTATTCTCTATATTTAAATAAACATAAACTGCCTACTAAATGCTCCCATTCGCAAGGGGAGAGTCAGGCCATAATCTACCACGCTGCCCCAGTGCGGGTTGGTGGATGTTATTTAAATAAGCAGGTCCATAATAACTACCTAATACATACTTTTATTTTTAAATTCAAATAGTAGGTACTATAAGATAAAACAGACTCGGGAGAAACAACACGAAGCGAAATAAAAGAAGCCACGGGACCTTAATAATTATTCGTTAATGTATAAAGTCTATTCCATATTATTCCTAAACTAGAGACCTAACTAGAGATAGCTTTTCGCACAGAAAACAGCTCGACCTTGAAAGCGAATATAACTCAATGCTATTTATTCTGGGCTCCTTTTGCTTAACACCTAACAGGCGTTGCAATTACTATACTATTTCAAATTGTCTTCATTTTATCCGTAACATTTTTTTGATCAGGTGGATGAAGATCCAGTAAAAAACTAGTCTATATTCTATATATTTTGAAACAATAATCTTGATTATATGGGTGCGGTGCTTACATGGAAGCTTAATTTCACTGATTGCAATCGGATTTTATTAATATCAGACATAGTTAATTGCAAGGCCAAAAGATTACCTGTTAGATTTAAAAATGATTTATTTTGATTACAGGCTTGCGTGGAATGCATCAATAGCGGGAAAATGACTAAGGATTTAACTATCTGCATCCACGGAATGGCCAACACCAAGGAGGGTATGTTCTTACATACCGAGGACTTCCTTGAGGCCATTGCTGAGCAGCTGGAACGCAAACTAACCAAGTAGACTTAAGCTTAATCTTTAGCCCTAATCATAACTTAGTAAATCTGTCATACAAACTCCAACTTTTGTAGGTACTTTGATTACCATCTGGTATTAAGAGTAATAAATCAACAATTATTTTTAATATTATTTGGTAGCATCTGTACTTAGTTCTGACCTAAGTTAGATAAAAGTAATTATATCAGTTGTAAAGGAAAGATACTCAAAAGCGTTAAAGACGATTTTCTGATTGATTTGGGTCCAACCCAATAATTAAAAAAATTGTTCATAGTTACTTTTAGCTACTCACATTAAAGCTAAAAGTACCCATATGTTGCACTTAGACAGGACACGTGTTAACAGCTACATAGTTGTAGCTGTTAGATAGCCATGTCTATGAATATAATTTAGCTTTCCTGTGATATTAATTACTTCCTACCTGAAACATACATCTCTTTATACTTTTATAATTTGTATTCTGAGATAATTGTTAGTAAAATTTTCAAAATAATCCAACTTTTGTGTAGTGTAGGGAGAACATCTGAAGTGTTTGGGAGATATTATGGTTAACACTTATACAGTGTGTGTGTGAAACTGATAAAGATGGAACTTGACTGAGCGGACCAAATTAAATAAAAATATAACATTACGTAGTGTGTTGGTTTGTGTAAATTATTTTGAAAAGAACCATTAATGAGATTCCTATCCAGTTTATAAACTTGCATTTTAATAATAAAAATATTTTTAATATGAATGTTATGTTTGATTTTAAAGGTGCTCCCATACAATAGTTATTTGTTGTACAAGAGTGCAAAGTGGCTTTTTAACCGCGTGCTCAATTTTGATGACCGAGCAAGCGAAGGATTCTAAAGTTGAATCACGAGCGTAGCGAGGGATTCAAAAATTAGAATCCTGAGCGTAGCAAGGGAATCAAAAGGGCACAAGGTGAAAAATCTTTGCACTCGAGTGTAACACGTAATTTTTCATCCCCCCCTAGCGAGGAAATTACTAAACGCTTTGCGCATTTTCAGTTTCAGTCAATTCTGTTGGCGTTAAATAAACTTCTTGGTCGCTAGAATTACTTATTATTATGGTATTTCAGTTTTCCACTTGTATTCCATTTTATAAGTTTTAAACTTAGGTTTATTTAGCCATGGTTTTAACAATAACAATATGACGTGAAAATTTGGAGAGTTGACCGATTGAGGTAAGGAGTTTCATGTGTACATGAAAAAGTGTCCGCCCAAATGCATTAAATTACAGTAGCGCGAAATTTGCATCAGGGTACATTTTAAAGGAAATTAATAAACGTACTATTCAGAATTCATGAAAGAAAAATATTGGCAGTCATAGGCACTGCCGATAGAAGTGGTAACTTATAACTCAGAATTTGATTTTTACTTTGGAAACTACGCGTGTGAAACCGGAAGGCGTGGCTATGAGCATGTCCATTTAGAAATGCTGACACATTTTTAAATGGCCAATGGGAAAGGCTAAGGCATTTCTAGATGGCCATTGGCTATGGTCCCGAGTTTACCCGAAGATTTCTTATCATTCCCGAGCGTGACGCTAGAATTAAATTTACAACCCACGAAAAATCTGTCTTTGGCGCGCCAAAAGAAGTTTTGACTTCAAAATAGGTATATTGTACCTACATGTTTTCTTAAAATAGTAATTATTTATTTGATGTTATATTTACTACATTATTTTGTACTGCACAAGTAGTTGAAATTATCTATTAGTTACTATTTTAGTAGTCAATAATATTTAACTCGGCAACTCGGCATACTTCAATTCGATTAGGTACAATTGATTCATTCATAGCATTTCAAAATGTTTTGCCATTTGAAATAACATTCTTTACCTCTATCCTCCATACGTGAAAATAAAATTGCGCGAAAAGCATTTTAAAAAAAGTACACCAAAGAGGTTCCGAGTATGAGTTTTTAACAAATTAAAAATAAATGTATAATGAATTCGGCACCAAGGAGGTAGAAATAATTAGGTTAAATTATGTTTTGAATTCAAAACCTCAGTACACACGATGTTCTAAATTCAAATTTACTTTAACCTCTAGAGGGTAAAAACGACTTTTGCGCCCTGATATCGAGGAGCAAAAGTACTCTTTCCGAGCTGGTGGGATGAAAAAGTTATATTATAACGTTATAAAACACTAGCTTTTACCCGCGACTTCGTCCGCGCGAAATAGGTATTTTATCAATGTAACTGAGGCAGTATTTGTACACCTAGGCAAATTTACAATTACTAAAATCAGCTTATATCAAAACATTTTTATACAATTTCATCAAAATTGGTTCTGTGCTTTAGGTGTTAAAGCGTAACAGACAGACAGAGTTACTTTCACATTTATAATACAGCTAGCAGCGCCCCGCGGTTTCTCCCGAGTAGTTCCCGTTTCCTTTACCGGGATAAAAAGTAGCCTATGTGTTCTTCTATAATACTACAATCTAACTGTATTCCAAAGTATAACCTGTTCCGTTCATACGTTACGACGTAATTGAGCAACAAACATCCAAATATCCAAACATCCATACATTGACATTTATAATATTAGTAGGATAGTCTGGATTTCAAGTGTCCAGTTGAATTTTTTTACGGTTTTATCTTCAACATTGATGCATCCCCCATTTCAACCCCTATTTCATCCCCGTGCAACTGCACGGAGATGAAATCAAACTTGATATACCTACCTAACAAAATTGCTAGAACACACATGTATTTGCTTCGTGTCTAGTTACACATACAAAGTTTTATCTTCAACAATTAGGAACTTCCAAATAAACTTTCATCCCCCATTTCAACCCCTTCAACCCTTTTTTCCGTTATAAAAAGTAGCCTATGTCCTTTCTTGGGATCCAGTCTATCTGGTGTACCAAATTTAATTCAATTCGGTTCTGTAGATTTCGTGCGTATAACTTTGAATTACGGAATCTTCATACAACCGTCCATTTCTTGTTTCACCCTCTTAGGGGTTGAATTTCGCAAAACCCCGTCTTAGCGAGCGCCTACGTGCTAGAATACACCTCCATGAAAAATTTCAGACTCCTAGCATTTATAGTTTCTGAGATTTCGTGATGAGTGACCTTTCGCTTTTATATATATAGATTTAAACACAATAATATTTCACAACACTGTGTAACATTTGATATAACATGTGGAAGTATGTTATTCTACTAATACTCGTTTTATAGGTAAATGTCAAAGTTTGGATGTTTGTTGCCAGGGCCGTCTTAAGTCTATTCTGCACCGGGGTGCGGGACTCAGCCTGCGCCCTCGTTTTGTTTACTCTGCAGCGTGGCACATGGCACGCTACGTGCCAATGCTTTCCAGTGCCCAAGGCCGGATTTAGAGGTGTGGAGCCCAGTGGCGTAGCTAGCTAACCAAGGGCCCTGGGGCAAATTAAAAAATAGGGCCCCACTGCTATGTTAACTGATCAGGTTTTATCAAATAAAAATATGAAATATACAAATACTTTAAAAATGCCTTTTTTATGCACAGCAGGGCAGGTAATAGAAATATTAAAGCATGATATCAAATAACTTTTGAAGGATCATATGAAAATGATGCTTCTTTGCGAATTTCATTTTCAACTTCCTTGTCGATAGTATTAGTATCGTTTTATTCCAAAAGTCATACACAGCACATCAGCACATGCTTCCGAATGGCCACTCGAACAACTGTGTTGTTTAATTATTTCTGATAAATGCGTCCAATCTCGAATTCCCGTACACCAAACATTATTCCTTTGTGAAGCAAATAAACAGAAGGGCTGACATATAGGCAGCGTCTAGTATTTCGGATTAACACTACCAAAAACTTATTTTTTTAATAAGTTATTATTCAGTCATTTATTTGTGGTTCTTAAACTTAAGTTTTTACAATATCATAAATGTATTAAAAAACAACATAAAAACATTTTAAAAACCTAAACCTAGTTTGCCCAAGCTACCGGTGGCTTCACTTTGTAGTGAGGAACTTCCTGACGATGCGTGCTGTGTCGAGGATTCTGAGTGTGACCGCCTTCTGCATCTGACCCGCCATTCAACCGTCTAGCGAAAGTCTCTTGAGATGTTGGTCGAGACTTTTTGCTATAAGGCCGTTTGCCGACACGACTATTGGGACTATAATCGTCGAATCAACATCCCACATGGCGGTAACCTCATGAGCCAAGTCAAGGTACTTGTTAAGCTTGTCTTTCTCGGCTTTCACGAGGTTCTCGTCATGTGGTACGGTAATATCGACGATCACAGCCCGGCGCTGAAACCGATCTACCAGCACTATATCAGGCTTATTGGCGACAATAGTCCTGTCCATGATGGTAGAGCGGTCCCAGTAGAATAAGTTATTATTAGTAAGTGGCCCATATTTAGAACACGAAACGTAGTACGATTTTGAAAAACACCTGTTCTGGTTCATCATGTCTGTTGGAAAAGGCCCTGAAGGCTGTAAAGGCTAAAAGGAGACGGCTCATTTCTGCCCCAAGTCGTTTCAAGTTTAGGTACTTAATTAGCCCCGGAGACCTAAACAAGTTATTTAATTAAAATAACATATAATTAAATAATTCAAACTGTACATTCAATACTAACCTGCCAAGCGGGGATTGCAAATTGGTGATTAAAAAGTACCTTAATGACTATGAATAAGTAATTTTGTAAAGGTACTGTAGTTCCATAAAACCAAACTAGATGGCGTTGTACGGCGTTAAAACACGCTAGCGAAGTTTATGTGAATTTAAATAAGCCTGTTAAGGTTAAGTTCGTGTTTTGTCTTCGGGTCAGTACCCAATAAATAAGTACTACGGTGAATACTCCTTTCATTTGTACCTATGTGTACAGACTATAGTCTATGCTATAGTCAAAGTCAGCCATGTTTTTCTCATTTTAGTTTATTAGTTCAGTTGAAGCTTGAAGTTTACGTACAGTTAAAATTCGTTCGAAACTCACACAACACATGGAATTTCTTTATTTATCCAAAGGTTTTGTAATTTTTTTATGGCTTGACCGAATCTCCGGCCCTTCTCTGTGTTGAGTCGACATTATTCTGAGCACAGTACGTCGCAAAGTAATGAATTTATTACCTTCTTTTAGTAGTAAGTACATAATCACGTTCTTGATTACCTACTTGCGGCGTTATTATTTTTCAATGTTTTAGTTGATATCTTGTAAACCCCGCTATGCAGGATAAAAACATAAACGGTTCCTCAATATATATTAAAAATCCTATACAATGATCCAATTTTGGTCAAGTCTCTTGCACTTTTTCTGTGGGGCAAATGCCCATGGAAAATGGGCCGTCTCCTTTGTTCGTGAAGTTTCCCAAGTCATAGTCATAAGATTTGTCGTAGGTACACATTTATTTCCAAATTTATTCTTTATCCGTTCTCGAAAAAAAAACTTAAATTGAATTCACAATAAAATACACATCGATGAATAATAAAACGCACATAGCATTATCCGTCAAATTGACAACACTGCCAACCTAAAGAAAGAATTTAGGGGAATTCTAAGGCATAACGTTTGAATTTCTCTCAACTGTTGTCAAAGCTGTTCTCTGTCATATTTATTTTGAAAATAGGAGAAATTACCAAAAATTCAGTTCGATTAAGATTTCTGGTAAGGATTTGGGGGCCCCCTGAGCTTGAGGGCCCCGGGGCACTGCCCCGCCTAGCCCCTGGGTAGCTACGCCACTGGTGGAGCCCCGGGGCAGAACCTTATATAGCTTATAAATATCTATAGCTTAGAATATATATATAGCTTATAAATATCAGTGGGAGTACTTGTTGATGCATTTAGAAAAAATATTGTACACCTAATTGTAGTAATTTAGAGATCATTTCTCTTTAAGTGCGAGCGTCAGGACGGCTATGTCAAAGGACGCAACAGAAGCAAAGGTGCCGCGCCGCGCGCCCATTTCAAATGAATTTACCTACACTCTATTGACTTAGAGATCATTTTGCTTCAAGTGCGGGCGACCGGGCGGCGATGTGTCAGACGTACATTCATTCACACATACACTCTCTTTGGATTAGAGATTTTACTGCGCGTGTTGTATTAGGTATATAAAATTGTTATTAGCGTTTGAGCTTGACCCTTGAGGCGGTGTCTAGATGGGGCGATGCCAATCTGGTCAAGTTCAACGAGAGTACCTAAGACGCAGGCGTATCTATTCTCTGCTAAAAGGAGTCCATTCGAACTGACTCCAACTTTCGAGGTGTATCCGTGCCGGTTTCTGGCCGTCTTGAGCTTTTGGGCGTTACTTTGACCTCTACGCTCAACTTTGGCTCGTATATCGAGTCCAAAGCTAAACTAGCTGCCAAAAATCTAGGTGTCCTCTCAAAGGTGCGAAGGTACTTCAAGTCTGAACAGTTGCTTACATTATATCAAGCACAGATTCGCTCATGTATGTTCGCACTTTTGGGATGGTTCGGCTAAGTATCAGCTGGAAGCTCTGGAATCGATAGAGAGACGTGCCAAAAGGCTCATAGGCAACGACACTCTTGTGCGAAAAAGACTTCAAAGTCTTGAACATCGCCGTAAAATTGCTAGTCTATCGGTTTTTTATCGGATACACTTCGGAGTGTGTGCTGATTTACATGATCTAATACCACCTTGTCCTTTTTTTCTATCCGAATGCTCGTAGCTCAAAAAGCGACATCGTTTCATGGTTGATGTTCCAAACACACGAACGAAGAGATTTGACTCTATTTTGTGATAAGAACGTCTAGGCTGTGGAATACGTTGCCCGAGTGGGTTTTCCCCGATGGTTACAATCTTTGTGTCTTCAAATCGAGAGTGAATCGTTTTTTTGTAGGTAAACACGCTCCATCGTAGACCGCATCGTCACTTAACATCAGGCGACATGGCGGTTAAGTACAAACCTACAAAAGTTAAAAAAATAAAAAAATGTGTATGTAGTGTAGTAATGCGGTATGACAAGCGCCGAAATCGTAATAGGTCTTAACCTAGGATCGGGCTAAGTGGCGTATCATGGGAGACACCTATGTCCAGCAGTGGACGAATACAGACCGATGATGATGAAATAGTAGCAAACATAATTATGTCCTTATTATTCCAGACTAATCTACCTATGTTCCAAATTTCAGCCCTATCCGTTAAAACGTTGCGACATGATTGAGCAACAAACAGTGCCGTCTTTACCAGGGGGTGCAAGGGGTGCGGTGCACCCGGGCGCGGAGCGCCCGGGGGCGCTCTTCGAGCGCTGAATTTTTGGATATTTCATTGAACTTAACGCTATTGCAAAGTTTTATGTAATTGTTACTTACGACAAATATGTATGCGCAAGCAAAAAAAATAGTCATCAGCAATAATATTTTTTTAGTTCCTGCCTTTCGTATATCGTCACTCCATCTAGTCTCAGGACGTCCTACACTACGTTTACCAATTCGCGGTCTCCACTCCAGAACACGTCTACTCCAACAATTATCGGGTGCGACACATATGACCAGCCTACTGCCACTTCAGTTTGCTAATACGCTGAGCTATGACGGTGACTTTGGTTCTCTGAGAAACCCAAACCATAGAAGGGCTATCTATGGTTTGGGTTTCTCTGAGGGATTGCATCCGCAATGAAGTAATTCGTCTTTCCTTTAGCTCGAAAAGCGACTTTGAGGTTACAGATCATTTTCGCTGTCAGTGTCCACGTTTCAGCACCGTAGGCCATAACAGGTAGGATTGTAAATTTTTGTCTTGAGACTTTGTGATATGGGTGACGCGAAGACTCGACGAAGTTTTCCAAATGCTGCCCAGCCCAACTGAATACTTCTTATGGGCTCACTCTCAAAGTTACTCCTACTCCTACCTAGTTCAAGCGTCTGTCCTAGGTAAATGTATTTCTGAACAATTTGAAGAGTCATGCCATTTGCAGTAATCGGTCCCAGTGCAACAAACTCGTTCATGACTTTGGTTATATCCAAATTCGTAGGCCGATGCGTTGAGAAGCGTTAGCCAGGCCGTCCAGCATCCACTGCAAGTCCTCCAGTGACTCTGCCATAATGACGATGTCGTCTGCAAATCGTAGGTGAGAGATGTACTTGCAATTGCCAGGCCACGTCCAACCCAATCCAGTGCCAGCGTCTTAAACATATCCTCTAGTGCGTATGAGAATAATTTCGTGGAAATTACAACCCCTCGATTCTGAGGAATATGTTTCGTCTGCTTGTCTTTTTGGACCAGCATCGTAGCGGCGTCATACAAACACCTAATCATCTCGATGTATCGTCAATGGACTTGGCATCGGTGTAAGGACTCCAGAACAGCCCAGGTTTCGACAGAGTCAATTGCCTTCTCCACACACGCACACACACAAACGCTAAGCAAAGGGGCAGATTGTACCTACTCATTTTTTATCTTCTGTACAATCTGCCGCACCGTGTGAATGTGGTCTATCGTGCTTACCCACTTCGAAACTATGCGGGTCAACGCATCGGTTTAGTTTATTATATCATTCCGAATACATAGATATCAAGTGATATATAGCTGTGTAGTAGTATTATTTTGTAAAATAGGATAGGAAGACCTTATGATTCGCCATAGGACACTAATATCTGATATATTTTTTTTATATAGGCGTAGAAATAAAACAAATAATGTATACACATATTAATACCTGTATTCAGTGAGACTCGTCCTTAAATGCTACTTAATTTACTCTAATGAGATCTTGGTCTTTTTCAACGTCATACTTCACAAGAAGTGAATACTGTTTGAGTATGTGTTTCCAATAGCATTTTACATTGCTGTCAGTTAATCTCTCCCATACGTCTTTGTATCCTCTTTCTGCAATTTCTTTAGCCAAAGAGTCATTCTCTTTGAAAAAATTGATATACCTTTTGATTTCCTCTTTTTTGGCTGTGGGACTGATGGGTACATAGTGCACCCAAGGTTCTAGCAATGGGTAGAAAAATTCTTGCCACTCATCACCCACATGGAAGACAAGAGATTTACATAAAAACAGATGTTTAAATCTAAAACTGGCTGCTACACCTCGGTAATTGAATAAATATTTATACTTGCAATGGTCTTCGAAGGATACTTCTGAGGCTGGTGATGCAAACAATGTGTCCTACAAACATTGGAAACAGTAAATAATAATACCAATCTCATGGGCAAAATGCACTCTATTGAAATGTAATTTAGTTACCAGTCCAGTAAGGGGTAAGGGTCGGACCACACTGATCGAAGGTTTGTCTACACAAAACCCACGCAAACTGGAAATCTTTTCGTATCGACGCGACGCTGCGAAAGTATAATATAACGAAATGCGGTCGACCGTCGGCAAGGATCTACAGTTGATGACGGCGCTTTTTTGAAATGGCTGTGTTTCCGTTATTATGAAAAGAGAGTTAAAGTTACGACTAGTCTAGTCGGGAGAACGGCGACTGATCCGGAGTCCCCTGGTTCGAAACCACTGTCTTTTCTAAGTCATGTGTTATCCACTAACCCGCACTAGGGCTGGGACCAGTACCTAGGTGGACCACTGATTAAAAAGCTCTCAAAAAAAATGGATCCGCTGTCGATGGGAACATTTAGGGGGTTGTTCATACTTATGCATTGTGCTCCTTTTCGATAAGTAAACTGCGAAAGTCCGTCGATCAATATGGCCCAACGCGAAGCGTTATCTAATACCTAGGGGTGGTCCATTAAACTTGTGAGGTATTTGAGCAACTTTTTAACCTCTTTATGATGATAGGAGGTGCTGAGGTTGTAGACTACCCTTTCCTCCCTAACCCAAACCACGTGTATTTCTTTGGTACGAAGCCTCTTAAGAAACTCAGAATAGCTGCAGAGCCAGCGCTTGTTGCGGCGGGCGGGGAACTTGTTTTCTAGCAATGGTGAGTCAAGGTCACGCACAGATTTTAAGGATCAATCCAACATTCATAGAAAAAAATATACTCTTGATATCATACAACACAAAACTACAAAGGGGGCCTTACCCCTTAGCACCTATACCTCATGTGATGAACAGACAACCCACTCACGCAACTAGCAGAATGAAAACAAATGTGGAATGCAGTTTTATGTCATTGACAAATGTTAGTGTTGTTTCATATCTGGCCAGTTAACTAGTTTGCAAGCTAGAGTAAGTTTGCAAATAAGTTCATAACTGATTCATTTCTATGTTGTGTTTAGAGATAATTAATTTACACTTACTGCATCTGATTTCCATGCCTGATTTTTAGTGTACTGCGCATCAACTAGCTCAGGATCAGACCTTGACAACAACACAAGGGCATCTCTCTCCTCATTGGTTCTAGATCCTCTGAAGAAGGCTTTTGTTTGTTTCTTTTCCCATGTCCATCTAAAAATGAATAGATATTTGTTTTCTTACTTTGTGCAACTTATGTGACATGTCTGCATTTATAATACACAGTTTTTATAATAGTACTTCTAAATCATTTATAATACACAGTTTTATAATAGAAGTTATGTTGATTTTAAAAGTAATAAGAGTTTCATTGTGATTTTGCCTAAGATTAGTAAGTAACATTTTTATCACCAATAACATAAAAGCCAAAGTATATAGCCAAAATATTAGAACCCCACTCTTTCCAAGGTAAGCAAATTTATAGAACCAACTTGTCAGCTGCTGCTGAAATACTGATGCGGTGCTTATCCCATCTGCCAATGCCAGTAGGATATAGAGATATTGCTGGTCCTCCTTCCCAGAAACTCCAGGCCGGATACATTATGTCATAGTAATCTTTAGTCTGAAATTAAAGTAAAGTTAAGCAGATGAACCATGTTGATGGTACCCAACATTCAATATAGTTGCTGGTTTAGAAGAAAGTCCTAATTCCAGTATGAATGCAGAAAAAGAAATTGGATAGCATACTGACATTACAAAACAAATCAAATTGGAAGTCAATTGGATTCAATTCCCACCCAGTGCAAATATTTGTGTGCTGAATACAAATATTTTGTTCTGTGTCTAGATGTTTATAATGTATAACTAGCACCACCCCGCGGTTTTACCTGGGTAGTCCACTTCCCGTTGTTTTATCGGGATAAAAAGCCTATGTGTTCTTTGAGACTATAATCTAACTGTGTTCCAAATTACAACCAATCCATTCATACGTTAGGATGTGAATGATCAACAAACATCCAAACATTAACATTTATAATATTAGTAGGATAAGTATATATTTAGAAGAGGAGCCTATTAGAACGCATAACTTTTTGTTCCTAATTTACTTTGTCATAATGAATGTAGCATAATGTATAGTGTCATAATGCAACTTTCGCATAATCATTTTTTGGCGTCATGTGTTTTAAGCATAACAATCTATTGTACTACATTTTATTCGACTATTGATGAGACGCATAATAGTTTTTAAGCATTTTTTTATTTGTTCTATTTTTTTTAAGGTGCCGTTTAAATCGCATAATTTTTTTTTCCTAATTTACTTTGTCATAATGAATGTAGCATAACATATAGTGTCATAATGTAACTTTTGCATAATCGTTTTTTGGCGTTGTGTTTTAATCAGGGATGTTACGGAGCTTCGACTCCGACTCCGTTATGTCGGAAGTTCCGATTAGTTTTACACCTCCGGTTCCGACTCCGGTTCCGAAACTTTTGAATCGGAGGTTAATCGGAGGTCGAAGCATAACTTAGCGACGGCGCCTTGCGCCGACAGTAACGAACAGTTTCGCAGGAACATGTCGCGCAGGGAATCTCCCGCGCACGAGTGTAATGAAAAGTATACTAAATGAGCACAACATAGAAAAACGCAAAATTCCAGCACCTTATATTAAATTTCCGCCAATATTATCGTGTCCACCAGGCTCGGTAGCGAGCGAATACCTTTTTGGTGGCGTCGATTTAATCTACAAGGGGGCGCCTAGTGCCAGAAAACGAAAAAAGGACATTTTCGACGCCGCTCACTGATGTTAAAAACTATAACAAAAAAAATATTGACGTGTGGGTACAATCAAGAAAAAGCACAATAAACGAATAGAATTTTAAAAATAGAACAGATTTTTTTACAGCTAAAAATTTAAATGGCACCTGAAAAAACTATTTTAAATACATGTACCTACTCGAAATTATCAGCGATGACCCCACATTATTTTTTGATAATAAAAATTCTAATTTTACGTTCTATTAAAGTAACAGAACCAGAGAATAAATATTAGAACGAACACTTTTTAAATGTTTGTTTAATTATTGAGTAATTATATAAAACTTGGTCAAAAATTGACTCCTGATTTAATATTCCCCTCCAAACTGTGTCATGCTATTCTCGACTTTATGAAGATTTTACTCATATCATATTAAGAAGGGCCTCGCGCGGGTGAAATTAGATTTTTTCCTGGCATTAGGCGCAGTCTTAAGAAATATCTTAGACTGAGACAGCTTCAAAGCTTATGTTCAAGAAGTACATATACACACTTTTGGTGTCAATGTATTTAATTTAATTTGTTTGAAAGCTTTTGTTCATTTAACATACTTTATATGACACTTTGGAATTCAATTTTAATTTAATTTATTGATATTAATAAATTTTAATTTATTGACATGTATACATAATTTACAGACATAATTTACTTTTGTATTTCATGACATAATTTATTATTTTAATCATTGTGTAATGACCTAATATGACAAAGCTGCACAGCTGCACCTATTGACAAGGCCTCTTTACAGCCGCATTTAATTGTTGAAACTAAATGATGTATACGAAATTCTAATTTATTAATGTTTCATGTGACGTTACCAAGTGATGTAATATCCTAAGGTTCGAAAAAATAAATGAATTGAATTGAATTAATTGATTTTTTTGTTTATTTTTGAATATTCCACTTTTTTTTTTAAATTTTTTGTGATATTTCATGAAACAAAACAATGAAAAGTTTGAATGAATGTTTTATTTGTCCTAAAATAAAAATCTCTCTCTTACCACTACTTCTGACCCTACCTCCGACTCCGGTTCCGACTCCGACTCCGACTCCGATAAATCAAATTTAAAAACTCCGACTCCGACTTCGGTTCCGATAAGATCACCTCCGTTACATCCCTGGTTTTAATCATAAAAATCTATTGTGCTACATTCAATTCGACTGTTGCTCAGACGCATTTAGGCATTCATTTTTTAATTATTTGTTGTGCTACGTAATATATAACCAGGTTATATAGGGTCCAGATCCGACTCGGAGCACCCCGACTCCACCTAGTCTTGTCGCTACTACCCCTAGAGTGTATTTAAAAAATGCGGGAGCCAGAAGCTCAAGGGAGGTCCTGAGTGGAGAAGCAACACTCAGGGCTGACCGAAGAGCTTCTGGCGGGAGCCCACCCGGAGTCAAAAAGTGCACCATATGTCTTAGGTGTATGTAGGTTTTTAAGTCCTAAAAACGTTATGTCTACATAAATTGGTACAAAAATTGTTATACTACTGCATAGTCCTGCATAGATATTCCATTAAATTAGTAGATACCTACATTACGAATAATAAATATTGTTGTCGAAGTACCCACCCGCATTTCACACACCCACATATTTTATTTATGTCCGCTCTTTACACTTGTTTTTTAGTTAGGCGTTTAAAGTTTATGCCGTTGATCAGTATGTTTAAGTATTGTTATGCTTTTCTCAATGTGTGCCTTTAACCATTATGCTATTTATAGTTATGCGTCGAAACATTATACTAAGTTATCTGTATGCTATATATGGCTATGCGTTTAAACATTATGCTAAGTTATCGTTATGTTATATATGGTTATGCTAGTTAACATTATGCGAAGACAGTTATGCGTTTAGTTGTTATGGTAAATTATAATTAGTCCTAAAAACGTTATGCCTACCTAAAATAGGACAAAAAATGTTATGCCACCCCATATAGACCCATTTAGAAGTACATATATTATTATATAAGTCAGTACTTATATAATATATACAGTTATAGGCTCCCAAGTTAAAGTTTTGTGTAGTATGAGGTCAGATGGTGTTGTGTGTGAAATGTCCATAAATATATATGTATTTATAGGAACTGCTAGTTTCACTTAGAACTTTACTTACTTAAAAAACTTTTAACTTAGAATTTTAGTATTAAACAGCATTCATTTTGCTCTTTTTTCATAAAAATTTAGATAGTAGCAATATATTACAGACATTTCATTAGAAAATATATTTAAAGAAATATGATACCTTACTGAAAGAAAAAATTGGCGCTTTTGGATGTCCCCAAGCTTTATTCAGCTGAGGCCAATCTCTCGTGTTGATTGCAAGCTCCATATTAGGAAGTTCAGGCGCTAAAGCAGTGAGGTAATGCTCAATACCATCACATCTTGCAGGAAAGTGGCAGTTTTTTTCACGGTATAGTTTACCATCAATTATCTGAAAAAAAAAAAAAAAAAATTTAAGAAATTTGATGTGTGTTGTGCTTGAAGTTTTTCATCAGTTTCAAGAACTTTGAGTTTCACTCGATAGAAAGTTTAAGGTTTTCTTTGGTTACACTGACCAACTGTCAAGACATCATTATCATCATTAGACACAATTAGAGTGGACCCCCTAGTAATCTGACAAATGTTTTGCAGGGCTGTCGGATTACCGGGAGTCCATTGTACTAGATTATTGACATGGACAAATATATACAATAAATAATACATATTAGCGGCCCGTTCCGGCTTCACTCGGATTTCATCATATAAGGACTATTAATCGAAAAATAAACTATACTATCTCTCAAGTTGGACCAGAATGGTCACGGTGTGCCAATTTAATTTAAAATCGGTTCAGTAGTTTAGGAATCCATCGCGGACAAACATCGTGACAGGAGATTTATATATATAAGATTTTGATACTTCTGCATATTGCAGCAGTATCAAAATCTTATTCAAAAGTAAAAAGTGATTAGTGGAAAGTCAATTAAATTCCACTACTGGTTTTGTAAATATATAATAATTTTATGAGGAATAAGTTCTATTCCAGGTTAATCTATTAAAAACGTCAAAAATATCAGTCTAACTCATTCTGTTCTTACAGTATCATTGAGTAAGCTATCATATTTACAATATTCGTAAACATCAATATTATGACTCAGAATGTTACCTGATATTTGGTGCCTTTCCCTCTGGCTATTTCAAATTGTTCTTTGCTTATACCATTGTTAAAAGGCATGAAATCATTATCAGATACTATTTTATAGCAATTACACTTATTTTTCTTACATGGATAATGTTCATCCAAGGCCGAGTTCACCTCTTTGACGATTTTTGAAGTCCAGTCATTTGATTCTAGAAAAATATAAATTATGAAAATTTGTAGATTTCTTAGATTACTGCGGATAATAATACTAACTTGTATGTAAGATACTTAATTTTTGGATTGGAATTAATTAACACCTTTAGAATACTTTAGCGAAGTCTCTTCTTGCTCTGCCGTCTTTTTGTCGATGCAAGTAGCCTTTTCTGAGGGACAGAACTCATCACCCGATCCAATTGTTATCACAATGGTACAAATTATAATTATTATTTTATTTAAATCAGCCATAGCAACTAACTCTGAGGAACTTTATCATAAACAGGATTAAACTACATTGGCGCTGGACGGCAGGATCACATCAGATGATCAGAAGTTCAGAAGCTGATTAGCTGATTCAGATTTCAGAACACAGATCACTATTATAATATACTAGGTACTTCAGAACATCGGAAGCCCGAAAGCGTGAACCCCACAGAGTTAGCACCGATCACTATATAAGTACTAGTAATAACTAGTTATCACTTCGTTATAGTGAAACCTAAAAGTCTAAAAGCGTAAAAGCAGAAAGCAGAAGCACAGAGCCCAGAAGCAGAAGTCCCAGAACCCCAGAACCAGAGTGGAACCAGACTAGCACAGAACAATATTACTCAAGAAGAATGTCAACTCCATACTTCGTAGAAAAGTGGCTCCATCTATTTTCAGCCCCCTTCAAACTTCTTTCAGTGCGCAAGGCGGGAAATTTTAAAATCTACCATTTGCGTAGGCGGGAAAATTTTAAATGTTATAGGTAAAAAGGTAGATTATAAACCACATGGAACTATAGCCCAACTAATATAAACAAAACCTACTTGCTTACTACTTGCAAGTAAGTTTTGTTTATATTAGTTAGGCTATAGTTCCATGTGGTTTATAACCTACCTTTTCTTTTTCTTGTCTTATATAAATTCATGGCTTGATGTGGTGTAGAAAAAAACATGTGTGTTGAGATTCAATACATTTATTTCAATTAGGTATTTGGAAAATACAATCTTGAGACTTCAAAATGTAATCAAAACATGTACACCACTACCGATAAATAAATTCAATATTATAACAATATTTTTATAATACTCGTAGAAGCACATTCTTCCACACATTTTGTAAATTTTTTTAAGGATGTACTTGAGTGATTGTTTCCCATCTTCAGTTCAGTTCATCCCAGCATCTGAAAGTTTTATTTTCCTCATGATTATATATTTCATCATTAAACATTCGAAACTAATAAATTTATTTGTTAGTGTTGCAAAGCAAGGGTTTGAAGAGCAACATTTCGAAAGAAATTACAGGGCATTGAGGTAAAACATCTTAAATCTCTAAGTAACGAGAGCAGGGTAGAGATTCTGAAACCATTCGGTTGCATCCGACATGGAATCTCATCTCTCGGTCTTTGTCATGCTAAACAGATAGGACAAAGACCGAGAGATGAGATTCCGTGTCAGATGCAACCGAATGGTTTCAGAATCGCTACCCAGAGCAGTACTGGGTAGTGATTTAGACTATGTAGCTGTGTAACTAAGGCGCATTGCTCACCATCAGACTCATGTCCTGCTCAACTACAAATAAAAGTCATGGGTAGTAATAAGACACAGTAGTATTGAATTAGTAAAATGTAGACATAATGATGCCGACACCAAATTCTGACACATGTTATTTTTTCTGATTTCAGCTTTATTTTTAGATAACTTTGATAGACCAACCTCATTATTTTCTCATATAGTAGTCACTGGCTTTATGTCAGCCTTCGTTGATGGACCTGCTTCATGTTCAGTAGTAGTGACCACTGCAGTATGTCAGTATTCAACATATTGATGTTTTCTAGTAGGGGCTGCTTTGTAGATGAACCTGCTTCAGTTCAGTAACATTCACCATCTAAAATTAAATAATTTATACTATTTTACCAAGCACAACATACACTAAATTATTATTTTTTATCTTTTAGAAAACAATTAAAATATATTTACCTCATCATAGCTTTCATCGGTTGTAGCAGATTTTATAAGCTGTTTTCCACCAGAAATTAAAGAAGATGGCTTGAAGTGATGGATGACACAGCATAAAATCCTTCTTGTACAGCTGTTCTTTAAAATTGGTTTGAAGCTCATTCTTCTATTCTTCATTAGGATAGCAATACTTGGCCCACAACCCGCAACTGAAAGCATAATTTACAAATGTGTTTTAGTTTCCGCCGGGCGCCCATAAGTCGTGAAATTTATGATAATATCACAACAATATTCGCGATTTGGCGAACAACGTAAGTATTTACCGTAAAAGATTCCTTTTTCCAGGTTTAGGAAAACGATGTAGCGTGATGGTAGAATCACCAGCAGGCGATCTGCCACACTTAGCACATTTTCGTTGGCTCTCTTTCATGACGAAGTACAGCGGAAATATATGGATAAAATGTAAATAAACTGGATTTTAGCAAAAAAACAAGAATAAAGCACGTAAACAAAACACGACGCCATTTTCTTGTGGTCGTTCGTTTTAGACTTTTAGAGATACCTACGTAATGACACCACGAAAATGTTTGACTCGATACTTATTTTTATTGTTATTTTACTAATCGAGTTATCTAGAGAAAATTTGTAGGTAATTTGTATGTATATGTAATTTTATTATAATTACAATGAAATCACTATAACAAAATTGTTGTATGAAATCCAATAAATAGGACTGGCTAAAGTGATAATGTCAGCGGATCAACTAATATCTATATATTTTTTTTATATACAAGCGAAAGGTCATCAAGGAATCTCGGAAACTACAAATGCTACGAATCTGAAATTTTGCATGGAGGTCCCTTTTAGCACGTAGGTGCTCGTTAAGACGGGGTTTTGCGAAATTCAACCCCTAAGAGGGTGAAACAAGGGATGAACGGTTGTATGAAAATTCGTAATTTTCAAAGTTATCAAATTTTGTATCTAGACATTTGAGACGAAGCAATTAAATGTTTTTTCTATCAATTTTGTAATTTCGAACTGTACGGGGGTGACATTGGAGATGAATGTCAATGGAATTTCCCAACCGTTGAAGATAAAACCATGAAACTCTGTATATGGGCACTTGACACGAAGCAAACGAATGTTTGTTCTGGCAATTTTGTAATTTCAAACTGTACGGGGATGTAATTGGGGTTGAAATGGGGAATTAATGTCAAAATGGAAATTCCCAACCGTTTAAGATAAAACCATGAAACTCTGTATATAGACACTTGACAAGAAGCAAACGAATGTTTGTTGTAGCAATTTTGTAATTTCAAACTTACAAGAAGGAAATTGAGGTTGAAATGGGGGATTGATGTCTATATGAAAGTTCCCAATCGTTGAAGATAACACCATGAAACTCTGTATATCGGCACTTGAAACGAAATAAAAGTTTGTTCTAGCAATTTTGTAATTTCGAACTGTAGGGGGATGAAATTGGAGCTGAAATGGGGGACGAATGTCTCATACGAATTCATACCCAAACCTAAACAACTGAACCGATTTGGATGAAATTGTATAAAACTGTTTTATTATAAGCTGTTTTTAGTTACCGTAAATGTGTATGGGTATACAAATAGGTACTGCCTGAGTTACCTTAGTATTTATTTCGCGGACGAAGTCGCGGGTAACAGCTAGTTTTTTATATACACGCCAACCTATGCACAGAGTTTGCTGCTGTAACGAATTCGACTTACAAGTGATCTATGATTTAAATTCAAGACGCAAAACGTCAGAAAATGATTATAATGAAAACTCGATTAACCGGACTAAGAGTTGTCGTTAGGCATGCGGATGATTGAATGTATAATCATTTATTTCGCAAGCTTCCATAATATCTGACTGACTAAGCAAAGTACAAGTACAATTATTTCAGCTTCGAGGTGTTCCAAGGTTTTAGGCTCTCCACTAGACTATACATTTCGAAAATGAGTCGAAAAATAAAAGTGCAAAAAAAATTTGGTAGTCATAGGCACTGCCTATAAAAGTGAAAACTTATAACTCAGAATTTGATAGCTTACCTTGGAAACTACCAAATAAACTACCAATAAACCACGGGTGTAACCATGAAATGCGTGAAAATGAGAAATGCGTCAGCATTTCCCATTGGCTGATACAGTTTCTAGATGGCCATGCCATGATGGTCTGTCCACACCCTTTCAGCATTTCGCATTAGCTGACGTATTTCTAGATGGCCAATAGCCATGGTCCCAAGTTTACCCGAAGCTTTCTTATGCCCGAGCGTGACGAATGAATTAAATTCACAGCTCACGAAAAGTCTGTCTAGGCGCGCCTAAAGAAGTTTTCACTTCAAAAATAAATAATTATTGCTGACGTAATCTCCATATAGAACCGCCACCCCCCCATTTAAACAAAAATAAGGAAAATTCAGATGTGCTACTTCTGCCCCGCACGATTGCCCCGTCTAGAGTCTAGATGGCTTCGTCGAACGACAAAATCGTTCGACGAATCGAATGAATAGACGAAAAAATCGTAATTTTTTACAGGTTTTTTATCTCTAAAATGAAACGTTAGAAAGAGACGCGCGTATATATTGCTACTACTCGTTTGGAGCCCCCTCGTGTATGTACTTTTATCCCACCTGGCCCTAAGAGAGTCGACCACCCCTGCAGACTAGAGTCTAGAATCTAGAAGCCGGGAACCGGGAACTAGTGTTGCACATCGATAGTTTACTAATTTACTATCGCCAAACAATCGATATAATATCGATAAGTGACGTCATTTCAATAGTATCGATAGCCTATCGATTTTATCGATAGTGTAAGTACATTGTAATAGTATTGATAAACAGAAATGGTGTCGATAGTATTGCCACTATTCGCTTCGATAGTTACGATACTATCGATAGTATTGAAACTATTAGCTTCAATAGTATCGAAAACCAGTGAATGTTAATGTAAAGAAAAAAAGCAAAATTATGTTGGACGACAAGATCCTAGAGATGGCCAAAATTATCGAAGGGAACTCAAGTGTCACAGCGGCTGGGGAAAATTGGGAGGTACCAAGGATACAATGGGTCAATGGTGTTCCGGGATGTGGAAAGACAACATGGGTTATTAGACACTTCGACGTGGACCCTTGTCCAGCGACGACGCTTGATAGCGTCCTTACGCTATCATCACCACAACAACTGAGGCAGCAAAAGATCTAAGAGAAAAGCTATCGCACCGCATTGGAAACCTGGTCAAAACCAGGGTGCGAACTATGGCTTCTGCTCTCGTAAATGGATTCGGAAAAGAGAGTTTCAGTCGCCTCATGGTGGATGAAGCCCTCATGAACCATTTCGGAGCCATTGTAATGGTCTCACATCTGTCTGGTGCTGGCGAAATTGTCCTCATCGGAGATGTCAATCAACTGCCTTATATCGATAGGGAAAATCTCTTCGAAATGAGGTATCACCGCCCGAACCTGGTAACAATGATCAGCCAGGAGTTGCTCTGCACACATCGAAACCCAATGGACGTCGCATATGCGCTGAGGGAAATATACTCGGGTATGTATTCCTTGGCGCCTCGCATAAAGTCCCTAGAGCAGAGAAAAGGTATACGGGAGCGCAAATACCCAACACCCAACCAAACACCCTCTTTTTAGTTCACACTCAAGAGGAGAAGGAGACCCTGACAAACCAGGGTTATGGTTCAGGCACCGGGTCACGCATCCTTACCATCCATGAAGCTCAGGGACTAACATACGAGTCGGTAATCGCAATAAAAACTAAGGCAAACACGAAGCTGCACGAGAGCGTGCCTCATGCGGTCGTCGCAATCTCACGGCACATGGGGACCTTCACATATTACGCTGACGACACCAACGACGCCATCGGTCGGTTCGTGCGGCGAGCGTTGTCTGCAACACCGAAGACCATCCGAGAGTTCAATTTGCAGATGGCCATCAAGGATAGAAATGCAGTCGTAGTGGAGGCGCTGAGCCGGGAGGAGGCGACTTAGAAAATAGAATTAGCAAGAAAATGTTCCCTACTCTCCCCTATTTCCTTTTCTTCTCCAATCCAAGATTCATGTAATAAAAAGAAAACAATTGACAAAGGTCACGGAGGAGTCCGGGGGAGTCTGTGGAGCTGTAAAATTAAAAAAAAAAAAAAACCAGTGAATGTTTATGAGCAATACTATCGATAGTGTCGATATCTCATACTATCGTTAGTTAAATAAACTGCAATAGTATTGCTTTTCAAAATCAATCACATATCTAGTATCTAAAAATCAAACCCGATCACATCTAATACAAAATCACTTCTATCTCACAGGGTAACACAAACCTTGCTAAAGTTTTCGTTGTGGGTACACATTACTCACTCTTATAACTTAATTATAATGAAGTAATACTATCGGTGGTTACTGAAGTATCGATAGTTTACTTTCTGTCGATAGTATCGATACTATTTTCAATTTAACGCATCGATATTATAAAATTTCGATATCATCGATAGTATTACTTATAAACTATCGATACTATTATGATGCAATAGTACCGATACAATTGCTTGCAATCAAATACTATTGATTGCAAGCAATTGTAATTGAGTCGATTTGCGGCATGAATACTATCGATGGTATCGAATATCGATAGTGCCATCGATATTGTGACTAGTTTTCAAGGTTAACTATCGATAGCGAAACTATCGATATTTGGGCAACACTGCCGGGAACCAGTCGGCACTGGGGAGTGGGGGCCGGGGACTGTCAGACTGAATGTTACCCGTCACTGTCACCGTCAATGTCAGTATGACAATATTAGTGTTGCACATCGATAGTGGACTATCGTTAAATTATCGATATAATATCGATGGGGGATGTCATTCCAATAGTATCGATAACCTATCGATACCATCGACATTATCTATCGATAGTTTAACACAAGGCAATAGTATTGATAAACAGAAATGTTATCGATAGTATTGTAACTATTCGCTTCGTTAGTTAAGATACTATCGATAACATTGAAACTATTAGCTTCAATTGTATCGGTCTATCGGTAGTAGGTATAGTTAGTATCGAACACCAGTGAATGTTTATGAGCAATACTATCGATAGCATCGATATCTCATACTATCAATAGTTAAATAAACTGCAATGGTATTGTCTTAAGCTATTATAATGAAGTAATAGTATCGGTGGTTACTGAAGTATCGATAGTTTAATATAATAGATAGTTTTACTTACTTTTGATAGTATCGATATTATTTTTAATTTAACGCATCGATATCATTTCGATTTAATAATACTATGACAGTATTATCGATGTTGTCGATACTATTATTAAAATACTTTATATAGATTTATTAATATTCTATCGTTTCTTTAATTAAATGGTAATGTAAGTAATCGTAATGTAAAGGTTACTTACCGATGATAGCTAACATTTTAGTTGTTTTCAATCGTCCTTTGTAATTTCTGCAGACTTTTACAGCGCAAATCGTCATATTCAAATGTCACAAAACACGTGTTTACCGCGCAACGTCATTGTCGTAACTAAACCGACACGACAGAGACAGCTTATATTTTTTGGTGTTTCTGCGCTCGAGCGGTCTATCTAGACATCTAGACAAGTAATGAAAGTGTTATACATTATAATTTTGTCGAACGGTTCAAAATGGTAAAAGTCCTCATCAACTTCACATAGAGAATCATCCTCGCCGCTGATCTTGCCTGATGTTAAGTGACGATGCGGTCTACGATGGAGCAAAGATTGTAGAACTTTCTTTGGGTTCCTGGATCTATGCGATGGAGCATGTTTAGTGTTAACCTAGCAGGAAACCGATTCACTCTCGATTTGAAAACAGCAAGATTACAACTATTATACATAAAAAACTTCAATCTAAATGCGTTTTGTACCAGCTTATAAATAATCGAATTCTAATATTTCCTTTCTATGCACTCAAAAAGCGACGATGCGGTCTACGATGGAGCGTGTTGTGTTTACCTATAAGAAACCGATTCACTCTCGATTCGATTCGATTTTAAGACAGCAAGATTATCAGGAAAAACCCACTCAGGCAACTCATTCCTCAGCCTAGACGTTCTTATCACACAAAAGTAGAGTCAAAGTTCTTGGTCCGCGTCTTTGGAATATCAACCATGAAACGGTGCCGCTTCTTCGAGCTACGAGAAGTCCGATAGAAAAAAGGGCAAGGTGGTATTAGATCATGCAGATCAGTTGCACTCTCTCCGAAGTGTATGCGATAAGCTAGCAATTTTGCGGCGATGTTGCAAGGCTTTGAAGTCTTTCTCGCACTAGACTTCTTTGCGTTTGAGCCATTTGGCACGTCTCTCGATCGATTCCAGAACCTCAAGCTGGTACTTAGCCGACTTCTCGCTTCTCTTCTTCTTCTCGCGGTGGTACCGACGTGGCACGGTTGTTTTGTGCACCGGTGATAGGGCGTTGCTCCAGTGAGATGCCTGGGACGGTGATAACGCACCAGGGTAGCGATTCTGAAACCATTCGGTTGCATCCGACACGGAATCTCATCTCTCGGTCTTTGTCTTATCTGTTTAGCATGACAAAGACCGAGAGATGAGATTCCGTGTCGGATGCAACCGAATGGTTTCAGAATCGCTACCCAGGTTGGCGTTTCCGTCGTGGACGACAAAGGTGGGACCTATAGGACCCACCCACGTTGTATCCGCATTACCCGAGGTTCTACGAAAGGACCGGATTACCTATATGTACCTAAGAAATTGGGTAGATCCAACTTCGACAAAGAGGTCCAGCGAAGGATCCAACTCGGATGGGCAGCGTTCGGGAAACTACGGCACATCTTGGAGTCCAAAATACCCCAATGCTTGGGGACCGATGGGGAAGAAAGGTTCTCGAGTGGCGACCACGAACCGGAAGACGCAGTGTTGGACGGCCTCCCACTAGATGGACAGATGACCTCACAAAGGTCGCTGGAAACCGCTGGTTGCAGGTTGCGCAGGACCGTTCGTTGTGGAAATCTAGAGAGGAAGGCCTATGTTTGCGGCTGATGATGATGATGAATACTTATTCTGTCTCATCGCGTATTCTTTAGAGATTATACACTAAATCTACGTTAATTTGTTTAGAAGGTTGTAATACTTATTTTGTTTCGTCGCGTATTCTTTAGAGATTATAATAGTATTTAGTTACAAAACACATGCCATCGATCAGAGACGTCTGGACTCGAACCAGTGTAGCGATTCTAAATCCATTCGGTTGCATTCGACACGGAATCTCATCTCTCGGTCTTTGTCTTTTCTGTTTAGCATGACAGAGACGGGGATTATCATTTCGAATCCGAACCATTCGTAATCGCATTTAGAATCGCTAGGTACCCAGAGCTCCGGATCAAAATAAATGCAATTATTATGTACAATAAAACTTACATTTGAGGGTTTTTACCCTTTTTTCTGTCATTTGGTCTTTCCACACATGGGTGGGTCCTTTTATCTTTGTCACTTTTCTAATAAAAGGTACGCATACTTAATTATTATAATATAGAAAATTCAATTTTTTTTCACGTCGTCAATTTTCATGGTTAAGTGACCTCGTCAAACAAAAAAAGAACTCAAAAAATGCCAATATTTAAAACTGAAAATTTTTAATTAGCAATTTTGTAATTTTGAACAGTATGGGGATGAAATAGGGGATGAAAGCTTATTTGAAAGTTTGTTATTGTTGAAGATAAAACCCCGAAATTTTACATCTAGACCCTTGAAATGGAGCCAATAAATGTTTGATCCCTGGAAAGGGAGCCAATAAAGGTTTGATCTAGCAATTTTGTAATTTCGAACTGTTAAAGGGTAAAATTGGGGTTGAAAGTTTTTATGGAAATTCGTCATTGTTGAAGATAAAACCATGAAACTTTGTATCTAGAAGTTTGACATGAAGCCATCTATACAAATATTAAAGTAACTCTGTCTGTTACACTTCGACACCTAAAGTACTGAAACAATATTGATGAAATTGTATGAGAATGTTTTAATATAAGCTATTTTTAGTACTTAGATATAAATTCGTATGGGTATTTTTTGCAAACTCACAATACAATATACTCCTCGAGTTACCTCAATACGTAATATTTATTTTGCGCAGACGAAGTCGCGGGTAAATGCTAGTTACTCATAATTGCATTTCTTTACGTAAACAAGGAGTATCTACGAAAATTTCTATAGTATATTGACGACAGAAAAAAATACATGTCATAGCTTTTTAAGTGTTACATTATTTGTACTCTGTATAAATATATCAATATTTGAGTAAGACATTTATATTTGTACTGAGGTTACAAAACTAATCATCTTTTTAACTCTGGTTAGTAGTCTAGTCAAGTTATCTTTAATTTTAAATGTAATAAAACTCATGGTGGGTGTAAGAAATTTATTGAAAACAATGAAATTGCACTTAAGGTCAAAACTTATTTATAACAAAAGAAAAGACTTCATAAAATAATGTCTTAGATAGGGTATTGTATGTTTTAAGGAAGAATTGTAAAAAAATGATTTAAGAATCAACATGGCTCAAAGAGCAAAATAATAAATTGTTTTTCAAGCAGTGAAAATACAACTAAAGAAAAAACAAATAATTAAATCTAGAATATATTCTTTTTTACCCAGTTGCAGAACACAAGGAGGGCGGGGAATACAATTTGAATACTAATATGCGTTTCATGCAAGTAAAATGTGTTTCCTTTGCACCACTAGATACCAAATCCGTGAACCGATTTTGATCAAAGTGGTACCAATAGAGTCCTTGCATTGCCAAGAGTTTCTAGTTTTTATAGTACAACCACAACTGATAAAATTTTAGCCCTCAAAAATTATAATTTTAGCAATGAATTAAGTTTAGAAGTCAATCAAATTATGCCTCAAGAATTGCCATAAAAACAAATAATAAAATGGGTTTAGTACATCAATGCAATATGAGATCTAAGTAAAAGATAAAAAGGATTCCACAAATATAGTTTTTTATTAAAATTATATTCTGAAATAATGACTATAAATTGACATTTAAATATATTAATTACACAATTAACTTACTCATAAACATATAAGCAGATTTTAATATCTTTGCAAGGAGTGGAATTGTGAGAAATGAGAAAGTAATAAAGTTATTTGTTTACTAGAATCTATCAGACGTTTCTGAATAGTACATTTTATTGATTACTCTCAAAATACAGTGCAACATAGCCGAACGCCATAACGCAAATTATATCACAGAATTATTTTAAAATGAGATGTTTGGCAACTTTTACAAGTGTGATTAGCATAAAACATGAACTGATACATGCTAAGCATAATAAAACTAGTGAGTTCTAATTTTATATCACTAAAAATGGTTGCCAGATATGACAGATGCATAATCAAGTGATATTATAGTTAGATAATCAAATAAATTGCCGATTTTTGATGCAATGGTTGCTTCACTATTCTGGTTTTATCAGGGAACCATATGGTAACCCCTTGGGTAAAGCACAATACGTAAAAGCCCCAGCTACGTACGGCCAGTACCTCTACGAACAAAGATACAGAACAGACTCCAAAAATATATAAGGTCTATTTTCCCGGAGTATCTATTTTCATCTGGCAGAGAAATTAATTCTTGTTAACATTTTAAAATATCTACAGCCAGACTAAAATAGACCTCAGCACGCTTGTCTTTAAGTATTAATCTTCTAAGTAGTGGTTTAGCAGTGCCTGTCCTTTCGTTACTTATGAGACATTGTCACAAATCTGTAGTTATTTGTTCGTAGATATAGTTACGTAAACTTTATAGGTCGCGAGATTTAGTTGAAATCTCTATCAGGGAAAACGGCTGGTGCGACCAGGGTCCAGATGTACAGGCCGACACACATCCAAGAGGACGTGATCTTTATCCACATTGAGGCGACGTTCTCCTTCGACAGCTGCGAACTCGGGCTGGAAGTAAGTGAATATACCGTATAATATAACTAATGTTATAAAGCTGAAGAGTTTATTTGTTTGAACGCGCTAATCTCGGGAACTACAGAACCGATTTCAAAAATATAAATAATAATAATAAATATTGGTGGACAATTCACACACAACACCATCTGACCCCAAACTAAGCAAAGCTTGTATGATGGCGGCCAGATAGCTGATATAATACTTTTAAAATATTATAAAATAAAAATTATTTTACCGTTGGATATGTACGTGATCTCGTAGTGCTATAGGCGATATACATACATATGTAGGTACCTATCACGAAGACGGCAGGACTGCTAGTACCGTATAAAAATAAAGATATTGATCAAACTTAAAGCTGCCCTTTTTTGATAAATCAAATTGGCTCGAGCGTGATTTTTTTTTTTTAAATAAAGAGTGACGAGACGAGCAGGACATGTGCCTGATGGTAAGCAACATGCCTGCCACATAACAGCACAGTGACACGCAGCTATTGGAATATGAAGAGCCAAAATCATTACCTAGCACCGCACTGCGCTCGTCACCCAGAGATCTAAGTTGTTATATCTCTAAGCCCTGTAATTTCTCTGGAAACATTGCCCTTCAAACCGGAACACAGCAATGTTTGCACATTACTGCTTGGCGGTAGAATAATTGACAAAGGTGTGGTACTTCCCCAGGCGGACTCTGCTAAGAGTCCTACCACTACAAAAAATGTTAGTGATACAAATCATTTAAATACATATGCTTTTTATAGTATAGAGTGACGGTCCGAGCAGGACATGTGCCTAATAGTAAGCAACATGCCCACTCATAACAGTGTTACGCAGCTATTGGAACTTCTGAGTGCAAATCATTGCCAAGCACTGCACTGCACTAGTCTCCCAAAGATATAAGATGATTATGTCCTGTAATTTCTCTGGTCAGTAAACATTGCTCACCAAACCAGAATACAGTGATGTTTGCACACTACTACTTGGCGGTAGTATAACTGGCGAATGTGTGGTACTTTACCAGGCAGACTCTGCAAAGTGTCTACTACAGTTACAAAAAAATAATTAATGCAATTAGATTAATGCATAGGGATAAAATTAAGTGAACAAAACTCAATGTAAAAAAACGATTTTAGTTGTCTTATCTTTATAGATTTCTTAGATTTTTTTCCTTCACAGTAAACTATTAAGCAAGTGTTAGTTGCACCGTTTTCATGCACGCATGATTACGCAGCGTCATATTATAAGAACAAAATCATCATTATTATCAGCCTGTATTCGTCCACTGCTGGACATAGGTCTCTCTCATAATACGCTACTCAACCGGTCCTGCGTCTTACGTGTCCACCCGCCACCAGCGGCTGCCTTTCGTAAAAACACGCTCCATCGTAGACCGTATCATCGTTTAACATCAGGCGAAATGGCGGTCAAGTGTAACCCTATAAAAGTTGAAAATAGCAAAATTTGTACCAAATATGAATTAAGGAACACAATTCTTAGAGGTCAATCTAAACTACAGATAATAACCCATAAACGAAGCGTATCCTAGATACTCACTTGTACCAATTGGTGAGCGTCATCATGATGTAGAGCGTAGCGAGGGCGAAGACAATATGGAAGAAGCACCACGAGTAGGCGACGCCTTCTCCTTCGTTGTCGAACACCTTGGTCTCCCCCTCGCCGCGACCCGCCTCCCCGCCGTCGCCTTCTATGGACCCATAATCTGCGCTCAGTGCGCGAACGAGCATGCAAACGTTAATGCTGTCGCCAGGGAGCCTCACGATTGAAATCTTTCACATGTATAGTCAATAGACATGATGCACATAACTAATTAGTCCGCCAGTTAGATTATAAAAAAATTGTGTACACGTATTTTTTTGATAGTGCTTCGAGGTTTCGAGTGACGTCACTTCATTGTACGATTTTTAAGCAGACGTAACGTCACAGCCTCGCACTCCGGAAGTTTGAAGATCATCTTTGTCGTTTTGTAACAATTTGATATAACAAATAAGTGGCCAAGTGCGAGTTGGACTCGCCCATGAAGGGTTCCGTTGCAGCAAGTAACATAATATACATAGTACACATAGTTCTTGTAGTTCGTTGTAACTTTGATCGAAGTTTTAATAATAGTGTATTTATGACGTACTTACCAAAAAAAAACTACTCATCAGAATCATCAGATCGAGTTCAAACCAATTTTCGTTGGTAGTTTGCATGGTAATGTACATCATATACTTTTTTAGTTTTTTCATTATTTTACTTTAGAAGTTAGAGGGGACACATTTTACCACTTTGGAAGTGTCTCTCGCGCAAATTATTCAGTGTAGACAAAAAATATATTAGAAACATCAACATAATTTTTAAAGACCTATCGATAGATACCCCATACGTATAGGTTTGATGGAAAAAAAAATTAGTTTCAGTTCTCAGTATGGGGGCAACCCTAATTTTTTTTTTTTTTTTTGTAAAAATCTTAATGTGGTTTACAGAATACATCTATTTACCAAGTTTCAACAGTGTAGTTCTTATAGTTTCGGCAAAAAGTGGCTGTGACATACGGACGGACAGACAGACAGAACGAATCTATAAGGGTTCCGTTTTTACATTTTACGGAACCCTAAAAATAAGTGTACCATATTTTTCCATAATCTACCTGACGGACTAAATAGAATGGTATATTTTTGACTTAGTCACTGTTCCAATTATGTCGCACAAATCACACGGCTTTAACTCCGATTTACGGTGTAGAGGCAAATTAGAATCACACGCATTTTGTGACGGGTCTCAATGGCCGGTTTGTGCAATGGTGATAAAAATTACATGTGAATGATTTTCAAGAATGACACCTCAGTATTGTGGTTCTTTAATTTAGTTATTTAGGTTAGTCTCAATCATACTCAAAGCTACTAGGTTGATTAAAAAAGTTTGGACTGGTTATAGAAGTACCTATGACTGGGAGAACACAAATTATAGGACCATAATACGGTAGTTCTAACCACCAGCCAGCAGTCTGATTTAGTTAGCGTGAAGCTCCTGACGAATTAGGTAGTTCATAACATTTTTTTGTTGTCATCACATTCGTCTGTTATTAAAATCTTAAATGATACAAAGCCACTGTAGAAGGAACTTCGCCAGAGGGCGCACAACGACAGCTAACGCAATCACATTGCTGGAGGGTGGATACATGAAGACAGGGATATTAATCTAATATACTATTCTTCTACACACAGAAGTTTTTTTTTTTGCATATTAAGATATGCACAATACGCATACAAGATGGAGGTTAAAAATAATGCTACGCATGTACCTGAGATGCATGAAGATGATATGGTTTTACAGAGAAATCAGGAGACTGTTAGATTTTTGTGTCATAATGTTTGTTGCATACTTAAATAGACGAAATAGATTACGAATAATAGTATGATGTTCTAAAAACTACAAAGCCAAGATGGTATGTTTTTAAAAGCATCCTGGCTGTACTACTGTTCACTGAAGGATTCTTAGATGAAAAAAATATACATAAATATGATGTATAGAAAGGTATCCACAAGCATTGCAAGCTGATCTTGAGGCTGATTTAATCAATAAACATTTGCCGCACTAGTATCGTACGTGGACCAATAGCAACACAGTTAAAATTTGACACCCATACTGTAGCGAAAAAAATGTAATTCGCCATTTTGTGGAGGCGGTCATCTTGGATTTGAAGTTTGTAAAGGTATTTAGTATTCTATTAGTCCAGCCCTTTCATTTGATACCTATATTGAGGGAGGTTGTGCAAAAATATTTCATCCGCCATTTTGTGGAGGCGGCCATCTTGAATCGATAGGAATTAACCAAACATAGTTAAGAATCACTGCACAGAAATTAGCTTTCAAATAAAAAAACCGCATTGAAATCGGTTGATCCATTTCAGCTCTACGGTGACACAGACAAGACATTGACGTCAAACTTATAACACCCCTCCTTGTGGTCGGGGGTCGGGGGACACTGTGTCGTGTCGTGTCGTGAACATTATAGTGTCGTGAACAACCTCGAGATAGCTTAAAACACATGTTAAGCATTTGCAGCTAAATTAATATTTTTTTGAGGCATGAAAAATGAAATAATTTAAATAGGTAGGTATAATAGTAGCCAAATAGGTAATGACAACAGGGTAGATCAGTAAGAGGAAATGATAGCGTTTAGCAGGGTTGCATAAACCGCGCCAACAAAGAAGAGTTTTGAAAACACATTCTCTCTCATTCACACATTCTGCTGTGCAAGTTCGAGGGGTTTTTTCATAACTTTTCTTTATGGAGTAGGTTATATGTTTGTTTGGGCGTACCTTCGTTAGCAATCAGACCGCCTGGTCCTGCGCCAAATGCCGCGCGTCGTCACGGGAAAGCACATACATCGGGGTTAGCGTTTCATTCACAAATATGTGGTGTACAAAGGAGTGGTGTAATTGTTTGTGTCGTAAAACAAATGTTGTGTGTAAAAGTGTTAATTCAATTAATGCATCACGTGTGAAAGAATTATATTAACCAGAAATGTGTGGTGCTTATAGGAATAGAATAAATATCTAGTACTTCCTCCACATACTTCTGTCTTAAACTAAGGAATCCAGGTTCAGAGTCTAGCGTTTTTAACTTCGTAAGTATTTTATATTATTTTCTTTTAGTAATGCTTGCCTCAATTTATTGAACAAGTACCTGGGTGACCGAGCTCTGCTCGGTTTAAACACTGAGTATACTCAGATACCTACAGATAAAGGGCCCCCAGTAATCATTTTCCCTTAAAAAAAGAGCCGCATATACTTGAATACCTTTGGTTTTAAAACGATACTGATAATTTTGGAGCTGGCGACCTTTCGTGACAAGGCCCATTAGGGGTGTAGATTAACAAGAATATCGAATTTAATAGTATGTACCTACTCATACTCATACTGGCAAAATTTCACTGGTGGAGCAGGACGTCTACTCTGTTTCTACGAAAACGAAATTTCGAAAAAAAACTCGCGACTTTCCTACTCTCGTTCTACTTCGTTTCGTCCGATACAACATTGTTTAACGTTTAAATGTTCTAAGCATACCCTAATTGGAGTAGGCTTAGAACATTTCAACGGACAAAACGACGGATCGAAGTAGAATCGGAGTTGGAAAATCGCGAGTTTATTTCGAAATTACGTTTTCGTTGAATTAGAGTAGACGTCCTGATATTTATTTTTATGGTTTTTAAGACTTTGAAACAGTAAATATCACTCATTAAAATCAAGTTCAGTGACCATCTCAGATTATTTATTTATCAAGTATTTGCTATTTCTGGTCCAAGAAACTTAATATCAAGAATTATAATAGGATAGATGACTGATTATTATTTTTATTTTACTGTTCAGTAAACAGTTTTCTCTTTATTCAATGAAAGAAAAAATATACTTCATCAGTATTATAACAAACTACTGTTGTATTATAACAACAACAGAAATAATAAAGTACTGTTGCAATTTCAGACTATCATATATGAATGTTCATTGTTTGACCATGAACGTGGTGCATAAAACTGCATCTAAATTTCAGGTATTCGCCCATCATATAACCACGGTAGATATCCCGTAACCTTTCGCCCGGAACATTTCAAAATGTACAAACAGTCATCTACCCTATACAAACACAGTAAAGGCGATAATCACCTGCAGTGCCTTCCTTGGCGAGAATATGCTCCGACATAGTGATCTTTGACGAAGAGGACGCGGTGCGGATGCTAGAGTAGAGGACGCTGCAAGCCCAAATGATCAGCCCGATGATCGACTGCTTGTCGAAGGAAGCCTGGAAACGAACAAACGCGTCAGTGGTGTTGAAATATCAAATGGGTTGATGACTGAGTCAAAAATATACTATTCTAATTAGTCTGTCAGGTAGGTTACGTAAAAATATGAGATACGTATTTTTTTGTTTTTCAAATTATGAATAATTTACAAAAATATAGATCATCAAACTTCCGTAGACGAAGGGTTGTGACGTCACGTTTTCCTAAAAATCGTACAATGAAGTGACACCACACAAAGCTGCTAAGCACTGTATATTCGTCATTCTTTGTTTGTGACACAAAAGAAAAATTCGTGTACAATATATTTATTTTTAAATCTAACTGACGGACTGATTAATTCTTCTTAGTCATCATGCCTCTTCTTAACCTGTTGTAGTATATTAGTGTTTAATATTATTCGAAATCCTAAATCAAACAGCATTAAACAGTTATTAAAATTAATAATATATATTTATGAATAGAAATACTAAAGGAATAAATAGTTTTCACTGGTACAACAGAAGAAAGAAATGTCACACAATAACACAAAGAGGACGAATGTTGCAACAACAACCACATATGGGGAGTGAACAAACAAATAAATACGTATGTATTTGCAACTTGAGTTTTGAATCAAATAAATTAATGTCCTACTACTTTTTTTTGATAGCAAGTTTTTCCTTTTTTTTTTTAAACTGTTTCCAAATAACATTATGCCTCTTTAAGAATAGATCAACGCTTTTCGAAAAATTGAATTGTTATTGAAGCTATCCAACTACATAAGATATTGTGCATGTAGGAGAGATCAGCCACCTCCCTTCAAATTTAAGTTAAATCAATATTAATTTAACTCAAACTCAGAGTACTAAAGACCTTCAATTTGAAATATAAAAATCGTCGAATACTTTTCTGGCAGTTTTCCAGCATAGACATTATATTTTTATTTACGTGTTCTGTTTTTATTCTGATGTGTACAATACAGAGCATCTTTTTATATTATTCATATTTTTTCTTTAAATTCAAATTCTTAGGTTCACAGTCACAGGTGCCAGTCAACAAGTGCAAGTTAGTTGAAGACAATTTTTACAATTGAATGGCAAACAATAAGACAAGAAAGGATTAATGTTTTAAAAACATGCAAAATTTAAGACTTACCTATTAAAAGCCGGGTCACACAGAGGCGATCCGATAGCGAGACGATATTTTTTGTAATGTTCGAATTTGTATGCAACCTGACACACAGCAAGCGGGCGCGATCCCATACTCGGTATCGGATCGCCTCTGTGTGACCCGGCCTTTAGTCAGAAACAATTGACAACAACAACAGACTGGTCTCGTAGCTTAGTGGGTAGTAACTCTGCCTGCGAAGCCGAGGGTTGTAGGTTCGATTCCCACCTAGTGCAAATATTTGTGTAATGAATTCAAATGTTTGCACTGTGTCTGGCTGTTTCTATGTATAATAAGTATGTATTTACAACTATATAAGTATTATATCAGCTATTTGGCCGCCATATTACAAGCTTTGCTTAGTTTGGGGTTAAATGGTGTTGTGTGTGAATTGTCTACCAATATTTATATTTAATTACAAACTATCTCATTTGACATCATCAGTCTCATTTTAAACATGGAATAAGATGGATAGGTTCGTATAGATAGTACGCAACATTTATAGAATAAGGTAAAACGACTTACATTTAAAAAAAAAATGGCTGTCATAGGAACTGCCGATAGAAGTGAAACTTTTAGCTCAGAATTTGATAGCTTACTTTAGAAACTACGCGGGTGAAACCGGAGGGCGTGGCATGAACATGGCCATCTAGAAATGCGTCAGGATTTCTAGATGGTAGATAGTAGACCGTCCCGAGTTTACCAGAAGATTTCTTGTCACTCACAAGCGTGTCGCTAGAATTCAATTCACAGCTCACAAAAATTCTGTCTGTGGTGCGCCAAGTTTTCACTTCAATAACATTTTTTATAATACAGTGAAGGGACGAGCAAAACATACTTGATGGTAAGCGCCAAACCGGCACAGTAACTATTTGAACATGAAGAAACCAAATAACTCCTAGCAACACACTGTGCTTAAGCTGGGTAGATTTACAAAATGATTTATTGTTTTGAACTGTATGGTACTTCCCCGGAAAGACTCTACAAAGAGTCCTACCACTACTAATGTTAACAAAATAATGACAGATGAAGAGGCGAAGAGGGTTTCATCAAATGGCATAGTAAATACATACAATTAACTTATGAAATCTGATAAAATATAATACTCAATACATACACAATATAACTAGTAATTTTACGATAAAATGGAAAACACATGACAATGAGACAATTTAAAAACTGTGAGTTTTGGAGGAATGAAACTACCCACTAGTGGAAGACAAATTACTGCACTCCTGCTTTACATACCCAAATCATATCCTGTTTTGTTGTCTGGTGTAGCATTATAAGAATAATATATTTTAGTGTCCAATTTACATGAAATAATACATACATATATTATTAGCAATAAAAAATAAATAAATTGAAACCAGAACAAACGGGAAGCAATCGGGCGCGTCCACTCTCCTTGAAAAAGGCCGCCGGACGCGGCCGAAACTCGAGTCGGATTGACCGACCTCATTACACGTGAGTTACCCGTTTACCTAATCAATATGTGTAACAACCACGTTCATTTTAATACTAAAATTGAAACCTTGTATCTACTATTCCTTTTCAGCAAGACGCAAAGTTATATGAAAATATTCAGAACAGCTAGAATATAACTTTTTTTATTGGTGATTGGCCGAGCAAGACATGCTCCTCATGGTATAACCCCGCTTGTATATAACAGTGCCTATTTGAATAAGATCCAAATCACTGCCTACTATTGAGCACATATACCTCATATTTGTTAATTTGTTATAACAGAACTTACCAATTGCATAACATATGTAGGTACAGTGCTATACATATATGTGTGAATATACATAATATGTATACTGTATAGTGATACTTCATGCACAAGTGTACAAAAAAAGACCATATTGTCTATTAAAACAAACTAACAAATGGAGTGTACTAATTCATTGTACAAGATGTAGTACTCGTTGAGATAGACACTCGATACTTCTAGACTCGTTGGTAAGTATATGTAAGGGCATAGTATTCTCTATGTATGAGTGTAAGTATAGTGAGTATGATTAGTTTAGTGGAGCTGTGTGCCTTCTGTGCTAGTCCAAAGTTTGGTAGGCAGTAGAGGCCAACAGTCGTAGACATAATAGTATTGTCAGTCGATTTCATTTGTGTAGAAATTAGTTACATTTTTACAATTTGTATTTCGGAATACATAATATATGCAGATAAGAACTACATATACTATAATAATATTCCTATTTTTTTCGTATGTCTGTAGAACTGTTCCTTTCAAGTAGTGTAAGATATATCACACATTTAAATGTTAAAACACAAAAAATATAATTTCGATTAAAATCTTGTCAAAATTGACGTTATCAATTCATTAGAACAAAAAGAAGATTAGTATAGCAGGATTATTAACGTAGCTACCTCATTGGATCCCTGCGCGAGCGCGTTACACTCGCTGGTAGAGTTGGAGAGCGCCGACCACGTGAGGTAGACGACGTACAGCGCCACGACCGCCGACTGCAGCAGCCCGGACCGCGGCTGGTGCTCTTGAACCGCCGGCAGGATCGAGATCCCGCTCGCGATCACAATCAGGATCAGGTTTATCGAGATGAAGAACTTCGATAGGTCGCATCCGCTCGCCTGTGTCGCAAATAAACAAGTTAATTAAATCAAAAATTCTCTAAACTCAATCTTTTATGCTCTGTGGGTAGGACCGCGAGAGTGAGTGAGGCATCTATTAGGGTATTTTGACTTTAAATAGAGTTTAGGGGATCATTATCCCCTTCGAAAGGTATGTATTATTGTAAAAGGTTTTGAAATAGTTGTCTGGCGGACATATTTAAAAATAGACTCCAGAATTAACGTGAAGTCATTATTTTGGGAGTTTTAAAGCGTCTGCAAAAACGGCACACGGAATGTGCCTGGGAGTACTGGCGACTTATTTTTAAGGACATTGCAATGTTAGTATTACGTAAGCGCAGTTTCAGTTTTCGGTTTTATCTACCCGTGTCTAGACATTATCGTCGTTTCTTCACGGATCAAAGGCGATGAACTACTGGTAGTATTTCTTCATACTATTACTAAATTACTATTACTATTATTGGTACTGACTTTTGTATAATAAACGTATAGCAGGACGACGCCGATGAGAGCCGCTGCGAAGCACGACAGCATAGCCAAGAGCAGGGCGGTGTACCAACCGCGGGATTCAGTTTCTTCATAGTTAGCTGAAAACAGATAAACTCTTTATTGCACTTAACAAAACAAACTTAAAAAAAATAATTAAAACATAGTAGCAAATGGGCTACCTGATCGCTAAAGCGATCTCGTCTAGGCAACCGTGGGATGGAAAACGAGTTACAAACATCGTTAATAGGCGTAGTTTTTTAGTTTTTACTTTACCTAAAAGAAACCGATTCGCTCTAGACTTTCTCTGTCCCTTTAGTCGAGATTTTATAATAGCGCGGTAACTTGATTATTTGGGAAGTAAGCAAGTGGTTTCATAATCCAGTCGTGTTGGTTCGTTCAGTTCTATTTGCATACACCAGTTTTCTAATAAATAAATTCAATGTACTTAATGAGTTTTTGTGTAAAGCTTTATACAGATGGTATAAATCTTATATTTTTTCCAGATAGCTACGATAATACCAATACCTATGCTAACATCTAAATACAGTGTGTCCGGAGAGAAGTCCAGATTTCAATTATGTAATTCACAACATTTCCATTAGCTTATACTAGCAGCGCCCCGCGGTGTTACCCGCGAACTTCCCGTTCCATTTGTTTTTCCGGGATAAAAAGTAGTATGTGTTCTTCCAGACTATCATCTATCTGTGTTCCAAATTTCAGCCCGATCCGTTCATACGTTAGGACGTGATTGAGCAACAAACATCCATACATTGACATTTATAATATTAGTAGGATCTATTGGATGGCCTTGTTCAACATCGGATACTATCAAGGGACTACTTAACATGATATATTAAGACTTAGAATAATAAAACCAACCACACATGCACACATACAATGAATTTTGTTCATTATTGCTTTTATGTTAGTTTGTGCAATGTCTGTAGGTATAAGTTTGTGTGTCATATTTTAAAATTACATATATTAATTGCTAGCGGTCCGCCCCCGGCTTCGCCCGTAAACAAAATTTATGGGTCATTTGAACCACCAGCCACCAAGAGACCTATGTAGGATGATAGAAGGGTATAAAATAATAAGATTCAGCACTATGCCGTCACTTTATGCCGTTGTAAGCTAACTGAGTGCAGGTGAAGAGGGGGGGGGGGGGGGTTGCAACCCTCGATCATTTCTCCTTGTTGCGGAATAATGGATTAGAAGAGGTATTGAAACTACAAAAACTGTCAATTTTTATTTTTACTTTATTTTTGTCGGAAAAATTCATAATTTTCCGACGATGTTCAGGTTAAATTTAGTAATTTGATTATGTACGGCCTTGGTTCCATACAGTTTCAATACCTCTTCTTATCCATTATTCCGCAATGCCGTACAAAAACTATGCGACAAGGAGAAAAGATCGAGGGTTGCATCCCCCCCCCCTCTTCAACTTGGACTTAGTTGGACAGCTTACAAGTGACGGCATCTTAATGCTTAATCAGTGCTGAATCTTATTATTTTATACCCTTCTATCATCATCATCCTACATAGGTCTACTGGTGGTTCATATGATTCATACATTTTGTTCACGGGCCTGTAGCCTATCAGGGATCACGTCTATATTCATAATATTAGTATAGAAGTATAGATTTGACTTGATTAGCGCGATATTTTCGCAATGTGAAAAAAATGCTTAAGTACCTAAATAGCTAAATACATATTTAAAAAAAACCTGAAGTACGAAAATCTTTGAGGTCGAAAACTTTACATCTATTTTCACATTAGTTTACATTAGAAAGGACAGAGTTTAGATTAGTTTACATCTTCAGACAGATTTTTTTGACAAACTCATTTTTGCACTAGTACCTAGTAGTTCTGTATAACTTTAAGTAAGAGGGTAATTATTAATTTGGTGGCTCCACTCTGCCCAGATAAAATATAGCTGCTACCCTTGGATGCTTAATACAGCAAAATGACGCAGTTTGTTGTTTACGAGATAGTGTCATGAATCACGCCAAGTATAAATGGGTTGATTGGTGAGTCATGAGTCATGAGCATTTTACACTTGTGACTAAACAAGTTGTGAGTTTTTATGTGATTCCCCACATATTTCCTTGTCTTTTAAAACCATTCTATCTATCATGAGTTACTATTGAATGTTCCTACTGCTGGGATTCAGTAGAAATAAGTACTTCACAACTTATTCTCATACCTAGGTGTCCTCTCAAAGGTGCGAAGAGACTTCAAGTCTGAACATTTGCTCACGTTATATCAAGCACAAATTCGCTCTTGTATGGAGTACTGTTCGCATATTTGGGATGATTCGGCTAAGAGTCAGCTGGAGGCTCTGGAATCGATCGAGAGACGTGCCAAAAGGCTCATAGGCAAAGACACTCTTGTGTCAAGAAGACTTCAAAGGGTTGAACATCGCCGAAAAATTGCTAGCCTATAGGTTTTTATCGGATACACTTCGGAGAGTGTGCGACTGATTTGCATGATCTGACAACACCTTGTTCTTTTGAAGTGAAAACTTCTTTGGGCGCGCTATAGACAGAATTTTCGTGGGCTGTGAAATGGATTCATCCATCGTCACGCTTGGATATGATAATGGATCGGATCGGATCGGTTCGGATATGAAATCTTCGGGTAAACTCAGTAAAAACGGCCAGGTAGGTACCAGGGCAATAGAAACAGTAAAGAGTTGAAATATTCTGTATAATTACGTTGATATAAAACTAGATGGCGCAACCATCGATTTAGCTGGCGGTGTTGAAATTATGCGAATGTACGTAGACCTACGATGGTTTAACAAATAATCTGTCATCTGACAAGGTGATAAATAAATTCATTTGAGTCATTTCGGTCACAAGTTTTCACTTCTATCGGCAGTTCCTATGACTGCCAATTTTTTTTTTTTTCTATCGGAATGCTCTTAGCTCGAAAAAGCGACATCGTGTCATGGTTGATGTTCCAAAGACACGAACGAAGAGATTTGACTCTACTTTTGTGATAAGAACGTCTAGGCTGTAGAATACGTTGCCTGAGTGAGTTTTAATTGTTGGTTAAAATATGTGTCTTCAAATTGAGAGTGAATCGGTTTTTTCTAGGTAAACACGCTCCATCGTAGACCGCATCGTCGCTTAACATCAGGCGTGATGGCAGTCAAGTGTAAACCTATAAAGTTAAAAAAAACTACCAAATACATAAAACAAAATTATTTAAGCGGAGGAGTCATTCCGGAGAAATATAACACCAAACACCATAGCAGGCTTTTATATAGCATTACAAGTACAACATAAGGAAAGCAGGGGTTAGAAATAGTAACATATAAGTAGGTAGGTACTTACAAACCCATCTCTCTGCCCATGAATGGGCAAAGTCTATGATCAGGATAAGCTGTATGATAATGAAGCAAAATCCTCCAATCATACCAAACACCATCCAAGTAGATGCAAAAGAACCCTCAGGAATAAAGAAGGCGCCAATAATTCCACCAATTACAAGCAAGTATTTGATGCCCCAGAACCTGAAATATTTTTGAAAATGGTATCAGTGAAACTTACAACAACAACTAACTATTTTTTTGTGGGTTTTTAGGATTACAGTATGCTATTTCAATAAAAAATACAGAATTGGACAGAACTTAATACTCTACATAATAGTAAGAAATTCAGACATGAGCCATAAAAGTTATTTTATCTTGACAAAAAAGTACTCATTTCTTTTGTTTTCTTATTGAGGTCTGTTATTGTGTGAATTGTTTTTATATTTATAATCTTTAAAATGATGGCACACTGAAGCTATAATTACTGAGTATTGACCTTTACATTTGTTCATTGACTTACCCATTTTGGATTCCTGCTCGTGGATCCTTTGATGACTTCACACCGATTGTGAGCAATGCCATGAGAATGAAGAAGAGGCATGTTGCAAAACAGATCCTAGAAATAAGAAAGAAAACTGATATTACAACTCTGTAATATGTATATAGTAGATTTGTATGTAACATTGTTGAGTAATATGAAGCTAGTGTTATGCAGTGTCCCATGCGCGGTCCGAAGGGGGGGTCATAGGGGACATAACCCCCCCCCCCAAAATCGTATACGTTACATTAAAATGGGGCGCTACTAGTAGTCTTTTTTACTCGATTTATTGTATCTCTACTCGTGACCCCCCCCAAAATTTGAGACTCTGTACTGGTGACCCCCTCCAAAATTCGACGATGGGACCGCGCCTGCTGAGTGTCCCTGCTAAAGTTGAGCAAATACTATTAACTATTATTATTAACCAGTTAAATAATCATTAAAATGGAGCCTGCAATTACCTGTACACTGCTAAATAGCCTACAGCTGCATCGCAATCCACTTTAAATGATCCAGGCATGAGTTGTGTGGAATTTTTACAAAATGGTACCTGAAAAAATAAAGTCCTTGGTTATACAAAAATTATAATAATATTTTACTATTACTAACTAGTAGTTTATATTTTTGTCATTAGGTAGTCCCTGCTGTTATGCTATCTACTCTACATAGCATTGCTCTAAAGAGGTTTTTGTGAAACCTTTTTTGATAATAAATATTGGTTAATATTTCTCACATAACACCATCTATTTCCAAACTAAGCAAAGCTTATACTATGGTAATACTTATAGTATAATTGTAAAACATGCATACTTTTTGTACATAGAAACACCCAGACACAGAACTTATATTTGTATTCATGACAGAAATATTTGCCCTGGGTGAGAATCAAACCCATAACCCACAGCTTTGCAGGTAGACTTACTACCTACTAAGCCATTAGGCCAGCCTAATGGTCAAAGTGGAAACATCATTTCAAATGTAGAATAATTAGTATAATTGTGGCTTACACACAAACAAAGTTATTAATAAAAAGCATTTCAGGCAGATGTTGTATGAATAAAATACTGATAAGATTTCATTGCGTTGAACACACTTGTTTTTGAAGCATATCTTTTTATGTAAACATCAATTTGTAACAAAGAATGCTTGAGGTGATGAGATGCCACAACTAAGGTTTTTACATTATAATTATTTTTCCATTTCCTGTCCTGGAAGAGGTCGCTTTTAGCAATAAAAAGACTATAGCTAAAACTATGACTGTGGCTCAGTAGGCTTAGTGGGTAGTAACTCTGCCTGCGAAGCCGAGGGTTGTGGGTTCAATTCTCGCCCAGTGCAAATATTTGTGTGATGAATTCAAATATTTGTACTGTTTCTGGGTGTTTCTATGTGTAATAAGTATGTATGTAAAACTATTTAAGTATTATATCAGATATCTGGTTGCCATAGTACAAGCTTTGCTTAATTTGGGGTCAGCTGGTGTTGTGTGTGAATTGTCCACAGATATTTATTTGTATTATTATTATTAATTATTATTATATAATATTAGTATATTAGTATTATTATTAGCTTAAAACTTTTTTATTCTATATTTTACTAAGTGCAACAAAGTTATTCCAATGAGAATGTCATTTGAGAATTCAGTGTTGACTAAATTATGATAATATATATGCATGTTATACAAATTGGCTATTGGCTATAATGCCTTTGATTGATTTCACAGTTGTGACATTGTAGCTTTGAATACCACCTGTACCATGAGTATTTTCTAAGTGCAATTATTCCAATATAATGCCAATTTGTCATCACTACTTGCTTTAAAGCTGAATGAAAACTTCGAAAGGAAACCAGCACATACCAAAACATCTTTCGAGGGCATGTGTTATTTGCCAGCAAAGTTGATTATTGTCTTGACACTCTCCTTGTTATAAAAGACCTCAAGCCCCAGCAGTGGGAACATAAAGTGGCCTAATTATTTCAACTAGGTTAATAATTAAAACATATCAAAAGTGGCTGAATTGTTATAAACTCACTGATTGTAATGCATCATGTAGCCCAGGAGCCAGAGTGATGCAGGCCGCTATTAGCATGAGGACCAGCATCACCGCGTACATGAGGCGAGAGGAGGTGGAGTTGGCACATGACGGGCATGCCGAGCAGCACAGAGAGCAGGCTGCGCTGCCGCAGCAGCATGCCAGCTATAAGTCAATTATTGGGTTGAAATTTGCAACACAGATAAATTACAGTCTGGAATACCGTATAGGCTTTGTATCATAAGCACATTATGAGAGTATACCTAGAATAGACCTGGAGTAGATCCCAGAAGTTATAGTGTGAGATCAATTTGCTTTAAATTTATCCATTTAAGTACTACAACTTAATCATTCTGGATTTTGATCTAATATTGTCCTAACATCAGCTTGAATACCAGAAACAGATTACTAATTTTCAAAATGTTTGTTCCAAATACGCAGTTCTTCTCAGGATATGGTAATATTTATATGGTTAAGTATACTACATTTTCATTTAGAACAAACACCTACCAATCTATATTAGTCAGACGAAATCCAGAAGATTAACAGGGCTTACATTCATAGCTTTTGCTTTAAATCATGAATAGAATGGTTGATTAACGTTTACTTCCGTAGGTAAGTAGTAGCAAATATAACTTTCTCTGAAGGTGGTGAATAACTAGTATATTTGGATACGTACCTACATCCATACTAAACTTATTAGAAAATCCAAGAATATACCGTAAGCTTACAAGGGAACCCTGTTTAGAAATAGGAGCATTAGAATTCTAAAGTTCTGATTAAATATAAATGTTATTCTAAAGTTCTGATTAAATATAAATGTTATTGTGAAACAAAGAACATAATATCAATCAAGGGTATTTAGAAACAAACAAAATGGTTCTTACCTGTGCTGCTGAACACAATCCTAACACAGCTCCCATAACGGTTATGGGATCAGATTTAGGAACTACAGATAGATAACACTGAAATTTAGTTCAGATCACGGATCACGGCTAACAAATATTGAGATCTGAAGAAGAAAAGGAAATGTTTGCAAAATCAATAGTTTCAATAGCCAAAAAGCTGATTCAATTAGTGTGGCAACCTCCACTATTTAAAAACTGTACAAACAGCGTACAAATCACAACAAAAAAAATGCAGCAAGATTGATTGATAATAAAACAGATACAGATAGGTACCTATTTTACTTGTTACTTATATAATATGTCACCTAAAATCAGTAAAATCCTAAAAATTTTTAAAACCGTCAGAAATTGTCACCTGAAATCCTAAAAATTGTAAAAACCGTCAGATTATAATCTAACGACGTCTGGGTAGCGATTCTGAAACCATTCGGTTGCATCCGACACGGAATCTCCTCTCTCGGTCTTTGTCTTATCTGTTTAGCATGACAAAGACCGAGAGATGAGATTCCGTGTCGGATGCAACCGAATGGTTTCAGAATCGCTACCCAGATTGCAAGCTAACCAGACCGACTGTATTGTTTTAATCTTTTAATCTCACGCGTTAGTTTATAACCTCACGGTGTCAACAATTTTGGCCAATGTTGAAAATATAGCATAAATTATGATGATCCTATCAGATATTAAATTATATACACATATGTCACTCAATTTTATAGTGTATTGTAAAATACACGAATGAAAATAAAAAAAATATTCTTTTGCTTAGGCGTAAAAGCCAGTGCCGGATCTAGGGGGGGGGGGGGGGGACAAGCCGGGGTCCGTGCTCCGGGCGGCAAGTCCAGAGGGGCGCCAAAAATAGCTTTTAATAGATGTGCAATTCATAAACATTTACTTACCACAGAAAAAAATATACTGGCACATGTACATAAATTTCACTGTTCTTTTACTATGATTATTTCAACTCAAATGTACTTCACCCAAGTGTACTAGTGTACAGCACACGACCCATGATATACGCGGGGTGCGTGGTGCGTAGCCATACATAGTTCAAAATACGCTCCCGCTCGCTTGCAGAAACCGTACATTGCAGCGGCAAAGTTGCTGGAAAGACGGTATAGAACCAGCGACCAACCGCCTAACTGAAACTATCTTAGCTTTGACTTTGGTCTCTCTTTTCTTTTCGCTTGATATTATAGAAACAGCAATAACAAAGCCAAAGCAGATTTAGTTAAGTGGTAGACCCGCAGGACCACCGTAAGCGGGCGTGCAAGTGCGTACCCCGCACACGGGCGTCACGCCACACGCCCCGGTAAAGCGACTGAGCGACTCATCACGTATTTCAAGTCACCGTCATAATATCCGATCCAAAATTATTATCATGAATTCTTCTTTCCTCATTTTTGGGGAGGCTAGGCACCGGTTTCGAGACGAACCTCTTTACCAGGGCTGGACGCCTGGAGACACTCCAGGGAAAATGTGGTGCAAGCTTCTGCATAGCACGGCACAGGTGAACATCAGCACTTTTGCGCCCTTAACGAAACTATTTTCTCATCTGTGCCTTAACGTTCTCGTAGGCTGCGTCAGGGTATGGGGGATCTATATTCACTAGGTTGGGTCTCCTATGGAGTCGTCGCCCCTTTTCTTTCTTCCTGTTCAGCCAGGAGGAGATCACGAGGGAAAGTACTCTAAGTACGTACATCAGGATGGCATTAAAAATGGTATGACGCAATGTTCTGCAGGTGTTGATGTGGCCCATAGTATGCGTAGTCAAGTACACCACGTGCCAGACTAACCACACCTCCACCGTTTCGATGTTCAAATCTTGGGCGATTACAACATTTCATAAGTACCGGCCGGCTTCTGGAATCATCCTCAGGGTAAATTATATTTTACTTGAAGTCTATTTTTTCGACTGGTTGCGGTAAGACGCGTACGAATGTAGGTCTAGTATATGCCCAGTTTGATTCGTAGCAGCAGCTTGGAGCCCAAGATTGACCCCAGCAACACTCGACGCGCCTTCGCTTGCTAGACTTCGTATCTGGTTTGAGAGTGCATACTCAAGTCTGCGTTGATGCGGGCGCCCATTTGACTGTGACCTGATGGCCTGTTCTCGAAGTTACAGTAGTAGTGGCAAAGATGGATTCTATTTAGGTATGTTCTTAGTGCAGCCGTTTTTCCTACAACGCTACAACATTTATAACGCTGCGCCATCTGTCGATCCATCCTGGCTGTGAATCGACAAGCTCTGTTAACTGCAATCTTTGGGTTGCGTGAGTATGTATGTACGCAATTTCATCGGCAAAAAGAGCCAGGATCTTTGCCAGGTTTTGGTAATACTATTTACCTTGCAAATGTTCCATATTGAAAGGAAATGTCCGGTTTGAAGAATGCATTGAATAGCCGGGCCAGACACACCGAGCTTTATATGGGCATCTTTTTACTAGCAGCATTAGGTATACCGTCGTGGCCAGGTACTTCTTCCAGGTATGTCCTAACTCTGATGACTTCTATAGGGGCGATCAAATTATTTCCTTTCAATGGTGGTGCCAGAGCCCGAAGGATGAATGTGTCTTACAACTATTGAAGTTGTACTGCTCTAGGGCGACAAAACAGGCAGCAGCGGGCCTATAAGAGCATTTATCAACATTTTATTTTATTTCAATAGGCAGTTGATAATTTAGATATTGGATAGTGGCCAATATAACCAACATCCGCTATAGAATATAAGCCAAAATAACAGAACGGAATGAGCTGGCTGAGTCCGTGCCATGTTTGGCTCATTTCGGTTTAAGTAGTGGTCATTTTAGGGCTCTTTGCAGAGTCCGCCTGAGGAAGTACTACACCTTAGCCAGTTATTCTGCTGTGAAGCAGAAGTGTACAAACATTACTGTGTTCAGGTTTAAAGGCAATGTTTCCAGAGAAATTACTGGACTAAGAGATAAATCACGTTATATCTCCGAGTGACGAGCGCAGCATGGTGCTAGGTAATGTTTTTTTTTAATAAAGAGTGACGAGACGAGCAGGACATGTGCCTGATGGTAAGCAACATGCCTGCCACATAACAGCACAGTGACAAGCAGCCATTGGAACATGAAGAGTCCAAATCATTACCTAGCACTGCACTGCGCTCGCTATAATGAGAAAACATGCAGCTAGCGTGATTTTGTTTCGTTAGTTGTGAATAGTACCTACGTTTATTGGTTTATTTTAAAATTATCCTGATGCTAATGTGGCGTCACCCATTAGGGTGCATTAAATTGTTTGGTACATTAAGTGCTATTGTTAAAACCATAGGTTAAAAACAGGAAAATTGAAAACATGTGAAAACCTAGAATTAGTGATTGATGACGAAGACGTTTTTTGAATTTACTGAACCTGTTAATAATGCTCAAAGCATCTAGTCATTTCCTCGCTGAGGTGGGATGAAAAGTTATGTGTTGCACTCGAGCCCAAAGATTTTTCTTCTTGTGCTTTATTAATTCCCTCGGGCTCAGGATTATAATTTTTTAATCTTTCACTTGCTCTGTCATCAAAATTGCAACTTTGCACTCTTGTATAAAATTTACTATTATTCGTGTGAAATCCATAAATCCCTGGCCACGAGAAAACGTAGATCTACAAAGCGAAGAATCAGGTATTGCTTCACTGACAGCTGACTGCTAATTTTATTATGACATTAGATAATAATTTTTTTTTTTATCCTGTTTACAATTTTCGACTTCTTGCGATTAACGTATTTGCCATTTATTAATCATGATAATATTACATGTATTACATAATAATCATGCCGCTTCATCTTGTTCTTAGTAGTTCAGCTATTAAAAGTAGGTATAGTTATATACCGATGCATGTATTAGACTTCAGCCCCGCGTACAAAATTGATGGGCCATTTGAACCATCAGGACCAGGGACAGGACACCTTTGTAGAAAGGGTCTAAGAATAGTTGGTCTGAGAGAAAGGGTATAAAATAATAACATTCATAATAACATTAATAAGTCATTCAGCACTATAGTGCTCGCAGTATAAGTCTGCGCGCGACTGGTGGCGTACTTAATGTTGCCAGGTCAAGCTAATAGGTTCCCTTCCCGTTCATTGGGAACGTACAACTTCATAAAACAGGTACGGGAAAGGATTTTTCAGGGAAGCAATTTAAGTAACTACACGACAACTGAGACTCAAGAACGAATGTCTCGAAGTAATGAACGCCTTTGTAGTGCTGCTGCTGGTTTGGTTCAGTATGACCAAGTATCATTGGTAATTGGTACAGGCTGTCTGAGTCTCTTACCACCAGGAAAACTTTATTATAGTTTATTACATTATAAAAAATCTGTCATTTTCAACCTACACCAACATCGAAATAACAAGAATTTAATTTAAACTTGTAAATCTTTTATTGAGACCATAAATAACACTATTTGAAAATTTGGCGCATAAACGTTCTTTTAATGAGTCATTGGCTTCCATAGAATTCCAAAATTATTTTTTCAATAGGGTTAAAATCACGATGAATCACGGCGGTAACCGCAAAAGTTCCTGTCCATGTTCCTCTAATAGTTATTCTACTTGGTATTGTGGGTCTTCTTTGTGCCTCTTTATTCGAGTAACTGCGGATTTGTCCTACAATCGTCGAAATCTATTTCATTTTTCTTAAGCCACTTTTGGCTTTCTTTTTTACATTGCCCATTGTAGCCGCTTTATTTATCTGAGTGCAGTGGTATAATGCGTTGTCCATTACCACGTGACAGTACGTTCTGAAACGCCTACAATAAAAATACAGTAATGAATACAGAGTTAAGGATCAAAGAGCATCCAACCTAACTTAGAAAAAAAAATTAAGTAAAATTTCTTTTGGCGCACCACTGTTAGGTGAAAGGGTCGACCGCCGAGTGTACCCGAGCGAGAAAGATACAATCAGCTGATCTTCACTGCTGTGTCACTGTGTTTTCTATTTTGATTTGTATATTATGAAAAAAAACATTTATTACTAGTTTCTCACATTCGGTCTTAAGCACACACATTTTTTCCCACGGGTAAATTGGCGATAAAACAATCAAACCCAAAGCCGCACCTCAACCTAAAGCCTCAGCTTTAAAATATGCCGATAATAGGTGGAGATTTGATTGCTATGGTATCCCTACATGTTAGTTGTCAAATAGCTCTGCGTTTGGAAAACTGCACTTTTAGCCCGTTATTGTATCGTTCTTCTTCACAACCACGATTGATTTTCAAGAACCAGCCACGGTCAGCACTTTTAATCACTTTCGGCATAATAAAAGCTATTAATTATTTTGGAAATTAATAAATACACCAAACGTAAACAAACTTTTGTCTGACTGACGTAAATAAGAAGTTGACGGCCTGTCAATTAGTTCCATATTTTGCTATAGTGCTCGCAGTATAAGTCTGCGCGCGACTGGTGGCGTACTTAATGTTGCCAGGTCAAGCAAATAGGTTCCCTTCCCGTTCATTGGGAACGTACAACTTCATAAAACAGGTACGGGAAGGGATTTTTCAGGGAAGCAATTTAAGTAACTACACGACAACTGAGACTCAAGAACGAATGTCTCGAAGTAATGAACGCCTTTGCAGTGCTGGTTTGGTTCAGTATGACAAAGTATCATTGGTAATTGGTACAGGCTGTCTGAGTCTCTTACCACCAGGAAAACTTTATTATAGTTTATTACATTATAAAAAATCTGTCATTTGCAACCTACACCAACATCGAAATAACAAGAATTTAATTTAAACTTGTAAATCTTTTATTGAGACCATAAATTACACTATTTGAAAATTTGGCGCATAAACATTCTTTTAATGAGTCATTGGCTTCCATAGAATCATCTTCTTTTATCAATAGGGTAAAAATCACGATGAATCACGGCGGTAACCGCAAAAGTTCCTGTCCATGTTCCTTTAATACTTATTGTAATAATTGGTATTGTGGGTGTGTGGGTCTTCTTTGTGCCTCTTTATTCGAGTAACTGCGGATTTGTCCTACAATCGTCGAAATCTATTTCATTTTTCTTAAGCCACTTTTAGCTTTCTTCTTTTACATTGCCCATTGTAGCCGCTTTATTTATCTGAGTGCAGAGGTATAATGCGTTGTCCATTACCACGTGATAGTACGTTCTGAAACGCCTACAATAAAAATACAGTAATTAATACAGAGGGATCAAAGAGCATCCAAGCTAACATTGAAAAAAAAATTAAGTAAAATTTCTTTTGGCGCACCGCTGCTAGGTGAAAGGGTCGATCGGGTGAACATGGAACCGCCGTGTGTACCCGTGAGCGAGAAAGATACAATCAGCTGATCTTCACTGCTGTGTCACTGTGTTTTCTATTTTCATTTGTATATTATGACAAAAAAAAAATTATAACTAGTTTCTCACATTCGGTCTTAAGCACTCACATTTTTTCCCATGGGTAAATTGGCGATAAAACAATCAAACCCAAAGCCGCACCTCAACCTAAAGCCTCAGCTTTAAAATATGCCGATTATAGGTGGAGATTTGATTGGTATGGTATGGTAGTTGTCAAATAGCTCTGCGTTTGGAAAACTGCACTTTTGGCCCGTTATTGTATCGTTCTTCTTCACAACCACGATTGATTTTCAAGAACCAGCCACGGCCAGCACTTTTAATCACTTTCGGCATAATAAAAGATATTAATTATTTTGGAAATTAATAAATACACCAAACGTAAACAAACTTTTGTCAACTGACGTAAATAAGAAGTTGACGGCTTGTCAATTAGTTCCATATTTTGCTACGCGCAGAGTTATATTGCGAGCACTCTACGCGCAGAGTTATATTGCGAGCACTCTATGCCGTCACTTGTAAGCTGTCCAGCTGAGTGCAGGTGAAGATAGGGGGTTGCAACCCTCGATCTTTTTCCTTTGTCGCGTGATTTTTGTACGGCGTTGCGGAATGATGGATTAGAAGAGAATTTTATTATTTTTACTGTCGGAAAAATGTTTGGAGTTTTCGGCGAATTTCGGGGTAAAGTTTTCGGGGGTTTAGTCATTTGATTATGGTCGGCATTGGTTACATACAGTTTAAAACCTCTTCTAATCCATTATTTCGCAACGCCGCGCCGTACAAAAATCATGTTTAACGTAGATATTACTTACTTGTGGGTTGCAACCACCTATCTTCACCTGATACACTTAGCTTAAAAATAACGGCATAGTGCAGAGTGCTGCATCTAATTATTATATATCCTTCCATCTTTCTACGTTATGTACGTCTCCTGGTGGTTCAAATGACCCATCAATTTTGAATGTTGTACACTTGGGCCTGTAGTCTACGCGGTCACTGCATGTGGCGAACCACGAAAATAACAAAAGGCTCATAGGCAATTACACTCGTTTGCGTAAGACTTCTTGTCTTGTACATCGCCGCAAAATTGCAAGCTTATCGGATACACTTCGGAGAGTGTGCAACTGATATACATGATCTAATACCACCTTTTCCTTTCTTCTATCGGACTTCTCGTATCTCAAAAAAGTGACATCGTTTCGAACGAAGAGATTTGACTCCACGTTTGTGATAAGAACGTCTAGGTAGGTTGTGGAATGCGTTGCTTGAGTGGGTTTTCCCCGATAATTACAATCTTTGTGTCTTCAAATCGAGAGTGAATCGGTATCTTCTAGGTAAGCACGCTCCATCGTAGATCGCATCGTCGGTTAACATCAGGCGAGATGGTGGTCAAATGCGAACCTATAATAGTTAAAAAAGAACTCAGTTGTCGCAGTTGTCTCGTCCACTGTCGGCTGGGCTAAACATATTTATGTATTTTATAAAATTTCACTGCTTTCAAAGTAAAAGTACTTTATTAATATTTGCAACGATCTCAATACAAAGATGTGCCCACCCAAACTTCAGGTCCACAGAATCATGTTATCGTTGGGAAGAGTGAGCTCACTCTTTCCGTTCTAGTCGGTTGCGGGAAGCGGTGAACGTCGGACGTTTTTACCTATCACTATTCGTTGTAAACAACCAAAATAAGTAGAACCACAGAGCGACTGATTAAGAGTTCCGACCGCCCTAGTCTAACTAACAGGACGCGCCCCCAGGTCAGCCTAGTCGGCCTAAAAAGTAGTACTAAGTACATTTTGAGTTTGTTTACTAGTGCGAAAGTTTTAACATGGCTCTTACTAAGTACCTAGATTAATCTGCGAGCAAAACTAACGTTGTCCTTTAGTCTGCACGGCATTCAATCTACTGGACCGTAGATTGAATGCCATGCATTTTTTTTAGTTGATCGTACCTACATTAAGGCAAAACACATCATGTAATATAGGTACGACCAAAATTATGCCAAGTGACTGCAGGCTACCAGGTAGAAAACCAAATCCATATCATGTTTGGCCTCATGACTTGTATTGGATTAGTTTTTATTACAGGCCTATAAGCCTTTTGGGTACGTTTCTCGATCGATTCTAAGGCCTCAAGCTGGTACTTATCCGAGCTAACAAGGGTGCGAACAGTATTCCATACACTCCCGGTACTCAATCACAATGCATGGTACAACATAAGCAACTGTTCAGACATTCAGACTTGAAATACGAGTATCTTCGCACCTTTGAGAAGACATCTAGTTTTTTTGGCAGCTAATTTAGCCTTGGACTCGATGAAAAAGTCAAAGTTGAGCATATATGTCAAAGTAACGCTAAATACCAACTAAATACTGATGGTCAGAAACAAATACACCACGACACCACGAGTGATTTGAAATGAAGTGGACTTCTGTTTGCAGAGAAAACACACGCCTGCTTTTTTTCTTCGTTAAACTTGGCTAGACTGGCATTACCTCAGTCAAAATCTGCCGCAAGAGTCAAGTTCAGATGCTCGGTCATACCTACTCTCTCTCTCTCAGTCCCTGAATTTGTCGTCCACCGGCTCTCGCGCTATGTGACTTTTTACGACAAGCAGCCATCAATGAGTACTCGTATGGGTTGAACCCTCAAAAAGTCCGTTGGCGCGGATCGATAAACCAGGAGACAACCCATAAACAGAAATCTTGCTTACCTATAAAGCTATCGTGCCAAACCCTGTCGAAAGCCTTCGAGATATCCAGGGTTTCCCCGTGTTTCTCGATAGCGTCACTGTAGATGTGAGAGGCGTACGCCAGAATATCCCTGGTAGACCGGCTTCGGTAAAACCCGTATGAAGGATAAAAATCACTCAGGTCGTTAGATTTTAGGCACTAGGCACGTTAGGAGCCTGTGGTTTAGACACGTTCCATAGTGTTGTAGAGTATAGACGTGGCCGAGATGGTCCTGTAATTGGCAGGGTTAGGACGACTACCTTATGTGAGAACTGGTTGCAAGCTGCCACGACTTTGGTTCTTGTCCAGTTTAGGAAGAGAGTCTAAACAAACACATTATTACAAGCAACAAATCAGACGCACAAGCCTTCGATACTAGCAGAAATAGCATCTAGGCCACTGGCTTTATTCACATCTAGGTAGCTGTTGCGGCCATTTGCCATGAGCATGGCCAACTGAAAACTCAAAATCAGGGACTCCGAAGCTTTTTCAGTTAAGAGCGCGCCTAAAGCCAGAAAATGCAAAAAAGGTCAAAAACGCCACTCACCGTCGTTAAGAAAGATAAAACTATAACAATAAAAATATTGACGTGTGGGTACAACCAAGGAGAAGCACAATGACCGGATAGAATTTTAAAAATAGATCAGATTTTTTTACAATAAAAAAATAAAAATGACACCGAAAAAACCCATTTTAATTCGAGTACTCGAAATTATCAGCGATGACCCCACATTATTTTTCGCTAATAAAATGTTTAATTTTACGCTCTATTTAAGTAACCGAATAGTTTTTTGAATTTATGTTCAATTTTTGCGTAATTAAATAAAACTTGGTCAAAAACTGACTCCCGAATTCAAATTAATTTCCACTCTAAACTATGTCATGCTATTCTCGACTTTATGCGTACCAGGTTAGATATTAAATAGACCTTTGGGTCCTGGTCAGTTGTCGGGCAACGCTGGATGTGGAAGGTTGTTTACGGACGCTCTGTCAGGCAAATGCGTGCGTGAATTAAAAACATGGGATGAAAGGATAATAAGTTTTCTGCGAAAAAAGAGAACTAAACGTAAACATTTTGGAATTTTAGTCAGGTACTTAATGTATGTTTTAGTTAGGTAAGTCAAATTTTGTTTTGGAATAGGTTCGTAGTATGTACAATAATAGGTAAAAAAGTAGGTAGGTATCTAATATTGTTAAAAAGATAAGTTTACCAACATTGTTTTTAATAAAATTAATAAATTTTAAAAATTCAATTTAATAAAAGAGCAATCTGTGGTAGTACATGCAAAACCCCAAACAAGTCATTGTGTACATAATAAATTTTGTATGATGAATAAATTAATAGTTTTAAGTTTTAGTGACAATTGAAACAAACGATCAGAAAATATTTATGAATTGAGGTCTGCGGAAAATAATGTTTTAAGTATTTTTTTAACATAAACTTTTCAGATTAAAGAAATGCAAACTTGATGAATATGTTTATCAGCAGACGATCCATCGTGGCACGTCTGCTGAGCATTAGATCTATTAAAATAGGGAGAAAGGAGAATGTATATTTCATGGTAAACTTTCCAGCATGTGTCTTGATATATATGTTTTTGGTTAACCCTGCACGCGTTTGAAGAAAACTCGTGGAACAGTCCGTACGTGCCGGCTAGATCATTATCACATATTCTTATTAGTACCTGGGTGACCGAGTTTTGCTCGGTTTAAATACTAAATATACTTAGATACCTACAGATAAAAGACTCCAAGAAATAGATTTTCTTAAAAAAAACGAATTGAAAAAAAAAGAGAACCCGTCTGGATTCGAACCCGGAGCTACTAATTCGTGACCGCTATGAGCGCCCGACTTCCCGTCTGAGCTAATTATGCTGCCGCGTCACGCGGCGAAATTTACCTTCGCATTCTAATGTCTAATGTGTCAGTTTTTCATTGTCTAAAAACGCGCATAATATGCGTTTTTTTTAATGAAACTTAGTTAGATCGATTTATCGTCCCTAAAATCCCCTGCATACATAATTTCATGCAAATCCGTCTAGCCGTTTCCGAGATTCAGATTCTATATATATATACATATTTATATAGGTACAAGAATTGCTCGTTTAAAGGTATAAGATATATTCACAGTGTTTATTAAATATTATATTAAATTATTATATATTTGTTTTATTATTATTTATTTGTATTATTATATATCTATATGTATATATCACCAGAAAGCCCTTGAAATATAGTTTACTATTATATTAACTTCTAGGTACTTACTACATTAAATAATCCTATCACGAAAAGCAAAGTTTACATATTACGCCCGTTGTAAAAAAGTTTTGGATTTCACAGCACTAATAAAAGAACACAACACACAATAGTACATTATGATATAAGTGCGCTAAGTTGATAATTACAGCCGAGGCGATATTGCTAGCTCGAGCCGTAGGCGAGAGCTATAATTAGCAGAGGCTAGCCCTTTCAGCATTTCCCATTGGCTGGCATATTTCTTGTTCACCGATTAACAATGCGCGCGCATCAGCGCTTTTTTTAAAGCAAGGGCACTGATCCAGCTAGTATGACATTAAGACATTAGTAATAAAGTAATTGAATATTTTTGTGTTTTGTTATAAATAAATTGTTGTGAGTTATGGTCAAAATTAATTAAATTGATAAATTAAATATTTCTCATTATATTTTATTTCTTATACTTAGTTAGTTTTATACCTAAAATGTTTACAACTTTTCTGACATAAAAACTCTTTACTAACATTTAAAAAGGTACCGTTCGTTTTAGACGGAGCATTTTGAAACCGTGCGTTTTACATTACATTACAGCACAAGTACGTAATAAGATACATTACGATACAGAAATTGGTTCAATAAGAGACCCTTTACGAGCAAATATGTTATAAATAATATTAACTTTACCACGTTTGCCTATTATTTGCATTGCATAGTTTTTTTAGTAGATTACAATAAAATACAAACCGTATTCACATTTTTCGGTTTAAAAAAAAATGTTCTTTGTCGTGGGGCAAAATGGCGTCGGACGATCGCAACACAGAAATGGCGGAGTACCATTCGTATTTTTTATTTTTTCAGGCCAAATGAAAAGAGACGGCCCATTTTCCATGGGCATTTGCCCCACAGCAAAAGTGCAGGAGACTCGACCAAAATTGGATCATTGTATAGGATTTTAAATATAATTATATTGAGGAACTGTTAATGTTTTTATTCTGCATAGCGGGGTTTTAAAAGATATCAACTAAAACGTTGAAAAAAAACGCGATGTGAGTTTCGAACGAATCGAGCATATTTTACATTCTTGTTGGAGTCGAGTTTCGAACGAATCGGATGTTGTGTCAATTTTGTTCACTTTTTTTTTATTTTGGCGTCGCACGCCTTTTGTGTTTTCCCATATTACGTATTTCAATATTTTCAAGTTTTACTAAAAACCGTCAAAGAAGTAAGTTCACGAACATGAAATAGTAATTTGTAATAACCCACCTAATAATTATATTGCACATAGCCACTCGAAAATACACAAGTTAAAGAAAATAATACAATGAGGCGACATGTTTTTTTCACGTTGGCGCCAAAACTAGAATGTCGCAATCCGGGCAAAATGACACAAGCACGTTCACTTTACGTAAACGTCAACAGAAGAAAAAAAGAGAAAAAACATGACTGGCTTTAGGTACAGTCATTAAAGTACTTTTAATCACACCAATTTGCAATCCCCGCTTGGCACGTTAGTTTTGAATATACAGTTTGCATTATTTAATTAAATGTTAATTTACTTAAATAACATTTTTAGGTCTCCGGGGCTAATTAAGTACCTAAACTTGAAACGACGTGGGGCAAAAATGAGCAGTCTCCTTTATTTCTATTGTAATTGAAATTCCGTATAAATTAATTTGCGTAATTGAAATTCCGAACAGGCTAGTACCAACATTATAACGTGTTAAAACGTACCTATACATGTCACAATCCGTCTTCCAATAGAGAGCTTTGCTTACGCAACTATGCTTTGATTGCTTTGCGTAAAGCACGTGAAGGGCTAATGGTGCTACGGTAATTAAGAATAAGGTAGTAATATAATGAAGAAAGAAATAAGTCCAGCAAGCAATTAAGTATAGTATAGTAAGTATAGTTATAATAGTATATTAAGTATAGTAGCAAGTAAGCAAAGTTTACATATTACGCCCGTTGTAAAAAAGTTTTGGATTTCACAGCACTAATAAAAGAACACAACACACAATAGTACATTATGATATAAGTGCGCTAAGTTGATAATTACAGCCGAGGCGATATTGCTAGCTCGAGCCGTAGGCGAGAGCTATAATTAGCAGAGGCTAGCCCTTTCAGCATTTCCCATTGGCTGGCATATTTCTTGTTCACCGATTAACAATGCGCGCGCATCAGCGCTTTTTTTAAAGCAAGGGCACTGATCCAGCTAGTATGACATTAAGACATTAGTAATAAAGTAATTGAATATTTTTGTGTTTTGTTATAAATAAATTGTTGTGAGTTATGGTCAAAATTAATTAAATTGATAAATTAAATATTTCTCATTATATTTTATTTCTTATACTTAGTTAGTTTTATACCTAAAATGTTTACAACTTTTCTGACATAAAAACTCTTTACTAACATTTAAAAAGGTACCGTTCGTTTTAGACGGAGCATTTTGAAACCGTGCGTTTTACATTACATTACAGCACAAGTACGTAATAAGATACATTACGATACAGAAATTGGTTCAATAAGAGACCCTTTACGAGCAAATATGTTATAAATAATATTAACTTTACCACGTTTGCCTATTATTTGCATTGCATAGTTTTTTTAGTAGATTACAATAAAATACAAACCGTATTCACATTTTTCGGTTTAAAAAAAAATGTTCTTTGTCGTGGGGCAAAATGGCGTCGGACGATCGCAACACAGAAATGGCGGAGTACCATTCGTATTTTTTATTTTTTCAGGCCAAATGAAAAGAGACGGCCCATTTTCCATGGGCATTTGCCCCACAGCAAAAGTGCAGGAGACTCGACCAAAATTGGATCATTGTATAGGATTTTAAATATAATTATATTGAGGAACTGTTAATGTTTTTATTCTGCATAGCGGGGTTTTAAAAGATATCAACTAAAACGTTGAAAAAAAACGCGATGTGAGTTTCGAACGAATCGAGCATATTTTACATTCTTGTTGGAGTCGAGTTTCGAACGAATCGGATGTTGTGTCAATTTTGTTCACTTTTTTTTTATTTTGGCGTCGCACGCCTTTTGTGTTTTCCCATATTACGTATTTCAATATTTTCAAGTTTTACTAAAAACCGTCAAAGAAGTAAGTTCACGAACATGAAATAGTAATTTGTAATAACCCACCTAATAATTATATTGCACATAGCCACTCGAAAATACACAAGTTAAAGAAAATAATACAATGAGGCGACATGTTTTTTTCACGTTGGCGCCAAAACTAGAATGTCGCAATCCGGGCAAAATGACACAAGCACGTTCACTTTACGTAAACGTCAACAGAAGAAAAAAAGAGAAAAAACATGACTGGCTTTAGGTACAGTCATTAAAGTACTTTTAATCACACCAATTTGCAATCCCCGCTTGGCACGTTAGTTTTGAATATACAGTTTGCATTATTTAATTAAATGTTAATTTACTTAAATAACATTTTTAGGTCTCCGGGGCTAATTAAGTACCTAAACTTGAAACGACGTGGGGCAAAAATGAGCAGTCTCCTTTATTTCTATTGTAATTGAAATTCCGTATAAATTAATTTGCGTAATTGAAATTCCGAACAGGCTAGTACCAACATTATAACGTGTTAAAACGTACCTATACATGTCACAATCCGTCTTCCAATAGAGAGCTTTGCTTACGCAACTATGCTTTGATTGCTTTGCGTAAAGCACGTGAAGGGCTAATGGTGCTACGGTAATTAAGAATAAGGTAGTAATATAATGAAGAAAGAAATAAGTCCAGTAGTTTTGAAGGTAGGTAGGAAGGTTTTTCCTTACAAACAATGTGATCTTTCTTGTTTATAAAATTGTTGGTTTAAAATTATAAATAATACAAGCAAGCAAGCAAGCTGTTGCCTGTGAATTTGTTCACTTTCTGATTGGTTTTATTTTCTCTTAGACATATTTGTATTTTTCGATATCAACAATGGGTAGTTAAGTTATACGTAACATTAGCTATCTGGAAATTAAAATCATGTTAAGAATCCTTTCCTAAATCGAGATTGTTTGAAAAGTGTTTTCTGACACGTGACATTTATACTTTTACAGATGTTTTCTATTTACATGTATAATGTTATCACTATAGTGGGCGGGTGGGCTTCAAGTTTTACTTATTTTTAATGACATGGGGTTCGGTGTGTCTAGATGGTAATTACTTCAGCAATACTTTTTTAGGGTTCCGTAAAACGTAAAAACGGAACCCATATAGATTCGTCATGTCTGTCTGTCTGTCCGTCCGTATGTCACAGCCACTTTTTGCCGAAACTATGAGAACTACACTGTTGAAACTTGGTAAGTAGATGTATTCTGTAAACTGCATTAAGATTTGAGCAAAAAAATTAAAAAAAAGAAATATTAGGGTTGCCCCCCATACTGAGAATTGAAACTCAACAAATTTTTTTTCATCAGACCTACACTTGTGGTGTGTCTATCGATAGGTCTTCAAAAATGATGTTGAGGTTTTAAAACTCATTTTCGTCTACACTGAATAATTTGCGCGAGATACACTTCCAAAGTGGTAAAATGTGTGTGTGTCCCCCTCTAACTTCTAAAGAGAATGGAAACTCAAAAAAAAATATATGATGTAAATTACCATGTAAACTACCAACGATAATTAGTTTGAACTCGATCTGATGAGTAGTTTTTTTTTAGTACGTCATAAATACACTATTATTGAAATTTCGATCAAAGTTACAACGAACTACAAGAACTATATGTACTATGTATATTATGTTACTTGCTGCAACGGAACCCTTCATGGGCGAGTCCAACTCGCACTTGGCCACTTTATTTTATTTTTTACACAGATGGAAACCGACACAACCACACATTGTCTATACTTGAAAACGAAACGTATTTTCGGGTAAATAGATTGGTAAATAATCTACATGTTTGTGCTTTTAAAAAACAAGAAAATATTATGTACAATGATTACAAATACTAATACCTACCTAGTTTAAATATATTTAAACCAATTACAACAACATTAAGTGAAACAACCATTAGGTAATTTGATTTCTGGTATTTTGAACTGAGGTGTTTGTTTGTTTGGCGGTTGTTAAATAGAAAAATATTACTTACATATTTATGTAAATTTCATTATTATTAAATATTTATCTACCTAATCATTATTAGTTCTAGCATCCACATACAATGTTACCTGAATTATCCAAAAATAAATGCAGAGTACATACATATTTATCTAAACTCATCAATATCAGTCCACCCGTTCTTTCTTTCAACATCTTTCGTTCTTTGTTCTCAATTTAGATACTATGTAAAAATAGAAACTTAATAATTTTACCCACACGCGCATTCATTAGTAACTCTTACAGTATCTGTGATTTATCATAATGTTACGTGTACTTACTGTACTTAGTTATATTATGACCTAAGGTGAGCTTAGCTCGTATCTTTCTATTAGCGCTAACGCGGCGGAAGAAGAGTGACGTGGGGATGAAATCTATTCCTTTTTTCGGAATGAAAACTACTTTTGGCGGTGCGCCAGATTTTTTTCCGGGAGCTGTAAGTGAAGCTGATCTGTTGCGATCCAAGATGAAAAGCTCCATCGGGTGAACTAGGGACCGCCAAGGGTACCCGAATGAAAAAGATACAGCTGCTCTTCACTGCAGTGTCGCTGTGCTATTTTGATTTATATTTAATTTTAAAAATACAAAGTTTGATTAATGTCTTTTTTCTATTTATCCTACTAACATGGTCATGCTATTTAGTATTACAAAATATATCAAAGTTGCGGTTACATATTATATTATTACAGAATAAATAAATAAAACTCCTAATAAAGTGTTCACTTCTACTGTGCGGTCTAAGTGCACACATTTTTTTTAGGCAATAGACTGATGCCCTTTTTATATATGATATCGTAAAACACGCATTTATTTAATTATAAAACACGACTACATATTAAATAAATAAATGACTAAATCTTGTGATTCAGTCATATTTAGTTTTCATTTCTTTCATTCGACTGTTTTTCAATAAATGGTTTATTGTGTGTATAGAGACGAACTTCTTAGCATTCCATGGATTCACCGTGCGGGTGCCGGGTCCATCGTGTGGCAGAGAGAGAAATCTCGAATAGACCCCAAGACTTGTGACTCGGGCTGTAGGTTTAAAAGGGGCCCCTTATATTGACGTACGTCAACACTCACCTTCACTACTCGTATTTCTCTCCCTGCCCAGCCAAATCCGATATGATCCTACTAGTGCAGCTTTAGATACTCGTTCTAGTATAGAACTTACTGCACTTCTGGACAATCCAAGGTCTTTAAGCAGGTTATAGAGAGATTTTGCTGGTATACCTCTCGCTCCTACTTCTACAGCATATAAATTAACTACATAGCCATTTTTTGTTAATTCATTTTGAAGGTCGTAATACTTATTTTGTTTCATCGCGTGGTCTTTAGGTATATTAGTTTCCCACGGTACGGTAAGTTCTACCAGGACTATGCGTTTCGTAGCCCTAGAAAAAAGGAAAATGTCCAAAATTACAATAAAAAACAAATTGATGTATTTTTTTAAAAACATCTATGATTAATCTGAATGTTTTCATATACTGGATTTCGGGGAACGATGACCTTGAGTGATCGTAGCTTCTATCTTACTCGCGGCGACGCGGCGTATTGGAGAGGGGAAGGGCGACGCGCGGGTGAAATTTGTTTTTTTCCTGGCACTAGGCCCGCTCTTAACAACGCATTTAGTTAGTGTTTTGTCTTGGTCTAGTTGAAATGTGTAGAGTAGATGCGATGATTAATAGTGCATGGGAAGACAATTTCAGCGCGCCCCCCCCCTGATCCTCGCGCCCTAGGCTGCAGCCTAATTAGCCTAAGGGTTAATCAGGCCCGGCAGCGCCATGAGTGTTAAAAATCGGAACTAAAATGTTTCAAAGAGGCGGCCTGCAATCTCTCGATTCTCTCGCTTTATAAGTACCTACATTAGGGCTACCCGTGTTGAATGACGTAACTATTTTCTGATCTGTGGTATGGCGTCGACCGTCGAATACATTCCGGCTGTTTTTAAATCAGCCGCATTCAATCTGACTAATCGTTAAACCGCCGCTTTACAAAACGGCTAGCCGTAATGTAATACGGCGTGTAATATAAATAAGTATATAGGTAGGTACCTACTATGAATTGATATAAGTAAACATTTTTGTAACTATTTAAATAGGATAGAAATGCCTATGCTGTGCCATAGGATAGTAACAGTCGATGTTCTTAATATACAGGGTTACTGTTAATCAGCCTGCATTCTTTTAAGCATGTTAAGTACAGTAACTACGTATGTCAAGTTTTTTTCGATTTTTTTTCCCCATACAAAATAAAAAGTGTATTTGCCCGGTCTAAAACATCGAACTTTCTTTTAAAAGCGCGCACGAACTATGAAATGCCGACGCGAATAGAGATACTTACTTAACATTTTTTTTTCGTAAATGTATTAATTGAGTTGTATTTCTAACAAAAGTTGTAGAACAAGTGTTTGTTGTTTATATTTAGAGAACATGCCCTTAAATAGATGCAGGCTGATTACTTACTAGTAACCCTGTAGGTACTTAAATTATGCATCACGTTTGTCCGCGATGGATTCTTAAACTACTTAACCGATTTTAATCAAATTTGCACACTGTGTGCAGTTTGATCCAAATTGAAAGATATGCTAGTTTTTGTTTCAATTAATAGTATTTACTTGACAATATCCAAGCAAAGCCGGAACTGGCCGCTAGTACCTAATAATTTTATTTTTAGTTTAGTTACTTAGGCATATAAATAAAACAAATAATGTACTTACTTAAACATATTTATTTATTTATACCTGTATTCATTGAGACTCAACCTGTAGGTAATGTTACTTAATTTACTCCAATGAGATCTTGGTCTCTCACAACATCATACTTCACAAGATATGAATAATGTTTGAGTATGTGTTTCCAATAGCATGTTACATTGCTCTCAGTTAATCTCTCCCATACCTGTTTGTATCCTCTTTCTGCAATTTCTTTAGCCAAAGAGTCATTATCTTTGAAAAAATTGATATAGCTTCTGATTTCTTCTTTTTTGGCGGTGGGACTGATGGGTACATAGTGCACCCAAGGTTCTAGCAATGGGTAGAAAAATTCTTGCCACTCATCACCCACATGAAAGACAAGAGATTTACATAAAAACAGATGTTTAAATCTAAAACTAGCTGCTACACCTCGGTAATTGAATAAATATTTATACTTGCAATGGTCCTCGAAGGATACTTCTGTGGCGGGTGGTGCATACAATGTGTCCTACAAACATTAGAAATAGTAAACAATAGTACCAATCTCATAGCCAAAATGCACTCTTTGTATTTTACCAGTCCAGTAAAGGTCGGGCCACACTGATCGACGGTGTGTCTATAAAAAAACCCACACAAAGTATGGAATCTTTGAAACATCTTTTTGCATCGCGGTCAACCGTCGGCAGGGCAGGGATCGGTCTGACGACGGCAATTCATTTCAAAGAATTGCCGTCGTTAGAAGTCAGAAGGTCATGCCGTAATCAAAGAATTTATTCGATTTTTTTAAAACTATTTCGCAAAGTACTTATCATGCGCATACTCTGTTTCTCCACAATGGATAGGTCCAACAACGTCTTCGATGAATTGTACACTGCTTCTTTTGTTTTTCTTTGATTGATCGCAAAATACAAGAAATAAAGCGGCCAAGTGCGAGTTGGACTCGCCCATGAAGGGTTCCGTTGCAGCATGTAACATAATATACATAGTACACATAGTTCTTGTAGTTCGTTGTAACTTTGATCGAAGTTTCAATAATAGTGTATTTATGACGTACAAAAAAAAACTACTCATCAGATCGAGTTCAAACTAATTTTCGTTGGTAGTTTACATGGTAGTAATGTACATCATATATTTTTATTAGATTTTTCATTCTCTTACTTTAGAAGTTAGAGGGGGGGGGGGGGACACACATTTTACCACTTTGGAAGCGTCTCTCGCGCAAGTTATTCAGCGTAGACAAAAATTATATTAGAAACCTCAACATCATTTTTGGAGACCTATCGATAGACACCCCACAAGAGTAGGTTTGATGAAAAAAAAAATTTTGAGCTTCAGTTCTCAGTATGGGGGGCACCCCTAATTTTTGTTTTTTTAAAAAACTTTTGTAAAAATCTTAATGCGGTTCACAGAATACATCTATTTACCAAGTTTCAACAGTGTAGTTCTCATAGTTTCGGCAAAAAGTGGCTGTGACATACGGACGGACAGACAGACAGACAGACAGACAGACAGACAGACAGACAGACAGACATGACGAATCTATAAGGGTTCCGTTTTTACGTTTTACGGAACCCTAAAAATGACCAATGGGAAATGCTTAAGATGATGATTTTAGATATAGCATGGTACCGAGTTTAACCGAAGGTTTCTTGTCATTCCCGAGCATGACGCTAGAATTTAATTCACAGCCTACGAAAAATCTATCTATGGCGCGCCAAAATAAATGTTCACTTCAATTACGGCTTTGATAAATGAAGATCGTGTTTTCGTGTTGTCAAGAGGCAACATCAATATGATAAATATGTTTCCATGATGTTTGTGACGATTCGCCTGCCTTGCAGTTCGGCATAATGCGTACCTAAGTAATAGTGAGCTCCTTTTCAATTCGGAAAGTGCGTAAGTCCGTGGATCAATGTGGCACAACACTAAGCTTTATCAGCTAGCTTGGGGTGGTCCATTACTCGCGTGATGTTTTTGAGCAATTTTTTATGCCATATGCCATTGACAAATTTAATATTAGTGTTGTTTCATATCTGGACAGTTAACTAGTTTGCAACCTTGAGTTAACTTGCAAACTAGCTCAGAGCTGCATCATTTTTATATTAAGTTTAGTGATAATTAATGTATACTTACTGCATCTGATTTCCATGCCTGATTTTTAGTGTACTGTGCATCAACTAATTCAGGATCAGACCTTGACAACAATACAAGGGTATCTCTTTCCTCATTGGTTCTAGATCCTCTAAAAAAAGCTTTTGCTTGTTTCTTTTCCCATGGGCATCTAAAAATAAATACATAATTGTTTTCTAACTCTGTGCAACTTATATGCCATATTTGTATCATAGTACTTCTATTCTAAATAATTAACAGTTTATAAAATAGAGTTAATACAAGTTATGTGGAAATTATGAGTAATAAACGTTTTGTGATTTTGCCTAAGATTAGTAACATTTTATCACCAATATACATGATTAATTATTAAAACTATTTAGATGAAAAAATGCTAGAATACATCTTCATAAAGGGCAAAGCATACATATAGAAAATTAGAGAGAGATATGAAGCTTATGGCCTGCAAAATGCTGAATAAACAAACAGCAAAGGTGATGTTGCAGTTGATTTATGCCGATGATTTAAAGTTTCTTTAGTCTCAAAAAGGGTTGGTTGTTTCATGGTTGACATTCCTAAGGTCTGAACAAAGAACAATATTTCAACAACTACATTTAGGAAAGAATAGCCTGAGTGGGAATTTATCTGTGTCTTGTGTCCTCAATACAAGACTAAATTGGGTTTCTTTTAGGTAACCTGATCATTGATATTAAAATCTAGTATACTCACTACTCAGTCATATATGATACTGCTTTATTTTGCAATTTGTGTAATGTTCTTTTCAATCATCACATAGCAAACAAAATAGAACCCCACTCTTTCGAAAGTAAGCAAATCTATAAAACCAACTTGTCAGCTGCTGCAGAAATACTGACGCGGTGCTTATCCCATCTGCCGATGCCAGTAGGATATAGAGATATTGCAGGTCCTCCTTCCCAGAAACTCCAGGCTGGATACATTATGTCATAGTAATCTTTAGTCTGGAAGTAAAGGTAAATAACTGAAGCATGTTAATGCTACCAATATAGTTGGTGGTTTAGAAGAAAGTCCTAATTATTGTATGATTGCAGAAAAATTAATTGAATACCATACTGAGATTCTGACTTATCTCAGCATATACTGGATCAAAGACAGTAACAGTATATTAAGGACATTTTATTAGAACACTAGCTGAACCCGCTACTTCGTTCACGTACGTTGATCTTGCGACCTTATTAGTACATTCGAAGTCATCATCATCATCAGCCGCAAGACGTCCACTGCTGAACAAAGGCCTCCCCCCTAGATTTCCACAACGAACGGTCCCGCGCAACCTGCAACCAGCGGTTTTCAGCGACCTTTGTGAGGTCATCTGTCCATCAAGTGGGAGGCCGTCCAACACTGCCTCTTCCGGTTCGTGGTCGCCACTCGAGAACCTTTCTTCCCCATCGGTTGGCAGTTCTGCGAGCGATGTGGCCTGCCCATTGCCACTTCAGCTTGCTCACTCTTTGAGCTATGTCGGCCACTTTTGTTCTTTTGCGAATATCCTCATTACGGATTCTGTCGCGCAAAGAGACTCCGAGCATAGCTCTCTCCATAGCTCGCTGTGTGACTTTGAGCTTTGTTATGAGGCCCACAGTTAAGGACTACGTCTCAGTAAGCTATCACTAGCAACACGCACTGGTTAAAGACTTTTGTCTTTAGGCTTTGGGGTATTATGGACTCAAAGATGTGCCGAAGTTTCCCGAACGGATGGGCAGCCATCCAAGTTGGATTCTTCGCTGGACCTGTTTGTCGAAGTTGGATCTACCTAATTGGATCTTTTGACCCAGGTATACGTATTCGTTAACAACTTCTAATAGTACTAATAAAAGTACTAAAAATCTTCTAAAAGTACTAATATCATTAGTATGCTTGATATATATGTATGTAAATTTTACGGAAAAGTAACAACTACACTGCTAAGTATATGTATATAAATATGTAACTGTAAAAAAAAAAAGTTTGTCGTTTATAATATGTAAAAGTCGCTGAGCCGCTTCCAGATGCACATATATCCGTGGTTATTTTACCTGCGCCTGCGCCGAGTCTTTTGTTCCGCCACACCGGCCGACGCCCGAGCCGGCCTCGTCATACAACTATTTATTCTAATAACTACCCTCTGTTTTTGTGGTAGATACAGTTCGCATGTACTAGATGTAAAATATAATTTTGTAAATATTTAGCTTTTTCTCATGTAGGTAAGTGAAAATGTATATTTTTTTTATGAGAAATAAATTGTCTTAAACCCGACTTCGAGTGTGGTATTCCCAACATTAACCAGTACAGGTGAGACATGAACATTTGACATGACCTTCGCCTTGTCCATATTCATTCTCAAACCTTACTTGGGACTTACTTACTTGGGTTGGGATACTCTACTGAGGTCCCTGAGCATAGCACCAAGGTCCTCCAGCGACTCCGCCATAATGACTATGTCGTCAGCAAACCGAAGATAAGTGATGCATTCGCCGTTGATATTGATGCCGTATCCGTTCCAGTCCAGTAGCTTGAAAACATCTTCCAGCGAGGCAGTGAACAGATTCGAAGATATAACATCTCCCTGTCTCACGCCTTTCTGTAGCTGGATATGTTTTGTGCACTGGTCCTGTAATCGGACAGACATTGTGGCTTTGCTGTAGATACACTTCAACACTTCGATACAGCGATAGTCGATACGGCATCGCTGGAGAGACTGAAGCACTGCCCAGGTCTCGATGGAATCAAAGGCTTTCTCATAGTCTACGTACAACCAACGTAGTCTACATAGTGGCCGATTATACTCCTCGGTTTTCTGTATAATCTGCCGGAGCGTATGGATGTGGTCTATGGTACTATAGCCTTTTGCCATTAGTAGTACTTACGTAAAAATATTTGGATGGGTTGTCATTACACAAACCGTGTGAATTTGATTTTCCACACAAAAATATATTTATTCGAGTTTAGCAACTTCATATTTTAAATTTTAGCAACATCAAACATACTCGTAGTAAGGTTGTGGAGTATCGAACAAAGCCGTAGTGTTAAGTTTGTAGGATTTTTATACGTAATGTATCCTACATTACGAAGAGTCTGTAGCTGATGTGCGTAATCTGATACTTACCCACTTATAAATTTTTACAGGATGATAGCCTAAGTAGGTGATAGACTTATCAGCCGATGTGATATTTTAGACTCTAAGTCAGACTCTAAGATCATGTGTGTTTCAAATGTCAATCTAATTGGTAATGTCGTTCTGTCGTTAATATTTGTTTCGTTAGGGCCCATGCTTTTTCCGAGATGATAGGTAGTATAGGAGACTATAAACGATCTGTGTTTCAAATTTTAAGCAAATTAAACCTTTACATAACATACATAATTATAATACTTAGTAGCAAGATAACATTTTATTCAATTTTAGAAAAACAACTGCTTTGGTCACCGAAGCTTGTTGAACACTAAATTAAGTACAGAATTTGGATTGAATAATATATCCGAATTTTGATTTTGATTTGGATTGAATAATTTGGATAATATCCGAAAGATGGATAAGATCCGAAGCAAGATAACATTTTATTCAATTTTAGAAAAACAACTGCTTTGGTCACCGAAGCTTGTTGAACACTAAATTAAGTACAGAATTTGGATTGAATAATATATCCGAATTTTGATTTTGATTTGGATTGAATAATTTGGATAATATCCGAAAGAACAAAAACCGACTTCAATTATTATCATTTCACGTCAACTAACTAACTTCTACTCAAGTAAAAAGTTCAGTCGACTAATTTAAGAAGCTATGACTACGTCGTCCAGATAAATAGGTACTGGTGGACAATTCACACACAAAACTTTGGCTTTTTCCACCGCCAATGTCCCAGCCATACTCAAACCGGAGTGGTCTTACGCGTGACGATGACAAAAGACCTGACGGCAAGAGTTTTTTTGCCTTGGAAGTTGAGTCGGACTTAGTGTGGGATGCACTTTGCGTCGATACTCTGGCACCATCACATCTTCCAGAGACACATAGTAGGGCTAGTGCAGCGGCTAATTCAGCTGAGCGTCTCAAACGGTGGAAATATGCAACCCTCGGTAGTGGTTTTATATTTAAGCCTTCTGGGGTTGAGTGCCCGTGAAGGCCGGGAGCTCACCTCATCTTCAAAAGTCTCTCCAAGCGATTGGCCGACGCAACGCGTGACCAAAATGCTGGCGTTTATTTGGCCCAACGCATAAACATTGCTATTCAGCGTGGTACTGCCACCAGCATGCTGGGCACGCTTCCGACTGGTAGTGGGCTTGAACATCTTGTCATCCAGTTTTTGTTAATATTCAAAAAACCGCCTCCCTGTTTTCCATATAATGTATGTACATGGTAAAAACGGGACCCTATTACTGGACTTCGCTGTTCGTCCGTTCGTGCGTCCGTCTGTCACCAGACTGTATCTCAAGAACGGTGATAGCTAGACAGTTGTAATTTTCAAAGATGATGTATTTATATTGCCGCTACAACAACAAATACTACATTACACATTTTCTAATAAATATCAGATCGTGTTTCGTACCTGAGCTGCCATCTGTACTTAGAGTAGAAAATCAATCAAAAACAGCGATTGACCTTATTTTTACAAATGTAGCGCGACAACTTACTTCCGCACACTCAATAAATACGCTTCTGTCGGATCACTTAGCTGTACGTGGAGTAGTGAAATTTCCACATTCAACGCCAGCACAGCTCACTCGCCGCACGCGTGATTTCTCACAGAATAACCGGGCAAATTTCGTTATGTCTATTGATAGTATAGATTGGTGCGAGGTAAGCGAGAGAAACAAAACCGCTCAAACATTTGCGGTGGCACTGATCAATATTTTAGCAAATAAGTTCGATACTTGTTTCCCTATAAAACGAACTCCAAATAACAAACGCGACGCGTCGTGGGTTACGCCTGACATACTTAATCTAAAATCATTGTTGTTTGATATTTCGAAATTAGTTGACCAATTTCCTGAGGAAGAGAACTTAATAGCTATATTTGACGATCTCAACAGGAAATACATTTCGACTTTGAATATGTCTAAGACAAATCATTATAGTAGTATAATACACGGAAGTACGAATCCATCGAAAACTATGTGGGGAATCGTGAACACGGAGAGGGGGAAAAACAATACCCCTAGGTTGAACTGCTCCGAGATCGTTAAAGATTGTAACGGCAGTAAGTTTAGTTCGCCTAAAGATGCAGTAAATGCTATGAACGTTCGGTTTTTAAATGCAGCTGCTGCCTGTGGGGCACCTAAAGCTGATACTGCTACTGTATGTAAAATTTTAGTATCAGCACGTCAAGCATCTGACCGTTCCCTCAGACTAACAAGTTTCTCGGCTGATGAGGTATTCCGCATAGTATCCTCCAAAATACCCCCAAAAAAGTAGAAAGACATATACGGTGTGTCGATGGAGCTAATTAAACTAGCAATTTTGCCTCTAGCTCCGGTTCTCGCCACACTGTTTAATAAGTGTCTTAGAGAAGGCTCGTACCCGTCGTCGCTGAAAATATCGAAAGTGTCCCCGATATTTAAAGGCAAGGGCAAAAAGGACGATATTGATGGATATAGACCAGTATCGATTATACCAGCAATAGCCAAAGTGTTCGAAAACGGCTTGAGTTCACGATTAGTGGCCTACCTATCGGAAACCGAGGCGCTGTGTGAACAACAATACGCATACCGCGAAGGGAGGTCTACGATTTCTCTAACGCGTGAAGTGATTCGTAGTGTGCTGGCTGCCCGTGAACGTAAAGATCAAGTAGCTGTATTGTGCTGTGACTCATCGAAGGCCTTCGATGTCGCAGACCACGAGACCTTAGCTTTAAAGCTTAAACACTATGGGATAGCTGGGAAATCATACGAGGTATTGACTGACATGTTACGAGGCCGCTTTCAAGTAGTGGATGCTGGCGATGGCGATAATAAATCAGATCCACTGCCTTCGTCTATGGGAGTACCGCAGGGTTCGTCAATTTCAAATATAATGTTCTCTCTCCAGTAGGAGAGAGAACATTATATTTGAAATTACCCTTTACGGCATCAGGGAGATCGTTTAGTAAAACGATCTCCCTGATGCCGTAAAGGGTGCAGGCATATTCATGTATGCAGATGATGTGGCTGCCGTAGTAACAGCTCTTTCAATTGAGGATTTAGAAGAGAAATTAAATATTGTAATTAACGGCTTACATTCATGGTTTAGAGCTAATGGTTTTATGTTAAATTCAAAAAAGACTCATTTCGTTCACTTTTGTCTGTCGGGTCATCATACAAAATCGCTTAAAGTTTCGCTAAACGGTGTAAGGATTGAACAAGTACAGACCACCACATTTTTGGGATTCGAGATCGATCGCAGCATGACGTGGGAACACCACATCGACAAGATGTGTACTAAAGTCAGCAGTGCGTGCTTTGCGCTAAGACGAGTATCCCGAGTGGTGTCTGCGGAAGTGTCACGTGCGTGTTACTTCGCCACAGTGCATTCTCGGTTACAATACGGCGCCGAGCTATACGCGCGCGCTGCCGACTGGGAGCGTGCGTTCCGCGCCCAAAAACGTGCCGTACGTGCCATCGTTGGCGTATCGCAATGCACATCCGTCAGACCATATTTCAAAGAGCTTGGCATACTTACGTTACCTGCTATATTGATCTACCAGGTGGCTGTGTATGTCAGAAATAATCTAGAGTCATACAATACGCGAGGAGAGAGACATTCTCGAAACATACGTAACGCGGACAAGCTGGATGTCATATCACACTCTCTCACAAGGTCACGGAAGCTAACTCACATTATGGGACCTGAAATTTATAACACTCTTCCAAAAATAGTTATATCTGCCCCAAGTTTCGGCAGCTTCAAAAACAAATTAAAGTGCTGGCTTATCGATCAAACGTTTTATAGTTACACCGAATTTTTAGAGAGTGATGGCAAAGTCCTATAAAAATGTATACAAAAATTTGACATGGGTCAGTACAATTGTTATAAAAACATATTATACTCATATAATGCTTGACAGTTTTCTGTACAATAATTATTATAATACAGTAAAGTAGTCATTTCAAACTTTGAAAATGTATACAATTTGTATGCTCTTTCTTTTGTTTTTATTTTTTATTTATTGACGTGTAAATTGTACATTTATGAATAAAGTACTTTGACTTCATTAGAAAGATAATGTCATGTTGATGACGGATGACAGATTTGAGCGCGGTGTGTGTGAACCAGGGATGAGCTTCGACTCCGGCTCCGATAAGTCAGAACTTCCGATTACCATTATCCGAGAGACTTCGGTTCCGAAAATTTTAAAACGGAGGTTATAATCGGAGGTAAGGTGTATAAATATTGCAGATAATCTCTTTTTGTGGTGGATAGTAAATGGAAATACAAAATCCTAACTTCCTAAATCAATTGCTCGCCAATGTTAATCGTGTCTCCACGTGTTTGGAAAAAAAAATATACCCAATAAAAATATCTCTCCTGCCAACACTTCTAATCCTGCCTATGCCTCCAATTTCGGTTCCGACTGCGCTAAATCAAATTTTAAAACTCCATCTCCGAAATCGGTTCCGATATAATGACCTCCATTACATCTCTAGTGTTTACAGTGTCACAGTATACTTAGAAGTTAGCGTACCGAACTTATTATTACCGTTATTATTTAATTTCTATATAATTTCCGAACCACACGACCAATAATGTTAAAATTTTGCTGGAATTATACTAAAAATGTGTTCTTTCTATCAAAATAAGAATTAACGAAATTGAACAACGCAAACATGAGTTACAACCAAATACACATTCTGACTTTCACCCCTTCCTGCAAGAAACCCGTGCAGAATTTGGGGATTAAAAGGAGACAGCTACCATCTACTTAGTATCATCTTAAATCGTGTCAAGTTTCATTTGAATTGAATCAGTAGTTTCGGCGTGATGAGAGTTCCCTATACAGACAGACAGACAGACATGAAAGAAAAAAAAACAGTTTGGCCATCAGTATCGACTATGGAGTGCCCACAAAATTTTTTTTTCAAAATATCTTCAATGTACAGAATTCGACCCGCCACAGTTTTATTATAAGTATAGATATAGTATAAATAGAATTATACCTTACTGAAAGAAAAAATTGGAGCTTTTGGATGTCCCAAAACTTTATTCAGCTCAGGCCAATCTCTTGTGTTGATTGCCAGCTCCATATTAGGAAGTTCAGGTGCTACAGCAGTGAGGTAATGCTCAATACCATCACATCTTGCAGGGAAAAAACAGTTTTTTTCGCGGTATAGTTTACCATCAATTATCTGAAAAATAATCATTATCTTCTGTAAGCTGTGATATGAGTTGTGCTTGAAGTGAGGTTTTTACACTTGATAGAAAGGTTATAGCCCAGTCATATTAGCTAAAAAAAGGGGTCAACCTCAGAATAAAAGACAATAAGCTGTAAATTGGTATAAACCTTGATCTTGTCCTCCTAAATGTTGTCTCAAAAGTCACAAATGCTATTGTGCAGACACAATAGTGTTATAGTGTTTTAAGAGATTGAAGGTCAAAAGTTACAAAAATTTTTATTTGCGAATATTTGACTTCCTATTGCTTAAATGAGATTGCACTCATTAAGAAAGTTGCAGAGTATAAAATTCTCTACAATTTTGTTTGAAATTTTTTTTTTTTTAATAAAGAGTGACGAGACGAGCAGGACATGTGCCTGATTGTAGCAACATGCCTGCCACAAAACAACACAGTGACACGCAGCTAATGGAACATGACGAGTCCATATCATTACCTAGCACTGCACTGCGCTTGTCACCCAGAGATTTAAGTTGTTATATCTCTAAGGCCTGTAATTTCTCTGGAAACATTGCCCTTCAAACCGGAACACAGTAATGTTTTTTCATATGATCAACCGTTTAGGGTAAGAGAGTGCGCAGATACTTACAATAAAATTCTGAATGGAAGCTAGTTATCTTATTTTTCTTCGTCGTCGTCTCGTTCTCTCTCAAAATATGTTAACGTCATTGTCATCACCCTCATTATCAGTTATATTCATCGCCAAACTTGTATTGCACTGTTCTGCACCTGACTATACGCTGCGCACTCTTTGCACTATACACCGATAACAGTTTATAAGTTATTATAAAAAAAGTTCATACAAAAGTTGTAGAGAACTTTATACCCTACAACTTTCTTAATGAGTGCAATCTCATTTAAGCAATAGGAAGTCAGATATTCACGAAGAAACAATTAATAACTTTTGACCTTCAAAATCTTAAGACGCAGACACAATAGCATTTGTGACTTTTCAGACAACTTTCAAGATGACAAAACAAAGGTTTATACTGATTTACAGCTTATTATCTTTTATTCCAAAGTGAAACCCCTAATATGACTGAGCTATTAAGGATCTCTGGTGACAAGGACCAACTGTCAAGACAACTAGCAGTAGAAACGAGTCACAGGAAACAACTACTACTACTATTATTGCTATAGATCTTCATCATCATCAATAGCCCACTAAACGTTCCCACTGCTGGGACTCGGGGCCTTCTCTCGCAAGGAGAGAGTTAAGGCCATAATCCACCACGCTGGCCCAGTGCGGGTTGGTGGATGACACATGACTTCGAAAGATTCTAGGTACATGTCGGTTTCCTCACGATGTTTTCCTTCACCGCTTTAAGTTAGCGGCATTACGCACATGACTTCGAAAAGACAGTGGTGCGTGTGGGGTTTGAACCCAGGGTCTCCGGATCGGCAGGCGCCGTTCTCCCGACTAGACCAGCCGTCACTTAGCGCGGTGGAAGCGTGCTGGGCCCATAGATCTTCCATTTAATATGAAGCAGTATATTAAATCTCATTGAAAAGTAAATAATGATGAGCATAGAAACTCCAATTAAATTTCACTGTAAGTTCTATAAATTAGTATTTATGGAATTACAATTATTCTAAAAAAAAATAAGACAATGAATATCACCCTATGAAAATTTGCACTATTTGCAGAATAAAATTATATTTCAGTTAATTTATCTGATGTCCAAATATCAGTCATAATCAATTAAGTAAGTATGGCTCAGAATGTTACCTGATACTTAGTGCCTCTGCCTCTGGCTATTTCAAACTGTTCTTTGCTTATACCATCTTCAAAAGGTCTAAAATCATTATCAGATACTATTTTATAGCAATTACACTTATCTCTCTCGCAATTAAAACGTCTATGCAAGGCTGAGTTCACTTCTTTGATGATATTGGAAGTCCATTCATTTGATTCTGAAATAATATAAATTACATAAAATTTGCATCAAAATGTATTGAGCTTACAACACAATAACTCTTTATTAAAAAGCACAAAAAATACATCAAATAATACGAAACAGAAAAAATAATATCTTAGCAATTTAATTGGCGGCCTTATTATATTTATTTAGCAGCTTAACCACTGCTGTGCTGGATTTTTTTATTTGAATGGGATTTCCAGCGGATAAGACAGTAATAATAAATAGATTTTGGTGGACAATTCACACACAACACCATAAGGTCTGACCCCTAATTAAGCAAAGCCTGTACTATGGCCTGTGCCAGATAACTAATATAATTATATAATACTTATTTAGATAATATGTAGTTGTAATTACATACTAAAAGAAACACCCATACACAGAACAAACATTTGTATTCGTCACACAAATATTTGTACTGGGGGGAATCGAACCCACGACCCTCGGCTTCGCAGGCACACTTACTACTAAGCCACGAGGCTAGTCATAATACTTCGTAAGTTAGATAATTTTTCGGTTGGAAAGAATAATAATTAATACCTTTACAATACTTTAGCGAAGTCTCTTCATGCTCTGCGGTCTTATTGTCGATGCAAGTGGCGTTTTCTAACGGACCGAAGTCATCACCTGATCCAATTGTTTTCACAACGGCACATAATATAACAATTATAATATTAGTTATATCAGCCATGACAGCAAACTCTTCGGAAATTTGTCATAAAATACATTCAGTTTAGGAGTTTAGTACATTTACACCTTGTTTATTTACACTGGAGCACTGCACTGGACACTGGACAGTAGCTATGGTCGTTATAACGCATAAAGTGTTGTATAACTATTTGTAAGACTTTATAACGAAAACACGTTATGTGAAAATCTCATAACAGCTTATATTTCAAGTAGCGGTATGCACTTTTAAAACTACATAACAACCATTGCTTGCTTTATCGCGCAACGAAATGTATAACTCTTTGCGTGCAACGCAATCGGTACCGATTTTTAGTTATTGCCATAACTGTATCGTACCGGTTAGAGCGAGTGAGATACATATGTAGTGGTATAAGTGTGAGTGAGAAAGGGGTATAGATCTATTTGACGCATTCGGTTATTGAAAAATGAATCTTATCTTGTTATGGTGAAAAACGAAAATGAATAGTTTTGATACCGTTATTTGGATATCCGTAACAGTTGCGTTCCGTTATCTGAAAAACCCGTAACGACACATGGCTACTGGACAGTGGAGAGTCAATTAGAGGTGGGCGTTAATTCAACGAACTGTTTTTTTCAACCGCTTTTCGTTGATCAACGAATTAACGGCTTTTCATTAATGTGCAAACCAGTTGACGCGTCAACTGGTTTGCGCAAACAGTTGAAGTATCAACTGGATTGCATATTATAACAGTTGAAGCATCAACAGCTTTGCACAAAACAGTTAAAGCATCAACTGGTTTACAAAAAACAGTTGAAACATCAACTGTTCTGCGCATTATTAGTATTTAGTGTTTACATTTGCTTTAGCTGATACCACGCATTATTGAAACAGTTTTCCAACCAAAAATCGAACAAATCACAAACTGACTGTAGAAGTCGGTATTATAGTATAATTTGCTTTACTATTACAAGACAAACTATGGGAACTAACCAAAAAAATAAAATATGAAAACGAAACGAAAAAAATAAAAAACGCCAGAAAATAGTACCATGAGCATTTTTACGGTATAGAGGAACGAGACGAGCAGGACACGTGTCTGATAGTAATTTATGCTTGCCCATAACAACACGGTGACACGCAGCTATTCGAACATGAAGAGTCCAAAGATTACCTAGCACTGCACTGCGCTCCTCACCTAGCAGCGAAACTGAAAGAAAATGTATCTCAATGCGTATTTGTAATATTAAAGGCGTTAATGTTACTACATTATGTTGATCAGCCTTATTGAAAAACCTAATAATTAAATTAACTGTTTTTTCAACCTGTTGACCATCGACAAAAAGCCGTTAAATTACATTGACGGAGAAACTGTCAATGACCCACCTCTAGAGTCAATTGTGTCGATCGTGATCGATCGAATCCTTTTGATTCGATCGCAACCTGTACACGTGTGATCGAATCACGGATTTCTAAAACACCCGATCTTTTGGAACCCGATGATCATTTACAAGACAAACCAAATTGAACTTTATTGCAATTACCATAACCTAACTAATTGCTTGTTCGAGGAATCGATTGAATCGTGCATTTATTCGATGACATTGACGTATTAACGAAAATGTTTTCTATCTCCTTCCTGTGTCGGTCTCACTCTGCCTATGGGTCACGGGTCGCGGGTCGCGGGTCGCGCGCGACACAGATCACGACTCGAGAACCGGCAGCCACTCAGTCGCGACCTGTTTATTATCAGTTTAGACAAGACAAACCAAATTGAACTTTATGTTAATCTGATTTACCTATTTGCTCGCTCATAAAAGCGATTCAATCGTGCATTAATTCAATCACATCGACGTAACAACGAAAATATTATTTTCTATCTCCTTCTTTTACTTCAAGTGTGACTTGTTCTCTTGTTCTCATATGTCGATTGTCGATCAGTCGATCTCATTCCGCCTTGGGGTCGTGCGCGACACGGCGACACAGCTCGTAGGTTGTTCAAAGGAACCGCGACCCAAATGATGAATGAAAGATCGAATCTTTATAACCCGATCACCATACGAGTGGGTCGTGATCGACCCGGGTCTCGAGAAATGATCGATTGACACAGGTCTACTAGTGATTACTTACTCTGTGGTGGAGAGTGGACACTGGACACTGGTATCACAGAGTAAGTAATCATAAAAATCTACTAGTCTACTACGAAACTATCTTTGGTTAGTACGCTAGTGTCCATTTCACGAAAGAAGTCCCGCGGACAATTGTGGAACTAAATTTGACAGATGGGGAGTTGGGGAGTTCGGCCATGTTGTCGTTTGTCGATGTTATCAAGGTGCGTTTGTTGTGGTAGATATTTTGTGAGTGTATTATTGGATTAGTGCGTTATAAGGTTTATTTACTATGCCAAAAGTTGTAAAAAGTGCAGGTCGAGAAATGATATTAAAGGTGAAGGAGTTCTGTGAAGCGGAACACAAGAATCGCGGCGTTTTAATACCATTAGACAATGTTCGCAATTCGCAAAAGAGTCGCCGCCATGACAGGTAAATTATGGGGCTGCCATATTATACATATTTTTTCCCGATTGATTTATAGATTGGAGTTAAGTTTTTTTAATGCACGATTTTTAGTATGGAAAATTTGAAAAGGAATTAACACAACACAACAAAAATTTGTAAAGTTATATTCAACTATAATGTAATTAGATACGGAAATAGTCATGGTTAGATTTTTTTTTAAATTGTTCATTTTATTGCAGGTGTGTCAGAGAAAACTGTAACGAGAGTTACAAAAGAAGGCGCAACAGCGGCGAGTACTTCTAAAGTTATCAACACCCCAGGGAAGAGTCGCCCGCATCCCAAAAAGTTCGACTTGGATGGATTTGATTTGTGCGCTATACGGCAAAAAATTCATAGTTTTTATGTTGTGAAGAAGGAATTACCTACATTGGCTAAATTACGTGCAGCTTTGAGAGAAGACATAAATTATCAAGGAAGTATCACAACATTGCACCGTATATTGCATAGCATCGGTTTCAAGTATAAGCGATGCCAATCGAAACGTAAATTACTAATGAAACGTTATGATATTACTGCATGGCGTTCAAGATATTTGGAGAGAATCCGAAGAAATCGCAATGTGGAAAAAAACCTGTAGTATATTTAGACGAGACCTATATACACAACACTTATCATGCCAAAAGTTGCTGGCAAAGTGAGGAGGAGCCTGGGGTGTTCGTGTCAGAGTCATCAGGGAGTCGTTGGATAATTGCTCATGCAGGAACTGAAAATGGTTTTGTTAATGGTGCATTGTTAATGTTCAAATCCCAATCCAAATCCTCAGATTACCACGATGACATGAACTCAACAAATTTTTTGAAATGGATGAGTGAGAAAGTCGTTCCTAACCTACCTGAAAGGTCACTTGTGGTAATGGACAACGCTCCGTATCATTGCACTCAAATAAAGAAAGCACCTACAATGTCAAGTATTAAACGTGACATGCAGGAATGGCTGCGAGGAAAGGGAGTATATTTTGAAGATACTTGGACAAAAGCTGTATTATTTGGATTAATTAAGCAAAACTAAGGTCCACCTACATATGCCGTGGATGAATTATTAAAATCTCACAATCATGAATTGCTAAGATTGCCGCCTTACCACTGTGATCTCAATCCGATCGAAAAAATGTGGAGCCTTGTAAAGAGACGGGTAGCGGATAAAAACGTGGGCCAAGATCCAAAAGAAATTGTACGCCTAACAGAAGAGGCTTTCGAGTCTGTTACAGCGGAAGATTGGGCAGTTCAATGTAAACATGTACAGCATTTGGAGGAAGAATATTTAAAAAATGATGGTCTTATGGATGAAGAAATGGATCGATTTATTATATCTACGGCTAGTGATAGTGAAACAGAATCTGATTCTGTTTCTATTCACTCTTCTGACAGTGATCATAGTATGACCGATCATAATTATTCAATAAAACTTTGAATAAAACTTTTTAAATGTTATTTTATTTTTCTAATTTGAAGTTGGTTGAACATCTATATTTCCATTTTATATTTTAGAAATTACAGGAAGATTAATTTTTCACTAATCTGACCTTAGCAGTATAAACATCAAATAGGTACCTATATAAAAAATATATTCTATTAAAAACATTTTTTTTCTTATCTAACTGTTCGAGTACGAAGTTAATAAAATGAAACTAATGAACTATAAATTATTTCCCCTGATTTCCCCATACCATATAAATTTAACCGTGGCAACATTATGTCGCGCGAATACAGCGCTGCGTCTGCGGGACTTCTTTCGTGAAATGGACTTTACGTATAGAACGCACAGGGTTGCCAGATGCCAGACCGGGTTTTCTCGTACAAGGCTGCCTAAAATCTCGTATTACCACGTATTTACGCGAAAAAATCTCGTACACGGTGTTTTTGAAGTGAAAACTTCTTTAGGCGCGCCTAGACAAATTTTTCGTGGGGTGTAAATTGAATTCTACCGTCACGCTCGGGTACAATAAGAAATATTTGGGTAAACTCGGGACCTTGGCGATCTAGAAATGCGTGAGCCAATGGATGATGGCGAGACCACGCCCTCAGGTTACACCCGTGTAGTTTCCAAGGTAAGCTATCAAATTCTGAGTTATAAGTTTTCACTTCTATCGGCAGTTCCTATGACTGCCAATTTTTTAAAGCCTAGTTAGTTATTCCCTTACTTCCATTCGCGCAGTTTGAACTAGTAGGTAGGTACTATTTCTTGAATTTAATGTTAAAATGTATCACATAATCATACATACAGTCCAAAAACTAAACTATTAAGTATTACATCATGGTGTTACCATAGTATAATGGCCTCATTATACTATGGTAATACCATGAACCATGTTTACACGAAAAAATGGACACAAATATACATACATACAGGTATTTGTACACATGCAGGCAGCATTACAGAAATCTTGAACCGAAGCATAGGAGATTAATGTTGGCCCGTGCCTCGTACACCGACTCATAAATCTTGTACACGTACGAGATTTCTCGTACGTCTGGCAACGCTGAGAACGCAGAACGTACGACGTAGGGCGTAACCACACCACAGAACACGTTAAATAACATCCTAAAAATATCAAGCAATTCACGAGGTAAAACACCTTCCAGTTTCCTCCACAAGAGTTCATAAGATACACGGTCAAAAGCTTTAGAAAGATCTAAAAAACAGGCATACACGGGAGTTTTTCTGTCGGTATAGTACCGGACAGTATGTATGCTTTAAGCTCAAAATAGCACTCTCAGTTGACAAACCCGCTCGAAATCCGAATTGAGCGTCATGTAGCTGTAACGTACGATCAAGATGAGCGTCGATTAAACTGTCCAATACTTTAGCGGTTATTGTTGCTAATGATACTGGTCTATAGTTGTTCCTATCCGATACATCTCCCGTCTTATTCTTAAGTATAGGTACAACCAATGTCCTCATCAACTCTTGTGGAAGATATGAATGTCCAATACAAAATGTATAAAACATAGCTAGAACTCTAGGTAAGTGTTTTTCAGCATGCAAAAAATGTTCAATGCTAAGTCCGTCATGTCCAGGTGATTTTCCTCTCTTCATATTCTTTAAAATGTTTATTACATCTTTAGAGGTAAACCGCACCAGTTTCCACTCAAGATCTGATTACGCATTGAACAGATTTCCCGTACAATCTTTTTCGGCTCGCGCATGGGACACAGGTAATGCTGATACTTTAAAATGCTTCATAAACAATTGTGCGATATTTTTGTCTCCAGAAATACCGTCCACACTCTCTGACATACTTGGTTTAGTATTCAGACTTGCTGTATATTTCTAGAAAATTTTGAAATCATTATTTTTATGAAGAGAAGCTAGTATGTCCATTTGATTTTGTTCTTTATTTTTTTTACACCATTGTAGTTTACTTTTAAAGATTTTCCGATCTGTGGTCATTTTATCAAAAACGCTCCCACTAGTTGGTTTTCCATTTTCTATCCAAGTCTGAAAACTAACCCTAGCCTGCTCATGTGCATCTTTAACATTTTCCTTCCATCCCGGGACATGATACTTTTGCTTATTAATTCTACGATTGTTACTTAATTTAGCTGCGTTACTTAATATATCTACAATTTTAAAATACATTTCATCTATTATACGTTTGTGCTCTGATAAATTACACCGTTGTTCACAACAAGTACGGAATCGTATTGGGAAATCTACTTCTTTTAGTTTTTCGTTGCAATAGTCAAAATATGTATTGGTTTGGTCCAGATTTCTGTTTCCCCAATGTACTCTATTGGTTATTGTTGCCTTGGTAACTATCTTTGATTTAATTAAACTCAAGTTACTTGTTATTTCTAATGGAAAATGGTCTGAGGTATTCACTTCATAATATATAATTTTTATGTTCGTAATGAGCCGTTTTCCGACGAGACAAAAAGATATGGTTTAATAAAACGATAATAGGAGGCGCTTGTAGGTCTTTTGGTTTGTTGTCAAAAGCGGTAGGCATAATGGGACTCAATTCATTAAATTTGCGAAAGTACGACTTCTAGTAATAAATAATAAACTACTTTATCCATGTACGCATTTTATTCGAATGAAACTATATCAAAACATCAAAATTTCAAAACAAATTCGTAAACCTGATGAAAGACAAAATATATATTTTTTAAATTTATTCTTGGCTATGGATACTAATCCTTCAGCCGAGAGAGTATCTCTCTACTTAGTCTGTGGATAAAATATTGTCGTATCAGTGTTGCTATTTATATCTTTGAATTTTCCTTCTACTTTGGCTTAGTTGGTGTCTATTGCCTCGGGAGTTCTAAAGATTTTTACTGAAAAGGGATTGTGATCAGTAACGGTTTTTTATTACATTATCAACCTAATTAGCTATTTTTATTCCCAATATTTTAAAATAAAAAAAGACACTTTTACACTATACTTTTTCCCTGAAAACGGGTAGGGTCTCTAAAGGGATTACACTGTTGAGAGTATATGGTAGAGACAGATCTATCTGCATCTCGAACAATCGCCATCTAGTGCGTCCGTTGGAACTATTTTTGTCTCGTCGGAAACTCCCTCATTGTATTCATAGCTGATTCAGTAACAACACAGTGGTCAAGCCATCGCTTACATCCGTGTGCATCACTAATGTATGAAAAGGTATTCGCTTCTAAAGCAACTAAATCTGCAGCTAGCCACTTATTTTCAAAACAGAAGTCATTTAGTTCTTTATGCTGCTTATACACACTGGGCCAACGCAGGCCAACGCCAGTGTGTGGAGGGTCGTTTTGTGATGACTCGCGTCGCTCGCCTAGCTGGCCGAGTGACGGCGAGTGGCCAGTGTGTATAGGGCTGTTTTGTCTCGACTCGTCTTTCGTGACCAGTGTCGGCTTTTGTGCACAAAACAAAGGCGCTCGGCGAAAAGCGTCCTGCTCTCCTATTGGCCTACCTCGTTTTTGTCTGCACTGGGCCAGTGTGTGGATGCTACGTTTTGTCTCGTACCAGTGTCGGCTTTTGTGCACAAAACAATGGCGCTCGGCGAGTACCGTTCTGTTCTCCTATTGGCCCATCCGCCATTACGCGGTTGACATTCATGCCGTCATTACTTACTCTGTGATTCTTGCAGTCGTCACGTCAGTGTGTGTACGTGAAATTGTAGTTTAGTATTGTTTTGGTTATTTGGTTTGTGATGTCGCTCACTACAAATGAAGATATTTTTAATTTTTTGGAGTGTTACCAAAATGAATCAATAATTTGGAATGTCTCTCCAAAATGTTCCCGGAATCCCCCTAAAAACAGATTTTCAAGAAAAAAACTTCCAAAACAGAAAAAATATCTCCTAAATCTGAAAACACAATAAAATGCTATTCAGAAATAATCATACATTAATTGTATCGACAAGCTCACATAAGAAATGGCGATTAAAATTGTGTACTAAGTTCACTAGGTAGTGTCGTATTCGCTAAAAAACCTCAAAATTCGGTAATGAAAAATCAACAATTTCCCCCAATCAATTTTTCCCGCCCCTTTAATCCCCACAAAAATTCACTAATTTCAGCCCGCAATAAATAAATTTAATTTTATAGCCATAAAAACCCCCAAATTTGGGTGGACACTGGACACCCCAAATCTGGCAACAGTACACGCGTCTAGACTCCGCGCCATCACTGAAGTCCTTTGGCGAAATTATTGAACTAAGCCACTATAATATCATAGGTTTCATCTGTCATTGTGGAATACGACAGTGGCTCCTTTCGCTAACGGTCACGAGTGGTGGCGCGGAATCTACTCTCGGTGCTCGTTTTTGTCTGCATTGGGCCAGTGTGTGGATGGTTCGTTTTGTCTCGCGCCGTTTTGTCGCCGCCCAGTTTTTGTCTGCATTGGGCCAGTGTGTGGATGGTTCGTTTTGTCTCGCGCCGTTTTTGTCGGCGCTCGCGTTGGCTTGGGCTGGGCCAGTGTGTGGATGCTTCGTTTTGTCTCGTGCCGTTTTGTCGACACTCGCGTTGGCCTGCGTTGGCCCAGTGTGTATAGGCAGCATTAGAGAATAGTTCACCCGGGTGTGCATTGTAGTCACCTAGCATATACACAGTTTCTGTATTTGTATTTTCAATTATTGTCCTCATATCACATAAACAATTTGTAAAATCGGTAAGATTTTCAAAAGAATCTATAGGCATAATATACACACAGCATACTATTATGAAAGAACGATCGTTTTCATTTACTCGAACTGCTACCACTCGATTATTATCACACTTTATTATAGACACGTTACGGAATACACTTTTTCGCCACAAAATAGCTACACCACCGTAAGGTATTCCCCGAATAACTCCAGCACTAGTATCCACCATTGAAGCTCCACAATATGCAAAATCTTGATCAATTCCACCAAGTAACGGTATGTCATGTGGCATCAACCACGTGTCTTGTAATGCTAATACATCAACAGATTTGCACAGTTTTTTCACGTACTCCATAGAATTCTTCAAAGATTTACAATTAAAACTAATAAATTTGCAGGATATGTTGGTGTGTGCTACATTATCCATAATTAATTTTTATAATATCTGTCTCTTTTTTCCAGGATTCCCGTTTGTACTGAAAATTAACAAATTTTCTAAACGAGACTCCTTCTGGCCATAAATTCTTATCCAAAAATAAATTTAAATTCGTGTTTGACACCCAAAGCTTAAACGAGTTATGCCCGTTGTCCATTTTACTCTGTATTCTCACTAATGACACTTTTTCTTTGGTTTTTTGGAAAATGTATTCAGCTATATCGTTCTCCGATGTGTCCTTATTTACATTGGAAATATATAATTGGGTCTTCAATTCGGCGGATTTAAATCTGTTTTCAATGTTATTGTTGGCGACACCCAGACACCCACATCACCTACAAACTTATTTCTAAAACGCTTGCGATTTACCTCCATCCACTCTTCCGAGCATTTTGGCAAACTCCATTCTGCATTACTTTTAACTACTTCGGCCATCGTTAACCTTTTCTCTTGTCCCTTACTGCAACTACTGTCTTGACCGACGCGACGTCCATACTGCTGTCCGTTTTTGACGCATAATCCATCGACTTCAAATTGTTTCCGATTTCTGACGTACAAACTGACTCTGTGTGTTTTGGAACGTCTCGCGAGAGAGAGATGAAAGTACTTTTGACAAAGATAGTTTGACTTTTGAGCTGCGTTTGAGAGTGAGGAAGCAACTTATCTTGAACTTATCACACTGTGTCAATTCGTTTGTAGCCTGTGAAATCCGTTGCATTGGAGGGAGAGGCGAGATAGGCTGCATATCCTCATAAATTAGTCGTTTCATAGATTGTTTTTTTGAACCTTTCTGTCGTTTTGGCGCTTGAGGCGTTTTCCACGCGTTGCTTTCAACATCCGCATCACTTTTTGAACTTAGAACAGAGTTTTTAGAATTAATACAACTTGTGTTTTTGGGTGATGTATGGCATGCTGCAGATTCTACCTTATTTTTGTCAAATTCAGCCATGGATATGTACGAGTTCTTTATTTCCTTCACTTCATTTTGTAATTTAATTATATCCTTAAGTAAACGAGTGGGATCTAAATGGTCAAAGGTAAGCGGCGATAATTTTTGGAGATCTCTCACTACAAAGGTCGGTATTATTTCTGGCTCAGAATCTTTGAACAGATTGATCATGTCTCCTTAGTCTCCTAGATCCTTCTGTATTTTTCCGTCGACTTTTTTTCTCACTATTCTTCGTTTTGACGTAGGAACCGATTCAAACAGGAGAACTTTGGCGTCATCTAAATCCTCCGCTGTGAACGATGTACTACAAATTCTTATGAGGCTTTCATTATCCATTACCTCTATTTTATTCTGGACGAAAGCCAGAACTTCATTTATTACAATATTACACGAACTGCACTTAACAACACTCGTCGGCATTTTGCTAACCGAGTCTTTTTCAAATTGCCCGCTGAACGCGTCCAAACGATCTCACGTTCCCGCGCAGACGACAGTCGCGATTACTCACTCGCACTCGCAATCGCACTCACACTCGCACTAAACAAAATGCAAACGGGCCTTTAGTGTTGCGACATGCTACATCACAGCTTCACAGCATCACAGATCACTATGGTGACAAAGATAATCTGCAGAATCTGCTTATTATACCTTGCGTTTCACGAAGAGGTGTAGAAAACCAAAACAAAGGTGATACCTTAACACAAACACCGTTTAATCCTAGTATTTTTTTATGAACAGTTTCATAAAAATACTTTTCTAAAAATAATTTCTTAAAATATTCACAAATATGATTCGACTTTATTGCGATCTTAAATAAATATACCTACTTGGATTTGTATTAGGGGGCGTCCATAAATTACGTGAGGTGTTTTTTTAAATTTTCTGACCCTCCCTCCCCCGTTGGTGAGATGTCGTGAGATTTTGTTCAACCCCCTCCCCCATCCCCCAATCTCACGTGAGATTTTTCAGAATGTGGGTTTCTTACGTAAACGCGTTTCCCCTCTAACAATCGAGAAAGAGATTGAGAGATAAACCGAAGGAAAACTGTTGCTCACAACGAAATTGAAAAATCTACTAAAATGTACTGCATATTTTTTTAATTTTACTGACGATAAGCTGTGACGGACACTAAAATCTACCGAAAAAGTAGAAATCTACTGACTCTGGTCACACTGTCTCGTTCCTCGAGTCGCAAGTTCGGCTAACAGTGGCGCGAAAACAAAGGACGGGCTACACTGTACCGTAAATTCAGACAAAATTTAGCTATTTGATATAAAATAAATATGGTGGTTTGACATTCAGTAGATGTATAGGTAACGTCGAAGTATGAATGAAATTATTTTCTTTCGAACGAATTAGTGAATAATCTTAATCGTATTACGATGACGCTGAAGATTAAATCTTGAGCATGTACCTACATACAATTTGGATTGAATGGACCAAAATAGTATAATTTTTTTTTGTTTCAATCAGAACAAAAATTGCGTGATATTTGTCGAGACCCTCCCTCTCCCTAACGTGAGATTATATGAGATTTGACTCGACCCCCTCCCCCCCTAAATCATCTCACGTAATTTATGGACGCCCCCTTACTCAAATAATTCTAAAATAGTATACTTAATTGAAAGTAATGGTAGGATGATAGAATGATTTTAAGCACTAGCAATTTGATCTGTGTTTCTCAAACTTTCCATTTTGAAAACAAAACATTCGTACTTCTTTTCATCAAATTATTCTTATTAGAACGTGCCTATTTCTAACATACCCCTCTCATGGCATATTGTGAAAATGCCAATTCCGTTATATAAAGCATAAAGCTAGTTAACTTCGGGTACTATCGCGGCCAATGAAAGAGTAGGTAGGTATAAGTATTACCGACTTACTAAAAAGCTCCGAGAGAACGGTTTCTTGTGTCGTAATCGTAACGTCATCGTAGTTGAGAAAAAATCCCAAACCTCTAAATACATGTTCTAAATTACGCTGGTTTTGTGTTATTTTAATTGAAACATTTCGATGTAGGTACCTATTTCCAGAATACAGAATACGTCATAGTGTTATGATTATGATCCGGATTTGGGTAGTGCGAGGACAATTCGAACGAGATTTAATTATTATCGTTGAAACTAAAAGAAATGTTTTCGTAAAACGTAACATGTAAAGTAGGTACTTTCCTAAGTCACTGGTCCTAGCGTTACATTCATGCTTCTTTTCCGAACTCGAATGCTTAATATAAATACATTTACGTATGCCCGCCATACAGGGACTTGGTGGGGTATGTCAGGCACGACACCATGGGAGTGGACATGGTGCCCTTACCAACTAAATCCCCCCCTCCCCCCACAGGTTTCTCTGGCAGGACCTGGGGTCACTTTTCGCACTCATTAACGATCCTGATCTACATACAACCGTCCTTGCGGGCCCATATCGAGAGGTTTCCAACTCTCGCTCCTCACACGACTGCTAAGATGTACGGCAGGTGGTGAGGTCTCTCACCTCACCACCGCGGCTATCCCTAGTCCCTAGACCATCGCGGATTTTTATGGAAATCTTTAAGGCGTACAGTAAATGCAGTATATTATTTTGATCTATCTCGTAGGGCTATCTCGATCTCACAGAAAAGCAGCTGCCTAAGCTTGAGCGCCTTCAAAATTACTGTATCAGATTCATATTTGGTTAGCGTAAATTTGATCATATTTCTAACTACCGCACTAAGCTCAAGTGACTGCCAATTCGTCGTCGCCGGGATGCTCACATACATTCCTTCCTATACAATATCATTTTCCTTCCCTCGTCTCCTCATTATCTTCAAGAGCGGTTTTAATTTCACCAATCTCTTCTCTCTAGATTGCTGCGAACTGCGGACAGCCTTATGCCTGATATCCCTCAACACAGTACCTACATCTTTTTACTCATCCTCTTTTACTCTGTGAGGGCTATCAAATTGTGGAATGAGCTTCCGTTAGAAATAAAGCGTGCTCAGTCATTGGATGTTTTCAAGCTTCGGGTCAAAGAGTTCTATCTAAAGTTTTTCTTAGAGGGTTTTAAATACGCCCGAAAATGTTTTTTTCCCAACGGGATTCTATTCTAAGACCTTTGAAAACCAGCTACACAACGAAGACGTTCTTGTACGTCTACGCTGTAAAATCAGGACATCTACTCTAATTCAACGAAAACGTAATTTCGAAATCTCCGCGATTTTCCAACTCTAATTCTACTTCGATCCTTCGTTTTGTCCGTTTAAATGATCTAAGCCTACTCTAATTAGAGTATGCTTAGAATATTTAAACGTCAAACAATGTTGTATCGCACGAAACGAAGTAGAACGAGAGTACGAAAGTAGAGAGTTTTTTTCGAAATTTCGTTTTCGTAGAAACAGAGTAGACGTTCTGTTGAGTGAATCTTTAGTTTCTTCAAGTCGAGAGAGAATCGGTTTCTTCATAGGCAAGCACGCTCCATCGTAGACCGCATTGTCGCTTAACATTAGGCGAGATGGGGGTCACGTGTAAACCTATTGAAATTAAACAATCTTTATATGGATACACTAGCTTTTACCCGCGACTTCGTCCGCGCGAAATAAATACTAAGGTAACTCAGGCAAGACCTATTTGTATACCCATACACATTTACGGTTACTAAAATCAGCTTAAAATAAAACAATTTTACACAATTTTATCAAAATCGGTTCAGTTGTTTAGGCGTGAAAGCGTAAGAGACATTCATCCCCCATTTCAACCCCAATTTCACCCCCGTACAGTTCGAAATTAAAAAATTGATAGAACAAACATTCGTTTTCTTCGTGTCAAGTGTCTATTTACAGAGTTTCATGGTTTTATCTTCAACGTTTGGGAACTTTCATATTGACATTCATCCCTATATTAACCCCAATCTCACCCCGTTCAGTTCGAACTTACAAAATTGATAGAACAAACATTGAATTACTTCGTTTCAAGTCTCTAGATAAAAAATTGAGAACTTTGAAAATTACGAATTTCCATACAACCGTTCATCCCTTATTTCACCCTCTTAGGGGTTGAATTTCGCAAAACCCCGTCTTAGCGAGCGCCTACGTGCTAAAAGGGACCTTCATGCAAAATTTCAGATTCCTAGCATTTGTAGTTTCTGAGATTCCTTGATGAGTGACCTTTCGCTTTTATATATATAGATAATTCTATTGTAGGTACGTGCGTATATGTCACTGAACTCCTCGTAAACAGTATAAGCATAAACAGCCCACTAAATGTTCCCACTGCTGGGACTCGGGGCCTTCTCTCGCAAAGAGACATTCAAGGCCATAATCCACCACGCTGGCCTAGCGCGGGTCGATGGACGACACATGACTTCGAAAATACAGTGGTGCGTGTGGTTTTGAAACCGGGGTTTCTGGATCGGCACGCGCCGTTCTCCCGACTAGACCAGCCGTAACTTACTAGACGAGCCGTAACTTACTAGACCAGCCGTAACTTACTAGACCAGCCGTAACTTACTAGACCAGCCGTAACTTCAAACAAACTTAAACAGTATAAACAGCCCACTAAATATTCCTACAGCTGGGACTCGGGGCCTTCTCTCGCATCAAAGAGAGAGTCAAGGCCTTAATCCACCACGCTGGCCCAGTACGGGCTGGCGGGTCTAGTGGATGACACATGCCCTCAAAAGATTCTAGAATAGGTACATGTCGACAGGACAATATTGTAAACAACATGAATAAATCTTTTTTTTATCATTTCATCGTTTTAAGTTACTTTTTCATTCTTCGACTTCTTCTAGCTATCCTAGCTTGAAAAACTAGCCTCGTGTAGCTAGGGCATTAGAGTAAATGTATACTTACCACTTCATCCGTACATTTACTTATCTACATATATTTACTTAATAATATTATAGAGCTGAAGAGGGTTTTTCACGGTTTTTTATTTGCACGTGCTAATCTCAGAAATCGGTCCAATAGTTATTGGACCGATTTCAAAAATCTTTCATTGTTGGATATGTAGGTACATGATCCCTGTGGTGGAGGTAAGTGCTATAGGCTATACCTATATCATGTACCAGGGGCGTAGCCGGGCCGGACCGCAAGGACCGTCGTTTTTTGCGTTATGAACGCGGATCTAGTTTTGGTTCCATTTGGGGTCACATGGCTCCAGAGGGGTCACATAGTTGTAGTCAAGTTACAAAACTGTGCGATAAGTACCTAAATGCATGCTTTATAATCAGTGGTCCACCTAGGTACTGGACCCAGCCCATGGGGGTCATGCTCCCTAGGATCCGTGCTTGGTAGTGAAGTCGGGTAAAATGGAATATCCATTATATTTGACAGTTTCACCAAGAATACTTAATTTACAGGAGGTTTTATTCAGAAATAAAGCGGCTTTGATTCTAATATTTGAAATATATTTTCAAGACACACAAAATTCATACTAAACTTATTGAGGTATAATATTTCAGGCAAATAGACTACTTCAAGTAGTACATAATAAAATAATAACATTTTTCCATTGATAGTATATTTTCAGAATTGGTTTTTGATAAAGTAACATCAGAGAGTAGACAGATTTATGTATATAGGTTTCACAGTCAAATTTCGTTCGCTAGATAATGTATTAATAATAAATAGTAAGTATTTATTATTAACATTACATTTAGAGAGCTCAAGACGCGACACGCTATAAGGCTGTAATTTTTATGTTATAGGTACACTTCGTTCCGATGAATTTATATTTTAGTAATCTTTTTCTGTTTTTATTATACAATAGGTAATATTAAATTTATACGTTTACAACTTTAGAAATATATAACATATTACTTAACGAAACTTTCAATAAAATTGTAATATTCATATAAGTAATGAAACATTTGGGACACCTCCTTTCCGAATAGATACGTTATATAAATAAAATTGCCTTTTTAATGACAATTTATGTAAAATATATTCACATTTTAACGTTAAAATTTTACAGGTAAATATAAATAATTTAGAAAATAATAAATATAATTATTAATATCACAGTAGAATAACTGCCAGCGAGTTTCTACCACTATATTATTATTTCCATCTTAAAAACATGAGTATCGCACCGGTTTGTAATGCGTTTGAAAGACAGAGTGTAATGATATACCTAAGCTGACAGTTGCGGTAAAAACTGCTGTGATATTGACAATAAAATTAATCGATATTAGCCGAACGAAGACAACACAATATATTTGATCATGTTGCGACCTTAAAACTACTGGTAACTATTAAACTCAACATGATATCGCTGCTCACTAACAATAAACACGATGTCTTCTTATACTAGGCATGTTATTGCAGACGTACAGTGTTGAGTACTTAAATCTCTACAACCTACATTATATATAATGAAAGCAAAAATATCGCCTTCTTAACATAAAGGAGCGTCTTGACATTCGCCAATCAAATATAATACGAGTACCTATATTGAACAATTGCATCAGGACCTATTTTTTATTTGAACATTTGTGATAACACTTTCGTTTGAAAGTTCACCTTTGTAAGCCAACGATAATGACGGTTGATGTTTGGCGAATGTTCAGAGGCAGCCTAACATTTTGTGTATCATGTAAATAGGTTTTCCAATTAAGTAACATATGTATAAAAAATAGTCTCTATTTAAACACAATCAACCAGCACAGTGGATGGCATGTAATGTTGGCCTTGGGTTCAAAATTAATTGCTATTGTACTTTACAAAGAACGATTTCGAAAGAAATATCTATTGTTGATAGTCTTAAAGTAAATTTAATATTATAACTCTACATTTTTTAATGTATATTATATGCCATCTTATTGCAAAAATAGAAGGATAACATGGTTTTCAAATACATCTATTACAAAGAAAATAATGCCTAGTTTGGTATCTACACAGTTCTATCCAGGAGACATATTTTCTATTGAAATTGCCCACATAAACGTTAATGAACTTAATGTTAGGTATAATTATTTGTATGTAAGTAGGTACCTATCCTAATTGAAAAAAAAATAGTTACCGTAGTAGACTGATTAAATATCTATAAAATAAAACATAAGTACTTTTAAAACACAAATTAATTCAATTGATGATTGATGGAGGTACCTACCTACTATTAACAAATGTAATTGAAAATGTACATGTAAAATGGATACCTACATAGCTATATATCTAAACGATATAGTTCACTTCAGGGTATGTACGAGAATTAACAATAAACTATTACACAAATTATGTACAGCTATACAAAGCAATATATTGGTAGAGGGTATGGTATAAGAGAATGTGATAATATGATAATCCGTTATTCACAATAGCTTATCAGCGAATTTACATAAATATTTACATTGATATATGGAAATAGGTCAATAGAATGTGTGATAAAATCGAGTGATGGGGCAACATCTAAACACCAGGTACTAAACAACGACAATTCGCTTTGTATTAACAGTCTCTGGATTGATACTGGAGGTTTTGTATTTTGTTAGAGACTGAAAGGTTAATAGGTATTTATTATACGTTATTATAAGTACGATTTTTGTTTGTATATGAATACCTTAATTACTTATTACACAATATGATTGAAGTTACAATTAAAATTAAGAATCATGATAGTCCGTGTATGAAACACAAATAAGACTTAGAACTCCGACTAGTTTCTAAAGTCAGATATTGACGACTTTGCTCAGCAGATTTCATGTTCTATATTCTAGTTAGGATGAAGCTGCATCGATGAAAAATTATAATTGACAAAAAAAAAACAACACAACGATTATGTTACCAGATGGTTGTTCCAATTATGCATTTTGTACTGATACGTAAAAGGTGTCTAGTATTATGATTGACTTTGGTGTTGAGTGATAATAAATTGAGCAAAATTTTGGCTAAATAAATTAATACAGTAAAATATTTACAATTAAATCACTAAAAGAACAAAGTATCTTTATTTAAAAATAATAAAATTCAAGCTAATCATTCACTATTACGACTACGATTAAAATGTAAAATAAGAAAAACTCTAAAATAATAATTATTATGTATTTGTTATACATAAAAATCTAATAGCTTCAAAATAAATTGAGATCGGAATATTTTCACAGTTGTTTATTATGTATGTTTAAGAGACTACAGTACCTGACCACCGTAGTGCAACGTTTAATTTTTTTCTGAATTACGAGAATCATAGTTCTCTTAAGCTAGAAGTATAATGAAGCTTACTACCTATTGAGCGACAACTTCCGTACCTACATAATGCATTTTTTTTCTGTGATCATCTTTACGTGTACAAGTACTTATTGTACCTAGTACCAATAAATCAATCAACAGTTTCATAGCAAAATATGGTAGGTACCTACAGAATGTCCTACAGACGTTGACCTCAAGAGGTTGTGAGCTAATTTTCAATAACCTTGTAAAACTTAGAACTTTTGAAAGTTATTAACTAGATATATCAAAAATAATATGCCCAAAGAGCATTTTTGAGATTTGTTTCGCTACCACACAATACTATAAGTAATATGGTACTATTCAGAAAGCTGCTTTTAAATGAAATATGTATCAAAATACATGCCTAATATTTTATGTCCCCTGTTTACTCACTGCTATCTTGGCTTAGGTAATACTTATTTTGTAGGCTATGGTGGTAAAATTAAATTTCATTATTGGTTAGCCGTGGCCACTGTTCCAAACTTTGATGTTATTTCGACTTAGTACGTCTTCGTTGAATAGTTGAAATTGACTACCAGGCGAAATTATTCTTTAAAATCAAATGGTTTTTCCAAGTTCAGATCTGTGACACAAAAAACTCTTGAACTTTAAGATTGACCTGAACCAGAAGTTTATGTCTATGAAATCTTTGATCAGAACTTTAAGATTTTTTACCTAGCACAATAAGCAGAGGAAACATTTATGCACATTGATGCACGGATTTGAGAGTATGATAGTAATATATAAAAAAAAAAAATTTGAATCAATTTAAAACTTGAGCTTGAGAACTTTCAGATCATAGGTTTGAGAGCTACAATTATTTATAATCTGAATAAATATATCAGGGCGCCAAATCTCTAAATGGAATCATTTGAAATACATCGTTATATTCTAAGATAGACTTATATATACTCTTCTCTCTATGTCTTTTGTTTTATCTTCTTGTATAGTTTTTGAGTTATGAAGAACGGTAGGCAGCCAGACGAAGAAAAATGTAGAAGATTTAAATCCTCTGCATTTTCTTCATTACATATAGTTTTATGTTGTCAATATATGAAATATACAGTTTCATGGTATATTTAAAACCTGAATTGTACCTTAATTTTATTAAATACTATTATTATGACTTCAAATTATTTATACCTAAGCTGCTATATGTAAGCCGTTACTTACACGTAGATACTTACAATATGGCAGTTGTCCCTAAGTTAGCTGTGTTGTGAACTTACTCCCTAAGGCCGCGTCTTCTTCTCAAGTTCGGCTTTACACAAAATAACTTTATTTTAGAGATATTTTCAAGAGATAAATGACTTTGAATTATTTGAGTTAATGATTTAAACAGGAAACGTAAAATAGGTAGTAGATAAATGTTTCACTTATTGTTCTAAAAAGTTTCAATAATTACTTCATAAAAACAACAATACGTATTGTGTTAGGTATGTGTAAGACAAATTATGAGCTGAAGACACGGCATCACGTAAACATTTGGTTTAGAAATATAAAGAGCGCGGATCTGTGTGATTTAAACGAAAATAATTCGTCAATTTCATGTTGTTTTATCACAACCATAAGTGCAAAAAATATTATTTGGTAATATTTCCAGGTACTATCACGTAACATGAAATCAAGAAATACTAGAAATCAGCACTATTCCCTCACTGCTGGAAAGTGGCAAGAAATATTTTATGGGGTATTTTACAACGTTAGTACCTATTTTATATTAGTTACGCGAGTGCAGCAATGTGACTACTGATAACTACGAATTTTGGTACCTGTTCGGTAAATCACAGAACACATTTGGTAAAAAAGGTATTTTTGTACCTATTACACCATTTACACATTGTACCTATTGTTCTCCTTTTGTTAATAGGTATACTAATAGTATTGTCTAAACATGTGGTTAGAAAGTTACTCACGATGTTTTTTATACATCTGAACGAACAGGCACGTTTCTGGCTAAAATCAGCTGAAAATGTGCGTGTGTAGTCAGCCAGCCACCACTAGTGTGGCCGCACATCTTCTCAAAGCTTCTTTAAGAGATCAACACCATATTCTACAGTTGGCACGACTCTATCAATAAATAATATACCTCACCTTCACTTCTAAAATTTTGTAAAATTTTAAGGACGTCACTTTTGTCTCACTTCGACAAATTACTGTTAACTCAATTACCGCGCTGTGATGTATTCTAATCGAAACCAAGTATTTAATCAAAAATTGTGAATAGCAAATATTGTTAACATATTTTTTAATTTAAATTCATTACGTTACCGTATAAAAACTTTTCGATTTTCAACGATTATTAAGTAACAATAAAAAGTATATATATAGTTATAACATTTCACTTAATAAAATATGTACACATCGATCATTGCTTTTAATCAATAGACATATACCTACGATATACGTGTAGAATAAACTTTATATAATTTACTATACCTATGTAATAAAAGATATCGTATTTACATTTCAATCAATAATACTTAGTCTTAAAATTAATATTGCAGCTCGCAATCGCCTTCACATATTTTTCTCTTCGCCTCATGTTGCCTTGTCACCGTTACTTGCCACGGAAGAAATCTCTACTGTGGAGGTCTCATCGGACACTGGTATACTTACTATTCCATGTACTACATGTGTATAGTTGAATTAGCATTAGTACGAGTGTAGCGAGAAGTGATAGAACATACCATTAAAGACACGTCTTGATATATACTTCAGAAAGATAGATCCGTGTGTATGGGATCTGGTCGTGGTCCGCTACCGAGCATTGTCAGATTAACTTCCCTCCTTGTCCTGCCCATCCCACGGCGCTACCACCGCCGGCTGCCACCCTCCGAAGACTCTTGAGTATTGTCACCTTGTTCTAGTGGCTTCACAATTGTATACGACGCCGATATGTTAGTAAAATTTTTAAATCTAAACATGTTTTAATAGTCTTTTAGTCGAATCTGAGATAGCTTACGAGTCTAATTCCATATATTACGTGGTTTTCTTTTATTATCTATTAATTCAGTCGATACGCAAATATAATTTTAGTGATTAAATATCACTGAAGTATTCTCAACTGGAGTCATATTTATACCTACGTAAATTATATTTTGTATAACCAGTCGTTATTTTCAAAGTATGCTGTTCGTATAGCATACGCGTTTTGCAACAGTGCGAAACCATTGTTTTGTGATCCTCAGTGATCGATCAATGCACATTCGAAAGTGTGGACGGAATAGCTAGTTTCATTAAAGTTCTGTAGAAAACTAATTTGCATAGGAACAGCTGTTTAACGTTATTGATATCGTTCCAAAATTCGAATGTACTGCGTGTCAGCCTGATAATGAAAGTAGACACTGCAGATACCTGCTTATTCGGTAGAAACATTCGTTTTAAGTAACAGTTTCACCTATTACTTAATCGAAAAAAAAAGAAAATACAAATGGCTATGCCGTGCACTTCGGTGCTACAAATCAGTGGTTTCACACTGTTTATGTCAGTCTATCTTACATCTAATCAACTTACAACTAATATTCACAGTCTTCGACTGACATGTCGCTACTCCGTTTTCGTCACATTTCACAGTAGGTAAAGGCGAATCTACTGCGCTACAAAAATACGTGGGCAATGTCTATTCATGTAGTCAAAATACCAGCCACATTTAAGAGCAAAAATATGTCTCCTTCGAAGTTACATTCCTATAATATAATCCATCTTTTCTTAATTTAGATAAAATTCTCATTCACAATATACTCTCTTAACGTCTATGGTTCTTTAGTTCTAGGGTAATCACGCACGACACGGCCCGCACTCGGAATAGTCTCGTCACTTCGAATGTTGCTTAATGTCTGTGGGTAGAAGATCAGTTCTCGTAAGAGTGTTACGAAGATTTACTTGAGTAGCACTGCCCGCGCGCCGGGAAGCGTCCGGCGCGCGCGCTAGTCGCCGAAGCGCGTGCAAGCCTTCTTCCATTTGCATTGGGTGCACCAGAGGTCGCGTTGGTCCATTCCGTAAACTTTTCGGCACTTCTTGTTGTCGGAGCGCGGTCGCCGCCCGGGACTGCTAGGGGAGGAGCTGCTCACTGCTGTCAGCCGCATGTGTTTCTGAAAATAAATATTATCAATTACAGAAACGGACAAGATCATCTCTATTTCCCGCAGGCGTTGATAAAACTTCTAGTGTCGATATACTTAAACAATTTATATGACCGGTAATGGCGTGACTCGTAATTGTGTCTAACCTTTCAGTTTTTCCTACCCCAGGAAATATTTAAATACTAACTTTGACTTTATAAGGGAGTCAAGACGTTTGCACAGCGGTTGCCTCCTCGTCAGCTACACCTATTATACGTCTAATGACGATTTTAAGAGAATGCTAGACCAAAAGTGTTCGTTTGCATGAACAGATTGCAAAAGTATCGGCAACAATTTTCTGAAATTGTAACATAAATTTACTGAATGTATGGCCTAGGTATACCTAAGCAAAGCAACTGGCACATTCTGTTTCTTCTGTCCTAGTCCACCTTGGGAGAAATCAATTCGATGAAACGTTCAGTTCTTTGGTGAATCAGGTTTAATTTATTTAAGAATAGAAACTTTATTAAAAATAAGCAAATTTTAAAAAATACTTACCGGTGAGTGTGTAGTTGACCAGGAATGCGTAACGGGAATGCTTATTGGCCTCGCGGTCCCATTTTGCATGGAAAGCAGTCCTTGCCTAAAACAAAAGAGTCCGTTGAAAAACACTTATATCAGCTGAATAATTAATTTATAGTGATGAACAGCTGTGCATATCATAGTAACAAAATTCACACCTGTTTGTATAAATTCACGTGATTTTGCGTCAGTTTTTTGGTAAAATATTATGTTATCGTTATTGATTGTCTGCAAAATGTGGAATGCTGTCGTAGAGTTATCGAAAGGAATCGAAAGCGTTCAGAACATACACAAAATAGCGTTGCGTCTTATAGTACAAAATGGCGTTGCGTCTCATAGTACAAAATGGCGTTGCGTCTCATAGTACAAAATGGCGTTGCGTCATAAAGTACAAAATGGCGTTGCGTCTCACATGGCTCTTACTATTACACTTACAGCGCAGTGGTATCATAATTTTAACTTAGTACCACAGTGAACCTAGGAAGAGTAAGTTACCTGAAGGTACCGACGAGCTGACGCTGGTACTCCGGGTCCTCGTGTGGCGGACGACACATATCTCGATGGGACAGGGTGGGCGGCGGCGCCGGCGCCACCATTTCTCGCTCCGTGTAGTAGAACTCTTCTTCGTGGTCATTGTCACCTTCTTTCTTTGGCCTGGAAATCAACGACAGGCTTATTTTTCTATCGTCTAACACGGACATTTAAATCTGATTTAATAGATAGATGAAGTGAACATGTCATGTCATATGATATTGAACTATATTCCGTCTCATTTTAGGTGTAAGTAAGGAAATATGTTGCTTTAACTATCCGTTAGTTGATAGATTGTTCTATGAAAAATTACAATTTTATACCTAAGTTGATAAAAGACATAAATATCAGCGCCACAAATAAGGACCCATTTTAAATTTTAACCTCTAGTTGTCGCCCTAGTAACCGATCCTAATAAAGAGATTCCTAATAGTAGCCACGAAGGCCACATTCAATGGTTTTGAATTCTTGATCCCTTCAACCTGAACTATTGTTAAGCAATTTATCATTGAATACCATTCAATTTTATGTTTCCGTATTGTAACGTATCTATCGTATAGAAATTGTTTCCTACTGATTTAAATGTTGTAGTTAGAATTTCGTTGGGAAACTGATGCGCTTAGTAACACCCACAGGTCCAAGGTTTAATTCAGTGTACCTATGTGCATTATGATCGATATTATGAGAGCTGTAGGGTTACGTAAGCGGGCGGTGGCAGGCGACCTTGCGAGCGCGGGCGCGGGCGGGACCGATCCGCACATGCTCATAGGTATTAAGGTACGTACTGCAACCTTGTCGCGCGCCGGCTTCCGGGTCAGCAAGGGCCGGCCTTTCAGCGCTACCTACTCTCGTACCAACTACACACTACCTATTAAAGGTCGCCTGAATTTTATTGACCACTCCGCAGTTTTAAATGTCAAAGCGTTTCTTTGATCTGATTGAAAAGGTTTTCTGTATTTTCCTGGGTTTTTGATCTTTTTAATGTGACCAAATATTTTGTTTTGTTTTATGTAAGTATTCGTAAATACCGACGAATGATTGTGTTATTGTGATTGATGACGAGATAGTAATTGTAACGATTGTGTCTCAATGTAGCTGCATCTGTTTGCTAATCGGCCTCTGTAACATCTGGCAAATAGCACGGCTATAACAATAACTTTCTTTATTGAAGCAGGAAGTGAGAAGTTTCCAGTGCACGCGGGCAACCTTGCCAGTTGGCTTGCATTACGCAATTACTTGAGTATTGCTGTTGGTAGGTGCAACGGGCACGTGCATACATTTACGCGCACGTGACACGGCCGCACGTGACCTTTGCCTTGTCTCATCTATCTACTAACATACCTAGTTATCTATTTTATGATCGTAAATTACTGTAATATATTTAAATTAATAGGTATCTCACATTTTGAATTCTTTAAAAACGCTAAATTTTATGACAACGCAAAACAATACAACTCTCGAATTTGCAAAACGGCACACTACGAACCTATCAACATTATAAAACAAAACAAAACTTTGCAATTATGATCATTACCACTTTTGTAATCGGAATACTTAATTTGTGGAGTACGTTGCCTGTGTGGGTATTCCCAAATGGATACAATCTGGGTGTCTTCAACGCTAGAGTAAATTGATTTTTTCTAGAACATCGCGCTCTATCGTAGACCGCATCGCCGCTCAACATCAGGCGAGATGGCGGTCAAGTGCAAATCTATTACCGATGAAAAAGTTAAATATATTGCAGATTAACTATAGTAAGTTATTTCAGACTAAATTATGAAATACATTTTTTTAGCAATATGATATTGTAGACCATGTCAGTGAAAATGAAGGTAAATCTATTTTTAACGAGTTCAGTAATGGTGGAAGTGTTTTTACGAGTTTTAACCGATTGAGGAATTATTTACAAAAATCGATTAATTGATAATGCTAGAATTAGGTATGTGGACTCACCCTAAATGCGAGTTCCTGATGTGTGCCTCGATGGCCATGCAAGTGTTGGTGTTGTACCCGCATCCTCGCCAGGTGCACTCGAACAAGACGTTGTTGATCTGAAACAAGAAGAGATATCTTTCAGCCTCCAAGTAGATAGATAGATAGATAGACACTTTATTGAACACCACAAACAAAAATAATTTGTAAATTACGTAATTACGCAATTAGGCACACGCCGATTAAGTGCGTTGTATCCTGAACAACAAACAGAGACATGTACCTACTCGTAACTCAAATTCTTTCACGATATTTTGCGATTCTCGTTTTCTTAGTTGGATTCCATTCACTAATATTCTTGGTCGGATCAAATATTAAGGAATCATTTTGATTTTACGTGAATATCGTCCAATTATCCAGGATGCGTACTTTTCATGTCTTGAGTTTACTTTGAATTTGATCCACATTCTATTATTTTAGGGAATTCTGTATTTATAATAATTACATGAGAGCATAATATTACTGGGCATTGAGATAAATCATCATATATCTCTGGGTGACGAGCGCAGTGCAATGTTAGATAATTGTTTGGTCTTTTCGTGTTCAGGCAGGCGTGTTGCTTACATATATATACTACGCTAAAGAAAACGTTTTCAACATTAAACACTGTTTTTTGATATTTTAACTGGTTTTTGGTATTTCAGTGGTTAATAACGTTAACAAGGCGAGTCGAAGCAAATGTGCGAGGCCTCCGCTGGCATCGCTTGCCAAAGATTCTGCACCGACCTTCTGTCCAATGCCACATTATTTCGAAGCCGCACACGACTCGCTGTAGTTTATTTTCTGGTGTTGCCATGAATAAGCATTATTTAAAACGGGTTAAACAGTGATTTAGCCGATGTGCTGCAATGAATTTTCATATAATATTATCGCAATTTCGTGCATAAACAAAAAACGATAATTTATTCCGTGAGGCAACTTAAAATTGTTTTTAGGTGGCCTAGCTCAGTTGCCTGGAAGCCTCGGCTCTATCAAGTGCATTTCAAAGTAGGTCAGGTCACGGGAAAACGAGGTGAAGTGGGGGGCAGCGAGTGGAGGGGAGATAAAGGCCGCGAACTAGGTCGCAGCACCACGGCCAAGGGTGGTTTGCGAAGGTTGCATGCTTTGTCTTTGTCGAAGACGGTCACTAGAGAAATTGATTACATCATACATTATTAGATCAGTTTGTGATCTAATGACGGAAATGCAGCAGAACTAGGGATTCTGTCGTGTTGTTCGTAATAGTTTTGCAAGGTCAGTGCGTCGTAGAATGCAATTTCCGAATGCTTATTCTGATCAGTGGCAATATTTACGATGCAAAAGCACGCTAAGGTTTGAAATAGAAAAAAATATAGATATGCATTTGGAATAGTTGGTAATGATGCATTGAAAAGTTACGGATTCACTTATGTACTTCAACAGGAAAATATTTAGCAAATGAGATTTGTGATTCATTAGCAAACTGGGAATGTTCATGACGAATGATGACGTACGTATTTCAGTCTTCCATATTTCATGGTTAATTTACTTACTACATAAGTAAATGAAACAGGATAAATAACATAATAAATTGAAAATGTTACTAGACAATGTTGTTACCGTAACCATTATACATTATTTATAATAGATAAAATTAATATTGAGTAAAATCGACTATTTAGTCCTTCTGTGATTACTAAACACACATGAAAAGTGGAAATATATATTCCGAAATTTCTGAGCTCCATATTCAACGAAATCCTAAATAGTTCGAGCTTATTTGAATTTAAACTAAATAAATTGCAACACTTTGTGTTAACTTATATAGATGTCCATTTTCGGTTCCAGCGTCCTTCAATCTTCGCTGGAATATGGATCGATACTGCGGCAATGTCGCTTAGTGCTGTTTCGCTCGTGGCCAAATGGAAAGGGCAAGGTTTTTCCATGAAAAAGATCGGGAGAATACGCCGTGATAGAATTTTATGGAGGAAAATGTTTATGCTTGGCTTGTGTAAAATTACGAGAAGGAAAATGAATTAAAATTAAAATATATCCGAATAGAAAAAAAAATCTTTTTGTAAAAGTAGCAATGAAACATGTTTGATGATAATGATAAAGGTAGGTAAAACAATATTGTTTTTATTTTTTATTAAAGTCTAGTGGATACCTTCCCTTGTAAAGTGGTTAGGGAGGCGAAACGCGCGCCGCTGTCGGAGGGGCTCTCCCTTCACTGCACTGGTAACCTACTTTCCGCTTCCAATAAAGTTTATCAATGTATCTATGCGGAATACTTAGGGTAAATAAGTAATAGTTATTCGCGATACGGCAGCATATTCATTGTGAGTACTTAAACGTTATTCTTTCCAACTTTATCTCAGTTTGAGTTTGAGATATGTATATAAAAGAGATTGAAAACTTCATTTACACAATAATAAGACCTACCTACACGAAAATTGGAAAGCAACTCTTTATGTTGCCAAAGCATTGAAAACACGTCTGATGTTTCTGATTTGAACATAAATATCCCTTGATGATGACACTTGCTATCATGGTAAACGTGTGCTTATTAGCTATTGAAATATCCCCAAAGCAAATGTTTAAAATTTTAGGTGACACGTATGATTGTAAGGAACGCAAATACCCATCATCTAAGATTCTTAGCTCAGCTAACAAAAGAGCTGATAACTTTGAAATGGCTGAACCAATTTCAATAAAACATAGCTGAGAGCACTTCTGACTATTCACCTCACCTTTCAAACAAAAATATCGTAAAGTGGTTCATCCGTTCGGGTGCTACGACACCACAACACAAACATACACAGAGACGCCAAACTTATAAACACCCTGTCGTTTTTGCGTAACGGGTTAAAAAAACAAAAAATTTCGAACAAAATAAATGTTGGTATATCTTTAATGATGTTTTCGTCCATCATCTAAATGATAATTGCGTTTTGGTGCATAATCGGGTGTAAATTGTTATTAGATGTTACATTACATTAAACCGAATGGAGCGTGCATCGTTTCAAGATAGAAGCGATATGACTATCGTTGTTCGGAATAGGCATTCGTTTTGCTTGTGTTAGTGTAGTGTATACGTCTTACACGTGCCGGGTGGCATGTTTGTGTGCAATGCAGTGCAGTGCCAGTATGCATACGGTTGTTTGTGCATTCGGGAATAGACAGAATACTGATGCATTGAGAGTTAGTCTATTATTAGTCATCGCTCTCTTAAAGTAGGTATCACTTGAATTAAATAATCTGCATACAATTTCTGCATTCTTTGCTGATTTACATTTTTTTTCATCACCTGAAGTTTATAACACGCTTCCCAAAATAATTATATCTGCCCCAAGTTTCGGCAGCTTCAAAAATAGATTAAAGTGCTGGCTTATCGATCAAACTTTTTATAGTTACACCGAATTTTTAGAGAGTGATGGCAAAGTCCTATAAAAATGAATGCAAACATTTGACATGGAACATATTATACTCATATAATGCTTGACAGTTTTCTGTACAATAATTATTATAATACAGTAAAGTAGTCATTTTAAACTTTGAAAATGTATACAATTTGTATGCTCTTTCTTTTGTTTTTATGTTTTTATTAATTGACGTGTAAATTGTACATTTATGAATAAAGTACTTTGACTTTGACTTCACTATGTCTAGGTAAAGTGAGACATTTACTTATTTATATTTTTAATATAAGAATTAAAATTTAAAATAAGTTTCTGTCAAATTTGGGCACACATCGTAAAACATAGTTTAAGTAAATTCTGAATAAAAAATTGCACTTAGATTTTTTATAATTTGACAAATTAAATTATACAATGATTGCGATATTTGTTTTTACTTAGGAATTACTTCCTAAGTACGTTAAAAACTAAGGTGGAATTGGAAATCCGTGATACAACTTTTTACACGCCAATGTAACCTGACGAAACCACAGGGTGAGGAATTGAGCAAAAAAATATATATAACTTATCGCGCTGCAGTTTTCTATTAAATAAATATGGGTAAGTATTGTTTCAGTAGACGTTCGTTATCAATATATACCTACAAAAAAAATAAGAGTACGTGCCTACGCAGTTAGCGGCGGTGACGTGTATGTTTTTAAGTCTATCGCTATTACCATTGATAAATGATTTTATCAACGCAGGCAAAGTCAATGTTAGCAACAAGCTAACTTTAACTGCAGAATATTAAATGGCAAAATGTGACTATTAACTTTGAAAACTTACGGAAATTTACATTCTATAGCCACCTTCTATATATCATTATAGCTATAGAAAATATATAATACACACTCTTAGATTTATTCTGTAAACAACTGCTCGTCAAATGAAACTGTATCGAAGCAAAACGGCATTGAGTTCAAAGTCAAACCAGAAGCGCCGGGTTATAAAACGAACCGGTCCAAAATGTCGGTTTGTTATTGCGCTATCTCGCTCTACCGCGAAACGAGGCAAGATGATATTGATTTGTTTTCATTGCGTCTCTCTTTTGCCCATGAGCGCACATGATATGTCGGTTTCGCCCGCGTGACCTTCCTCGCACACATGCAAAGGCGGGCGCTCACACACACACGACTAGGTAAGTTGTTTTCCTGTCATCTCCTTCTACCGCTTGAAAAGAAGGAGGAAGCCACGCTCGCCAAGATGTTGGTGCGTAGAGCCGGCCGGTACTTTTACGCGATGCTAGATTATGATTAACATAATGTAGGCCAATGCACAACACAAGAAGCTGAGCGACTCTATTTGAATCTTCTTTGTTAATAAAGATCTCATTATGTAAAGCTTTGTCAGAAACTGTAACAGAAACTGAATACCAACAGTGCGCATTGTTTGTCTAGCGCGTTGTGATCTTTTATGTACAACATTTTTAATGAATGTAGAGTTAGATATCACATTTCATTAGCAGCAACCAGTTGGTTAAGCTAATTATGGGAGAGAATGTTTGAGACATGTTATTGTTAACACATTTGCGCTATTTCAAAGACGAAGGTAATGCAGAAAATATTAGGTAAGTACGATGAGGAAAAAAAATCACGGATAAAAAGGGTAGGTAAATATTTTTTCACGTGATTTTAGTCTTAAAAATATTATGTAGAAATCACGTGGCGGTCGCGGCAGTGGGAGAGTTTGAAAACAGTCTTTGTAAACCGGCATGTTTACAAACAAAGCAGCTCTAATGGAAGCGAGGCCGACGTTTTATATTTGCCTTCCGGAACAAAACGAGCTAAATAGATGCACATTTCCGCAACAAAAAAGTTAAAAACGAATTTAAAAGAAAAAAATTAACATAAATTTTGTTTTTCTCAATCGGATCTTGTACCTAAAACTTTAATGGTTCTTTTATCGTAATTAAAATAATTACAATCTGACACATTGGGCGTCTTCCAAATTAATTCAATTCCTGTCTTTGTTCAAACATGAGGTCGGTAAAAACTTGAAATCCGAGATGTATCACCTTCCACGAATCTTGCTACACAAAGAAATTAGATGAGATGGCACGATGCACCGAGTGAGAGGGCGCAAATGCGCCATGCGGCGTGCACCCCATGAAGCCAGGGGACTCTATAGGTCACTGAACTTTGATACTCCTACCCCTAATGCCGCGAAGTTCGTAAGACACCACAATGTCAACATAGTGTGATCGACTTTGAATTTAAATCTTAACGGTCGCTCCCACTGAACTTTTTAAGGTTTAGTTTTCGTTGATGGTTATTAAATTGAGGTTCGAAACACGTTCGAATGATAATAAAAGTGGAGAGTAGGCAAGGGCGATAAATGCGTAGTGCGTTGTATGGTACAGGTGGCGCGTGGGATGCATTGAACTCGGGTCCAAACATTCCCCTGGCAGCCCCGCGCCTCCGTGCCTCTCACCCTCATCACTTGACGTTTTTCACTCAACCGCCGCTCGACACACACAAGCAGCCACAATGTGGACTTAACACATGAAAATACCCGGTGGGTGGTGGCAAGAAACTAAGCGGCGTTCGTTCGCCTCAGCTTATTGTGAGAAGTGAGTTGCGTTCTATTGTTCGCCAAGATACGATCGAGATTATCAGAATCATCCAAGATTGCTCTCATAAAAAGTTAAATGAAAATAGAAGTTCGGTGTTCGATGCAACACACGCGTGCTTTGTGTTTTAACGATTTAATCTCGACAATCGAGTTCACAAACATTAAAACTGAATTTTAAGCAGCGCCAAGAATTACGACAAACAATTCAAATATCAAAACAAAGACCTCATTATGGACTTGTCATAATAAAGAGATTATACTTCATTAGGTAAAGGAACTGGACAAACGAACGTGACTCGTGGCCGAGTCAAAGGGGACAGACGTCATTTTAGGTTAGTGCGTCACCTGCTAGGAAGTGGGTGAGCAGATTACTGTCACAATAAACGGATCAGTGTATAGGGGTACGTTATCACCAGTTGGGCCGACGAAGATCACAAAGCGAGTGCCATTAGTGTGAGTCAGCAAGTGAAGAGATGACCGGCGTGAGCGCACGGCATCGTCCGAAGCCCGAAGGTGGTTAGATGAGTAATCAGTCGCGAGAGCAGTCGCCGGCTGCCGGAGTGCCGGAGCCGGGCAGGGCTCGGCCGCCGGTTCGTTGGTCACCGACCTCTACAGGTTCTGACTTGTTACAATTTCACTTTTTCTTTCTATGACGGGATGAACTGCCTGACTTCAGACGTCTCACACTGATGTCTATATACCTATATCTATCTATCTATACTAATATTATAAAGAGGAAAGATTTGTTTGTTTGTTTGTAATGAATAGGCTCCGAAACTACTGGACCGATTTCGAAAATTCTTTCACCTTTGGAAAGCTACATTATTCCCGAGTAACATAGGCTACGGCAGATGGCGCTGCAGTTGATATCTAGGTTATTATTCGCCGCGGAGCGGAGCGGAGAGGAGCGGGCCGCTAGTATAATATATATTTACACAAATATACATTTATTCCATGTTGTCTTACTCCATCAAATTATCTCAACGTAAGGCTTCATGGATATATTTAAGAAAATAATTGAAGGAACAGAAACCGTATAGTTTAATCCGTCTACGTCCTAAACAAACATAATAAATAACTACTAAGATCACATAGAGATTTGGCAGAATATCAACGCGTGCAAAAGTCAATTTAAATCGTATTATACGAGGTGCTCAAAGAATTCGCCGTTACAGTTTCTGACATTGCAAAGCAATAACATTATTTCGCGAAACGTAGAGTTTGTTGAACCCGCGGGACTACTCATTATCGTGTCTGATGAATTTGTCACTGCCATTGTTCCAGTCTGCGATACCAAACAGCATACATACCTAAACCTCTATGTGCGTCGCCTCTGACTTTATTGAAAACAAACGAAAACTGAAACGGAACCGTAAGAAACACTTTCTATGATAATTATTCGTGTGCTATGTTAATGGGACAGATAAAGTTATATCTAGATCAACCGAATGTTTCATCATTCCTGTGATGTTATTGTCCTCGTAATAACGGTAAGTCCTTTTCTGAATGTCTCCCTCGAAGGTTCCATAAGCGTGCATCCGCGTTCAGGTACAGAGCCCTAATTTGGAGCGATCTGAAGTGTATAGCGCATGAGCCACTACATTTAAAGCATAAGTGTAAACAGTTGAACTGTCAAGAACGGCCAGTGAACCGGGCGCGGTGTCATTGCCCCGCCAATGCCGGTAAAAAAAAACGCATTGCCTCCATCTATCTATCCGCTTGCGATGACGCCAGACGTGCACTTAGCCACTTAAAATAGAAAACCTTGGTCTTACGCGGATTTTACACCTTGTTTTACTCTCAATAATCGCTGTAGGTTTTATTATTTGCTATTAATATGTCTTGAACTAATCTAAAACCGATTGATTCAATCTTCGCTGCCATACCAATTTACATGTTTAGGGCCATCTTCATTAATCGCTTTATTGGAACCCTGCTATAAAACGATTAAGTTCAAGGGATCGCGATAGGTGTTTCTCAATTAATGGTGCCCGTAAAAAAATGGTACAACATAATTTAATATTGCAAAATATAAAATCACCAATGCTACCCGTGTGTCGTGTGACACGCAAAACGGTAACTAAAGCTTCCTTTGTTCATATTTAATCGTTTAAAGCGGTAGGAATAATTGCCCAATGTGGTTACACACCCATAATGACCGTAACCGCATCTGGTACCTTCCTGACGTCTAAAGCTGGCCAATGTCTTACTGGACGGAGTTTTTGACCGCACCAAGGCCGCCAGGATAGGGGTTCGTGAACTTTATGGCGGCATCGCGTTTATTTCGCCTATTTCTACTCGAAATCCGGTTACATTTATACATATAAAATGGAAATACAATTTCGCATACTAGATAGTTGTAACCTGCCGATATATGTACAGGGTTATTAGAACGAGGGGGGCGAATGGTGTGAGGACGATGACCTGTAGAGTGAGATGGAGCGACAACAACTGTGAAGTTCGTGCGGTTCTCTAGCAAAATGAACCATTTTGTATTCTTTGTGCATCTCAGATGAGAATGCTATCAAGCGTTTTGAAAAATTGACTTGAAATACGTTGCAATAACATAATATGACACAATGCACATGTCTTTATATTTTTTATATGTGTCATATTTGCACGAAGAGCGTTTACTTTTAAGCTTGTTTCTAAGCGTGTAGTTAGTTACACAGGTATGCCAAAGTACCGGTTTCAATTCACTGGATAAATAACGGCAGTCGCGTCCTCTACAAATAGACTTTACCTACTAGAATACGAACTCTACAAACAAACGCCAAATACTGTACATTACTAAATGTTTCGAGCTCGAAATGGACCCAAGTGTTGGTGCTGTATGTAAGTAGGTCGCTCGCGGATGGCTACAAGTGGCTATAACCTATTTTAGTTATTGCACAACTGAATCCAAGTGGATACGTTAAATAAGCTGCTACTGGCCGTTCCAGTTACTCGCTCGATCAATAATTTATCGAACACGTTAGCTGGATTGCCGCTGCCGACCAATAACCGTCGGGTTCTTACGATACAATCAATGCAGACTTTTTAATGGGGGAACAAAGCTAGCGGTGACTACCCATTGTCTTTCCTTGTTCCAACATGGAAAGTATCTTTATTTCAAATCTTCACTTAACCGTTCTAGAATAATTAAATATTTATTACCCAGGTTCATGTCACTGCGAAGGGTCAAAACTGAAATAAAGCTGCATTAGAGCTTTTCTTTAATAGAAAACTCAATGTAGCCAAAATTGCGGTAAAAAGTCATAAACACATGTAATTAGCGTTGCTTCGCTTAGCTTTTAATCCTTTTCCCGGTTAATTGTCAATTATGTTGATCTACGTAACGATGTAATTTATGAGTTTGCTCCGAAGCTATCAATAACGCGGTAAAAGTATAGATCTCTAGTGTGGTAGTAACTTTGACTAATTAATTCTTGAGTAGCTTGTGCAACTTCCTGCTCTACTATGGTTCTATCATAAAAATAAAATGAGCCGCGTTCTTCCCTAATCCACGGGTATTTATGTGCTCCGCAATCTCCATTCTGACATATTTACTATCCCAGCAAGATGTAACGTAGGACAAAATATGTCGCGACGTCAAATATTTGAGCAATTGACCGTATCATGTGTTCGTTTGGCGCAGAACGGCCTACATTCGCGACCTACTTTGATATCGTAATCGCTCTCGGAGACTTGAAGCGCTCTATTTTTCAATTCACTGTCATGTTTTCATTTACGATGTCGCGTCGACGTAATAACGTTAAGACGGGCAGGTAAATAAATACGTAGATACAAACAAACACCTTCGCGGAAACGGTCGTGGAAACGTTTAGATTTGTAATCTGCCCATTTGAATGATGTGACGTAGAAGCCAAAGTCGGTGATAATTTGATTAATATAAGTACCTATTATAAAACTCTAAACGCCTCGTTACGGGTCGTTATGTCACAGTGATTGCGTGATTGCGTAACTGGTAAATTGAAGCGCAATTGGTGGACAAAGGGCACGCGCAGTGAGGGCGCGGCGGCGACACGCCGGCACCGGCGCGGGCGCAGCGGAATCGGCCGGAGTACCCACCGGGAACTACATGCGTGTCGGCCGTAGGGTTGAGGGGTCGCCGGGCCAGCGACTACCGGATACCCACACACATAAATTAGCATGCCCCGCTAACAGTACAAGTATCCTGTGGCCCGTGACACTAATACTATGCAAACGAATGCATAATTTGAGTCGTAGTAAAATGACAGCCATTAATTCCACTACTAGCGAGGACGAGATTTTATATCTACGGCTCGGTCGGCCGCTATCCGGCCCGTGGGTATTATTAGACGTTTTATATACGTGTTTTAGTCGAGATGAGGGAATGGAGGTCACACCACAACGATGGGGACCGCGGCTGTTACCGGCTCGCTAGTTCCTCGTCCACAGTTTAGGCAGCAGCTAGTGCTAGACACAGCTAATATAACTGTTTAGCGAGTCACTGCGTGCCAGAGCGAGGAGCGATCCGCGCGTCTACTGCCTTCCGCGTTTGAAAATAGACCCGCGAAGGTCGAACCATTATTGGTGTTTGTGTTGAAACTTACCGCTATCATTTAATACTGCAAACTTAGAGCTGGGTCTAGCATACGTATGATTTTTTTACAACTGACAATCTAACGGGGTATGGAACGAATTTGTGAACATGTTTTTGTTGGCAGTTCGATTTAATACGTTTACGAGGTCCACAAGTTTGGGTGAATAATTTGAAGCGCCGAGTACCTGTCGCTCTGGTCACGTTGATCACGCGTAGTATTTCTTAACTCACGTGACCCGTGCTTGTGTGTCGAGCTGCCGAGTCTGATTCGAACTGCCTTATCGACCTTTGTTATCACTTAGATAAATATTATGTTCTTAGATAGAGCATGATCTACCATTTAGCAATACCTCGAGCAAAACTTTGAAAGATCTCAATAATGTAAATCGATCAGTACTTAAGTTACTGTGGAATTCTTCATGTGTACATTGTTCTTCAAAAATGTTGTACATATTTTCTTAGACGGAAGCATTATTTACACAATTTAAAATTTCTTCAAAACCGAAAACGCTTTCCGCATTTTTTGCAAGTTATTGTAAAGATTCTAATGTCGAGGCTATTCTCATTGATGAGTGACGTGATGGCACGTAGAATTCTCGTCACCACTTAAGGCTGATTAAGAGTGGCGCCACGATCGGACATTAATATTCCCTCGAAAACAATTGTGTAAGAGTCGAGGTATAGTGCAACGTTTTAGTCACGGGGCTTTAGTCGTGGCGTGTACTTTGCTGTCGTAATTACAACGGCCATGAGTACGCGGAAGTCTCCGCTGCGCAGATAACGTTTGGCGTACTTTATCAAAGCCAGAGATAATGCGGCCTTCGCGTCCCTCGTAAGTACAGGCAGCGTCACTTATCTAGGGCCCGCTATGGGACCAATTGATTACTTTATCATAGCTCCACGTTCTTCCGCATACGAAATTTATCCATCAGTTTTCATTAACCTCTACGTGATAGCCTGATTTTTTACCGATAAGAGAAATAACGATATTAAAATGGTACTTGAATTTCAATTGTAACTTAAACTCAAACAAACATTTTTATTTTTGTATTTGATAAGAGAAGTTTTCTAAATATCATAGGTGATTGTAATGCTTACCTTTACGCAGATGGAATTGAAAGAGATACATATTTGCATAATAATTGTAATAATCGTAAATCTATTCGTATTTAAGTCTGCTTTTAATTTAGTTACACTTTCTGTACCCAGTACATGCGTGTGTGACTGTGTGTGTAAACTACTGCAGTGTGTGGTTTCATTTACTTACGTCGTATCCGATATTAAAATCTACGCTTGAGTATTTAGACAAGGCATTGCTAAAGCGTGTGCAAAAACTACTAGCTACGCAACGCTACGAGTGCTACGAAAATTGCTACGAGCTATAAAATATTTCTTTGCAGAAAAGTGGGATTGCTGCATATCGACTGACATGCAGATTTTCAATTTAATAAATTTTAAATTTGGAAGTCACCTATTACAATAAAAGTCAACAAAGTGTATTAAGTATTTATGTCACTGTCTGAACACACAAGGCTATTTGAACAAACTACAATGCAGAGAGATGACATAATATTTTATTTAATCGTTTGAAATTAAAAAAATACGACAATACTACAGGTCGTATTGTGAAAACGGTCTAAAGCAGCTGGTGAGGCATTCTGTTCAAACAGTCTTTGTTTATAGATGACTCGATAATAATCTTATTGTTCTAACGATCGATTAATTATGACAACTCTATTCGGTTGTTGAATCAAGAGCTCTAGGAAGACTAGGAACTATTGTTATGGTATTAAGGTACTCATATAGCTTTATAAAATTATCAAATGCAGATTTTGAAAAATGTAAAATTCAGCCTCATAATTTTATAATCACACGTCAGAAATTACAGCTCTAAAACTATTACTAACTTTTTCTAAAACATCAAGAGAGGGAAGTATAATTTTAGTTTTTAAATTGTTGTTAATTGAGTTCATAATTTGGGTTGATTTTTTAAATATTTCACAGGCGCCTGTTTGTGTTTCTATGTTATTTTAATTTCCTTTTAGTGGGCTTATTGAGGTTAATAGAGTCGCAGGCTCATTTGTCAAAAGATGATTAAATACTTTGTGTGTCATAGAACGAGTATAGCCTCACCTCATTTGCATGAAGCAAAGTGCAACATTGTTTCGCTAAGGTTTATTACTGGATGCCACATCACTCGTTGGATCTTACCTACTAGTGTATATGACGAGGAAGGTTGCACGTGGCCATTAATGCTCCTCGTGCAAAGCCGGCATGCGCTCAAGCCTCGCCGTTTCCCTTATCGTCAATACGTCGCGGTAGTGATTTTCCTCCGAATCCACGCGCCAAAGGCCGTACACTGACATTTCAGTAATATTTTAATGCAAAACAAGGCTATACAACAACTAAGTATAATTTTAAATCCGCGTTCTTATAAGTCTTAAATAACGCATTTAATGACCGGCGAGTGCAACAAAATAGCTTCCTTTTATTTGCAAGCCTGTTACCGTGACAGGCAATTATTTAGTCGGAGTTATGGTCAGTGGAGATTGTCGGAAGGGGATGCCGAAGTTACGCAATGATCTGTGTTCTCTGCGCGTGAGGCGTAATGCAATAAGGGCGATATTGCCATGACACCGGTGCCACCGTACGTCATCACGGCACCGGAATATCAGTGCACGTCAAGGCACCGCACAAGCGGTGTATAGCAATTATAGGTACCGTAGTTATATAGGCAGAGTAGTTATGTAAAAAATAACGTGTTCTGGTATGATCGGAAAAGTTTCTAGTGAAATTACTGAGCAAAACTAAACTATCTGCCGGTGACAAGCGTCTTTTGGTGCTATTTTTTTCATAGTCACGTTTGATAGCAGGGTTAGGTACTGTTTTGAGTAGTCTTAGTAGTAGTAGTAGATTAGTGACCTAGAGTCACTATTCTACTATGGATTGGTTTACTATCAATTGCCTAACTTTCTCACCTCGTCGATCTATTAAAAACCTGTCCTTTTTATGTACTTGTGATACCCAACCTAATGAATATGCCTAATATTACTATGACTCCTCTACCTCATTCATTCCTTATCAAACGCCATATTTCGTTCGATTTCAGTCCACCTGGCATATGTCACTCGTCGGTCATACGCGTATTATCGTATAGCAGTTCTATTAGCGCCGCGCAACGTTGTTTCTCGGTAACTATTGACTGCAACAGCAATAAAACTTCCATCGGTGAGGACATCAAATAGACATATAATCGTCGTTGTAATAATAGCCGCGAGCTGCAATAGTTCAATCGGCAAACGTTCTTGGAATGGAATAATGAAGCTAGGAGCGAGCGGTAGGCGGCTCGCATCACGACGGACACCACAGTACTTGTGCACTTTTACGTAGAACAAAGGACTCCCTGGGAACTATTATCGCGCTTGACATACTCGGCCGACTGTTGCCTCTCCTAATTGCGTATGTATGTATGTGCGGTGTAGACGCACGCACGGTTGCAGTCTTGCTATTCATTTTCACCTTCGTCCACTGAATTTGCAATCAAGATTCTCAACTACAAAGCGACAACATTTAAAAATAAATTTGCATCCGGATACAGATTGCTGTACAAATATTTGCATCGCATGCAGGCATAATGCTGGCAAGGCCTTGCTTCGCTCTAATAGCCGTGTCCTCAGCCAAGGTCTGCCGGCTGACGTCAGGCACCTACGCTCGGTAACAAGAGATTTGCACCTACATAGTAACTACATCTATTCTATACTTAATATATGCACCCGTTACGAACGAACGAGAGGTATGAGCTCCTTATGAGAACGCTGTAGATAGTCATCGGTCAGGTGTGCGTGAGTATAATAAGGTTCGATTTTTTTTAGATAGAGCGATGTCCGAGGGAGGACAGCGGCCCGGTTGGCGTAAGTGGTGCGATGGAACAGGTTCCGCACGGATCACATGTGGCGGGTCGCCGACCCCGGCGGCCGGCGACGATAATCCGAGGAGCCGGCGACGCTCGCCACCGGCACTCCACTTCGCCGGCCGGCGCACCCGGCCATCCCGCCGTAAAAAAAGAATCAATCACGCAAAACGCGTTACTCCGGGGAATCTAAGCAATTATTCACTCGTCCGATACACATCAATGTAGTTAACATAACGGACTGTAGGAATTTCAATTAGAACCTATCCATGCCTGTTTCTGAGAACATCTTAACACGTGAGTTAATCTAGATGACCAAATTAGAAATGCGTCATGGATACAACTGGCAATATTAGGAGTCACGCAGCTAATGAGCCTCGTATTTTTTTTTGCAACAAAAAGTCGGAACTAGAAATAGACCGCTGTCGTCGGTGTAGCGTCGCAAATGGGTAATATGCACGAGTAGGTACTAGAACAGTTGGCAACGAAGCCGATGTGATCATTCTGCTCGGCGACACCGCGTCTGGGGCATGCCATTGTGTTTCGTTGCACCAATAATAGTCGGTTAGCAAGCGCAAATCGTTCGCGTAGGCGACCGGCGCACCGTATGCATGATAATGCGATGAAACCAAGAAATAGAGACCCTAATCTCATTTCAATAATCGAAGAGAATGACAGCTCCCTTAAGATTTGCATTATGGACGAGGCAAAATAGGTCAACATTGTCAATGCAAATATAAACCTCTAAATTGAGCAAGAACGACGATCGTCAGTAGTTTAATTCCCTATTTTCTTACTATTGGTTACACAGCCGTATGAATTCGTGTTTCCATGTGCGACAACAAATCAAGGGTACTTTGCACCTGAGTCAATTTGTCGACGTCAGTAAGTAAGTGTTCAACACTCTTTTACATACTATCAGACGTCATTGAATATATTTCAATAAAATAAAAACTAAAAGCTCGATGTTTCGTTCGACGTTCTTCGTCGAACTTGCGAACTGATTTATGATTGCATGTAGCTTTGAACTTGAAGGTCTTCTAAAAATATTAGCTCGTCCGTCAGGACTGGGAAAAAACAACGTCATCAATCTGTTAGAGGCTATAATGCCGCAGAACGTCGCTCACGATAGGTCAAAAAGAACATCTGAAAGTTAACGACGCGGCCGATATTTGGGTTGGTCAGTAACATTTGGGATTGCAATTATGTAAATTAGGCTACGTCACGCGGACTGAAACGTGTTCAGAGTGTAGTCATAATATGAATCGATTGATCATTAGACGGTTCTGACGCTTCTTTCGAGACGAATGATCAACGCTTCAAGTAGATCTCGAGTAGTTGTTCCGAAGTACACCGTACAAAAGGGTTACGTAATTGGAATAGTGAGAAGAGTTACATCTCCAGTCCGCCCACCGTTCGTGCGGCCGCCAACAATATGTACAAGGTTAACACAGCGTGGGCAAGCGACTCGCGCCAACACCAGAATAAGTACAACACACCATTGTATTAAAACTGCGCCACTCTATATTTATTCGACCGTCTCAAAGAAGGGTAATGTTTTAGAGTGGACCCAGTTTGAATCATTACGAGTCCTTGAATTTACTTTACTAAACTAAATAGTAACTTGTTACATATCACCACTTAAAAGTTCCGTTTATTTATTCAAGTTTTCTACAATGTTAGCGTGAATTATTATTCTTAACAAATTCGTCTTCAAACGAAATTCCCTCTTCTATGATTTAAGCAAAATACTTAACAAGATATAATTCCACAAAACCTTCTTCTGTCTTGTTTACTTATACAGTTATTGAACTTGACAATCAACTCAGAAGTTTGTAATTAATTGAGAGAATTGTTTAACTGATTAATTAACTCCCACACCGTGTAACATAATATCTGAAAATTATCACTAACATAGATCACAGTTAAATTAAAATGGAGGTTTCAATTGTTTTCCTCGCAACTGCGTATGCGCATAAGAACAGGCGTGTTAAAATAAACCTTTGTCACTAAATAATAAGACTCAACTCAACCAGCTTCATGTCTAGAACCTGATACTCACACATGCGTACTTATAAATACCGTTTTAGGGTCATCCGACGACAGAATTGTCAACTGGTTCCATTAAAAGCAATAACCGCGATACGCGTTTAAAATTGGTTCCGTATTTAATTGTACGATAAGCTTAATTGTGACTTTATGCTCGTGGTCCTGACACTACCTAATCCATTTAAATAAACTGGAAAATCTAATATTATGTTTAATGCTTTAAGTGTTTTAGATAATTAGTTGCTAGTTGGCAACATAATCAATATGTAAGCTTGGCAGTGCTATACGCTTACATTGTATAAGGTAAGAGACACACGCTAATTGAATAGAGACGAGGTACGTCATACCTGTCGAGAAGCGCGCCTGATAGTGGTCGCGAGTTGTGACAGAGCAATAAACACATTTATGTCAATTTTACAATGGTGTTGCATAATCGGCCGCTGCGCCTTGACATTGTACGACACAGTGAACTGCGCACGTGGATCGTAAATCATAACATTATGTGCACATGCGTGTTAACTGCTTATCTGCTTGTTTCACGAGCATAGAGCCAAAGCCATTCGCACTCGGGAAAATCGATTGTAACTATTATGCATTTCAAAGTGTGAACACTCCTTTACCGCACTGAAATCGGCACGTGTAGCAACTTTATGTCGTCTCATCTCAGTTTTGTGAGGTACCTTTCACAAATAATCTATGTGCAATTGAGAAAAAAAATTGCTGTATCTTATCAAATGAGTACGGGCCTTCACTGCTCAGAAATTGGCACAAGGTTCAATTTTTTTTATCTGTTCACAGCTTTTTAAGCCCATGACTTTAGTTAATAAATGGATTATAAAATATTAACCGTTGTCGTTAGCGAGACTAAAATAAACACAGATTTTAAAAGTCCTTGTAGCAAATTTATATTAGCGAGCCGAAAATGAACCATAAAAATTTGACGTGTTTGTAGCACCGTAGCTCCCGAATGGCTGAACTAATTTTGGTATGGTTTGAAGAGTAAATTACTCGGGAGTGTTTTAGCTATGTTTCATCCAAGTAGGTGCAGCTGTTTCAAAGTTATCAGCACTTTTGTTGCCTACGAGTAGGAATCTTAGACGCGTGAAAAGCAAACACCCATGTGTTTGCAAACACCCATGTGTTTGCTTTACTTGCAAATTGCGTTGGGGGTTTGTTAAAGTCTCCTTTGAATGTATAATACTTAGTTGTACAACAAGAGTTTCACAGTCAGTACACTAATTGTTTCAGTTGTTTATGTGTACGATTTATCGACAGAACTACAGCAAAGTAGCAGAACGGTGGCGCACATTTGCTACAACACGTGTTGCAAATGTAGATACACACAGTAAACATATATTATGTCGGTAGGTACTTGATATCGACCAAGTGCATAAAGTGTCACTGACTCCTTATCTTATTTCACGCCTTTGAATAGACTATAATAATTCTTTATAGGATTTTAACTGCGCATCAAACACAGTGTGCATAGATAAAACCTCTGCATAAGATAAATGAGACAGATTCATTACAATTACTGAAGCAACCGAGTTTTTCAACAAAATTATACCATTTTTTATATAATGGACTAGACTCTATATATCTATTTCTGACCTTAGCTCTATGAAATTTAATGAACTATGTAGATCTAAATAAAAAGGCTATATTATAATTACTATAAACAAACAATTCAAATTAAACTAAAATAATAAATGGCAATTGGAAAAATATATTTTAAATAAGACAATGTTAATGAATTAAAGTTAAGCTGGTTACTTTGCAAACTTACGCTGACTTCACTGCTATTACACTATGCACTCGTTGCTTGACAAATAACTCATAAGCTCGTAACTAAGCCTGCCGAATATGAATAAGTTTGAAACTCAAACATACAAAATGAGTTTGTCCAACAAAGAATCACAAGAAGTGTGTAAATAACAGGATATTAAATCACAGGTATCCTGTGTTAGCTCTCGTGTCGTAACACCACTTAGCAGGATTTGTACGTGCAGTAATACCAACGAACACCTGTTGCAGGGTGAAAGTTGCATAAAACCACCTCTCTAGCGATATCTCGCCAAAGGCACGCTAATATATTATCTCTTAAGGAAATTGGACAAAGGAACCGATAGGTACGTAATTGCAAGTTACGCTTACGACACAATGTACAATAGCTTGACATTTACTCAGGATCGAGTCAGCAACAGGGAGTGCATCTGGGGATTGAGTCATGCATGCGTCACAAAGAATTATTGCAGATAATCATTTCTAAGCGGAAACTGGAAATGTATCTAATTAATTCTTTTGTATGCGAACTGCAAGATTACCTACATTGGTACAGTCAGTGCCATCGTGTCTTGGTCATAAATAAAGTCCATATTAATTATCTGCAGTTAATTTGTAGGCTAACATGATCTCGATGAAAAAATCTTTTGTCCTCGACAAACAAAAAATTGAAGTAATTCAAATTGTGTAATTTAAACAAATAACAATTCTTAAATGCAAATATGGTTATAGCACGTCGACTTTGTAATACGAAAGCGAGTAAAGTGTGTCACGGTCTAATTGAAGTTCTTAGTGACCGGCCACGTTCCACACGACATATTTTCGTAATTTAGACATTAAGTCCGCTATTCCTCCTGGTACTCAGTAGACGTGGTTATAATAATCATCCTCGCCTAGAATAAGATGGAGACAAAGACTTGTTCTGTATAGGTGGCCTTTGTTCGAGTTTTTGTTCGGTGGCTCGACGCTTGCAGTTTCCTAGTTTTTGTTGCATTAGATCTTGAATAGCGCTTACCCGTTTTTTGCGTGGATGCATGTCTTCATAGTCCATGGCGATGCCTTCGTCACTGAAGGAGGACGAGGCGGGGGGCGGGGAGGGTGTCCCGGAGCGCCACGATGAACCTGAGCTGCTGCTTGCGCCCGGAGACACCGAGGAACGACCTCCCCATGATGCGCCTGAACAACAATATAGACCATTCAGCAAACATCTTCCTTAGACATACAGTACAAACATACGTTTACAAGCCGGCATGATGAAAATGAAAGCTGCAATCTCAACGTTTTGTGTTCATAATTGTATGCTGAATATTAATTAATGCGCTGCGGCGACTGCTTTGTTGCGATTTAAAAGAACTCTCAAATTCAAAAAAGAGGAGTTGAATAAGACGTAATAAATTGCGAAACGGAAGTTTGCCGCCACTTTCACTGGCAAGCACGGCTATTTTCTAGCGGCACACATGCTCGAACCGGCAGCCGTCGTTCTTTGGAATCGTTAAGTTTTATGGGAGCCGTAAAATGAAGCCCGAAGCTGCACGCCGTGATTGCATAATCCTCTGTGCACTTGCATCTCAATTAGGCTAATGTTTAAATCAAATTACAATCGATGTATATCATTAACAATATGGACGATTTCTGGTGTTCGAAACGGCTCAACAGAAAAATACTTTGTCTGAATTAACAAAACATAATGGATATTGAATAAAACATGTAGAATTTACGAAGCGATCAATCTTCTTCGGACAACCCGCATTTTAGTCGGTTCATATTAAATTAAATCTTACATGGACAGTACAAAGTTTTAGCTGAGAGAAGATGTAAATTCGCAGACATCGTTTCAAATATGCTATTCGAGAAATGGAACTTCTGCTCGAGCTCATCATGAGACCAGTGTTAAACAAAATACCTGTCTAGACTCCGTCTAGACACAGTCTAGACACAATCCACATTTTGAGGGTTTTACACGGGATTGGTCGAGCGTATATTAAACAAAATTAATATTCCCTTTAACGTTACAGTTCGCACAGACAGGTGTGTTAAAAATTAAAGCAGCTAATGAAAAGTTTAGAATTTTCCGTTACATAAAGTGTACACAGAGGTGCGGGTCATACGCGCGTGTCTGCGCCCGCCTATGATGTAACGGTGATGATGCAATTACAATGATTATAAATATGTGGGAATAGTGTGACTACCGGTGCTGGGGTCCAGCGCGAATCAGCACAGAGGTCGGTGTCGCGGGGAGCTCGATGTGTAGTGTCCAATGTGTCCGAGTGTCGTGGTCGACTTACTGGGGCGCGGCGAGTTGGGCGAGCAACTCAGTGACATGAGGACGAGCGCAGCGTTGCACTCGTTCATGTCGGTGCCGTCGCGATGTTCCGAGGCGGGCTCGCCGTAGCCCTGGTCACACGAGCTGCTCGGCCCACGCTTGCGAGATCTGCCAGAACAAAAAGAAACCTTTAACGATACTTCTTTTAAACTTCAAACTACAAACTGTTTGCAGCAATAAGTACAGATTGTTTTCATCGAAAATTTTTGAGATCTAGCAAATTGCGATCTGTTTGATCTAGTTTTTAAGTCCACTGCATATGTGACCTAATTTTTCATGAGGTTGGCAGACTATCTGAAGCTAATACAAACAAATGGTGCAACTTTCGATAATTCTAAAAGGCTAATATAAAAAAATGTTTGTCTGTAAAGTCGGTTTACTGACGATAGAACGTAACAACGTCTTAAGAAAATACTGATGGAATGGTAGCATTTTTCAAAAGAAAATTTTAATTTCATTTGTTTAATAGATTTGTATGTAAAAAGTAATGAGTAGAATTTAGTCATTTTCAATCAAAACAATGCAAAAAAGCTTTTAGATGCCGGGGATCGAACCCGGGGCATTTCACATGCAAAGCGAATGCTCTACCACTGAGCTACATCCCCGCTTGAACTACTGGTCGAAATAATTAATACAACTGTAACAAACATGCGGCGAGGTAACGACCGACGGTAACGACCGACGGTAACGGTACATGACGTCATGTTTTGTGGGCGTGCAGCCGGCTTCATCGAATTATAAGACGTTATCACGTCAAAATATTATCGAATCAACAGTTGTACCAAAAAGTATTTTTCCCACAGTTTACCAAAACCTTTACATAATTTTACTGGTTTTATTATACTAGGTATGCACATAAAGTATATAACTCCGATGTTCTATTACATTCAGTAAAGTTATGATACAAAAAATATGTCGAAAACGCAATGTTAGGAAACATTATTATTTTCGTTGGCAAATTTCATCAAAACTGTGTAAATTTTATTGAATGTTATAGTAGTAACGATGAGAACTGCCTTGGTGGCAAAGGTTACAGGATGTCCTTATTTACTTTTTTTTCCAAAGGTTATAGTAATTTGCTAACTGTGCAACAATTGCGTACGAATGGTAGCTTGAGCACGTCCACGTAACACCTCATTTTTTTTTGTGCCTTATTACTTTCCACGCAAATGTTAATAATGTTGTTTTCATGCATACAACCACAGAGCTCATAAATAATTTACCTATCTTTATAATTTGAACCTAATACTTATGTAATGGTACAACTTGTTGATAGAGTCCGTCTGGACATGAAGCATCATTTCTAATGTCTATTACAATGTCAAGCAGTAATTTCTGAAAATTATTCTGTTTTAAAAATCTTTTGTCACATATATAATATAGTGGCGTTCTTACCGGTAGTATAACTACACATATGTACATTTACAGTTAAATGTTAGCCATGCCAATCTTTGTTCCTACATTTGAGCATAATATGTAAATTACTTCAGGGAATCAGGTAGACACATTCCTATGCATACTTATAAAGTATGTCTGTCTGGCTATCGATCTTTCTGGGAATGGTTCACCTTTCTGGGAAAAATCAATAAGAAATTCAGTTTATCCATTTAGCTCCACGACAACGGTACAATAGATAAATACGAGATCATCGAGAAAGCACGCACACCGCACATACAGTGTTTGAACAGTGCTAAATCCAGTAAAAGAATTTAGACGGCATGCATTCGATTTCGTAATCCCAAAGACTGAAGAATCTGAGTCACGATCAACAAGTCTAGACTAGGTCCAAATTAGTCTATTGACCCTGCGAGATACGAGCTTTTAGGAGGTTCGAGAGTGTGGGTCGTTGGGGGTGCGTCAGGTTGCGCAACAGACCGGCGCGACCTAAAAACGTAGACATTGTAACAAGTCGTGTAAGGACGCAGGCTTAGCTGGGAGCGATCACCCTCCACCTTCGGCAAGGAGGTTCGTTGAACCACCGGCGCACGCCGCGCCGGCCGGTGCGCTGCTGAACGACCTACCCCAGCTAGGGTTACGGACCGTCTAGGCAGCTGACTCCGCAGCCCTACGACTGACGACCTAGGTCGATCCACTCCCACCGTTCACGCCGATGTCTTGCCTTTGAATTAAACGGATTTTGTTACTAGAATGACCGGCAAACTGGGCTTAGCGCTATTTTTTTTTCTATGGAATTACGTATTCCTTCTTAATAATATAAACGCGAAAGTTTGTAAGTATGGATGGATGGATAAATGTTACTCTTTCACGTCGTAAAGTTTGAACGGATCGGGCTAAAATTTGGAACATTACAGATTAAAGGCTGGAAAAACACATAGGCTACATTTTTATCCCGAAAAAAAAAACAGGAACGATGAGAACGGAAACTACGCGAGTAAAACTGCTGGTATAAAATAATACGAAATAAACTTTAAAAGGTTAAAAGATCCGTTTACGAGAAACTGCATAAAATATAACTCCTACATAAATACATTCCGAAATACCAATCATATTTTTTTGCCAATTTTTGTCTTGCTTGCTTTATTGTCTTCAAAAATATTTTTCTCAAATTAGTAAAGATTAATGACCACTCGAACAAAAGACTTGTTTATCAAAATAATTTAAAAGTGACTTTAAAAAAGTGCATAAAATCAAAATGCGAACGTACTCTAGTTGTTTATTAACGATTTATGTTCAACAAATAGAAACGAACAGCGAATAAAATTATTAGTTGTTTGTGCCAATGACTTTGTATAATGACGCAGTTGTTGCCATTCATAAATAAATAGGTGAAAAACACGGAGCTGAATAAATATGTATGTGTGTATAACTTCAGTAATTTTGTGCGACATAAATTTTGGCACACTTGTTTGTATACGTCAATCCATAGTTATCATGAAGCTACGTCTTTAATTTGTCAATGCCAAAGTGATAATGATTTTGTACCTATAGTAATGTAGATTATATCAGTAAATCGTATAAATAAAAATAATCACAGGTCGAATGATGGTTAAGGGTTCTCGGTTTCGTAAGTCGAATGATAAGCATTGACCGCAAGGGTATCGACACTGCAGGCTTTGAACTCGACTGTGATGAACCTTTAGGCACGGCGTTGCGGGCGGGAGGCCGCGGCCGCCGGCCCGTCCTTGGCGGAGGCGCCGCCCCCGCGGTCGTCATCCCGAAATTTCGCGATCTCTACGCACTTTCACCGAGAAAACGACCTCTCCTCGTAAAATGACCTCTCCTCACAAAACGAATTATAACTACACACAAATTCGTGTACATTTACATTGACCATCGATCTAAGTACGATTCGTTTAAGAGCAGAGCGATTTGGCTTTTTACCAAGTGATTAAACACAATGCAAGAAAATTCGTAAACGTTTCGCCGGCTCGGAATTCGAATGTATTTAAATAAGCGACACAGGCGACCTACGATCACCCTAGATACAAGGTGTATTCACCCCGCGCCGCTGACCTTCCATCAGGTTCGTTATCCGATCTAAAATAGATGATAAATACAAACGTTGTAGGTCATTCTAAAGCTATAGCGTACTGCATCGTAACAATACTCATTTTAATTCATTTACAGGTTAATCACCGTTTAGAAGCGATACTTCACATTCACCTGTCCGGATACAATGTCCTGTTAACGGACTCATGTTATATCGGACTAGCGCTGGCGGCCCATCTTAATATCCTTTAAAATGTAATATTTAAATATATTCTAAATATTATTTTGAACCTTGATCTGAGGTGAGATCGATGTTTATGGACGATTTTTGCTAGGAGTACGTAAATAACTGTAGTTATCAGATTGAATCAGCGTGGGTGGGTGTGCGTAGGGATCTGCTCGGGTCGTTATCACCGATTGTGACCGTCTTGGCCTTCGAGGTGACATTGCTTTTTACCCGTGATAATGAGGATACCAGTGTAGCCGGTCCACTCACCCCGACTTACTAGTCTCACGTTTTCCACAGTGACGTAATATCAATTATATTTAAATAAGTTGTTTACTCACACATGAGTGCTATCAGTATAAAAACCGAATATTTCCGATTTGTCATCGGCGTGTGGCGATGACGTTCAAACACTTGTGGTTCTTATTTCTCGATAAGAGCAAAAATATTTCTCTGGTTGTTTACGAAATGACAGTGATAAATTTCGCCACGGCCGCCACCGGCCGGCAGCTGTACACATTCGTACTACACACGTAGCATTGAAAACGGCCTTGCCGCTCGTTGCCGGTTTCAAAACTCATGACGAAAACTAAAATGTATTGTAATTGCAATATTATGCGCAAATTTTATATCTTACGTTGGTAACTCTGGCGAGAGAACGCGGTGGCTTCGGTGAGGTTCAGTGTAACGAACGTGGCCGAGTCAAATGGGATCTAATGACGATTTCACTTCGCCACGTCCGCTTTCGTAGAATTTCTTTTACTGCACGTATCTACTACGCATGCACTCTGAGTCGGTGGAGTCGTCATAAATGCCTCTGGCGCACCGCTGCTGAACATTCCGCGTGTTACATAAATTACAGACGTAGTCAGACGATAAGCAGTCGACGTATGCCTTATAACAACCGGCTAATAATAGAGAAGGTTCGTCCGACGAAGTACTCGAAACTTTTTATCTGTAATACCTACTCGTTTCAACCTAACATTACGTAATTTAACGATCGCTTCCTGCTCTGCAGAGTCAATGTCATTTTATGATAATGAATTTGAAAAACAAACTGTAGACCTTCGCGGCCTATTGTTTGTGCAAGCCGGTCGTCAATGCTGGTAATTGTCGTGTAGTGGAGTTTCGGACTCGGAGCGAATGTGTTTTTTGTTGGGTTGATGTAGGTCGGGGCGCGTTTTTTCCGCGGAATAAAAAACGAATCCGGCGTGATCGAGCTCGCTAGCTCTGGGCTGAGCTCCCGCCCGCTCCCCCGCCGGTGAGGTCATCACTGCCCGCCACCGCCTCGCGCTGGTATTTTAGCATGAGTTTACAATATTATCTCACAACGAGCATTTTACGGAATCGCATATTCAGTCTTTTTGTAGAAGTACTCGTATGCTCAAAATCGATCAAACAAAATTGTAAACGAGCCTCTGCGGCAAAATTCAAGTTTCTAGGTTTATCCGCGTAGTTGCTATGTTGTCTGATCTGAATAATTTTATTTTGTTAGATTTCAGTTAGTCTGTGGATGTCTTAAAATCAAGCAAGAATCTATTTCCTCAAGGAAAACGCGTTCCATCTTATACATCTTATACATCGTCGCTTTCCATCGAGATTGAGTTCTTTAGTAAAAAACAAAAATATGAGGCATCAATTTGACTTTCATGAACAAGAGTAATATCACGTAAACTTCATGTGACAATATTAAATGGATCATAAAGTGGAGAAGACCAAGCTACGTACAGTTAACAATAACCGCCGACAGACAAAGTCAAAGGTTGAGGTGACCTATAGTAGGCACAACGGCATGAAATATGTTGTGGGTATTATAGTTACTGTCCTATAGTGACGCACTCGGCACAATACAGTGTCGATTAGCGTATAGCGAGCCGGTTCTCTGAAATTAGGGAGTAATTGCACTCGTGAAGTTTTTGTTCCCGTCGATCGGTGGAATAACCTGCAGGTAGGTCGTCAGAAAGTCAGCGGGAGGTGAACATTCAGTGAGTAATCATTTTCCCGGTAGCCAACGCGCGCACGGCCGAGTCCTTTGTTCAATGCCAAGTTCTCTCTGACGAAATCCAGCACCTTGACATGGTGCTAACAATTTCTTCGAACTTACGAGCCTGAGTGAAGCCGAGCGTCAAACGTAGAAACTATTAATTAAATCGAACACGTTGCATAACGTTGAATACATTTTTGTAACACTTTCCCAAGGTAGCGGCACCTGCCAAATGAGATAACGGGCCTCTACGGCCAACGAAAGCAAACGTGTACCCGATGAGAAAGTGCCACGCCACCTCACTACTCGCGCGCAGCGGGCCCGGCGGCGGCGCGCGCCTTCTCTTTGCATGTTGCGCAAACGCATGCGGAATGTAACTCATGTCTTTTACCTTTATTTTGTAGCACTATTTAAATGCGTCGCTCCGTCGCTCTCATTTTAGAACGTGAATCAGTTCACCATAACGTTTGGATTTTTTTTTGGCTTCAAAAACATGGTCTCGCTAAGAAACGATGTAGGCTTGAGACTTGATGGCCGTCCCAGACACCCGGACGTCTCATTACCATACAACAATCAATATTCAATAATGTATTCGCAAATATAGATACGAAAGCGTTTATGAAATTTCAATTGTCATTCGTCCCCCTTTTAAGGATGCACACGGTCTTTATTTGGTTCGGGTGACGCTGATTTTTGTTAATCCAATTCATTGATCGTCCCAAGTCCCAATTGATTCATTTACTAACCATAAAACAAAGGTAGATCCATAATCGAAGAGTTTTCGAGTTCGAGTTATCTTGTTATCGATAAGTACGCTCAACTTTTGTATACATTTCAATGCAGGCGGTGACATTGAGCTATCGATAAACGTCTCTCAGAGGTGTTGCGAGCTGCTTGCGACATCAAAATGCGGGTCGTACTGCCGCCCTACTGCCCGAGTAAGGATGCTGCTTGGCAAAGGACATTAGGCATGCCGCGTTCCTCATGATATCTTAACCTAGATGGTATATCTATACATGTTACAAATGTATATCCGATTCATTGGTTTCAATGGTGCCGAATTTATTCCTGTCAGCGTTACTTCTGCCCTGACTATCGAAGTTGAAATGGTATCAAATTCAAATTCGAACTATTTGCATTTCATTCTCTGATTAGCCAAATTAGGTGTTGGTTTAGTACAGCGTTCGCGGATATCGCTGTATGCGGTATTTTTCTAGTGTGTGTGCCGTTCCATTTCGAAACTGGGTCACCGTGTCACATGGCGGCCGCGCAACTGCCGACCGAATGCGACGCCATCTTTGAATTCGGTTGATTCATGGTCCAAACGAAATAGAAACTAGTAACCGGGCACCTATTGTACTGTCTTCATTCTCCTATTTGACACAAATTTAGTTTTGTCTTTAAACAATTACAAAATAACATTAGGTACTTTGCAAAATGTTTAAAAGAAAATGAATGTTTGCAAACTTTCACTTTACCATGGCCCGCACGGTGATTGTGAAATTTGTTCCAATCACGATTGGTATTCCTATCTCCATCTATCTTTGCCTTGCCTTCACCGGCTTATTGGCTGCAATAAGGAAGCCGTGGATCAGTTTCACAGAAAATTGCAATACCGTCCAATACTTTCTTATTAACGACATTGGTTCACAAAATCGTTCGTCAAACTAAATCTTTACAACGTCTTTAGATAACTCTACATAAATCTAGTAGAAAATCATTGAATAAACGCCCACCGTATCATATTCAAGGTTTTTCAATGCGTCGTTTCTCTTGCATCTGTAAGATTTGCCATGACCTATTTACTTCAACATATTTCTTCATAGAAATAGGAATTTGCTTTGCAAGGTTCTGGTTTTAGAAAGTGATTACCTAAAAATCAAAGAAGCTATCTATGTTTCTATGTTATGTGGGCCAGGTTCAGCGCATTTTTATTAGTCTGAACAATGTTCACACAGTTTTAGAAAGTGTAGTGCGTCGTAGTAGTGACTACCATCAGTGGAGTACATAGATCTGAAAGCAGATTACTCCTTGAAGCGTCTGTTTCGTCGGTTGTTGTGAAATTTGGACCGTGAGCGGAGGCCTCGCCTCTCACCTCGCGATCACGATGAAAAGTGAAACCGCGCGTCGACAGCGTCACGTCGCAACCGTCGACTCCGTCGGTTCCGGTTCTACTGCATTAGCTACATTATAATGTCTTCTTACACAGACACCTCCATTTACGAAAGCTGTTCTTTATACCACAAAATATTTGCCCTGTCACATGTATTCAAGTTTTGCGAAATACACGATCAACATACGACTTACGCGGTCAGGAGAATCGGTAACCGTACCCAAATCTGACTGAGATCTAGCGCCTATCGTTAGGATCGCGTTCGAATCGGTAATTATGTAATCTATTGGAATTTTTTAATAGTTCTCACAATGTTGCATTGTCTGCCCCTGGCAGCGCGGCGCGCGCGAGCGGCGCGGGAGGCGGCTCCGGCCGCAGAATGTAGGCAAGTGTGACAAGGACACGCCCGTACTCTGCGCTAACACTTCCATCCAGTTTCTAACGTGCTAGGTGCTCGTTTCGCAACGCTCGCCCGCGCCTGCGCCCGCCCCACTTCGCCGATGCACACACTGCACACTGCTACCGATTACACCGAGCCAACTCGACACAAAACATGCCTGCTAACTTGGTGAGAGGCTTCTCGTACTCAGATACGTAGATTTATTATCAAACCAAACCCGGAGCTCAAATCATACCTACAGACTATTCTTCGACGTAACCTTGAGCTCAAGTATATCCGTTAGATATCGAAGTGAAAGAGCGCGGGTTTAGAGTTAAGACAAATGTAATGGGGGCGGTCACCTTGGGGAAGTAGGTTTTAACTGATGACCTACTTCCTGTAGTGGGAAACCAGTTGGTACAATCCAGATAAAGAGATTTTGCAAGGCGGCGAGCGGGCATTAGAAATGCGGTGGCCTTCCCCTGAGCTCGCAGCGAGGTGAGCCACTAGCTCAAGGCGAAATAACGTTGATATTTGTTAATTAAGCTCCCTGTTCCTCACCAGTTAGATTAGATCTGTAGTCGTGACTCTGTTGCCCCTTATTTAATTCATCTACGCATGATACGTATTGAATACGTGAGCAGTTACAATTTGCAACGTCTAATTCCGATTGATAGATAAATTGACAAGTCAACAAGGACACGTACGAAGCTTGACGTTAATCTATTCAGATTGAAAGTGAGATATATACAGAGTTACGCAGATGTAAGAAAGCGGAGAACAGAATAACGCTTTCTTATCAAGAAACTAAATCTAGAGCCAACTAGAATTCCCTAGTAAAACTGACGATTTTAAAATCGGTCGCATGATAAAATTTGTTGTACTGATAATACTATGTATCTACCATTTCAAATATAAAAGTTAATCAGGCTTCTATTGAATACAAATACTTCAAACACGGCCATTGGATGTCAGATAAGGGATAGTATAAATATTATATCAGATTGGTTAATCAAGCTGTATAATTTTCAGATCACAATCACGTAAAATACTTATAATTGTTTACTTATAAAGTCTTATTGTGAGGAGATCGACACCCAGCAGTTCTGTAATTTATCGTAAACCTTTACGTTTATAAAAACTCACTCAACCGCAAGGCATGAACTTCTTTCGTAAATCTTCCCTATTCTGTGTCAATCTTAATTAACCGCAGAATTTCTTTGTGGCGTCATTACTTTGCTGCATAAGTCTGCCAAGGTTACTCTTACTATTATGACACGGTTATTGGGTAGTTGCATACTTGTATATAGGGACCTGGCCAAAGGTGCGACACAATGGGACAACCGCGTTGGGCCTAAAATTGCATATTTAGGGCCATGCGACTCAGTTCACAGCGCTCAGTGCGCGGGAGGGAGTGAACGAGTTTTTGCTGGCCATTAAAATGCCAAAAAGTGTTCTGTAAGTCATTGGATAGTTGTAATAAATTTAAGTAGATACATACCCTTGCAAGTTCTGCGGGTTTAGTGGTACATCGATGGTGGCGGAGGCGCGGCGACGGTCACCAGCCATGTCGGCCAGACGCGCGAAGTCGGTGTCCACGTCGGCGAGACGAGCAGATTTGCGTGACTCCATCAGTCTCACTTCATCCAACCTCTTCTTCAGCTCTATTGGCGCCTGGGGGCAAAGGAAAATAAACTTTAAATATCTTACAAGTAGGTCAGTTGTTTAATAGTGTCCTTTAATTACAGTTATATGTAGGTCTCACTTAAAGCAAAGGGAGAATGAGTAGACAATTTTGTAGTCTTGCTACAATTTCATAGCTTCTTGCTTCGTGACCTCGCGTGTCAGTGTTTTTGCGACAAGGCAAAAATAATAAAATACCTACTTGGGAATTAACTGCTGATAAGATAAACTGTCTACTAAGGTGCACCGAAAGTCCGAGCTCGTAATTGTTTCGATAGCAAAATCTTGGCATAGGTGGCCGACAACCGAAAACCCAGCAATTGCTAATATTACGACTGATCGGTTTTGTGTACTTCAGTCAGTCGGAATGATTTATGATCCCAGATCGGGAACTGCGATGACAATGTAAATCATTACAGAATATTTACTGGCAGTTACTACGACAATGTATAAGTTATGGGTCATAATTTAGATAATCTTAGACTTGTGGAAGGTATGATGTATTCTAAAATAAAGGTGATATTGGGATATCGTTTGCAAAATGTGCATTGGAGAAGAGCCGTGCATGGCAACAATGGACGGAGATCAATATCGGCGACCTTCGCCCGGTCCGTGGTTGGGCGGGTGACGTCATCGCGGGTGGAACTGGAGCGCGCTGCAGCCGTGTCAGGGACTCGCACTTTGTGCGCTGCTTTGCATCGAAATACCTACATGTAAACCTCTTTACATCAGTCTATGGAGGTAACAGTTTTAGGTGAGTTTTTAAGAAGTAAAAAAGTAATTAGTACTGGTTGGAAGCGAAATGAAGACGGCCGATTTGAGAGGTCTATCACAGTACATAACGGTACACCTTATGTGTTTAACTTTGTATGAGATAAACTAACTACCTACTGAACGTTTTTGGAGATTCATTCATAGATGATACTGTACGCTGCGTATACAAGTTACGTCAAAGTCGGCAATATAACTGTCTCTCGTGATAGGTATATATTTCTGCTAAAACACCGGTGCAGTATTTTCTTCGTGCAACTGGTTTCCATCATATCATTAAGTACCGCAAATTCCTAATGTCACTAATGCCTGCCTCGAAGCAGGAAACGCATGACGCTAAGTAGTTTCATAGAGGCAAACTGGTTCGGACTCACTGTTACATTCAATAGAGAACGTGTTTAAGTCCACAATAATGGTTCATATCCATATGTCGAGATTAAGGAGACCTTTCCGCATTACATCAAAGGTCAGGTTTTTATACAAGTAATATTTATTTACTAGTTATCTTGTCCATATTAGATTGCCTTAACTCGTGACTGAGATTACTTGTGAAGGGAATTAATAAGGCTTAAAAGGGTTTTAAAGTGATAAAAGTAATGTATGCAGTGTTTTTAAATTAATTATTTCTTTATTGGTATTCGAATGACTATTTATTAAAGGGTTTTCCCAGCTCCGGTTATGATGTCGTAAGACCCGTTGAACTTGCAAGCCTTATGTAGTGTGTACTTATGACGCATAATGTAACACATATCACGCACCGGTAGCGGCTACCGATCGCGGTCAAATATGCACTTCGGTCGGCCCGAAGGCAGCACCGACGTCGCTACCACTCACGACTTGCGACAAGAAAGTAGAACTACGTGTTTTTCTAATCACAGTTGTCGATATTAAAATCACATGCGATAGTGGAGCCACTCGTTAAAGGTTTTGAGATGTAGCGCGGATCGCAGCTTCCTCCTGCGCAAAGGCATGCGTGATTGACACATTATAAGCGGCCAGTGTGTGTGGTTACGTTTTCATACGTCAGTGTAACCTTGTTGCTATTATTTAGCGCTAGTTTAAGGTGACGATTGTTTGTTTGCTCCCTGTATAACAAAGCCGGTATAATAATGTTGTGCCAATTTGAGGTCAAGTAAAATACTACTCTGCGTAAACCTCAAATGTGATAATTTTTGTAGTTACACATGTTAGACTATTGTTCCTTAATGAAGAGCATTTAACCTCCTTCGCTAACGTATGCAATGACCCTGTTCCGGCTAATTAGCCTTAATCTGCATCTTGGCTTCCTTTTAGGTTCCGATTGAGTTTCTACAATTATAGAGATGAATTATTAAAATTATGAAATTCTTTAAAACAATGCCAATTTTTAACGCACTTTTTATATATTTTTACTGTTTTCTTTGGAACTTAATTATTTCTATATCAACGCTTTTATACCACCATTAGCGTTTACCTATTGTTTATATACTAATATTGAAAGTCGGGTCAAGATACAAAATGCAAAAACTACACACACCACAATTTCTATGGTAAGATCTCTAAGAATTACTCAAAATTATCGTGGTAGTAAAACCTTGATGTGGTCATAACATGTGAATAAGAACCCAGAAATAATTGCACCGCGTCATCGGCGACTTTGTAAGCGCGTATGCAACTCTAGCAAATAGCAGGTACAACGTCGGCTGATAGCCGGGCCGCTGATCACATTATACTTTCACTTTTACATGATTTCGTGCTAGTGTGGCCGCCATGAGACGTAGATTGACGTCGCGGCCCCTCGCTCGCACCGGAACAATGAAAGTTGTTTTAATGAGCATCTTGTGATTATTGCCTGACACACATTCGCTTTTCATGTACAAGTGCACACATTTGTTACGTCTATTCAACGCTCCGAAACGCGCTCTATTACTTTTATTCTAGAAAGGCGGCTAACGGTAACCCGTCTAGAATGTTTCGGGGGTTGATAAATCACGGCCCACATTATACATCGGTAGCGCGAAATGTAATTTAACGCTGTGGCAACATTTCAGCAAAAGATCTATTGATAGGAAAATCAATACTGGCCGGTAATAAGTCATATTGTCCGAGGTTTCTATCGTCGCAGCCGACCACGTTATGTAAAAAGCGACAACTTATTGCACAATTGCTTTATTCGATGGCGAAACGGCCGCTTTGAAATGCCAGTGAAAGTCACCCGGTGACTTTGGCACGGAGCGATAATGGCGTCTTTTTATTGTGCTACTTAGAACCGATCGAATATTAACTGGCAACACCTACATACCGGGTAATTAACGACACGTTAATTGATTACAAGTATTACAGTATCGACTTAACGACCTGTAATCATTTACCAACTAGTAAATGTAAATAATTGTAAAATGATTGATAGATAAAACGAAAATGAGGTTCATGGTCATTACGTCCGATTGTATTGCTGTGCGGTCATTTGTAAAGTTATAAACAACAAAATGTCATCAAATTAACTTTTGTTACGGGAAAAATAATTTCGACATAACGTGTAATTTGACTAACTATCTTGCAAATGATACTCGATTTAACAATGAACATACATATAGACTTAGAAATAAATGGAAAACTTTTCACTGCTAACATTTTGAGGTACGTGGTGCAAATATACATAGATCGGTTATATGGAATAGTTATTATATCACTGCAAGTGAAACTTGAAAATCTTAAAAATTTTACTCATTAATGGTTCTAAAAATTAAATTTAAGTTTCAGCCTGCTAATAAAATGTATCTTTTCAGATTAGTATGCTTGAGATTGAGATGTACAACCCTGAAATAATTATAAGGCTTTCAATAATATAATACCGTACCTTTATGGTATCAGTAGTAGTGTGTACAGTTGCAAAAATCAGCGTAGCGCTCTTGGTACGGGTTGCGAAAACTGTTCGCTCTAGTGCGCATCGATGTTGCGGCGCGAATGGATTATCTATGCTGGTAACACCTCCTTGGTGTCGAAACTGAATCTATACTTCTTCGAAGTCCAAGCAATGATAACGAGAAACTGGGCAAGGTAATTTTATATGAAGAGAGTTATGCGTTCTGGTACTAAGCTCCTCTCCACTAACCAGAGGTAGCCGACTGAAACGCCTATTTGGCCAGATCTCTCAACTTAATTGTACTGCTACTAGCGGATCGCTTGCAAAATTTCGTTGATTGAAAAAAAAACAGAGTTTAGGAGATGCCACAAACTAAAAGCAAATACATTGCCTAAACCTAAGCTACGAACATTTAAATTCAGCACCCAAAAATCTCTTAATCTCAGGAGCATCCACCTTTGAAGCAAGCTTGCTTTACAAAGCTAAACATACGATTATATGTAGAAAGGAGATAATGATAAAATCCAGAAAATTAACAACTGTTATGAATGTTTCGGAATTAGAACTACCTTTGTACAATTGTTTTTTGTACAACTTACTCGTGAAACGTCGAACATAGGAAAAACAAAGTAAGTCCACGTGTGCCAGCTTTCATTTTATGTAGCCTTGTCGTTAGCCATATCACTCCTTGGTTCGTGTCATGACGCCATTAAAGCCTTCACCTTTATTGAATCGGAGTGAAAGAACCTTGGGTAGCTAAAGCAATTTTGTATAGAGTTCCTTGACAGAGGTGTAGTTTAGTGTGAAGTATTCTTGTACAGCCGCCTGGTTCTACAATGGCAAAACTCATAACGTGCTGTTATAAATTGATCCCAGATCTGGTCGCGGCCCTGCGTAATCTGAGATCTGTCAATATTGGCTTGCATCACAACCATGGAAGAAAAATGTGACTGTTTTTGAGACGAGTAGCAAGATTGCGGATAAAGTTACAATAGAAACGTTTTGTGGTTTGAATTTGAGACAATTGCGGAATACAGACGCTGAGCTATGGAAACAGCCACAGAAACCCGTCAGCGGAGATGCGTAGGCAGCGAGGGTTGAACCGTGACGCGCGTGCGTGACGACGACAACGGGACTTAATGCGCGTTTTGTCTTACTGGAGGTTTGCTTCCGTCACATTGTTGCGTCTATTTATAAACTGTAATTTCGATATCGATAGATTTTGAAGAATGAGATTTTTATTATTTTACATTTTACTAGATTTCTTTTTTTTTCCAAATCTTTATCTACTACGTAGTTGAAACCTGTGCAAAATAATACTTCTCGTAATCCTAACCATTTTAATAATGGAAAACGTTGCTACATTTTCTTCAAACTTTATTGGTTTAAGAAATTATTTAAATGGTACACTTTGACAGGCTCCCCTTATGAACATGGAAAGCGAAACGTTGCGTCGCGTCGGTGTTAGTAGCTGCGTGTGGTGTATGATGATTAGAGTATTTGCTCTGACAATTTGTAAATCTGAGGAGTGAAAGTAGTTGATACGCAGTGGAGCGAATGAACAAGTGGCAATGACTGCGTGGCAATGTAATATACCAACATTTGTGGAGACAGAGCCGGTGCATCAAGTGCTAGATGCACAGCATTCATCTCACGCGTATAGGCGCAACAATGGTGGTTGAACAACAATACTACAAAATACTACGGCTTTAACAAACAATTTACCGCGTTATTATTCTCAAAGTCCATAAACACAATAGACGCATTACTCGGCGCGCCTACTTGGAGTGAAATCGTCACACACGGCTCACTTATCAGCCGAACAGGACACCAGTCTATGGCAGGACAATGCACTTAGAATTCATTACCTCGTCGACGGGAAAACAATAACTCTGATAGGTACATAATATGAGTATGGCGACGACTGATAAAAACCGAGTACATGCAAGATTTCGTCTGTCTACGTTTGTGGGATAACGCTTAGATAACGATTTTATTTCACCATTTCTATTTATAAAGTGGAAAGTGCCAAATAAATGATCTAGTTACAGATGATAGCGTTATTAGCGCGTTAGCGCGAAATACGTTCGCGTAAACACCCAAAATAGAGGACGATCTGTTCATACTACGTAAGTAATCATGTTTCTGAAAATACCATTGATAAAAATTACCAGAGGTGTATACGAATAATTATATGGAGGAATTGAGATGAGTGATGCGGTACGCCGGTACCGTACTATATTTAGAAGACAATAATACTTCGAAGAGTCACTAAAGCTCAAAGCCGGCAAGCCTACCTATCACTATGCCGAGAGCCTGCAGTCACAGTCACGTAGACACGCATGCATAAGCAATTCGGTTCTCAGTACGCGATCGTGTACCAATAAATAGGTCAATAGTTCTAGTGCGGGGACTGACAACACCGATTGTGGTTCGTTGCTATTGCGATTGAATTTACAAACGACGCTGCCAATTCATCTCTTCATTACTCAATCCGCCGGCCTACAGGTGCGCGTCGAAATCTTTTAAAAAGACGGCCATTACTGACCTTTACAACTTCACGCTATTTCTCAAATATGTTTCTCAATCTTCGCAAATGTTAACTTTCCCGGAATGCTCAAAACCAACACCGTGCAATTGTAAGAAAACGGATTATAAACAAGATTTAACGATCTCACAAAAGTCGAGAGCGGCCAGAAATAGCAGCGTGGGCAGGCCTGAATCGAGTCGCACGTGTCCGCTACCTATATTAGTAGATTTACGCAAATACCTATTCGGTTGAATAAATATGCAGAGTAAATGTCGCTTGACCGACTTTAAATATAACAGGCCCAAAACGACTTCTAGCTATGAAAGATCAACAATATTATTATTCTGCGAGATTTTTTGCGTAAGTAATTTGTATTTACGGTAGAACTAAATCGCAGCGATCGTTGTAATAGAATTAGCTATTCCGATCGGATGTATACGGTTAGGTTGATCAATCAGTCGGCACGGCGGCCTTGTATGATTAGTGAATACGAACAGCGAGCGAGGATCGAACGCGAGGCGGATGCGGTGGAAGCGGGCCAGCGCCGCGCCGCGCCGCCCGCGCCCGTCGCCGCCGGTGCGCGGTGCGGAGTTGCAACGCCAACCTTGCCCCAAAAATCCATGACCTACATTTCATACGTCAAAATGCAGCCAGCGTTTTTATAACAGCCATTCTCCTTGGGTACCGTTTAATAACGTTGCCGACAGACGATAAAAAACGTATTTCCTACAGTATTTCTAAATAAACCGTTCCAAAGAACGGAGATAATTTAATAGCCTTCGCTTCAGTTTACAGAAATGCAAGGTTGGTGGGAAAAGTTAATTAGTGTAAGCGGGTGGTGGGTGGGTCATCGATTGCGCAGGACGAAGTGGCCTAGTTGGCGTGGACGGCGCGGGTCGCGATCCTCAGATCTAGGCGGCCTGTGAGCGCCCGGCCCGGGTAACCTCACTCCGCTCTATTTCTGGATCTAGTACAACGTTAACTGTGGTCTATGTTACTAGCATTGTGTCATCGGAGCGTACGCTCGCGCGAGCCGTCCTACAGATGATTCAAAAATGTTGTAGGATTTACTACCAATGTGGGTGCCATTGACGTTATATCGTTTCATCAATGAACGGCTAGAGTACGCCGAGGTCACGTCACTTATTCGAATCGGTACGGGTATTACACCTAAATATAATCTATTATATTGCGCGACATTTTTCGTGGCGACTCAAACAAGTTTTGCTTTTATTTTTTTTCAATTATAAACATACTGGAGAATACAATCTAACACGTACCACACCTCGTCCATCCTGACACTGGACTGGTTTGTTCAGATGATGTCATTGTATTGGGTTGGTGAACGGGCGTACAAATGCAACGTTACGAATGCTTATGGTGTGGTTATCAGATAATGATAGATGACGTCATCGTGTCGTTATTAGAATACCCGGACGTATGACGTCATGTGCGTTGGCGAGGCCGGAGGCGCTGGTTGGCGCGGCGTAGGCGTGACGCGCCGGTGACGTCACGGGTAAAATGCTACGCTCTGGTGAGCTGTGTACGGGCCTGTGTAGGCGGCGAGCGGCTACATCGCTCGCAACGTAAATAATATCACACGTCGTTGCGTAATTGAACGTGAAATCTGCACAAGGACGCGGCGCCGTTTCGACATCGCCGACGCCCGCCGCGATGCCATAACCGCATCGTTTACGTGCTACGCTTAGAGAAGTGATCGTTTCACCTTGAGATGCCTGCAAGCGCGGTCGCCTCTCTATTCTTAGGTATCGAAATAGCGCTAAATATGTTCGGAGGGAGGAGGCCACAGCACGCACGCGTCGTGACCCAGCCTGACCCAAAAACGGAGTGCGACCCACCGCGCCCTACTTGCTACCAGTTGATAGCGGATACAGGAACCTGTTCGCTTCACGCATAGCAATACGCACTGCCGATGTCGGACGCCAATATAAAATCACATCAAGTACCGTTATTCCGGCGACCTGTCTCACCGTCGCGTCGCCCTAAAGAATCACCATTGACTTTGGCCTTTGAATAAATTAACTTTGACAACGGACACAATTTAATTATCATCATTACGAAGATTCCACTATATGAGACACTAATAACTAACAGAGTATTGCTCAATACTCTATATTATTGTCTCGTATATTCAGATGTTATTGGGTCATTAGATCAAAATTTATTATCAGCTATATTCTATAGAACTGATAACTGTGCGTAAATAATAAAATGTATTATTAAAAAATTGGCCCGTATTCATCACACATTTTATCGAAATCAATTCAGGCGGTGCTGTATTAATATAAAACCATTTACATACAAATCCGTCTATTTCCAAAGAAAACGTGATATTGTTCCAAAACTGAGATTTACAACTGGTTTAACTGATTTTTTAAAAATAAGTAAACAAAGGTTACTATAGCTCAGTAGCCATAAAGTAAAATATCATAAACTATTCTACTAGAAACAAAAATAAATAAGAGGAAAACGCAAGTGGAGGTCGGATTTCGAATACGGGTTGTGCGTCGCCGGTTCAATATCAGCGATTCTGGGTCAGTGGGTCAGCGTGCCGGGGTCCCCCCCTCACCGCCCCTCACTCCGCACACCGCTGCAATTAAACTTGCTCTTCGCACGGATATGTCGCTCCACAGTCGCGTTACATCCACTTGCATCACCGCTTTCACGGTCAAAACTATCCACGTAATAACCGGAAAACAATGCCATCAGATTCTGACAGGAAAGCAAGGAAGCAAACGATTTCGCACTCGCAATACAATAGTGTCTCGTGTCTTGACTTCCGAAATTAAGTCTCACGGTCTTAACTCTCACCTTTGACCAAAACATGGCGTTTACAATCCATTGTTTAGTGCGCTCGTGATTGACCTTTGTGTTCAAGAACAAAGCGAGGCGTTAAGCGTTGTTAAGTGGCTGCATCGTTGTCGGCATACGAATGCGATGGACGAGAGTGTCGCCCACGTAGTAACGGTCGCCGTGTGTTACTGTTACCCCGACAGCCGAAAACGAGTCGTTTCGCTACTGACTCAGACCGCAGCACCGCACGTCACGCCGAGACCGAAGCGAACCAACCCAGTTTCAATGATACCGTATCGGGACTGCATGCTCCAAAAAACAATCCAAAACAAAACAATAACATAAGACGAATTCGGCAAAATATTTTCGCATTAATGAATTGAACCAGATGCGTCCCAGTTGAAACAACGCAGAACATCGAGATTCACGCCTCATTCTGCCAGCTGTTTAGATAAGAAGCACATAAATCATGTAACTATTCCAAGGCGAATGCAATGAGGCCACTCACAAAGGGCCGACCTTGCCTTCACTGCCGACCTGTGGGAGGACAAATTTCTAAATTTACAACAAAATAAAACATGACTCAAGGATAGTTCAAGAAAATCGTCAAAAGTAGCATTCCATTATAAAGTCTTTGATTTTACAGTCTTTTTAAATCAACGTATTCATATGTAAAACAAAGGCTGAATTTGTGACGCTCTCCCGGCGGCATTAAATGGTCAATCATCTCTCTATTTCGACTGAGAATATAGGTCAAGCGTGTCGCGCTGTTTTATAGCTACCCAGGGGAACAAACAGATGACAAACGCTTATTAGGTGTGAAGCGATAAAGAGTAATAAAACAGTGTAAGGCCTTATATACCATTTGACGAATTTGCTAATTATCGGGACGGCTCTATGAATACTCTACGACCTAGTTCTACGGCGTAGCAACAGCGAGACAGTGACTGTTATTTAAATAGGTCAAATAAACACGACATACATTACATGACTTAGACGAATGGCCAAACATATTTAAGTTTCTAAAAGCGCTTTTTGCTGCGTAGTTAGCAAATAAAAACCGACAACAAAGAACACACACATACACAACCTATAACGACGGCGCTGTCGTAATCGGATGTACCGTTACGAAATTTTTAGAGCCATCTACAGATTTGAGGTTAAGCTGTAATGGGATTTTTCTACTACTGTTATCTGGCCAACGATTGTTTATCGAAAATAATGCTATTGTAATCTTTGTGTGATATTTTAGCCGTATCATAGTGAATCAGTTGCGGATTCGAAAGTGAGTTAGTTTTATTTGTTTTGTTGCTTTTCACTTTTTCGGACACTATTTGTACTAATGGAATTTCACTTGAACTGGGTACAAGTATGAAGATGAAGAATGACAAATTGATAAAAATATGGATACAAATTGTACAAAATAACAATTACATTACAGTAGCTTTTGAGAAAATTTTGGCGTCAACTACCTCCTTTCGCCACACTTTACCCCTGAACTTAGTGCATGAAACTGCTTCGAAATATATGGGACTCTCTTCGCCATATAACCACGGTAAACGTCTCATAATTTGTAATACTAGTGATATAAATATAAATGCGTGAGCACATTTATGAAAAATGCAATCTCCTGAAACACTGAAATCAACGTATTAGTAGAAGACCAGCTGAATTAATTAAAAATACCATATCTATAAGAGATGATGCAGATTCCTCTTGACATACTGAATCTATAGTAGAGTACTGTGACTGTGAGCAATATATATGAAACCAAGCAAATGATTTAAGTTGTAAACAAGACAGTAAACAATAAGTACGATGTTGGTTTTAAATAAACAATTAAATGGGACACCCACGACGGTTATCTACAATGTTGGTGATAACAATAAATTACACAGGAGTATTTAGTATTGCAATATGAATTCAAAGTACAATGTTAAAATATTGCAAATACAGTGGGCGGGTTTCGCAGTAACTAGCATCTTACAAGTAGGTACAAGGATTTTAAATTACTATCAGCCTCCGACTGACGGCTTTGTGCAAACAGTTCTCTATCAACTCTATCTTATCAACCTTGGATTTATTTTAATAGTGTCACTAGGTACAATGTTACAGAAACTATGGGAGTTAACAGATTCAGATTACATTGTCTGGCTGCCATTACTACTGAATGAATGTTTGCTTTTAAAAATAACCTCAATTGAAAAAAAATGCGGCAATATTATGCAAGTTTGACTTTTTGCATTTATGTGTTTTTTGCGTTTATGCAACTAATTGCCTAATCAAATCTAACCTTTGCATACTATATGTAATTCGCTAGTTAGCTCCTAAAGACTATAACTATGTATATTTGTCGATAAGGTAAGGTTTTAGGTATTGATTGGACCGTTGTCCAATCGTAAAGAATGTTTCAAAATCGAATTGAGTAAAGTGTGCACAAAAACATAAAGCCTTGTAACTTGTAAGTACATGTAGACAGATATAGATGGTAGGCTAAGAAAACAAACAAACGGGCCGCAATGTTGCGTATGCAGGTGCGTACGCGCATAGAGCAGCCAGCGGTTTCTCTTCCCATAATTTCTCAATTGGATGACTTGCCAAGTCCATTGGTGATTTGAAAAGTAATTTAAAGTAATTCGAACATACCAATTTGATACGAGGTACGTGTAGTATATTCATTATTTACAGAGATTTATCTATATGAAGGTAAAGATATAATTTGGTTATTAAAGGGCAATCGAAACTATATACGCCATCCTTCTGACAATTCATTATAGAAAATGCCGACGTATAAAATGTTTGGGCTTTTTTATATCAGGGATTCAATCGCGAGTATCAACTGAGATAAAAGTTAGATTGATCTGAATGCCTACATTTCAATGCGATAAAATAAATATAAACGTAAGTTTGATTAACAGGGTCGGATTAAACTAAAATTGCTCGACATTTTGAGCTATAATTAATTCTGCAGAAATAATATTTGATGCGTACAATTTGTCTCTCTAAGGAAAACATAATCCAAGCACGGTAAAGTGAGTGAAATTCGCGTGGGGCACGCGACCGTTCCACGCAACGCTCCCCGCCATGAGCGTAAGTGTCTTCGTTACGTCGAAAAAAATCTTAACTGGACTGGAAAATCTGGAAAACTTCATTTATAATTCGCTTTTGAATCGTAAATACTTTCGCCGGTAATGTTAGTTATGCGATATTAATTACAATGTGCCTCGCATTGTCTGCCCGCGTTGCGTTGCCTGTGCGTTATATCGCACCGTTCCAGAACGCGAGTTTTAATCTTTTTCATGCATAGAGCATGTAATAATTCACATTTAGCTGACATCTCTACATTTATGCACTTTCCAAGCATCACGTGCTATGTAGATTAAACTCCTGTTTAGTTAGCATTGGCATTAAAAGTAGAATTTAGTAGATACATTTTTCTACTCGAGAAAAGCCGTAACATTCTTTACCGACTTTTTGTTGAAATTGAACAGGCGTTAGTGTTAAAATTTTTACATGTTTAATTCGAGCGAATTCCTAAAAATCAAAAAATAGTATGGTTTTTGTCGACAAAAATTAATAATGTTTGCTTTGTAAAATCGTAGCGAGTTTGTTACAGTTATTGTATCTACTTCTCTAGTTACCGCAGGTGTGAGTGGCACTTTCACACTCGATGCGCGTGCCGGCCGCGTCACGTCACTACCCGGCGCACGGTACATATTTGAAAAGACGCCACCGCCGCTTCTGCAGTGAGCAAGCCTCGTCATCGGTCGCGTTCGCCACGAATCAAAGCAATCCATTTACGACCTCGCCAAACGAAAGGCACGCTGCCACGCTGAGCGGTAGAGAAATCGTAATCGTATCAACGTTTATGTAACAGTAGGCTGTTTATTTGAGTTGTTTCATGACCTGTCCCAAGTAAGCCGTAAACTGTTAGATTGACAGTTGATTTTGTCCATTGTGTCAGACGAGTAATAAGTTCATAACGGACATTAGATTTGCGTCTCGGAGGTGTTCCACTTAGCGCGTGTGGTGGGGCTGGCAGACCGTCCCATCGCCACCGGCTAACGGGACGATCCGTCGCCGCCACGCCGCCGCCGCCGCGCGCACGTGAAAATAATTCTTGACGCGATTTTGTAACGAATACCGTTATTCGGTTCCGGGCCTGCCGGTGACCTTATTTCTCAAGCCAGCACTCTTTATTTTTATATCTTATTGCCTGACATCATTATGACCGGCTCGCTCGTGAGCGGTTACGTGTTCTACTTAAAGAACTTAAGCAACAGATATCGATGTAAAACCGAACTAATGCTACTTAATCGTTAAAATTTAGCAGATTACGCACAATCGGCGTTTATTTTTGTCAGCTCATCGTTTCCACAGCGATGGCTCTGTTAATAAGTAAATGTTATGTTTGGCGTATTACGTAAGCTGTCCTGTTTACCGGCAAAATATCAGATTCAAATGGTTGTTTACGAATGCCCGAGCGCAGTGAGTCAGCCGCTGACTGCGTCGATTGTGTTCCGCGTTGCTCGCGCCGGTTTTGCCGGGCCAGTGTAAATAACGTGTGACGCGAACGCATAGTATCTCTCGAACGGGAAATACCTCACGGTAATACTACTAAACCCACTGTAGCTTGCGTTTTTCCCTAAATAGAAAGAACGAGTCGTTAGAAACTGAAATTGACACCTTGATTGACAATATCCAAGCGAACGTTTTCCCGTGTCAAATGTTTTATTTGTTTTGATAGTGTGCGCCCTATTAAACGTGACGCAAAATCATGTTATGTAGGTATTGAACTGTGCGTTAATGGCTTAACAAACAAGGGGGCCGGTACACAAACTGGTTGAGTGCGTCTTTAATGTTTTCACATCGTCCAATGATTTTGTTCACGAAAACACAAATAAAGTGTATAGGTTAGGTAGAACAAGAAATACGCATTTCAAATAATTCCGTTAAACTACGATAATAGTTACAATTATTATTCAGAACAGTGATAATAGTTGTGTGTTGTCGTCGTCACGCTACTATCGCGTGCGACGTCACATTTACGCACAACGAATGGCACAAGGCCTGCGCGCGCGCCGCTTCCTTATTGTCATTCTTGTTTTTATCTAAGTATTATATTCTGTTGCCGGCCACATTACATAACGCCACGAGTACTAAAAATCTTGAAGCACAAACCTTACACGATATTTAATTTTGCGTTGTAATACGCGAGCCGACTTATTATGATAAATAGAGTCGCTGTAATCGAAATTTATCGAACCGGTAAACAAATTGACGGTCAGATAGCGAAGCGGGGTCAATCTTGTAATTATCTGCGTTGTTTAATTAACACGCTCAGCGTCGTACACGACTCGGGACTGTTTTGGGCGATAAAGCGTCGGTCACAACGCGGGAGGATGACGCATCGCTTGGATCGCGTTGCGTACCGGCGGCCGGCCGGCCGGCGTCGAAGGAAAACAACATAACTAGTTTAATTCGATCCACAAGTAGCGGCCGTGGCCGGCGGAGGTAATTATTGTAATCTTTGTAGTCTGAAGTACTCGTTAGATCCAGCGCAGTTAGCGAGGAGTAACGGTGCGGCCGGGTTTATAAAATTTAGCGCATGCGTGTTCTAGCCCGCGACGAATACGTGCGACGCATTATCTGCACGATGCGTTGCGATCTCACTGTATGTGTAAATCGGTAGTTACCTTGCCGATTAAAGGCGTAGCGCGCTTACACGTGGGAGCCATTGTTTATATGTACTTGTAATGCTTTTCAAATTTAACTCTTCTTCGCCCTACACAACGGTAGCGCCTCTATCTTATCGCCGATTAATGTTCACGTTTTTTTCAAATACGTAGGCACATAAACTTAAAGATAATTACAGTATTACTTGCATTGTATCGAAATTATGCCCGCTATCGATAACGTTATCGGTGCCCTTGGTGTTGAGCTATTTGCTAAGCTATTTTGATTTCCATTTGACGAACATACGAGAGATATTGGTTACATGGTTACATTACATCGTTGATAGAGATATTTTTTAAACAAATCCTATCCTGTTTAGCTAATGAAGTAATGACACCGATAAGAGTCTTCTGTTTGTTTAGACCCTAATAATAAACATGACGCACGAAAGCAGACGATTTCATACGTATTGATCAACTTCCAGCTAAATATAAAAACAACAACTTGTACTAAGTACTGTTTAAATTCAAAGCTAGTTATGGCAAATAGTAAATACTTCTGGTTAAACTATAATTCCATATTTCGTAGAACCGGTTGACCTGCGGTATTTTGCTCTATTATGAAATTAGTGGAACTTGCTTTATCATGCTGAGGTTTGAATACTTTGATACTGCGCGGCAAACAGTCTCGCTATAAAGTAAATGATGACAGAATACTTGGTGTCGACAATGTTGGTAATCAGTTGGTGCAACCACAGAGGAGATAAGAGGTGCAACCACAGGTCAGCGGTAGAGGGCGGTGGTAATCCGCACTGATAAAATTGTAGATATGGCTGATATATGGCGCAAGTTGCGGCCAGCTAGCGCGCGGCGAACGCACGCACGTCGTGCGCGGCGTGCATCCGGCGTGCTGGCACGAACAAGCTTACATAGCAGTAGCCCGTGTGAAAAGGTCAACAATACTCCTCACACACTCTTCCTTACTAACATCAAAACCTTTGTTTAAAACGATAGAACCTTTATTATTTTTAAACCCCTTTTCTAACTAATAATACACGCCCAAATAACAGCTATGTGAGATTTATATTTTCACACTAACATAATTACTTACAATCAACAAAGAACGCCCAAAAGTAAAATAGCGCTTATGAATGCAACTCTATGAAAGTAAATTTCGGTGCGCGTTTATGTCTTTTGTATGCAAAAAAGACTTCAACGCGCCTCGTAGAGCTAGGTTAGCCTTTCGAGGTCTAGGATTTGTAGCACCTGTGTAGCAACGCCGGTTTTCCCCAGTAATCTATTTACGTTTATTGCTTGATGATGTGTAATGATGGCACAATATCGAATATTATTGAATACTTTTTGTTCACGTGGAAAATAGTCGTACTTTTCTGAAGAAATATGTGCTGATGAAAAACGAGACCGTGAGATAGAGCACGTAAAATGTAAGGTACCAACCTCCTGTGCGGGCGAGTTGATGTGCACGCGCAGCTCGTCGGTGTGGTGGTCGTGGGCGCGGACCTCGGCGCGCACCTCGCGGCCGTTGTGCGTGAGGAAGACGCGCTGGCCCGGCTGCAGCCGCACCGCCGTCATCCCGCGGAAGCCGGGCCCGATGAGCTCCGCGTCGCGGTACTCCCGCGTCGCCTTCCCGCCTTCGAACCGCACCGTGTAACGGGTGTTCGGCGTCAAGTTGATGCAGTTGTTGTTCTCCGGGAACGGCGCCGGCGTCTTCACCGCCTGGATCATCCCCGAGTAGTACAACCCGTCGTCTCCCAGCGCCGCCACGCGCGTCCCGATGATACTCCGCTTCGCCAACCGTTTGCCCGTCGACATCCTGCTAACTGTCCTCCCTGCCTCGCTAACACAAACCACGAATCGCTCTCGACACAAGTTCACTCAAAAATTTCAAATCGCCCGGCGAACTCGTTTCGCGGGATAACCGTCACAGAATTTAGGGAAACTGGGAATATTCCGACGCGATTCGGCACGCTGCGCGTGGTCCGGCTTCTCGATATGCCGGGGTCGGTCGCAGCTCTCGCACGGAAACATAATACGAGGGCAGGTTCCTCGAAGATCGGGACAAAGGAAAATCCTTTCGCGATAGTAAAGTTCGGCAGAGAGCTCGCGGCGAACGACCACAACGAGCGCGGTTCTGAGGAGAACTGGCGCGCGGTGCGTGTGGCGCCCGCGACCGGCGGCACCGGCCGGCCGGCGAGCGGGAGCGGCGACCGCCCGTCTCGCTCCTTTGTTTTGATACTCAGCTGTTCGCGCGACAGAGACCGGCCGGCCGGCACGTGGGCGTGTGAGCGAGACGGCGGCCGCGCGCCCTCGGGTCGCGAGCACTCGCTCGCGCGTCGTTCGGGTGGACTCGCTATTTTCAGCGGGCGGGCGGGCGGCGGGCGAAGGGCGGCCGCCCACGGGCGACATTGAGGCGCGCCGGCTCGTTCGCACGTGGAGCGCTAACGGGATTGCACAACGCACCTCGCGGCACCGCGCCGACGCGCGCGCCCGGCCGCCGCCGCCGGCCGGCACCGCCGCTTCATTCGTGACACAGATTCTATTCGGATTCGGGGTCGATTCAAATGTCAAGCAGATGCACCTACTTATGCAATTCTCGTTTGACCCAACTGCATCCACGCACAAACGAGGTAGCGCTAATAACACCTGCGAGATTCAAACACGCGTTAAATGTCATGTCATGGTAGAGCGATAGGTTGAGCCTATAAATATGGAATTATCATGACTATTATAACTAAATGTCAGGAATTTCTACATAATGCAAGCCGATACTAAGAATATGATGAATCTATCGCTCTCACGTAACTGTCGATAATGAAGGTTTGCATCAAACGAACTTGCATCAAGACGAAGTATTCAGCATTACGAGGTTTTACTATTATTGGATTTAACCTAAAATTAAGAATAACGTAAGCTGCTCCACAAATAAAAACCTTTTACATCCGGTGCAACGTATAATGATTTGCATTTGATTTTTAGAACTTCACTTTATTTTTCCGAAAATAAATTGAAAAGACTCCCGTATGTAAATAAACAAAGTAGGAAATAATTAATTATTCCGCTACATAATTATCTAAGTCGGTGCTAACCTTAACTTTTTGACTTTTACAAATAAATATGTACTATGCGTTTTTATTTTGTGTAGACAGTATGAGAAAACTACTAAGCTCTGTAATGGAATACTTAAGGTGCGTCCCCCAGCAAAACGAGTTTTTTGCCCAGTTTTCAGAGCTATCTACTCATTAACCAAAACAAATAACAACTGGTAAAAAAAATACATAAAATTTCTACAACTTCTTGGCTTCAAAATGGTAGTTTTATTTTTTTGTTAATGAACTAATTGTTTAAATAATCGCCTCACAACGAAACTATGAAAAAATTTAATGATTGTAGTTATCATGCATCTCCTCGAAAAATCTCCATTATTTTGATTTTGTACTTACACCAACGGATAGACAATTCCATTACGAACATTTTGGTAGAAATATTTTTTTCAAAAGACCAAAATCTGGTTTTATAAAAAGTTTATTCTAAGATTTGAGCGTAAAACAGCGACAAATCCTACAGTTTCTTTCTTGGTCTTTTTTGCGGTGTGCGATAAGGTAAGAAATACTCAAGGTCATTTGCTCGGGGTACGCCCTTAAAAAAGCGTGTTAAGAAAACCAACTCTTTCCTTTCAAAATTGATACCCAAATTAAGATTTTAAATATTTTGATGACCTTTAGGCACACATTCATTAAACTATATTTGGTATCAAAATAAATTGAAAGGTCACTTCCAAGGACAATAAAATTATAAGCCTCTAATTTTTCCCGCTACATTTTACAATTGTTACTACATTACAAATCGGTTGTCCATTTGACGCTGTTACGAAAATTGAAGCAATTTGGAGCTGCGTCACGCATTTTTTGTTGCCTATCAGAGTACCAAGTTTATGGTCAGTTTTGTTTACGTTAGGCCGTCGCGTTGCGCAACGCATTTCGTATGCGTGAATAAGAGGTCGCTCTCTATTTAGCAGACGAGTGAAATCACGATTTCCGTGATGAGATGATCACACGACGACGAAAACATAACATCGCAGTTAGACGCGAAATATTGTCAACAACAAACATTGTAACATAGAGTAGATCAAAGTTAAATATAGCTAAGTAGATCAAATTAAATTTATTATTAGATATAATAACAAACACTATAACAAACTTCGCGTAGTAGACACTACGCGAAAGAAAGTCTCAAGTACTTCCTTTTTTTCTCAAGTCTCCTTTGTTGGTAATCCGTGAAATACAGGTACGTAATTTGTAACAACATCAGGTCGGGCGTCAACCGTAAACATATTTAAAGAAAACTAACTGAACTGTAAACTAACTGAATAACTGATTTATTTAATATTTAATACTATATGTACTGTAAGCCGTGATAGTGGCCAGAATGTCCGATTCACAATCACCGAGGTCGTGGGTTCGAAACCCGACTGCAATTCTAATGTACTTTACTAAGTAACATTTCAGGTATACAATCCCTAAGTAAATGTAAGTCAATAGATTTTGAAGGCTCTACTGCGTGACATGAGCAAACCGCTTTCTGCTCCAACTCAGCTCAACTGCGCCCGAGTCCCAGCAGTGGGAACAAACAGCCTTTTCGCAAGCAAAGATTCAAGTTTGCATTCTACCATGCTGACACAGTATGGGGTGGCACATGTCACATGTCCTATGTGAAAGATTGGAAAATATCGGGAAGATATCTCACAGTGATTTCTTTCACCGCTTAGGACAATGTACGAGATTTTATTTATACATTTTTAAAACAATAAATAGGATTTAATCACGATCTATATGTTTCGATAACTATTAGAGCCGACACCGTAATAGAGACATGTACCCAGCAATTGGATAGAATAGGCTGTGGATGATGATGTAATGTTTTCAATATTAGTGCAAATCGCGTATAATGTGTATAATCAATTACAAAAGATTTGAATTAAAAAAAAGCTATATTGAACACACGTTTTGATGATTGATGATGAATCATTTACTTAGTGTGTGATTAATTAATTCTAATAAAATATTAAACGAAGAACCAAATTCAAAGTTTCCTCAATAATCAGAAACCGTATGTAATTTTCCCTATAATTTGTTTTGGAAGTTATTTTAAGAGCGATTTGTTGTTCATGTCATAGTGCGGCAAAATAGATACAACATTTTTTTAAGTTTCTTCAAAGATGGTTAAAATTTACGAGTACATTATCAATAATTGCATTTTTATTTCCTAAGTGGGACTAATTTGTAGCGAGAGCACGTTCGTTTATTTAGCACGTATCAAAATGAAAAGAAATGCAATAAATGCACGTTCCGTTATCTCTACATTAGAATAGATGCCGTAAATAGCGATCTATTTTATTATCATTTACCTACCTATAGATACATACACAATAGGAAATTGAAACAATAAGTTATTATAACTTTATACTCGGAATGTATTCAAAATATAGTGATGATGATAATTCGTAAAATAGTTATTCTTCTCAAATAATAAATAAACAGTAAATTGTATAGTTTCCAGAAATACGTAGGGAGATTATGACGACATCCTCAAAACTAAACGCCTACCTTCCAGAACAACAAGGAAGGAAGGTAATACGTTTTTTAGTGATAGGACTCTTTGCAGAGTCCGCGTAATAGGCAAGTACCACACTTTTACCAGTTATTCTATTGCCAACCAGTAATGTGTAAGCATCACTGTGATCCGGTTTGAAGGGTAATGATTCCGGAGAAATTACAGGGCAAAGGTAAATCATTAATCTGGGTGATGAGCATAATGCTGTGATAGGTAATGATTTCATGATCTAATAGCTGCGTGATTTTGTTACTGTTAGTAATCGCGGGCTTGTTGCTTACTATCAGGTATATGTCCTGCTCGTCCCGTTACTCTATACTATAAAAAAACCTAGGTAAAAAAAGTAGGGTGTCTGATTTTGGTACCTAGACCACCGTACTTCGTACTAAGACCTAATGGTATGTAGTTCTTCCCGTCAACAGAAAATGGGCGTTTTAGGGTGTTGTTACTGTAGTATTACTCTGCCATATGTATTAAATTAGTTGTATTTATATTCAGTGCGTATAGTTATAGTTCAAGAGTTTCACCAAGTAGTGGCACAAACTCTACGTAACATATGCATAGGATTTTTTACATCGTCGTCAACGATGAACTATCCCAGTAGGTATTTACTATTTTCTCAACAGCCTTATTTACAAACGGTTAAGTTGGGTTTTTTGCGTCTCGATGAAGTTTTGAGCTATTATCTTGTTTTTATAAAGTAAAGGAAGAAAAAATAGGTTGTGTAAAACTGGATTTAAGTTTCCCAAAAAATACATATGTTAAACATAGCTCTCATCGACAATTATTTGTATGAACAAAAACAAAACAAATATTTATTTTTACAAAGATGTTTTATTTTTATGTGTGTATCTTAATCCACACACGTTTTTATGATATACGTAACTGATAAAATTCGTTAGGTTGACTTGTAAATCGCCTCCAATCAAGGTCTCCGCCAATTCGCCACGCTTTCCTTGCATAAGCACTATTCAAAACCCGATTAAACTGGTTTATTTACAACATCACAAGAACGTCAAATCAGCAAAAATATATGATTATTCATCACGTCAACCGTTATGCTTTAGGTTGGTAACCTAGGCTTAGGTAAATATCAATACCTACCGCAGATATTCTAGGTTTATGTAGTCACCAACTTGCTACAAGGCGAAACGTAAAGCCGCTAGAAATACGGCGTACTAAGTCCTAGTCAAAAATAACAATAGTTATTTTTCTCTGTAAAACTAAACAATCGACTTCAATTAAAAAAAATCTAATCGCGCATTTCATTAATTTTACTAGAATTAACATAAGCATAGCGTTTTTCGATCTATATGTAAAACACGCGTTTAACATCTGTCATCTATCGGATATGCTTAAGCAATCTACACTTTATGTTCCCACTGCTGGGCTTTCTCTCACAAAAAGATAATCAAACCCATAATCTACGGAACGGACGCATATTTTTGGAACATGCCGATTTCCTCATGATGATTGCTTTCACCGTTAAAGGCAGCGGCTATGAAAATTGTGCACATTTGAACAAAAATATTGAGAAGGGCACGCTGAATTCGAACCTAGGACGTCACCATTTTGAAATCGGACGTTCTCGTCACTAAGTCACCACGACTTCCGCATGAATGGGAATGGGAATGCCGTGACATGAAATTTAGAGTTTTCGTTAATAATTAACCTCTAACGAGTTATAAATCATATAAATCGATTCGAGAGTTTAATAGCTTTTCTTTGTTCCAAAATTTTCGACCTATAAAATAAGAAAATATTTGCATTTACATATAATATGCTTTTTTGCGAATACATTATTTAATCAACCGATCAAATATTAATTAATCAATATTAAAGCCAATTTATTTCAAACATAAATAACTCTAAGACAGCGTCGTATTGTAGGCACGTCAAACAGAGCGTTCATTCGCTATTACTAGAAAATTATTTAATCTTTGGTTTAAGAACAAAAAAAGAACATGTTTTGGGCTTAAATCCAGATAATGCGTAGTAGGATTCGCTTTTTTATCTCAATCTTTCTGAACGAGGGTCGACAAACCAGTTTGTTGGGGTGGTCTCGACCAATCAGCATTCGGGAATAATTTCACGCGGGTTCATCCCGATCAGCTGTTGTGGGAATGTGTACAAAAAAGAATAACAAACCTGCAGTGGCGCAGACGGGCCAGGTAACAACAACTTCAATAATAATACGCATGTCCGATGGAATTCACCTTTGTTTATTGTTTGAGGATCGTCAAGACTTGAAAGAAAGTGGGAGAGAAGCAAGTGCAATTAGAAAGAGCCACTTCCCGGTACTTGTAAAACATTTTTTCAAAGCTCTTGTCGGCTTTTGAACAAAAAATCGGATTACCGAAACAGCTTGTATGTTTTTATTTGAATTGCTAGTTGTAATGTCAAATACGTAGTTTCTACCTGAGACCACCCTCTGCAGAATCTTTTGAATATATTCTACTAACCTTGAAAACTACGCTGGTGAGTGGTGAGACGTTAAAGTGCTTCTCTGAGCGAACGTATTTTAAAATGATCACCACTGAGCTATGGAACGCAGTATATTGGGAGTAAAGCTCACCGATCGCATAAGAAACACCATACTGCGTTCAAAGACACGAATAGCTGATGTGACCCAAAAGGCCAGCAATTTAAAGTGGAACTGGGCTGGACATGTCTATAATAGGGTACAATCCTCAAAAAAACTAAGTAGCCCGTTAGTTAGATTGGCAAAAAATATTGTACACGTATTTTTTCTTTTGTTTCACAAACAAAAAATGACGAAGATACAGCGCAGCGCTTCGAAGTTTCGTGTGACGTCACTTGTAAGTACGATTTTTACTCACGAGTGACGTCGCGACCCCCCACTCTCGAAGTTTGATGGTCTATATCTTTGACGATTTTTAATGTTATGAAAAAACAAAAAATACGTGTCCAATATTTTTCCATGATCTAGCTGACGGACTAATTAAGATGGTGTATTTTTGACCCAGTCCGGTACCCTATTACTTTACGGGATAACTATCTAAATTACACCTACGAATTTAATTACAGGAGATTTCAATGTATTGTGTATAGGTATATTATAATGTTATGAATGGTAGAACCAAAATAAACGGTTCCGTAATGTACAGTTTTTAAAGTTAGTTTTATTAACTTTATTCACAAACACAGAAGCTAGGCTAGCAGTGGAGATGAACACTTGAATCAAGCCAAAATTATCACCGTTAGCTTTATATGTCGGATACATCCTTAAATATAATAAAAGTTTGTTATCCTCACCATGTTTTAAATTTTAAAGAACAACATTAATGAAACATAATGACGTGTAAATTGTACATTTATGAATAAAGTACTTTGACTTTAATGAACGAATTATAAAATAAACTACAGGAAATCCTAGTCGAGTAAATAATCATAAAAAAGGTCTAACTCAACCCTAAACAAAAATAAAATCGGCCTGACTCTAACTTAAGGTCCATCTTGGCTAGATCGGAGTCTGTACTTCGAACAGAAAGAAACCTACTATACCAACTCGGCCCACAACGAAACTTTGTGCATGTATGTTTTTCCAAAATTGTATGTATTCTATATGGTGTGAACAACAAAGAATTTTCATTCATTCATTATTTGTTGAAAGCCTTGATTCCAACACTATTCGGAACTTTAATGGCATACCGCAGTATTTCAAGATTCACTAAAGGGTTACGCGAGTAAATACCCTGTCAAATGTCTAAGCAAATCCAAATCGGCATAGAAATTATATTTGAAATTTCAGTTACGTAAGACGAACTCAAAGAAACAAAATTAACTATTCTCAGATTAAATAAATAACTACGACTGGAGCCGTGATTGGTTGTCGCATCGATATAAATCAATGGATGTGCCTTCCCAAACTTCAGGCGCACGGCATTATGTTATCGTTTGGAAGAGTGAGCTCACTCTTTCCGTTTTATCGATGGGTTGCCGGCCGTTCGTTGTTGTGTACCTAATATGCTATGGGACGGTGAATACACTTTACATCATTTTCCTACTTTACATATTTGTGCTCGTAGAGGTTGCGTAGCGCAAGTGCAATGCATCTTGTAACGGACTGCTAATTGTCATTATTAGGAGTTTCCTCAAAATATTTCCCGTGGGAGAATTCTTTATGTAGGTAAATTCATGTCATGCATTACGGTTGTACCGATTTAAACATATCATTGATTTTTACGATGGAAACATATGAACGACTGGCCTCGTGGCTTAGTTGGTAGTAGCTCTGCCTGCGAAGCCGAAGGTCGTGGGTTCGATTCCCACCCAGTGCAATTATTTGTGTGATGAATTCAAACGTTTGCACTGTGTCAGGGTTTTTAGGGTTCCGTAAAACGTAAAAACGGAACCCTTATAGATTCGTCATGTCTGTCTGTCTGTCCGTCCGTATGTCACAGCCACTTTTTGCCGAAACTATGAGAACTACACTGTTGAAACTTGGTAAGTAGATGTATTCTGTGAACCGCATTAAGATTTGAACAAAAAAAATGAAAAAAAAGAAAAATTAGGGTTGCCTCCCATACTGAGAAATGAAACTCAAAAAAATTTTTTTCATCATACCTACACGTGTGGGATATCTATCGATAGGTCTTTAAAAATGATATTGAGGTTACTAAAATTATTTTTGTCTACACTGAATAATTTGCGCGAGAGATACTTCCAAAGTGGTAAAATGTGTGTCCCCCCCCCTCTAACTTCTAAAGTAAGAGAATGAAAAATCTAAAAAAAATATATGATGTACATTACCATGTAAACTACCAACGAAAATTAGTTTGAACTCGATCTGATGAGTAGTTTTTTTTTAGTACGTCATAAATACTATTATTGAAACTTCGATCAAAGTTACAAGGAACTACAAGAACTATGTGTACTATGTATATTATGTTACTTGCTGCAACGGAACCCTTCATGGGCGAGTCCAACTCGCACTTGGCCACTTTATTCTATGTATAATAAGTATGTATTTAAAACTATATAAGTATTGTATCTGCTATCTGGCCGCCATCACACAAGCTTTGCTTAGTTTGGGGTCAGATGGTGTTGTGTGAATTGTCCACCAATATTTATTTATTATTAACCGTATTTATTTATAATTGCACTACATAATACTTATACGTACAAAAGTATTGCAATTATGTATAATGTAAAATATGTTTTGCTAAATAAGTATATTCTTGGATTTTACCTACAAATGTAACATGACATGTACAACAGCCATTCATTTATTGTATCTATAGTGATTTTACGCAAGCCATACATGTAGGTATGTATGTAAAACCACGAATGTATGAAGCATGATTGTATGTTTACCAAATTATCCTTACGTTTTTAATTCCCGTATACCATTACATTAAAAATCTATTTCAAGCAAACAAACGTTTGAACTTCGTAATCGTTTACGCGTACGTTATGTTTCAAAATACTAATGCAATTTCAGATGTCGTTGATAAACGTGCTTACATCAAACATGTCTTTGTGCTTGTACTTTTGTTTTATTTTTCAGTTAAATTACGTCTACGTGTCCAATATAATGAGATAATTAAATTGCTGACGCTGGCTCGTTTTCGCAGCGCATCGCAGATGTTCGCAGAGACGACAAGGACGATTTTCATGCAGCAATTCTCAAAATGGTTGCCTCAATCTATAGTGTCGCGAGTTAGTCGGAATGGTATTCTTCAAATAATACTGATGCCGCAGTTTAGCGCATCGCAGATGTTCGCAGAGACGACAAGGACGATTTTCATGCAGCAATTCACAAAATGGTTGCCTTAATCTATAGTGTCGCGAGTTAGTCGGAATGGTATTCTTCAAATAATACTGATGCCGCAGTTTAGCGCATCGCAGATGTTCGCAGAGACGACAAGGACGATTTTCATGCAGCAATTCACAAAATGGTTGCCTCAATCTATAGTGTCGCGAGTTAGTCGGAATGGTATTCTTCAAATAATACTGATGCCGCAGTTTTTCCCTATCTAGTAGAGATGGATGGTATTAGTGGTAGAGAGTAGAGGCCTGGCAACATTAAGTACGCCACCAGTCGCGCGCAGTATATCATCCGCTGGGGCAAAACTATCGTAACCTATTACTCAGTTTCGATGCGTTTAGTTCGGTTTCAACGTTTCTGTTCTTATTTGTTAGAAGTGTATAAATAAATTTACCTGATTTTATACTTTACATGTAATGTTACTTGTCACGTTTTTAACACCCGACGGAAGAAGAACCACTAATCCGTTTTTCTCCTTTTTGAAGTCCATTTAATGAAAAGTTAGTACCAGCTAGAATCGTTACTAATTATTTTGTTATGGAATAAGGTATACCCATCATTATAAACTAACCAGCTAACTTAAAGTTCGGGAGGCAGAAGAGGCCACCTGGGGCCAACTGCTTAAGGTGCCTTTATAAAAAGTGACAACCGACAAATTAGTACAGTAACTTTAAACATTACCGTAGGCGTTAAATCCAGTAGATCTGATTTTTTGCAGACTTGTTTATGATGTTGGCCTAATGATTGTCCCAAGTTTGTGACCTCGAGCGACGAACGCAACTTTGTCAAAAATCGAAAAAACCACGAAAAAATCGTTTATTTTTCAAATTTTGGCGATTATAACCCTAAACGACTAGTTTTTGTAAAAACTTTCTTATGGCGTTTATAAAGTAGATTGAATTTGCTACAATATGATACTAGAATTGTCTCTGTACTCCCAATAGTTTCTGAGAATAAGTATTTCAAAGTTTATAATTTTTTTCGTACTTCGCAATTTTTAGTAATATTTTAACTCCTACTTGACCACTTTGTGGCACAGTTACGGCGGTTTTTAACCCCCGATCAAAAAAAGAGGTGTTATAAATTTGACGTCGAAGTCTGTCTGTCTATCAGACAGACACACATACAGGTCTGTCTCTATGTGTATCTGCCTGTGTGTGTATCTGTCTATGGCACCGTAAAGCTCAAACGGATGGGCCGATTTCGATGCGGTTTTTTTAATTTGAAGATACATTTTTGTGTTGATGTTTTGAGCTATTTTTGGTTAATATCGATTCAAGATGGCCGCCTCCACCAAATGGCAGACCAAATATTTCATCACAATCTACCTCAATATGGGTATCAAATGAAAGGGCTTGACTAGTAGCGTACTATACAGTATAACATATTTCAAATCACAAAATGGCGAACTCCATAATTTTTTTTTTATTAATGCCTTAATATGGGTGTCAAATGAAAGAGCTTGACTAGTAGACTACTATACACTATGAACAATTTATATTTATACCATATTTATACCATATCGAGGTAGTTGTGAAAAAAGAAACGTATTTCGTCATTTTGTGGCTGCGGCCATCATAGATTTGAAATTTGTCATAGTGCATAGTAGTCTACTAGTCAAGCCCTTTCATTTGATACCCATATTAAGGCATTAGTGAAAAAAAATATATGGAGTTCGCCATTTTGTGATTTGAAATTTGTTATACTGTATAGTACTCTATTAGTCAAGCCCTTTCATTTGATACCCATATTGAGGTAGATTGTGATGAAATATTTGGTCTGCCATTTGGTGGAGGCGGCCATCTTGAATCTATATTAACCAAAAATAGCTCAAAACGTCAACACAAAAATGTATCTTCAAAAAAAAAACCGCATCGAAATCGGCCCATCCGTTTGAGCTCTACGGTGCCATAGACAGATACACACACAGGCAGATACACATAGAGACAGACCTGTACGTGTGTCTGTCTGATAAACAGACAGACTTCGACGTCAAATTTATAACACCTCTTTTTTTGGTCGGGGGTTAAAAACCGCCGTAACTGTGCCACAAAGTGGTCAAGTAGGAGTTAAAATATTGCTAAAAAGTGTGAAGTACGAAAAAAAATATAAACTTTGAAAGACTTATTCTCAGAAACTATTGAGTGTACAGAGACAATTCTAGTATCATATTGTAGCAAATTTAGTCTACTTTAAAAACGCCATAAGAAAGTTTTTACAAAAACTAGTCGTTTAGGGTTATAATCGCCAAAATTTGAAAAATAAACGATTTTTTCGCGGTTTTTTCGATTTTTGACAAAGTTGCGTTCGTCGCTCGAGGTCAAAAATTGGGACAATCATTAGGCCAACATCATAAACAAGTCTGCAAAAAATCAGATCTACCGGATTTAACGCATCCTACTCCATACATTCAGGCGACAAAGTTACTGGACTAAATATTATTGGCATATATACAGAGCCAGCCATGCCGCAAAGTACACCCATTTTTTGTCATGTTTTTTTTGCAAAGGAATACTGACTATTAGGGTCTGCTTGTGTCCGGTTCGTAGTTTAATTAACATATTTATTTATATTATTTAGAGAGGAACGGAACTTAACTGTAGGTAGCATTAGATCTTTGTTCCATCATCACCTGAGTATTATTAAAATATAGGTAAAAATGTATTATAACTGGATAAGGCAGGATAATATGTATGTAATAATATTTATATTAAAACCCTAGGTATAATTTAAAATTATAAATACACATATTAATAAAAGTAAATATAGCTGGTAGGTAGCGATATGTTAAAATGTAGGATATGATATGAGGAAACTAGAGAAGTAGCGCGCCATAAATAGTTAGGTACTATGTTTAATTACTATTGCTATCAGGAAATAAATACAGCAAGTACGACTACTTAGCAACCTTCGTGAATGCGAATAAGGTCGAAAATATGCAAATGTGACTATTATCATACTTATCTATACGAAAAACCACGTTAATATTTAGCCACAGATAAGATAGATTCGCCATACCTACGTAGTTGTGACGTAGGAGGTATGTTGGTGAGAAACCAGCGATAAAATCTTAAGCAACATCCGGGCATTGATAAAAGAAACCAGAAAACAAAACCAAAGTACTGATACCCTTCGAAGTCGAAACCGCAATGCGATACGATACTACATTTACACAAATAGTCACACTCTTTGGTTCTAAATATCACATTTATATGTATTCCGGTGCTTAAAAATATTATTATGTACAAAAAGAACTGGAGGCGCCGGGTATCGATCCCGGTACCTCTCACATGCTAAGCGAGCGCTCTACCATCTGAGCTACGCCCCCGATGGCAACCGCGACGAAATGATATATCGCATTCTAATAAGGATGTCATAAATAAATAACCCGTCATGGACACTTCACTCGTTTATTACTTTAGTTTACTAACAAAATAATATTTACTTTACGAAAACAACTTATGCCAATTAAAAATAAGTAAGGTCGTCGAGCGCAAACACCTCGTTTTGATTTCAATTTGTTTTTTATTTAAAGTAAGTAATAAACATATAAAATTGTATATTACCAACATTACGAATATAAAATAACAATAGCATATTTTGCTCTCAAGGCCACTGCCAGTAAGTAGTACATAATCTATCTTTCGATTGTTATACAAATACAAACAGCCGCAGTTGGCGTAGTCACACATTCGCATTCATACTTGAATGTTTAGGTATTTTTTTGTACGATTACGTCATTTAGTACCGTTGAAGTTACGGTATTAGAACATAAAAGTTTTTTGGCATAATTAGTACATTGTTGTGGTGTGTGCTAGTTCTTTTATAGTTTTTTGAATGGAACGTAGCACTTAATAGAATGCGAAAATCATCGATACAGTCTTAATTAGGACAGTAATATAATTTCCATTTTCGGAATTGGTCGGGTAAGGAGTGATTCAGGGTTTATAAAACGTAAAATTTTAACTTAAGCTAAAATCTGGAGAAGTTATCGAATTTTATGATTTTAAACTAATTTTGACATTTATACGAGTGTCTTTCTTTTAGGGAGGACAAAGTCGTTAACCAATAATCCTCAGACCTCACCTTTATTGCGTCCTTTTTGTATTAGTTTCTGTTTTAAATAACAATGAGCTTATTTATAATACTCTGTTTCTATAAGGATAGGGATTGTGGATTCCTTTGTTTAATGCTGTGTTAATACAGTGTAATACAAAAGATAATGGCTGCAGTTCAGTTCATTGCATTCAATGTCAATGTTTAGAAAAAAAAAATTGCACGAAATATACGCAGACAAAGTGGCATTCCAATTTTTTTTTTACAAATGTCGTTGTAATTGCTATTAAATATTTTCGACTTATTATTTAACAAACCTTTGTTAAACATTGCTTTAAGTGGTCGCGATTGTTTATTACAGTCGTATTATTAATTACGGGATTTTTGCAGCAGTTTTGTAGTGAAGCAAGTCACAGACATTGAGATGTATAATGACGGACGACCAGGCTATGTGCCTAATGGTAGGCAACACCCCTACCTAAAAGAGCTCGGCATCAAGCAGCTATTGGGACACGAAGAATCCAAATCATTACCTTGCACTGAACTCGCTCGTCGCCTAGAGATATAAGATGTTTTATCTCTATGCCCTGTAATTTCTTTACGAACATTGTCCTTTAAATCGGAACACATATTTCAAAGCAGTTTCATGTACCTACATGTCAATTTACCCGTGAACATGGTGAATCGAACTGCATTGATTTCAAAACAGTTAAGGGGACTTGTTCCACCACATAAATCGTTAAATATCCCAGAATAATTGATCCTTAGTCTAATTCTTTGTAAACTTTTTTTTTGTAGATCCTGTTTCTCCACTGACTATAATAGTTCTGGCATGTGGCATGTGAACTATAGATACATATTCACGATTATGATTATGGGAATGTTAGGCACTTATATAAAAAAACGAAATAGCTACCCTGTACAAATGCTTAACCGGTCAACTACTTCGAAGCACTAAAAATTTGAGCGACTGCAATATGAATCTAGAAGTAAAATTTCGATTTATTCATTGCATTACATACTTGACTAATTAATTTGGTATGGCTGATGTCTTTAGAATGATTTGTTGTTATATTATGTCATGTAAAAGATGTCATTACACAAAATAAAACTACACATTATGAGTAGTTTCCTCATTTCGGTCGTGCAATATTAATTTTGGTGACAAATTTATGAGCAAAGTAATACCCCGTTTACATTATTCCAGTCCAGCGAACGAAACCAGCGCTGGATTGCTTACTGGAATAATGTAAGCCGGAACTGGAATGCATTGGCACTGGATCGATGCTTTCCAGTGCCGGTTTCCATTATTCCAGTAAGCGTTTCCAGTAAGTAAGTATCCAGCGCTGGATTCGGTCGCTGGACTGGAATAATGTAAACGGGGTATTAATTCGGTAAGTAAAGAAGTTTTCGATGTGTATGAAGTCAAAAGAAATCAAAGTGTCAAAACTGTGCTCATTCTACACAGATTCTTTAGAATCAAAACCTGGAAAGTGTTGTGTGTATGAAAATTATTTTTGAAGTTTGGTTATCTGCTAAGAGAAAGTATTTATTGCAAGCAATAAGGTACGGATTATTTCAAACTTTACTCATAAAAAAACATAAGTATTCTTGCTTTGTACACTCAACCCGAAGCCTTGTCTTGTAAATTGTTTTGAAAATTCGTAGGAACAATCCAGCTTAAGATGCGTCCACCAGCAAAACGAGTTTTTTGTCCAGTTTTCAGAGCTATCTACTCATTTGCCAAAACATATATCAACTGGTAAAAAATACATTAAATTTCTACAACTTCTTGGCTTCAAAATGGTAGTTTTATTTTTTTGATAATGGACTTATTGTTTAAATAATCGCCACACAACGAAACCATGAAAAAATTAAATAATTGTAGTTATCATGCATCTCCTCGGAAAACCTCCATTATTTTGATTTTGTACTTACACCAACGGATAGACGATTCCATTACGAACATTTTAGTAGTTTTTTTTTCAAAAGAACAAAATCTGATTTTATAAAGAGTGTATTCTAAAAATTGAGCGTAAAACAGCGGCAAATCCTACTGTTTCTCTCTTGCTCTTTCTTGCGGTGTGTGAAAAGGTAAGAAATACTCAAGGTCATTTGCTCGGGGTACGCCCTTAAGCATCATGGCATTGTGCAGTCAGAACACCTCAATTAAACACGCAAGGAATAGTTCGTTCACGGAGTAGGGTAGATGACTGAAATTATTTCATTGTCATAATAAAACATAAAGCCGATATCAAAAATATTACAAATATATTAAAATTACTTAATTTTCATTTTACATTAACTTAATTAAATCGAATCGTCATCTACCCCAGTGATGAAAATTAAGCTTGCTAAACAATCGTCCGAAAAGTGGTATGGCCAATTGTGTAGTATGCTTGTACTAGTAATGAAATGCAATATTAACGTATTCAGCTGTCCCCTTCAAGTAGAACGACTTGTGCTCCCTTCCCGACGGCGTCGCCGAGGTTGAAGGGCGCCAGGCCGGAGACCACGCCGTCGCGAGGCGACCGAACCACGTACTCCATCTTCATTGCGATCACGACGAACAGCGGCTGGCCTTTCACCACCTATATCATACACCACTAGTTTACTACTAGTTTTTCAAGTCAAAACTTCTTTAAAGGCTTATTATACTTCGCTAAATTTAATGACTGAATTAAGAAGCAAGGTTAGTCGACTGAATTCAGAAGCAAGTTTAGTGCAAGTTAGAGGCAAGCAATCCTCGGTTCTTAATTTAGTGAGCAATCTTACTTAATTCAGTTGCGACTAAATTCAGACGACTAAATGTAGCCAAGTGTAGTAATAAGAGCTTTAGGCGTGTAGAGCACTTTTTGGGTGAACGCTTTCCAAAAACGTTTTTTATTTTATTACAGCGCCATCTGTGATTTTAGTTAATAAACTGCGTTAAGTGTACTATCAAATTCTAAGATGGAAGTTTTTCTATCGGCAGTCTTTATGACTGCAAATTTTTTTCTTTAACTCTTACAGGTTAACACTTCAGCGCCATCTTGCCTGATGTTAAGCGTCAATGCGGACTGCGATGGTGCGTGCTTACGTAGAAGAAACCGATTCAATCTGGATTTGAAGACAACAAGACTATTTCGAAGTTGATTTTTACGAAGGGCCACATAAGGTGCCTGCTATACCATAGGATTAGCCAATTTATGGGACAAAATTGGTATGTGTATTTCTGAACTGAAAAATCCTACTCATATTTCATAAGGTTTAGCCCGCTATACCACAGGATTGGCTAATTTTTAGGACAAAACAGGGTTGTGTGTTATTCTGAACTGAAGTATTCTACTGATATTACATATTTAAATTTAAAGTTTAGCCCCCTCTGCCCGGTATACCATAGGATTGCCCAATTTTTGGGACAAACCTGGTTTGTGTCTTATTCTGAACTGAAGTATCCTACCGACATTACATAAGGTTTAGCCCACTATTCCATAGGATGGGCCAATTTTTCGGACAAACCTGGCTTGTGTCTTATTCTGAACTGAAGTATTCTTCTGACATTACACAAGTTTTGGCCAATTGTTGGGATAAAACAAGCCTATGTGTTATTTTGAAGTAGGTAAGTTAGGTACTTACTACCTACCTATCCTACTAATATTAATGTTTGGATGTTTAGATCTTTGTTGCTCAATCACGTCCTAACAACTGAACGGATTATTCTGAAATTCGGAAGTATCAAGTAGGTTATGAACTAAAACAAAACATAGGCCACTTTTCATTTCGACAAAATGTAGAGTTCCTTGGGGAATAACCATTTTCTAAATTCTACGCGAAAAAGTCGCAGGCAGATAGTAAACTTCTATGTCCAGGAATAAACAAAACGCGCATACCATTCAGGTAAATAAATTGCGATTTACCTGTATGACGAATACAGGTAAATCACACTATGTTATGTCTAATTGCTTTACATTTCAATATGTCTCCAACCAGAGTGTCATTGCCTCTGTTGTAGTCGAATTGACATTTAACCCTATATGATGTACAGCATCATAGTTATATCATTATGCTGAAAGTTTGAGCAAATGTGGATTAGAGTTTAATAAAGAACTCACAAATATGTGGGTAGTTGTTTTTTTTTTCTTAAATCAGTCAAGGTTTCGTGGTTAATGTTCCAAATACTCGAACAATGAGGTTTAACTCGACTTTCGTAATAAGAACACTTAAACAGTACACTTTGGAATACGTTCCCTGGATGGGTATTCCCTGATGGATATAACGTTGGTGGCTTCAAGTCTTATGAGTATTACGATTTTTTCTAGGTAAGCGCGCTCTATAAGCGTAAATCGCTTAACATCCGGCGAGATGGCTGTCATTTGCAAACCTATTGTCGATGAGTAAAATTAAAGAAATATGCTGTCTGCCTTAAGTACCTTATCGCCCTTATTGACCATCACGCGTTCAAGAATGCCATGTGTCGGCGATGACGCGCTGTTAGCGGCCGCAGAAGTGTCTACCGCGCTTGCCGCCTGGTACTTAGGACGTGGGATTTCAACTATTCTCTGACCCTCCTGAGAACAAACATAAGATGAACAATGATTAGATATTAATCGATTTTGAATACATTTTTAAGTTATATTATACGATAGATCGCTTTCTAATCAGTATAGCTATTCGTCCTGGATACTAATCCGCTTAACACGAAATCTGTTTATCTTGATGAATTTCCCTTCCTCCTTCTTTTTCGAAGTCAATTAAAATAGCTTTCTAATTGGAATAGCTATCAGCCCTGGAGCTACGATTGTCCAGACAGAGACAAAATTGGCAGAAAAAATACAGTAGCCGGTTGGTAACAAGTGAGTAACATGTATTTTTTCAAAGCCTAGGGTCGGGATAACGCGCACCGCGTAACGTGAGCCTCATTTTCATGTTCGATCGATCCTATCACAATTTTGTGCAGCCTCCAGGACTTTTATAAGGTAACTAGCTGCCCATTCCGGCTTCTCTCGGTTATAATCATTTAAATAAATAAAAAATAACAAGTCAACAAATCAAAATCAAATAAATTGTTTCAAATCTCGTTTTTTTTAAATAAAATAAAATTGAAAGAACATCATTTGAAATATCTCTCAAGTTGGACCAAATTACACACATAAACCAACTTTCGTGAAAATCGGTTGACCCGGTGAAGAGTTCACTGAGAACAAACATCATGAATCATGACACTGGATTATTATTAATCCGACTTCAAAACCACAAATGGGAACTCAAAAGCGAAAAGCGAAAAATAAATTAATTATATTATTATGAGAACTACTCACTCATCTATTTGAAGTCAGTGCCAGCCAAGTCTAAGAGATAGTAACTACCTCCAAGTATTTGGCTACTTAATACATACTTAGCATCTATCTACTAGCTTTTTACTGGCACCTCATATTGGCTACTTGACTGACACCGATTTCAAATAGATGAGTGAGTAGCGCTTATAATAATAATTTATTTTTAGCTTTTGAGTACCTACCGTGTGATTTCGAAGTCAGTTTTTTTTATAAAAGTAGTTTATTATAATTATTAAATTTATTCAATGTTAATTTAATAGTTATTTCTTATTTTAGTTTTCACTTCTGCCGTGTGGTCTTAAGCACACACACATTCTTTTTTTTAATTTGTATCAATCATCAATGGACTGGATCGAAAAAAAAATAAGCATACAATAATATTATAATCAGGAATAGCACATAATTTACTATTGCGGTAAAATAACGGGAACGGGAGCTATGCTAGTGAAACAGCAGAAATCAACTGCAGCATGCTGCTGCTGCACGATCATGTAAATATTGATAAGATTGCCGCCATTTTTTTTTGTCAGGTAAATATAAATAGCCACAACACCCCCCTATTATTACCCCCCCTATATTTTCCTCTTCTTCTCCTAATCCAAGAACTATGTAAATAAAAAAAAGATTATTGTAATGACAAAGGTCACGGACCCCGGAGTCTATGGAGTGATTAAATTAAATAAAAAAATATGAATAGTCATACCTCATCATAAACATGAACTTGGTTTTCATGCGTCAGTATGCCGACAGTGCTCCTCTTGTCGTCCACTACGGTGTTCAGGCGCAGGCCTAGTTCCGTGGTCTGCAGAGAAGCCTCTACGTTACGCCACTCGCCATCGTTCACCTTCACTTGGTATGCGTTAGGTTGGCTCTTGTATTGCACTGTTACTTTTAAATCTGGAACAATATATCTTTTACATAAAAAATGTATCATACGAGGGTCAAACTGAAAGTTCTTAGAACTGGCCACTTATAAACAATATAATAAAAAAATAATTCTATAATTTGAAAATAGAACTCTTTGCCAATATTACTGAGTATATACTGCATTCCATACCAGCTCCCTTTCAAACATGCCTAACACTGATAAAAACGAATAGCAACTACAGAACGGCAAACGGAAACCAAAACCAACCAAAGTAACTAACAAAAAAGAAACAAAAAAACAACGAGCTCCCCCAAGCCGACTGGTCCTCGAGGGGGAAAGCGACCACAACCCTCCAACTTACAAAGACAAAAACCACCGAAAATCAGTAGTTTACATAGCATGCCTCAATGTACTCACCTTGGGAAAAGAGGAAAATCTTACGGAACTGACATATGCGCTAAAATCTATCAAATGGGACATAATTGGATTGAGCGAAGTGAGAAGAATGGGCGAAAGTATTACCTGCTACCCAAACTATTTACTATACCAAATAGGGGAGACACAAGGCCAATATGGAGTAGGATTTATTATTAAAAAACATCTAAACCAATATGTACAAGAATTCAGAGGAATCTCAGAACGCATAGCTATTATGAACTTGAAAATACCAGGATATAAAGAACCCTGGTCTATTGTACAAATATATTCACCTACAGAGCAATCAAATTTGGAAACGATTAACAACTTTTACAATAAATTAAACGAAGTCATTCAAGAGTATACACATAAAAACCTAATAGTCATGGGTGACTTCAATGGTCAAATCGGACCTAGGCGCCCGGGAGAAAACGCAATACTAGGACAATTTTCATATAGTAACAAGACCAGAAGCAGAAATGGGGAAAAAATTACGAACTTCGCACTAGAAAACAAATTAACAATCTTAAATACTATGTTCAAGAAAAACCGGAAGAGCATGTGGACCTGGATTTCGCCGGATTGTAAAACAAAAAACGAAATCGATTTTATTATGACCAACAGAAACAACTACTTCACAAACTTCACTGTCATTAAAAGATTTAACTTCAACACCAATCATAGGCTACTTAGAACCGAGCTCAGAATAAATCAACCAAAGAAGACTAGACCGAGACAAGACCCAGGAAACACAAAACTTGACGAACAGCAATTAGAGCAATTAACAACAGCCTTAAGAGCTGAGTTTAGTGACTTTAAAGAAAACACTAAGGAAATGGGAACCCAAGATAAATACAATTATATGGAGAATATTATCAAAACCCAAACTAAACTCATAACAGACACCAAAGCTGATCCAAAAGGAATAATATCAACAGATACTTTAAAGCTCCTAGAAGAAAGAAGTCACCTTATAAATGATAGAAATACCCAAAACAGAAGACAGAAAATAGCCAAAATCAGCAAAGACATCAAAGAAAGTTTGAGAAAGGGTAGAAAACAACGCAGGATGCGAACGATAGAAAGTTACATACAAAAAACTGGAGGAACTAAAAAAGCACTCAAAGAATTGACCGACATGAAAAACTGGATAGTAAAAATGAAAGACGCCCGAGGAAACTTCAATTATAACAGAATTAACATACTAAAAACAGCTACTTCGTACTATAAAAACCTTTATCGAAATAACACTGTGCAATCTAAAATCAATCTAGAGGATACTTCGAACACCCCCAGCATTCTCCAAGCTGAAGTTAGGAAGGCTATCGACACCCAAAAGAGAGAGAAAGCACCCGGGCCTGACGGCATAAGCAATGAAATTTTAAGACATAGCAAAGAGATCCTACTACCTGTCCTCACAGATATGTTCAAAGATATAACGAATACTGAAATCATCCCCCAGCAATGGACTGAGTCACACATCATCCTACTGTATAAGAAAGGTGATAAATACGACATAGGAAATTATCGCCCTATAAGCCTCATGTCCAATTTATATAAGATTTTTGCTAAGATCATCCTAAAAAGGATTGAAAGAACCCTTGACGAAAACCAACCTATCGAGCAAGCAGGTTTCCGCAGAGACTATTCAGTGATAGACCACATTCACGTGGTGCGTCAAATTCTGGAGAAATTCAATGAATACCAACTCACATACTACATTGCATTTATCGATTATAGTAAAGCATTCGATTCTCTACAACACGACAAAATATGGGAGGCGTTACTAGAACAAGGAATAGAACACAAGTACATCCGATTAATAAGAAACATATACAGCTGTAGTAGAGCAAGAATCCAACTAGAAAAGAAAAGTACTCCTTTCAAAGTAGAAAAAGGCGTAAGGCAGGGAGACCCTCTATCTCCAAAATTATTCTCCGCAGTACTGGAATCAATCTTCCGAAGACTAAATTGGGAACATCTCGGAATTAATATAGACGGTCAACTGCTATCGCACTTAAGATTTGCTGACGACATAGTGTTGTTGGCAAAAACAGCAGAAGACCTAACCAGAATGATAAAAGAACTTGCAAAAGAAAGTGAGAGAGTAGGGTTGGCAATGAATCCAGAAAAGACTAAGGTGATGACAAACGGGGACAAACACAATATAGATCTAGGAAACACTGAAATGAACTATACAGATGAGTACGTATATCTAGGGCAACTCATAACTCAAAAAGATCCCATGCAGAAGGAAGTGGACAGAAGAATTACAAATGGCTGGAAAACATACTGGAGTTTAAGAGAGGTTATGAAAAACAAGGAGCTCCATATAAACCTAAAAAGTAAACTTTTTAACACCTGCATATTACCAGTCCTTACGTACGGGTGTCAGTCATGGTCCTTAGATCAGGCTACCTCAAGCAAACTAGCAACATGCCAATATGCAATGGAAAGGAGCATGCTAAGCATCAAGAAGTCCGACAGAATTAAAAAAATCATCATCAGAAACAAAACAAAAACTACTGATGTAATGAGCAAAATAAAAAGACTTAAATGGCGATGGGCTGGTCACCTGGCAAGAGGACAAGACAAATGGAGCAAAAGGGTGACGTGGTGGTACCCAAAGGAAGGCAAAAGGAAGAGAGGCCGACCACAGAAAAGGTGGGTCGACGATATTAGACAAGTCGCAGGTGTTACATGGAACAGAGTGGCCCATGAAAGAAAGGAGTGGAAAAGGTTGGAGGAGGCCTTTGCCGACTGGCAAACAGATCTTGGCAAAATAACCAAGGACCAAATATTAGTTTAATTTTATTAATATATACATATTAAGTTTAAGTCCTTAAAGTTAGATACCAAATAAGTTTATATAGTTAATGTTAGCTAAACAAGTCTATATGTTAGTAAAATGAGTTAAATAAGATTACATAGTTTTACATAAGTTTAAAAACCATTGTAAGAGATCTGAATAAAAGGCTATAAATAAAAATAAATAAATAAAAAAATAAAAATATACTGCATTCATTTGTCATTTGTTTTACGATTTGGCGGCAAATTGAAAATTGTCTGTGTCACGTCAACATGAATTTAACACGAGAAAATTTTCGTGCAATGATTTTTTATGACTTTCGATGTCATTTAAGTCAACAAGAAAGTTATGATAGACTACGATTGTCCTTTCACGATGAAGCCCCATCTCGTGCGACTGTTTACAACTGGTTTAATGAGTTTAAACGTGGTCGCACTAATCTCACTGATGATTTACGTGAGGGACGGCCTTCTACGGCGACGACTGAAGATAACATCTGTGTTGTGCGGCGTATGATAGAGACTGACAAAAGAGTGACCTATCAGCAGATTCGGACAAGCTTAGGCATCGGTATGAGTCAAGTGCACAAAATCCTACACGAACATTTAGCGGTCAGGAAGCTTTGCGCCCGGTGGATACCTCATAATTTGACTGAGGCTCAAAAACTCCATCGTGTGGATTGGTGCCGTAAAATGATTGAAAGATTTAACGGAGGTGACTCAAATGCTGTGTTCGACATACTAACAGGTGACGAAAGCTGGATTTACTGTTATGATCCTGAAACCAAAAGACAATCTGCTCAGTGGGTGTTTCCTTTCGAGGAGTTGCCAACTAAAGTGAAGAGAGATCGAAGTGCGGGGAAAAAAATTGTGGCCTCGTTCTTTGGAAGGATAGGTCATTTCGCAACAATTGTGTTAGAGGATCAAAAAACAGTTTCTGCAGAATGGTACACTACCAATTGTTTGCCACTTGTCTTGGAAAAAGTTCGAGAGAAACGACCTCGCAGTAGGATCCTCCTTCACCACGACAACGCCTCATCGCACACCGCCAAGCGAACGATCGACTATTTGGCGACACCAAACGTTGAATTACTGGGTCACCCGCCGTATAGCCCCGACCTCGCGCCTTGTGATTTTTATTTATTTTCAAAAATTAAAGAAAAACTTAAAGGAAAGCGGTTTATGAATGCTGAAGAAGCGGTGGCTGCGTATCGCGATGCCATTGAAGAGACCCCTAAGAACGAGTGGGCAAAGTGCTTTTCCCAGTGGTTCCATCGCATGCAGCGGTGTATTGACGTGAATGGACAATATTTTGAAAAGATATAATAAAACTAATAACTGGCTAATGTAATCAGTTTTTGATTTTCTAAGAACTTTCAGTTTGACCCTCGTACTAGAAGTATCATGTAGACTCGGCAACTAATTAAATTGTGCAAGGCATTGGTAATATGTTACGAAAATCATCTACTGCAAAGCTTTTTGCGCACAAATCTGAAAGTTCTCACATAAATTGCTGTACTTTACTTATTTATTTGTTATTTCAAACAGCTAATTAATAATGTTTTTGCGTCGTTGTCGTCTGTGCATAAATATGTAGGGAATATTTTAAACACCTGTCAAGGGTATTATGAATATCAGGAAACATTGCATTACCGTGCATTCACCTATGACATAATAACATTTTATGTAAATACTGTTGGTGTTTCATTAAATTAAATAAATAAATACATCAGTTAATTAAAAAGGGATAAAAGCTAAGTAAACCAACCTTTTTCATCAAATCTCAAAGGTATAGTTTTCTGCAGTTGGTAGTTTGACCTGAAAGCGGTGGGTTCTACTGAGATTCCTTTCCAACTGTCATTTGCAGCACTTTCCTTCTTTGTTACAAGCAGCTGAAAAAAAATAACGATAAAATATAGCAGACTGATGGTTATTGATATCTTTGGAGTCAAAAATTTCCGTTTAAAGGTTATCATTAGTAATAGATTAATAATCATTATTCTTTGTTAGAAAGCGAATGTATTGGGAAATGCTGTGAAATCTGAAGGGAATTCAATTTTATTGACACTGCATGCTAACGAAATGTATGCGAAATCGCTTTAACTCCCATTACTAGTAATCATGTTCATCTATAAATTACTTTTATTAAGACACATGCATCACTTTACGGTTTAAAAATAGCGCGATAAATGTATAAATAAATACATGTGATACCTAGCTACAAAACCCTAGTGATATTTCTTGATTTGTTTCGACCCCCTCCCCCCTTTTCAAGCCTCCTGGGATTAATGGACGACCCCTTATACCATAGTTATACACTGTGCGATTGTATACAGATTGTGATATTCATAATCTAAACTCCTAAACATTAATTGTGTTGGTTTGACATTTAATTCACTTGATAAGTTATTTGTATGGAGGGTTGAGGTAAGGAGTGTCATCTGTGTAAATGAAAAAATGTAACGAAAAAAGATTTTTGACCTGTTATTTATAGCATACAGCTGGACACTTTTCGAAATTTTCTATCTTCTGAGATAATACTCCTTCCCTCTACCCTTTATAGTTATATGACAGAACAAGGTTTAAAGAGACCGATAGTATGCGTGCTTTGAATTTTGCTCTTTTTCAATATGTGACCAAACTAAGTTTCATTAGTGTAATAGGTTATCTATAATGATACTTATTATATACACTTACATGCCCAAGTGCAGCCTGTATGGCCTGGTGCTCGCTGAGTTCCGAATCGCTCTTAGGGAACAGTTCAGCTTCGTGTTGGGGAATGAACGAGGTGTGCACGTCGCCAGAAACGAATGCGCTTGCGCCGCTTAAACGTAGCAAGAAGTTCACGTTTGTTTCGAGACCGGCTACCTAAAACAAAAAACAATCATAATATTTTACTGTAGTTTTATTTAGCTTGACCTGTCAGTGGATCACACTTAGAAATTAACATTTTGCCCACTTCTTGTTGATTAATGAGGCACTTTAAATCCCAGTAAACATACACAACACATAAACAGCCCACTAAATGTTCCCACAGCTGGGACTCGGGGGTCTTCTCTCGCAAGGAGAGAATCAAGGCCATAATCCACCACGCTGGCTCAGTGCGAGTTGGTGGACGACACATGACCTCGAAAGATTCTAGATACATGTCGGTTTCCTCATGATGTTTTCCTTCACCGTTTTTAAGTTATTTATTTATTTATTAAAATTCAGTTGCCTTCAGTGCTTACAGTATAAACCAAAGCGCACTGAGAGCCAGTTAAGTTAGCTGCATTACGCACCCTCCTCTTTAGAGTGTGACGTAATTTAAAGATAGCCCTCTACACACATAAACTCGCCAAAGTCATGAAACAATCTGTTGTTCACGGAAGCTTAGACCAACATTTTTATCATTTTTTACACTACACTAAATAAGTATATATTGGTAATGACAATTGCCAATACAAGACAAAAAATCTAATAAAATACTAAAAGTAAACCGCCTCATTGAGTACACAGCGATTTGAAACATTTTTTTCCTTTCAAATTGTCACATTAATGATGTTTTTATGATTTTTTTTGTTTGATCTTTTTGATCTTATACAAGTTTGCTTCATCATTATCTTTCGTTTTAGTTAATTGTTTATCTTGTAAAAATGTATTTTAGATAGGTATTTTGTACAAAGATACATTAAGAGTGCGCCTAAAGCCAGGAAAAAATCAGATTTCACCCGCGCGACGCGTTTCTTAATGTGATGTACATAAAGTCGAGAATAGCAAGACACAGTTTGGAGGAAAAATCAATATTTAATCAGGAGTCCATTTTTGACCAAGTTTTATTTATTTACTCAATAACTAAACATAAATTAAAAAAAGTGTTCGGTTACTTTACTAGAACATACAAATAGGAATTTTATTACCAAAAAATAATGTGGGGTCATCGCTGATAATTTCGAGTACTTGAATTAAAACGGGTTTTTTCGGTGTCATTTTTATTTTTTTATTGTAAAAAACTCTGATCTATTTTTAAAATTCTATTCGGTTATTGTGCTTCTTCTTGATTGTACCCACACGTCAATATTTTTTTTGTCATAGTTTTTAGTTCCTTAACTTCCAACCAGCCCGCCTGATGTAGATTAATGTTACTCCTTAAGGTGCCAATTATCCATACATGCGTTATCCTCTTACCTGATATTCCTGAAGCTTAGCCCTCGTCTTAGCTAACGCTTCGTTGCGGTCGCGGCCCCACACCACCAGTTTGGCGATCATAGGATCGTAATGTACTGATACTTCGTGACCCTCGCGTACACCGGTCTCTACCTGAAATAAGATATTATGTGATTGTAAAATCATTCAAATTGTATCAGATTCAAAAGTTTTACTTCTCGCATTGCAAATGTGTTGACGCTATCAAATTGTAGGTGTCAGCGCTGTCGAATTCCTTAACAACGGTATAAATTGTAAAACTGAGATAATAGTCACTAGTCAGCAACTGCTCAACGCATTAGCAAACTGAAGTGGCAATGGACTGGTCATATTTGTTGCAAAACCGAGAACAGTTGCGAGTGTACGTGTTCTTGAGCGGAGACCACGAATCGGCAAACGTAGTAAGAACATAGGACTGAGTCGCGATCCGCGAGAGAGGCTTATGTCCAGCAGTATACTAAGATACACTGCTGATGATGATGATGATGATGATAAGTACAGCAACAAAATAATATAATTAAGATGATCAATATAAACCTAGGTGAAGTCCGCCTGGGGAAGTACCTCACCTTTGCCAGTTATTCTGCTGCCAAACAGTAGTGCGCAAACGTTCCGGTTCGAAGGACAATGTTTCCAGAGAAATTACTGGGCTCAGAGATAAAACACCTTAAATCTCTGGGTGACGAGCGTAGTGCGTAGCTAGGTAATTATTTGTACTCTTCATGTTCCAATAGCTGGGTGCCACTGTGCTGTTATAGGCAGGCATGATGCTTACTACCATCTGGCACATGTCCTGCTCGTCTTGTCACTCTGTATTATAAAAAAATGGCAGTCATAGGGACTGCCGATAGAAGTGAAAACTTATAACTCAGAATTTGATAGCTTACTTTGGAAACTACGCGGGTGACACAGAAGGGCGTGGCCATTACCATGCCCATGGACCCGAGTTTACCCGAAGATTTATTTCATTTACGAACGTGCCGCTTGAGCTCAATTCACAGCCTACGAAGAATCTGTCTGTGGTGCGCCAAAAGAAGTTTGCACTTCAAAAGCAAAAGAAAAAAAAATTGGCAGTCATTAGAACTGCCGATAGAAGTGAAAACTAATAACTCAGAATTTGATAGCTTACCTTGGAAACTACACGGGTGTAACCGGAGGGCGTGGCCTCGCCATCTTGGCATGGCCATCTAGAAATGCGTCAGCATTTCCCATTGGCTGATACGTTTCTAGATGGCCATGCCATGATGGCGAGGCCACGCCCTTACAGCATTTCCCATTGGCTGTCGTATTTCTAGATGGCCAATAGCCATGGCCCCGAGTTTACCCGAAGCTTTATTATCATACCCGAGCGTGACGAATGAATTCAATTCACAGCCCACGAAAAATCTGTCTAGGCGCGCCTAAAGAAGTTTCCACTTCAAAAAGTGAAGATTCATTAGGGACTCCTTACCCTAACAAACTCCTCAGGTATAGGCTGCGTGAGGCGATGCAACGTTCCCGCTCGCGGCAAGAACCCGGCGCGCGGCTCCTCTGCGTAGATGCGGCACTCGACGGCGTGACCGCGACGCACGATGTCGTCTTGGGTGACGGGCAACGGCTCGCCGGCTGCCACGCGCAGTTGCCATTCCACCAAATCAGTACCTGAAATTTGTTTAAAAACACTGCTAGTAATTAAAATGTATTACACTTAATTTTTTTCTTAGTATAAAATATACAGCTTTGTATAAAAAAAGTTAATCGTATTTTTCACAAGAAACTTCATAACTGAAGACTTTATTATGTCTTTATATTGTTGGTTGCCTGGAAGAGATTGCTCTCAGCAATAAGGCCGCCACTTGTGACGCTAGTTCTTAAGTTTGTCACTGTAATTATTTTGATTTGTTGTATCACAATAAAGAGTTTTCTATCTATATATCTATCTATCTATTGATTAAGACATTTTGATACGATTTCAAAAGGGTTGTTTTTTATTGTATGTATGTTACACGATACCACCGCCAATTGTAAATCGATTTTGTTTGATAGATGATACATTCTTTAGAGGTGATCCCTTCTACATTTTATTAAAATCGGTGAGGTAGTAAACAAAATATCAACTAAAAAACTAAAATTTGCTTACCTACCTTTATCTGGACGACTTTAGATTTCCCAAATAATATGATATTTAGTCGAGTTAAATGTTAATTTTAAATTGAAGTCGGTTTTTATTTCTTCGGAGAAAATTAAATTAACTTTGGTAAGCTCGTCAAATTTAGAGCCGACGCTATTGGTCATCTTAGTTCAAGCATGCCATGACTGCAATGTGTGTATATTTTGTGTGTAGTATGTATATTTGTCTGTTGACAGACATTACAGCAACGTGAAACATTTGTTTTCATTTGAAAATAAATAAATATTATATCGAGACTATAAAACTAACCAGTGATCATCTCAGTGATGGGATGTTCCACCTGCAGCCGCGTATTCATCTCCATGAAGTGGAACTCGTGCGTGGTACGATGCAGGATGAACTCAACCGTCCCTGCGCCAACGTAGCCGACAGCGCGCGCGGCCCTGACGGCGGCCGCGCCTAGCTCGCTTCGAGTCTCTTCTGACAATCCAGGCTGAAAGATTAATTCCAGGCTAAAAATATTGCGCGATTCATAAAGAAGCGGACATTAGATAAATGAGAAGCTCAAGCTCAGTCTCCTCCACCTGAACACTTCACGTAATCGAAAGGGATATATATAGTTATATAGTCGATTGTCATTTAATCTTACTTTGGACATCGATATAAACCAATATATGTGCCCTGACCACTCCACATAATAAACTCCATGTGTATCGTAAGTGGTTTACAAACAACCAATCTACTTGACCCCTAGAATCGCTAGCGGCAAGAATTGCTGTGGTTCTACTTATTTTGGTTGTTGACAACGAATAGTGATAGGTAAAAAAGTCCGGCGTCCACCGTTTCCTGCAACCGACTAGAACGACGGTCCAATGTTTCCAACATTCCAACGATGACATGATTCCGTGCGCCCTGATGTTTGGGTGGGCACATCTGTGTATTGAGAACGTTGACTTTGGGAAGAACACGGCAAATCTATATATATAAAAATCAATGCCACTTTTAGTTGTTATTGAACTTCTCCTAAACGGCTGGACCGATTTGAATGTTTTTTTTTTGTATACGTTTGGGTAGGGCCCTGGAAGGTTTAGATTCACAAATCAGCCCGGCAGATGGCGCTGCAGTTGATATCTAGGTTATTATTCGAGCGAAGCCGAAGCGGCCCGCTAGTATTACATATTTTTTATTGTCAATAGAAGAAAATGACCCTACACAATTGCCTTCTTTACACATGCATTTATTATTATTGTTATTCATTTTATATTTATATTGTAATGACATGAAGAAAAGGTTTGAATTTTATATTCCGTGACACTACCAAGAGATAGCTGTTGTCCTATTGTCCGAATAAATTAATTCTTGAAATAGCAACAAAATTGAGTAGAGATGGATAGTCCTAACTATGCCAAAAGTTCCACATAATTTTATATTATTCTACTGAAAAGTATTAATACGTAATAACAATTTGGAGTAAAATTATCACTTTTTTATGTAGTTTTAGGTATTATATTAATATAATTTTTAGAAAGTTACTCACTGCCGGAGCTTCCTCAATGATTTTCTGATGGCGTCGTTGAACGGAACAATCTCTTTCGAACAAATGGACGGCATTGCCATGCATATCAGCAAACACCTAGAAATAATGACGCAATAATTAGCATAAGATACTTTAAAAAGACATAAATGATCATAGAATATATAAGAACAACATAGAATAATAAGAACATAGAATGATGACAATCCTACAATCCATCACATTACAGTTTTTTACAAGTGCAGTTGCAGTGATAGTTTGTTATCGATTTTGTTGGTAAAAAAAACATTGTTTTAAACTGACTAACTATTACTAATTACGGGATATTTATTTACTTGACTTGAGGTAAGTATTTACAAGTAATTTTTTACACCAAAACAGCCAACTTTTTCTATTACAAAAAAAGCACTCATTAACGGTAGCTTAGATTACTTTTGTGTGTATTACCTGTACTTCCACGTGTCTGGGATCAGTTATGTATTGCTCCAGAAGCATATTATCATCACCAAATGATTTCAACGATTCTCTTTTGGCTGATTCCAACTGAGGCAAGAAATCAGCTTCTGTCATTGCTATTCTCATACCCTGAAATGATAAAATGTAAATACCAATTATTACGATGGAATTAAATGATATAATTATTTAAACAAAAATTGCAAAGTGATGAAAGTGTTATAGTGGTAGGACTCTTTGCAAAATATCAAACCACACCTTTGCCAGATATTCTACCTTCAAACAGTAATGTGCAAACATTACTGTGTTTCCGCTGTATCTTTAAAATGGTAGGGCAACCTTGATTTGATGGTGATTTTCTTTAATAATTATTCACCTTTCCACCTCCACCTCGTACTGCTTTGATCATCAGTGGAAATCCTATCCTTTGTGCTTCAGCCTGCAGTTTCTCAATACTTTGCTCTTCTCCATGATAACCTTTAACAATGGGCACTCCAGCTGCTGACATGATTGCCTTTGAAGTGCTGCAAATTATCAATAAAAGTCAAAGAGAACTCTGAAATTACCCTTTGATTTAAGGTAATTAGTAGTATATAGACATCTATAAAATGGTCGCAAATCAATCTTCGAGTAAAGGAAACAAATAATATTCTTAAGAGGAGTTTCAATTCTGCATAGCCTTCACAATAGCATATCATAATTTCCAGTTCAGGGAGTAAAACATACTCCATCACAAGGGTTTGAAAGTAGCATTGGTATGGTTAAGAAATGTTGTTTGGTAGAGATTGCTTTAAGCTATAAGTGATTAGACAGCCAAATAAAAATATTCAATAAAAGGTGATTGTAATTTATTGCCTCTAATAGAATGTTTCTGTATTGCACCTAATCTAGTATCTAGGTCTAGGATATAGACAGAATCTATAGTTTCTTTCCACTCCAATATAATATTTTAATGTTTACCAACATTCACCATAAAGTAGAACTCCCATTTAATTTTGTGTGATAGATTAAATTATGTAGGCTTATGCATAGCAGAAGTGTTGAAAAGATAAACTGTAATTGATTGCAATGGAGTGAATGGCTGTTTCCTATAAAATGGTTTATCTTTACCTTTTAATACCCATATCCCTAATTGCAGCAGTAGGTGGCCCAATAAAAATGACACCTTCTTTGGAACACCTCTCACAGAATTCTACATTTTCAGACAGAAAGCCATAACCTGGATGCACGGCTTGGCTGTTGGATCTCTTTGCCACTTCTAGTATTTTTTCTGCATTTAGGTAACTTTGTGTAGCTGGGGCAGGTCCAATGTGGTATGCCTCATCTGCCTAAGAAATCAAAATTAATTAAACACAAAAAATGAGCTACTAAATTATCCAATCATTTATGCTGAAGAGGTTATATTATATGTTTTAGACGTTTACAAAAACAATAAATTTTAAATGGGTATATTAAAATTTACAGAAAGAGCTTTAAGCGTAACATTTTGGGTTTTACTCAATAACTTATAGTATCTAACAATAATATTAAAATAACATACTTATAGTGACTTTTAATGAGCTGTAATTTGGTTCATTACTTATTACATAGACATACCATGAATTTGCTCAATACTTTGTTCAATAATATAATAGTTGAGTATTTATACCATCAGCTCTAAAAAATTGAAGTAAATTTACTCTAAAAATGTATTCTCAATTATCAGTGAGAACTGAGTCAATTAAGAAAAATTTACAAGCAAATACAATATGATTGTTTGAGAGAAATTAAACATATTAGCAAGTGAGTAATAATGATAGTACCATTTGAACGTGCATTGCATGTTTGTCAGCATCAGAGAATACAGCTACTGTTCTTATCCCAAGTTTCTTTGCTGTCCTCATCACCCTACAAGCTATTTCTCCTCGATTCGCAATGAGCACTTTATTGATTTGCCGCCTGTACACATCTTCTTTGAGCTGCTGAGCATGGTTGCATCTAGCAGGAAAGGGTAGCTTCGGAGCAGTACTGAAATAATGACATTGCTAGTAATACTAATACTAGACAACATAACTGCTTATTTCAAGGGTTGACCGATGCCAGTCGACCATAAGCTGTACAATGATTAAAATATGCACATCAGTAAAAAAAACTGTACATTCAGTAATTACATATGTAAAATTATGCCGGTGACAACAATTAAGAAGTAAACGGTTACTTATATCAAAGTAACTTGAATAAAATTAATAATTATGCATGTTGAAAATTCAGAGAATAGACTGAATCAAGGTCTTAACGTTTTTAATTGTGTGGCATGGTAACTCACCAATTTCGGTAAATATGTCTCAGATAAGACATTTCGGTTGTTTAACAGACTAGTGCACACAGCGATATAGCACCACTAAAAGAAATCACAGTAATCGACGTTGTTTTTAGCCGATAAAATAGATATAATTTGTAGGTAAATATAATGTTGATATTACGTCAGTTGCCAGCTTGCCCGGCCCCTTAGTGCCTGTGTAGTATGTAGTTAACATAATGAATTTCAATTCCGTTATCGTCTTATCGTTATCACTACGCTTATCAGCTAATTAGATATTGAAATAGGACTAATGGTTGGTAATTTAGGTATTTGATGTAAACCATATTAAGCTACTATCGTTCGGGCAGTTAACTCTTAATTATTCAGTTATCTTGAATCTCCAATAAATTAAAATAACTTATAACGTAATTGCATCAAAAATCTTTCAAAAAAGCAGATAATATTAGAGGTGGGCGATTATGAGATATACTAATGAAATCATTCGATTATGAGAATGTCTCGAGATATCTCGATTTTGACAGTATGTAGTTACTAATTAGTAGCCAGTCACGCACGCACGGTCGCTAGTCGCGCGCGACTCGATTTACTCACAGCACAGCCGCGTGGGGTGAGAAAGGGACAATACGATGCGGTCTCTCAGCGGCCCGCTATAAAAGAGGGACAGCAAGCGAAAAAGCTACCTAAAACTTACAAACGATCAATACAAAAATCGGTTAACTTACCGTTAATTAAATCCACATATCTATAAGTAAAAAGTGTCACGTTTCACACCACCGGCACCGTAATACAAACAAAAGAAACCAAATAAACCTATGTTGATACTACTACAGTCACGGAAGAACTGTCGTCGACTTCATAAAACACGATTAGTAGTACTAATTACTAATATCATTCGATTATGAAAACATATTAGTTACTAATTCGATAATCGATTATCAACATTAGTAATACAAAATAAATCGATTATACCGATCATTCATAATCGCCCACCGCTAGATAATATAATAGACGATGACGAATGACGATGCCGCTGAGACCACACTGAGACAGTGTTGTCAGAAGTCCATCTCAATTTTCCCCAAAATGTTCTCGAAATCCCCCCAAAAAGCGGGTTTTCTAGAAAAAAAAACTCCCAAAGTAAATTAGACATTAATTTACCCCAAAACCATAATTTTAAGCTGACGACCACCTCAATTTCTTTCCAAAATTTTCCCGAAATCCCCCCAAAAAACAGGGATTCAAGAAAAAGCCCCCCAAAATAGATAAACATATAATAATAACTATAACGCTATTTCAGAAATAGCTTATATTACTCCATAAAGTGTATTGACAAGTTCCCATAAGAAAAGACGATTAAATTTTTATTCTAAGTTCACTTGGATAAGTGCCGTGTTCGTTAAAAAACTGAAAAACGTGGCAGTGAAAAATCCCCAACTTCCACAAACAATTTTTTCCCGCCGTAAATTCCCCCAAACATTTTGTCCCCCCAAATTTCCCTCCACGGCTACTAAAAACCCCCAAATTTGGGGGGAATCCCCCCAATCTGGCAATAGTGCACTGAGATGAAGACCGAAGACAGGAAGACACGATTTAAAATTTCAAAATCAAAGTACCTAATCAAAACAAATGTCAATTGTCAAATTTAATGTTGAGTGTGAAGTTTTTACTTTTAGGGATGATCGATATTCACCGATGCCGATGTTGAAAAACGTCGATGTTTTGAGTTCGAAAACATCAACCCATTTTTTTTCATCAACCATCAATTGTCCATTATTTATTTATTATTTATTTAATTATTTTTCATTCGATGTCACTGATATCAATAAAACCGGAGGAAGACGTACGAAAAGATATTTCTTAGAAGTGATAACTAATAACTCAGTTTGATAGCTCACTTTAGACACTACGCGGGCGTGACCATGGCCATCTAGATTTCAAGATCATTCAAGTTTATCTGAAGATTTCTTTCATTTACGAACGCGACTCTTTAGTTCAATTCACAGCACATTGTACGTGATAGATAAACTCTTTATTGCGCTAAATTAAAACAAAACTTAAATGAAAAAGAGAATTTAACCAAAAAATTTAGAAACAATTGGCAGCCTTATCGCTAAAAGCGATCTCATCCAGGCATCCGTGGTATGGAAAGGGATTAAAAACTAAAGGAAAGCGGGAGCAGGGCCGAGCCGACCTCCACCAGCGCCTGTGTGCAATACCTTTGTGGCGCCCCTTTTCAACCCCCGACCAAAGAAGGGGTATTATAAGTTTGACGTCGATGTCTGTCTGTCTGTCTCTATATGTGTCTGTCTCTGGCACCGTAGAGCTCAAACGGATGAACCGATTCCGATGCGGTTTTTTATTTGAATTTAATTTAGCTATGTTTCGTTAATATCGATTCAAGATGGCCGCCTCCACAAAATGGGGGATAACATATTTCTTCACAACCTACTTCAATATGGGTATCAAATGAAAGTGCTTGACTAGTAGAATACTTTAAACTATTTTAAACCCAAGATAGCCGCCGCTACAAAATTGTGAATTAATTTTTTTTCTCACAACTCTATTAATATGGGTATCAAATGAAAAGACTTGCCTTGCAGAATACTTTACAAAACTTCAAATCCAAGCTAGTCGGAGGTAATTTTTTTTACGGATATTTTTTCTAAGGATACTGATTTCACTGTTACGTATGCTATGCTTAGAAAATCATGAGTCTAAAATCTCTAAGAGTATAATAATACTAAAATTATACTAGCAGCGCCCCACGGTATTCCCCCTTTACCCGCGCAGCTTCTATATATATACAGCTTCTATACCTACCTGATATTTTCCCGTGATAGCAAATGTGCTATTCCAGGCTATATTTTGTGTTCATATGTAAACCCGACCCGTTCGCATATTCCAACGTGATTGAGCAACGAGCATCCACACATCCAACTAATATTGTAATATTATAAATGTCAATGCTAGGAGGTCTGGCCGACTGAACGGATTGGTTTGAAATTTTAAATAATTTGAAAATTTTAAATAGATAGTTTATAGCCTGGAGTAGTACCTACATAAGCTATTAATAATTTCGAAAAAGGGCTTAGGAAACAAATATTACTATAAACCAGCTGTTACCCGCAATTTTGTCCGCATAGAATTTAAGATGTGGTCTGTGTAGAATATGACTGTTTTATCAAAACTTCAATTTTTAATAAGTAACGGCTGCTCTAGTCGGGAGAACAGCGACTTCCCGGATCCCCGGGTTTAAAACCCACGCGCACCACTGTCTTTTTGAAGCCAATTGCGTAATTCCGCTAAATTAAAAACGATGAAGGAAAACATCGCGAGGAAACCAACATGTCCCTGGAATATTTTGAAGTAATGTGTCATCCGCCAACCCGCACTGGGATAGCGTCGTGGATTATGGCCTTCACTCTCTCCTTACGAGAGAAAGGCCCAGCAGTGGGTACATTTAGCGGGCTGCTTATCCTGCTAAATTTCAACTAAATCCGCCGAACTGTTTCAGTATAATACATGATATGAGTTTCTTATGAAACTAAACATTTTTCCGGGATAATAAGTACCTATTCTTATGTGATATTTCACATTATAAAACACATGTGTTCCAAATATCAAACCAATTCGTTGTGTGGTTCTGACGTGATAGTTTAAAATAACACATAAACTACTTTTTATTACAAAAAAGTGCACAGTTCCATAAGGAACATATATTATTCACGTCATCGGAATGGGTTATTAATAGATTTGGTTGAAATTTGAAACACAGTAGAATTGAATATTAACTACTTTTTAGTCCAAAAGAGGTGCAAAATTCGTTAGAGGACAAATATTTACCGTAACATCGGAACAACTAGGTAAGCGGTTGAGTAGGAATTTGAAACACAAATATTTTTATAACGCACTTGCACCTTGCACCTTTTGAATAATGATTGTTCCATTATTTTGGCTCAATCGTTCATTAAAATCAGGGAACCCCTGTGACACCACTCTACTTGCATCGCACACATTGTATCGAGTTACGTTTATAATCTCAATTAAATAAACAAACTCACGGCGCGGCGCGGCGGTTCTTTTGATTTTAAAGCTGAGACCGTAATGAACGTAAAACAAAACCCAAACCGTCAAATTAAACCCGAAACGTAAACATTATCTTGGATGACTCTTACAATAAACTATAGCGATTGTTATTTAACTAGGCAAATGTTGCGCCTATCCTACCTACTTACTAATAGACGATACTCTACTACAAAGAATATGGTGTTGCGTAAGTGTAAAAAAAATTGGTGGCAGCGCTGGCGCCCCTATTGGCTTGGCGCCTGTGTGCGCCGCACACTTCGCACACAGGGGCGGCTCGGCCCTGAGCGGGAGTTCACAAACAAAGAGTACACATTATATCATTATATTACCTATTAAAACAAACAATTAAATACTATTCGTTGACTACCATAATGACTACCATAAACATATACATTCTAATACATAAATAATATTATATCATATACTAATACATACACAATACCTATGAATAAAAGGGGTCTATATGGGGTGGCATAACATTTTTTGTCCTATTTTAGGTAGAATAACGTTTTTAGGACTAATGATAATTTACCATAAAAACTAAACGCATAACTGTCTTCGCATAATGTTTAAACGCATAGCCATATTCATATAGCATACAGATAGCTTAGTATAATGTTTTGACGCATAACTATAAATAGCATAATGTTTAAACATTATATTATACATAGGCATAGGCACACATTGAGAAAAGCATAACAATACTTAAACTTAATGATCAACGGCATAAACTTTAAATGCCTAACTAAAAAACAAGTGCAAAGAGCGGACTGTAGCAACAATAATTAAATAAAATACGTGAATGTGTGAAATGCTTTGCGTTTTATGGTAGGTACAATAAAAGGTCTTTATGCAGTAGTATAACAATTTTTGTACTAATTTATGTAGACATTACGTTTTTAGGACTTAAAAACCTACCTACACCTAAGACATATGGTGCACTTTTTGACTCCGAGTGGGCTCCCACCAGAAGGTCCCGCATTTTTGAAGTGAACACTTCTTTAGGCGCGCTATAGACAGAATTTTCGTGGGCTGTGAAATGGATTCATCAATCGTCACGCTTGGATATGATAATGGATCGGATCGGATATGAAATCTTCGGGTAAACTCGGTAAAAACGGCTAGGTAGGTACCAGGGCAACAGAAACAGTAAAGAGTTTCGATTACGTATCTCCAACAGCCCAGCGTTTATCTCCAGATACCAGGACAACAGAAATATAAAAGAGTTGCGTTTGCCCCTAGGTACCAGTACCAGGGCAACAGAAACAGTAAAGAGTTGCAACATTTTGTACAACTTCGTTCCATCAGAATGTCCCTTGACACCTCCCTAGTATTTCGAAGTGAAAACTTCTTTTGGCGCGTAGGCGCGCTTTTAGACAGATTTTTCGTGGGGTGTGAATTGAATTCTAGCGTCACTGGCATCACGCTCGGGTGTGATAAGAAATCTTCGGATAAACTCGGGGCCACGCCCTTTGGCCATCTAGAAATGCGTCAGCTAATGGGAAATGCTGAAAGGGCGTGGCCTAACCATCACGGCATGACCATCTAGAAATGCGTGAGCCAATGAAAAATGCTATCGCATTTCTAGATGGCCATGCCATGATGGCCAGCCCACGCCATCCGGTACACCCGTGTAGTTTCCAAAGTAGGCTTAAAATTCTGAGTTATAAGTTTTCACTTCTATCGGCAGTTCCTATGACTGCCAATTTGTTCTTTTAAATACACTCTAGGGGTAGTAGCGACAAGACTAGGTGGAGTCGGGGTGCTCCGATTCGGATCAGGACTGGACCCTATTATATAACCTGGTTATATATTACGTGGCACAACAAATAATTCAAAAAATGCCTAAATGCGTGTGAGCAACAGTCGAATTGAATGTAGTACAATAGATTTTTATGATTAAATCACATTACGCCAAAAAACGATTAGAAAGTTACATTATGACACTAAATGTTATGCTACATTCATTATGACAAATTAATTAGGGGAAAAAAATTATACGATTTAAACGGCACCTTAAAAAAATAGAACAAATAAAAAAATGCCTAAAACTATTATGCGTCTCATCAATAGTCGAATTATATGTAGTACAATAGATTGTTATGCTTAAAACACATGATGCCAAAATATGATAATGCGAAAGTTGCATTATGACACTATACATTATGCTACATTCATTATGACAAAGTAAATTAGGAACAAAAAGTTATGCGTTTTAATAGGCTTCCGAATAAAAGAGTATCAAGAGTATTTTCATTGAAAAGCAATAGTGACTCACAGAGCTACTTCAACGCCAAACGTGGTTTGCCAAAAGAAGTTTTCACTTGAAAAACAATTGCATTGTGTTGTGTTTTGTCATGATTTCTTGAGTGTTAGATTTACTAACAGTGGTTGTAAGGTATTAATTTATTACCTTTTCATTTCTATTTTGATAATATTTTCATTATAATAAAGTGTCAATTTTACGGGGTTATAACTTCGATTTAGATACCAAATTATTAGTGTTGGTAGCACAGTCAGCCATTAGTGATATGTGGTATTCATTGATAAAAATTGTGAATTGGCGTATATTTTTTTTAGATCAAACAGCAGGCTGTTCATTAAACTGGATCGTATAAAAAACCTGTTTTGTAGAACATGCCTGTATATATTTTTTTTCAGAGTGTGCCCAAAATACTGGTAATGTTAATTTTGTTTCTTTATCTTGCATATTTTTTGGTACCGAAAAAACTGATGTTTCTACATTCGATGTTAACATCGGTGTATTTCTAATATCGATCACCCCTAGTGTATAAGAATCATGCATTTTTTAAAATTTATTCTTGGCTATGGATACCAGTTTTTCAGCCGAGTATTATACACAGCACTCACTGTTTCCACACAGAATTTTCGTTTATCCCAATTATTTGGTATCCTTCCGTATGGCAAAAAACTTTTCGCATTAGCTTTATGTCCCAAAAGAATCTTTTGAAAATTTATATATATATTTAGTAGTAAAGTTAATTTTCCAAATTATATAATTAAACAAATATTCCACTCATCATTTGTACTTCCCCGTCTTCTTTTTTCCTTTCTAAAAGAACGCTCTTAGCTCTTAGCGATAAGATAGCCAATTGTTATCTACGTTGTTTTTTAGGTTTTTGTTTTCTAAATAAGTGCAATAAATAGTTTACCTATATATATATTTCGCATTTTAGCCACTTGGTCAAATTGCTCAAAATAAATATCGATTAGACAACTTTTTACTTGCTCGAGTTTTAATCGATATCTATATATTATATATTATCTATATAAAAGCGAAAGGTCACTCATCAAGGAATCTCCGAAACTACAAATGCTAGGAATCTGAAATTTTGCACGGAGGTCCCTTTTAGCACGTAGGCGCTCGCTAAGACGGGGTTTTGGGAAATTCAACCCCTAAGAGGGTGAAACAAGGGATGAACGGTTCTATGAAAATTCGTGATTTTCAAAGTTATCAAATTTTGTATCTAGACACTGGTAATGAAGCAATTAAGTGTTTGTTGTATCAATTTTGTAATTTCGAACTGTACGGGGGTGAAATTGGGGTTGAAATGGGAGATTAATGTCAAGATGGAAGTTTTCATCCGTTGAAGATAAAACCATGAAACTCTGTATATAGACACTTGACACGAAGCAAACGAATATTTGTTCTAGCAATTTTGTAAATTCGAACTGTATAGGGATGACATTGGGATTGAAATGGAGGATGACAGTTTACATGAAAGCTCCCAATCGTTGAAGATAAAACCATGAAACTCTGTATAAAGCGCTTGACACGAAGCAAATAAATGTTTGTTTTAGCAATTTTGTGATTTGGAACTGTACGGGAATGAAATTGGGGTTGAAATGGGGATGAATGTCAATATGAATGTACCCAACCGTTGCAGATAAACCATGAAACTCTATAAATAGGCACTTGGCACGAAGCAAATAAATGTTCGTTCCATCAATTTTGTAATTTTGAACTGTACGGGGATGAAATTGGGGTTGAAATGGGGAATTAATGTCAATATGGAAGTTTCCAACCTTTGAAGATAAAACCGTGAAACTCTGTATAGACACTTGACACGCAGCAAACGAATATTTGTTCTAGCAATTTTGTAATTTCAATGTACGGGGATGAAATGGGGGATGAATGTCAATATCGAAGTTCCCAATCGTTGAAGATAAAATCACGAAACTCTTTATATAGGCACTTGACACGAAGCAAATAAATGTTTGTTCTAGCAATTTTGTAATTCCGAACTATACGGGGATGAAATTAGAGTTGAAATGTCTCAAACGCTTTTACATCTAAACAACTGAACCGATTTTGACGAAATTGTATAAAATTGTTTTATTATAAGCTGTTTTTGTAACCGTAAACATGTATGGGTATACAAATAGGTACTGCCTGAGTTAAGTATTTATTTTGCGCGGACGAAGTCGCGGGTAACAGCTAGTCTATATATTTAAAAGCGAAAGGTCACTCATCTAGGAATCTCAGAAACTACAAATACTAGGAATCTGAAATTTTGCATGGAGATCCCGTTTAGCACGTATGCAGGCGCTCACTAAGACGGGGTTTTGCGAAATTCAACACCTAAGAGGGTGAAACAAGGGATGAACGATTGTATGAAAATTCGTCATTTTCAAAGTTTTCAAATATTGTAGCTATGTTTGTTCAATCAATGTTGTATTTTCAAACTGTACGGGGGTGAAATTGGGGTTGAAATGGGGGATGAATGTCACTATGGAAGTTCCCAACCGTTGAAGATAAAACCATGAAACTCTGTTTATATACAATTGATCACTTGACACGAAGCAAACGAATGTTTGCTCTGGCAATTTTGTAATTTCTAACTGTATAGGGATGAAATTGGGGTTGAAATGGTGGGTGAAAGTATGTATGAAAGCTCCCTATCGTTGAAGATAAAACAATGAAACTCTGTATAGGTATAGACACTTGAGACGAAGCAAACGAATGTTTGTTCTAGCAATTTTGTAATTTCGATCTGTTTGGGGATGAAATTGGAGTTGGAATGGGGAACGAATGTCTCTTACGCTTTCACATATATACAACTGAACCGATTTTGATATAATTGTTAAAGTTGTTTTATTGTAAGCTGTTTTTAGTAGCCGTAAATGTGTCTGGGCATACAAATAAGTACTGCCTGAGTTACCTTCGTATTTATTTCGCGTGGACAAAGGCGCGGGTAACAGCTAGTGTCATATATACTATACATGAAGCTGAGCATGAAGCAAATGCTTTATTTTGTAAAGCCGCCTATACACACTGGCCCAGTGGAGGCCAACGCCTGTGTGTGGAGGGTCGTTTTGCCATGACTTGTGATCACTCGCCGTCGCTCGCCTAGCTGGCCGAGTGACGGCAAGTGGCCAGTGTGTATAGGGCTCTTTTGCCTCGACTCGTTTCTCGTGACCGGTGTCGGTTTTTGTGCACAAAACAAAGGCACTCGGCGAGTAGCGTCCTATTCTCCTATTAGCCTACCTCGCTTTTGCCTGTGCTCGGCGCTCGCGTTGGCCTACGCTGGGCCAGTGTGTGGATGCTACCTATCGTCTCTTGCCGTTTTGTCGACGCTCGCGTTGGCCTCCACTGGGCCAGTGTGTATAGGCGGCTTAACAAAGGTTGAGAAATGCTGGTCAGCAGGTCTGTCTGGCTGTTATATTGAGAGTGACAAAAGTGACATTGATTTGTTTATGTTTACGTTTTAAATGTTTTCAGGATCTTTCGTTTATTTGAATATTTGAAACATTGAAACTTGAAAGTAACAAAGGCAAAGTTACATATAGAAATCGTTTATTATTATCAATGTTATATCTTCAAGCTATTATCAAAACAATACTTATTACCAGGAATTATGGGAATTAAAGGATTGTGGACTGTTTTAAGTCCATTCAGCGAAAAGAAATCATTACATGAAGTAAGCTATCTGTTATGTTTTCTATAGAGATATCTAAGTCTACATTTCTAATTATTTTTCTATGGACCCTATCACATGTATTAAAATTATTAAAAGTACCTATGTACGTGTATTTAGTACAGAATTAGCCGAACCGAACCGTAATATTATTACAGAGTATCTATCGTTTGTTGTTCCTGCGAAACGGTTTTTATTCGTAAAACAGTTTCAATTTATATGACTTGTTAATAATATTTCTGAAATAAAGTAATGTTATAGATACAAGGCGAAACCTTAGCCATCGACTTATCTGGATGGGTGTGCGACAGTCAAAATGTTACTGACTACTATGTTCAACCAAAACTATATCTTAGGTAAGTCATCTCTATCCTCTATCACCTCCTTGTTTTTACCCAAACTAATATGATACATTATAAACTCTTGTAATACAAAAAAAATACCGACTGCAAAGAGAGTCGAAATTTTTATCATTCCATGGATTCACCCAGATTCACCGTGCGGGTGCTGGGTCCATTGTGTGGCAGAGAGAGAAAACTCAAGTAGACCCCAAGACTTGTGACTCGGGCGTAGGTTTAAAAGGGGTCCTTTGTGACATACGTCAACACTCACCTTCACTACTCATATTTCTCTCCCTGCCCAGCCAAATCCGATATGATCCTACTAGTGCAGCCTTAGATACTCGTTCTAATATAGAACCCACTGCACTTCTGGACAAGACAAGGTCTTTCAGCAGGTTATAGAGAGATTTTGCTGGTATACCTCTCGCTCCTACTTCTATGGCATATAAATTAACTACATAGCCATTTTTTGTTAATTTGTTTTGAAGGTCTTTTTTTTTTAAATTCAAAATTGCTACTCCACAGACTCCGGGGTCCGTGACTTTTGTCATTTCAAATCTTATTTATTTTTACATATTTCTTGGATAATCAGAAGAAGAGGAAAATAAGGGGGGAGTTGTTCCAAGCTACATCCCACCAATATGTGCCTTGCTGTACTTATCGCCTCACCACAAGTATAACAACATTTTTCAGAGGCTTTTCCCCACCTTACCAAGTTACTCTGGTCAGGGACGGTCATTTGGAAAGCATTTAGCTAAAATTGTAATAAGGCAGGAAACCAGTCATATAGCAAGGTGCGCCACTTCAGAGCTAATGGGATACAAAACTCACCTATGGTTAACCACTCACTCACTTTGCATTTCTAAATTCTTAGCGTGCACTTTGTAACTGTCATTTTCGTCTTGTTGTAGAAAGGTTTTTACTATGTCTCGGTCTTCCCTTCTCTCCTCAAATGGGCACCCAAAAGCGAAAAATAAGATAATATTATAATTATTAAAAGCATTACTCACTCATCTATTTAAAGTCGGTGCCAGTCAAGTCAAAAATAGAGTAGATCCTCTTTTTTGGTAGTCTGTTAAAAATACAAATTTATAAAAAATTTCAGAAATCTTTTCTTCAGGACTGCATACCTGTTACTCTCTGATGTTAAGCCTATATTTGTTCTGGAGGGTGATGCCCCCGAGTTGAAGAGAGATGTCATGGCAACTAGGAATGCCATACAATTTCGTGGAGCTGCACCAAAATCAAATACAGCTGTTAATAAAAAACCTGACACTGGCAGAAGAAGGTTTAAAGGAGTACAAAGAGAGGTATATTTTCATGTACTTATTTAAAAAAAATGAGGATGGTAGGATGTTCATGAGAAATGTCCAATGTAGGCAATATGCCCATTACCATAACAGTATAGCCCACTCGGCCTAACATATTGCGAGTCTCTTCTCGGAAGCGTCCAACCTGTGACCAAATTTGGTGTCTCTGTGCTAGATTAGAGCCCCATGCAACTATTTGAACATAAAATGGCTAAATCACTGCCTAGTACTGTCCCTTGTCATGCTGATGTACTGGATTTTATTCAAAATTAAAAACAAACAACATTATAAAATGACATTTTGAGATACCTGAGTGAAAACACTAACAGCTATAATTTCACTATTTTCACTGATATAATCTAAGAAAAGAAATGTGAATACCTGACTGTAACAAAAACAATATGAAATGATTTCTTTCAGAGAAAAATATAGTTTTTCAAATATATTTTTATCAAATTAATTTTTAGAAAAATTGCTCTTTTTCATCTTTAAGTTTATTCTCTTTAAAATCATTTATTTGAGCTCATTTGAATTCATACTTAAAAGATAATGAGATTAAAGGAATATAATGTAATATGTAAGTGATTCATTTATGCTTTGATTTCATTACAGTGTGAATCACTTCTGAAATGCATGGGAGTGTGCTGTATCAAGGGCAGCGGAGAAGCAGAAGCAACTTGTGCGGAGCTCAATGATTTAGGTGTTTGTATACAATCAAATTCATGTTAAATTACATTATTCACATCATATTATTCATTTTAGAGTTAGGGTGCAGGATCAGGGAGAATACATGTGACTCCCATTCCTACTCATTTCTTGAGCAAATGTTGGCCATTGCCATTCAATATGGGGACTCAAAGAATGTTGTAAGTACCTTTACACCGAGAACAGTTTAAGATGGGTTATTCAGGGATATAAGGTGAAAATTGACATTGTATTTTGACCATTTATAATGATAAATTGTGTAATTTTCTAAGTATTTTTTAGTATTAAACTTAATAAATCCATATTTTGTTTAATCAATTGTGCATCACTATGGGTCATGCATCTTGTATCACTAAGCACTTGAGATAATAAGTTTGAATTACCAATATGAAATTATAGTCATTTTTCTATATTGTTCTATTGTGTCTAAATTTATGTCAGGAATCATTCAAATATGTACAAGAATCGGAGCGTTGAAGAATGTATTTGCTGACTTGTGATATTTGGTCATATTACAATGGAATCAACGCCATGCATTTATTTGTCCAAAGTTGGTGGATGCAGTGATCTCTCAGGACTCCGACTGCTTCGCATACGGCGCTCGTCGTGTTTACCGCAACTTCAGCGTGTCGAGTGCGGCTGGCGGCGGCGCAATGCAGGGTTCCATTGATTGCTATGATGCTGCAAAAATGCTCCATAGTAACGGTAGGTACATATGTATATTTAAAACGATTCTTCATGGGCCTCATTGAATTGCATATTGAATGTGGCACTTACCCTACACACCTCTCTGTTATACCCTCTATGTCTCTAAATAAAGTCATGATAATACAAAATAAACTTGCTTGATTCATTTCAACACTGCTTGGGTTCTTTGGGTGGAAGAGCCTAGCCCAGGAGGGATCATGACCTCCATGACCCTATCCCCTGGATCCGCGCTTGAGTCCACTTAGTTACTGGACCCAGCCCAGGGGTGTCATGACCCCCATGGATCTGCGCTTGGCTAAAAGACATCATTTGATATGGTGGAGATAAGTACAGCACTGTTGTCCTGTAGGGGGTGTTTTTAGGGTTCCGTAAAACGTAAAAACGGAACCCTTATAGATTCGTCATGTCTGCCTGTCTGTCTGTCCGTCCGTATGTCACAGCCACTTTTTGCCGAAACTATGAAAACTACACTGTTGAAACTTGGTAAGTAGATGTATTCTGTGAACCGTTTTAAGATTTTTACAAAAAAAAAGAAAAATTGGGTTGCCCCCCATACTGAGAACTGAAACTCAATTTTTTTTTTTCATCAAACCTACACTTGTGGGGTGTCTATCGATAGGTCTTCAAAAATGATGTTAAGGTTTCTGATATAATTTTTGTCTACACTGAATAATTTGCGCGAGAAACACTTCCAAAGTGGTAATGTGTGTAACCTCTAACTTCTCTCCCTCTAACTCCTAACTGTAACCCCTCTAACTTCTAAAGTAAGAGAATGAAAAAACTAAAAAAATATATGATGTACATTACCATGCAAACTACCAACGAAAATTGGTTGGAACTCGATCTGATGAGTAGTTTTTTTTAGTACGTCATAAATACACTATTATTAAAACTTCATCAAAGTTACAACGAACTACAAGAACTATGTGTACTATGTATATTATGTTATTTGTTGCAACGGAACCCTTCATGGGCGAGTCCAACTCGCACTTGGCCACTTTATTTTTATTACACATTACCGGCTGAACTAACCAGCATAGCTCCTTAAAATACTAGAGTGAGGCTGTGGGACCAACGGTGTATCCAGGGGAGAGGTCATGGGGGTCATGACCCGCCTGGGCTGAGTAAAACCTAGGTGGACCACTAATTAAAATGCACTTGTCGCAAGTAACCCTTCAGGAATTCTTACATATGTGCCACAGCACAGGGTTCAGTCTCTTGCTCCTCTATGCAACCATGATACAGTATTTATAAAGTTTGCCTTATATTTCACTCTGTTATGAGTTAGCATCTCGGTAACTGTCACACACTTGAAATATTTGTTTCGTCATGTGAAGATAACTTATTAAAAGCTACAAAAGTATTAGATTTATAACTATAGTTTTAACACAGGTTTCGGCCGTAAGAAGATGGTTGCCTTGGCCCTGCTCTGCGGTTGTGACTATGGCCCTGGGGCGTGTGGTTCTTCGATCACCACCGCTGTTTCATTCCTACACACCATACCTGAAAATGATGTTATACCTAGGTAATATAATTACAATTTTTTTATTACTATTACTACTTATTTCTATAAATAAGTATCGTTACCGTTAATAATATTGCTAATTAAAAGGGTATAAGTGCTATTCATCATCATCATCGTCAGATGAACGGTATGCGCCTCAGTGGGCTAAGGCCATCGAAATAAACCATTAGATGTGCACCTTCAAATTAGTAATAAACTGTGTCTGTAGCGTAAGTGTTGTGGTGTGGTGTGGTGGTTTACAAACCACCAATTTACTTGACCCCTAGAATGGCTAGCGGCGAGGTATACTGTGGTTCTACTTATTTTGGTTGTTGACAACGAATAGTGATAGGTAAAAACCTAAAAACATCCGACGTTCACTGCTTCCAATCGACTAGTATGGAAAGAGTGAGCTCACTCCTGCCAACGATGACATAATTTCGTGCGCCTAAAGTTTGGGAGGGCACATCAATACTTTATATCGATGGCTATGGCCCCTTTCTGTGTAGTGGCGTTCACAGAAAAAGGCCATAGCTCGTCTCAAACCAGCGCTAATCTAGTCAATTTTATCGAAATTGGTGTATTGGTTTTTGAAATATGAACAAAAAACAACTAAAATTTACTTTCGTTACCTTGATGACTTAGTGATTACTTCCTATGAAATTTGGTGGAATGGTATTAATTTTAAATTGGAGAAAATAAGTTATTGTTTAAACAAGCTGTTTTTTATCTGATTTTAATTGGGGAAATTGAGTCACATATGACTATGTCAGTCCCATATATAACGCACAAATTACATAAAAGCAACGAGTAATTAGATACTAGTAATTCTATCTTTAAACAGATTACGGGCCGACCTATAAAGCATTCTAGCAACGCCCGACATAGGCACGGCGTATGCTTTGGATAATCCCTACATCTAGGCTGTTCGAATCAAATTGTTAAAAATCGACAAAGATATTATAGTCCATACTATATCTTTCCGGAGTGGGGGGCTGTGACGTCAAGTCTACATAAAAATCGTAGGTAAGTAGGAAACTTCTAAGCACTAGGCATTTTTTGTTTTTGAAACAAAAGAAAAAATACGTGTACTATTTTTTTTAATAATCTAACTGACGGACTAAGAACTTGGCGTCAGGTCACGAAATACAGGTAGTTCTAAGATTACAATAATAGATAATGACGATAACGCCCAATATGACACCTAGGTACATTTACAGTAATGAAAAATACCGTATAAGAGCGGTTTCGCATTACGCCCGATCCCACAGAAATCTAAATAATAAGGTAATAGAAATGGCATAACTCTCAAATTACTTGCAAAACGCTTGTCGCCACATTTCCCCTACCCCCGCGATCACTACTACATGCGCGTAGTATTCAAATAGAGCTCCACACACACACCAATAGCTGCACATTATCAACCTGGGTCTGTGATTGCACCACACACATCCATAAACGCTTATCAGTGAACCTACTAATACATTGAAAAATTAACAATTTTTCACATATACGCTAGTGCTTGACAAAAATTAAAACATATCGATATTTCAAAGTACGATCCAATTTTAACATTCGATAAAGGTTATTATTGATTTCATTAATTAGGTATATTACACTACAACAAAGTCAATATGCCTACCTATAAAATAAGTGAGTCACATGGGGTATACTATTGTTTCGAAAACTGAACTATGTAATTATGACACCACATGGGCTTAGGTATAGTTGAAGAACTAACGTTGTTGTATATTTTGTACATCGAGCAACTCGATCTTCCGCGCAAGCACGGAAGGGAAGTAGCCTTTGCTAAAAAATATTGTTCAAATCTTTCAGTCATTTCTTGCGGGAGGGGAAAGTTGCACACTAGCGTAAAGCCGCACTATTACATACAAAACATACCTGTACCGATCCATTGCCGACCATACTCACACAGCCAAATCATTAACACATAAAAAATAAAGCACCATTCACAAATCTAGCCCCGCCCTCAGTGTATTCCACGCCACAGTATATTATCAAACTCCATAGTCCACGCGGACTTGTACTTTGACAGAGGGGAAACGCTGTGTATGCCTACTCCCTTCCGTGTTGCTCGCTGATTTTGTATGAAAACTAATAAAGTCTTAAAAATAAAAGCTTGCAATAGATAAATACTGCCTCAGTTATCTTAATATTTATTTTGCACGGACGAACAATCGCGCGTTATAGCCAGTATGTATATACTTTTGTTAATAATTAATGAATTATGAAGTAATGTTTACCGCGAATTAAAAGATTGTACGTACGGGTGTAATGTTAATTGCGTACAATTTTTTTTATCGATTTATTATGTTACTTTATCGATAAAACTATGTAAAATTTAAAATAAAATTTTCATCGTTTATTTTTGGGAAAGTAAAATTGGACCGTCACAGCACTAACTCACAATCGCTACCTGCGGTTGTACCATGGAAGATTAGAGGTTATGACGATATTTTTAATTTTACATTACATTGCTGTTTATGCTTGTACCACTTTAGATGTTAATTAATGTATGCAGCAATGGTATGCAAAATGACGATCACACCAAAAATTAATAACTATCATAGTGAATCATTGGGCTCCGTTTATTTTATTAAAAAATACAATTAAAATAAAATAAAATACCTATCGGTGAAATGTAATCTCATTATTGGTATAATTGCAAGTTGTGGAAGAACTTCCACAGTTGTTTATGCTGCATAACACAAGTTTTCAAAGATGATTCACGCCTGCCGGTTCGAACAAGACTAAACTACAATTCGAGCACTGGTGGCCTACAAGTCACCTGTGCGGCGACAATGTCACGCGGTCATGCGACTTCTAGTACCTTATTATTTAGATTTCTGTGCCCGATCCGAACCCGATCCGAACCCGTGAAAATATGGTACTAGAAAACTCGGACCGACGGTTTTACACTACTGGTCTAAGATCCGGCTGCAGAATCTCTACGTTCATCGCGTAGTTCATCCATATCACATTTTAACATACATTTATGATTATGAGAATACATTGATAATAGGTTGCCAGTCAATAAGTGGCCGCAAGTAATATTAACTAAATTGTTGTTAATTAATTTTCGATAAAAAATTTCGTTCACTTGTTTTTTAAATAAAATATCATGCACATTATAGCAATGTATGTAAAGAATTCGAAAATCGATGGGTGCCGTTGCGCACTCGGCCGCAACTACTTCGCAGCCAGGCGTAAACAGGTAATATTTGGTGTATTTATACGTTCATAACGTACATTTATGATTTATACATCAAATCAAAGCTAATTTTTTTCTGTTTATTATGATATACGGTTGCCTAATTAAATCTGGCCGCAAATAAGGGTTGCTGGCTGTTAAACATTACAAATCTTAAAGATAGAGTGAAAGAGAGCTAGCGCGTAACATCACTAGTCAGACGAGGATAGCGATTTTGCATCAACAATAACGAACTTCGAAATAAACTTTCATCCCCCATTTTAACCCCTATTTCATCCCTGTACAGTTCGAAATTATAAAATTGCTCGAATAAACTTTTATTTGCTTCGCATCAAGTGTCTAGATACAAGGTTTCACGGTTTTATCTTTTTTATTAATATATAATTTTCATACAATCGTCCATTCCCTGTTTCTCCCTCTTAGGAGTCGAATTTCGCAAACCCTGTCTTAGCGAGCGCCTAAATACTAAAATTCGTATTATTTAGTTGGAGGTGTATTTACACCTCCATGCAAAATTCAGCTTCCTAGCATTTGTAGTGTCTGAGATTTTCGTGAGATTTGAGAGAAGTTTCGTGGTTGTATCTACAACAATTACGAACTTCCATATAAACTTTCACCCCCTATTTCATCCCGGACAGTTTGAAATTCCAAAATTGCTAGAACACATCTTTTGCTTCGTGTCGAAATATCAAATTTCATAGTTTTGTTTCATTTTAGTTTTATCCTCAACAATTACGAACTTCCAAATGAACTTTCATCCCCCATTTCAACCACTATTTCAACCCCGTGCAGTTCGAAATTACAAAATTGGTAGAGCAAACATTCGCGTCAAGTGTCTAGAAACGAAGTTTCATGGTTTTATGTTCAACAATGATGAACTTCCATATAAAACTTTCATCCCCCATTTAAAACCCTTCGTAACAAAAATTGGTCTATGTCCTGTTTTGAGATCTAGTCCATCTATATACCAAATGTCAATAAAATTGTTCTAGCGGATTTCATGCTCAAAACTTTGAAAATGACGGAATTTTCATACAACCGTTCATCCCTTGTTTCAACCGCTTAGCGAAATTCAACCTGAATTTCGCAAAACCCCGTCTTAGCGAGTGCCTACGTTATAAAAGGCACCTATACGCAAAATTTCAGTCTTCTAGCATTTGTAGTTTCTGAGATTTTGTGATGAGTGACCTTTCGCTTTTATATAAATATATAGATATAGAAGATAAAGATTAGTTCAATAGTACACATGTCTGTCTGTCTGTGGCACCGTAGAGCTCAAACGGATGGACGACGACGACGATGGACGATTTCGATGCGGTTTTTTATTTGAAGGTTATTTTCGTGTGGTGGTTCTTAGCTATGTTTGGTTAATTTCGATTGAAGATGGTTGCCTCCACAAAATGGCGGATGAGATAAATAAATACAATAAATAATATACATATATATTACATACACATATACAAATATTTTTTCACTACTCCCTCAATGTGGGTATCAAATGAAAGGGCTTGACTAGTAGATTGCTGTACGGATTACAAATTCGAGGTAGTCGGGGGTAGATCAAATTTTTTAATTTTGTTCTTGTTGTTTTTTGCATAAAATAAATTATTTTTGGGAAAATAACGGGAACGGGAACTAAGCTGCTGGAACCGCGAGACGCTGTTAATATTAGAATAAAAGATAAAAATGCTTGCGATTTGGTTTTTCAAATAGATTGCTGTCTTGGGTGAGCGACGCAGATGAGTACGCACAGCGAACGCGCTGGGCGGCCGCGACGGGGCGCTGTGACCGCTGCGGGCACGTCGGCCGCACGCACCGCAAGAACGGGTGCCCGGTCTGCGCGACACACAAGGACTGCAATGACCTTGGGCACAAGTGAGATATACCTACATTTTAAACTCCCTATTTTATTTTAGTATGAACATTAACTTGGTTATTACACATTTTAAATAAGTACACGGGTAACTCACGTTTGATGTAGTTTCCTATTTTATTAGTTGAAAAAAATTATCCTCATAGATAGAACTGAAAACTTATAACTTAGGATTGGATTGCTCACTTACGTAGTTCTTTGCTAAAACCGCAGATGGGGTTGTAATAATAGAAAAAAAGATTTCGGAATTCGGGTTCCATACTTTTTTCGCCCCAATAGGAGAGTTTTAGGTGTCGATAACGCGAGTTCTATGATTTTTGGTCTCCTTTGCCTACAGATTTCACTTTGAAAAAAATTGACGGCTATACTACATACGGTACTACCGATAAACGTGAAAACTTATATTTAAGAAATGTAGTATTAAACAACATTAATGTTGCACGATACTTCACCTGTGTAGCTACAGATGTACCTACTACTTTCACCCATCCAAAGAGCGTATAGCGCGCTCATTCCGCTCCTCTGCTCCGATGCTATGCCGCCGCTGCCCGACATTTTCCCTACCAAAAAGTGATTAACGCAGCTAAGGAAGTAGAATACAAAAACCAATTACTATTTTAGTAATTGGTTTCTGTATCTTAACAAAACTTCTTATCGCTTTGCTATTGTTCTCTCTTTCTACAATGAGTTGTTTTCAGAATTACATACGGGCGACAAAATAAGTCTAATATTATTATTATTATAATAATATTATTAGATAACCGCCAGCGCCAGCAGCGGGGCAGGGCCCAAGTGGCCGGTGGTAAGGGCTGCAGAGTGACGGACCTCCTGACGATGCGCGCTATGTCGAGGATGAACGCCTCCTGCATCTGACCCTTGATCCAACCTTTTAGCGAAAGTCTCTTGAGATGTTGGTCGAGACTTTTCGCTATAAGACCGTTTGCCGACACGACTGTCGGGACTATGATCGTCGAATCAACATCCCATGGAGGTAACATCATGAGCCAAGTCAAGGTGCTTGCTGAGTTTGTCCTTCTCGGCTTTCTCGAGGTTCTCGTCATGTGGTATGGTAATATCAACTATCACAGCTCGGCGCTGAGACCGGTGTACCAACACGATATCAAGCTTATTGGCGACAATAGTCCAGTCCGTGATGATAGAGCGGTTCCAGTAGAGCAACTTATAGTATGGCACCTCGGACTCGACAAGGCCGTATCGAAGAGCAAGTTGCTGGTGAATGATCCTGGCTACTAGGTTATGTTTGTGCAAGTACTCGCCGTTAGCAAGATGTGAACAACCGGATATAATATAACTAAGAGATTCGCCTGGACGGCGGCATGCCCGACAAATGTCGATCGTGCCGTCCTTCATTATGTATTTCCGCTAATTGTACGTCTTGATAACTTCGTCCGCAATTGCACAGGCAAAACCATGGTCTCGGTTTCCCCTATAGAATCGCCCGTGCAGCTCCTTGCTCTTCCATACTTTCTTGCGATCATCAGTGCTGTGCACCGATGGTTTGCGCCAGTTCTCGTTTGCCAATGAAAGAGGCGTGGAGCTCTTGTCAACTGCCACAACATCGCGATGCATCCCAAAATCGCTGTTGCGGAAATAATGGTACAAAAATGTGGACCATTAATGTATCTGTAGCGCAATTAAGTACGATTTTTGACGGGGTTTCTCGTTCACGCAATATTGACAAAACGTATAATTTAGAGTGAAATTAAAAGAGCAAATACAAGGCTGGGCGAAACTGCGGGGAGCTGCTTGGAGCTATTTAATTTTTTGAGTTTGGTTTTTGACTGAGATCACGACCTTCGAACCGACTTAATTTTTTAGCCGACCCTTCCATCCTCTTGTTACATGCCATGCCATTATCTGCTTGTAATTCTTAGATGTTTCACCTTTAAAAACCCTAATTCTTACGAGTATCTATTGTTGTTATAGGGCAAAAGTAGCAGAAGTGAAGCGTGAGCTATCCCTGCGGAGTCGCGCCCTGTCCAGTGGACTGCTGTTTCCAGAGCCGAAAGTCATGAAAGAGTTTCTGAAGAGGACACCGGATCACGTAGACCCCAACAGCTTGAAGAAACCCGCACCGAGCTTGATTCAATTTGTGGTACGTTTGTTTTAGTGTAAATTAATCAACAAGAAAGGTCGGACTTGTTATACGAACTGAATACTTAAAGAAAAAGTTGCTTAAGCAGCCGTTTAAATGTTCCCACTGCCGACACTCCAAAATTTCTCTTCCAAGAAGAGAGTCAAGGTCAAAATCCAACACGCTGGCCCAGTGCGGGTTGGTGGATGACAGGAATTTTTTTGAGATCAAAAAATTCTATGAACGTTTTAGTCACGATGTTTTTCTTCACAGTTTGTATGTTAGCGAAATTACGCACATGACTTCGAAAAGACAGTGGAGAAAATCTAAGTATTACTGGGAGCCCTTTATCTGTATAAGTATAACCAGTTTAAACCGTTTAAGTCACCCAGATAATTCTAATAAAGAGAGCTAACATGGAAGACAGGATTCTTGCTTGTCCGAGGATTCGTTTTTCGACTTGTGTTGCTGGTCTACAAAAGTGTCTAGCTATGATTCTAACTATTCACAAATTTCAGAAATTAATGTCTCACAAATTGGACTGGTCTGAACGATACTCTGTGGAAAAGTTCCTGCCACTGCTGACGAAATGGCACCTACAGGATAAAGTGCCTTGCAGAACTATTAAGCCTGTCTTAATCAAGAAGAAGAGAACGCCGAAAGGCAAGTGAACTTGGTTCATATTCGTGTAGTGGTAGAGGTCTTGTAGGATCTATTTTTTGGGCTTCAACTTGTGCGTAGTTAAAAAAAAAAGTAACGTAATATAATTTTATAACAAGAGTGACAAGCAAGACTTGCGCCTAATGGTAAGCAACACACCTGCTGTAATGTGCAGGTGCCAAACAACGATTAAAACACTGAGAGTCCAAATGCCACCCAGAGATATAAGTTGGATGAGGATTTTTCTCCTTGCCCTGTAATTTCTCTAGACATATTGCCGTTCAAACTGGAATACAGTACTGTGTATGTGTACACATTGCTCCTTGTCGGTAGAATAACTTCTGACCTCTTCTGAGATTGTCAACACTAGCGAGTTCGTATGCAATCTTGGTACAAAATTATGATATGTATTCGACTTGCAGGTGTCCCGAGTTTCGAGGTAGTTTGGGAAGATATCGACGGCCAATATGAAGAGCTCATTCCGGATGATCAATATGAAAGTAATAAATTAAACAAATATCATTTTATTATTATATATAGGTATTATTGTTGTATTAGTAGCAGTTGGCTGTAGCTTAGAGCTTTTGTCCTATTGCAGATGATGAAGACAGATTGGCGCCTTGGACGTCGATAGAGCGACAAGACCTTATGCGCCAGTATTACCCGGAACTTGTTGCTGTTTACGAAGAATCCATCAAAAAACCTACAAAAGAAAAAAAGACTAGAGCAAATAAGAAAAATGAAAAGGACGGACAAGAGAAATTAGACAAACCCAAAAGAAAGTATACAAAAAGAACCAAGAATGCTATTATTAGTAACTTGAACGGTTCTATGAAAGGATTAGAACTTAATACCGATCTCAACTCTAGTAAGCTTAACATCAGTGTAAAAGTAACAAAATTAAAGAGAAAAATAAAAAATAACAAGAAAGAAAATCAGAAAACTATAGATAGTTTTATAGCAAAGAAGCGTAAATTATCTTTGAAGTTAATTGAGCCTATAGAAAACAGTTTTAAAAATATGTCAATACACAATGATGCCATCCCACTTTCTGATGACAAAGAGAACACAGCACAAAACTGGCTGAGCATACTCAACAAGACATCTGAAGAAATACCCGAAAGTGATTTATCAGACATTGTGGACAGTATAATTTCGAGACATGTTTCTTCAAATACTGTTAAGGTTAATAATAATCTAGTTAAGCTTGTGTTTGATAGTAATTATTCTCCTAACAAGAATTCAAGAAAGAAAATGCTTAGTGACTTGAGAAATAACTGTTCTACCCCTAATGGTAGTCCTGTACGTGGATTTTCCGCTCAAATGACATTAAAGAACAGCCCGGTACGAAGATATTCAACTCTCCATCGGAAATTAAGTTTAGACAATGTACAAAACTCTTCGGTCCCCAAAGTGAGTACAAGTTATTTCTTCGATAAAATAACTGATGATTGTGATGCATTTGAACAATCAGTTGGACATAAAAGTGCTGTTATAAACTTAGATTGTGATACAACCGTAGAATATAGCTTACCTGATGTTATTGTGTAATTGAATAAAGTCCTGAATAATAATACATCAATTTGTGAATAGTGGTTTTATTATTGCCGTTTTAGGGTTGGCTCTAACTTTTTCTGAGTCTCACGCTATTATGTCAATAACGCGTCCTATGCAATTTGGCAAATCCTATAAAACATTAGATCAAAATGATCCGGGAAAAGTAGGAGTGTAAGATATGTAATAAAAGTTACTCGCGGAAGGGACATACTACCACTTCTTTGAAAAATCATCTGATGGTTTCAAATGATTTTTCAACGAAGTGGTAGTCTTACACTCCGACTTTTCCCAGATCATTTTTGTCTATTGTAAAATAAGTATACACCCGGAGGAGTTTTGTTTATTCTAAAGTGCGAATAAAGAAAAGGTAAGTATTGAACAAAAAAACGATGAAGCAGGCATGCATCGAAAAAATTGGATTTACAATTATGTTTTGTAAACTTAGTTACGGTTCGATAAATATATTTAATTTCATTAATAATTTACTGTTTTAATTTCAAATCATGATAATTATACTTGGTGCTAAAAGGGTCAATATCTATAATCCTTCCTTACTTCCTATTTATTAAATATAATTCAATGTTTCAGTTTAAATATTAAACAAAGATTGTTTTATTATGAAACTCGAAACTGTTGTGTCATAAGTCAAAAACTAAGAATTTGTGTAATTTTGTTCTAAAAATATGATTAGTTAAAATTAAATTGATTTACAATTAATTATGCATTTAAAATGTTAATAATTATTCTTTTAAAGTCCCAAAACCCGTATCTGCATCCGCATCACATCCGCATCCGCATCTAATCCGCATCCGTATCCCGCGGATGTCTAAATTTTCGCATCCGTAACAACCCTGCTCTAAATTCATCACGAGGTTCTCGTATACGAAGATAGAGGAGAAAATCTGAGCTTCCTCAGAGTCCCTTCGCCTTCGCACGACCAAACAAATGCAACTGACAGCTGGGGACATCCTGTTCCAAGTTCGACCGGCTCCGAAAGAGCATAGCAGAGGGCAGCCGCGGAAAAAGCCGCAGCCAATCAAAGCGGCAGCCGAGGAACCAACACGGCTTTCGTGACGGCCTTCAACGCAGCAGCAAGGAGCGTACTCCGAATCTCATCCCCTTCATCAACCCCTTGACGTCAAAGACCCCCAAAGTAGCTTCACAGCAACTAATTAGCCGAACCAAAGCCGACATGGGACTGGTTGAACCGCCCCGCTATGTCACGACCTCGGAGCCGCGGAGTCATGCACGTAACGCCTTTATCGAATTCATAGCCACACTGAGAGTTCAAGTTCAAGTTTTTTTATTTCGCTTTAAATTGCGGTTAGATTAAAGGTCTTACAAATACTTAGCACCTAGATAATTTCGGCCTAAAAGGCATGCGAAAAGATTCACTATGTATAGCAAATCTATATTTTAGTACATAAGTATGTCATACTACTTAACTGAAAACTAATTATTGTATCTAAATATATTTTAAATATTTACATTCAGAATTTTAAGAATTACATCGGGCTAAATCTATTTTCATTAAATTCAATGATGTCGTAGTTAAAGCCATAATATAACAATTTATTCGGTAAAGCTCTATTTTACATTGTGGAAAAACAAGTCTATTCGAATAACGTACAGTAGTTACGATTATCTTTGAGTTTATGGAAAACCCATTCACCCAGAACGGTGAGAGCAACAAGACAAGTCAACCTCAAGACCTGCGAAAACATCATGCAGTCCTATTAGACTACAGGCCCGTGAACAAAATTTACGGGTCAAATGAACCACCAGGAGACCTATGTAGGATGATAGAAAGGTGTAAAGTATTAAGATTCAGCACTATGCCGTCACTTGTAAGCTCATCCTCCAACCTCATCTAATCTATTATTTCGCAACGCCGTATAAAAATAATCGACAAGGAGAAATGATCGAGGATTGCAACCCCCCCTCTTCAATTCCACTCAGTTGGACAGCTTACAAGTGACGGCATAGTGCTGAATCTTATTACTTTATACCCTTCTGTCATCCTACATAGGTCTCCTTGTGGTTCATTTGACCCGTAAATTTTGTTCACGGGCCTGTAGTCTAATAGGACTGCATGATGTTTTCGCAGGTCTTGAGGTTGACTTGTCTTGCGTTCTGGGTGAATGGGTTTTCCATAAACTCAAAGATAATCGTAACTACTGTACGTTATTCGAATAGACTTGTTTTTCCACAATGTAAAATAGAGCTTTACCGAATAAATTGTTATATTATGGCTTTAACTTTAACTACTTTAACTTTAACTACGACATCATTGAATTTAATGAAAATAGATTTAGCCCGATGTAATTCTTAAAATTCTGAATGTAAATATTTAAAATATATTTAGATACAATAATTAGTTTTCAGTTAAGTAGTATGACATACTTATGTACTAAAATATAGATTTGCTATACATAGTGAATCTTTTCGCATGCCTTTTTTCAGAGTTAATTTGTAAATGGTTGATTGTATGACTTTTAAATTATTATATTTTTATTTTTTTATAATAATTATAATATTGTAGATTTTATCCTTATTAATTTGACATTTTGCTACTGTTAATTTTAATTTATTTACATACACTTGACATTTTATACATTTTGGAAGTAATGAATTCACCCATGAATGGGCACCTTTATTTGCATGTTTGTATTGATTGGTATTGACACAATGCTTAAAATTATGTGGGTATTTTGGTTTTGATGGATGCCCTCTAAATTCTGAATAATTTTGTTTCGAATTTGCATACCGAAAGGTTGATTATGGAGTTTTGTAAACATATTTTAAGATCCCTTTGTACCCATTTTCGTAAATAAAGATAAATATGAAATATGAATATATACACTGTTTCCTCATCAAGACGAATTCGAATATCAGTCAGTGCAATGTGACCTGCATGAAATCCCGCGTATCACGAAAGAGGAACTGATAGAAGCTTATGATCGAGTAGGAAATCAAAAAGCGCCTGGATTGGATGGAATACCAAACATTGCCTTAAAAACTGCTATTAGAGCAGCACCGGTACAGTTCTTAGAGGTATACAATGAATGTTTAAAATAAGGTAGCTTTCCTCGGAAGTGGATGCAGCAGAGACTGGTATTGCTACCAAAGGGTAAAAAACCACCTGATGATCCGTCATCGTATCGTCCACTCTGCATGCTGGATACAGCTGGAAAAATACTGGAAAGAATTGTCCATCAGAGAATCGAAGCCACAGTTGAGCCACTGCTAGCTGACAATCAGTATGGCTTCCGGAAAAGGCGATCAACCCTAGACGCTGTCAATTTGGTAGTAACTACTGCCAAGAATGCAATTGCAGGGAAAAGGTGGAAGGGTGGAACAAAGGAACATTGCCTGGTGTCTACCCTAGACATCAAAAACGCCTTTAACTCCGCCAATTGGGATTGCATTATGCGGGCCTTGGAAGGAAAAAACGTACCAGGATACCTGTGTAGAATGGTGGCAAGCTATTTCGCAAAGAGACTCTTGAAATGCGACACGAAGAACGGTCCAAAGCAATATAAACTCACCGGAGGAGTACCGCAAGGTTCAGTTCTAGGCCCACTCTTATGGAACATCTTCTATGATGGCTTACTGAAGCTAGCACTGCCCACGAATGTTAAACTAGTGGCATATGCAGATGACGTGGCAGTGGTGATCGTCGTTAAGCACCTCGAAGAAATAAAACTTGCATTTGACATCACTTTCGAGATAGTTAACCGGTGGATGGAAACGGTAAAACTCGCTCAAGAAAGAAAAACTCTCTATGAGTAGCGGAAGAAGTCTGAGATAAGTTCTGAGGAATTCAGAACCAAAGAATGGGAGCACAGTACCAAACGTTGGCAAAAGCAGTGGGATGCCGCAACTACAGGCAGATGGACGCATCGTCTCATACCTCGAGTAAACGTCTGGATAAACAGAAACAGTGGAGGATTTAGCCATTGAGAGGCCCCGGGCGGCAGGTCTTTTGCGAGGCCCTTTGACCTTCGTGAAAAGTATGTGTTCCGAAAATAGGTCTGATTGTTTGGTTTAGGTACCTATTTGTCATATTTAACGAGAAATGCTAAAGTTATAAGTACTAATTAGTTCATAAAAGTGACGAGTGAGAGATGAGCGATGAAAAATTAGTTTGAAAGTATTTTACACTAGCGGCGCCCCGCGGTTTCAACCGCGTAGTTCCCGATATTTTCCCGGGATAAAAATGCAGCCTATGGCAAATACCAGGTCACTCAGAAAGTATGTGGCCACTTGTAATTATTTTGAAAATTTCGATTATTTAAAAGTCACAATTTCTCTCCACATTTTTGGAGAGCCAATTCAAATTTTCTGGTCTTATTAAAAAATTGATCTGCGTCGAGAACATTTTCATGCTATGATTTTTTACGATTTCAAATGTGGCTTAATACCCGATGAGTCATTTGATCGACTTCGAATTGCTTTTATGGATGAAGGACTTTCAAAAGCAACCATCTACCGCTGGTAGAGCGTGTTCAAACGCGGTCGTTTTGCTTTGGAAGATGAAAAAAAGTGGTCGTCCTACGACGGCTGTCACCAAAGAAAGTGTGCTGGCAGTAAAACAATTAATTCAAGAAAACAGACGCACGAAGAGATTCAGCATACTCTGCAGATTGGTTCAGGAAGTGCTTACAAGATTTTGCACCAGCACTTTCGCTTAAGGAGGATAGTTTCCCACTGGGGCACCCAGTGGGAAACTATCACCTGAGCACAAACCTCACCGGAGCTCAGAAGCAGGCCCGTGTGGATTGGTGCCGTGATATGATACAAAAATTTGATACAAATCCTGGATTTATCAATACGATCTAGAAACAAAGCGTCAGTCGACAGCTTCCCTGTTTCAAAGTGACGCCTACGAAAGTGAAGCGATCGAAGAGCGCAGGGAAAATTTTGATCGCTAGTTTCTTTGATTTGACCGGCCGGCAAATCTCAGAAACTACTAATGTTAGGAGTATGAAAATTTTGCGTGGAGGTGTATTTTAGCACGTAGGCGCTCGCTAAGACAGGATTTTGCGAAATTCAACCCCTAAGAGGGTGAAACAATGAATAGACTGTTTTATGAAAATTCCGCCATTTACAAAGTTATAAACATGAAACCCACTGAACCGATATTATTTAAATTTGGTACACAGATAGACTAGATCTCAAGAAAGAACATAGCCTACATTTTATTACGGAAATAGAGTTTGGAAAGGTTGAAATGAGGGATAAAAGTTAATGTGGAAGTACGTAATTGTTAAAGATAAAACTATGAAACTTTGTATCTAGGCACGAAGCGAATAATTGTTTGTCCTAGAAATTTTGAATTGTATGGGGTTGAATTGGGGGTTAAAAAGGGGGATGAAAGTTTTACGTGGCAGTTCGTCATTGTTGAAGATAAAACCATGAAACTTTGTATGTTGTTGTACCTTGACGCGAAGCAAATAAATGTATGTGCTAGTAATTTTGAAAATGTTCAAACTGTACAGGGATGAAATGGGGGTTCAAATAGGGGATGAACATTTTATGTGGCAGTTCGTTATTGTTGAAGATACAACCATTAAACTTTGAATTTATAAACTTGAAACAAATAAAAGGTCGTTCTGGCAATTTTAAATTCCGAACATTATGGGAGTGAAATAGGGGTTGAAATGGGGGATGTTATTGTTGAAGATAAAACCAATAAATTTTGCAACTAGACACTTCATATCCTTACTAATGTTATGCAAATGCAAGTAAATCTGTCTGTTTGATACGCTTTAAAGCCTAAGCCAACGAATCGATTTTGATGAAATTCGGTGCAAGATAGATTAGACTCAGGAAAGGATAAGGGCGGCTTTGTATCACAGAAAAAGAGTTAAAGGTGGACATGAGGAATGACATTTTACCTGGAACTTCATCATTTTGAATGTAAGAGTAACTCTGTCTGTCTGTTAAGCTTTAACGCCTAAACCACTGAACCGATTTTGATGAAATAATTTAAAGTGTTTTAATATACGCTTTTTTTAATGAACTCAAATTTGTATAGGTATACAAATACTGCCTCAGTTAACTTAATATTTATTTCGCGGACGAAGTCGCGGGTAATAGCTAGTAATACATATAGTACACATAGCTCTCGTCGTTCGTTGTAACTTTGATCGAAGTTTTAATAATAGTGTATTATGAAGTACTAAAAAAAACTACTTACCAGATCGAGTTCAAACCAATTTTCTGTGGAAGTTTGCATGGTAATGTACATCATATATTTTTTTTTAGTTTAATCATTCTCTTACTTTAGAAGTTACAGGGCACACACACACACACATTAAACCACTTTGGAAGTGTCTCCCGCGCAAATTATTCAGTATAGAAATAACTCATGCTAGAAATCTCAACATCATTTTTAAACACCTATCCATAGACACCCCACACGTATGGGTTTGATGAAAACAAATGTTTTCAGTTTCAGAAATGTATCGATTTTTTTGTATAAAAATCTGAATGCGGTTCACAGAATACATCTACTTACCAAGTTTCAACAGTCTAGTTCTTATAGTTTCGGAAAAAAGTGGCTGTGACATACGGACGGACAGACAGACATGACGAATCTATAAGGGTTCCTTTTTTACATTTTACGGAACCCTAAAAAGACCTGCCAACTGAAAAAATCGACTATGTAAAACAACATTGTAGACAACACTATAGTAGATCCAACCGTTTATCCTCTTTTTGACAGCACCAATAGAACGTAATTGCGTCATGTTACGCAAAAGTTTACTTTTAAATGCGAGGTTTTAAAAATATGATAACTGCTTAAATTTGCTCCTTGATCCCGTATAATAATCATCTTTCACAAAATGAGTCCATAAGTGCAGTAGTTTTTATATAAATTCCATAAAATAACAAACGTTTTTAAAAAATTACGTTCTATGGCTATCAACATAGTGATGTTACGAAGTTACGATTGAGATATCGATATTGTTTATGAACTATTTTTACACGGGTGTTTTCCGTTCTCGGCACATAATATCGGATTTATTTTTATGTAAAACCGTTATATTGATGCGCCTCAGGAAAACATACAGCATTATTTGAAGACGTGTTTATCTCCTGGTGTATATCCAAAAAAGAACAAGGTTATGATGACTGAAACATTTGAATATTTATTAAAATAAAGTGTTAAATAACATTTTGTAGTTAGGTAAATTAACAAAGTTTATTTATGTCTGATGTAAACTTTGAAGAACATGATGTACCATTTTCGTTAATTTCTAAATAAATTAACCTGATATGCTTAATGTGTTAAAATATTTCCATATTTGGCTTAATAATGTCTCATCAGTCGGTCACCCAAAGGTTACTGCTGTACCTGATCTACGTCTACTAGTTGTGCGTCTATAGCACTGTTTCAATAGACTGGACATATCTAATTTTTCAATAACAGGATGTTAAGCAACTGCTATAAGTAAAATTTATTTAAAATGACTCGAAATTTATTCGGGTTTTCTTAGATAGGGACTAGTAATATGTGATAGCACACAAATTATCTTCGTTTTCTATGATTATACTACCACCGCAACAATACTTATGTGTATTCGGTCTGTAACATTTAAGAAAGGTAACAAATCTACCCTTATTCTCGGAAATGTATAGGGTATTATCAATACTCGTGAAGATGTTAATGTGATGACATCTTTCAGCGACATGTACAGCGGACCAGCACGGCGGGCCACGGCCTTTCCCCGAGTTCTAGTGGTGGGAACGAGCCAGAAGGCTGGGTATGGGCATTTTTCGCCATTTATGGCATATCCTGGGGTTTGTGCTAGACATAACATAGTATTTACTCATGGTATTTCGGTTGCCTGGAAGAGATCGCTATTAGCGATAATGTCGCCACTTGGTTCACTAGTTCTAGGATAAGTCCCTGTTGTTTAAGTATTATATTGTGGATAATAAAGAGTTTCTATCTTTTTATAGTCTTTTATAATATTAGTTGGCTAGTAGAGAGACACCACTTTAAACGTCATTGTTGTATAGTTCAAATGTATAGTATGTATTTGTATAGTTTGAAATGGATATTTTGAATCCGTTAATTATTTATCTTCTAGTTTGCTTTCTATTCTCTCTCGCTTCGTCTAATGCTGGCTTTCATTAGACTCAGTATCTGTTTTTTCTTACAAGTACAGAGTTTTTGTCGTCTAACATAACCACAAATAAAACAATTGTTCATTTTAATACAATTCATTAATTTATAATGTTTTTGGCAGAATAACTGAATTTAAGCTTCTTCTAACTCAAAACGTACGAACATAAGAAAAAAAAATTAAACGAAAGTTGTAGGAAATAAACTAGTCTTTAAAAAAGGTCTGATGCGTTTTATTGATTAATCTAATATTTCAAGAGTTATCGGCTGCAATAGAAAAACTGGTTAATTAAATGAGCCATAAATCGTAAACGCTACATGTCACAGAAAAGTTTTCCGGCCACAAAAGATGCAAAATATTATTTTCTACAATAACGACCTCAACAATTTTTGCCCTAAAGTTTATAGTTTCCGAGATATTAGCCAAGCTCGCAGCAATGTTTTACTTTTAAAAATTCGGCAACCGGACTTTGGGACTGATTTTTCGCAGGCAACCCGACAAAATGTCATGTTCTTATTTGCCAAAATAATCTTTAATTTTATTTAATTTCAATTTAATAACCAGACCGTTGCAAAATGCTAGTATCGATGTACCTGTTTATACTTGGTCACAACACTATAACTGACAAATTAGATCTGCCAAAAAGATAATAAATGGTTGGATTCACTATAGTCACCAACACATGTAAATATTTATGTTTTTTTTTATCAGGTCTCCAAGCTGCCTTTATGTGTCTTTTAAATACGATGTCTTTGGTTTTATCATGAATAATAAGACTAGTTTAAAAAACTAATAAACACGCTATCGAACTTTGTGTCTATTATAGGTGTTTCAGGTAAAGACAATCCAGTTCGTCCAATCCGCCATCTTGGATGTCCGCCATGTTGGATTTAAGTCACGTGACTATGTTTTTCGTATTCCTGACAATAAACCCTTTCATTTGATACCGCGTTGTTCTCGTTCCCGTTATTTTGCTGGGCTAAAAAAACCATGTGTTCTTCCAGACTATAATTTACCTGTATCCCAAATTTCAGCCCAATCCGTTACAAACATCCAACCAAAGTTAAAAATGTTTGCAGATTGTTCGAAATCACCAAATAATTCAACGCAAAACTCACCAAAAGATAGCAAAAGTTACCTTCTACCTTCTAGCGACTCTGGATCCTTACAGTATAATGTTACCATTGTAGAAATATTGTAAGCCGTGAAGTTAAGTACTCGTAGAGCATCTACGTTGTAGAGCACTGTAGTTACAGCCGGCTACGACGTAGTGCATCTACGACTACAGTGTAGTCATGAGTATATCGCCGTCTGCGTTATGTAATGTAAAGAAGCTATTCTGTAAAGCAACTTTTATGTAGAGTACATTGAGTCTAAGATATTTATTATAGTCATTTCATAGTACGATATTTCCATAATGGAAGTTTTTAATTGAGTTGCATTTTTATGTCTATCACCTTAAAAGTCATTTGTTTACAAAAGTCGACTGATTTGAAAAGATCTTTGAATTGACAGAATATATTTATTACTTTCTTTGGTACCATTTTTTCCATTTTTAGGGTTCCGTAAAACGTAAAAACGGAACCCTTATAGATTCGTCATGTCTGTCTGTCTGTCTGTCCGTCCGTATGTCACAGCCACTTTATGCCGAAACTATGAGGACTACACTGTTGAAACTTGGTATGTAGATGTATTCTGTAAACCGAATTAAAATTTTTACAAAAAAAACAGAAAAAAAAGATAAATTAGGGTTGCCCCCCATACTGAGAACTGAAACTCAAAAAAAATTTTTTCATCAAACCTACACGTGTGGAGTATCTATCGATAGGTCTTCAAAAATGATGTCAAGGTTTATAATATAGTTTTTGTCTGTACTGAATAATTTGCGCCAGAGACACTTCCAAAGTGGTAAAGTGTGCCCCCCCCTCTAACTTCTAAAGTAAGAGACATGGACGAAAAAAAAACGCGGACAGAGTCTCGCTAATACAAAGGCTGTGTATATCGAGTCGGCCAGTGCCCTGTCACATACAGGTTGACACTCTAACATACATACATCAGTCGGCCATTACGCGCGCAAACATCAGCCAGTCGACACGTTTCGCGGTAAAGGAAAATCTCATCACACATAATGTCTTGCGTAGTGAAATGCTGTAAAAGCCGTAGTGACCAACGCAAACGACATCCAGGAATCACGTTTCACAGGTAGGTGCATAATTCAATTACTTATTTCCACGTTTTCAATATTAAAACAAATATTCATTCGCTAAAACAAAAAAGGGGAATTCCAAATGCAGTGTTGCCAAAGTTAGTCTGTGATAATTACCCGAAATATATGGGACTTTGATTATTATTTGTCATTATTTATTAATAGTTGATTTATTAATTCTAGTAAAATTAGTGAACTGTGTGAATAAAGACTCGGACATTATATCTATACATTTAATTAATTTATATTAGTTGCCACTAGGTATTTAATTCATTAATTTGTTTGCTAGATTTCCTAAAGAAAATGTAGTTTGGCGAAATGACTGGATCAATATAATTAGAAATTGTAACTGTGAAAGCGATTGGATCCCAAACAAATACAGTGTCATTTGCAGTAAACATTTCGAAGCTGAAAATATATAAATATGTAACAAAAGGAGGGCTCCGGCGTATTGCTACATATGCAATACCTCAAAAGGTAAATTAACTATCTAAGTTAAAACTCGTATGGTATTTTATAACTCGTAGCTTAGTTGGTAGTAAGTCTGCTTGCGAAGCCGAGAGTCGTGGATTCGATTCCCACCCAGTACAAATATTTGTGATGAAAACAAATATTTGTTCTATGTCTGGGTGTTTCTATGTATAAGAAGTAGGTATGTATTATATAACTATATTGATGAGTATTATTACTTTATTTGTCTAAGATCTAAGATAATTAGTTCTTAATTATTCGTGAGTAAATTAATTGTACATTGATTTATTTGTAAATAGGTTTGTGATAAAGCGTAATAATATTACTATTAATAATAATATTAGGTACCTACTATAATAAAATTATCAAAGAGAGATTTGTTGCTTTTGTGCGGGTTCCAGTTTAACTTGTGTGATTTATACGTTTCTCCCGCGCATTATACGCAAAAATGTGATAAAGTTTTTAAGGAAGCGAAATATCTTACTTCCAATTTACCTCCGTCGAATAGCTATATGTTCTATCTAAGATTCAGCAGTAAGAAAAATAATATATTACTATTGATTACTTGTACCTGTGTTTTTTGTGGTGTAAATTTTGTCATCATGGCAACCCAGAATTCATGCACACATAAGTAGCCGCCGCAAATTTCTTGCCTCAGTGTTGTCGTTGGATGGGCTCTGTCCGACTTTTTTTAAACGTCCTTGGTAAGAGAATGAAAAAACTAAAAAAACTATATGATGTACATTACCATGCAAACTACCAACGAAAATTGGTTTGAACTCGATCTGATGAGTAGTTTTTTTTAATACGTCATAAATACACTATTATTATAACTTCGATCAAAGTTACAACGAACTACAAGAACTATGTGTACTATGTATATTATGTTACTTGCTGCAACCCTTCATGGGCGAGTCCAACTTGCACTTGGCCACTTTATTTATAATAACTAGCTGAGCTCATCACTCGAGAGATGTAAGATGTGATTTTTTTTCCTCTGGAAACATTGCCTTACAAACAGAAACAAGCAATGGATGCATTTGCTTCTTTACAGTATAATAATTAGCAAAGATGAAAGGTACTTCCTCAGACGGACTCGGCCGAATATCTGTGACTATTGACTGGGTTCTAAGAACAAGGGATATAAAAAAAAGGTTTAAAAAAATACTTCATAAAAAGCTTTCGTTTTGCGAGTTCATGATTTTTCATCATCATCATCATAATATACTATAAACAGCCCATTTTATGTTCCCACTGCTGGGGCTCTGGGCCTTCTTTCACAGGGAGAGAGTCCATATATCTAAACCAGTATCCAGTAGGTACAATCGCCAATTTGTTTAAAAAATAAAGATTGACGAGACGAGCAGGACATTTGCCTGATGGTAAGCAACATTCCTGCCACATAACAGCACAGTGACACACAGTTATTGAAACATGAAGAGTCCAAGTCATTACCTAGCATTGCACTGCGCTCGTCACCCAGAGACCTAAGATGGTATGGTCTCTAAGCCCTGTAATTTCTCTGGAAATATTGCCCTTCAAACCGGAACACAGTAATGTTTACACATCACTGCTTGGCGGTAGAATAACTGGCAAAGGTGTGGTACTTCCCCAGGTCAATTGCGGGTTTGTATCATCATTATTAAAATCGAATGATATGGGGGTATAAATGGAGTATGAGGGTATAAGGGGGTATAAGGGGAGTAATGGAGTCCAAAAATGGGTATTGATAAATATACTTTTAACTTATCAATGTCTATTTTTGGAGCTAGTTGAACAAATGGCTGATATTTGAAGTTATTTGTGTAGGCGAATAAAACACGTAACCTAACGTAACCCTATTTAAAAGCCTACGTTACGTAGGCCCGTGTCCCGTTTACGTAGAGTAGGTATGCTGACGCATTTTGCATTGCGTCTCACTGCGGTCTAGCGTACCCATTACCTACAATCGTCTATTCCGGATGTGAGGAAAACGCTCTCAAAATTGAAAGACGTGAGGACTTTTATTTGAAAATATTTTGATGCCACAATAAAAAATAACATATCAATGCGGTTGTTCCATCGACACCGATGCGAAACAGTCGAATGCAATTCACTTTGTAAATATTTTTCTTTTCATATTAATAAAGTACTGCCGTAAAAATAGTCAATAAAAACACTTGTGAAGATACGATATTAATACGCACTTTTAAGCTTAGATACTTTTGAAGTGAATACTTCTTTAAGTGTGTTGGGAATTTTTTGAGATGTGAATAAACATTAAAACTCGCGACACTGTAACCGTTACCGACATAACCATATTTTTGACGTGATAACGTCTTATAATTCGATGAAGCCGGCCGCACGCCCGCAAAACATGACGTCTTGTGCCGTTACCGCCGTTACCTCGCCGCATGACGTCGTCAGTACCATTCCATCAGTATTTTCTTAAGACGTTGTCACGTTCAACTATCGTCAGTAAACCGACTTTACAGACAACCATTTTTTATAGTATTATAGGGCGACGAGACAAGCAGGACATGTGTGTGATTGTAAGCAAAATACCTGCAACATAACATCACAGTGACACGCAGCTATTGGAACACGAAGAGTCCAAATCATTACCTAGCACTGCACTGCGCTCGTCACCCTGAGATCTAAGATATTATATCTCTAAGACCTGTAATTTCTCTGGAAACATTGCCCTGCAAACCGGAACACAGTAATGTTTACACATTACTGCTTGGCGGTAGAATAACTGCCAAAGGTGTGGTCCTCTTCCTGGTGGACTTTGCTATGAGTCCTACCACTACAGGTATATAAGTGTGTTCATTGTTCAAATATTGTGTATTTACATAACACGTATTAAGTTTTCATATCTGTCAGCACTCCCGGAACGCCACTGTATTTTACTAAGCTTCTTTAACAATCGGAATACACCTATGTATAGAACGCAGGCTTCACAATAGTATCCAGGTAGCAGGTAGCAATAAATCTGTCAAAGAAAACTTATCACAAACCGGCGAACCGTCGGCTTAAAGTTTATACCTACCTGGTAGCGCTTGTAAAAACCCAAAGCAATTTATAACTGTAAAGCTCCGTAAAGATCGGCGATGCTCGGTGTACGGGGCATGTTTCACGGTAGGCATGTACTGAGCCCGTCACCTGCCGCTTCCCAGGGTTATATATCAATTTGCACGAATTTAATCGCTTTCGATCAACTCTGAACAATTGTATAGCTGTTAATTTAAATTGCGAATCTATTTTATTGGCTCTTAGGATGTCTTCTGCGAGGTTTTAATTAGTGAGCCTGGACTTATGGTATTGGCTATTCATTGAGAGAAAAATAGTAAGGTTTTTTAATAAAGAGGAGTGGGAATAATTTTACTTGATTTGTAGATATCCTTTTCCATCATGCATTTTACGAGTATTTTGTATAGTTTTCGTGTAATATTACGAGCATTCGTTTCATGCTGTTGTTTTGTTTTGCTACTGCTGTGAAAACACTATTCAAAGATATTTTTGTTGCTGCTTCAAATGTGCTGGTTTACTTTTAGAGTATGAGAAGGTCCCGCTGGTTCCTCTTAAACTACTCTCGGTAGGCACGTTGGCGGCGCCGCATCCCCTTCTCCCTCGTAACACAGATCAAACGACGGCCACTCGGAACGTCTTACCAGGATTCTAATTCTATTTAAACAACTTCACAACTGAGTCGTCTAGATTTACGAAGCGTACGCTCGAAGGACGATCGAACCGTAAAATGCTACGAGAAAGTCTAAATCCTTTTTAACCTCATCAGTGTGTTAGAAGGAGAAGCGTGGCGGGTTTGTTCACCCCGCTGTCGTGAGATGTCGGCGAGGGTCGGGGGGACTCGGAGGCTGCGTCGCAGAGCGCGCGCGCGTACCCGGCCGTTTCGTCATTGCGACGGAGGCTGTCGTGTGTCGGCGCTGGCCCGTGCGAGCGCTCGTCCGCATCGTGGTGTCCGAGCGTCCAAAGCCGCGTGCTGCGTGCCGTTAGAACACGCCCTCCCGCGAGCCTCCGACGCCGCCGCGACCGAAGCCCGCGGCCCGCGCCGCCGAGCCCGCGACACCCAGTGCATGTGCCCTTGCCTTAGCTCAGTGACCACGTTCCCGGGGACCGGCTATTGTGGCGCGATGTAAAGGACCCGCGACCGTGAATCCATGTGTAAGTGGGTGCGTGCCGTGTCACTAACCGACTACCCGCATAGCGATACTCCATCGGTGGATTTCGACCTAATGACTCTAGCGTGTGGCATTCGGAATAAAAATGAATGAATTACAAAGCAGCCGCCCCGCGGGAGCCGACGTTCTATTTTAACCTCTACCCGGAGGGGATAGAGTCGTGCACGTGCGCTGTTGTGTTTTATCAAAATGAATACGCTCCGTTTTCTCGTTCTCGAGATACAATAAATATTTAAAGCTAATTAACGTTACTGGAGACGGAGAGCTCTTGCTGAGCCGTGTAGGTACTGACCATGTAACAGGTGTTCAAACTTGTGTTAAATTAATACGGCTGACATTGAATCTTTAGCTATTGGACAAAATCAATAATAATTTGTAATCAGTCTTACCGACTACATTTTTAAACCAGACATTTACAATACAATATTCACTATGAATGCTAGAGCCCTTAGAGAACAGCCCAAAGGACTTGACATGCTTTTACCAGGTGCTATGTAATATGCACGTATCTCATTAGGAACTCTCTCTGAGATTGCTAATGAATAATTTGTTTGCATTCTCTGTATTTATATGTATTGGTGTTTAATTAACAAGACGTACAGTTATATGTACAAAACATTAAAGCAATTACAGTCATACAAAAGAAAAAGTCTTTTTATTGTAATGTTTTCTTCTAAGTATTAACATTGTATTTGTACGAGCGAACTCATACATTTACGCAATCACGGAATTACTGACGACAATATTTTACTTTTTATTGGAAAATAAACGTCTAATCGTAAAACACGTGTCGCTCATTATTATAACATTAATTTCAACTTTTAAACATCATCTTAACATCGTGGTAGGGTTGTGCCCCTACAGTATTAAATATACCCGAGATATATGTAATTAATAAATAGTTTAGTCAAATTTGTCATTAAATCACTTGAGGAATAGTTTTTAGTATACGGTAGTAGTGTATTTATTCTACCATTAGCTTAACTGCAAAATGTCTAATTTGCATAACTGAATATGATTATACGGCATGCAGAGATAATAAACTATGCATATTGTATAACTAGAGCAATGTGCATATAGAGTTCCTAGCTAATTTACTAATGTACAATTAGTAACCGCTCCATGTACAACACATCAACATTTAAACATAGAGAATGAAAAAAAAACGCGTAACGCAAATTAAATAGCTTCCTTTGAATTTATTTTTCAATTTGAATCTTGCCAGCGTATAAAAGAGCGGAGAATAGTGGCAGTCGAGACAATTGTCGATGAATACCTACTGTAGTAACTTTCAAAATAGAAAATTACATAGGAAGAAAGCGAAAGGTAAAGAGAGCGTTGAAAATGTAGATGAGAACAGTCATAAGAGGCAAAATCGAATGAATTTCTAACGGAAATGAAAATAAAGTTGCCAAGTGCGAGTTGGACTCGCCCATGAAGGGTTCCGTTGCAGCAAGTAACATAATATACATAGTACACATAGTTCTTGTAGTTCGTTGTAACTTTGATCGAAGTTTTAATAATAGTGTATTTATGACGTACTAAAAAAAAACTTACTCATCAGATCGAGTTCAAACTAATTTTCGTTGGTAGTTTTTATGGTAATGTACATCATATATTTTTTTTAGTTTTTTCATTCCCTTACTTTAGAAGTTAGAGGGGGGGGGACACACATTTTACCACTTTGGAAGCGTCTCTCGCGCAAATTATTCAGTGTAGACAAAAATTATTTAAGAAACCTCAACATCATTTTTGAAGACCTATCGATAGACACCCCACACGTGTAGGTTCGATGAAAAAAAAATTTTTGAGTTGCAGTTCTCAGTATGGGGGGCACCCCTAATTTTTGTTTTTTTTTTAAACTTTTGTAAAAATCTTAATGCGGTTCACAGAATACATCTACTTACCAAGTTTCAACAGTGTAGTTCTCATAGTTTCGGCAAAAAGTGGCTGTGACATACGGACGGACAGACAGACAGACAGACAGACAGACATGACGAATCTATAAGGGTTCCGTTTTTACGTTTTACGGAACCCTAAAAACATTTTGGAAGATAGCGCGTGTCAGCAAAATCCTCAAACCGGCTCCTGTATTTACTTTCCTGCTTCGAAGAATAAGTATTATGAATTTTACGATATTGTATCGAATTATGTAATGCAAATGTATTTATGGTTATAAGACTATGTTGCTTTTATTACAATTGATTGTAGCGTTAATTCTTATTCACTTCATTCAATTGATAAATATGAATTACTTATTATTCATAATTTATTACACAATACATAGGTACATATTCAATTGATTTATAAACAGATACATACATGCATTTTCTATAAGTAGTTGTAGGCAGAGTCGATAGAAGTATTCAGTGACCACACTATACAAAGTAAATGAGACTCGAATCGAAGCCATTACTTATGGCTTAGGTTCTATGACAGTTTGTTATCTCAACGCTAACAAAACGAATTGGAGCTTTCGCATTTTTGCTAAGTCTTGTACGTTTTGAAATACTAGAATGCTGTTTAGTTTTGTATATCTAAATTTATTTAATTCCAGCGTAAAAAATTAAAAAGAGAAATTGATGGATTCATAAGAGATAGAGTTATTAGATTCGAGAGAATATCTGCATAACCACACTATATTCTGTCTACTAAGTAATTCTAAGACTTGTTCATGAGCACTTAATGGTATTACAAATTTGGAACTTTCTGAGAATCAATTCTCACCTACCACTTGGCTACAATAGCGTCCGGATTGACGGTAGTTTGCGTTCGAGAAGATAAGGTTATCTGTCAGAATGAACAAGATTTATGTAAACCTTTGAATGGTATTACCTATATCTTTCATCGATATCTCGATTTGCTACAAAGCGTCGGTGATACGGTTGTAAAACGGTCTCCGTTTGGGAATCGGAACGTCCCTTTGAATCTGCAATACGGACGCAAAACCGAGCTATTTTATTCCGTGACGTTAGCCATTGAAATAGGACAACCACCGACATATTGTACTCACAGTGTATTTGTATCAAAGTAGAGAATAAAGCGTACTCTTATCAAATGTATGCCATAATACACAGATGGATAATGGGAAGGGACCCAGCTTTTGCCTTCCTTCACCGTTCATACTAACAAAAACCCCGCACAATAACTGAACCACCATTTTAATGAACGAAAGGCCTCTAATAGAAAACTTAGTAAAATTGAGTCGACTATAAAGTAAGGATAACTTTATTCAACTGTAGTAAATGTTTATAGAAGGTACCTACGTGAAGCTAAATGTAGTTTGGCGTAGGCTACAAACGCATTAAGCTTTTGGGAGTTCGGCTGCCGCTACCGTTTAGTAGATTGTGCAAAAGCTTTTAGGTGTACTCCGATGGGGTGCCTCGTACACTGCTTAAGCCAACTATGCACGCTTAGATGTAGTTCACGAGAGGAACACAAGCAACGTCACACTCGCGCAGGTATTTCATAATGCCGCGTAATAACATTCTTTGAAGTCCGTAACGGCTATTACCTATGGAACTACAACATTAACGGCGTGAATATAGCGAGTCCGTACGCCAATGGATTTCCTAATTTTATACAGGCCCCATTTAACTTAGAAAACCGGGCACAGTGGAATGGTAATGCAAAAGAGCGAATGCTATTTTCGAGACCATTGCCGTACATTAAGAGAAATGGCGCCCACAATGGGAGCAGTCAAAGAAATGACAATATGAGAATGCCCGCCAGTTCGCTTGGCTGGAAAGGTTTTTGGGGCACATTTTGGCGAGTATCGTTTGAAAAAGTGTACCGGGGCTTGTTGTTCGAGTCTACTGTGGCGGAATGTAATATACCTACTCGTGTGTAGAACTCTGTCGGAGCAAAAGCGGAACAACGAAAACATTTTGGAGAATGAGCGTATGTCAGAACCAGACCGGTACAGATAAAAATGTCGTCTATTCCACACGTGACCGATTCCAAATAGCCGGAGCTACGGGAATTTCAAATGTTAACAGAACTTTTAAATCAGAATATGTTGTGTATTTGCAGAGCTACCTTGCCGAATATTAAACGTTTATATCTAGCATTTCAAAGCAGTAATGGTTGAGTATTGGTTTGTTTCCGTGAGCAGGAGGGCTCCCTTTGTTTCCTTTTCGTCTGTTCCCTGCGCATTGTAATATCGAAACTAGCGAAGCGGAGATACTGATACCGTATTCCCCTTTGTACTGCGAAAACATAATGTAAGAGAACAATTTTACATTTAAATAGATAAACGATATTTTATAGGTGTACGCTTGCAAAGGTTCATAAAAAATATCTCGTCTCCGCAATAAACGGCAGGCGACATAAACAGTGAGCTCGCGGAAGGCTGTAATAAAAGTTAGAAGTATTCTCCCTATATTGCTCCTGCCTTGCTATACACCTATTTTTAAGCTCGATGATGAATTATTTTCCCTTTGTCTCTTTGAACTCGAAGAATTTCTCAACATCCTTGCCTTCTTTATTGCTAACGTAATTAGAAGAACGATGTAATGCTTTGTCGTTTATAAATTCTAACCATTTAGAAGTAGACAATTGTATTACGAGAATTACCTATACCCAGTTTTGGGATAAGAAAAGATGAGGATGATACTAATGATTACTAGCAAAAGAATTCAAAGGAAAACCATCCTAATTTAATGTATTTGTAATGTGTTAGACTTTGAGTTCAGACTTGGACACTAAAGTTTTTGTTACTATTCATTTGGAATTGGGACCTGTTATTTCTGTGGGCAATTATGGAAGTTAGCTGAAATTGATCTGTAAACCCTCTATGCTCTCTCATCTTGCTATTGATTTGAAGACAAACCTACTTGTCATAGTTGTCACCTAGTTGAAGTTCTTACTTACACCTTAAAACTTTTTATCTCTTTCTATGATCGGTTTATAAGGTTCATAGGGGTTCATAGATTACCTACCATGTAGGTATGACAAAATAATATTTATTTTCTGGTAATTAATTTTCAAAATACCAGAAATGTCAGAAATATCCACCACTTCTCTTTCGTACTTCCCGTCTTCTTATTTTCGTATCTCTTTCTCCATCCTACGGTTGCCGGGAAGAAATAGCTCGCGAGTTAGTTTTTCTATCTATTAGCTAACAAAACGCTCTACTATTATTTTGCTAACTTTTTTGCGCCCTACTGCTTTGGTTACATAAATTTATGTTACTAATGGGTATTGTTGTTTTTAATACTAGTAGATTAAAAATTAAATTAATTCAATGGAATAGTATCAATTTTTATCTCTCTTACTAATACCAATACAGATCAAAGCACTGCAAATAAAAAACAACGAATACAGCTGCAAACCTTTGTTTGAAGTGAAATGATCTCACAGTTTTTTTGGTATCAAATTTGTTGGATATATATATATAGGTTAGTTGCTGACAATAACATAAAATGCAGGATGTACGCTACGATATATATTATTCTTGGGAGCGTTTGAAGAAAAATATAGAAAATATAAAATAACAATGTAATGTTTTAACATTGGCTGCGGTTTGGCAAAGAATATCGATGTGACTGTACGCCCAAAGACAGTTTGACTGGCCTCGTGGCTTAGTGGGTAGTAGCTCTGCCTGCGAAGCCGAGGGTCGTGGGTTCGATTCCCACCCAGTGCAAATATTTGTGTGATGAATTCAAATGTTTGCACCGTGTCTAGGTGTTTCTATGTATAATAAGTATGTATTTAAAAACTATATAAGTATTATATCAGCTATCTGGCCGCCATCACACAAGCTTTGCTTAGTTTGGGGTCAGATGGTGTTGTGTGTGAATTGTCCACCAATATTTATTTATTATTTATTTAGTTTACCTACTTTTCATCATCATCATAATACGTAGCCTAGTGCTATTATACAAAGATATATTCCAAAAATTAAACATCTACCAGTTATTCTGCCGTTGTATAGTAATGTGCAAATATTAGTGTTTTTCTCTTCGGAGAATTTTTTTTCTAAAGAAATTGCTGGGAAAATAGATGTAGGTACACCATCTTGAAAAATATGCACTGTAGTTAACGTTCTTAAAAAGATCTTAATCTTAGCGTTAAAATGAAAAAATTCGAGCATAAAAATCGCTAACATTGCATTCTGTTTCTAAGTCAAATGTTTTTAATTATGTAGACAAATTATGCTGATATTGATTGTTTATCACGTTTCATACTTATTATTCCCAACACGCGCTTGGATGTACAATCGCGGTAGCGTTTTGATCTATCGACTCCAACAGTGGTAGCTGCCTATCAGCTGTGTTTACACAGGCAAATAATACTCGACTTTCATAAACAATAGACTCAGAGTATGAATGAGCTATCTATATATACAAAGTTAGTGACGTTTGCGCGTTCCAGCATTTCCACCGCACGTCAATGAACTTTACCTATTTCCTACGTCTATTTGGACGTGCCACTTTGCCAGTTTTCGCTATTTGTTGTTTAAATTGAATTCTGCGGTTCTGACGTCTAGTACCCAACTAATTGTGAAGAGGGCCGGATAAATGATTGGCCGGGACGTCTAGTGCGACCATAAAATGGGTGCTTTTACTGCGGATGTCGTAGTGCGTACTTTGCTTGGTCTATTGCCAATCAAGAGATTACACTTGGGTTCTTGTTATAGGAAGAACAAATCAACGAAGTGTATTTGTAATAGTACAATATTTGATTTTGTTTTTGATATATTTTGATTAAACGTAATATAACTATATCAAGACCACATCAGCCGTTATTGGGATACAAAGAGACTCAGTTGAGATATGGAATGACTTACCTACTAGTATGAATTACGGTGGTCAAACGGTGGAGCGTGTCCCCGATATTTCAATGCAGTTTCATGCACCGTGTTCGCGGATTAACACCTCGTTTAACAGTTTTACCGTGAATTATAAATAATAAATATTGGTGGACAATTCACACACAACACCATCTGACCCCAAACTAAGCAAAGCTTGTACGATGGTGGCCAGATAGCTGATATAATACTTATATAGTTTTAAATACATACTTATTATATATAGAAACACCCAGACACAGTGCAAACATTTGAATTCATCACACAAATATTTGCACTGGGTGGGAATCGAACCCACGACCCTCGGCTTCGCAGGCAGAGCTGCTAACCACTAAGCCACAAGGCCAGTCATTCAGTCAATTTGGTGCATGAAACAATATTGGTAAGATTATTTTTGTCACATTTGAGCCCGAGTATTTTTTTTGAGCCCGAGTATAATTATGTTTTGAAAAACCCTGCCAATTTTCAGCTGGTTAGAAATTTTTAAACAAAATGAAAAGTCTAAATTGACCGAAAGAATAATACTACTGTTGTAAACAACCGTGTCAGCTTAAATCAATGTAAAATGTAATCACTCATTTATACTGGCTTATTATGTATTTTCGTACTATAGTTTTATGATGAAACTTCCTTTATCGAATGATATAAGAGATTGTGTAAAAGACACAAGGTAAACGACGATGTTCCGAAAAATACTTTTAAACGAAAAAGTTAAGTTTAAAAAAAAAAAAATACGAAGTTGTGGTTTAGCTTAGAAATAAAAGTCTAGGACGCCACTGCCCTTTTTAATATTCTACAAATTCGTATCCCACTGAGTTGCAAAAAAATCTATTTGTCCGATAGACTTGACTGATTCACCTTCAGTTGAAATCACTCGACCAGTGTTTTATGTTGTAATCTTAAATACTTTCTTTTCTCAGCTACAATTTTTACGATTTCACCTAGGTCCGGCTATAAAGCTGACTTTTCTACATTTCAACACCAAAATTACCCCAGCCACCCATCAGCCCGCAGCCTTACCTCACACTCTGCCCGCCGTTTTATTAATAAACTAACATCGACCCGCTTTCGACCCTATTTCTGTTTGTGGCAAACTTTAAAATAAGAGGACGTTCTCATTTTCATTGTATTTTTATACTCGTATATGTTAACTCGTAACTTTGTCATCTATTCACTAATTCGAAAAACTCTTTTTTATATATAAATTAATCTCACAAAAAATTTTTTGAAAACAGTTGGTAGGTAGTTGACTTAAAGTCGGTTGTTTGAATTTTCAGACAATAAAACCAACTACATTTAATTTTGCGAACCATTTAGCCAATCTCGTTGCCTTAAAGCAGGTTCATAGCTATGTAGCAATCAGTGTGTATACTCGTAGCAGTTTCGTAGCTTCTTAGCACTTTTGTAGTCTTGTAGGAAGTTTATACATAGGTGTACTTATTTAAAATTTGTAGAATGTCTGAACCACAAGTAGGTAAGTAACTATGCTTGTCTTAAGTTAACCAGGAATAAATTTATTCAATGTTGATCTTGCTATACGATTGGAGTTGGTTAAATTTTGTTCGAAGTTACAGCTAGTAGCGCAAATAAACATCGTCAGTAATGGCTCTAGATTTCTCTTAGTAGATAGTCTATAAAAATTGTTATATATTCTAGCTCGACTCTCGAAGTGAATTGGCTCGCGCAGTGACTTTTGAGGTTTGAACTGGTTTTCCCGAATAAAAAAAGGTTTTATTGTGGCAATAATGACTACCCACTAGAAACTGTAGATGTTACAAAAGAAATGTTTCATTGCTGGAGTAAAAATATCGTTCAGTAAAAGCGTACATGTGGTTTTAATGCAAATAAATAGGCAGAAAGCACATTACATAAATTACTATTTTCATTTGCGAGACCTACAAAGTTTTGCCTTTGTTCTAATTTTTTTTTTAATTAATAAATATTGGTGGACAATTCACACACAACACTAACTGACCCCAAACTAAGCAAAGCTTGTGTGATGGCGGCCAAATAGCTGATATAATACTTATATAGTTTTTAATACATACTTATTATACATAGACACACCCAGACACAGTGCAAACATTTGAATTAATCACACAAATATTTGCACTGGATGGGAATCGAACCCACGACCCTCGGCTTCGCAGGCAGAGCTACTAACAACTAAGCCACGAGGCCAGTCATTTTGTGACTTATTTAAAAACCTTTGAGTCGAAACATTGGTTAGTCATCAGTCGCCTTTTTAGCTATCATTTGAACGCCATCTAAATTTATTAACATTATGCTACTTCCTCCTGATAGTATAAACGTGAAAGTTTGAATGTTTAGATGTTAGTTGCTCAAACACGTCGGATCGGCTGAACTCACACTGTACATCTGACGAAAATGGACTCAAACTGAGCTGTGAGGAAAATTTGTTCTTAGTAGCTAAGAAGTTTATTCATGTCCACCAACTCCATCGAATAGTCTGGACGTAACATTACATTCAAGTCCGTTCAGCCGTTACAAAATCAAGTGGGTACAAACAAACATATGCTTGTGAACACAAACTTTTGGCTTCATAATATTAGTGTGATGAACTGGCGGTCGTTGTGTGCAGGCTTGGAAAGGTGAGAAGCAGCGCGCGCGGGCGAGATGGCTGCGCCGGCGCCGGCCAGCTGATAGCATGCGGGCGGCGGTGCGCCGGCCCGCCGCGACCTAGCTGCGCCCACCACGAGCGCCACATTAACGGGTAAATTATTTTTTCAACACACTTGCTCATAAAGTGGCTCTGATTAGGCATATAACGATAACTGTAATCAAACTGTGACGTTTCATTGCTATTAATCACAAGTGAGTTATAGAGTTATTGAAGTGACCTTCTTTTGGCGTATCACATAGGTATAGATTTTTCGTGGGCTGTGAATTGAGTTCTACTAGTTGTCACTTCAATCGGCAGTCCTTATGACTGCCAATTTTTTATTTAAGTTTTAAGTTTCTTTTAAAAACTATACGATGCTAAAACATAATTTTCAATTAATTAAATTTAAAACCGTATGTATACTTTTGCGATCTTGTTTTTTATTATTATTTTCTTCGTATGATAAACGTATGTATTGATGATTACCATCCTCGGCTCTCTTAATTGACACCCAAACCCTAACGGGTTGGGTCTCAATAGCGCCTCAGCAGTAATCACCAACATTACACACTTGTACCAAAATGTACTATTACTTACTGTATTTGAAAATAATTTTGTCATTTATCAAAATCGAACGAAGGAGTCAGATGAAGAAAGATTGAAGACTTTCGTTGTGTATGAATCAAAATGTTGGGCAACAAAGGAGTCAGGAGTCACGAGAAATGAAAGTCAACGACCACCATACAACAAAGACGATTGAAATGATACTCAATGATAATTGTTGTAGATAATAGGAAGACCGCAGAAAGTATGGATGAATATTGGGAATGAGTATATGAATGTAAAGAAGATGAGTGCTGAGATGGCGAATGATAAGGATCTATAAAATCAACTTACATATTGTACCGACCGTAAGAGTAGGATAAGAATAATTGCAGATAAAAACAATGATTATATAAAATAACTAGCGGCCCGTTCCGGCTTCGCTCGGACATAACCTAGACACTGTCTGCAGTGCCATCTGCCGGGCATGAAAAATAGCTAGTAGCCGATTCTCAGACCTACTGATTAAGCATATAAAATTTGGTTAAGATCAGTAAAGCCGTTTCGGAGGAGTAAGGAAACAAACACTGTGACACGAGAATTTTATATATAAGATTTAATCATGATGTGAGCCTCATTCCACCCAACAAGCGTACCACCAGAAAAAGTAAACAAGTGATTACACGTCAGTCCTGCTACATGATTTATCACTCTCCAATAAATGAATGATAAAACATCGAATATTTCACCGCAGGCAATGAATAACACAAACGCAACCATACAAAAACAAAAGAGATTGATTGAGAAACTCTTCAGACTGGCTAACAAGAATCAATCCCTTGAAATATGTGATCGTATAATATAGAGCAGTTAGCTAACATATCCGAAATATTTCTCGATTCAAGTCACATATTGTTTCGTGTCAGGAATTCCCAAGATTGTGATGTTGATTGCTTATCCTACCGATACTTATTTAAAGGAACTTAACTTCATATACCTATCGCTTGTTCAAATTATAACACTAAAACCACTTAAAATCTGACTCTTAATATTTGACTTTCTAGTCAATATGGACAGAGCATTTTTGTTTTACGTCTATAGTATAGAATAGGTAATGAGCAAGTTATGTAGATAACGGTAAGTATTACACAACAGCATAGTGGCAAGCAGGTATTAAACCACGAAGAGTCCAAATAACTACGCAGTACTGCACTGCGCTCAACATCCAAAAATATAAAAAGTTTAATATTTGTGCTCTTTCATTTCACAAAAAATATTGTCTTTCAAATTGGAACACAGCAATGGTTGCACATGCTCTACTCCTTGGCTGTATAATAATAAGTACCTGGGTGACCGAGCTTTGCTCAGTTTAAATACTAAATATACTTAGATACCTACAGATAAAAAACTCCAAGAAATAGATTTTCTTAAAAAAAACGAATTGAAAAAGAAAGAGAACCCGTCTGGATTCGAACCCGGAGCTACTAATTCGTGACCGCTATGACCGACTTCCCGTCTGAGCTAATTATGCTGTCGCGTCACGCGGCGAAATTTACCTTCACATTCTAATGTCTAATGTGACAGTTTTTCATTGTCTAAAAACGCGCATAATATGCGTTTTTTTAAATAAGACCTAGTTAGATCGATTTATCGTCCCCGAAATCCCCTGCATACATAATTTCATGAAAATCCATCGAGCCGTTTCCGAGATTCAGATTCTATATATATATATACATATTTATATAGGTACAAGAATTACTCGTTTAAAGGTATAAGATAACAGAGGTGTAATTCCCCACCGCTCCGCTCCGAATGCAGAGTAATACATAAGAAACGGCAATTTTAAGGTAAAAAAAGAAATAAAGTAGTGCCTTTTTGTGTAGGTACCTTTGATGTTTAAGATGTCGTTTTTGCTATCACATCAATTTTCTAACGTCTCATGTTACGATAAAGACATTTCGAAACCTGACACTAAACTGAAACGAGAACAAAGAAAAAAATATCTCTAGAGATATTATATAGAGACAAAAGATTTCAATGAGATAAATGATTCTTGTGTAGACTTTGAAATGTAGCATAAAATATTTTGAATCAATGTATTACTTTCTTCATCAGCTGGTAGTGGTAGGACCCTTTGCAGAGTGTACCTGGCTAATTACCACACTTTTGCTGGTACATAGTTCTAACGCCAAACATCAATGTGCATTCAATTCAATTCAATTCATTTATTCGAAACATAAATTCATAAGAACACTTGGTAACGTCATTAACAAAAAGGCATAAGAATCCGTGTACACAATAAGATAAAATAACAATGTCAAAATGAATAAAGCTGTAAAGGAGCCTCGTCAATCAAATGCAGCTGTAAAAAGGCTTTGTCAAAGCATTAATGCATTTCGTTGCAATTCATTTCATGCAAGAGCAATGATTGCCGCAAGAGACGAACGCAGTGCAATAATTTGGACAGTATGAGAGCAGTGATTCATATGATGAGCAGTGATGTTCAAATAACTATGTTGTTACGGATTGGCGTGTTGCTCACCAACAGGCGCATGTTTGGCTTATATCGTCAGTCTAAGTCCTACTAAATTATACTTTATACTAATATTAATATAAATGTAAAAGTTTGTTTGTTAGGATGTTTGTTGCTCAATCCTCAATAACGTCGCGGGTTACAATTTGAAACGCAGATAGATTATAGTCTGGAATAAAACATAGGCTAATTTTCATCATATAAATATCGCAAGAATAGGAACTACGCAAGTAAAACCAAAACCGCAGGGCGCTGCTAGTTCTCTATAAATTAATACGCGAAGCAAAAACTTTTACGAAAATTGTAATTGTAGTGGTAGGACTCTTAGCAGAGTCCGCCTGGGGAAGTACCACACCTTTGCCAGTTATTCTACCGCCAAGCAGTAATGTGCGAACATTACCGTGTTCCGGTTTGAAGGGCAAAGATTCCAGTGAAATTACAGGGCTTAGAGATATAACATCTTAGATCTCTGGGTGACGAGCGCAGTGCAGTGCTAGGTAATGATTTGGTGTCTTCATGTTCCAATAGTTGCGTGTCACTGTGCTGTTATGTGGCAGACATAATGTTGCTTACCATCAGGCAAATGTCCTGCTCGTCTGTCGTCTCGTCATTCTTTATTTAAAAAAAATTGTATATGCTCGATAAGTATGACATTTCGCACACTTACTACTAGAACAATTAAAAACTCAAACCAATAGAAGTGACATTAAGTTCTATAAAAACAGTTTAATTTGTAATATTAATAAATTAATAATAAAGCGATTATTAACGTTGAATAGGGTTTATCTATATTATTTGCATTAAATTTCGAAGTTAAGTAATAACAATATACTGCATGCAACCAAAGGAATATGATTGGGCTTTGATCTCTAGCTTATAGCAGTGTTTCGACGTATGACAGATTACTCTAATTCGCAAACTTGGTTACAAGGGTCCCGATATCGAGTTATATCAAACTTAAGGATGATTTATGCTAGACCGACACGAAACCGTCAAAGGAACGAGTTGTCTGAAACGACTTGCTCAGAACCCGGAAGCTATTATTATATTAAGCTGAAAACGTACTATGTTTGTTGCTTCTTTTATTTCTAATTCAGTCCAAATGATAGGGCTCTAATTGCCAAATAAATGTAGGTGGAATTTAACACGCAACGTTGCCTACGTTGTGGAAGAGGATTTCATTTTCTACAGTGCAGTACTTTAGAAAATAATAGTATCTAGATGAACGTAACTAATATAATTTTTGAATTGTGTTAAATCTATTCATGGACGTATAAAAAAGATGGACAGAACCCATCCAAAGACACAACTGAGGCGCCCAAAATGACGGCGGCTATGCATGTGTGAATAAATACTGAGTTGCCATGATAACAAAATTTACACCACAAAAAACACAAACATTCAATAATAATATTTTATTTTTCTTACTGCTCAACCTTAGAACATTTAGCGTAAAATTTACTAAACAGTGTAAAGTTTTGGTTTAGTTGGGATAATGGTGATTGCCAATCCGAAGACCTCGGGTTCAAATCCCACGCGCACCACTGTATTTTCGGAGTCATGTGCGTAATGCCGCTTACTTAAAACGGCGAAGGAAAACAGCGTGAAGAAAGCAACACGCACCTAGGAACTTTCGAGGTCATGTGTCATCCTCAGGAGGTCATATGGCCTTAAGTATCTCGTTGCGAGAGAAGACACCGAATCCCAGCAGCCCACATCTATTGGGCTTATGCTGCTTGGAAATATGAAAAAATGTATAGTAATAATAAATAAATAAATAAATATTGGTTGACATTTCACACATCACACATCACAAACTAAGCAAAGCTTGTACTGTAGGAGCCAGATAACTCTCATATTATAATACTTATATATATACACTAGCTGAACGCGCGCGCGTTGCTACGCCATCTATCGAAAATTGGTCGTACCAATTCAAATTTTGAACAAATTCGGTTACTTTAGGTTCTAATGACGCAACCTTTATAATATGACATATTATGCTGTCACGCAACGAAAGCTCTCAAAAAGCAAAATTTTTCCCCGTTTTTGTTACATTTTTCATTCATGATCGGCTCCTGTTGATAGTAGCGTAACGTTAAATAGCCTTTAGCCTTCCTCGATAAATGGACTATCCTACAAAGCAATAATCTTTCAATTCGGACCAGTAGTTCCAGAGATCCTTGCGTTCAAACAAACAAACAAACATACAAACAAACTCTTCAGCTTTATAATATTAGTATAGATAGTTAAATAATACAAACCTACTTATTATACACAGAAACATATGTATACATTTATGTTCATAAATGTTTGTTCTATGTCTGGGTGTTTCTCACAAATATTTGCAACGGGTGGGCAATCTCGGCTTCGCAAGCAAACTTACTACCAACTAAGCCATGAGTAAGTTATAAATTATCATATCAACTTTACTTAGATTCTTAATTTACCTTTTGAGGTACTGCATATGTAACAATACGCCGGAACCCTCCTTAGTTACATAAATATCTTCAACTTAGAAATGTTTACTGCAATTGACACTGTATGTTTGTTTGGGATCCAATCGTTTCCACAATTTTTAATTGTTTCGATCCAGTCATTTCCCCAAGCTTCATTTTCTTTAGGAAATCTAGCTAACATAAACATAGAAAATTGTACAACCGTTGTTTTGCAAATTAAATACATTGAATTGAATTGAAACAAAACACCTAGATGGCAACTAATAAACAATGTAAATGTATCGATATAATGTCCCAAACTTTATTCACACAGTTCACTAATTTTACTAGAATTAATAAACTATTCATAAACAATCACAAATAACCAATGTCCCATATATTTTGGGCTCGGCTGGCTGATGCTTGCGTGCTTAATGGCCGACTGATGTGAGTATGTATGAGAGTCAGCCTGCATGCGACAGCGCACTGGCCGACTCTATAGACACAGCTTTGTTTTACCGAGACTACGTCTGACTTTTTTATACGTCCATGAATCTATTTATAATTAATTATTGTGTTGTGTAGCCGCAGAGTGCGCCTGGGTGAGTTTAAAAATACATTTTTGTCAGTTACTCTAGCGCCAAGCAGTAATGTGGTTCCTATCGAAGGGAAATGTTTCCGTAGAAATTACATGGCAAATAATAATACTAAGTTAAAAGTAAATCGCTTTATATATCTGGGTGATGAGCGCCGTGTTGTGTGCTAAGTAGTGATTTAAGTTTTCAGGATCAAATAGCTGTGTGGCACTATGCTGTTTCGAGCAGGTATGTTGTTTACCATTAGGCGAATGTTTTACATGTCGCGTCTATATCCCGTATCCGATATACCTACTGTTAAATTTCACCTGTTCTCTGAGATGAGCTCGTTGTAGCTAAAATTAACTGATGATAATTTCTAACTTTGAAAATGTATACAATTTGTATGCCCTTTCTTTTGTTTATTTTTTTATTAATTGACGTGTAAATTGTACATTTACGAATAAAGAACTTTGACTTTCACTTTAAAATTAACAACTAATTTATTTTGCATCCGTCTTCTTTAAGGCAAGTATAGTTCGCGTGCTACATACCTCAATCAGGATTTATCCATATCTTTATTGTATATTTACTTTTTCATCGATAATAGGTATGCAGTTGACCACCATCTCGCCTAATGTTATGTGACGATGCGGTCTACGATGGAACGTAGAAGAACCTAGAAGAAACCTATGTACTCTCGACTACGAAACAATAACATTATTGTATCCACCGAGAAACACCCGTACTCAGGCAACGCATTCCATAGTCAAGACGTTTCTATAATGAAATGTGGAATAGAGTAAGATCCCAGAGCTCCCAGACGTCACCTATTTTCTGATGAATGAAATGTGGACGATTGAGTAGAGTTAGGAAGTACTAAGAACACATGTTTACTCACTAACTTGCTTAGACGGCCAATTTTGAGATATGGGGTAATGAAGGTACATACAAACATTACTTACTTCACGTATTTTCTAATAAGTGATTTTCACGTATGTTGTAGCCAATATCCTTAAAAACAAGGTCCCAATACTCCCAGACACTTTCCGTCGGCCGTTTTGCTTAACAACTCCAAAATAATAATTTAACTTCACTTAAATTCTCATGCTCCATTTGTAAATATGTTTGTCAGACAACTATTTTAAAGCTTTTTCTAATAAGACAGACCAATCTAAGGGGCCAATTAAAACTCATTCATCAGAAAATCGTCAGGGAGCTCTGGAATCTCGGGCTAGAATCAAACCTCTTCGTTCGTGACTTTGCAATGTCAACCATGAAAAGTTGACGCATTTTTGAGCCCTTTTCTTTTCTTCTATCGGACTGCTTGTAGAGTTCAATAGAAAAAAGGCAAGTAAAAGATCATGCACGCAATCTAATTTTAATTCGTGTGCTACCTCAATCAGGTTATTTTCCATGTCTTATAAGAAATACGTGTATTATGGACAACGAAACGATCGGCCTAGTATAAAACAACCTTTAGACCGCGCCCAAAGCCGATCATGGCAAATGTAGGTATACTTCGGGGAACATTTATCGAAAGCATAACTTTCTAACACAATACACTCGCTTTTGGGCCTTTATAATCAGTCCTAAAAGTTTTCGCATTAAGCGTATGAATTTCTTGGGGATAACATTATAAAATTACGTATCGAGTTGGGAGTAATGTTGAAGCTTAAAGTTCGAGGTGGTTCTAGTTTTAGCGGTAGATAATCCTTATCTTGTAATTAACTGCCTGAACGTGGCGTAATATTCACACCTAGACTTTTAAATTTGATACATCCATTTGTTTTTTATATCTACGTTCTAGTTTTTTTATGTAGATACGGTTTTTAATTCCCAATTTTGTTTTAGATAGAACGTCCACGCAGTATAAAGCACACGAATAGATACATTTTATTTTTCTGGATGCTACGATGTTTTAGTGAATATTTTGCTCACGTGCCGAGTAAAAAGTAGCCTGTGTGTTATTACAGACTATAATCTTATTCTATACTAAATATCAACCATCCGGTTGAGATTCAACAGTTTTGAAAGAGCAACAAACATGCATACACACATCCATCCATCCAAACATACAAACTCTCGCAATTGTAATTTTTGTAGGAGTAGAATATTTTTTTTAAGTTTGTCAATGATGGTTATAATAGATTTTGATATCATTTAATTCATTTCCATGTTTATAATTTGGCATGAAACGGGTTTTTTGGTACTTCTACTTCTAGCATTATTAAACAAGCTAGTTAATATATCCGTTACTACTTGCTACAGTTAATTAAAATGCGAAATTTTCAATACTGCATTTCTCCAGTTTGTAGATATAATAATCTCCCACAGATTATTAACACTACTTACGTAATAGTACACTAATAATTAAGATATGTATGAACATGATCATTTCTCATAAACAGTATAAACATATAAGTGTCGGAGTGTTTTCCTCGTACAGTGTAATTACCGGTGGTAGATAAAAATAAATATCGTTCGTCCGTCCGGCATCGTCGGCCGCACTCGTGGGAAATTGTCGCGGACACCACTCGATGCTTAACAATTTATGTGTGTGTATGTACCTCTGTGAGTGTGTGTAGTGCTAACGCGTCCTTGTGCAGGGTTGGCAAGAATCTGCCTTACCGGCCATTTTATCTCAATCTAGGGTTTTGCTTATCTCACCGTGAGTGACATATAAGTTTGCAGTTGCATTTATTTTCTAGTTTTGGAATAACAAGTGAATACGCTCAAGTTTAAATAAACAGAATTCCTCGAGGCGTGCTTGTCAGAAGATACATTATTCTTATCTTCGTTTTCCGTCGTTCCATCGGTCTTATCAACTGAAGGACGCTAACTGTAGAGGAGTTTTGATACTACGTCATCGTTGCCAGTTATATAAATTGGTAAACAGTTAAATTTCATTTATACTAATTATTAAAATGTGAATGAAAATAATTTACAATCCCAGAGTTTTCATTAAAAGTTTATTAAGCAAAATGTCAATGATTCCAGAGAAATTACAGGGCTTAGAGACATAATATCTTAGATCTCTGGGTGACGAGCGCAGTGCAGTGCTAGGTAATGATTTGGACTATCATGTTTCAATAGCTGCGTGTTACTGTGCTGTTATGTGGCAGGCATGTTGCTTACCATCAGGCACATGACCTGCTCGTCTCGTCACTCTATGCTATAAAAAAAAAAATTCATAACACAAAGGTACGGAACCGATACCGTATTATAACGCAGCAACAGAATTATGTTAAAGTGTACAAAAAGGAATGGGGCATTCTGGAGCCGTGTTCTGGAATCCCGAAAAGTATGCCGAAGGTATGTCATGTAAAGTTTTACTCTGGCGCAATTTTGGCGCTACTCGGCTGCCAATTTCGGTGTTATGAACCACATTCTCAAAAGTTATGGGCAGCCCTACTCGTTCCCGGTGAAAATAAAACAGTGAGAGACAGCGGATGGGAGAGAGGACCCCGGGGGAAATTTTGCCGATCATTTGTGTCGACGGACCCATCTCCTCATCGATACACGTGTCCTTTAATATCGTTATTTTGAGTGACGCCATCTGTCCGTCTTGTTAGTGCTACGTTTTATATACTTTATTGCAACGTTTTATGTTACAGCGAGCCCTTTCTCCAATGCTGCTTTCAAACACTGTTTTCTAGTGGTCTTTTAGGGATCGACTTTGCGAATTACCTTTTTATCACTCCTCATCAGCATTGACAAGCAATCCCTTAGTAAAATTAAGTCTTTTTGACGGCTAGATGTTAAGATTTTTAATCGTAAGTACATTATCATATAGGTAGTTTTAATTTAAGATCTTGCAAATATTTTTGTAAAAACCGAACACAACTTTTATATAACATGTCCACGCGAATAGTTTCTGTCAGTATGTTTTATGAGACAAAACAATTTAAATTAATAGGTGAATCTTATAAATAGTAACAACATTTTAAATTTACTTTCCAATCTGTTGTCAACATAATTAAGTCAGTGCTCCGAAATCCTGAGAAACTCGATCGAGAAAATCGATTCCCGTGTTCCAGTAAGCCCCACTTAAAATGCCAAAATATTAAAGGCCCTTGGCAACACGATCTTGACATTTGAATATTCTATCTAAAGTTACACTAGAACGCCAACACAGCTCAAACACAAACCCGAGCCCAGATCCGAAACAAATACTTGTCTTAGGAGACCAAATATTTGCTTTCAGGCAGGAATTGAATCGGTACCTTTGCATGCAAAGTACCCGATCGCTGCAGTGAACCAAACCGTATAACTACAGCTGATGGCATTTGTTCTACGGGATTGCATCTGTTTGTCAAAGGAAACCCGAACGAGCCCATTCAACGCTCGTTTATGGATTCCCGGTACATTTGCACCTTGAGCTCATTCATTATCTTGTCAAATGTCAGCAATTTGTCACGTACTTTGTAAAGAGTTTTTCGTTCTCATTTGGCGTCTCTCATTAACGTCCATCGGTAGAGGCGGCCGCCATGCTTATTAATTTTTCTAATGAAACGGCCCACGGCCTAATTAAGCCCGAGTCGTTCAAACTGCCTCTCCAGAAAAGTTTGGACCGCTCCCTCGTCGGGCTCTGTGTTAAGCGCAACTTAAAACAGAGACGCGTTAAACAAAAAGTTATTCGCTTTCGGATAGGCCGTAAAATGAACTCTATATTAATTCCGGAATGTCTTGCTTTGTTGCCGCGCCCAGGTGGCAAAATATATTTAGAATGTTTGCCGCCATCTTTGTAATTCAGTGTGTATCAAAAGTGTTGCTGAAAAATATCGTTGTACTTTGTTATGAACGTTGAATATATTTTTATTACTATTTTGTTCTGTATTAGATACGATGAGGAGATAAAATGACGCATTTGAAAAATCTTTGTATATATTCTGTGTTGTATTAGAAAATATTACATCACTAGATACTTATACTTCTACATACATAGGTAACATTAAAATATTGTTTCTAAGCCATACTTAATATACCAGTGTGTTTCAACTCAACTGTATTTTTAAACTAACAGCGGCCCGCGATATTATCCGCGTAGTTTCCGATATTTTCCCGGGATAAAACCTAACTTACATGTTCTTCCAGACTATAATCTAACAATGTTCCAAACTTTCACCTGATCCGTTCATACGTTACGACGTGATTGAGCAACAAACATCAAAACCTCCAAACATTGAGATTTATAATATTAGTAGGATGATAAACTGACCAGATATCAGAATAGCAGTGTGTTAATATAAGCTACTTTGACACCCAATTTTACTCAAATCGTCATTGTTGCTTACTAATAAACGAATTGGTTGCTAAACAAAGTTTCATTCGCGTTAAAAATCTGTTGAGAACTTGTAAAACACTAGTACAGTGTAGATACTTCTTTCCACACATACAAACTTTTGTAATATTCAAATTATCAAATTACGGAAACAATAATTTGGTTCCCAAATTACCAAATAAACAATCATCTGATTCAACACATCTAATCTATGAGCTCACATAATGCTCCAGTACCTGGGTGACCAAGCTTTGCTCGGTTTAAATACTAAATATACTTTGATACCTACAGATAAAAGACTCCAAGAAATAGATTTTCTTAAATAAAAAACATGAAATAAAGAGAGAAGCCGTCTGGATTAGAACCCGGAGCTACTAATTCGTGACCGCCATGACCACCCGACTTCCCATCTGAGCTATTACGCTGTCGCGTCACGCGGCGAAATTTACCTTCGGCTTCTAATGTCTAATGTGACAGTTTTTCATTGTCTAAAAACGCGCATAATATGCGTGTTTTAAAAATGAAACCTAGTTAGATCGATTTATCGTCCCCAAAACCCCCTGCATACATAATTTCATCAAAATCGCTCGAGCCGTTTCCGAGATTCAGATTCTATATATTTATACACAAGAATTGCTCGTTTAAAGGTATAAGATTCATCAAAATCGTTCGAGCCGTTTCCGAGATTCAGATTCTATATATGTATATACATATTTACTAGCCGACCCCGCAAACGTTGTTTTGCCTTAGTGAACAACCCTTGTCACTTAGGGGTATGAAAAATAGCTAGTAGCCGATTCTCATACCTACAGAATATGCATATAAAATTTGGTTAAAATCAGTAAAGCCGTTTCGGAGGAGTAAGGAAACAAACACTGTGACACGAGAATTTTATATATAAGATATACAAGAATTGCTCGTTTAAAGGTATAAGATTCACAAACTACGTGCTTCAGCCTTTGGTTGAAAGTCCTCATGCAGAGACCACTAAAACGACGAACAAACTTAGCAACACAAATCACCATGAATAAGTAAAGGCAGTTGTCGAACATAATGAAGGATTTGCTGGCAGTTTAGTTAAAAGCGGTACGCAACCGGTAACCGGTGTTTGGACAGGACCGTTCGCGACCGCGGACCCACCGAGACATTGTTACCACTATTTACCCAACCCGTTATTCGAAAGCATTAAAAAGCTGCGCAAATGAATGCTTTTAAAAGCGGTATAAACTTCGCTTCAGCCTTTTCCGTAAAGCATGTTTTCTAGTTAAATTTTAATTCTCGTCGAGTAATTAAATCTCCGTTGTGCCGTTGTTTACTGAGGACTTAAGAAGATAATGCGAAAGTAAATATATTTTCAACCCATGCAACGGTATTACCTGAATTTGGACAAGGCGTCGTGAGCTTTAATCGATTTTTATTTTTTAACCAATATAATTATCTTCAATAGAATTATTTTCATGTACGCCACTCGTTCCGATCTACGCTAAGCTTCTCCAGGTGTGACCATGATCTTAGTGGTCTTTTTTGTGACATATATGTTTATTGTTTTGTTATATATGTATATTTACGAGTATATACACATTTTTTACGATTGCTCGGAGCTCGGATGCTCGGAGGTAAATGCTCAGCAGCCAGATAAAACTTTTAGAAATTAATTTTCTCTACCTTGAAAAAAAAAAGATTATAAAGAAGAGGAACAAGTTAAAGCTGGTGATGATACCATTTACATATATTACTTTGGATTCGAGCTGAATAATATTGGTAAATTGTCATATCGATAGTGTTTTAGACAATGATGTTTAAATCTATTATTACATTCGAGTTCTTTTTACACCCCAATGCCAGATTAAAACACCTTTTTTGGGTCGACGGGTGAAACCGTGGTTTGCAACTTATCCAAAATAACTAACATTGTTTATTTCTCTATTACACATTATTCCTAGGAAAGAAAAGAACGGTCATATACATATATCTATACCCCAGTCTACGTGTCTCCTTTTCCATAGAATCTTTACTCAACCCAGTTTGAAAGTAAATTTTAAAAGTTTTGAAGCTCACTGCGAATATTGTCGTACTAGAAAATAAAATCTACAAAAGAAATATCAGAATAAAGATCAGTGATTCGAAGTACGGATAATATTGAACGTTATTTATTTACTTATCGGCTCACATCGAAAAGATATTGCTTCTTATTTTGATTCTCTCAAGAGTAGTCTTTGAGAAATATCGCAGGAGATTCTTATGAAAATATAGTGTAGTCGTTCCATTCTCGACAATAGATAGAATAAATATCACAAAAATATAAACTTGCAGGTTTCACCTGTTTCGATTGCACTACTGCTTTGATGTGAAATCACATTTCCGATTCAACTCTCTTGGACGTTGCTCTTCAAAAATCGATAGTTTGGAAAACTTCTAAAGTCCAGATATAAATCCTTTTTTATTTATTTTGGTACTTAGGATTCTATTTTGATATTCCGGCGCCGCACGGAACTTGATCGCCAGCCTTTGCAAGGAGTTCTTGTAAATGAAGCTTTATCGAAACTGATAGTGGTACGGTTAATTAAATTTTGATCTGAAAAATACGTGAGGTTGCGGATTCTTTCGTTTACTCTCGTTATGGTAACTAAAAAGTGGAGCAATCATCCTATTTACCTCTATCTATAACTGCTAGACAAATCTTAAGAAATTTTTCCAATCTAGACTGTTTTTTATTTATTTTGAGGTTTTTGATGCAGTAACAATAAGGTTCAACAGAAAGGTAGGCACGAGTTACAGTTTGCTTAAAAACATCAATTCTTTCAATAGGGTTCACGGCGTATTTGCCATGAAGTTGAGAAGTGGTGTGTGATATTTTTGACATGTATCTATTATTTATATATTTATTTGATGTTGGTCCGTGCCCGGCACTCGAACATTCCAGAGTGATTTTCTGTTAGGCGTATTTGACGATATAAAAGCTTTGAAAGTGGAGTGTTTCACAGGAGAAATGAAATAAAAAAGAACATCAAATAAAAAAGCAATGAAATGCGGAAAAGACCTCTCAATTTAAACGGTTCTCTGCCAGAACGAAAAATAAATGTTATCAGGGCCTATGGAGTTTTCTGAGCTAATTGAAAAGATTTTTCGCGCCCAGTTTTTAGTTATGTCATAGAAGAGATAATATCTTATATATAAAATTCTCGTGTCACAGTGTTTGTTTCCTTACTCCTCCGAAACGGCTCTACTGATTTTTACCAATTTTTATATGCATATTCAGTAGGTCTGAAAATCGGCTACTAGCTATTTTTCATACCCCTAAGTAATAAGGGTTGTTCACCCCAAAAATCTAGATTATGATCCGAGCGAAGCCGGAACGGGCCGCTAGTAGTTATGTATGAAAATAATAAAAGAAGTTGTGAACGCGGCACATAAAACATACTCGTAGTATAGCAATGAAAGTGGGCTTGAGTATCTAATCTGTGTTTTACAAAAAATGTCTGAAGCTCAATTTTCCCTCTAAAAGTTCATTTAACGTCCCAAATGGCGAAAAATCATGTAAAGATTTGACTTCACTAAAAAGCTTTGACGAATTTTTTGATTATAGCGGAGCGTTATACCATAGACCAGTGGTGGGTAAACTTTTTTAATGGGGGGCCACAAAGTTAAATCAATTCTAGAGGGCCAGAGTTATAAAAAAATGCATTTTGTGTTAAAGCTTTTAATCATAATAGGTATATTAAACACATTGCAGTGCACACATAAATGTTACAAATTAGCATTTACCTTAAATAATAATTATTTTAATTTTTGTTCAAATGCCCCGCCATGTTAGGCGTGTGAGACATATGGAATTGTTTTTGATTTTCCATAATATTTTCGAAAGCAGGTTCCAGCTGTGAAGAAGAAACTTTCAGCAGTGCGAAAAGATGTTCATCAGTCAATCGGTTTCTGATTGAATTTGTCAAAACGTCATCATAGCGGCCCATTTACTATCCATGTCGATGGACCCTTGGGGGGCCGGATTAAATACTTTCGCGGGCCGGAGTTGGCCCGCGGGCCGTACTTTGCCCATCACTGCCATAGACGTACAATTATATTTCTATACCTTCATTGGTATATGTAGCCTAAATACTTACATAATACCTATTCATGTTGCTGGAACGAAATATTGAGGTGTATATGTGGTGTTCTGTGCTTGCGCTTCATGGGCGATAAGATGTAGGAGAGTATGATATGAAACTAAAGATGAAACCATCCGGCTACGTAACGAATTTGACGCTACAACTTTCCGCCTCTGGTCGAAGATACAGAGGCTGACTCTAAACCGGGTGGGGAAGACTACTATACAAAGGGACATGAAATAATGAGAGCTGTTTGATGACGAAGTCGTAGATAGAACGAAGTGGTGAAATAAAACTAGGAAGACTGATATGGCCAGGAAAAGAAAGAAAGAGAGAGAGAGAGAGGCATATAATAATACTAAATTGATTCAAGTGTAGATATTTTTATTAATTTTGATTTGAATGAGTAAAAATATTTATTTTTATAATGTTAATTTAGATACTTGCATTTGTTTTTCAATTACTCTAAACAATCCTTACCACTGTATCTTCCCATTCTTCGAAATCATTATTTCGTCAACGCGTTGTTACAGCAGCTTTATCTTTTATAAAAATACCTCGAAGTCCCGCCTCATTTATCTGCATATAATGTGTACACTTTGTATTACGTATGATAAAAGAGCTTTCTACTTGAAAATCCGTCATAAAGATATGCAAAGGTGAGACGCCGTTTGTAATGGTGACAACAAAAAACGTAGCCACTGTGCCGCAAATTTATCTGGCACAATGAAAGACGTCGCTACTATCGCCTAATGTATTGAATACGATTGACATTTTCTTTGCCAGCATTAGTTCAAATTTAGGCCACCAGATAAAATTATGTTTGTTATACTGTATCTACGTGTAAATGTACGGCATACAACAGAACTCTCCTCGTAAACTACGTTTCTACAGATGTTTATGGGTACGCTCAGTAGTACACTCACTCGTAAAATTAAAACTGGCTCAGTTATATTGTACATGTTACGAAAATACCGCTGTCTCTATTAATTTTGTTTTAAATGCAAATACGGACTCGTATGTAAATTTTGAATTTGCAGTTAAGTAGTTAGTATTAAGGCAATTGAAGGCCAAAATTGGAAGCCGTCCTTCGTAGCAAATCTTATCACACAACAAAACAGTAGGCGAATGCAAATCGAGTGTAGAAACTCTAGTTTTTGCGTGAAAGAGTAATTAACATACATCCATATATTTATGTATATATTTATCCTTATCCATAACTTAATGTTTAATATTTATACCAGAAATATCGACCTGGGGCCCATAGCAAGCCTTAAAAACAAATTAAATGCCGTTATACCGATTTTAATGTGTTTACCCCCACACTTTAACAGGTTAGACACTTACCTAGGGTTCCCGGCGTCGTCCAAAGCCCAGTTTGGTCTGACAGGAAGAAGGAAGGAAAGGAATAAATGAGATACCAAACCAGGGAGCTTCCAGGCGATCTCGCGAATTCCCAGAACGATCCTGCGTTCTAGAAACGGCCAATCCAGTGGCCCCTTCACAAATAATATCCCAGCACTAATCCCGTAGCGATATATTCCCGTTAATACGTATTCCCGCACAATATTAACACTTTAAACCAGATTATATAGATGAAAGTAAAAAACGCTTCCTTTTCGTTCCAGCGAAAAACAGACAACGTCACTTCACAGCCGGCTGTCAAAACCATAGATACACGCTAATCGTCGGCCGATATAATGTTGCCCGATTATACGGAACACTTAAATCTATATATGTATCCTTATTTATATCTTACAAACTGTAGTGTTAATGATATAACTTACGGGGCAAATCCTGAATTCACAAAAATAAACAATCCGTTAATCCATACAAATATGAACTTAAAACTTGACCAAATGTGTCGATCAAACGATCCACTCATTCGGTTGATATGATTTTTCCTAAACTCGTGTTTGACATCGTAGTAAAAGTTGTACGTAAGTGAAACGCCTCCTTTTTGTTTAATTAAGGGTATCTAAGTAATTTTGCATACACGAACTCCCAACGGAAAAACGCAGACCTATTCGCAGTATTTTTGCCGACTGACCCATCCCGTCCTCCGGGAGCGTATTGAATTAAAAGACGAGGTTACAATTGCATAATCTGGTAGATGATTCGAGAAATCTCAATTAAATTCAATCAAAGTGTTAATTATCGTTTGTAATATCAACATTAATAGGGTTTGCCAGTCTGCCAAGGTCTTTTAACATCATAATTATATCAACGAATTATATTTTCGTCCATTGTCGTATAGGAAATGCATGTTATGCATAATGTATCATGGTATTAAGTTGTCCAAAATTCAATGCATAAATTGTATACCCGAACCAGGACGCGAAGAACGAAACAAAGTGCCTACCTTATAATATACTTTGGAGAGATTCATGAGATAAATTGGCATTGCGTAGTTGGCTACGAAACGTTCAACGCTACAGTGATAAGACTGCTACGAACTACGAGCTACGATATTTTACTATGCATTTGCTTATCTGGTTATCTCTAGTAGGCATAAGGTTTAGTACAGAGCTAAAATTGCTCTACTCTTTAGCTGGAATATATTTATACATAAAGAAGGCCGCGTAGTGTTGTTTCTCTTAATTGTTCCATAAAATCATCATATTATTTCAGATGTTCTTGTTATCTCTTTTAACTTCGCATGATGAGTTCCCGATTCCTTTGATGACGTTCTTTCTTTATGAAGTCACTAGCTGAACGCGCGCGCGTTGCTACGCCATCTATCGAAAATTGGTCGTACCAATTCAAATTTTGTTCAAATTCGGTTACTTTAGGTTCTAATGACGCAACCTTTAACATATGACAAATGCTGTCACGCAACGAAAGCTCTCTAAAAGTAATATTTTTTCCCCGTTTTTGTTACATTTTTCATTCATGCTCGGCTCCTGTTGATAGTAGCGTAATGTTAAATACCCTATAGCCTTCCTCGATAAATGGACTATCCTACAAAGAAAGAATCTTTCAATTCGGACCAGTAGTTCCAGAGATCCTTGCATTCAAACAAACAAACAAACATACAAACAAACAAACAAACAAACAAACTCTTCAGCTTTATAATATTAGTATAGATAACGTTAACCTAAGATTTGCTAATGCATAGAAGGTATACTTATACATTGTCTATTTTCCCCATAACATGCTGACATTTGCGGCAATTACGTTCTCGCTGTTTTTTTTACATTTTAGACCCAACATTGTACTGTAGAAGACGATACTGCGTATGCTCTACAATGTTTTTGTTCAATGACCTTCAAAAGGTAGCATTAACACGTGATGGAAACTGTCACGTTGTGACGGCGACACTGACATTTTCCGCAACAAGCTATTTTGGGCCGTTCTTTTTGGGAGATAAAAATATATGGCATGTACCAGGAGGCCAATGAAAACGGTCGGAGGCGCCACACCGGTTTGATGTAGAACAGTAAATCTAAAGAAGTACAACTTAAAAGGAACAGTAACTCTGGACAGTATTTTTATTGTATCTGTGATAGATTGTAGAAAAAATGCTAGAAAATCTTACATAAGTCTAATATTTTCAATTCAAAACTGACCAAAACAATTTTTTTATTGCCTTTAATTGCTAATGGTCTTTTCTTATCGTAATGTGGGTACATAAACTTTTATTATCTGTGTTTCATTTTGTACACTTTTTTACATCTAAGTATGTATGAATATATAGTATAACTATGTAATAATATTTCACATCCGCTAACAGACAAGGTCTATAGATATATAGCGCCTATCCGCCAACAAATATGAGCCAAAAAGCCCGCAGCCCTGCACCCGATCTCCACGACAGAGACCGCGACCGCGACACCAATCAGACAAGCACGTATGCATACGTACAAATTCACACATACCTACACGCGCATGGCGCCCATCCACAAACGTCCCACCCGCAATAAACAAAAAATATTCGAAGAAAACATCTTAAAACTAAACACAAATGAAACAGAAGAAGGTGAAAATGTGTCAAAAAAAAGTTATAGCACCGTCGGACAGTGGTAGGGCACAGTATCCTTTATTTATTTTTTGAAGTGTTGAAGTAAAACTTCTTTTGAAACGCCACAGACAGGTTTTTCGTGGGCTGTAAATTTAATTCTAGCGCCACGCTCGGGAATGATAAGAAATCTTTGGGTAAACTCGGGACCGTGGCCATGCCCTCCGGTTTCACCCGCGTAGTTTCCAAAGTAAGCTATCAAATTCTGAGTTAAAAGTTTTCACTTCTATCGGCAGTTCCTATGACAGGTAGTTTTTTTGTTCAAAGCTTTGGTTATTAAGAATACAATATAAATTAGAACAATACAAAATATATATTTTTTCAACCTTCAATTACCATTGTGCAATTTTTTATTTGTTGTAACTTGATGCACTGCTGGCTAAACTTACAACATATTATCTTTCTTGCAACCTGGAGCTTCCATCTACAAACCTTTTTAGACTCTCGCACTATTAAGTTATTTTTGTCAACGTATACTGTATACTATTTTGGGGCATCATAGTGCAGTGTTAAAACTGACCATTGTTATGGAGTATCCTTTGTTCATTGGAAATTGTTTCATTAATGAAAAATGTGTACCTACACATAACAATGTAGACAAATGTTGTTGTGGTGTCCATCAGCTTATGGCTGATCATCTTTCATTATAATCTTTCTGCAAATACGCAATGAACACGTCACAGCTGTTTTATTTTCCTTTGAGGAGAAACTTTTCATCCCCGATACACCCTGTTCGTTATTTGGTGTCTGTTGATCGGGTTGATTGGCAATGATAATAAAAATAAAAAGTAATCATTACTATTTCGATGTTCTTTCCCCATTTTGTAATAAAATCCCTAAAAAAAGACAACAATTTAAGCAAAGAAAATTATAGCTAATAATCCACTCAATCATGACAACTTTCACATAAAAACTCGCTATAAAATCAGAACACATTCATTATGAATTGTACTACAATACATAAATAAACAACATACTTTTTTATTGTTATTTAAATTCACCTATCAGAGTTTGTAGTTATACATCTGCTGTTTCCTAATTTTGTGGGCTCGATTCGCGCGTGCGTCAGAGGAACGTGACGTATGCGTCCTCCAGCCTTAATGGTCACTGCAGCACAACGCGAGTCACATTAAGGCATTGCCATATTCTCGGTTATAGTCAACAGGGTTTGTCTTATATTCAATCTTAATTATTGTAATCCTTGTCCCAGGAGGTTCTTATTTACTGATACTAAAAAACTTAAATGATTTTCTAGGTTACTATTTAAATTATTTTACAGGTAATTCGTTTTATTTTTAATTTAAATTAGACATGCCACAGACTCTGGGGTCCGTGACCTTTGATATTTGGGTTCTTTTTAACATTTGTCTTGGATTAGAAGAAAATGAAAAAAGCAACTATAACATAGTCTATATATATAAAAATCAATGCCATTTTTCGTTGTTAGTAAACTCCTCCTAAACGGCTGAACCGATTTGAATGAATTTTTCTGTATACGTTTGGGTAGGGCCCTCGATGGTTTAGATTCACAAATCAGCTCGGCAGATGGCGCTGCAGTTGGTATCTAGGTTGTTATCCGAGCGAAGCTGGAACGGGCCGCTAGTAATTTATAGATCAAATTACAAAATGCTAAAAAAATCAAGAACCTTTGCTACGGATATTTCTTAAATTACTCAAACTCCCTATGATTAATAAACTGTCTGTTATTAAATGAAGATGGAATAGAAGATGAAGCATTCAGACTCAGAAGATACTTGAGTCATTCTAACATTGAAACATAAATCATTATCATAATCTTTATTGGTCTGTGAAATTAGGTGATATGGACATATTAGGTATACATAGATGATACATTGTCACTTGAACGGAACAGGCTAGCCGGATAAAACAATTATTTACTTTGCTCCTAAATATTAATTGGGATTTTTTTTAATGACCTAAACCAAGTTCATTTTTTAAACGACATGAAACGAAAGATGAAAACCACAAAATTTGTAAATATATAGCGAATAGGAATCTAACTCCAAAAGTTTCCCAGCAGAAGTAAGGGACAATAAACTGGACAACAATGGTTTGTCTCTGTCCGATACACGTTTGTCCGTTACCTTCTGTAGTGTGGGACCTGGACAAAGCCACAGCCACAGACTGACCTAAAAACTAAAATAGATTTCTGCACTTTATACTAGTTTCGTATTGGGTAGGTTTTGATAAATTTACCAGCGGCAGCGAGTGAAAATGTCAGTCTAGTTTCTGTTTACGAAACTCTAATGATGTCGTTTACCTACCTGATATTATATACTTCTATAAAAGTTACGTGCAAGATTTTGTTTCTTATAAGGATATATTATATCCTATACCCAATAATTAAAATGTCTGCGAAAAAACAAAAACCGAAAAAAGATATGAAATTTAGTCGAATTTCATTTTAAATTGTAGTTTAAAATTAAACTCCACTAAATTTCGTTGTAGTCGGTCTTTGTTTGTTTCGGAAAACAATATTATATGCTTAATCTATTCTAATCTAGGTTTGACTCTACTTTTGTGATAAGAACATCTAGACTGTGGAATGAGCTGCCTGAGTGGGTTTTTCCCGATGGTTATAATCTTGGTGTCTTCAAATCGAGAGTGAATCGGTTTCTTCTAGGTAAGCACGCTCCATCTTAGACCGCATCGTCGCTTAACATCAGGCGAGATGGTGGTCAAGTGTAAACCTATAAATGATAAAAAAAAAACACCATGGCCCTTCAACACATTACATTATTTGAACAAGAGCATTACGGTTACTACTAGAACTCTACGTAGTAAGAACTTCTCAAATGTTGGGCGTTACCAAAGTGGATATTCTCCACAGAAATCTAAATAATAAGGTACTAGAAGTCGCATGACCGCGTGACATTGTCGCCGCACAGGTGACTTGTAGGCCACCAGTGCTCGAATTGTAGTTTAGTCTTGTTCGAACCGGCAGGCGTGAATCATCTTTGAAACTTGTGTTATGGAGCATAAACAACTGTGGAAGTTCTTCCACAACTTGCAATTATACCAATAATGAGATTACATTTCACTGATAGGTATTTTATTTTATTTTAATTGTATTTTTTAATAAAATAAACGGAGCCCAATGATTCACTATGATAGTTATAAATTTTTGGTGTGATCGTCATTTTACATACCATTGCTGCATACATTAATTAACATCTAAAGTGGTACAAGCATAAACAGTAATGTAATGTAAAATTAAAGATATCGTCGTAACCTCTAATCTTCCATGGTACAACCGCAGGTAGCGATTGTGAGTTAGTGCTGTGACGGTCCAATTTTACTTGCCCAAAAATAAACGATGAAAATTTTATTTTAAATTTTACATAGTTTTATCGATAAAGTAACATAATAAACCGATAAAAAAAATTGTACGCAATTAACATTACACCCGTACGTACAATCTTTTAATTCGCGGTAAACATTACTTCATAATTAATTAATTATTAACAAAAGTATATACATACTGGCTATAACGCGCGATTGTTCGTCCGTGCAAAATAAATATTAAGATAACTGAGGCAGTATTTATCTATTGTAAGCTTTTATTTTTAAGACTTTATTAGTTTTCTTACAAAATCAGCGAGCAACACGGAAGGGAGTAGGCATAGACAGCGTTTCCCCTCTGTCAAAGTACAAGTCCGCGTGGACCATGGAGTTTGATAATATACTGTGGCGTGGAATACACTGAGGGCGGGGCTAGATTTGTGAATGGTGCTTTATTTTTTATGTGTTAGTGATTTGGCTGTGTGAGTATGGTCGGCAATGGATCGGTACAGGTATGTTGTGTACGTAATAGTGCGGCTTTACGCTAGTGTGCAACTTTCCCCTTCCGCAAGAAATTACAGAAAGGTTTGAACAATAATTTTTAGCTAAGGCTACTTCCCTTCCGTGCTTGCGCGGAAGATCGAGTTGCTCGATGTACAAAATATACAACAACCTTTGTTTTTCAACTATACCTAAGCCCATGTGGTGTCAGAATTACATAGTTCAGTTTTCGAAACAATAGTATACCCCATGTGACTCACTTATTTTATAGGTAGGCATATTGACTTTGTTGTAGTGTAATACACCTAATTAATGAAATCAATAATTACCTTTATCGAATGTTAAAATTGGACCGTACTTTGAAATATCGATATGTTTTAATTTTTGTCAAGCACTAGCGTATATGTGAAAAATTGTTTATTTTTCAATGTATTGGTAGGTTCACTGATAAGCGTTTATGGATGTGTGTGGTGCAATCACAGACCCAGGTTGATAATGTGCAGCTGTTGCTGTGTGTGTGGATCTGTATTTGAATAGTACGCGCATGTAGTAGTGACCGCGGGGGTAGGGGAAATGTGGCGACAAGCGTTTTGCAAGTAATTTGAGAGTTATGCCATTTCTATTACCTTATTATTTAGATTTCTGTGATATTCTCTGACATTATAATATGGAACATTATAATTGTTTTTTTTTACTTGTTTAAAGGTTTACACTTGACCACCATCTAACCCGATGTTAAGATGCGGTCTGTGATGGAGCGTGTTTAGCTAGAAGAATCTAGTTAACTCTCGATTTAAAAACACCGATATTGTAACCATCGGGAAAACCCCACTCAGCAACGTATTCCACAACCTAGACTTTTTTATCACATAAGTAGAGCCAAACCTCTTCGTTCGCGTCTTTGTAACATTAACCACGAAACGATGTCGCTTTATCGAGCTACGAGTAGTCCAATCGAAAAATGGGCAAGGTGGTATTTGATCATGCAGATCAGTTGCACGCTCTCCGAAGTGTATCCGATAAAAATCGATTAGCTAGCAATTTTACGGCGACGCTCAAGACTTTGAAGTCTTTTTTGCACAAGGGTATCGTTGCTTATGAGCCTATAATGTAATATATTGAAGATTCATCTACAGTGAATCTGTTTCTTCCAGATAAGCGCGCTTCAGCACAGACCGTAACGTTGCTTAACATCGAACGAGATGGCGGTCAAGCGTAAACCCGATATCAGAATAAAACTTTTTCACTCATTCAATAAATTTATAAACAATAATTATGATGCTTAAAAAGTAATTGATGAAATAGTCGTACTCCACTTATTAATATTATTTAGTAATGTATGATTGCACGTGTTACGACTATTTTAATAACGGAGTTAGCAAAAGAAATTGTAGCAATTTTTAATGAAAGTAATTTACTGTGATACAAAAGCTGTAGGTACCATGAATTCTTATGACGACCTCAGTTCGATTTAATTAAAGTTTACTATTTTGCTCGGTTTTCCATTGGTTAGATGTTGCAGCTCGAAAAAATTTGCATCGATGTTTTGTTCTCAGTGGCACTGGTTCCACTGGCTTCCTTATTTTATTTTCGCAAGCATCATTGCGAATATTATTTTGTGCTCAAACAATAAAATTTAAAATTCATCTTGCATACAAAGCTGACAAGCATATATGAGTATAATTAAAAAACAAAACATTTGGTAACGTTTTTTTCTTAACTTATTTAAGTTTTTACAAAAAGCAAAAGCAATAAAAGTTTTATAAATTCAACTGTCTTTAAAAAGTGATCATCTGTTTAATTATAAATGTATCTATTGTCGTCGATACCGTCGGTATCAGTTATGTTGAATTCTGTGTTCATTTTTTGTATTAGAACTTGTCCTACTATTAAATTCGGAAAAATTCTACGAATGGCGTCACTTTCCTAAATTCATAAAGTATTAATTAAATTCATAGTTTTTATATCCCTACGTAAAAGTTGAGGTTAGGACTGTCATCAAATACCATTATCATGTGGCGATTGTGGCAGTATACCTCAAATTTAATTATTTACTATATTTCAGATACTTTTTTTAAGGAAGTCGAACTGTTTTACAAACACAGTAAAATATCTGAGATTCAATATAAAGACGGAGGAAATTTCGCAAAATTGTATGCACGGCTTTTTTATTACTTTTCTTTCCACGAGATGAAAAAATTCTCATCGTATATTAGTCGTGTGAAAATCTTCACCTAGCTTTGAGTTCTGGTTCAGTGGTTTGAGTGTGATACGTGTTATCACCTCTACCAACGTGCACGCTGAAACATTTTAACGCGTAGTTAATGTGCTGTTTTTAGATATTTAGGGGAAAGAGTACTTTGTAACTTCAATTTAACACAAATGCTACTCTTTTTTCGGACTACTCTTTAATCGTATTTGATTGCTAAACTTTTTTTGTTTATACGTTTATCAGTAAATCTTATGAATGAATATTTCGGTATTAGTATAGGTGTACTGTTTTGTATTTATGTATTAGAACGTGCAATTATTATTAATATGTAGGTAGATCTGAGTAGGATGTTTTAATAGTATTGTAGTTGATTTATATAGTTTTAGTATTATAGCTCATTTTCAAAACTACGGAGATATAAATATCGTCCACTTCTTACTTGTACTTTCTCGTCTTTCTGTTTTTCACATCTCCTTTTCCATCCTGCAGTTGCCTGGAAGAGTTAAACAGTTCTTATTGTAATATAGGTTGGCCTATAATTACTAAGGATCGTTCCTAAGTATTTATAGCACTAAACATTCTCCAATTTAGTGTAGATTGTAGAATTTTCGTGAGGGTTATAATTTATTTACTGCCACCAAGAAATGGGTACCATTTCATATTTGTTTTGAACATGTGCTTTAATGATGGTTTTAAATGTTGAGTGTACCGGTATATACGAGTATTTAAATAAATATTGGTGGACAATTCACACACAACACCATCTGACCCCAAACTAAGCAAAGCTTGTACTATGGCGGCCAGATAGCTGATTTATTACTTATACTTATATAGTTGTATATACATACTTATTTTACATAGAAACACCCAGATACAGTACAAATAGTTGAATTCTATGTAGGTACTTTTTCATTCCAATTATTATTACATAAACCAAACGGTATCTCTTAAATTTTACTACGTAGGTACTAGTAAAAGTTTGTAGCTTTAGCCGCGTAGGTTTAGAACCATGAACCATTTATAGAAATTGGTTTCAGTAAATAAATTTACGTAACGTTCCGAGTGGTGATCGACCTGAGATCTCATATCCGTTTAATCAAATAGCCAGCGAGCATCCAATGAAGAGGTCACTCCACCGACGATGCTCCTCAGATGTTTAACATATCTGCATACTAGATATAGAACTCGCTATCGCAGATGTAGTTTGTGTTAGTGAGATTGAAGTTTACTACGTTGTTGCTCAACTTTGCGCTTAGGGATCGCGGATCTCGTTTCAAGAATTAAAAGGTATTAGCATCGTTACAAGCAGCTTATTTAGCTGGTTGAACAATCTTTTAAATTACTGCGCGAAAAGCACCAAACCAAGATATACATCTACATATAGTAAAATATTCATTCGTGAAATATAAATAAATATATGTTTTATGTACTCGTGAATTACAGCCTCCTAGTAGTGATATAACCTATATCTCCGAATTGATCTGTTAACTTGTCAAATAAAAAAAAAATCTTTTCAATTCACTATCACTGGTTATGTATATTTGTGTATATTTATAATGATAAATGCATATTCAATATGCATATTTTAGATGTAATGTAGTCATTATTAGTGTTTTATGTTGTTAAATACTGTAATTGTAACAAGTATAAAATTTGACACTCTATTTTTCAACTAGCTGTTGATTTCTTACTTGCTTTTATTTTCCTACAATTAATGTTTGAGTGAAAGAAATTGCTACAAGCAATAAGTCTGTCATGTATTGCACTAGATACAAGTATTTTTTGCTGGTGTGCCCGATAGAATATGTCTGTCAATCTTGTAGCGTTTCGCCTTTTCACTCACGTATCCTCGTTTCTGTATTTTTTCCGCGACAACAGGTAGCCTACATATTATTCCACACTATCTCTGCCATCCTATCACATCATTCAACCTATATCTGATCTATTCAAAAAAACATCCACAAATCCATCCATAAATACAAAATACATTATAATACTAGTATAAGGATACTAGGGTAACCATCTAGAAAACTGTTAATTTCAAATAACGTGAGATTTTTTATAATGTTGGTACAGTGGTACTAAAGATTACAATACACGGTGTACCAAATGTTATGAACAGTGTTGATTTTCTCACGTTATAATTTGTGTATTTTTTAATCAAAACCGTATGTACTGATACGTCCCTACGGTAATTTAACCCACAGTATTAAGCGCTGCCCAACCATTGTTTTATTTTGTTTAAAATACACAAATCGTATAAAGGAGGGATGTGTAGATATAAATTTTCATTTCAGCGCGAAAGCGAACTGAATTTAAATTACAAAACGGAATGCAGCGGATCCTATACAAATTAAAAACACGGTACGCTTTTGTTCGAACGCGGAACGAATCTAGCGGTGCCACTGACAGCGTTGTATGTATGTATAATATGTAAGTCGGAACATATGAGGCCTTTAGCGAATGATTGGAAGATGTAGCTCATGATTAAAAGTGTTGTACTAATAATAATCAATTTTAAATTACTTTATTGTTTTTAAAACCCTAATAATTGTGTGTTTTAAATAAATCTAATACACATATATCTATAATACCATGCCTAATCATACTTAACAATGTTCTATAACCAAAGACTTAGAAACAAAACAAGGACTTTCTGTATTACAGGATTAATACAACTTTGTGCTAATAACAGAGCATTAGTATCTATTGGAAAATATTTTTAATATCGGATCAACAAATGCAAAACGAGCTATTCTTTGAACGTGTCCAATGCACGAATGAAAACACAAAGAATAAAAAAGAAGTAGCGTTGTTATTTCAATTGCATGCATATTCAGTTTTACTCGTTTAATTATAAACCTTTACGCTATTTAAAACGCCAATAAGGAATATTAGAATGTATTACTATTTATATTAAGTTACGAGGTAATAGTTGGATTCAAGTTTGGCTGACCAATCTCTATCGTACATTGGATTTTGTCGCGCACAGGTCTGAGTTTGACTACCTCTCGCCTCATGGTAAGCCACGGTATGGTTAGAGGTGACGAATGCTGACCTAGAAAGTACCTATTCCCTTTGACCTTGAAAAGTTCTAGATTGTTTTATCAGGGAACAAGTTGGCCGGCAACTTGTTCCATTCTAAAGCTGTTCGTATGAGAAAAAAAAAACTCCATCATGTCAACTTCAATACAGAAGAAACTTCATCTAAATTACCACAGACAAGTACGTAGATACAGACATATCAAATTTATATTACCGTTTTGGTACGTTGATGATCAAAATACAGTTCTAAAAGTTCTGGACGACGCCGACGGTAAAATTTCGATGGCACAGACAGTGTCTGACAGAATTCTGTCCAGTGTTCATACGAGTACAATCGCAAAGTAAAAACAAGTGCCTGTAAAGAGAATAGTGTAGTGCTGTAAATCTTTACAGCTCACGTATTTGCCGTTTGCATATTCTTACATATGTCATTAGGTTCTTTTAACGACTCCTGGCCCGTTTCCAACAGGATTGGGTAGGGATGAAACTTTGCAGTAACTAATCAACCTTTTCTTACTTATATTTGTGCCTACGAGAGCCCCAGTTTGCCAATATGAGCGTTAATGGTTTGAGTGGTGAGATAAATCATATTCCAGGAAGAAAGCTATTGTTTTCAATTCACGGGGCGGAAATTGGCAAACTTTGTATAGTATGTCTTGTTGATTTGCGGAAAATAATTTCAGTCGAAGATTTTTTTCCCATGGACTTTTTCTCTTTCCCTAAAATGAGTTTTACTTTTCATATTTTATAAACTTGACATTTTTTATTTGTGATCATAAATATTGGGTTTCCTCAAATTGGTCAAAAATATCTGTGACTGAACTTTTCTATACGGTTACTTCAAATTGATTCTAAAACATGTTTTGTCGTAGACATGTCCAATTCAAATTTTGTAAAATCTTAATTACAAATTCACAATGCTGATGGGAATCGTGTTGTGAAATGACCATAGATTGTCTGTGACACCGCATTTAAAACTTCCTTGAGGCTAAATGAGGGCAGTTGTATAGTTATGTTTTCTTTATGCAACCGCAAACATATTCACTACAGCCAGGTTTCGTCTGCTTACCCATGACCCACTTATGTATAATTTTAAGTTTAATCAATGTTTTGTGCATTGCTTTAGTTTTTTTTTAAATTAAGGGTGATGGGACGAGCTGGACATGTGCCTGATGGTAAGCAACATACCTGCCACATAACAGCACAATGACACGCAGCTATTGGAAGAGTCCATATATCATTACCTAGTACTGCACTGCGCTCGTCACCCAGAGATCTAAGATGTTATATCTCTAAGCCCAGTAATTTCTCTGGAAACATTGCCCTTCAAGCCAGAACACAGTAATGTTTGCCCATTACTGCTTGGCGGTAGAATATCTGGCAAAGGTGTGGTACTTTCCCAGGCGGACTCTGCTAAGAGTCCTACCACTACAAAGCGTTTAGTGATCTATGAAAGCGTAATTGTTTTGTATTGTAGCATTGATACGATTTCTGAATTTGTTTTTATAACTCGTTACATTTTTCAAATCGTAATTCACACTTGTTCCGATTTTCTCTACCATAGTTTTGGTTATTTATTTTTGAAAATGTTTATCTCGAGGTTGCTGTAAGCGGCATCCTGTGGGTTCGTCTGCTATCGTGCAGAAATAATAAAATTCTCAATGAAATATAGTTGAAGTGAAACAAAGATATAAATACGTAGAAGATAGCTTCAGGTTGTAGTAACATTGGAAACATAAAGAGGGTTATTAACGCTGCTATCCTGTCGTTTATATGCCTTTCGGTTAGGTTGGATACTTTAGATTTTTAACAACCTGCACGCTGCATTGTAATGTACTGCTTAAACATCCACTCTTTCAAAACTCTCCTACTATGTCATCGACTCCAACATTGTATTCTGGGTATACTCCGGTGGAAAATTATGTATTAGAGTTTACGGCCTAATTTTATAAGCTTACTTTCCGGCCAATGCTTTTGTATGAAGCGAAGCCATATTGATCGTACATTTAAAATATACAAGATGGAAACCTTTTAAACAAATACACGGGTAACTCATGTTTGATATAGTCAGTCCAGTATATAGTCCAGACTATAGTAGATATATAGTGGACGGTTTTTTTCTGTACGTATATCGATTACTCCTTGATTAATGATCCGATTTACACGATTCTTTTTTGTTTGTTGCAGAATAGCTGCCACTTGGTCCCATAAAAATTTTATATAGTTTGGGTTAATAGTTTTCATTTTACGAAAATCTTTGTTTGTCCGGACGATGTTATATTATAGTTTGTGTACGGTTTTATAAAAATGTTAATTAAAGCAGTTTTCGTTATTTTCCTATCATATAAAGTAGCCTAAGTGTATGTAATCTGTGATCTGCAATAAAACACCATGCATCTACCTGATGTAATCTAGAAAAAACTACTGTAGTTAACAGAACAACTTATTACAGACGACTAAAAGCAAAAAAAACACGTTTAAAAAAACCGACTTCAAAACCTCAATTAAGCACTCAAAAGCGAAAAATAAATTAACACAACTGTTGTAAGCGTTACCCACTCATGTATTTAAAGCCGGCACAACAACCATCCAACGGCAACGGGTAGCGCTTAATACAATAATTATGTAAATTTATTTTTCGCTTTTGAGTGCCTATTTGTAGTTCTAAAGTCGGTTTTTTAAACGTAAGTTATTTTTGCATATAACTGTCGCTTACCAAGCTACATATTTTGCATTTAAAACAGCTATTTGTTGAGTATTGAAGTAAAAGGATTATTTGCAGCACTTATTCTGCCGTCAAGGAATAACGTGAAGACATCGCTGTATTACGGTTTGAAGGGTGTTTTTTTCAAAGAAATTATAAGGAAAAGAGGTAGGTAAATCATTTTGCTTCTCTGGGTAACGAGCGCAGTGCTATGTTAGCCAGTGATTTGGTCTCTTCATATTCAAATAGATGGCTGGAAATGTGATGTTATGGGCATGCGTGTAGCTTACCGTCGGGCGTTCATTTAAAACTAAGTTAATTTGTTACACAAAAGTGCAAATTTGCTTTTTAACCGCGGGCTCAATTTTGATGACCGAACAAGCGAAGGATTCTAAAATAAATCACGAGCACAGCGAGTGATTCTTAAATTTGATTTCTGAGCGTGGCAAGGGAATCAAAAGAGCACAAGGTGAAAAATCGTTGCACTCGAGTGCAACACGTAACTTGTCATCCCACCTCAGCGAGGAAATGACTAAATGCTTTGCGCTTTAATAACAGTTTCAGTAAACTTCTGTTGGCGTCAAATAAACTTCTTCGTCGCTGGAATCACTTATTTTCAGTTTTTCACTTGTTTCCAATTTTCCTATTTTTAACCTAAGGTTTTATCTTTGAGTTTGTAAAGCTTGAGTTGACTTAGTCATGGTTTTAACAATAACAATATGACGTGCAAATATGGAGGGTTGATCGGTTGAGGTAAAGAATGTCACCTGTACATGAAAACGTGTCCGCCGAAATGCGTTAATTTATGGTAGCGCCACATTAGCATCATGGTAAATTTTAAAGGAAATTAATAAACGTACCATTCAGAATACACGACAAAATAATTCTAATTAGGGTAAGGAGGGGGAATGGCGTTCACTTAAGGAAAATAGGATGTATTTTTTAAATTATTTATTATAAATCAAAATTAAGAAAAGTAACAAAGTCTCTAATTATCAAGTAATCAACAATTTAACAACAAAATTATATATCTTTGACCTACTAGTAGTAGGAAATCGTTAAAAAAAACATTTTTGAGCCCATTGGCCCTAAATTTGGGCTATGCCGCTCAAAGTACGGGGTAATGACGCTCAAACATGTTTTTTTGGAATATAACAAGTTAGACACATTTTAGTTAAAACACATTAATGACATCAACCTTATACAATAAAAAGCAAAGTCTACAATCACAAATTAGCATCATTTATCCCTTTTGGTACGTAAGACAAACCTTTTTCTATTTAATAAAATCTTCGATGTTAAATCATCTTCAATTATCATAATATAATATCTATAATATAAAAATGAATCGCAAAATGTGTTGGTAAGCGCATCACTCAACAACGCCTGGACCGATTTGGACAATTATTTTTTTTAAATGTTCGTATAAGTACAAGGATGGTTTTTACGGCGAGAATAAATCAAATAACTGCCGGTAAAACCCTAGAAACAGCCCATTTCTTTTTCCCATACAAACGTTTTCTAACTAAAATGTTAAGGCAATTTGAGCTTTATTGTTATGTAAAAAAGTTCATATTAAATAAAGCTCTTTCCCATACAAACGTTTTCTAACTAAAATGTTACGGCAATTTGAGCTTTATATCAAAGAAATAAAGTTCATAATAAATAACAAGCACTCACTTATGTCTAAGCAATATATGTGTGTTCCTAACATCAAGGAGTCAATTTGCACTTTATTCCCGCTGCACAAAGTTCAAATTCCATCATATCTATCATAACAGTGTGCGTATGTGCATTGCCGAACAGGAGGATCTGATGTCACCGTTCCGGAACTCACTCAGAATATACTCAACAAAAGAGATGACATCGCGAATCAGATCAAATTGAATAGTCACAAAACGTAACACTCATAGATCATTCGTAATGATTTTCAATTATTTTTATTGAATAGAGCGATTACATAATTATCAATAAATAAAGTCACAATAAATTAATTTTAAATGAATTTTAAATGTCAGCAAAAATTGACGTCCACTTTTCAATTTGGTCGGCTTCACGACATTATTTATTTTGATTTAGTTTCAGAACGCAATGTAAAATGCGTCAGTTTCACGTCATTATATCAATTAAGTGTCAGTCTGGTGTCAGTCAAACACAAACCGCGTTACCAAAAGTGTTTTTTTTGAATTATTAATTTAATATCCCTATCTGTGCAAAATGATTTAAATACACATGGGCTGTGGAGCGCAGTATTTTTGAAAAAAAAAAAAAAAAAAAAAGTGAATGTGAATGCAGTATTTTTGGAGTAAAACTAACGGACAGAATACGAAACACCATACTGATTTCCAAAACCGGAATAGCCGATGTGACTCAAAAATCAGCCAATTTCAAGTGGGATCGGGCAGGACATGTTTGCCACATGTCGAATGATCATTGGGTCAAAATTACCACACGGTGGAGCCACATTGCAAACGTCGACGCGGCAGACCAAAGAAACGATGACAAGACAACCTCAGAAAGACTGGCCTTTATTAGCCATAGGAAGGAAAAAGTGGAAGGAGGGTATGGAAGCCGTTGGCCAACATTGGAACAAGACAGCCACATGATAAATAAATATTAATATAACGTAAATGAGATAGATGCAAATGAATTCAATTTCAAAATTCAAGAACAAATTACAGGCGAACTGAGGATTTATAAATCAGTTGATTCGGTGATTTATCAAGATGATGTCGTCAACAACTATCCACCGGGATTTTTGAACTCGCTGGATTTTCCAGGATTGCCACCTCACATCTTCAATTTAAAGTTGGAACGGTAGATAAAATGTTGCGAAATATCAACGAACCGCGTCTTTGCACACGGTTAGCTATAAAAATACTGAACAACGTGATATAAGCAACTATACTGAAAGGAAAGTATAATGGAGAAGACATTTTGATACCACGAATCCCAATGATTCCAACTGATGTACCATTTGAGTTTAAACGACTACAGTTTCCAGTGCGGCTTGCTTCTGCTATGACCATAAACAAGTCCCAGGGCCAACTTTAACACGCTCAGCGCCAAGCCCTATATGCAAATATACTACCAAATTTTCACAACTTTTAATTATTTTTTTGTGTTTTAAATTGTGAGGTGTTAAAATAGTATAGAAAATAATCACACCCCCTCCCCCGTCACAATCCCATCCCTTTCTTTTTTACCATAAGTATTAATCTAGAAAACCTATGTTTTTCACATGGTCGATTGTATGTTGCATATTCCCTCCCGTTTTCGAAAACCATCATATATGTTTGTCTATGTGCCAGGTAATCAAACAAAAAACATCGTGTATCACAAAGCACTACAATGAAAATAAAACTGATTTTTGGTAATAACTTGGTTATCAATAAAGGTATTTATCATCATCATCATCATTAGCCTATTTAATATTCGTTCACTGCTCGTGACGTAGGCCTCTCCTAATGAACGCCACAAGGTGCGATCTTCTGCATTCTGCATAAAAGGATTATTACTAGCTTTTAAATGTTTATATACTTTGAAATAAATATGTTATTAATAAAATACTTACTTAATGCGGTTCACAGAATACATCTCTTAAGTTTCAACAGTATAGTTCTTATAGTTTCGGAAAAAGTGGTTACGACATATGGATGGACAGACAGACACGACGAACCCATAAGGGTTCAGTTAGTACGTTTTACGGAGCCGTAAAAATGGATCTTCGAAATGTATGTACGCTCATAACTTTTGAATGACTGCACCAAATATGATGATTCTTTTCTCTATGTATTTATTATTGTCGGGAAAAGATTTGTACAGCAGAAAGGTTAGAAAATGTAGACGAAAAAGTACATGGTGGTACGAAGTTCACCGGGTCAGCTAGTCAAATAATAATAATTATTACAGGTAAACAAATTCCAAATATTAATATTATATTTTTGGACACATAAATCACAGATATAACCATTTGTCGAATCCCACCCTGAGCATATAGCATGAGCCCACAAATGGTGCAGCGATACCACAACTCGTTATTTTTTCCAAACTCTTTGCAAATAATACATTCGTTATAATTTTCGTCATCGCTGTCGTCGTCGCAAAGGTGCTTACGATCTTCACTCTCTGAAGAACTTTATTGTAAACTTTTTCTCTTATAAGATTTTTATTTCATATGTTTGGTCTTCTTTTCTTTCCCAACTTTTTTGGGTCTTGGCTTATCATCTTTTCCAGCCTTATTGAGTTTCGTATTTTTTTTCTTTTCTTTATGCTCTAAAATTATTTTCATAGGAGTCGCAGTTAATATGGCAGCATGTATTTTCGCTTTCTTTGACCTGGCTTAGAACATGGTGCAACAGTTGGTGTCGTTGCTATAGCACCAAAGGATACCGGAGTTCTTTGCTCATCTCCAGGTTCTTGGTCATAAAATACTGTCAAAGCAGATTCAGAGCATTGATCCGTATTTGATGGACCTGCCAAAAGCGATGTATGTCGTGAAATTATGGCGTGAATTAAGGCTGCACATCTTCTAAATTTTGTACATTTGGGTCTTGATTTTCAACGATTTGTTCCGATTCTTGTGCCATCCCGTTGTGTTGACCCGTGATTTCAGTGTAACGCGTTTGTTCTAACTCTATACGTAGTTTATACATAAAACTCTTTGGTTCTACCATTTGAGGTAACATTCCTTACCTTTGTCGTTCATACGTGAAAAGAAAATTGCGCGCAAAGGATATTAAAAATAAGTACACCAAAGAGGTTCCGAATCTGAGTTTTTAACAAATTAAAAATAAATATAATAGATCGGCACCAAGGAGGTAGAAGTAAATAGGTTAAATTATGTTTGGAATTCAATAAACTTAGTGTAGGTAAATAATGTTCTAAATTCAAATTTACTTTACTCTCTAGAGGCTAAACACGACTTTTGCCCTCCGATATCGAAGAACAAAAGTACTCTTTCCGAGATGATGGCACAGATAAAAAAATAGTGTGGGATGAAAATTAATTTTGTGCATAAGTCCGAATAGACACATATTCACAGAACTTTAATCGGACAGTGTTTTCGAATATCTAACTTCTTCTAGCTCCGTTACTTAAAATGAGGGAAGATGTTTACTTACCCTTTCCGAAATAATTCCTCAGCTTAGTTCTCGGAATATCTGATGAAGTATAAAGTGCCCGTAAATGTTTCCAAAGATTGAGGTCTGAAACTGTTGTGAATATATTATGAACTTGTACTTGTGGCAATCCCCATTTACGATTCCGTCACGGATTGAGAATTCACCGAACATTTTAAGCAATTACCAATTTGAAGTTGCTAATAACAATGACGGTGAGTTTATGTGTAGATGTGTCATTTCATTAAGTGTTAGAGTTATCACAATGAATTTAGTCCGTTTTCGAGTAGCAATGCTATTGTTTTACTGTAATTTCTTAAATAACTTGGGTATTTCTTTAAATCCAGGGAAATTAGGGACCTTATTAATTAGGCGTCTTCTTGAGAGTTCGCAGGTGCTTGACGTCTGAAGCTTTTCTATACTAAGGGCATATTTGCATGTATAGATTACTGTTTGCACCTTTGGAGTGGGTCAGCTAAATACCAGTTTTAATTTCGATCGAGATAACGCCAAAAGATTTTATAAGTCTTTTTTATGTAAGTTGCAATGATAAAGAAGGTTTTGGATGTTGCTACAAACTTATGGGTATAATAATCTTTACTCGTATGTTGGTATAACATTGGTCTAGTAAACAACCGAGATAGATTTAAACTATTTTAAATCAAGTTTTTTAAAACGCGCGGCAATTACAATCGTAAGTCAATTTCCACTAGCCATCGAGCAACTCGATCTTCCTCGCAAGCACGGAAGGGAGTAGTCTTAGCTAAAAAATATTGTTCAAATCTTTCTGTCATCTTTTGCGGGAGGGGAAGTTGCACACTAGCGCAAAGCCGCACTATTACATACAAAACATACCTGTACCGATCCATTGCCGATCATACTCACACAGCCAAATCACTAACACATAAAAAATAAAGCACCATTCACAAATCTAGCCCCGCCCTCACGCCACAGTATATTATCAAACTTCATGGTCCACGCGGACTTGTACTTTGACAGAGGGGAAACGCTGTGTATGCCTACTCCCTTCCGTGTTGCTCGCTGCCACTAGCATACGTTCGTGTTTCGTTTATTGGTCGTCGTGAATACAACCTCTGTATGTCGTTCAATCTTTGCTTAACTTATTGATTGAGCTATGCGAAAATATCCACAAAAAGTATTTTTTACTTAATTTCATATTACCGACAATTCGATTTAACTTTTAACTTTTCCTGGATTACGGACTGCTACGGTTAAGAATTTTACTGAACGAAAGACACAGATTTTTCCGTGTTGTAACACTGAAAATGAAAGCATCCATTGAATATGCAAATGTGGCTAAATGTTTCGACTGCGTTCACTTTGCATTTTCATTGAGCTCTCTGTTACGGTGTCTTGACTGAGAAAATGTCACGAGTCCATCTCGTAGTAGAATGTCAGCAATGAGTTTAAAGGTTCTTGCATACAAAGCAAGGTAACTGGGGCAGTTTTTGTGTAAAGGTTATGCGGGCCGGTCGCGTGGGTGTATTACTTAAATTGTTCATGAAATGTAAACAGCGAAAATGTAATCACAAATTTAATACAAGCTCTCATAAATAAATAAATATTGGTGGACAACTCCCACACAACACCATAATATGTTCCTAAAATAAGTAAAGCTTGTACTATGGCGGCCAGATAGCTTTTTAATTCATAGCCCTTATAGTTGTTGCACATGACACGATGTTCACAAAAACAAACAGGAGCAGGAAAAATTTAACTTATTTGAAGCCGTTAAGCTATTCAATTTTTCAAGTAAGATCCCAGGGCCGCCAGACATCACGTATTTTCTGACGAACGATATGTGGACAATTGAGTAGTGTTAGTATGTGCTACAAAGGCAGGTCAATAAGTCCGTGACTTTTTGCATTTTCCGCCTTTTTTGCAAAAAAATAAATACTGTACGGCCAAGAACTATTCAACAATGCTTAGCTGTCAAAGCTTGAACTCGTTTTATAATTTGGTATGTCTATGGCAGCCCTTGGAAAACGAAAAGCGTGCGCTTTTTCAACAAAATGGAATTAAATGAATTTCGTGTGCTCATTAAGCATTATTTTTTGTAAAAAAAAACCATTACGCAGACCAAAGAAAAGTTAGAAAAATACTATGGAGACTGCACCGTCGATTTCAATGATAAAAAAGTGGTTCGCCGAATTTCGATGTGGTCGTACATACACAATTGATGCAGAACGTCCTGGACGTCCAATTGAGTTCTCAACACCAAAAAACATAGACAAATCCACGATATGGTATAGCCGACCGGAGATTGAAAGTGCGTGAGATTGTAGAGACTATGGGCATATCTCACGGCTCAGTTGTTTCAATTTTAAAGAACCATTTGGGGATGACCAAACTATCGGCAAGGTGGGTGCCGCGCTTGCTTTGCAAAAGAATCCGTGTGACAACTTTGAAAGAGTGTTTGGTGCTATTTCAACGTAAGCCGGATGAATTTTTGCGCCATTTCGTAACTGTGGACGAAACTTGGATCCACTAAAATACACCGGTGCTTACCCGCTAGCTTGCTTATAGGGCCAATTTTGTGAATTTTGATATATAGGGTAATGAAGGTACATAAAAACATTACTTACCTCACGTATTTTCTGATAACCGATTTTCACGTATGTTATAGGCAAATATCCTTATAAATAAGGCCCCAATACTCCCAGACACTTTCCATCGGCCGTTTTGCTTAACAGACACTTTAAAACTCCCAAAATAACGACTTAACTTCACATAAATTCGGATACTGAAGGCTTACTAGTAGTTGTATGTTCATCAGGCAACTGTTTTAAAGCTTTTTTAAAAAAGATAGACCGATCTAAGGAGGCAATTTTCCCTTAAACTCAATTTTAATGCCGCTGTGGGTAATGCGCGAGGGCATTATCTACGCTCGTGAGACATAATATATAGACATCTGTCTCTCTCTGTTTCGCTTTCACTTTTTTATAGTTTACTCCTATCAATCAATTATTAATTTTATTTCATTCAATTTGTGTATAATAGTTTTTATGTTTAGTTTTTAAAATAAGTACCTAATTCAAAAGTTTTTGGTAGTTATTTTTTATTTTAGTTTTCCCTACATGTCTCACGACCGTGGATAATGCCTCTGCGCATTACCCACAGCGGTATTAAAACTGAGTTTTGGGGAAAATTGACTCCTTGGATCAATTGGATTGGATTTTTGGAAAAGGCTTTAAAATAGTTCCTAATGAACATACACCTAATTTAAAATCGGTATCTGAATTTACGTGAAGTTAAATCGTTATTTTGGGAGTTTTAAAGCGTCTGTTAAGCAAAACGGCGGACGGAAAATGTTTGGGACAAATACAAATACAAAAATCTTTATTGCTGTTTGTAGGTAAGATAAGATATAATACAAAACATTTTAAAAGTTGCCCCATACAAACTGGCCTCTGCGAGAGGCATGCAATATGTCTGGCAAGACAATTTGTTAGTCTTAATTTTTAATTTTAAAAAAGAGTAATGGGGAGTATTGGGGCCTTATTTATAAGGACATTGCCTATAACAAACGTGAAAATCAGTTATCAGAAAATACGTGAGGTAAGTAATGTTTTTATGTACCTTCATTACCATATATTTATCTCTAAATTGGCCGTCCAAGCAAGCTAGCGGGTAAGCATGTGTTCTTAGTACATACTAACACTACTCAATTGTCCACATTTCGTTCGTCAGAAAATACGTGACGTCTGGCGGCCCTGGGATCTTAGACTACGGTTAATAAATAGTACTATTGATATTAGGTCCTTATATATGAAATTTGAGTTTTGTAAGGGAGGAACATGAAGTGGGTTTTTTTATTTCTAATATGTTTTATGACATTCAATCCTACTAATATTATAAATGTCAATGTATGGATGTTTGGATGTTTGTTGCTCAATCACGTGCTAACGTATGAACGGATCGGGCTGAAATTTGGAAGACAGATAGATTATAGTCTGTAAGAAAACAAAGGCCCCGGGCCCGTTGTACTCGTTGTTTTTTTTATCCCGAAAAAAAAAACAATGAGTACAGCGGGAACGGGAACTTCGCGGGTAACACAGCGGGGCGCTGCTAGTAACATATAATAGATTTAATGACAACAAAATCGTAATCCATCGATTTCGTATGCTGGATAATGTCGTAAATTCAAATTTATAAACTAAACATACCTAGGTCTCAACATCAAAACCTAAACAAGATTTCTCATTTAGATTTCGATGTCATTATCATCCGATAACCGATCCGAGAAGAAGAGGGGAAAATTCGTGCGTCGGCCTACAGTTTGTTTGGATAGTTTGACGTTTATCACGGAGTTTACCTAAGACAGCTTTTTGGTAATGTCGGTACCATAACTATAATAATCGTCAAAATTAATAAATTTACGGTAATTTAGATAGATAAATAGATAGATAGATAGCAACACTTTATTGTGACACAAAGAAATTAAAATATTACACAGAATTACTTAGTAACTAGTGTCATAAGTGGCGGCCTTATTGCTGAGAGCAATCTCTTCCAGGCAACCAGCGCAAAGGGAACAGCCTACTTATACTCGTAGGCGGCGGAAGTGACATTAATTTAATAATTACTACTACATATTTATATCTGTAACTACATACAATAATAAATATTCACCTATAAAAATGAGACTATACAATTTAACTGAAAAATACTATAAATATTAAACAATTAGATCATTGGTCTTAGGTAAAAGTATATCAAACGTTCAAAATGTTCCACCAAAACAAAACGTTGGATAGTACCCATGAAAACTAAGCAAATTACTTCTAAATATTCCACCCTACACTTTTTATTACATACCCAGAGTAACTTCAGAGAGCTGCACCTCCAGGGCCCTAATTAAATGAAAGAACATAAATTGTTTTATGTGGTTTTTAATTAATGGAACAAAGGGCAGTACCTACGTGCCCCGCGTCATAAGGGCGAATTCAATGGCCCTATAAATGCGAATACTGTGTAAATACGTACCAAACGGAAAGATTTCAAACATGTGTTGCCGTAACATAAATGTGTTCATAAAATGATTCGCAAGCACAGCTGAAACAATATAAACAGAAATGTGAAAAAATTACAACGATAGATACACATACCACGCTCCATAGAGGTTAAGAGCTGAACTTTGCGAATAAGACTCCAGGACTTTCGCACACTATTGTGTTTCTGCTTCTTGACAATAAAAGGTCAGTTACATTCCGTAATGCGACGGAGATGCTTCTCGGCTTTAAAGTCTCTCTGCCTCTCTACTACTCTTTTATGTTTAGTAAAATATTACGACGCTATCGCCAGGGAATTGTCATTATATTTAAGCGGTTTGGTTTTAGAGTTCACTGAATGGAATGTATCGTGAAATTGGTTTTTACTTATTAAAATTTACAAAATAAGGACCTGATGAGCAATTGGTATATCCCAAACGCGCCTTTGTGTCGCAATGGTGGTATGTCCGTAATATATGAACTACCAAACTGATAATCTTAAAATATTAAATCTTAGAAGTGCTTTCTTTACAAAAAAATCAGACTACGCGATGAGTTACAGCCTAATACATATTTATGACAAAACCGTGCCGAATTAAATAGTATCCAATGACCTACCTCTTGAGTACGAACTCAAATCATGCCAAGTTTAACTAGCATTGGAGCAGTAGTTTAGGCGTGATACGTGAGTGACAAATAATAAATAAATAATAATAAATACAGAGACAGACAGACATATACGAAAATAAATGTAGATTTATTTTCGTATATGTCTGGCCTCGTGGCTTAGTGGGTAGTAGCTCTGCCTGCGAAGCCGAGGGTCGTGGGTTCGATCCCCACCCAGTGTAAATATTTGTGTGATGAATTCAAATGTTTGCACTGTGTCTGGGTGTTTCTATGTATAATAAGTATGTATTTAAAACTATATAAGTATTATATCAGCTATCTGGCCGCCATCACACAAGCTTCGCTTAGTTTGGGGTCAGATAGTGTTGTGTGTGAATTGTCCACCACCAATATATATATAATATATATTTAGCATCACTTTCGATTATAAAGTACCCTCGAATAAGAATCTTCAATATAGATGTAGATTTTTAACAGAAAAAATTGTTATGTGTAACTTCTAAGTCCGACTTTTTACTCATTACAGAGGAAACTGGATAGTAGTGGGGACAGTGTACTGCAGATGTACACTCTCTGAAGTGAATCCAAATGAGGATTTTAACGGTGACAGTGTCACGAGTTGACACTCGTTTTTTCCATCGTAAATAAAACCCAAGGTGCCTAAATAATTTTTCATTTGCAAACACAACGAAAAAATAACAACTAAAAAAATATTACGTCTGAAAAAATAATTCTAATTAACCACTGGCATGTTTTATAAATTAACTCATAATGACATGACGTCCACCGAGCTGCCCCGAGTGTTATGCATACGATATGAACCAAGTTATATGTATATATAGCCCGTAAAACTTTATAGTAAACTATTTTGGAGTAAATACGAGTAAAGACGGCGAAAAAACATCGCCGCAAACCATGTAATGGCCCATTTTCCTATAGTTACTGTGCCACATTTCCTGTTTTTATCTTCGCTCTCGTGCATTTTCTCCCTGATTTTGTTTTAGTAATTTTTTACATTTACTTTATCAGTAAAAATAACGTTGTAAGTCCCAATAAATGCGAAAATTCAGTTTTTGGTAATAACCTTACCTTACACAGTAATGAAGATGCATAACTAAGCGATGTATATTAGTTTCAATCCCTGAAAACAAAAATCGAATAGTTTTTCAAGTAAATACTTAATTTTACCAGTGAAGTTTTAGTGTTAGTTAGGGCTTTTTGCAGAATTCGCTTGGGGAATACCACACCTGTGTCAGTTATTATACCGCCAAGCAGTAATACGTACGCTAAGTTTATTGTTTTCCGATTTGAAGGGAAATGTTTATTGAGACTTTACAAAGGAAATAGATATATAATCTCATACTTCTGGGTGACGAGCACAGTGGAGTGCTAGGTAGTACTGTCATCATGTTCAAACAGCTACATAGCACTAAGCCGTTATAAGCTGGTGTTGTGCTTGGTGCTGCTGTATTTATCATCAGACGTCATTACCTGTCTTGCTTGTCCTAACGCGCTATGTTACGAAAAGTAAATATGATGTCGATAAAATTAATAATCAAACAACTAAGATTCGTTTTGTAATCAAATAACTGTAAATTCTTGTTTCCTTTAGAACTTAAGAGCTTACCGACCGTTAGTTATTTATTTTTCCTATCAAAATAAATCAAGAGCACTCTTTTGTGAATGGATAAGATCGAAGAGCTCCATTATCCGAGTGACCTTCTTGAAGTTTTCGGCAGTTCATCAACACGATCCAGAAAAAGTGATGCTATAAATTCATAGGGAAACTTACATGAGCATAGCCTGTAGTATGGACACATGGACATCCATTATAGGATGTATTGTAACTAACGTGTGCTAACATTTAGTAAGTACAACATTTCATCTAGAACTAACAAACAAAAAAATCCTAACTGTGCAGATTTTCACTATCATTTGTTTTCGCCAAATACGATTCGAAGGAATTTTTACAAATTTTTAATATTGCACGTCTGGTCTAGTCAACTACAACTACCGATCTGAAGCCCCTGGTTCAAATCCCACATACATGAGGGCATGTGTCATCCACCAACCCGCACTGGCCTATTGTGGTGGTTTAAAAAAAATAAAAAATACAAATACTATATAGTGTTTCAGTCTGATATCCGTGGTTTCAGTTTATGTATTGTAGCTGAAAATCATTTTATCTTCTTTTGTTTAATCTCGTTTCAAAAGCATCTTGCTGTTCTTGAAATAAAGCTTGTGGTATACGAGTAAAGTTAGTTTGTGTAGAACACTGCTTAGAATTCGTGTGAAGAAAAACATTTAAGTGCGGGAATAGCCCTGCATGTTATGTTTAAAAAATCTCTTCATACACATTTTACTCTTTGACCTGACAACACGTAGGTATGAAAAGTCCATACTGTTGATTTAGGTATTGTGGTTAGCGTACGTCCGTGTGGGTGAACAGGACAAATCGGCACATTAGAGAGCATAAAGCAGAGAGACGGCTCCCCGATGGCTCGTTCCCGCATTCCGAATGTCCGCCATATCCTGAGCCCGTACCATCACCTCTTATTGCGATCATCTTTCTTTCCAATCCAACTAAAACATTTCCAACGTAGCGGCCGCGAATCGTATCGCATTGAGATACGGTTCACAATTCGGTCGCATGAAATGATAAGCCAGGATTGAACCAAAAAATCATCGGACTGAGAGCTCATGGTACGGAATCAGAGCTCTTATCACCGACACGTTATTGGAAACCGAAAAGGCCTATCAATATCCTGTTCTATTTTTGTCATCACTTCGCAGTTTGATGACGCATCGTGCAAGATTCGGGAAATGTGAGATTCATAGCTGAGTTCGCGTAGTGGTGTCGTAAACCCAACCGTTCTTTGATTTCTACCATGCTCACTTTATCTTGTGACATAAAATACTCAGATATCGTATCCTAGATAAAGAACTCATTGTTTCTCACGCGATCGCCCAAGACGGATAATAGTTTATGAGAGTTCAGTGCGAAATCTTGCAGTCTTTACTCTTTCAGTTACGTAAATGGAAGAAAAAATAAAGAAAATATACTAATCGGAAATTGTGGTTCTACTTATTTTGGTTGTGGACAACGAATAGTGATAGGTAAAAACGTCCAGCGTTCACCGCTTCCTACAACCAACTAGAACGGAAAGAGTGAGCTCACTCTTCACAACGATAACGTAATTGCGTGCGCCTGAAGTTTGGGCACATCCATTGATTTAAATCGATGTAAGCAACCCATTTTTAGCCCTCATCGCGCTGGCCTCATCGGTTTAGCAGATGACGCATGTCCTCTAAAGATGTGTTTCTTAGAACAGGCCAGTTTTCTCACGATTTCGCCTTCACTGTTGAAGCCAGTGACTATGCCAAACTTATAGGAACCTCTCTACTCTTGAAAAATTACTTAAAGAGTTGGATTGGATGGAGGCAGTTGAGATTCGAACCTACGAGCTCACGATTGTAAATCGGACGTTATCGCCACTACACCACTACGGCCTGTTATGAATTTATTATACCTCGTAAGGTACAAGTTCGCGCCGCGACCGCGACGCGAGACCGCGACCGGAGACCGCGACCGGAGACCAAGACAGGCACTTGACACTATGGAATTGTAAGGGCGCCAGTTCGCGCCGCGACCGCGACAGGAGACCGAGACAGGTCGCGGTCGCGGTCGCGGCGCGAACTGGCGCCCATACAATTACATAGTGCCAAGTGCCTGTCGCGGTGTCCGGTCGCGGTCTCCGGTCGCGGTCTCCGGTCGCGGTCTCGCGTCGCGGTCGCGGCGCGAACTTGTACCTTAATTATCTATGACTATTATTATAAATGGCGAAATTTGTTTGTTGCTCACTCGTCATACTTGAACGGATAGGTTTGAAATTGGGAATATGGTTTAGATTATAATCTGGAATAACACATAGACTACAGCTTATCCCAGGATAACAACAGGAACGGGAAATACACGGATAAAACTGCGGGGCGCCGATAGTACTAGTATCTTACAAATGCGGAAGTTTGGATGGTTTTTTTCTCTAACTTTTATAGGTTTACACTTGACGGCGATTTCACCTGATGTTAAGCGACAATGCGGTATACAATGGAACGTGCTTACCGAGAAGAAACCGATTCACTCTCGATTTGAAAATAACAAGATTGTGTAGGAGACCGAGGAGTGTTGTGACAATTTTTACTTAGAGCAATATATCTCAACAACGAAACATACCACAATTATAAACGTTACGCCAAAATGTAGCCCAATTATTACTCTTTTGAAAATAGTAATCAAAAGCAATTAAAGTTATACGGTGACTGAGGAAATCCACAAAAACTGAATATACTCCTATTGTCACAACTCTCCTAACACCGAGGTAAGTAGTGACAGGTACCAAGGTTAGTTGTGACAGCTATGTACTTAGACTACATTTGACAGATAAATATATTTTTGTAATAAACAAAACATGTTTTTTGCATAAAAGTACTTTAATTTTCAAAATAATAGTAAGAAACAATAACATGAAGTACTAAACATCAAAATAACAAGTATACATTCTTATCAGTAGGTATTTAGTAGTGGTAGGACTCTTGGCAGAGTCCGCCTGGTGAAGTACCACACCTTTGCCAGTTATTTTATCGCCAAACAGTAATGTGCAAACATTGCTGTGTTCCAGTTTAAAGGGCAATGTTTCCAGAGAAGTTACAGGGCTTGGAAATATAATAGCTTAGATCTCTGGGTGACGAGAGCAGAGCAGTGCAGTGCTAGGTAATGATTTGGACTCTTCAGCCAATAGCTGCATGTCACTGGGATGTTACGTGGCAAGCATGTTGCTTACCATCAGGTACATTTTCTGCTCGTCTCCTCACTCTATAGCTCTATACTATAAAAATGGTTACATAATGAGATCAAAATCAAATCTAAAGAATCATAAATAATGATCTAATCTACAAACAGTTATGACAGATGTATTGTAGCTCGCCAATCTTCCAAGAGCAATCTTCATGAGACCAGCCTTTACATTCCAAGCGATAATCAGCATTTTTTGCATCTTTTTTGGCATATTTTGCACTATTCTTTTTAGTCTGCTTCTTGGCTTTTTTTGGTTCTTCTTTTAAAACACGTTTTTCACACTTTTGAACTTTGGAACAACTGGCTTCTATAGCCTATTTCATCTTTTGTAGGTGTGTCTGTAAGAATCGCTGATTTGATCTTGCGTCGATTAGGTTGGGTATTTTTGTTTTGGTGGAGCTTTAGGCAACAGTTTGCTGATTCTGGCAAAAACATTTATCTCAAACTTAGGTTGTAAAAATTGACAAAAACAAACAAGCATACAATTTATAAATTTATTTTTTTTTAAATAATTTAACAATTAAAACAAAGCTATTCATAAAATAAACTTAAATAGGAGAGTTGTGACAGCGTGTCACAATTCTCCTAGATACCAAAAATTGCGACTTGGTTAGAATAATAATTCATAATTTCAAAACATGATGGAAACATAGGAAGAGAATGCCACGCTTTGAATCATCAAAAACCACTCAACAAAAGGAGAAATAGCGTAATCATGTTAATGCAATATGTCAGTACATAGAAACAATCAAAATTTCGATAAAAAACTTACTTTTCGGTTTTTTTTTCATGCAGTCGTCGCACTCGCATAACCGTTTACCATGCACCTCTGGCGCGTACCGTGTCAACTAGCGCGTCTTTAAAGAAACAATTGGGCCTTATTGCCAACTCGCTAACGATCATAGGTTCCGAGTAATCGTCTTTGTCACAACTCCCCTCTGTCACAACCCACCTTGGTCTCCCTAACTATCGAGAAAAACCAACTCAGGCAGCGCATTCCACGGCCTAGACGTTCTTATCACAAAAGTGGAGTCAAACTCTTCGTTCGGGTCTTTGTAACGTCAACCATGAAACGTTTGTTGCTCAATCACGTCGCACCGTCTGAACCCTAACCCGATCCGGTTGAAATTTGGAACATAGATAGCTTATGGTCTAGCACATAGGCTACTTTTTGTCTCGACAAAATTACTGAAACGGGAACTAAGCAGATAAAAACACTGCGCTGCTAATATTATAAATGTAAAAGTTAGGATGTTTGTTGCTCAGTCACGTCGGAACGGCTGAACGAATTAACATAAAATTTCGAACTCAGAAAATAGGCTTAAATTACGCAGGTAAAATTGCAGGCGCTGCTATTTAGTAATAATACTGCAAACTGGCAAAATGTTTAACAAATAAAGAATCTATATCTAGTTAAACTTAACAGATTTTCGTTTTTCATTTGAGTAAAATTTGTTCCTCTAGTCTAAATCAACTATTTACGCCTACCTGAAATATTTCCCCTCACACAGTAGCGAAAACTATCGCGTTTACATTACCCTTAATAGCTGCGAATATATCTATTTCCAATATTTATTTGTAGACAGGAATGAATATTTATGTGACGTGGGACGACATGTGACATTGATAGCGTTTGATATCGCACTTTGTCTGTATTTTAGTTCAAGCAACCGGAAAGTAGAGTAGGCTCAGGGACATTTCAGGGTTAGTATCCGGGACAACTGAATTTATTTGTCATCGTTTCAGTACAACTTCAACCTTATTGCAGCAGGCAATGTAAAGAAGAGTGTTGTGTTTATTTTTTTGTAATACTGTGAAGTATCCTAGGTGTCAACAGCAATCTTACATGTTCCATGAAAATGTATTAAAAATTAGGTAAAAAATAACAAAAAATGTATTAGTCATTTCATAAAGGTAAATTTACTAGTACTAAGAGGTTTTTTAAAGTACAAGCTTTGCTTGGTTAGAGAATAGTTAGTATTTTACAAAGAATACCCACCGATATTTGTGTATTACTCCTGTTTGAAAAAGTCTCCACACTATGTTTAAATATTTTTTTTTTTTAAGAAAGACGGATTGTTTATTTGTACTATTTCAGTTTGTGTCAAAAAGTTTCCAAACTCGTCTGGTGTACGTCTGATAATGGTGATACGAGGTTATTTTTAAGGATTTTTGAGGGCAGCAATTCTGCTGGCATTTGAAATTAATTAGTCAGCAAAACTAAAGTAAACTAAAGGATATCTTTAACTAATTTTTGTAATAAATTTTAATAGTTAAAGATGAAGCGTAAATATTTAAATACAATTTTCTTACATATTATTCAAGTGAAAACTTCTTTTGGCGCACCGCTTGAATTTTTTTTTGTAAACTATGAATGAGGCTGATCGTCACGCTAGAATTGAAAGGCTTGATCGGGTGAATTCGGGACCGCCGAGTGTATACTCGGCGGTCCCGAATTCACCCGATCAAAAAAGAATACACAATAACCCGAGCGAAAAAGATACTGTCATATTTACTTTAATTTCTGGCTTGTTTCTCATTTGTCCTACTAACACGGTCCATACATCGATATAAGTCATTAGATGTGCCCTCCTAAACTTCAGGCGCACAGAGTTATGTCATCGTTGGGAAGAGTGAGCTCACTCTTTCCGTTATAATCGGTTGCAGGAAGCGGTGAATGACGGACATTTTTATCAATCACTATTCGTTGTCAACAACCGAAATAAGTAGAACCACAGGTGTTGCGGTCTCGGCGTGAACTGCCGCCCATACAATTCTATAGTGTCAAGTGCCTGTCGCGGTCTCCGGTGGCGGTCTCAGCGCGAACTTGTACCTTTACGCTACACTCACAAACGAAGTTTATTACCATTTTCAAGGTGCTCAGGGCACATCCAATGGTTTATATCGATGGATCCATAATAGCTCTACATTACTACTATTATTTATTGATTTATAAATGATATTTAAATTACCAATAAAGTTTAAATTTCTGCCGTGCGGTCTTAAGCACACACATTTTTTTAATTATCTAACTTGCGGACTGATTCGTTTTTTGCAAGTGAAAATTCCTTTTGGCGCGCCATAGACAGATTTTTCGTGGGCTGTGAATTGAATTCTAGCGTCACGGTCAGGAATTATGATCTAGCCATCTAAAAATGCGTCAGCATTGGATGCTCATGGCCACGCCCTCCTGTTCACCCGCGTAGGTTCCAAAGTAAGCTATCAAATGAGTTATGAGTTTTCACTTCTAGGGGCAAAAAGAAAACGATTGACAAAGGTCACGGACCTCGGAGTCAGTGGAGCTGCAAAATTAAAAAAAAAAAAAAAAAAACTTCTAGGGGCAGTTCCTATGACTGCCAATTATTTTTAGTCACCATGGTTATTGTGTTGGTTGCAGGCGCGCTGGAGGGCGGCGCGCTGGGCGGCGGCGGCGGCGGCGGCGCCCTGCGAGCGCCCGGCTCGCCGCCCGCGCACAGCCTCGCCGCCAGCCGGCACAGCCTCATTGGTGAGTTTACTTCTTCCTTTACACAGATTTGTTGTAAGTAACGGCTTGCCTAGCCAGCAGAACGGTGGCTCCCGATCCCCTGCTTCGAATCTCATGCCTGTCTTATTCCACAATTACGCCTGGTCTAGTAAGTTATGGGCTGGTCTAGTCGGGAGAACGGCTACTGCCGATTCGGAGCCCCTGATTCAAACCCCATGCCTGTCTTATTCCACAGTTACGGCTAGTCCAGTAAGTTATGGGCTGGTCTAGTCGGGAGGACGGCTACTGCCGGGTTCATACCACACACGCACCACTGTCTTTTCTTAGTCATGTCGTGATTTCGTGAGCGTAATGCCACACATCGTAAGGAAACCGGCATTTTCCAAGAATCTTTTGACGTTATACGTCATCCACCAACTCCCGCTGGGCCAGAGTGGTGGATTATGGCCTTGACACTCTCCTTGCGAGAGAAGGCTCCAGGACCTAGCAGTGGGAACATTTATTTAGTGGGCTGCTTAAGCTTACAGATAATAAATAACAAAAAAATTGGCAGTCATAGGAACTGCCGATAGAAGTGAAAACTTACAACTCAGAATTTGATAGCTTACTTTGGAAACTACACGGATGTAACCGGAAGGCGAGGCCTGGTCATCATGGCATGCCTATCTAGAAATGCGTCAGCATTTCCCATTGGCTGACGCATTTCTAGATGGCCATGCCATGATGGGAAAGTCACGCCCTTTTAGCATTTCCCATTGGCTGACGTATTTCTAGATGCCCAATGGCTATGGTCTCGAGTTTACCCGATGATTTCTTATCATACCCGAGCGTGACGCTAGAATTCAATTCACAGCCCACGAAAAATCTGTCTAGGCGCGCCAAAAGAAGTTTTCACTTCAATAATAATAAATATTGGTGGACAATTCACACACAACACCATCTGACCCCAAACTTAGCAAAGCTTGTACTATGGCGGCCAGATAGCTGATTTAATACTTTTTTATTTCCGTCCGGCTCCGTGACCTTTGTCATTTGTTTTCTTTTTTACATGATACTTGGATAGGAGAAGAAAAGGAATAGGGGGCAGTAGGGAACATTCTCATATTTTCTAAGTCACCTCCTCCCGGCTCTGTGCCTCCACCACGACTGCATTTCTGCCCCTGATGTCCCTGATGATCAGGACTTACAGAGACTTGAGCAGATATATTTGATGATTTAATCATCGGAAGTAGGTATTTGAAATACTGGCACTTTGAATATACTAACGGTCGGGAATTTGGCCTTTTCGGCTTCCCGAGACTATTGTAGCGAGTAAACAGTTTTTTTTGTCAATGTATTAACGCGTTATTCGCGTATCGTATGCTCAGTCTAGTTAAATTTCACTCCCTTTTAAGTCGGGCCGGTCCATTCGCCCTAATCCGCCCGAATAAATAGGATGATATCTAATACCTTTAAACGAGCAATTTATACTTCCAACTAATATCACATATGTTGAACTTTGGGTGTATGTTGCTTAATCACATCGGAAAAGCTGAACGGATCGTGTTGAAATTTAAAACAGGTCTGGAGTATCATATAGGGTACATTTCTTCTGAGATAAGAACGGGAAAGGCGCGAGTAAATCCTGCAATGATTTTCATGAAATTTAGTTTGTTTGGTTTCGAGAGCGATTAATCGATCTAATCAGGTTCCGTTTTCATAATACGTTGTTTTATCGATGTTTTTAGGCAACGCAATCGAACAAAGCTCATGTATACTGGGTACCGAAATTATTATATTTTCGAATACCCTCTTCTGCTGAGTAAAAAGAAGTTCGTGAGGCGTTTTCATACAACAGATGTCAAAAACGTGTCAGAAATAGTTGTTGATTGGGGCACAGGTCGTTAATGTTTCAACTTGTTAGATAAGTTTACTGTAAGCATACTTCAAAATTAATAAAATAATATACGTCCATATTTTTCACTCACTTCTGTCATTCTGAATTCTGCCTTTTTAATTAGGTAACATATCAAATGACTTGTCTATGATAACTCTATGTAATTTCTCGAGTGAGACTTTATTTGAAACTTTAAAACTTTGAAACTTTATTGAAAGCGTAGTACTTCAAGGTTTGGTGAAGGATGACCTACGGCAAACAGTAGACAAATCTACTTGAGTTATCAATGGTATTCTGAAGTGACTTTTTGGAGTTCCGTAAAACGTAAAAACGGAACCCTTATAGATTCGTCATGTCTGTCTGTCTGTCTGTCCGTCCGTATGTCACAGCCATTTTTTGCCGAAACTATGAGAACTACACTATAGAAACTTGGTAAGTAGATGTATTCTGTGAACCGCATTAAGATTTTTACAAAAAAATAAAAATTAAAAAAAGAAAAATTAGGGTTGCCCCCCATACGGAGAACTGAAACAAAATTTTTTTTTTTCATCAAACCTACACGTGTGGGGTGTCGTCTATCGATAGGTCTTCAAAAATGATGTTGAGGTTTGTAATTTAATTTTTGTCTACACTGAATAATTTGCGCGAGTGACACTTCCAAAGTGGTAAACTATGTGTCCCCCCACTAACTTCTAAAGTAAGAGAATGAAAAAACTAAAAACAATTTATGATGTACATTACCATGCAAACTACCAACGAAAATTAGTTTGAACTCGATCTGTTGAGTAGTTTTTATGGTTCCGTAAAACGTAAAAACGGAACCCTTATAGATTCGTAATGTCTGTCTGTCTGTCTGTCTGTCCGTCCGTATGTCACAGCCACTTTTTGCCGAAACTATGAGAACTACACTGTTGAAACTTGGTAAGTAGAAGTATTCTGTGAACCACATAAAAGATTTGAACAAAACAATTAAAAAAAAGAAAAATTAGGGTTGCCCCCCATACTGAGAACTGGAACTCAAAAAATATTTTTTCATCAAACCTACACGTGTGGGATGTTTATCGATAGGTCTTCAAAAATGATGTTGAGGTTTCTAAAATAATTTTCGTCTACACTGAATAATTTGCGGCAGAGACATTTCCAAAGTGGTAAAATGTGTGTCCCCCCCCTCTAACTTCTGAAGTAAGAGAATGAAAAATCTAAAAAAAATATATGATGTACATTACCATGTAAACTACCAACGAAAATTGGTTTGAACTCGATCTGATGAGTAGTTTTTTTAGTACGTCATAAATACACTATTATTGAAACTTCGATCAAAGTTACAACGAACTACAAGAACTATGTGTATTATTTAAATTATGTTATTTGCTGCAACGGAACCGTTCATGGGCGAGTCCAACTCGCGCTTGGTCACTTTATTTGATTTAATTTAGCTATTCCACAGACTCCGGCCTTTGTCATTTCAATTCTCTTTTTTTACATATTTCTTGGATAAGGAGAATATTTTAAACCTAATTATATGTAGTGCTAGTCCGATTTCGTCTGTTGCCGATCACTATCGGTTGGGATTCCGCTAGTAATTGACTCGACATCGTCATTTGCCTAAGCCGCCTCCCCCCGACCCAGAGCCTTTCTGTCCCTGATGACCATCTGTAGGTTGAACTCTCAGATGGTCTTCGGTGATGCAGCCAACGCTCGCCGTACAAACCGACCGATGACGCCGATGACGCCGATGACGCCGTCGGTGTAGTGAACGTAGTATGTGAACGTCCCCGTGTGCCGTGAGATTGCAATAACCGCATGGGGCACGCTCTCATGCAGCTTCATGTTCGCCTTAGTTTTAATTACGATGACCGACTCGTATGTCAATCCCTGAGCTTCATGGATGGTAAGGATGCATGACCCGGTGCCCGACCCGTATCTCTGGGTTTGTCTGAAGTGACTTACGTACATACATAACAACAAAAAGACTAATGATGATAAATGGTACGAAGGAAACAATAAATGCAGACGAGCATTAAATGTTTAAAGTACCTACGTCAACGTTCCTGCTTTGATTATGCTAATATCTAACATTGTACGTACAACATTCTGAAATTAAACATGAAATATGTCAGAAATATGGTTGTGTTTATGGAAAAATGTTTCATTCCGAACATGAGGAAATGTCTTGCTACGTTTTTGAGTCGGTATCTGCTTATTAGTGACTGTTCTTGCTTTCGCCTTGTTCTGCTGCAGGCAACAATCTTTTAAAATTAAATTGTTCTCTAACTTGTTTGCGCCTTGTCAGATATTTACAAAGCGATGCTCGCTAGCGGTGAGTTATAACTCATTCGCGTCGAGTTGCGTCCGACGTGTGTAATTCGAATACTTTCCGGACAACTGCGTGCTCGCGATTAATTTGGCGGCATAGTTTAATTAACAGGATTCCAAGTCGTATGTCCCGAGGAAATTGATGAGTTGTGTAGTGCGATCGCGGAGGCGCAGGCAGGGAGGGGAGGGGCGGAAGGCGGGGGCGGCCGCCCGCCCGGGTTACTCGTAAATCTGAGCTACGTGGGTTGCCCCACCGCCTGATTAATTTATTTCCAGAGAATCCGTGTTACTCATCTGAAAAGCGTTATTTAGGTAGGATTTCGTTACTCTTGCCGTCTCACCCTAATTTCTCGCTTCGGATCTTTGAATATTCACTGATGTAGTTAATGCAAAAGTCATTGGGGAACGGATACATCCGTAATTTGCACGGCTGAGTTATTTATACCGGCGTCAAAAGTTGACGACTGTTGAAATAATAATAAACCAGCAAAATTATACTTTTGAGATGATAAACATATTTGCATATAAGATGAGTGCGAGTGAGGAACGGTAAAGCAATGTTCTCCTCTCTACATACATATTTTATTAACGTCATATAAGAAAACATCAAACGCTAAACTCTGTATAGAGTGTATCTGACGTATGTACATGTTTTCATTTCAATCTCAAGTGGGTTGCGTACTCAACTTTTAATAATATTTCTCAGCAAAAACCTGATGTGGAGTTCGCTGCGTATAGAATTCAAGCTATGCTCGTAACATTGCTCTTTTATTTCTCATAGCCAATGATTACTAATGCGGCTATCCCACTGACCGGAGCCCCGAGGGTGTTTATTCGTGAATTATAAATTAAAGGCCGTGTTATCAGTGCGGGGAAATTATTCTCAGTTATTATCTAAACTGGGTCGTGCAGGGTTTGCTGTATAGTCAGAAATATAAACAATAAATCAAGTGAAGTGTGTAGGTACACGCATAATGAGGTAACGTTCATAAGAGATTAGGTAATTAAGTACAAACAAAGCCCCTGTAATAAAAGCTTAAACACCATTTACCTACGTTATAATTTATTGATATTGTCGAAAAAATATATGTCGATTTTGGCACCGAAATTTAGAGATATCAAATATGTAGACCTCATTTAAATAGATAGTTTATCCATTGTACACATCAAAAACATTAAACAAGAATTGAATACCTTAGGATGTTACCATTCTAAGTTTGCCTGGAAGATATCGCTTGTATCTATAAAGTCGCCGGTACCACACACAAACACAAACGGTAAACACTAGTTTTTACAGTCTTTTTATGTTCGTATGTTTGACATTTCAATTCAATTCAATTCTTTATTTGCGTATATGGGTATTTACAGATGTACATATATATAAAACAGAGCTCCATATTCTGCTTTTCAGCATGCAATAACACGAAAACAAAACTTTAAAAAATGTTACATGATTACAACATTACACAAATTTATATTAACGTGATTTTCAACTATCAATGTCAAATTTCATAAAATATATTGTAATTATGTCAAAATTATAGTTATATAATAAAAAATGTCCACAATACAATATCCATCCAACCAATTTTCACATTAGGTCAAGTCAAACCTGGCAAACAGATTTGTCATTAATATATTCCTCGACACTGTAGTATGCCTTCTCCATGAGATAGCAATTAAGTTTGTATTTGAAAACATGTTCTACATCTATTTCAAGAAGACATTTAGGTAAATGGTTGTAAATGATGGGTGCCATACAAACAGCACTGTTATTGAGCAGGGTAGTTCGGTTTGACGGAAGGTTAACTTTACATTTGTTTCGTTTACTTATGAGGTGTGTATACAAACTCAAATTTTTCCGCACAAACATTGCACATTCGTAGATGTAGAGACAGGGAAACGTTAAAATTCTTAAATTTTTAAAATGTGGTCTACAACTTTCTCTCTGTTTGAGACCACACATGGCCCGGACACACTTTTTTTGCGCTTTAAAAACGATTTCTTTTTTCTTGCTATTTCCCCAGAATATTATGCCATATCGGAGTGTTGATGAAACATATCCATTATAAGTTGTTAGCAGTGTAGAGGAATTAACAGTTCTTGAAAGTATGTAAAGGCCGTAGGAATGCTGACTGAGTCTGTTCACCACATTATCCACATGATCATTCCATTTTAGTCGACAGTCAATGTTAAGGCCTAAAAACTTTGTCATGTCAATATTTTCAATTTTATGTCCAGAGTAATGTATGTCCAATTTCCCTAATTTATTAATTTTATTTCTAAATGTCATAATATGTGTTTTGGTAAAATTTATATGTAGATTATTTGATGTCAACCATTTTATTGTCTTGTTTAGAGCTAACTTAATTTTATTTTCTATTTCAACAATGCTACTGCCAGTGAATAGAATAGTGCTATCGTCTGCGAAAAGAATTGTTGGTTGGTCTGTAGCGAGTGGAAGGTCGTTAATATATATTATAAACAAGAGCGGACCTAACACGCTTCCTTGTGGTACACCATGCTTTACTAGTTTGTACTCAGAGCTATAAGTTATTTCCTTTTTTAATTTTGTACAGATTCTATTTATCTGCGTGCACTGATACCGGTCAGACAAATAGGATTTGATGAGTTTATGGATGTTACCTCTGACGCCATACTTGTCCAACTTGGCCATTAACAACTTATGGTCAACATAATCAAAAGCCTTAGTTAAGTCCATATAAAGGGCACATGCAGGTACTTTCTTGTCTAGACTTTTAGTTACTATATCCAAAAATTTATAAATGGCTTGATTTATTCCTTTTCCTCTACGAAAACCTACCTGGTCTTCAGAAAAAAGATTATTGTGTTCGAAAAAATTTGACACGCTGTTATAAATTACTTTCTCGAACACTTTGGACAAGACCGGTATTAACGCTATAGGTCTGTAGGAATTTACATTTTCTTTATCGTTTTTTTTGAAAATGGGCTTTATAATTGTTTTTTTCAACCGTTCAGGAAATACTCCGTTAGAAATACAGAGATTGAAAATGTGACTTAATACGTATGATATAGAGTGTGATACATATTTGAGTATTTTTGTTGAAATACCATCATAACCCGTACTGCCAGTATTTTTAAGGGACATAATTATATCTTTTATGTCCTTTGGTATTGTTGGGGACATAAAAAGTGACCTGGCATTGCTAGAAATACGCTTTGTTGCATTTGTTTCATCATTTTGTGTCATCTTATTGAATAGCAGTTGGTCAACAAAAACATCGTTAAAAAAACATTTAATACGTTTAAAGGCGGGGTGGGTGTTTCTAAAAATATTAAAGCAAGATCAAACGATTTAACCAGTAAAAGAGCACTAGGCATATTAATTTACTCAGAGACACCAATTCAAAATTATACACTCGTCTCTTTGCATGTCAGCTCTATTGTCAAGACAAATAAAATCTTGGATGAGAGCTGTTTGAGCTCAAACACGCATGGGAGGGTATGGTGAAGGTGGTTCCACGTGAGTAAATAGAACAAAATGTTGCCAATTTTCCTTACCAATTTTCTCTGTCCGCGAAACTTTCAACCTTTTCGGTGCTTGTAGCTTCGATGTTCACCCTTGTTGGATTTAAGCAACATTTTTGTTTTGGCGGACTTTGTTAATATGTCGTTATTTGCGTTATAACTTCTATGAAAGGTGAAGCGGGTGTATTCAACTCAACTGATGTTTGTTCAAAGTTTAATTGGTTGCTGCCTAAATTGTTCATTTAACAAATGTGAATATATACTTAATATTTTTGCTGAATAAGTTTCAGTTCAATTGGTCGGTGGTCTAGTGGCTGAAACGTCGAATTTCACAATTGAAGTCATAGGTTCTAATCTTGGAAGGAGCTTTGAGTATTATCCAAGTATGTATGAATGTTTAATTACAACTGGGTTAATTAGTCAAGAAAAATTACGTGTAAAAATCACTTCCTACGCTGGCGTGGAGATTATCACTTGCCATAGGCTAGCGTAGTGGTTAATGACTTTGATATGATGCACTTGTATGAAAATACCGATATCTAGAGTAATACATATCCGAGTCCTAGCAATGGGAACATAAAATGGGCTGCTATTATTTATGCAGTTGGTAATACCCTCGAGTATTACAAAACCCCTCAGTTTTATTAAGACGAAAATACTTACCCACGTGAGTGATGATCCATAATATTTAATTAATCACTGGCAAACTTATAAGCTTGCTATAGGTACAGAATATCATTGTTTCCAAAAAAAAAATTGCAAAAAGATCCTATAAATACATATAACAGGCTGACTTTTGCTAGGATTTCCTATAGATGACGTTGACTCATATTCAAGTTATGTTAAACCTTTAACTGTTTCAATATTTACTCCATGTTACGAGTAGTATTTGAAAACGTTTAAATATTCAGATTCAAATGAACAATTAGCATTAATTATATAACAATTCAGATAAACGATTACGCTCAAAGATTGTCAATCTCACAAGCAATAGTTTTTATTTAACAAAAATCTACTAGCAAGTTCATTGTTTCCAAATTTGAAAAAAAAACTACTATTATTTTAGACTCCGTGTATGTTATGTTGCCACTGCTGGAGCACGGGGCCTTTTCTCACAAAGAGAGAATCATGGTCATATTCCACCGCGTTGGTCCAGTACGGGCTATCAGAAGTCATCTGTCGTAGAACGATGTATTTCTTGAAACATGTTGATTTCCTTGTGATGTTTTATTTCGTCGTTAAGCCAGTGGTTAATACACTTGAAAAATACCGAAACAGGCAGGGTTCGAACCCACGATACTTACAAAATCGGACGTTATCGCTACTGGGTTTTCAATGTTTTCATGATATCACATCACTGAAGGTGACGTATTTATATTTATGTAGAATTGCCCTGAACGACGGATAGGACGGACCTAGTGTAAAGAGGCAGTATTGATAGATTTTATGATCTGCGAAATTTGCTCCAACACTTACTTTCTATGGTAACTTGATTTTAGCTCTGAATTTGTAGCAACCACAAGTTTTGTAAAAGTTGCAACGATGTTATATAAATGTTCTTCTGAGGTCTATCTGAGAGACTTGTTATTTTCCCATTTCACAAGTAACCCGTAACGTTAAACAAATTGAAATTTGTTCCGCACCCTACCCCTAGGACCTCGAACACGTTCTCTAATCTCAAAAACATAAAAAATGTGCTCCAGTCCCGGTAATTTGTATTTGTAATTCCTTACAAAGGTTTCGCGAAGAGGTTTTTATATTCCGTAAAAATTTCGTCGTCGTTAACAAAGTGGTTTTTATTAACATTTTGCCCGCCCCCCCGAGCAATCACGGGGCTTTCATGTCAAATTGCGTTACCAGAATGTGATTACAGTTGTAATTTCCCGTCACTGCGCCGTTTGACAACTTATCACGTTGAAATAGTAACCGACTGAGTTGGAGCTTCCGGTAAATAGCTGATACACACACGTCAATGGTCTGATTAGATATCCTGTGAATGGAGCTTTTTCCGAAATATAATATTTGGCAATATTCTTGGTCTAAGTGCCAAATATTCGTACGGTTAAACGTGCTAGAACGACAAATTATGGCCAAGAGCTATAATTTTTATTGAAACTTAATTGTCATTACCGAAACTTAAAGAATTTTATTTCAAATATGTTTTCGGAATCACTACCATTATTGAAGTCTTTAGGGATTTAAAACAGTATACAAGTAATTTCATTGTCAATTTTGTCCTTATTTATGGTAATTGACTTTTCGTTTCGTATGTGTGTTAAAACGAATGTGCAACGGGGCGTATGAGCCAAAGGCGGAGATGCTGTCGCATTCTTCCATAACAAGCGCTCCCATCTCACGACTATCTGCAAAGTTCAAAAAGCTCGAAGCTCAGGCTGAAAAGATCAATGTAACAACACGAGCATCCTGGAAAGGAAAGGAAGAAAGGACTGTTACTTCACCAGACAGATACCAGGCGAGCAAGGTTCATAACTCTTTGCAGTCCTCACCCCTGAACTTCTGCTGTTCAAAAAAGAAGGATCATGTATAAAGTTCCCATCACAGCCGGAATTAGCGAACCCAAGGGTGCATCTCGAGTAGGTTCCCGACACTCGTACGTATTTCACGATGCATTACCAAATTACTATATACCAATATGATTTAACAGCGGTTTCCCAAAGCCACAGGCAAATTGCCGAAATGTTAAAACTTGTCACAACTGCCGCAATTTTGCAGATTTGCAGGTTATTATTGTAAATTCATCGCTTACGTCATCATGGAACAAATGTACCTACGATATTGCTTACGTCATTATACAACAAATGTACGCTATACACAGATTTTGAATACCCGAATGTGGTTTTATGAAATTAGGACATTTTGACGAGAGATTGTAACAATGTTTCACAAATAAACAGTCTAATGGGAAAGTTAGTGAACACAGTTCACGCTTGTTAGTTCCATTGAAAGTTTTGAATAAACTACGGAACTAATTTTGGTTCAAATTCATAAACTTTGTATGTATTTCGATTTGTGTTTTCTGCAGTGTGCCTAAAGTTTGGTAAACGCATTCACTGACCTGTCAAACAATATCGATTATTTAAGTAATTTTCGTATAATTGAAGAGAAAGACGGCTTTGATACTAAGTGCACTCAAAGCGGAAATCCATCACGACCTTGGTCGAAAATATCGACTTTACGAACTGTAAAGTCGAAACTTGGTAAGTTGGTAACTTATTGAAACTTGGTAAGTAGATGTATTCTGTGAACGGCAACAAGATTTTTACAAAAAAAAAAATATAATGTGTTGCCGAGGTGTTGCCCAATACTAACACATACATATTCCCAACCACTGATGTAAGTAGTGTAGGAATAGGATGCAGTTTTGTTTCCTGCCTCAGTCTTAAAATATGTTTTGTCATATATCTACATAATATAGAGGCATAACATAAACAGCCCACTAAATGTTTCCACTGCTGGGACTCGGCGCATATAAATATCATCCGAAACGTTGTATGTAAAATGAAACATTTTTATATTGTAAAGTTTTTGCAATGAATCTACGAATAGTTGGTTTTAAAGTGATGTTTTGTCAAAAAGTGTTTGTGAAACATTAGTGAAGCGTGGATGACACATGACTTCGAAAGATTATAGGTACATGTCGGTTTGCTCACGATGTTTTTCTTCACCGTTTTAAGTTAGCATTACGCTCATGACTTTGAAAAGACAGTGGTGTGCGTGGTTTTGAACCCAGGATCTCCGGATTGGCAGTAGCCGTTCTCCCGACTAGACCAGCTGTAACCTTTTCATAGATCTACGTCTTCATTATTCCAAACTTAAAATACAACCTATTCACATTGATTCAAAGAAGAAATCATTGTGTATTTTTGAATGAAATGGATACAAGTCCATAAGATCGAACCATCACTATGGTGGTGGTGATATCTTTTGATTACCGTGTTTAAGTGGTGGATGTATTTCACAATATTGTAAAAACCACGGTAAATACCCGTACTTAAGGTTATTTGTGTGATGAACACTCATGTACATATATGTACATAGTAGCTTACAATGGAAAAATCTTGTCCAGCCATGTTTTCTATTTCAAAATAGTTTTATTTGTTGTTCGATAAAAATTATGGCTATAAATATATCTATTGTAGAAATTATTTCTTGTCTGTACGTATTTGCGAGTTCACACGAGAGAATCTCGTGACAGCGCGTGACAGCGAGTGACAGGCGCGGATAGCCGCGGCCCGCTGGACTGTGTTCCATGCGATCCATCATTGGGGACACATTAGGGATAACATTGATCCATTTAATCTAGCCGTTCCGTATTAGAACGCTGGTATCACGAGCACGATTAGGCTCTATAAATGGCTCTGAACTTGTGTCGTGCGGGAATCGATATAGTCGAGGTAAATGTGCTTACTCCATTGTAGACAAAATCGTCGTCTAACATCAAGCAGGACGATGGTCAAGCAAAAGTTTATCAAATATTTAAAAATTCAAGTAAATATCTGTGGTTTTATAAGACGATAATATGGTAGGATTTTTGTATGAATCTGTCTGAACATCTCTCATAGGTTTTTGTATGAACGCACCATACATTTGCCGATTAGTACAAAGTATCCTCAAGCAGCAATGTTAAAGAAATATTCGGTTTCGATTAGATGGGTAATTCAGTCTAATTTTAGTAGAAGCAATCGGATAACGTAAATCGTGCATATAAATAAGGTATACTTAGATAAATTATAATTTTAACATAGTAATAAAACATTTATTAGATGCAATTTGCATCAATTTGAAACAAGGTATTCCACAGAGTAGGCATTAGTGGTGAGCGCGGGTTGTCCCTCCACGCCGCGCGGTCAGTGGGTGACAATGCGTGACATTCGCGGACCAGTGAACATTATACCTAGCTCATTGCTCCGTTTATAAATTAATATCACAATACTCCTATTAATATTGTACTAGCAGCGCCCGCAGACTTACCGTGTTTTGTATACCCGGGATAAAGAGTAGCCCATATGTTATTCCAGGCTATAATCTAACTTTCAAGCTTAGTAGAATTTGCCAAAGTTTGCATTGATATTTTGTTAATACTTCAGATACCTACCTATAGATTATTCATCTGGAATAATACATAAGCTACTTTTTATGGTGAAAAAGTTTTGAGAACGAGACCTGCGCCGGTAAAATCGCAAGGCAATTAAATAATTATACGTGAAACTTCGTGTGTTTTGATTTGTATGTCTATATTTATTAACTGGCTATGTTTCGTGACAAGTTGATTTTTAATTTTTTTTACTGTGCCAATTTTTGTAGATTTGCGAGTTCCTGTTCGTATATCTATCAAAAATACTTCAAAAAGGTGTATTTGCAATGGGGTTAATTACAGAACATTAAAAGAATTCTTACTCTGACAGCGGATGACAGCGACTGATGTTTGCATTATCCATCAGAGGGGGGACAGATTGGGGCCATGTTTGGGACATACAATCTGTTTGATCTGATCAGGCCTGCTTAAAGGGTTAATTGATATTTGATTGCCGATATTTGAAAACAAGCTGGCTTCTACGTTAATTGATCCATCGTTATCATCGGTCGTAGCCTTCCTGACCCCACAGCACAGGATGTTAGCCTCTCTCTTAGCATGTCAGCTTCCTCAGTTGTTAATTAATTTCTATCAATTAGGTTATGTAATTAAGTATAGACGGTGAAATGCGTTGCCTTAGTGAGGTTTTATCTATGGTTACAATCTTGGTGACTTCCAATCGAGAGTGAATGGATTTTTGTTACTGTTGTAGGTTTACACCTGACCCCCATTTCGGTTGATGTTAAGTGATGATGCGGTATTCGATGGAACGTGCTTACTTATATCAAGATTTTAAGCATCGGAAGGCAACACATTCCACTGCTTAGACATTTTTATCACAAATGTAGAGTCAAACCTATTCGTTCGAGCCTTTGGAACGTGAACGATGAAACGATGTCACTTTTTCGAGCTACGATGAACAGTCCGATAGAAATAAAAAGGCAAGTTAAAGAAAATTAGATCATGTGCACACTCTCCGAAACGTATTTGATAAAGAACTGAAAAGCTAGCAATTTTGAGGCGATTTCTTCTATGTATGCACGCTTCATCGTTGACTGTATCGTCACTACCAACACAGATCAAGCGAGTCAAAATCAAACATAATTTAAAATTTCAAAAAATGGTTTTGATTCCGATTCAATTTCCCCTCAAGTGTTTATTACAAATCGTTAAAAAACATCAAGAAAAAACTTAACTCGAAGAATGTCTTCAAGTCGTCTGTCGTATCGCATCGAGGCGATATCGAGCGACCTAATAAAAACAGACACCACCAATTGGCTACATTTGCCACAGAATAAGCGAGGTACGTTCCGATAGATGCCGCGTAACGAGCGCATATTGAGACATGGAACGTCGTCACGTAGCCTCCTCGGCTATCCGTAGCGCATTATGCTGATTTCGTTGCGATGCTTGAGCATCGCTACAAACACGTGTAGCAGAGGTAAATTTATACGATTCTTATCTGGGGTTGTAAAAATCTGGTTTAGGAAGAAATGTCTGTGAAGCAACTGTTAAAATGTAGAAATTTTATTAGATTGCTGCCAAATCTTGAAACTCTCTTTATACGAGTACACCTACGTTCAATAAATTTTATTTAGAGGCACCACTTTCAATAAATATGTTTAGCCTCAGCGGCATTTTTAAGTGGCCCTGACTTTAAAATGGACGCAATTTTTGAAGCGAATACTTCTTGAGCAATTGTTCGTAGGAGACAGTCTTAATTATGAAGACTTTTTACAAGACTTTAGCAGGAGGAATCTGAAAAATATCGTATCTAGATCTGTACTACCAAGGAAATCAAAAGACAACCATATTATGGTTTTTAAGAGTTCAATAAATATTCGTAAAATTATGAACATGAAATGCAAATAGTAACTTTACATGTAGGTGCCACATAAGGTGCCACAAAATTACAGATTAACTAGTGCGTACAAGTTAATAGCGCATCGTTAAACTGGCGCGCACGTCGCTAATTTACCTGTGACCAGTAGCCTAGAATAATTACTGGCGTGCAATACCTAATGGACTCGCCAGGGCAAATGCCTAGCGCTAGGGACTGTGAACATTGAACTGTACAATCTCTGTTTGTACACATTTGTTATCTGGATGGTAAATCTGAATTCAAATCTCCGACGGATTGGATGTTGATGTTTGTAATGTTTCCAACAATATTGTAGAAGATCTGCCACAGCAGCTGTTAAAATACAGTAGTGCCCAACAGCTCATATAACTTTGTAATCGTGCTTTTCTATCTAATATTGTACGTAAACTATAGCACAAGCCTATACCGACCGAAGTGAAAAGGAAGGCTGTGAATGGTGAAGATGGTAAGTAGGTACATAATTTATAAAAATATAAATACTATTTAGAAACTTGATTCATAAGAGATTATTTTTTTGTAGTTCATGTCTTTAAAGACATTTACACAATAATCCTGACCGCACTTGCTACTTTTTGAAGCGGGATGCATCGACTAGACGCCAAGCGAAGCTACTTTTTGAAGCATGACGCAGCGTCTATATGCCTGTCGCCGCTGTTAAAAGTAGCTGGTGTGGCTTGGCTGTAAGAAACCAATGTAACGAGCAGACCAGTGAAACAATTGGTGGCCTTATTCGCGAAGCGATTTCTTCTCGGCAACCTTGGGATGGGCGAAAATGAAAGACTTCTATACTTTAATGGATTCATTTCAAATATTGTCGAAACAGTGTTTATCACATAGGTAGATACTATTTAATATCACTTGAAGCCTCAGATTTTTTTAAATTCGTAATTTAAGATTTTGTATAATCTTTGCTTAATTAGTACAGTGTAAGTTTATTCAGGAATCACGAAACGTTCTAGATTAGTCGCTGACACAAAAATCACAATCTTCGAAAACGTATTCATTCGCCAAGGTGAAGTCACAAAAAGTCGTAAAAGCTAGCCCATAACAGTTACACCTGTTACGCAGCATCATTTTTCACGAACCGAGCGACGTCGACGCTCGGAAATGTCTGCCATGTGAATGGCCCGTGAAAAGTTTTCACTTTTATATCGATCTGCCACACGTATGCCACTTACTGGCTATTCGACGCGAATCGGCATGGAGCTCGTTTGTTGCATGGCGCGAGTTATTTTGTTGCGCTGTTTTAAGCGTTGCAGAAACTTTTCCGTTGGAATTGATTTAAAACAACTCATATGGTCATTTTGTGGGAAGTGGCACTAAAGCATGTTCACATTTGTTGTTGGATTTGCATTGGTGTTGTTTGTTTTTAGTATTAGGATCTAACGGAAACATAATTAAAAATATGCCATCGGCATCGGCTTGAAGTACTCGCTTAACTGGGTTTATTGAAACTTCTTTTGGCGCACGCTGTTAGAAGGCTCTATCGGGTGAGCTCGAGACCGCCAAGTGTACTCGATCGAGTAAGATACAGTCAGCTGCTCTTCACTGCTATGTAGCTGGATTTACTATTTTGATTTGTATAGAATTTAGCAATAAAAATAAGAACTTTGCGACTTGTTTCTTATTTATCCTCCTGATTCTGTTCATAATACTACGTACTACAACATTTAGATAATTCAGTTTGTACTCTTGCCGTGCGGTCTTAAGCACACACATTGTTATAAGTACTTATAGGTAGTGCCTGGAAAACCAACATAGACTCCGAAATATTTAGGTATTGATTCTAGTAGAAAGAGCTACGGATAAAATTAAAACGTTATACTAAAATGACAGTGAATAAATTTAGTTCCAGAATTTAGTGCCTTGCCGGTCTGAAGCCGACCAAAAATAGAGGTGCTCATTCCGTCAAACCGTCTATGTCTCTAATTTAATTTTATGTTTTCATTGAAAATACGAGTATTCAGATTTATAGCAAGTTATTAGTATCCCTGTTCTGTTGTGATAAATTGTGAGTATTTTATTCTGATTTTCAACAATACATTACGTTTAATTACTAAATGAATTTATGGATTTTTTTGTCACATTTGACCGATGAAAATGACGAATTTATATTATTTGTTTTAATTAACTCGTACGACTGAATTTATAGTATTTTACGAGTCCTAATTACAAACACCTAACATAGTTCGTTTAACAGCCGAATGTAATTTCGTGTGCAATAAAGCGCTTCAATATGACGTAGTCGTAAAAGCTGGGTCGCCGACCAAATCCGCATACATTAGTCAAGGGCCAGCCTCTGGGATTCACGATCACACAGTTAAAGTAATTAGTTCTTGCTGTACGTCGCTCTACATACTTCTTAGTAGAGCGTTTTTGTTTCACTTCAAGGCAATCACCGGGACCGTATCTCATACGGTCCCTGAGGTACAGTCGCTAAGTCGAAACAAGTGTATTCGAAAAGTTTTTCAAAGGAAAGCGGTTATCTGTTTACCTACCCTTCCGAGAGTATTTTTGTTTGATCTGCTCGGAATCTTCAATGGGAGATTAAAAGATTTTAACTTACGTTTATTTCCTGGAAATTAAAAAAAAAATCTCTTTATTTGCGAAAATGGGTACGTACAATAAGATATTACATTTGTTTTGAGAACTCCATAGTCAACCTTCCGGCATGCAAATTTAAAATTGTTCATTATGACAGAAGGACAAAAAAAAACAACTAAATTAAAGCCGCCTATTCAAGGACTGGCTATTTTGCAATTACAATTTCATGTGGTAAGATAAATAATATAATGTGTAATTTATGGTAATTTACATAAAAAATAATAATATTACAATATTTAGTACATAATAACGTCCCTCTTTAAATAATGTCAACATGTTGTTTTTTTTTAAATATAATTCAGAACCAAATTTAATTTAAAGCCACCATCTCAAATGACTAATACTTTACTATCTCACATTACGTAAAACGTCAAAATATTTTATAAAGCTAATATTAAGAAAAGCTAATTATTTTCTTTAAAAAACGAAACAGAATTCAATTTAAAAATTAAACTGTGTGTGAACTACCAAATTTTAATAGATTTAATAAATGTCATCGATGTGTCTTAATTTTTAATTGTGTTGATGTTACAAAAAACGTTCCGAAAATTCGGGGCGTCCCTTACGAACAAATTATTATTAATAATCAAAAATGGTTAAGGCTTTCGAGAAATTGGGGAACGTACATAAAAAAAGGTTTAACAAATTGATAATCCCTCTTTTTTTGAAGTCGGCTAAAATAAACTGCATCACGATGTTGAGCTTACAATATTTTCCGCAACAATATAAAATAAATAAAAAGAGACTATCGCATTTCAAATGAACGTTGTATTTAAAAATCCATCTCACGTTTGCTGAAATTCCAATTAAATTTTTCGATAAGAGTATGAACATGGGAGAAGGATTGGAAAAATGGTTAGGTTAAAAGACGCAACGAAGCTGCGGTCACAAAATGTCCGGTCGCAGTAACGCCCGGGAATGGCGTCGGCGGCACTTCCAGCCGGATATTGAAGAGAGCCATGAAAACTTTACGTCCATACCGTCTGTTTCATGACATATTTAGCTGAATAACTTTTCTACATTTTGTTCTGTTTTCTTTTAAAATTAAACTTAGCTGTATGCTCTCTGATTCAAGTTATGTGTGAGCTATTTTAGTTAATAATACACAAAAATAGTTTATTAATGATCTTGTCATTAGAGGGCTAAAGTTTCCAATTTGTTATTCACTAGCGACCCGCCCCGGCTTCGCACGGGTGCAACGCTGATACTAAAAATACGAATAAAAATGGTTATCGTAGGTTATCTCCAATGGATAAAATAAATAAATAAATCATTTATTCATGAAAAATACTCAGAAAATATTACAAATAAAAGTTGCTAGCATTTGATTAGTATTAAGTTAAAAAGATATACATATTATACCATTATGAACTTTTTTTTGTAGATCTTCTTAAGGGGTACAATACTGCTATACATTACCTATTTCGATCTATCTCGTAAGATTCAACTAGCGTTTGTAATGTAAGCCAAAAAAAAATTGTGTTTATTTATGACATCGTTTTAGAAACGTTCAAAATCATCAGTTCTTTCTGTTAAATCACTCTATCTGTTTTAAAAAACCGCATCAAAATCTGTTTGTTAGTTTTAAAGATCTAAGCATGAACAGGGAGAATGAGATGCGAGAAGTGACTTTGTTTTTACTATGTAGTGATAAATTAATTATCAGCAAGTAACTGATCTGGTCGTATTATTAATGCTAGTTTGAATTACAATAGCTTCAATGTTTTGATGAAATTTAGTCATAAAGATTGTTGATTGATTGATTTGATTGAGTGGGGTTTTCCCGATGGTTACAATGACGGTATCCAAATCGAGTGTGGATTAGTTTCTTTTAGATAAGCCCACTCCATAGTAGACTCCATCGCCGCTTAATATCGGGCAAGATGGCGGTCCAGTATAAACGTACAATAGTAAAAAAATGTGAAAAGATAGTTAAACGCTGTCTGCGAGGGCAAGCCATAAACACCTCACAGGCCTAACTTCGGTTTAACATCAGGCGAGAAAGCGTCAAGCGTCAAACTATGAGAGATAAAAGAACTTTGAAAATTATTTATAAAAGGTATTTCTTTTCTTAATTTTTGCAATGAAAAATTTTTGAACCCAAATTAAATTTAACAAGATATACTGTCTGTAAAACAATACTCTTACAGAAAACAATAAAATATCTGGCATATTTATCCTGCCCATAACTTCTTATTCCCACAAACATTTTAGGATCCACAATGAAATTTAAACAGAACTGAGTGGCCGTAAATTTTCATTAGAACAACTCTAGACACTAAGAAGATACAATTTTTGTTTGAACAAAAGTTTCAACAATTTGCTTTTCTAAGGATTTTAAAGCAATATAATTGTTGAATAACTAAATATTGAATGATATTAAAATACCCATAAACTTGGCTCAAAACGATGACTTTAGTTTATATAATCAGTCGGGTAAAAAAGGCATAATGTTTTTTTTGTGAAAATTAAAAAAAAAAGTACTATAAGCAATTCTAAGGGACCAAATGGCAGGCAGCTATTCTAAAGCTCATCATCATAATCTCGGATCATAAATCTCGGAGTAATCGATTGACATATACATAAATAAAAACATAACCCTTCTTTCAGTCGGGTAAAAATATCGGCCAAATTGATAACCTCGTCCTGATAAACTCGGTTAAAAACAAATAAGTTTAGCCTATATTGTATGAAATTACGTAGATCCGTGTAGAGCTCAAAGTCGAGATGTAAACTGATTGTTGTAAATTTCCCGCATGATGTTGAGGTCAGCTTGCTAGAAGTCTTAATTTCAGTAAATTTACTAGAAGTGTTTTTTGTTTCGGTTGGTAGGTATGTGGTAAATACAATACGGACAAAAAAAGCTCTCGATGGTGTACAAACAGCACCGGCCGATAAAAAACATTGTATGTTTTTATTAGCGCCAGCTGATGAGCGATCGTGAAGCAAGCGAGACTTCGTCACGCCATCGAGAGCGTGCCGAGGGACTCGTTCGACGTTTACGTGAAAAATACACAAAGTTCCGGTGGTTGATTATGTGCACGTGTCGCGCGCAGTAATGTGCCGCGAGGCGCACATATCTTCCGCCAGCTTCTCTCCCAAAGGCACCACCTTCTCACCGCTCGTGTTCTGGATGATTGAAAATGTTACTCCGCTTTTGGACACTTTTCTCCAGTCTATTTTAACCAAGCGCTCCTCATTTTATAAAGAATTTTCAAACGGAACAATATGGATGGTATTCTCGGTCGGTCGGTCTAACGATCGACGCGACGCTGCGTCCGTTTCAAATTCTACTGGATTATTTTCCTTTCGGTTAGTTAATTGAAACAATGGAATAATATTTCGGGCTGTGTTGTACAAAAAGGCAAACATAGCAGGGACGAGAACGATTATTAGAGGCATAATAATGAAAATCACCGTGATAGTAGGCTGGGAGGGCCTTAGGGCGGGCGGAGGCACGACTGCCTGCCCGCGCCGCGTATCTACTAATTGAATCTGAGAACTTACTGAGAACTTTTCGAACTTGCGCGAAATTTGATTAGCTCGTCATCTTTCTTTGAACGTCGAGTTAAATTTTTTTCAAGTCCGGATTACCTTCCTATCTTAAGATTAATCACAACGCCGGCCTAATCGCGTAAAATGTCGCAACTTTCCAGCTTTTGGTCGAAACGGCGCAAGTTTCTGGTGTTCTCATATTTACGGTGGCATTGTTATTAGGATTTATTGTGTCCTTACTTATTTGCTTTAGAGCACGGGGACTTGTTCGTTTGCCGCGTTTTGCAAATAAATTTTATAGAAGTGGTATAATTTTAGGGATTAAGTTTTTTTTTAGGTTTTTTTAAACAAACTGATTGTTTCGTTGTCAAACCGGTGTCCTTAGCCTTTGTTTGTTGAAAGTCCAGAAAAACTTATTTGAATGCCATAGTTAAATAATTAATCTCATTGTGGTATAGATCATACAATTTCAAGATTCAGTCATATACGATAAGTTAATTTTGTTACGATGTTTAACTTAATTCGTAGCGTGCTCACTCGATCTTGACAAAACAGAGGTAAATGGGGACGTAGGCTGATATGTGAATTTTCAGTGTATTGATTTTGTATCTCTGAGTTTGTAGGTCATAAAATGATTGCTTACTTGTGATGATCGCCTAAATGATTCTCTTCATTACCAGTTGGCAGCGTTCACAGCACGTTGTCAGCACTAAAATAAATGTGCAATATCATGTGCTTCACCCATATAATACAATTTTGTAGCAAAAGCGTGTAATCGTATAGGATTATATAACAGTCATTAAGTTAAACTTCTCCCAGTCCGTGTTAATTTACCTAATTGATTATTGCGTTGAAGTACGCCTCGTGGGTCTCCAACATTGTTATTTGTTTGACACAGTTCAAGGCGCGAATGCGATTGTGAACCGCTCTCGAAGTGATATTGATTATTCCGTCATCAAAGGAATGTTGCGACGAAACTCGTATTTGCTTAATGTATGAGAGGACAGAGATAACCGCTGCCATTTGCATTGCGGATAAATCCTGGCTTTTGTGTCATTTATCTTTCAGCTCGAAAACTCTCATTTGAACAACGAATATGAACTACGGAAAAAATATAACTAACAAACAGGAATTAATGGTTTGATGGCGTGCTTCATTCTCGATCACGCTGTTCGGTTTTGGGCCGTCGGCCAAGTTTCATTTTGTTACTTATTTTAAATTATTGAAAGTCCGACGTTTAACTGCCATTTTCTTACGATAACTCATTATTAATGACCCAATCTTAAATTAAACAGCTTTTATCGGATTTTCGTTTCACTAAGAACGTTAAGATGATCCCGGTTAATTAATTGCTTCGGATTTGGATCATGGTACGTACTGGATAATCCATATCAGAAAACGTTACTTATAGGAATTTAGTTATGATTAAGGTTAAAAGTCGGTGAGTTTAGAGGTAGGTAGTTATTTAAACTTTATTCCATGTCGATCGTTTTAGAAATCACAGCAGCAGAAGAATATCTTGCGTCTGTGCTTTGTTATTTAGTAATAATAGATATAACTACGTGAAATACATTTTGGGAAGTTTTGTTTCAAAAAAATCTTTACCTACTATTATTGAACTACTACTAGTATATCTGAACAAAAACTATGTGATTGATCGATTATTTGCAAAAATTATTGTATTAAAGAAACTATCAGCATGATATTTATGTTTTTGCTCGTTCATAGCTTCAGTGTATATTTCAGTGTAAGATGAAAATGTATGTTATGACGTGTGTATGTATTGACGTGTAAATTGTACATTTATGAATAAAGTACTTTGACTTTGTTATAATTTTAGATGCAGAAAACTATCCAAAAAACGGTTTAATAAAATAAAAACAGTTCATTCGTTTAAAAACAATAACGTAAAGGAATTGGTTCATCTGGACAAGTGGACGAGCATAGGATAATTTAACAATTTTTATCCTCGGTACAATTCATGCTCTTAGTCTTAAAATATAAAAACCCTATGTTGTGTCTAATCGTCCTTTGCCACTCCATGTATTTTTGTGGGGAGCCTATTAAAACGCATAACTTTTATATAATTTTTCGGCGTCATGTGTTTTAAGCACAACACTCTATTGTACTACATTTAATTCGACTATTGATGAGACGCATAATAGTTTTTAGGCATTTTTTTATTTGTTCTATTTTTTTTAAGGTGCCGTTTAAATCGCGTAATTTTTTTCCCTAATTTACTTTTTCATAATGAATGTAGCATAGCATAGCATATAGTGTCATAATGTAACTTTTGCATAATCGTTTTTGGCGTAATGTGTTTTAATCATAAAAATCTATTGTGCTACATTCAATTCGACTGTTGCTCAGACGCATTTAGACATTTTTTAATTATTTGTTGTGCTACGTAATATATAACCAGGTTATATAGGGACCAGATCCGACTCGGAGACCCCCGACTCCACCTAGTCTTGTCGCTACTACCCCTAGAGTGAATTTAAAAAATGCGGGAGCCAGAAGCTTAAGGGAGGTCCTGAGTGGAGCGATCCATGCGAAGCCAAGAGTAGCGAAGGGGGGAGGTGGCAAGCGAAGCGAACATTATGCTATGGGGATGAGGTACGACGGTATACGCAGGTGGTCCAATTCAAATACAATGCGTTGTTCATTATTATATTTATTTTGTCGAGCACCAAATCGATGAATAAAATTAATACATACTCGTAGACATAACATATCTTTTTCTCTGACGTTACACTTCAAAAACATTCCTAAGTTAAATATTTACTAGTGGCCAGAGTGGGGCGTGAATGAAAACTTATTAGGTAAGTATAAGTAAGTATTCGCCACAATGCGAAGACATTTATGCGTTTAGTTGTTATGGTAAATTATCATTAGTCCTAAAAACGTTATGCCTACCTAAAATAGGACAAAAAATGTTATGCCACCCCATATAGACCCATTTTTGTGTGCTGCGAGTAAGTAACAAAAACAGAAAAAATAATTAAAAACTCAAAATCTGATATTATAATTGCCCCATTTTACATGCTGTCAAGTATTATAAGGATCCTACGTTAAAATTATAAATTTGCCTTAAAGTGCGCACAAAATCTCTGTAAAAGTACCTACAACGATCGAATTCAAATACTTCACAAATCCAATTCACAAAAGCAATAACAATAAAATAAGATTGGTCGTCAATTCGGCAACTTCATTTGACGTTATTTTTAATCAAAGGTTTGGTACTGCTGTATAAATTTACATAATTAATAGATTATTTCCACATCTGTTCATGCATAGCTGAAAACTGTTATTTTCTGTACAAATTGACCAAGCTCATTGTATATTTAGATGTTCTTGCGGTTGGGGAAAAGCGAGGTGCGAAAGAACTTTCGACGTAAGTAATCACTTAAAACTCTGAGCCACAATCAACTTTGACTTTAACAGACTTGCCGATTGCGTTTTTTGTAGTTGAAAGAGCACGCTCTTTCCTTTTCGTTACGGACTTCTGTTTTAGATTATTCTGCCCGGACGAGAGTGAAGCTTACAAATCGTGACTTAGTTTAGTTTTCCGAGTATCGGAGCATTGTAATTTGCAATTATAATAACTTTGTTTAATTTGTATAGTTTTGGAACAAGATTTTAAAAATGCAGTACGTTTTTTTTTTCTTTACTAGCTGTGCCCCGCAGTTTAACCTGCTTAATACCCGACCCGGTTATTATTCCGGGATAAGAAGTAGCCTATGTTACTTCTAATACCTCCAAAAATATGGGTACAGATGATCCGTTCAGCAGTTTTTGCGTTAAAGCGTAACAAACAAACTTACATTGACCTATATAATCAATCTTAATATGATTAATCTTTGTTTAAACGTATCTTAACAAACTGTACAAAATAAAACCACTACTACTTAGAAAATGTGAAAATAAAATGTAACGATATAGTAGTTTTGATTTGCATACACTCGCGGGGTAATCCCATCTCATAAACGTAGAAGCAAAGCCATAATCTACTATATCTTTTATTTAAATTGAGTAGAAATGAATACAAGTGCATTCAATTGAGTCAAGCTGTGGTGGCCTAGTGGTTTGAATTATGCTTGCACCTCTTATTTTCACAAGTGAATATGTTACCCGGTCTAGGCTAGCGTGGTAGATTATGTTCTTAACTTTTCCCGTTATGAGAGAATGCCTCGGGTCTAATAGACTACAGGCCCGTGAACAAAATTTACGGGTCAAATTAACCACCAGGAGACCTATGTAGGATGATAGAAGTGTGTAAAGTATTAGGATTCAGCACTATGCCGTTACTTGTAAGCTGTCCAACTGAGTGTAATTGAAGAGGGGGGGGGGGGTTGCAACTTTCTAGCATTTCTTCTTGTCGCATGATTTTTGTACGGCATTGCGAAATAATGGATTAGAAGTTCTCTTCAATTGCACTCAGTTGGACAGCTTACAAGTGACGGCATAGTGCTGAATCTTATTACTTTATACCCTTCTATCATCCTACATAGGTCTCCTGGTGGTTCATTTGACCCGTAAATTTTGTTCACGGGCCTGTAGTCTATAAGGAGCGGAAACATAAAGTAGACTGCAAAGCAGTCTACTGTTTATGTTACCAATTAGAAATACGTAAGCCGATGATTTATTCGGTTTAAAAACAATTAATTTCATACCAAATAAAAAAAAGTTACGTAACTGAAAATAGAAAAAAAAATTGGCAGTCATAGGAACTGTCGTTAGAAGTGAAAACTTCATAACTCCAAATTTGATAGCTCACTTTGCAAACGACACTGGTGAAACCGGAGGTCGTGGCCATGAACATGGCTATCTAGGAATGCTGACGCATTTCTAGATGACCAATGGTAAAAGCTGATGCATTACTACTAGTAGATGGCCAATGGGAAATGATGACGCATTACTACTCGTAGATGGCCAATGGCCATGGTACCGAGTTTACCCGAAGATTTCTTATCATTCCCGAGCGTGACGCCAGAATTCAATTCACAGCCCACGAAAAATCTGTCTACGGTGCGCCAAAAGAAAAGAAAAGCAAAACAAGTTTTCACGTCTAAAAAAAAGGTAAAACTCAGAATGCATATTTTTTTACTTTTATTTAGTCTTGACCAGCATTCCTTCCGATACGATCTACGGTGAAGCGTGCTTGCCTAGAAAAAACCTATTTACTCTTGACTTAAAGACGGCCAGATTGTAACCATTGGGAAAGACCCACTTAGGTATTCCCACAGAAATCTAAATAATAAGGTACTAGAAGTCGCATGACCGCGTGACATTGTCGCTGCACAGGTGACTTGTAGGCCACCAGTGCTCGAATTGTAGTTTAGTCTTGTTCAAACCGGCAGGCGTGAATCATCTTTAAAAACTTGTGTTATGCAGCATAAACAACTGTGGAAATTCTTCCACAACTTGCAATTATACCAATAATGAGATTACATTTCACCGATAGGTATTTTATTTTATTTTAATTGTATTTTTTAATAAAATAAACGGAGCCCAATGATTCACTATGATAGTTATACATTTTTGGTGTGATCGTCATTTTGCATACCATTGCCGCATACATTAATTAACATCTAAAGTGGAACAAGCATAAACAGCAATGTAATGTAAAATTAAAGATATCTTCATAACCTCTAATCTTCCATGGTACAACCGCAGGTAGCGATTGTGAGTTAGTGCTGTGACGGTCCAATTTTACTTTCCCAAAAATAAACGATGAAAATTTTATTTTAAATTTTACATAGTTTTATCGATAAAGTAACATAATAAATCGATAAAAAAATTGTACGCAATTAACATTACACCCGTACGTACAATCTTTTAATTCGCGGTAAACACTACTTCATAATTCATTAATTATTAACAAAAGTATATACATACTGGCTATAACGCGCGATTGTTCGTCCGTGCAAAATAAATATTAAGATAACTGAGGCAGTATTTATCTATTGTAAGCTTTTCTTTTTAAGACTTTATTAGTTTTCATACAAAATCAGCGAGCAACACGGAAGGGAGTAGGCATACACAGCGTTTCCCCTCTGTCAAAGTACAAGTCCGCGTGGACCATGGAGTTTGATAATATACTGTGGCGTGGAATACACTGAGGGCGGGGCTAGATTTGTGAATGGTGCTTTATTTTTTATGTGTTAGTGATTTGGCTGTGTGAGTATGGTCGGCAATGGATCGGTACAGATATGTTTTGTATGTAATAGTGCGGCTTTACGCTAGTGTGCAACTTTCCCCTCCCGCAAGAAATGACAGAAAGATTTGAACAATATTTTTTAGCAAAGGCTACTTCCCTTCCGTGCTTGCGCGGAAGATCGAGTTGCTCGATGTACAAAATATACAACAACCTTTGTTCTTCAACTATACCTAAGCCCATGTGGTGTCAGAATTACATAGTTCAGTTTTCGAAACAATAGTATACCCCATGTGACTCACTTATTTTATAGGTAGGCATATTGACTTTGTTGTAGTGTAATACACCTAATTAATGAAATCAAAATAACCTTTATCGAATGTTAAAATTGGACCGTACTTTGAAATATCGATATGTTTTAATTTTTGTCAAGCACTAGCGTATATGTGAAATTTTTTTAATTTTTCAATGTATTAGTAGGTTCACTGATAAGCGTTTATGGATGTGTGTGGTGCAATCACAGACCCAGGTTGATAATGTGCAGCTATTGGTGTGTGAGTGGAGCTCTATTAGAATACTACGCGCATGTAGTAGTGATCGCGGGGGTAGGGGAAATGTGGCGACAAGCGTTTTGCAAGTAATTTGAGAGTTATGCCATTTCTATTACCTTATTATTTAGATTTCTGTGGGTATTCCACAACCTAGACGTTTCTATCACGAAAGTGGACTCAAACTACTTCGATTGAGACGTACTTCTTAGCATTCCATGGATTCACCGTGCGGGTGCCGGGTCCATCGTGTGGCAGAGAGAGAAATCTCGAATAGACCCCAAGACTTGTGACTCGGGCTGTAGGTTTAAAAGGGGCCCCTTACATTGACGTACGTCAACACTCACCTTCACTACTCGTATTTCTCTCCCTGCCCAGCCAAATCCGATATGATCCTACTAGTGCAGCTTTAGATACTCGTTCTAGTATAGAACTTACTGCACTTCTGGACAATCCAAGGTCTTTAAGCAGGTTATAGAGAGATTTTGCTGGTATACCTCTCGCTCCTACTTCTACAGCGTATAAATTAACTACATAGCCATTTTTTGTTAATTCATTTTGTAGGTTGTAATACTTATTTTGTTTCAACACGTGGTCTTTAGGTATATTAGTTTCCCACGGTACGGTAAGTTCCACCAGGACTATGCGTTTCGTAGCCCTAGAAAAAAGGAAAATGTCCGGTCTGGATGACGAAACACCCACATCCTCTGGGATTTTGTAGTGCTTTTCATACGTGTCCATTAAAATTGTCCAATCAGGTGCTGAACCCAGGATTGAGTAAGGCTTGTTCTTGGAGTTTGAAGTTGAGCCCTCTTTTACAAAGTTAATTTGTCTTTTGTTCATCGTCAATCCCTTTTGGGCTCTAGCTACCGAAAGGCTTACGGCTTCACGTATGATTTCAAGTACTCTGTCATGGCGCTGTGAGTAATGACCCCTATTAAGGAGCACCTTGCATCCCACCAATATGTGCCTTGCTGTACATATCGCCTCACCACAAGTATAGCAACATTTTTCAGAGGCTTTTCCCCACCTTACCAAGTTACTCTGGTCAGGGAGGGTCATTTGGAAAGCGTTCAGATAAAATTTTAATAAGGCAGGAGACCAGTCATATAGCAAGGTGCGCCACTTTAGAGCTAATGGGATACAAAACTCACCTATGGTTAACCACTCACTTTGCATTTCTAAATTCATAGCGTGCACTTTGTAACTATCATTTTCGTCTTGTTGTAGAAAGGTTTTTACCATGTCTCGGTCTTCCCTTTTCTTTCTCGCACCCAACCCAGCTGTATTTACTTGCGCACCTGCCATAAATTGTTTGTGGAATTGAAGTCTAGATTCAAGGTCCGAAGCGCTTTTGTCTTTTGGGAGAGATGCGATTAATTCGTCTTTCGACTTTCCCAAAACATGCGTTTTTGTAACTCTTAGGTGTTTGTAGAGTTCGGATGGTTTTTTTAGTTTCAGGCCAAAACTATTGTGATCCCTAAATAGAGTAGAGGGATCAGCCGGATGTGCCAATCCAAACCATGACTTCAATATCTTTATGACATTAGCATCTAATTTTGCGAGGAGGGTTTTACCGATGTCATATACTAGGAAAGGCCAAGTGAGACGTGATGTGAGATAGTTGTCATATATCCATGCTTTTTTGATATTGCTGATAGGCTGTTGGTCTACCTTACTGAGGTCATTCATGAAATTTCCAACAACTACCTCTAATGATGGTGTACGTCCTTTGTAGTCCTTTTATTGTATTAAGTTTTACGTGAAAATCTTCATTGATCCCGAAAAAAAACACTGCTCCGGGCATATAAATGTAAGTCACTATTTGTTTTGAAAACTAAATAGTGAATTTTAAAACTAGGCAAATTGTGCAAAACTGAGAAGAAAATACGAGAACCCGGCAGAAAGTGCAATGGAGTACATTGAAGCCGAAGAGTTTGCTCATGAACTTAGACGACGCGACGCCTTAGCCGCTTCTGGCAACAAGTAATGGTCGGATAGAATTACTTCAATGCCGTTTTGATGGTTCGCTATCTATTGATATTTTCTATTCTTTCTTACTTTTGATATATTGACTTTTTGTGATTTTGTATTGTGTATTAGGAGTTTCGTACCTCGGTACGGAACTCCCAAAAGACATGGGAAAAACGGAAGCCTCATGGTGTCACTTTGTTGTTCAACCGTCCGTCTGTGAGTGACCTTTTAAATGTATTTAACTGTGTTGAACTTGAAGTTATTATCAGCTTTCCTGAAAAGTTTAAATGATAAAATTTTGATGCATGAAGTAAAATGAAGCAAACATGAGTAAACCTATTGAACTACAAGTAACACAGCTTTAGCCAACACTATATAAAACTCTTATACAATCTGTAGCATTTTACAGTTGATTAAACTTGCAAAAAGCAAACCCGAACTGCAAACCAGCCAGCGGAAAATTTATTTCCGCCATCCATTTAAATTCGTAAAGAATTTCCCAATAGAAACTGCAGCTTAAAGTGAAATCAAAGTTTTAATTACATGGAAAAAGATCTTTGGCAGCGTGGCGGGTAGAAAGAAGGTGACAGCGTCTCTTAACGCCCCATCGCGCGCAAGTCTGAAAACACGGAACGTTACCTCATTTCAATAGCCTTCACTCTGAAGTTGGCGGGATCGATCGGGAAACTGTTAAAAAAACGGACAAGAGACTCGCAACTCAATAGTTCTAAACTCTGTCTGTATTGAAAAGATACCGCACATTTTAAATTATGTGTTAAATCCAATAAAATTGGGTCGTGTCGCTAATTATACAATGCACATAGTATTATATCACATTAAATAAATTTGAAGAGTTTGTGTGTAAGGTAATTAGCAACTTGATTACTTTCACAGCTTTTCACATTTGTACGGTACTTACATAAAAAACTAATTTAAAATTTTAGTTTGTGTATTTGTTTGTTTCAGCTAATTTCTAAAACGAATGAACCGGATTTACCCAAAACTTTTACTGGCAGATAGCTGATGTTATAAGGAGTAATTTAGGCTACTCTAATTGAAAAAGTAGAGTTCAGCGGAAACCAAATAGTGTAAACTCAAGTGCTATGTGCATCGTTTGCTTATAATTAATGACAGATTTTGATATGAAATTCGAAACTATTCCGATGTTCAAAGCCAAATATGGTGTTGAAGAAAAGAAAACCGACGACGAAGTTATCCTACAAAGGTTTTTGTTTCCTTTTTGAAACAGAACCCTAAATACAAGTCTCGGATATCGCATCGAGTCTTATCGAGTTCTCTTGCAATCGCGGTTATCCCGTCGAGGCACGATGCTCGACTCTCCATGATTTTACTGACATTTTTATTTTGTTTGTGAAATAAACCGTGTCACTCTTTGTAGAGGAAACAACTTTTTTTTTTACGAAAGCCGAGAAAATGCGATAAAGAGAAAAAAGAACATTAACTCAGCACGCTGAAGTTGAGGATGTGGTAGTTTCATATTTATGATATTAACAGGTCAAGTTTTACCTATAGTTATATATAGATTACATTCATAATACATTCTTACAACGGTGCTTGGTCGAAATAATAAAAATAGATCTTTGTGAGTTCGTAGATTGGAATTCCGCTTGCTACGCAGGCTATTTTTTGAATTGTGAAATGTACAAGTTTGTTGTCATTACTGGCTTAACCGGTGAAGGAAAACATCGCAAAAAAACCGCCGTGTTCAAAAGAAAACATCATTTGCGTTAGGCAATCTGGCAGCCCTCACTATGCTAGCGTGCTGGATGGCCTAAGCAAAATATACTTTATCCTACTAACTTTATAGTTTGGATGTTTGTTCCTCAATCACGTTGGAACTGCTGAACGGATGGGTTTCAAATTTGGAAACATAATAATATAGTCTGGGATAGAACATGCATTTTATCCTAGGAAAATAACGGAAACTACGCGGGTGAAACCGCATAGTGCTAGTATACTATAAATACTTTCTTTAATATCAAGTAGGTAGATTTTTTCAACCATTATATAAGGTGTTTCTGCAGTTTGAACCTTAACAACTTATCACAGCTCAGTAAAGTATTCAGTGATCATATTTCTCGCTTGCTCTATTATAGTTATATCGTAAATAGTATTATAATGTGCATTTACGAGTCGAACCGAGTGCCGTATTGAAAGGGTGAAGTTTATAGTCGTGTGGAGAGGAAGACTCTTTCATCACGAACCTTGCTAGTTTCCACGTTTTATAGGGGAACAACATATTTATGAAAGTTTCACACTTAATTCTTGGTTGTCAGTAACCGTACAAAGATGTTGTAATCCGTAAAATATTCTAGAAGTGTTTGTTCTTTAAATTGATTTTGCTAAATTCTGTCGATGTAGATTGAATCTTTAAGCGACATGAAAAAACAAACAACTTTTGTTTTCATGGCTGATCACTGTTAATTTTCAATATATTAAGCCAATTTTTCAAAAATAATCTGAGATATAAAATCTTGCACCAAATAAAATTCATTAACATCCCAACCTTATGAAGATTACACCAAACATATTTATAGAGCACTAGCTGTACCCACGTAATTCATGATTCCATTATTTTTTCAGGATATAAAGTAGCCTACATTACTTCTAATACCTCTAAGTATATGTGTATAAAGTTTAATGGTTATCGGATAATTAGTTTTCGCGTTAAAGCGTAACAAACAAACTTACATTCCATCTTTATAATATAGGCTAGGAATTTAGGACAATCAGGAAATTATTTTTAAAAACTTCCAAAAAGGCGAGGTCTTCAGGCTATTTCTATATTATTATTTGTCTGTTTTTCGTTTAAGTATTATATTCGTACATTTTTTATGCATGTCCGTCGATAATTCCTTCAATGAGCCGTTTTCAGAAGAAAAAAATCAAACTACGAACTGCCTGGTAAAATTGAGTATAGAGTAATATATTTAGCAGTAAGTTTACCCGTGTACAGAAGAAAAAAAACCAGAAGAAGGCTGCACTGTGATTCTAGCTACTACATTCCTAGTGCCCATTTTGAGTTGTTTAATTTCATGTCAAATACCTATATTTTAATACATTGCACAGTTTGTTTTTTCATTTCAAATAAACATACCTGTATTTTCCGGGGAAAGACAGAATCTTGTTCCATGACTTTAGAGTGTTAACATATGAAAGTAATATGTCGAAATATAAATATGTCAATTAACTAATTGAGATTGACAGAATCTTAGATTTGGAAAAATCTTTTCAATGATGCTGAGCACCAGATCTATCATTTTATTTTATTTTGACATACGAATGTATTATGTCAAAATATAATTATGTCAATTAATTATTTGAAATATTGTCAGAATCTTAGATTTGGACACAAACTTTTCAATGATGATCTATCATTATCTTTTTAATAAATTCTTTGTCTCGTTTGAAAAGGTTTCTTAACAGATTTTTTTTCTTAATTCATACTGGTTCTATTTCAAGTTGATTAGTTAATTTTAATTTGTAGAAACTGTTCAAATTATAAGTGGAAAAATTAAGGGATGAATAAAATTGCAGCATGCCGTCCGCTCCGGGGCTCGTAGCTAATCAAGATTTACCCAAAACTGTTAAAGATAGAAAAAAGTTGCCCACTGCTGAAACTGGCACAAATACAACTTGAAAAGTCTTCTAAATTATGGCATTTTATATTTTTTATTCGAGTTGAAATTGGACGAGGTTATCAATTCAGCTGGTATTTTTTTGTATGTATATCGATTACTCTGACATTTGTGATACGACATACGTGTTTTTTTTGTTTGATGCAGAATAGCTAAATTGTTAATGCCATTTGGTTTCATAGAAATGTTGTAGGTACAGTTTGGCTTCGTAGCATTTTATGATTTTTTTAAATAAAAATCTTTGTTTGTCCGGACGATGTGATCATAGTTTGCTTGCGGCTTTTAACTAATTTACATTTAGTCTGATTATATTACTAGCAACTACATGGTTTTACCCGCGCAGTGGGCAGCAAACTCAGTTACTGAGAGAGAGTATGATCGAGCGTTTGAACTTGGCCCTTGAGGCAGTCTCTGAATGGGGCGAAACCAATCTGGCCAAGTTTAACGAGGAAAAGACACAGGCGTGTCTGTTCTCCGCAAAAAGGAGTCAATTTCAACAGACTCCTTCTGTTCGAGGTGTTTCCGTGCCGGTTACCAGCCATCTCGACCTTTTGGGTGTTACCTTGTCATCCACGCTCAACTTTGGCTCTTATATCGAGTCCAAAGCTAAATTAGCTGCCAAAAACTAGGCGTCCTCTCAAAGGTTCGAAGGTACTTCAAGTCTGAACAGTTGCTTGTATTATATCAAGCACAGATTCGCTCTTGCATGGAGTACTGTTCGCACCTTTGGGATGGTTCGGCTAAGTATCAGCTCGAGGCTCTGGAATCAATCGAGAAACGTGCCAAAAGGCTCATAGGCAATGATACTCTTGTGCGAAAAAGACTTCAAAGTCTTGAACATCGCCGCAAAATTGCTAGCCTATCGGTTTTTTATCGGATACATTGCGGAGAGTGCGCGACTGATCTGCATAACTTAATACCACCTTGCCCCTTTTTCTATCAGACTGCTCGTAGCTCGAGAAAGCGACATCGTTTCATGGTTGATGTTCCAAAGACACGAACAAAGAGGTTTGACTCTACTTTTGTGATAAGAACGTCTAGGCTGTGGATTGAGCTACCAGAGTGGATTTTTCCTGATGGTTATAATCTTGGTGTCTTCAAGTCGAGAGGGAATCGGTTTCTTCTAGGTAAGCACGTTTCATCGTAGGCCGCATCGTCGCTTAACAACAGGCGAGATGGCGGTCAAGTGTAAACCTATTCAAGTTAAAAAAAAAACAGTTTTCGTTATTTTTCTGATGTAAAAAGTAGTACATGTAATCTAATCTACAATAAAACATCATACATCTACATGATGTAGGTTATCTAAAACAAACTCCTGTTAGTTAACAGAAAAACCTATTACAGACACTAAAAAGTAAAAACAACTACGTTTAAAAAACACGACTTCAAAACCACAAATAGGCACTCAAAAGCGAAAAATAAATGAACATAATAATAGGGTACAATCCTCAAAAAAACTAATTAGTCCGTCAGTTAGATTGCTAAAAAATATTATGCAGTTCGAAATTACAAAATTGCTAGAACAAACATTCGTTTGCTACGTGTCAAGTGTCTTTAATATACAGAGTTTAATGGTTTTATCTTCATCGGCTGGGTACTTTCATAATATTGACATTAATTCCCCATTTCAACCCCAATTTCACCCCCGTACAGTTCGAAATTACAAAATTGCTAGAACAAACATTCGTTTGCTTCGTGTCAAGTGTCTATAATATACAGAGTTTAATGGTTTTATCTTCATCGGCTGGGTACTTTCATAATATTGACATTAATTCCCCATTTCAACCCCAATTTCACCCCCGTACAGTTCGAAATTACGAAACTGCTAGAACAAACATTCGTTTGCTTCGTGTCAAGTGTCTAGATACAAAATTTGATAACTTTGAAAATGACGAATTTTCATACAACCGTTCATCCCTTGTTTCACCCTCTTAGGGGTTGACTTTTGCAAAACCCCATCTTAGCGAGCGCCTACGTGCTAAAAGAAACCTCCATGCAAAAAATTCAGATTCCTAGCATTTGTAGTTTCTGAGATTCCTTGATCAGTGACCTTTCGCTTTTATACTATATATATATATATATATATATATATATATATAACTGTATAATATATAGATACAGATAATTTAGTATAATATTTCGACGCATAACTATAAATAGCACAATGATTAAAGGCACACATTGAGAAAAGCATAACAATACTTAAACATAATGATCAACGGCATAAACTTTAAACGCCTAACTAAAATCAAGTGCAAAGAGCGGACTGTAGCAACATTATTTAAATAAAATACGTGGGTGTGTGAAATGCGGGTGGGTACTTCGACAACAATATTTATTATTCGTATTATAGGTATCTACTAATTTATGGAATATCATTGCCAATAGTATCTGTCATTGTCGCATTCGTGTTATCATACTGTTGCTGTGAAATTATTTAGTATATTTTGAGGATTAAGAATCGTTGGTCTGAGAATAACACCATATTATTTTTTATGGTAAACACCGTTTTTATTGTAGGTACAATAAAAGATCTTTATGCAGAAGTATAACAATTTTTGTACTAACTTATGTAGACATAACGTTTTTAGGACTTAAAAACCTACATACACCTAAGACATATGGTGCACTTTTTGACTCTGGGTGGGCTCCCGCCAGAAGCTCTGCGGTCAGCCCTGAGTGTTGCTTCTCCATACTAGGCCTGCGCACCACTACGGAGGTCGCCAGCTCGGTTCGCTCGCCACCTCTCCCCTTTGCTACGCTTGGCCTCGCATGGATCGCTCCACTCAGGACCTCCCTTGAGCTTCTGGCTCCCGCATTTAAATACACTCTAGGCGTAGTAGCGACAAGACTAGGTGGAGTCGGGGTGCTCCGAGTCGGATCTGGGTTCTATGTAACCTGGTTATATATTACGTAGCACAACGAATACTTAAAAATTGCCTAAATGCGTCTGAGCAACAGTCGAATCGAATGTAGTACAATAGATTTTTTTGATTAAAACACATTACGCCAAAAAACGATTATGCAAAAGTTACATTATGACACTATATATTATGCTATATTCATTATGACAAAGTAAATTAGGGGGAAAAATTTGCGATTTAAACGGTACCTTAAAGAAATTAGAACAAATAAAAAATGCCTAAAAACTATTATGCGTCTCATCAATAGTCGAATTAAATGTAGTACAATAGATTGTTATGCTTAAAACACATAACGCCAAAAAATTATTATGCGAAAGTTGCATTATGACACTATACATTATGCTATATTCATTATGACAAAGTAGATTAGGAACAAAAAATTATGCCTTCTAATAGGCTCCCGTCAGATACTTGTTCTTTTATGACACATATTTAGACTCAAATCCCAGTATTAAATTATAATACTATAAGCGAAATATACTACAAACAAATATAGGTGACAACAATGGTATATGAAACGATAACGAATAATTTATTTTCTCCGAAAAACAAAGACCTACTTCAATATAAAATTAAATTGAGACACTCTACCAAATTTAATCAGAAGCTATCACTACGTAGTCTAGGTAAATAAAAGTAAATTTAAGTTTTTCGTTCAAAAAAAAAATGTTACACTCGCTTTGCTGAAATTTGTGGGGACCTCCTCTGAACTATGAATATCTTGATGAACAAATATCTACTATACAAAAAAACATACGAATTGACAACCTCCTCCTTTTTTGAAGTTGGTTAAAATAATAAACTCGCTTCACCATTATTTAACAATCGTAAATTGAAAGTGAACATTCCGTAATTGGTAATATTGTTTTGAAGTTAATAAGTAGTTTCAACTCAATTCAACGGTTTTAAACATTACTTCTCGTTTACAATGACATTGCTGTTAATAAATAGAAGTACCTAAGAAACATTATTTCTTAATAACGAAAGTAAGACTAGCGATACAAACAAGCAGGAAAAATGACATATCTTTTTTTTTTTTTTAGACCTGACTAATGGTAACTGGCTTGTGGGAGCCTCTACTACCAATCTGACTATTGAGTTAGCGCAGGAGCGCAGGACTCAAAATAACCTAACCTGACAACCTAACATAATACTTACGCTGAAAAGCATACTAATATAAGATCTGATACCTGTAAAATAAAAATCGAGCTAGCTAGGAGAGAACTATCTGATTCATACATACATACCGAAATTAAGTACTCTAGTTGAGTACTATCGGATCGATTGATGACATATCTACTTTTTCTCTACTTTTATGGAACTCACATGGGTTGAATAACATGAAGGAATTCCCTGCATAAGCAAAATAAATGATGGTAAATTACTACACCACCTGTATTGACTTAAATTGTATCAAAGACATTAATTAGCCCGTGCTACATAAATCTTAACGAGCCTACGTTACGTACCGGGCACGTACCATGTGTTCTTTTGAATTAACGAGTAAACATTATCGTTACTGCAGTTTTTTTAGGTAAATCAACTATTTATTTTTGGGTTGCTGAATTTTATAGAAAAGTTACACTGAATATTTTTTATTAGATTTTTTTAATTTAGCCACACCACAGACTTCGGGGTCCGTGACCTTTGTCATTTGGGTTCTCTTTTTTTAATATTTCTTGGATTAGGAGAAGAAGAGGAAAATTGCGGGGAATCGGGAACATTTAAACCCCATTCTAGTGTTAGTCTATATTTTACACGAGTTTGCCTTCATCACGGGATTTAGCGGTGAAAAAAAAATATCAAGAAGAAAACAGCCTGTTGCATTAAAGGCAAAAAAAGGACAGGCCTAGTAGTGGGGCTGATTCTGCTTATGCCAATAGATCTTGCTAACCTAATCAGTAGAAAAATCCTAAAATAAATTATATGTATACCAGATACATTTTTACCAGCATTTCAGGACAAGAACTGAAAACATTAAATGTACTTTCAGCAAACGAAAAAGTGTTGAACTTGAAAATTTTCCAGAATCTTTGTGATTTGAAAAAAATAGATTTTTATATTCAATTATCTTTTAATATTCGTAAGTGGTGAATCATATTATGGATCTCCGTGAGATAAGATTTGCAGTCATGTAACCCAAAATAGAGAAATTTAAGAAATTATCGTAAAGAAAGTTCGTGGTACGAGCTCCGGTAAATGAGGAGGAGCGTCGCACATAAATCATCTCCTTTGCACACAGATACGTTCACAGTCAACTAACTCCCAAGGCTCTGTGAAATGATTACCTAATTAACTAGATTTACTAAAAACCGCAGCTAGTTGCTTCTGAAACACTATAGTATAAAAACTACTGGTTTATAGTCAATTTTTAATAGGTTATTATAATCCCTAATTATTCCATGTTCTAAGTTTTACGAATATGCCAAATGGTTGCAATCACGGGTTCCAATCAATTTCCTCCAAGTAGTGTGTGTGCGTGGATAACAAATACAAACGGACACATACAACATACAATGATAAAATAAAACAATCAGAGTACACATTTAAAGTTCGATTCGACGCGAACTCGAGGTCTCTCACAGACATCACTCACGTACAAGATATCTCGGAACGATTGGGAACAGTGCAACTGCGAGTGCCATCCGCGTGCAGCCAAACATCGGCACATTTTGTTTTCTGGAAAGACTAGTACTTACTGTTGGTTTTTCTGATTTATTCTACAAAATCAATCAAGCAACTAGATCTGAGAATTCATAACACGACATTTATATCGTATCCGGTTTATACAATTTGATAACCCACTCTAGCGGGACTACCGAGCGTAAGTGTGATAAGAAAGGTACCTACCTTAGGTACGTGAGCTTAACTGATTTCTGTATACTGATTGTTAAGTAATATAATAATACATTGTGACTCTTGGTGCGTTAATGTTGTTAGTGGCACATTATGGAACGCATACATTTTTAAACTAGTATTCCATCGCAACGCTGACAGTATCGACTGTTGTATTTGTAACATTCATGAGTGGAATTCATCTAGGTCTCGTTTCAATCAGAAATGTTGAAATTTGTAACTTTTACACATGCATATTGCATAGTGCGTTAACAATAATAAATAATAATTAGAAACTGAAGTTTATTTTTTTTACTAGAAAGTGGGTATTGAGTTAATTTTATTATTTTAAGTTATTATTTTGAGTTCTTCTATAGTATAGTAACAAGAGAGCGTTTTGGTATGTTTCTGTTAATATGTTTGAGATAATGCCTAGAAATTCTGCAACTACTGTAAAAAAATCATAATTTATTCTTTCCGGATTGCAGTAGAATACATTTCATTTATTTATTATTATTATGTTCCCGTAAATTTTCCGGATTAAAAACACTGTTTTCTTTCAGGCTATAACAATTATGTGTTCTAAATATCAGCCCGATCCACTGATGCTCAATCACGTCATAACATAGGAACGAACTGGATCGAATTTTGGGACACAGTTAAATTGTAATCTGGAATAGCACATATGCTACTTCTAATAACATAACGGGAACTGGAACTGCGCGTCTAAAACCGTGGGACCGGCTCTAGTGTCATTTTTTTTTCTATTACATAGATAAATGTTTAAACTTAGGTACCCGCGGCCATATTGAAATTACGTGTTACAGACACAGATGCTTGGAGATCTCATTCTAAGCGTATTGAGCTTTATGCGGGATATCACTTTATGTTTTGACACAGATATCGGCCACACAATGTCATTGTCTTCACTAGACAATAATGTAATACCTAATATATATAGGTAATAATATTATACCCAAGTTGGATAGGTAACAAGTGACGGGATTTTTCTACGATTATTTCGCGGTTACATCACACATCAACAGCCCACTAAACGTTCCCACTGCTGGGACTCGGGGCCTTCTCTCGCAAGGAGAGAGTTAAGGCCTTAATCCACCACGCTGGCCCAGTGCGGGTTGGCGGATGACACATGACTTCGAAAGATTCTAGGTACATGTCGGTTTCCTCACGATGTTTTCCTTCACCGTTTTAAGTTAGCGGCATTACGCACATGACTTCGAAAAGACAGTGGTGCGTGTGGGGTTTGAACCCGGGGTCTCCGGATCGGCAGCCGCCGTTCTCCCGACTAGACCACCGTAACTTATACTAGACCACCGTAACTTATATTCGCGGTTAGTGTTTTATGAAACGCCTTGTACTTGTAAATTACAAAAATCTCTTCAGTAATGCAACCTAAATACTTAAGTTACAAACAAACAAAGTACCGGGTTCAGTATTTTATCAAATATTTCGTAGATCTCAATATTCAAGTACTAATAGTGGGTCAGATCACTACTATGGAAGATAGCGATCATAAATATGTAAGCTTTTGAACGATAAAAAAGATTTTTCGACTCACAGTTATTTTCAAATAAGTAAAAAATATTTTATTTGAGTAGTTTTAGCATGAAATATGTAACACGTTTTTCGTGGGTATAATAATAAATAAGGACTTATTCATGTATGGGCTATGCTATGAGTAACAGCGCCGCCAATATTCATGGAACTTTTGAGCTTTGTACGATTTTAATTAAAACCCTAATGTAAATCCCAATCAATGCTCTACAAAATTTCGCCAATCTTCTACAAAAGTTATCGTGTTCAAATTTAGAGGTAAATGAACAGATTTAAACTAAAAGTTTTCTGTGGAGTTGAAAAGAGGTTGTCTCTTTGTTAAAATAACGTTATTGTTTCCTTAAATCGCGATATCTCGTGTGTTATAAATTGTCGTAAATTTTGATGATGTGTTGCGTCGCAGTGCGGCTTGCGCAGAGTTGTGTATGGTAAAACTACGCTGCCGCGTGACTGGACTTTTGAACAGGCTTGCAGTCATTCTGGTTACACTACAAAAAACGTTTACAGCCTGTGTCCGTTCTATTGTTTCGTTGGATTGGAAATCGGTTATTCCTAGAATTCCAAATGCAATATCAGAGTTGTTTCTGTACAGGCTAGCTGAGTCCGGTCCAGTGATCATATTTCATCGTCGGAAACAATTAAGAAAATAGTTATCTACGTTACGGTTTATTGACGTTGCAACTGTAGCAATTTTTGATATTACATTCGTTTTTATTAGTACCACGGCCATTACTCTCTCCATGTGACAGAACACCCCGAGACCTATCGGTGAGAACTGCTTATACCAGTTCTACGCAATTTTTATCACCATAACCATGTATGGCAGTTAATGAAAATATTTACAAAAAGCCAAACTTAGGTTCGATTTATTGGTTTGATTTGATTCGTCTAATTATTTACTGTCTTCTATGAACAGTAATAAAGTCACTCCCGTTTCTCTATGCCCAACAAAAATGCTGCAGTATTCGTGTTTCAGTATTGCCAGCATTCCTTTTCTATATTTTCCACTTGTACCGGAAATACACAGTTGCCTCGACCTAAACCACGCAGAGGCTCGAATTATTTGAGGGGTGTTCGTGCATAATGCACGACACAGCGGGTTTCCAAAGGGCCACTCGTACACTGTACTACATACCACACATGTTTGATGCGCACTTTAACAAAACGAAATCGAAAACACAGAAGTTTGGTCTCTCATGTAAAACATAGAACATCTTTTGCGTTACTACTGTACTACTAGTTACTACGTAAATTACCGTTTAACTTTAATTTCTGTAGTGGTACATAGTTTGTAGATTCCGCCTGGGAGAGTCACATTAACTACTGATTCTAACTACAATCAGTGAATGTTACTGTGTTGCGATTTGAATGTTTCCAGATAAATTGTATGGTGTAGAGAAAAACCATTTGAAATCGCTAGGTGTCAAGCTGAGTGCAGTGCTTTGCAAACATTACTGTGTTCCGGTTTGAAGGCCAACATTTTCAGAGAAATTCTAAAGCAAATAAATGAATGGTTTGAAATCTTCGGGTGACGAGTGTGACGAGAGAGGCAATGATTCGAATTTGTGCGTGCACTGTGTTGTTGGTTAAAATCAGGAATTTGCTATAATTAAAAATAACGACCGAATACCAGTTTATTAATACTGAAAATGTATTGTCGCTATGGCCGCAGTTCTAAATAGACAAAAAGAAGAAAAACTTCCCGTGACTAAATGCTGAACTTACTCTCTGTTCGTAGCTTATGTTGTATCAATTCTTCATGATGGGTTATTTCCGCTCATTTCTACCAACTTCTTTCTTTGTAGAAACTTAACTTCTTAAGAAAAAATCACACTTGCAAAAATTTCACTCTATGGTACTCTAAAGGGTATAAATAAGATGAAGAAGATTAAGTCTTCAATAAACCGTGATAGCCCAGTAGTAAGAACGTCCGATTCATAATCGGGAGATTCGAACCTGAATTTAGCAGATAAAGATCATGAAGAAACTGACGAGTTCCAAAGACATCTTTGAAAGACATGAGCCGTTGACACGTTGACACGTGACAGCCAACAGCACTCGGCCTGGTGTATTATGGCATTGATTCTCTCCTTGTAAACGAAGACTCCGAGTCCCAGCAGTGGGATTATAAAATACACTGCAATTATGAAGCTTTTGCAATTACGTAGGTTTTGTAAACTTGAAACTTGAGACCCTGTGCTGTTAGCACTAGCCCAAAGTTCAGTGAGCATCTAAGGCCGACTGTCACAGTTCCCAAAACAATCTAGCAGTGCTGAGGGTATTAGACTAGCAGTGCTGGCTACGTAGTTCCCGTTCCCGTTATTTTCTTGGGATAACAGTAGCCCATATGTTATACGAATTGAAATTTGGAAAACAGAACATAGCAGGCTAATAATTCGTTTCGCTCCGACATGATTAAGCAACAAATTTTCGCGTTTATAATATTAGTAGGATGTAAGTTAATTCAGATTCCACCAAGAAAAACACATTTTGAAAGCGTCATATTGTTATTGTATTTTCCTATTATCCAATGCTTTAACCCAATGCTTTAAAATATAATGTATCAATGTTTAAACATGTGTACTCATCATTCGAGCGGAATTTCAATTTGCATATTTGATTGGAATCGGTATGCAATCTGGTGTCGGGCCAATAAGAAAGCACGCCACATTGCCCAAGTAATTTGTATAATAGCGTGATCTGTTTCAGATGTGCTAGCGCGAAACTGTCTGAACGTACTGGTATTACGAACAAACAGTCCATGCATTGTTTCATATTATGTTGTGATAACTTACATAATTAAACACTAGAACAATATTTTGTAGTGTCTCCTCGTTTTAAATCATTTTTGAAAAAACGGACTCGGAACTTTACATACAATTACAACTTTAACTGAAAGGAAACCAAACAAAAATGAACATAAAAGTCGATTCACAATTGGTGGAGCTATCGCATAACATGCATATTCAAAAGCATACCACCGAATTGAGAATCTCCGCCTTATAGAAGTTGGTAAATTATTTTAAAGGATTTTATACTTTAAGGGCTACAGCGGATATATTATCATCCTACATCCTACATCCTACTTACTTAATTATAAAAAAGCAGGTATTGAGAATTAGGAAATTACCTGCCTTGCTGCACTGTGCTCTTCGCCTGCAGATATTTGACGATTTATCTCTTTGTCCACTTTTTTTTATCTTCTCTGGAAACGTTTACCCTCAAATATTAACTCATTCATGCTTGTACGTGTATAATGTACATAATTGCTTAGTGGTAAAAAAAAATGTACAAGTTTTCTCTTAAGCGCATCGTTATTAGCGTACCTATTATTGTCTTCATGTACCTACTTAAAAAAAAAACTAGATTTTTTTTAGTTAAATTGACAGTAAGGTCGTATTGTTACAAAAAATAGATAGCTTGATTTACGCAGCGAGATCCACTTCACACTAGGAGATAACCAACGCGACACCGACACCGGATATCAGCATGCCGCACTGCGTCGTAGTATCCTCCCTCGAATTCACCGAAACCTACCCGGAACAATTCACGTACGTTCTATTTACATATAACAATAGCTTCCTGTTCTGTTGACGTATTCCAGAGAACATTTCAGGTTGTTATGTAAATAACTTGTATTAATTGCATGTTTGCACCCAATTTTGTCGATCGTTACCGCTAGTGGAGGTAATTGCCATCGACGCGACGCTTCAGGGATCTGATAGGCTTATTTTTGTATGCGGTCTGCGCCACTGCACAACGAATGCGTTTTTTATTTTATTTTATTCTTAGTTCGTTAAACTCGACCAGGAATCGAAGTTTCTTCCGAACCTCGTAATTTGGACCGGAACTTTGGAGTGGGGGATTCAATGAACGAAATCGTGGTTGCCAGTTTACAAAAAGAATAGAGACGCAACAATGGGCTCATTCGATTTACGCTTTATTCATTTTATTTGCTCTTCAAGACGGTTCTCCGTTTATTATCGTTATTGTTTCCCCTTTTGTTCGGTGACTGACTGGCCCTTTGAAACCGAGAAATGAGCTTGTAATAAACTTGAATGCTATCTTTGTAATTGATTTATTGCAAAGTTCGTTTTCGGTTCACGTGGTTTCTTCGGATTTTATTTTGATACGGTAATCTGCCGTAATAATACTAATGCGACAGTAACTCTGTCTGTCTGTCTCAAAATAAGACATTATGCTACTCTATAATGCGTAAAAAATGATGAAATAGGGTAAAAAAATGTGAATGTAAGTTTCTTCATTTTTTAAACTAGTTGCTTTAAACTTTTTTATTTTTGGAAATTTGTTCTTCAATCATGTAACGTGTGACCGGAAAAATCGCGGGACGCTGCTATTTTTTTACAGTATAGATACGACAAACAGGATATGTGCCTGATGGTAAGCAACATGCTTGTCCATAACAGCACAATGACACGCAGCTATTTGATCATGAAGAGTCCAGATCATTACCTAGCACCGCAATGCGCTCGTCATCCGGAGATATAAGGTGTTTTATCTCTTAGCCCAGTAATTTCTCTGGAAACATTGCCCTTCAAACCAGAACGCAGTAATGTTTGCACACTACTGTATGGCAGCAGAATAACTGCCAAAGGTGTGGTACTTCTCCAGGCGGACTCTGCAAAGAGCCCTACCACTACAAATAATATAATTTAATTTGTAATATTAGAATCTTTCGAAATCATGTGTCATCCATCAACCCGCATTGGGCTAGCGTGGTGGATTATGACGTTGACTCTCTCCTTACGAGAGAAGACCCCGAGTCCAGGCGCGGTCTCAGCGTCAAATTTTGGAGGGGGTCACCAGTCAAGAGTCTCAGATTTTGGGGGGTCACGAGTAGAAATACAATAAATCGAGTTAAGAAGACTACTAGTAGCGTCCCATTTTAATGTACCTAACGTATACGATTTTGGGGGGTCATATACCCTGTGACCCCCCCCCCCCCCCCCTGGGACCGCGCATGCCCGAGTCCCAGTAATGGATACATTTAGTGGGCTGTTTATGTGTTGTGTGTTAAGGCCTGTTTTCATTTTGATTAGTACGCGTGCGAGTGAGTAGTGCAGGTGTTGAGTGATTGGTAGCAAACACGTGTGGACACCGATTGCTTATTGCGAGTGCATAGTAATCAGTCACTCGCACTCGCAATCGCACTCGTACTCACACTCGCAATAATCAAAATGCAAACCGGCCTTTACGTCTAGGCTATGTAATTGTCGTCGAGATATGAGATGATATAACCATATTCCCTGTACTAATAGTTGTTGTATGTTGTTGCAGAGATGATGACGTGTCGGCTGGGGTCGCGGCGACTGGGCGGGTCGCGCGGCTCGCTGCAGGGCGGCGCGGGCGCCTGCTCGGCCGCCAGCGAGCTCGACCTCTCCTCGCGCACGCGCCGCGCACACAAGGCCAGGTACCCTCAGACTATACAGTTTAATAAGTACCCGAAATAATTTGTTTATTGGTAATGTGAGCCCGTGCTTGAGCAAAACGTGGCGTTAGCTGTTCTGTGTGCAGTATTTTTACAGCTGTCTACTCACTATCTATAGCAAGTATCAACAGCCAGGTAACCTTCATTTCGGAATTAACATTTTTTTAAATACCCGAAATAATTTTCATATTGTCAACTTAGGACGCGTGCCCGAGCAAACAGCAACGTTAATTGTTCTTTGTGCAGTTTTTTGCAGCTAGATCTACTCATTATCCGTAGCAAATATTAACTAGTATTTTATTTGTCGTAGATAGCTCCAAAAACTAATACATAAAGAACCGCTAACGCTAGTCGAGATCAAATTTGATAAAAAGCCACCAATCATCACGTCGTCTACTTATATAATTTTTTTTTTGTATAATTTCATTTTTTCGATATAGTTCTTCCCTAGAAGAGCCGGTGAAACTTCGTTACAGATTTTTGAAAATATAAATGAAAGGAAATGTTAGTTTTTTATTCATATTTCAAAAACGAATGGAAGCACCTTCGAACTGCTATCTAGAAAACAAAAAAAACATCAAAATCGATTCGCAATTGCGGTGCTATCACGTTACATATAAAAAGCGAATTGAGAAGCTCCGCCTTTTTTGAATTCTGTAAAAAATACAATTTCTTTCTTTAATTCTTCTAAATTTCTAGAAAATCTTTATTGGAGTTTTTCTTTTTCGTACTCAATATAATATTTAGTTAATCTCTTCATAACGAAACCACATAAATTAGAAACAATTATTGGATGCATGCCATGCAAAAGTCGCCATTATTTGGATTTTGTTCTTACACTAACGGATAGGCAAATTACGAGTAAAAGATTTCTTAAAAATCTCTTGCTCTGTCTTGGGGTGTGCGAAGAGGAAAGAAATGTTCATATCATTAGTGTAATTCGGTAAACCGGTACTAATTGATCAAAATAAATACATACTCATATCTTTTGGTCATGTCATGCCATTTACTCAGGGTCTGGCCTTAATTCTAATAAATGATTTTTAATGCGCGTATGTACATTAATATATACATATATACATTTGACCACAAAAAAATCTATATTGGAAGATACTTTGAATCTTCGACGAATTATGGATGATGCTTTCAGTCATCAAAATGTTTTAGAAACCAAAACTAAACCCGTAAAACAACATTCATTTTTTCGAAATAGTTCTTCCCTAGACGAGCCGGTGAAACTTCGTTACAGATTTTTGAAAATATAAATTCACGTGTATTTTTCCGACGACGTCCTCGGTAATTGGCGTTTGTTAGCCCGGGGCGGTTCGCTCCGATCACCTTCGGCTCAATAAACACGTCGCCCGTTATTTGATTCAGTTCAAATATGGGCGGCGTTTTCACCAAGAAATACACGCGCTTTCTTCGTGGCCAACGCTGTGTGCATTTATGATGTTTTTGGTTCAACAAAGTCTTTATTCATCTCCGTTCTGCTGAATTATACTGATTGACCTTATACTAGTTGAAGTTTAATCCAAAATCATTCACGACTGTTTACATTTTTTGGTCTATTATTTAGAAATATTTCGATCGTCTAAGTAGATAACTTTTAGATGGTGTTTGTTGTATTAATTATCAGGTAATTAATCATTTTTAATGTGATTAATAGATATGTAAGTTGTATGCCATGACGTATAATCGGTTATTAGACTTACTCATTTCAAAATTTGCTTATTTTAGGGCTAGAAGATGTTTGCGTGAAAAAGTGTCAACAATTTTTTATTTAATTAGGCGTACTTTTTATATACCTTATTCCATATTAGGTAATAATTTAAGGATTGTTTGTAAATTATTGCTAAATGGTTTGTTTGACCACACCCCAAAAAATCACATAAAAGTACATATGTACATCTTGTTTGAATAGTTATTTATTATTTTGTGCTCGTTATTTATGATAGGTATTCGGTTTCATCCTCAACACCAATATTTGGTTTCCAGCTTTGCGTTAGATCTGATATCCATTTTGGACCGTGTGCAATCCGAGCAAACCTATCATACGAGGAAACCCTTGCAGTGGTTTGTTATTGGAAAACTAAACATGCCAAAGTTTTGCTAAAATCAGCTTCATACCTTACCGAATAAATCTGCATAGTTTTGATTTTAAATAAATAAAAAATAGCAATTTTATAAATAACTGCCAGTCCCAATTTCAAGTGCGAGTGAAATGTATTACAATCGTACATAGTGGATTAACAATATAGCCTATGTTACGCAGACATAACGAAGCTTTGTACAAAAATTGATAGAAATATTTTTTGAAATCAGCCGAATAGTTCTTGTGTTAATTCATTGGAAAAATACAAATCTTTCGTCAATATCATGTTAATAAAGATTAAATATACATATATACTACAACTTTAAGATCATCTTATTCTGCAGAAATCTGACGCGAAAATAAATTAATTGGTATGGCAACCTTGATTAAATGGTGCTTATAATAGCTAAACTGGACTATTATCGTCGATAAATTGGCTTTACTAAAGATATGCTAATCTTTACCGAAAATTGCTTGGTCTACGAGCAAAACTGGAATCTGTCAAGCCGTACAGCTATAAAAAAGATATATCGGCCTCATAATATTTGCTGGCGAGTCGGGTTAAGGGCTCATTTTTTTAACTATACGACACGAAAGTTATGAGGATATGTGGAACTAGTTGAGGTTAAAGGAAAATAAATTTGCCAAATATGTTTTATATATTGTTTTTTAGCGTGGTATCAGGACGTAATCTCTATGTAAAGCTTACATTAATATGTATTAGGAGGATTTTAAAAAGCCGTGAAGGCTGAGTGGCGCAAACGTCTGTTTTTATAACGTGAGGTTGTAAGTTTGATTCTGAATTACGCCTTTGACTTTTATTCAAGTGAATACCTCAAAGTTTAGTACTACTGGCTTTAGTGGTGAAGGCGAACATCGCGAAGAAACCGGCATGTTTCAAGAAATATATCTTTCGAAGACATACGTCGTCACTCAGCCTGTCTCACTTGGCTTGCTTGGTAGATAATCGCTTCGACTCTCTCATTGTGAGAGAAGCTGAGTTCCAGGTGTAGGAACATTAAGTGGGCTGCTTATGTAAAAGAGATAATAGCTGTATTATTTCACAAGTTGGATTAAATTGCACTTACATATTGACTTGGTGAAGAGTTTACTGGAAACATGGAAGTACCACACCTTTATTGCCAGTTATTCTACCGCTAAGCAGTAATGTGCAAACATTACTAATACATCATTTCATGAAAATCGTTCCAGCCGTTTCCGATATTCAGATTCTACACATATATACAAGAATTGCTCGTTTAAAGGTATAAGATAACATGATACTATTTTACACTAGGCCGATGCAGAGACACGTGAAAATAACCAAACACTTTTAAAAACACACAACCATTCATACCTCTATACCTAATATCAGAATGATGTCAGATTCCGTTATTAAACCTGTGAATAATTAGACAATGAGAATAAAATGACACAAGTTTTTAAGGTTCAGTTTTTAGGTTTTTATAGTAAAAACCCAAAAACCTGAACGGCAGGACTTTTCGCAGAGTATCCATGGGAAATACCAAAGCCTACTTTACCAGTAATATACCGCTATTTAACGGTGATAAATACGCATTACTTAGGCCCGGCTTGAAGGGCAATGTTTCCATAGAAATCATCGGGAAAAGAGAAAATATTCTTATGTCTCTTGATGACGAGTGTGACGCATTGCTAGTCTAGGACTAGGACTAGGACTCTTTATGTCCAAAAAGCTGCGTGGCACTTTTTTTTTTTTAAATTAAAGAGTGACGAGACGAGCAAGACATGTGCTTGATGGTAAGCAACATAACAACACAGTAACACACAGCTTTTGGAACATGAAGAGTCCAAATCATTACCTAGCACTGCATTGCGCTCGTCACCCAGAAATCTAAGATATTATATCTCTTAGCCCAGTAATTTCTCGGGAAACATTGCCCTTCAAACCGGAACACAATAACGCTTACGCATTACTGCTTGGCGGTAGAATAACTGGCAAAGGTGTGGTATTTACCCAGAAGGACTCTGCCAAGAGTCCTACCACTACTATTTTATCAGCTGGCGTGTTGCTTACCATCAGGCGCATCTCTTACTCGCGCTGTCACTCTTTATTATAAGAAATCCCAGCATTCACATTTGCTATTGTATTCTAACTGCATATTTATGACACATCAACTCAAAATTCCAAATTTTATATGTGAAAATTTCTTGTTCTACCACGTCGCAACGCCAGAAAGGATCGGTTCGAAAATTTAAAACTGTTAAGGCCTATTTAAACTGAACGAACATAGAGCTAGAGCTGGAACAAGAGCATGCTTTCTCGATCTTTTAGCGTAAACGAAAGATCGTTCTTAGCGTTTTCCATGTTATATATACCATAGAACCTTTGCGAACGCAAACAAAACAACGAAAGAATGCTCTACGTTTGTTTACACCAAATGAATTTGATACAGTGGGGGATAGAATGAGCATTCGCTCGTCTGATGTAAATCGGCCTTTAGATTATTGCCTACTAGCATAGCAATGTGCTACTAGCACATAAGCTCCTTTATGTAGCGGGAAAATACCAAAATACTATGCGGATAAACCACAGGTCGCTGCTAGTTCGATACAAACACTCGTTGCCAAACTCGACCGTTTAAAGGTTATCAAAACATGCGCCAAAAAATAATTTATTTGAGGTGGTTAAACGCGACGTCGCCATTAAGCGTCAGAAGTGATTCGAGGACCGGCCTGTTGTTTGGGCAGGACGAGAGCCCTTTTCTTGAGTGTCGCTTTAATCACGAGTACGAGCGAGATGAGCCCACAGTGGGCTCACGGAAAAGACTTACGTAACTTTATGATATTGTTTTTGTTAAATGAAATAACGGAGTTGAAATACTGTGACGCTGTGTGGCGTTTTAACAGTGCTCTTAGGTTGAAGGGTTGAAGCCGTGGTGCCTAAGTGGTGATAATGTCTGATGTAACAATTGAAACATAGAGTCTAATTCTGTCAACGCCTCTTAACGTTGTAGGGGTAGGGCTCTTTGCAGAGTCCGCCTGGGGAAGTACAACATATTTGCCGGTTATTCTACAGGCAAGCAGAAATGTGAAAACATTGCAGTGTTCCGATTTGAAGTGCAATGTTTCCAGTGAAATTGCAGGACATAGAGATAAAATATCTTATATCTAAGATGACGAGCGCAGTGCAGGGCTAGGTAACGATTTGGACTCTTTATGTTCCAATGGCTGCGAGTTACTATTCTGTTATGATCAGGCATGTTGCTTAACATCAGGCACATGTTCTGCTCGTCTCGTCACTTTTTTATTAATTAAAAAAAACTCATCTACGAATAAAAAACCGATAATGTAGATTAGCTACGGATAGACATATTATGTACGTATACTTTCTATTTTTAACCGACTTCAAAAAAGGAAGAGGTTCTCAATTCGGTTGTATGTTTTTTAGTATGTATGTGTTACGCGGTAGCGCCGCCGATTGTGAATAGATTTTGATGGTTCTTTTTTTGTTTGGTAGATCATACTTTAGAGGTAGTACCATGTTAATGTTATCGAAATCAGTGTTGTGGTTTTAAAATCAAATATGAACAAAAACTAAGATTTGCTTTCATTTATCAATTTCATGCATTTAGACGATATATAGTATAACTAGCTGACCCCGCAAACGTTGTTTTGCCTTAGTGAACAACCCTTGTCACTTAGGGGTATGAAAAATAGCTAGTAGCCGATTCTCATACCTACAGAATATGCATATAAAATTTGGTTTAAATCAGTAAAGCCGTTTCGGAGGAGTAAGGAAACAAACACTGTGACACGAGAATTTTATATATAAGATGTATGTAGTGATAGATTCTTATGAAAATTGGTCGAGTGTCTAAACTTCATTTTAAACTGACGTCGGTTTTTGTTTTTCGGAGATTTTTTTTCTCTACTAATATTATAAAGAGGAAAGATTTGTTTGTTTGTTTGTTTGTTTGTAATGAATAGGCTCCGAAACTACTGTACCGATTTTAAAAATTCTTTCACCTTTGGAAAGCTACATTATTCCCGAGTAACATAGGCTACGGCAGATGGCGCTGCAGTTGATATCTAGGTTATTATTCGAGCGAAGCCGGAGCGGGCCGCTAGTTTTTTATATATCTATTCAAGACCATACTGTGGATGTAAAATTATCACCTAAAGTCAAGCACTCCGACTATTGTATTCCTTATTCTGAGACTCCGACCAACTATTCTGTCAAGCATCACAAAAATATTATAAATGAAGAATAAAGTCCATAACGTGTCCGTGCTTTAGCCTCTCGCTAAACGCCTCTAAACCACAAGAGATTATGTGGGTTAGGCACCTACAACGCATCGTTTTAATAGGGTTGCCGCTTATTACGGACTAATCATGCTATGTTCCGTTAAGTTTTACCCGAAAATTGGCCATCTTCGTTAGTAGTATCAGTTTGACAAGAATACAACGAAAATGTGCGAACATTTCTATCCCACTAAAATTGTTTTTCTTTTCCTCATCATAACGGGAAGATAGTTTTGTCATTGAATTACTTTATTGGGACAGTTACAAAGGTCCAGTTACCGAAAATCAGTGGACTAGAGCTCTAAGCAACAACCCGGAAAATTAAACCAGAAAACGTCTGTAACGTACCCGGCCTAATAACCCCGACCCTACTCTAATAATAAAAGTCCGGGATCGGTTTTACAACAGATCAAGAAACCAAGCAGATGGGTTTTAGTTCAATAGAATAGCAAACGTTGCCGCAATACTGCGGCCGTAAAAGATACTGATCGCTGTTCTAAAATTCAATAAATATCTGAGAAAGCATTTCGTAGCAGCCCTGGTAGATGAGTTGGAGCGTTCAGCGCCGCAATCGAAGCGATCGCATTTTTGAGCGCTTTATATCTCATTTTGCTGCGCGACAGCTCGGTGGCGGTGGAAACCCGCCTTTAAGCCTTTCCCACACCGGTGCGATTATCGTCTATAGAAATACTTTACGACAGTTCTTTTTATGAACTTGCCAACCACAGGCCGTAATTTAAAAATGAAAACAATTGCGGGTGAAATTGTGATAATGGATGTTTTGCAAACTTTAGCTTGAAATTTTACATAACTAAGTATGTATATAACAAATTACGTACCTGTATAATTTTTTAATTATAAATAAATATTGGTGAACAATTCACACACAACACCATCTGACCCCAAACTAAGCAAATTGTGTATGATGGCGGCCAGATAGCTGATATTATACTTTATATAGTTTTAAATTCATACTTATTATACATAGAAACACCCAGACACAGTGCGAACATTTGAATATTTACATCACAAATATTTGCATTGGGTGGGAATCGAACCCTCGACCCTCGGCATCGCAGGCAGAGCTATTAGCCACTAAGCCACGAGGCCAGATTGCTTACTAATTCTTAAGTATTATTTAATTTAGTATCAAAGAGGTATAATGTGCACTGAGACATATAATTTTCAGTGAGGTGACATTGCCAAAAATTAATTTCTGTCGGTCGCTATCCGTTTCAAGCTAATAAAGCTTCAAGCGATTCCGGTTCTGATGCGGTTATCGACTCTATTCTGTTTCAATTGAAACTGTTTTATCGCAGCTTTTGACTTCTTTGATTGCCTATTTGAAAGTATCTGGATATATCCAGCTTTAGTCAGCTTTTTTTTTTTTTTTTATAGCATAGAGTGACGAGACGAGCAGGTCATGTGCCTGATGGTAAGCAACATGCCTGCCACATAACAGCACAGTAACACGCAGCTATTGAAACATGATAGTCCAAATCATTACCTAGCACTGCACTGCGCTCGTCACCCAGAGATCTAAGATATTATGTCTCTAAGCCCTGTAATTTCTCTGGAATTTAATTTAATTTTATTATGAATTTCATGTTATGTATGTCTAAAAACGTGTTAGTTTCGTGGCGAAACTTATAAGTTTAGGTACATCTACCATGTGCAGTCGTCTTTTCTGTATAATAGGTACCTACAGTGTGATAGGACGAGCAAAATATACGCTTGATGGTGAGGAACTCGCCTACCCGTAACACCACAGTACCCACTCATTGCATTATACTCGTTACTCCAACATATAAAATGACAAATCTTTGCGTTGTGATTTCTCTGGCAACATTTCCTTTTAAACTGGAACAGAGTAATGCTTGCACCATACTGCTTGGCGGTAGAACGACAGGTAAATATGTGGTATTACCCCGGGCGGATTCTGATAAAAAGAACCATAACACTAGATATTCGAATTGATGATCTCACTTTTGCTTTTATAGTTCTCGCTGTTATTATCCTATGAGCTGGGAAAGTTAGAAATAAAACAGCCTCCGCGTGCAATTAAATCAACCTTTGTCTGCTCTATAAATAGATTTAATAACGACATTTGCTGAAAGAAATTAGACGCGTCATAGCTATTTTATTACAGCAGAACACTTCAGTTTATCTGAGAAGAAATAAACTAACGCTAAGATTACCAGTAAACTTAGCACTTTTACTACCTGTCTCACAATAGAATAGCTGGATGGATTGTTTGTAGCTAGAATTGCATTTCGAGTATTTTTCTTTGTATAGAACCTTGAACAGGTCGTTTCTTGATTTATTACGACCATTCTAGTATGGCGGACTTCTATAGCTTGAAAAATAACAGATATGAAAATTGTTTTAAATCGTTGTGCCCGATCACTATCTTGTCTGATATTAGGCGATAGTGCAGTCTTCGATTAAACGCGTTTACCTAGAAGAAACCGATTCACTCCGACAAGGCTGATCGTTTAACGAAAGTGGCTCAAACCTCTTAACGTTAGACATTAAACTATACCGCTGTTCACGTTATGGTATGTTTTCATAGGAAATTGAATACACCTACAGCTACATACATTCCATTTGATGTAGTATTTTTCACATGTCATGCCCACATCCTACACTTTCCTCCACTTTTATAATCGTAAACAGACTGACTAATGAAACAGACTGAAAGACGTTTGCATTTTATTTACGGGAAGTATTTTACATTTGTGGTTTCTTGTCACTTTAACGTTTCATTCGGTTGAAAATAGTTTTGAAAAAAAAAACATTTTCCGTGACGTCTATTCTTTATACTGTAGTTGTCTGGATTTACCGTATCCTGATTTACCGTACCTTTAGAATAGAATAGATTTTTTTTATTAACATACTTAAACAATCCATTAACATTATTCAGTCTAAGATATTGTTAGACAATGAATAACAGCGCTTAAGATATGTCTCGTCATAAAGTATAAACAACTAAAATAATACAAAATAATTATCACAAGATTGCTGTAAAGGGGCAATATAAATAGCTAGCGGCAAAACATAAAAATTATAAATGAATGTATGGATATATTAACAAAATCATTATAGGCATAGTTATTTCAAAATATTAAGCTTGGATGTCATATTCATCATAATTAAAATTTAAATACTCTTTTATGCTGTACAGTGTTCTCTTTAATAGAAGTTTCTTGACTTTAATAATAAACGATGTTTCATTGGTGATAAGTTTGAAACTCTCGGGCAGTTTATTATATAAAATACGTCCCATCTGTAATGGTGATTTTCTCGCTATAGCTAGTTTAAATGTAAAGACTAGGTTCATACAAAACCTAATTCAGTTTCGGGGCATGTCCACTACGATTGCAAACAAACTTGCAATCCGTGTGCATTCACGTGCCACATGCAAGCGCTGTCTTTTGTAGATATTCTTGTACATACACTATAGCCAATTTATTCAGTTACACAACTCCCTCCCTCCACAGACGAAACATTTTGGGGATTTTTATGTTAGGAAATTCTCTTTCACCTGTAATCCTTCCCAAATTAACTGCAGGCTGTAAATATCGAAATAATGAATGAAAAACGTAAATTAATGCTTACCATCATATATGTGGTCCTTAAAATCTTTCTTTCCTTATAAATAGTTTATTTTTATTTTGTCTTTGGGTGATTTGAGGAACAATCTATTCACAAGAGAAGTAGGTAATTGTCAAATATTACTGCTGAATAAAGTTTGTTATCAATTGATAGGAGTATGTATTAAAACAGTGTATTTACTTGGAGCATATAAAACTACAGAAAATGAGTAGTTAAAATAGTATTTTTGGCGTAGATCAAAAGTACTGAGTGAAAGTAGTGAAACACTCTTGCTGGTTTAAGTTGGTTTTCAAATAATGGACGAAAGTGTCGAAAAGTGCAAAAGCATTAATCTGCTGAACTGCTGCTGCTACTTGATATTGCTAAGTTAAGCTGGTCATCAAATAGCTGATAAAATTATTAAACACAATATTCACTCATAGAGCGTGATGACGCGTTTAGGGCTGTGACAAATCAATCTTTGAAAATATTTGGTTTTGTTTATTTATTATATTATTATCAACATTATTAAGTATCAGCAACATTATTAAAACATAATTATTAATTATATACAATTCTTAAGTATTGACAATCATTGTATGTAGCAATAAAATAATATCAAAACATGCGTCAAACGTCAACCGTGAACGGCGCTCCCAAATTGCTAACATGGTCGTGTTTGCAACTTGGGAGCGCGCTTCGCATGTTGCGCCCCACTCGATTGCTCCGTCTAGACGTCTTCGTTGAACTGTTGTATGACTTACTAAGCTCTGTATTAAAGTAGTGTATTTTTTGCAGATTAAAACTACTGAGTGCGAGTGGCGAAGCGCCCCTGCTGGGCGGGTGGCGGAGCACGCCGCATACGCCGCACGCGCCCGCCACGCCCGCGCCGCACCTCTCACAAAACCACCTCGCACCTCCTCATAACAACGCTACTGACAGGTACGAATACATATTATAGTTTTTTTATATTTAACTTAACCACTCCACAGACTCCAGGGTCCGTGACCGTGACGTTGTCATTATAATAATCTTTTTAGGGTTCCGTAAAACGTAAAAACGGAACCCTTATAGATTCGTCATGTCTGTCTGTCTGTCTGTCTGTCTGTCTGTCCGTCCGTATGTCACAGCCACTTTTTGCCGAAACTATGAGAACTACACTGTTGAAACTTGGTATGTAGATGTATTCTGTGAACCACATTAAGATTTTTACAAAAGTTTAAAAAAAAAAAAAAAATTGGGGTGCCCCCCATACTGAGAACTGAAACTCAATATTTTTTTTTTCATCAAACCTACATGTGTGGGGTGTCTATCGATAGGTCTTCGAAAATGATATTGAGGTTTCTAATATAATTTTTGTCTACACTGAATAATTTGCGCGAGAGACACTTCCAAAGTGGTAAAATGTGTGTCCCCCCCCCTCTAACTTCTAAAGTAAGACAATGAAAAATCTAAAAAAATATATGATGTACATTACCATGTAATCTACCAACGAAAATTAGTTTGAACTCGATCTGATGAGTAGTTTTTTTTTAGTACGTCATAAATACACTATTATTAAAACTTCGATCAAAGTTACAACGAACTACAAGAACTATGTGTACTATGTATATTATGCTACTTGCTGCAACGGAACCCTTCATGGGCGAGTCCAACTCGCACTTGGCTACTTTATTTATTTAGGTACATCCTTATTCTAAGAGGTACATAGTTCTTGGATTAGGCGAAGGAGAGGAAGATAAGGGGAGGGGGAGGAATACATATAGTTAGAATGTTTAGGTTAGTAGGACCCATCGATTTTAGCCCAAAAGGTACACACTAGAGGCCATCTGAGCTCAACAGTCAAGTCATAGGTCCCTTTAAATGCACGTATAGAAGGTAAGTCGTAGAGGCTACCTGAAGCTTGCTGCGATAAGTAGATTAACCAAAACGAAAGAACGCCACCATGACGGGTTAAGAAGCTACTCGTAAATGCGTCATATTTGACGATTAGCGCCAAGGGATATTTTAAAGTAGGCCTTTCAAAAACTGTTAATGGAAAATAAGTTTTAAGTGCAACAAATATTCACAAACTATTATTTTCAGATATTTTAAAAAATATTATTAAACATTCCCAAAAAATACTATTGATACTGCTTTGATTTTGACCTTTATTTCCGAATCAAATCAGACAGAGACACAGAGAGACCCATAGAAAATCCTATAACTGTTTAGTTAGGTGAATTGGAGTAGGTCGGCTATGAAAAGATTTTAGTGAGTTTTTATGGAAGATATTATTTAAATAAATAAATTGAACAATTAGTCCTGTCGTGTAAAATAAAAGTGGCCAAGTGCGAGTCGGAATCGCCCATTAAGGGTACCGTAGCAGCAAGAAACATGATACGTAAGTTCTTGTAGTTCGCTGTAACTTTGAGCGATGTTTTAATAATAGTGTATATGTTATTTGACGTATTAAAAATAAACTACTAACTAGATTAAGTTCAAACCAATTTTCGGTGTAAGTTTCCATGGCGTTGCACGGTGTACATTACATATTTTTATAATTTTCTTATTTTAGAAGTTACAGGGTGCAGACACACATTTTATCACTTTGGAAGTATCTCTCGAGCAAAATATTCAGTATTGAAAAAAAAATATTTTAGAAATCTAAACATCATTTTTAAAGACCTATCCATAGACAATCCACACGTATGAGTTTGATGAAAAAAATAATTGGGTTTCAGTTCTAAGCCTGGAACACCCTCAATTTTTTTTGTTTTTTTTTATATTTGTATTTAAAAACCTTAATGCGGTTCACAGAATATAATAATAATACATCTACTTACCAAGTTTCAACTGTAAAGTTCTTATACTTAGTTTCGGAAAAAATGGCTGTGACATACGGACAGACATACAGAAATGACGAATCCATAATTCCGTCTTTACGTTTTACGGAACCCTAAAAAGTAAAACATTTAGAGAAATAGACGGGCCCCTAATCACCTTCTACTGTGTAGCCAGGGTCTTCCGGATTGATTAGCTAGTAAATTGTATGTATAAGGTTACGTCGAAGTTACACATTATTTAGTCAGGAGTTAAATAGGCCATACGTCGTACGTTGGAAAATTCGTCTGAAAATGTTCTCTCCTCTCATCACACAACCAACTAATTAGATCGGCGGAATCCCCTTCGTACTCGAAATATGTATTTTAATAACGCCCCTACCTGTGCTGAACTGATAATAATGACAGCCATTTAGCATTTATTATATCTCCCTATTGTGCGATACAATAATGGATATAATGAAAATAATGCTCCAGCGTTATCGTCCTATTATCCAGAATGATATTATTGTTCATTGTTAAGGTGAGGTTAGTCTGCGTTAATTCGTATCTCCATATCCGAAACGTATGAATGTGGCGTATTGCGAGATAAAAATGTTAATAGGGCATGTCGGTCGCTGATAATATTGTAGTTTGGTTCGGGTTGGAATTGTACCGAATTTAATTTTGGCTAAAGGATTTGGTCTAAGAGTCCACCAGGACCACCAGACACTTTACTTTATAAGTGATAAAATGGGGGCCTTCAGCTAGTGTTCATATTTCATTAACCTTGAATGCCAGTATATTCGCTGTGTTAGTGGGGTGGCTATTAAATTTAACAGATATCTACCTGCTGAAGTAATATCGAAATCTGAGTTTTTTTTTAAATTCTAAACGTTGTTTTTTTAAACATTCCACAATACAACGTAAACAGCCCACTAAATGTTCCTCCCACTGCTGGGGCCTTCTTTCGCAAGGAGAGAGTCAGGGCCATAATGCACCACGCTGGCCCAACGCGGATTGGTGGATGACACATGACCTCGAAAGATTCTAGGCACATGCCGATTTCATCGCGATGTTTTCCTTTACCGTTTTTTTAAGATAGCGGTATTACCCACATTACTTTGAAAAGACAGTGGTGCGCGTAGGATTTAAGCCCGGGGTTTCCGGATCGGCAGGCGCCGTTCTCCCGACTAGACCAGCCGTAACTTCACATTCCACAATAAATAGTATAAAATTATCTTATTCATTGTCAGACACTTTCCGCTAGCCATTGTTTCCACCAGACACTTTAAAGCTCTACAAAAGTAATATGTGTATTCATATTGCAACAACAAATAAAATAAAATTGGCCAAGTGCGAGTTAAACTCGCCCATGAAAGGCACCACAGCAGCAAGTAGCTTAATTCAAAAATTCTTTTAGTTTGTTGTAACTTTGATCGATGTTTTCAAATGACGATTACAAATAACGACTTTCTAGATCTTGTTCAAACCAATTTTTGGTGGAAGTTTGCATGTACATCATATCTTTTTTCAGTTTTGTCATTTTCTTATTTTAAGAAGTTACAGTATAGTTCTTAAGGGTATAGTTATTATACTCGTAGTTTCGGAGAAAAGTGGCTATGACATACGGACGGCCGGACAGACAGAGACGAATCTTTAAGGGTCCCGTATTTTGCCATTTGGCTACAGCACCCTAAAAATCCTTTTCACTTGTTTTTCAAAACTTAATAATTTGCAAACGTATGTATATTCAATTAGTAAGTAATGAAATTGACTTTTCGGTTAAATTGTTAAATGAATACCTACATGTATACGCTATGGTGTAATAAACAGCGTAACTAGCTAACGCAATAAAATAAGCAGCTTTACTAGCTAAAGTAATCAAATAAACGCATGCGATCCCCGATCCTTTAATCCTGGGGATGAAATTGAGACTCGTATATAACCGCCCGAAGTTCGAATTATTGGTTAATTAATTCGAACTGCGTTAGATTCCAAATTTGTTTGGGGCATAACGGTTTTATTAAATTTTCGACGAACCCGAGTCAGTAATTAGCTCATCGTAAACATAATATTACCGTCATGTCCATGTGGGCCAATGACATGGGTCTGGTAGATAGAATTAAATAAAAATGCGGTCCCTGTCTCATCTCTGATACAAAATTTAGATTATTTGTCTAAAAATGTATACCTAATTATAAATGTCATTAAATGTTACATTCCTTAAAAGCTGCAAAATGTACCTACTTACCATTCAGCGTCAGTTTTACTCTGTATTCTACTTGAAATGGCGAAAAAATCAACAGTGCCTCATAAAATGATTCCGAAGAGCGTTTTTGTAATGGGTTCGATTTCTATAAAGCCGTGTGGCCACTAAGTTTTTTTAAATTATTATGAGTACCTACGATGTTTCATTTTCAACTTACTTAATCTAGGTCTTGTATGTATGTAGCTATTGTAGGTATAGGAGATACCTATAGGATAGATAGGTTGGGATGTAATTATGTGTATCAACTCTATTTCCATCGTCCTGGGAAAAATAGTAGCTTAAACAAGCAACCGGTGGAATACGTAGTCACACATATCCTTTTATAGCGCTTGGATCTCGTGATGCAAGTGAGAACCTGCAAGTCAATACGGCATCGAAATACTTCTTTACCACTTGTTCCTACTTACTTTTCGATTTGACAATAGCGCCTGATTAGGTAGACTAAATAGGATAAATTACTCAACGTGCAATCTCAATGCGAGCTAATTTAGTATTATAATAGTAAAATATAAATTCTTACCGTCTAAACAAGTTAAATATTGTTCAGCGGTTCGATTTAACAAGATATCTAGTGTGCTAAATAATTATGCGAAACTCTTCAAGGAGAAGCCTATCTGAAGTTGTTAGACTCCACGCCTGAGTCGGAAACTCTTCTGAATAAGACATAGATAGGATAAAGTTTTAACAAGAGTATTGCGAAGCTGGCGCATCGTGTGTGGATCATTCTGTCGGCTGGAACGATGTTGCTTTTAGAGGCTGCGCCATCGTTCATATCCGTCGACGAGTAGCGCCACTCTCGCATAAAATTATGATATTTGAAAGAAGTCCTATATAAGTAGCGCAGTCAAACGTTTTTGCAACTAAAGGTCCAGAAGGTGGCGCAGACTCTATGTAGTAGCTTGCTCTTTTACCGGTGAGGGCAAGTAAGCTAATTGGCGCGTCTGTTATCGGCAGAAGTTCGCAACTTAACACGCATAGGCAAAGTTTGGTGATGAATGTGATTGTGTTACTGTAAGGGAATAAAAATATTTATGCAGTCATAGCTATGAATGTATATGGTGCTGTGAGACGGAAGTTTTATTATTTAGGGAATAATATCCTATTGTAGTGGATTGCTTGGAAACTTTCAGTTTTGGATGGATACTTCTTATATAGTTTAATAAAATTAAAATACTTAATACAAATATGTCAGTGCACTACCAACCATTTCGTTGCTAATCTTTTCAATACTCATATGCAAAGATTTCAGTCTTTGTTCCTTATTTGTTTTTTTTTAATAACTAGTGACAATACGAGCAGAACATGTGCCTGATGGCAAGCAACATGCCTGCCACATAACAGCACAGTGACACGCAGCTATTGGAACGTGAAGAGTCCAAATCATTACCTAGCACTGCGCTGCGCTCGCCACCCAGAGATCTAAGTTGTTATATCTCTAAACCCTGTAATTTATCTGGTAACATTGCCCTTCAAACTGGAACACAGTAATGTTTGCACATTACTGCTTGGCGGTAGAATAACTGGCAAAGGTGTGGTACTTCTCCAGGCGGACTCTGCCAAGAGTCCTACCACTACAAAAATTTGTACAGCCAAAGAGTGAAATTAGGGCCGACTTCACTGTTTCCTGAGAATTATTTAATTTAGAACTTTTCAAAGTCACAGTGAATAGATGTTTCTACATATATTGGTTACGCCTACACTATAGCTTGATGAGTTGGTGGTCAAACGAAGACTTTTGTATTTTATTTACACACTCGGTGTACCCGCTGTTTCACCCGCGTTTTAAGGATTTTCTTTTTTTCACGGAACCCTAATGATTATCCTCAAATAAGAGTAGCCTATGTCATGCCTTAGAACATCATCTATTGGTTAGTGAAAGTCCCATCGTAATCGATCCAGCCGTTTCGGAGATTAGCTGGAACAAACAGACAGACACAAAAATTAAAAATAGTTTTTTAGATACCTAGGCATAGGTACCGTATTATAAAATACTTTCATTTGAATTCGGTAAAAAGCTGTTAATTTGATATTACGTACAGACACTAATTTTATTTATTTGTATCATGCATCATGTAGAATCTACATGTAGATCGTAGACCGCATCGTCGCTTAACATCGGGCGAGATGGTGGACAAGTGTAAACCTATAAAAGTAAAAAAAAAGTAAAAGTATAAAAGTAAAGAAAGGGTATTCAAGACTGACACAGATACAACATGAACATTTTAGACCACACGGGCGAAGCACAAATATAGCTAGATTTATATAGATAACATTGAATAGCGAAGGGATGTTTCGTTTACAGCGCCTCGGTTCCCGGGAAGACCAACTCAGGTAATTGGCGGCCCCGTTATTGACTGTGGTTCCGAAGTTAACGCCTAGGGAAGTCGACTTCTTGGTACCAAACTTACTGCTTGCATTGGAAAGTCAACTGGACTTGCTATATTTAGGCTTAGTTTACCACAAATACGGAAACTTATTTGCAGGCAAACTTAGTTTGTCGCCACTAATATTTGTAAAGTATTGTTTATTAGCGGTCCATCCCGGCTTCGCCCGTGGTATAATAATTATAACCTATAGCACTCAAGGATTAAGTACATATCCAATGGTGAAAGGATCTTTGAAATCGGTCCAGTAGTTCCTGAGATTAGCGCGTTCAAATAAAAAAGCTCTTTAGCACTAAATTATTATTAGTATAGATTCATAAGTAATCTAGCTGAACATACTACTTCTTTTCGTATAGGCAGGTTTTGGGAGTTAAGTTCAAAGTAAAACCATTTCGATTACAAAGTGATTTTGATAAATTTTGAAAATTTTGGCTAAAGGTGGGTGACTAAAGGTGGCTAAATGCGGAGGTTTGGAAGTTACATGTTTTACTTATGTTTGTTTTTATGTTCGTCAATCATAAAACTAATGTAGCTTGTTTGTTTGAACAAATATTACTTCAAGTTAGCTTCATTGTATAACATACGAGTATTCTTTATCCGCATACTACGGGTACGCTTACGCATGGCTACGGTACGGAATTGTTATGTGGGGTCACAGCACCGATGCTAACGCTCTATTTATAGGACAAAATAAATGCCTTAGAATAATAGCGAACATTAAACAAAGAAATAGCTGTAGACCTCATTTTATTAAAGAAAAAGTTTTGACCCTACCTTCCCTCTATAATCTATATACTTGAAACCGTTGTTTGTAAGGAAAAATTTAAAACTTTTTAACTTCGACAGCAATAAACGCCGCCAAACGAAACTAGCTCTACCTGTTCCCAACCTCGAGTTATTCAAATCCAGTCCTGACTACCGTTGCGTCAGAATTTACAATAAATTACCTGAAACTTTTAAAAATATCAATGAAAACAGCATTTAAAAAAAAGAAATAAAGTCCAAACTTATTGAAAAAGGTTACTGCAACATACAAGAGTTTATGGAAGATAGATGGTAGATATCATTAATTTATAAATGTACTAGCTGACCCCGCAAACGTTGTTTTGCCTTAGTGAACAACCCTTGTCACTTAGGGGTATGAAAAATAGCTAGTAGCCGATTCTCATACCTACAGAATATGCATATAAAATTTGGTTAAAATCAGTAAAGCCGTTTCGGAGGAGTAAGGAAACAAACACTGTGACACGAGAATTTTATATATAAGATAAATAGTATTTTTTTATTCTAGACCTTCTTGTAACATTTTCTTTGTATGACCTCATAAAATGCTCAAATACAAATTATAATTACACCTCTTGGGACGAAACTGTGTAGTCGTCCTGTTTTGCAACACCCTAACAGGGTCTTTGTACACATAGTTATATATTTTAGTTATAAGATCTATAGATATATGTATGTACACTGTGCAATTAAATAAATAAATAAACTTTATTGATTACCGCTGGTTCCGTTCGTTCTCCTCTAATTTATGAAAACACTGTATTTCAATTCCGTACAAAACAGTACCCATCTGAAACCTGATGAATTTTTTATTCAATTGGTACAGCATCTTAACTTGGTAAGTATAGCATCTTCGCAATAAACCGTTTCACAGTCGTCTATATTTTCACGTAGATGCTAGTTGTCTCATCAAAATTTGTCACCTTTACTAAATAATATCTCCAAGGGTTGGTTTAACGAAGTTGACGTTTAATTACGGTTGATCCACGCAAACAATTACCCCCAAACTTGAAGGTGGGCCGAGCAAGTGAATCAGCAAGTGAATCAATTGTTGAGACGTTCAATCACGTCAGTCCGAGATAATGAATCTGGCATTGTTGCCGCCGCAATCCTGAGACGGGCGCTTTGAATATCCTGAATTTCCGACCAGTAAGTAAATTGGATACGCATCTTCGATATTGTTGTCGAGTACTTAGACAGTACGTAAGATCGCAACTTTCTTCAAATAAATAAATATACTTAAATATTGGCCGACACTTTAGTCACACAACTTTATCTAACCTCAAACTAAGCAAAGCCTGTACTATGGCAGCGAGATTTATGTTAGTATGTTAGTATGTTAGTGTGGGACAGATCTGATCTTGCATTAAATTAGAAGCACTTCCTGTCGTTAGATTAGGTTGAAATTTGGTATAATTACGTAACTTCTGTGACAATGCAATAATATGGTACCAGGAAGCTGATCTCAAGATGAAGTTGAAAGGTGGCCTAGGAACTCTTAAACTAAACCAGATAAATCCATCGAATTTCGACTCGTTTGAATAGTCTTTGACAAGCACTCTTGTGCTACATGACAGCCAGGGTCTCAAGATGACGTCTGAAGGTGGCCATAAGAACTACTAAACCAAACAAGATAAAATCGTCGAGTTTGGACTATTTTATTAAATTATAAAATTTATATTGATACAAATAAAAGCTTGTCGCGAGATTTAAAACAACATCGTACCTATCTACTAAGTAATATTTAATTTCCACAAAAGATTTAAGGGCGTTCTTATCATTTGCTTAGAATTAAAGTAAGTTTATTAAATTTTTGTGTTCGCCCTCTCGCCAAGCTATTCAAAATTTATTCAATATATTCGAGGGTTGGTTGCATTCAACATTTATTTTCTTCGTTTTAAAGCTATTAAATAAAAGCTTGTTGTTAAAAATATTATTGTATTTTTCTTTTAATGGTACGATAACGATAAACAAATCGAAACTTAAATAAAATACTAATTATTATCAAACTTAATACCAATATAAATTTGTTCATCTAAATGTCGTACACGGCATTCATTGATAACATTTACTTTACTAAGACAACGCCAACTTACAGAACGAATTTCCAATTTTTTTATGAATATTATACGATAATCTCGTTCTCCGATTATACAAAAAAACTGAGTTTATTCTAGTTGAAAATTAAAATCAAAATGAGAACCTCTTCGAAAAGCGGTTGAGGATTTATGAAGTTTAAACTGCGAGATTGATCCTAAAATGAAATGTTAAATAAAATATCGTAAAAAATAATATAAATGCCACTTGTGATTGAAACTTAGAACACTGTCGCACACGTCCTTAATACCTCCGCGAACCCCAGTTGGTAAACGCGATATTCAATTATTCTCCAGTCGGAAATACATGCAGGCACCTACGGTTACCTGAGTCAATCAGTTAGCAAACAATCAACTAATGCAAACACGAGACTCCGTTTAAACCCGACACGCACTTACGATTCCATGCGTTTATCAGGTATTCGTATGGATACACTTAAACAACAATTTAGTTACAAACTACGATTTGTATTTTAACAACTTATCATACTCGTAGCAATATTGGTTTTACGACAGTACTGTAATTTCTGAACGGAGGTCTATCGTCAGTTGTTGAACAGCGCTGTTACAAATTCTATGAAACGAAAGGAAAGTTCCTATAATTTACTGTTAAATCTTGAACTATAGGTGCAGAAGTTAGGGCAAAAACATTTCATTTTAGCATTACTTTTATGGTATAGTGCGTAACACGGCTGCCTATAACAGGACAGTACAACACAGCTATTAAAACATTAAGAGTCTAAATTACTTCTTTGCACTACACTGCTTTCATCAGAGATGTATTATAAGTTATCTCTTTGCCCTGTAATGTCTCTGCAAACATTGCCTTTCAAACTGGACCGCTGTAACGTTACTGACTGGTATATTAACTGGAAAAGGCGTGGTACTTACCCAGGCAAACTGTGTAAAGAGCCCTGCCACTGCACTATAAATAAATAGATATAAATTCAATAATACGGACTTCAGTATGCAATTTTCATAATGTTAGAGGTTGTGACGTTTTGATGATATTAAAAAAGGATTGTGCGAATCCATCCTTTTTATTTTTCTCACAAATGGGTCCAAAATAATCCTTTAATCCTATTTGTGGTTTCTAAAGATCTTCTTGTAACCGTTCCCCGTTAAAACCAGAAGAAGGAAAATTACTGTACTGTATTGTTATACTGTTTTCATAATCGTAATCTTACTTTTTTGGTGTGGTATAATAATAAATTGGTCAGGCTTTGGTTTGGTCATCATGACGTATAATCATTTTTGTATCATAAAGGAATAAACCCGTAATGGTTCAATACTAGATCGTAATGCTTTCTTTCACAAGTAGAGAGTTGCTATTTAATACACCACGCTGGCCAAGTGTGAGTGACTGACAGTGGATGACATCACTGAAAGGATGACACATGCCCTCGAAAGATGTTCATCTTGGCATGCGCCATTTTCCTCACCTCAGTAATATTTCGGATTCAGATCGTAAAGTTACTTTCATGCGCCATCGTAGACCGCATCGTCGCTTAACATCAGGCGAGATGGCGGTCAAGTGTAGTCGTAAATTTTTTAAAAAAGGAATTAAAATTTAACCTAACCTATTAAATACAATCTTAATGCACTTTGAAATCATCACATCACACATTTTGCCTTTGCTTCTGTGTGATGTCATTTCACCTCTTGATTTCGTTGTTATTCATTTCATTCGCTCTTTTGAGTAAAAACTGTGCATTAAATGACGTCATCAAATCGATTTATTTAAAAATATATACATTACCAAACAGAACAGCAAATAAAAAACGTTACATAAAATTGCTTCATCTACAAAATAAAAATACCGAATGTTTCAACTTTACGCTCAGAATTGCAGTCCCTGTAATCGACGTATTGTTGTTTATTTTATCTTACCTAGTGTATTTTTACAATTGCCACTACAGTGTTACAGTGAAATAAACAAAATACAGCATTTATGTCTGTTTTACTGTCATGAAACGTGACATAATAACAGACATAATTAACATTAATAATACTTTTAAACGATCAATTCTTGTTTATAATATGTCACCATAAAATTTTATAAACCGTTAGGTTATAAACTAAACTAACTGACCGTGAGATTATAATTGCACGTGTTATATTGTAAACTGACGGTGATTGCAATTTCATGGTGACATACATTTATATAATCTCAATCTCGGAAATGGGTCCGACGATTTTTATGAAATTTAGTTTCGGGGGCGATATGTCGATCTATCCAGGTTTCATTTTTAGGAAACGTCATTTGGTCCACGTTCATCTTTAGTTACTTACAAGCTTTGCTTCGTTAGTCCAATAGAATACATTGATTGACGTCAAGTACTCGACAGCCAGGGCCAGGTATTTTAATTTAGGATGTTTGTGGGGAAAATGAAAATGTTCTTTTTAAAATCCTCACAATTTTTTCGTTCTTCTTTCCATAAAAATCTTCTTTGACTTTAACAAAAATATGATCAAATTCGTCAAGCCGTTCTCGAGTTTTGCGCTTAGCAAAACATTTGACGATAAAGTTTTATTATTATAGATTTAAAGGGTCTTTTAAACAGCTTTATTAAAATACATATATTTAAAACAATATTATGTAGATTCGATTTTCCACACATTACATTTATAAGGTACTAGCGGCCCGCTCCGGCTTCGCTCGAATAATAACCTAGATATCAACTGCAGCGCCATCTGCCGGGCTGATTTGTGAATCTAAACCTTCCAGGGCCCTACCCAAACGTATACAAAAAAAATCATTCAAATCGGTCCAGCCGTTTAGGAGGAGTTCAATAACAACGAAAAGTGGCATTGATTTTTATATATATAGATTTGAAACGCAAACCGCGTTTTGTAAGTTCAAAGTCATAATAAGTATGTTATTTACCTCACAATTTAAAAGTCAAAAGAAAGTTTTCCAAGCGGGAAGACAAAGGTATACAAATTCTTTTCGCTCCTAGTACAAAACCACAGGCCTCAAACCATTATCTTCTTTGGGTTCGTTCAAATTGGTTTGTGGTTAGGTCCCCGGATCTAACCAACCGCGAACCCAAAGGGTATACTTTTTGCAATACGTGGAAACAAGTAGACAGAGAGGTGAAAAAGGTCTGTGTCGTCTGTAGAATTCTGAAATACCATACGATTTTTAGATAAAGTCTATCACCTAAGATTTGTACAATTATTTTAGAATTTATTTTTAACTATATGGAAACATCAACATCTGTAAGCTTTATGTTTAATTATAATATTGTAAACAACTCAAAAAAAAGCACAGTGCGCCATTTCGACTTGCCACTAACTCTATTTATTTTAAGCTGTGCGTGCTTTTGAGCCCTTAAGACTTATTGATTGCATGGCTAATTTGATCAATCAAATGTGTGCAATACAATAATAGCAAAACGTTGTTGTTTTGACATTGTAACGCTTCAAAATTGTAATTATAACTATTTTCCTAATCTTGACATCTTGATAATATTGATAACGTAAACACGAGTTGTGATTGGTCCCCAGTCGTCTGTTGTTATTCACTACTAGCTCACACCTAGATATCTTCACACGTGTTATCTTACGGACCATGTTAACGGATGTTTGTGTGGAAGGCAAGTTTACCATACTGTCCTTGTGTAAACGAATCAGCCACCGATAGCTGCATTGAATTGTGTAATATGTAGATATTGCGGTGTTGGTCAGCCGCTATTGAATTCACATGTAGATTCGTAAGCATGTGCAAGTTTGCATTAGTAAGTAGGGGCTGTATTGAAATACAACCCTATTTCGGATTAGGGAATAGATTTCAGAACTGAATTGGAAGATACGATTCAAAACTCACATTATTGTCGAATTTGCTTTGAATATCTTGGGTTTAGCTTACAGTTACATCACTAGAGAATTTAGGAGTTTTGACTGGTCTCTTGGCTTAGTTGGTAGTAAGTCTGCCTGCGAAACCGAGGGTCGTGGGTTCGATTCCCACCTAGTACAAACATCAGGTACACACAGCAGGTAAGTACATAATTACTTTCAAACATATTAATCTTAAAAAATAATTGTTAACCAATATTATTTTAAAAACAACATTGCAATTTAGCATTAATCATAACGAAAAAAAATACATTCAAACGATAAGTTAATACAATGTGGTACATTCATTACAAAAAATATCACCAATTATCAGTTAAAAAATTCTCAAAAGGTAGTCAAACTTTTGGAACGCTTTGTTCATTAACATTTTATTTATTTATTACATAAATAAATAAAATTAAAAAAAACACCCAAAAACTTACAGCTAGCGCCAAAATATTCGACCAGCCTAATCAACGTAAAATTGAAAATATCTTGGATGACGTAAATTTTTATTTTAATTGCAGTTTTTTTAGTATATGCAGTTACTCATATCGTTGAATACATCACGTTACCTTCGGGCTTAGAACCCTCATTTTGCGTGACCCTGAATTTGAAGAGGATGGTTTCAGGGGCATATTTTTGCAGCAATAATAACATATTCCCTTTATAGCCTTTCCCAACCATGTTTACGCTACAAACGTAGGCCATTAAACAAAGTGATAAATTGTGTACATTTTGCGGAACATGGCCGATAAAATCTAGGGCGTATTGATGTACAATACCTGCATGCCTGTAGGCCGTCGAGCTATGCCTTTTGTGATAAATTGTATCGTGATGATATGGCCTAATGTTACATTAATTAGGTGACACGACAGTTTCTCTGGTAATTGATGTTCAATACCCAATCTTCCATCTTCCTATACCGAATCTAATTAGTTGTGTAACATTATTATCAGTATGGTTGCTGGTAATATCTCAAATAGTTACTATTTGATTACATTCCATTAGTAATTGTGACTGGCATTACGTATAATAATTACACCAAGCTATAGGATAAATGTTGTTGCCTGCTAAATACAAAATAAAAGCATAGAGCTCGGAGTAAAATAAAAATAAAAAGACGTGTGGCACTCGGGGACTGCCGCGGTACAGCTATTGCATACCAATAAAAAAAATGTTTGCCTGTAAAGTCGGTTTACTGACGATAGAACGTGACAACGTCTTAAGAAAATACTGATGGAATGGTAGCATTTTTCAAAAGAAAATTTTAATTTCATTTGTTTAATAGATTTGTATGTAAAAAGTAATCAGTAGAATTTAGTCATTTTCAATCAAAACAATGCAAAAAAGCTTTTAGATGCCGGGGATCGAACCCAGGGCATTTCACATGCAAAGCGAACGATCTACCACTGACCTACATCCCCACTTAAAATATCGTCCGATACAACCCTTCGTTGAGTTCTTCTTGCGTACTTGAGGGGGAGGAAGCTTGAAATTGGCGGGGGGTGGGGAGTGTTTGTTCTATCTATATTATCTATTCTATGCCGGAGCTCATCAAATTGGGCGCTTTATGGATTATTAATAATCTACTTCCGGAAATATCTAATGATAAATACTTAAAAGCTTATGACGATTTTGATCAATAGAAAACAACAAGAAAAGTGAATTGTCTCGCACACGATATGAAAAGTAGAGTATTCACCTCAGGCATTACCAGGCCCATTACACAAGGCAGTGCTTTACTCCCTTGGTGAATAATCTACTATTAAATCATAGTTACGCTCGATAACTATTTCGATTGAATAGTAAAGCCATCGATTTTTTACTCATCGTGAAATAGTTCTGTTAGCTTATTGTTTTAATTTTGTCAATTATAGCATAACCTACAATCGCTGCACTAGCGGACCGATGCTATTCATTTTAATGATGAAAGCACGAATATTCGACAATATATCACTGAATATATAATTAATATCGACAGAATCATTACCTTTATCGCTGTAATTATCGTTGCTTCACTTTTCACTTTTCACTGCACTTGATTTCATATTCAGTGAAATCATAATGTTTTTGTTTTATTATTTTCATGATCTATCATATAGCATTTCAACCGAATAAAAAAAATCTGGTAATACAATTCATAATCTGCATCTGCCATCTATTGCATTAGAACAACGGAAATAAGCTCCGCGCCATCACTGAAGTCCTATGGCGAAATTATTGAACTAAGCCATTATAATATCATAGGTTTCATCTGTCATTGTAGAATACGACAGTGGCTCCTTTCGCCAACGGTCATGAGTGGTGGCGCGGACTCTATAATATGATGTCATCCAGCGGCAAGTAGCTGGTAAATTACTGCCGCTAGATGGCATTATCATATTTGAAAATAAAATGTTCTCTGTACAAATTCTAATCATATAATTTCAAATAAATTTTTAAACTGTCTTCCATTTCAATGCTTTTAAAATATAATATACGTATATTTCCTAGCTAATAGACACTTTCCTGTGTGTGAAAAATAGCTCCTATTCGCCGGCAATCAACGCAACATGCAATGGAAGTTTCATACAATGTTGTTACGACCGATACAGTATAGATGGCGCTAAAACAATATTTTTTAAATCACTCATATCTTCAATTGATGTTTAAAACAAATTGTTACATACTAAAATAATTAACTGCTTTTTTTTTTTCAGATATTTGTTAGACAACGCGATCATTATAAAAGGCCGCCGTGTTTTAGACATCGGAGCCGTCTTTTATTCCGCTTTTATTGATAGTCGTTGTCAAATTGTCCTGTATTTAAAATTGTTTTGCTTCACAAAAAGAAATCAGTAGAATTTAGTCATTTTCAATCAAAACAATGCAAAAAGAAAATTTTTATTTAATTTGTTTAATAGATTTGTATGTTAAAAGTAATCAGTAGAATTTAGTCATTTTCAATCAAAACAATGCAAAAAAGCTTTTAGATGCCGGGGATCGAACCCGGGGCATTTCACATGCAAAGCGAACGTTCTACCACTGAGCTACATCCTCGCTTGAACTACTGGTCGAAATAATTAATACAACGGTAACGACCGACGGTCGTTACCTTCCAAGGTAACGCTACATGACGTCATGTTTTGCGGGCGTGCAGCCGGCTTCATCCAATTATAAGACGTTATCACGTCAAAAAATGTAAACTCAACAATTTATTAATGGTAGTTAAGGTAGCCATATGTAAGTACCTATATAAAAAAAAAGATAAAACTTAAATAAGACTAAACTAATAATAGTATTTAAATGGGCGGCGTTACCGCTCAAAGTGATGTCTTCCACGTAACCGTAATAATTCATTACTGTTTCCACTTAACTCCATAAGGAGCTGATGTACATAGCAAACGCAGTTATACAATAAAGTAGCCAAGTGCGAGTTGGACTCGCCCATGAAGGGTTCCGTTGCAGCAAGTAACATAATATACATAGTACACATAGTTCTTGTAGTTCGTTGTAACTTTGATCGAAGTTTTAATAATAGTGTATTTATGACACACTAAAAAAAAACTACTCATCAGATCGAGTTCAAACTAATTTTCGTTGGTAGTTTTCATGGTAATGTACATCATATATTTTTTTTAGATTTTTCATTCTCTTACTTTAGAAGTTAGAGGGGGGGGGGACACACATTTTACCACTTTGGAAGTGTCTCTTGCACAAATTATTCAGTGTAGACGAAAACGATATTAGAAACCTCAACATCATTTTTGAAGACCTATCGATAGACACCCCACACGTGTAGGTTTGATGAAAAAAAAATTTTTGAGTTTCAGTTCTCAGTATGGGGGGCACCCCTAATTTTTGTTTTTTTTTTAAACTTTTGTAAAAATCTTAATGCGGTTCACAGAATACATCTACTTACCAAGTTTCAACAGTGTAGTTCTCATAGTTTTGGCAAAAAGTGGCTGTGACATACGGACGGACAGACAGACAGACAGACAGACAGACAGACAGACAGACAGACAGACAGACAGACAGACATGACGAATCTATAAGGGTTCCGTTTTTACGTTTTACGGAACCCTAAAAACAAATTTAAAAACAATGATTTACCCCCGACTACCTCTGATTTGTAATCTGTACACTATTCTACTAGTCAAGCCTTTTCATTTGATTTGTTACAGTGTATATATAGTATTCTACTAGACAAGATCTTTCATTTTGTAGAAATAATAGACGCTAGTTCACAAGATGTATTTAATTTTTTTCAGTAAGCCATCTTTTACAAACAACTTGGTAGTAGTGACAGACGGAAGACTACGTACTACTAACACACATAAACACTCAGACCGAGCACCAACATTACAATATAAATTAGTATACTACATTGCCATATTCTACCACCCCTTCTCAATGTAGTAAACACATTTACTTCAAACTTAAAACAACATAACATTCCTTTTCTTTAAACTTTAAGCTTTTAACTAAATAACAACATCCTTAATACCACATTTATTTAAATGTCTTGTAATCAATTCTTTACTCAAAACTTTAGTTAAGTCTGCAACTCAGTATTGATTGCCTTTCTCTAGTTACTAGCATCCTTCCTGCTCATAGCTTTTCTGTAGGTCACCGGCTCTGTCTCTACACTTTCAACATTGTTTGTTACACTTGTAGAATGATGTAGGTTTCCTTTCTCGTTTAAATCTTTCCCTCTGAGGTAATGGTGTTCCAAAAGGCGATGATGACCCATAATCGATGGATTTATATTCACTTTCACTTATAGATGAAACTATTTTCGGACTAGTTAGTGTCATTCAGTGTACTCTGTGAGTTTTCATCCTCTGTGACTTCCTTTTTCGTCCACAATAACAGTGACTGCGATACTTGACAGTACACACATTTAGGTCTCGTTTTATTTGGACATATCCAACAGCATCGCCATAAGATTCTCTTGAAGATCTGAAACAAGCAAAACGCTTACTCACATAACCTAACTTTGTAAAAAGTGATCTAGATGCAAGTTCTAAACCGAAAATCATCTATTACATATTTATCTACTAGGCTGTTTTATGTATTATACATAGGTAAATAGTATTAAACGTGAAACTGTACTTACAGAGATGTTTTCACGTTCCCTGAATTCTGCACCACAAAAGTATTTGTTTCTTGCAAAAAAGTTTGCCACCATCAATCTATCTTTGGTAAGTTAGAACCTTGGAATTCACTTTAGTAAATCCAGATTCCATATTGTTATTTGTAGTATTTCCGTTGCTAAGATCGCAAATTATAATAGAAATGCAGAGAACGAAGAACTCAGATAAGTAAACAACAGCCGTCGCCATATTTATTATTTATCGCCGCGCCATCAGTGTTACCATATCCTGAAAATATTGATCCCTAAACACAGTATTATTCGAAACTATAATTTATTCATAAAAAATCATCTATTCCAATTCCAAAAAATGCTAGTTACTAAATTTATTAAAAAAGATATGCAATGAAATATATATGTTTTTTATTTGAAGTAATTTTTAAATACATAATAATAATATAACAAATATAAATACATAATAATATGACATTATTACGCTACCAATTTTACTATTATTTATATATTGTATATAGTAGTATAATATTAAAATTATACTAATGTAATAATAAATAATTATACTAATGTAATAAACCTTACTCATTTATACTTACTCATTAACATCGTTATCAGCCTGTATTCGTCCACTGCTGTTCATAGGCCAAGCGGGGAAGCAGACTTTTTACTGACGTTACAGTCTTCTAGTCTTCCATCCCTCTTTCTTGTGAACATAAGAAAGAGATGCACGATGCCTAAAATTCGGTCTCCAGGCCCGCGATAAAAGCTATGCCATAGCTTAAAAACTATAGGTATTATGTTTAGACGTATATTTACTTTTATCACCATTTAAAAATTTTACTTGAGCTTAATTTTGTCTTCTTCAGTCTGTTTAACGTCACAAATGTCTACAGCTATTTAGTTTTACTCAAAAACATTACTGTACTTTACTTCGCGTAAGTTTTGAGGAAATGTTTAGTTTTTTTAGACATTTATAATTAATAGCTGCCGCTGCCGACTTCGCTCGGATAATATCATAAACAAATAATAATTAATAAACAACGGTTCGCCAGCGTTGGATGGCGCGGTGGGGTTACAGGGAAGAGAAGTGCCGGTATTGTGGTGCACCGCTAACCTAACCTAACCTATCCTCTGCAGCCGAAAATTGATCTGAATCAAGGCGGCGGGACCACAGACCTGGACATCTACTCTTTTTCTACGAATAACGTAATTTCGAAATAAGCTAGCGACTTTCCTACTCCGGTTCTATTTCGTTTCGTCCGATCGAACATTGTTTAACGTTTACCTAAATGTTCTAGATCATTTTAACGGCAGAAACGACGAATCGAAGTAGAAGAGTCGCAAGTTTATTTCGAAATTACGTTTTCGTAAAAGAGAGTAGACGTCCTGACCCGTCCCAGGGGAACCAAATGTGTCAATACGCGGCACCACCACGGCGGGGTCTAGTTCTCACTTGCTCGTTGGTCACTCAGATTGCCACGAATTATCCTGGGTTCAGGTGCATCGGGTCCATCATGAATACAAATATTTGTTTTGTGTCAGGGCGTTTCTATATATAATAAGTATGTATTTATAATTCCATAAGCATTATATCAGGTTTTTGGCTTCCTCTTTTACGTGGAGGAAATGTATTAACGCATACCTTTTCGCCTGGGGGAGATCGTCGGGTTATGCCGGGCTCGACACCATGGACGGACATGGTGTCCCTATCGACTAAAAGCTCCACTTTGCCGTTGACGGCAGGAACACGGGACCACTTTAACATCCTTCCGCGAACCCGCCGCTGCTTGCCCGTCTTCGGTCTCTCCTATGGGGCACACCCCCAAAGCTGCTTTAGAATGCTTATGTACGAGTATTTGGAAATACATACTTATTATACATAGAAACACGCTGACACAAAAAAAATGTATTCATACCACAAATATGTGCAGTATAAGTAGGTTTAAACTGAACATTTATTATGACCTAAGGTTTTGTAGACAAAAAACGAAGCCACTAGCCAATAAAACAATTTTGTTTGGATTTTTAGCATTATAAGGAAAATATTTTAAATTTAAAAAAATTGTTAGGTTTGATTTGGAGACGCTAGACAAGTTGTTGTAATATTTATTTGTCACATGACAAAACCTGTAAAATGTTATTCCCATCAAACTACACACACAAACCCACTCATTTGCTAATGGGCTAACATCCTGTACTATATTATGTCAGTATAGAATGGAAGACCGTGACTGTCAAACCTTCGTCATTTTATAAAAGCTGATGGAAATAAGTTTAGTTATAAGGTACCATTACAAACTGGCCAACGAAGAAGCGACGCTACAAATACATTCTGTAATAATTTTCACTATAGCATCGTTACTTTCAAGGGCACAATTTGTGGTTCTGTAACTGCTAAAATCCGCAATGTGGCGAATTCAATTGTTTTTTCCCATCGGAAAACATCTCAGACAAATAAAATTATTCTTAAACTAGCGGTCCGCTCCTGCTTCGTCCGTGGGACATATAAAATTTGATTTACTTAGGTATAGCATTCAGGGATCACGTACATTCCCAATTCCCAAAACAGTGAATTTTTTTTTAAATCTGTTTCTGAGATTAACGCGTTCAAACAAAAAAAACCTATTCAGCTTTATAATATTTGTATTAATAGTTATTGTAGGTTCAATTACCACTCAGGGCAAACATTTGTGTGATGAATACAAACATGTATTTTTGTTCTGTATCTAGATGTTTCTATCTATACTAAGAATGTAAATACGTATTAAATCAGCTATATGAATCCCACAGTACGTGGTTTGCTTAGATTGGGGTTAGATGTTGCTGTGTGAGAAATATCCACTGATGTCCACTAATATTTATTTATTTCATTTGTTACAGTGGCAGCAGAGGCGGACTCCGCCGGCGGTCGACGTACACTAGCGGCCGCCTGCGCACCGGCCCGCACTGGTCCTTCGTATTCGACCCCGCGGGCCGCCTGTGCTACTACTGGTCCATGGTCGTCTCCCTCGCCTTTCTTTATAACCTCTGGGTCATAGTCTACAGGTTCGCCTTCCAGGAGATTAATGGTGAGTGTCAAATCTTTGGGTCGACGATCATAAATGTCCTACATTTATACGTGATTAGGATCAGAGCGAGTGGCGTAAACGAAGACAGGCCCGTATTCAGGAGAGGGTACATCAGCTTTACGCCTTTACGTAATAAGAAGGTCGTTGTTGTGATTGCGTCGCTTGAGTAAGTTTTTCTCGATGGAACCAATTTCGGTTTCTTCTAGTCCAAGATTGTATCGGTTTCTTTTAATGATACAATGCTTTATTCGTCTGTAGAGACCAGACTAGGTACAGCTATTTGGTTTTGTACATTATTAGGATCTCTAGCTACTGCCTTATATAGGTTGTATAAAATAGAATTAGTTACCTTTTAATAATTTATCATCACGTCAACGTTATCTTTTACGTAAGTACCTACGCTCCATCGTAGTTCGTTAACCGCATCGCTTCTTAACATCAAGTGACCAAGCGAGATGTGGGTGAAGTGCCAACCTGTCTATAAAAAAACGATGTCATGATCATTGAAGACGATATCAAATCATAAACCAAACTTGTATATCTCTACTACATTTCTCTCGAGAATTCAGAAAAAAATATTACTAATTAAATATTTTTTGAGAATTAAAAGTCTGTAGAGCATTCCAGATTATGATATATCTGAGTTCCAAATCTTACCCTAATCTGTTCCATTCTTACGTCATGATTGAATAGCAAATATCAAAACTTTCAATCTATATCAATCCTACCAATAATAAGCCATAAGCCTGCAAATAACAGAAGAAAACACTTTACTATTAAATTAGTGTACAGTATTTATCGTTGAAAACAATCTCTTCCAAGCTCACTGCCGGCTACGATAACAAACGTTTAATTTAAATGGTGTGAACAATAAAAAGTTGATCAAAGTATAAACTGCATCAGTGACAAATATTCAAAGTCTAGCTTGTTTTGTCTTCAAACATTCAGTGTATTTGACATAATAAACATACATATACATAAATGTATTAGCTGTTTACAATGAGGTGACGAGGGTCCAACTCCACATGAACTAGGAAAAGGGTCAGAAGAAAAAAGTGTTTAGTTATGATGAACCCAGTAACGTTTTCAACTTTTTGACTTCTGAAAATATTAATAATGCAACAAAATTATTCAGTTTGTGTCATAGATGTGGATGTATAAGCGAAAAATTCCTAAATCTATAGTCCCTGTAGGCAAAAGAAAGACATTTGGATGTTTGTTGCTTTATCACGGCGGAACGGCGGAACGGATCGGATTGAAATTTGGAACATATCGTGTAATCTAGAGGAGGCTATTTTTTTTACAAAATAAGTACCTCACATTTGGCAGTTATCCTGCTACCAAGCAGAAGTGTGCAAGCATTACTGTGTTCCGTTTAGATGGCCAATGTTTCCAGAGAAATTACTGGGCTTATAAAACATATATCTCCGGATGAGAAGCGCAGTGCGGTGCTGGGCATTGATTTGGATTTTTCACTTTCTAATAAATGCTTTCCGTCAACTATCAATCAAATAAACAAAATGTATTTGTAACTCTTGCGAGCAAAAACTACTGCAGGAATCTGTATGAAATTTGATACATAAAGTATAGATAGATAAAGTATAGATAAGCATAGACCAAAATATAGCCTATTTTTTCCTCGAAAAGATCACGTGATCGGAAACTACGTGAGTGAAACCATGAGGTGCTACTAGGCTGATATAAAGTGATAGAAATACTGATTATACTTACTCGATAGATCATTTTGTTCCTGAATAGTATACTAATGACACCTATTCAGTTTAGTTTTGTTTCTGAGTATATATACATGCCTACTAATCACACGTATCCATCATATAGTTATTTCTGAAGAGTGTACTTATTAAACCTATTCCATATAAAGTGGTATCTGATAAGAATAATCCTACTTAACCGGCATAATATGTCATTAAGTTAACACCAGAATGCCTCAGGATAAAAATACCATTTTGACTGCGCGGCTTATGCAAAAGACGTCTCCATTTAGATAGCGAGCGAGATTAGCAACGATCGAGGCTGCAACGACTTAGCGCACTCCGCGCATAGTTCCCCCAACTTCCCGCTAAAATTAAATTACACCTAAATAGCGTTTCTGGGTTAAACTTTCCAGACAATGTAATACTATGAAAGGTAACGTTTTCAGCGTTTTCCTGACTGGGTTTCCTATAGTTTCCTTTTTCGCTCCCAATGCTTTTTCATTATGCTTCTACGGATTCGATGAGTTTTACTGCTTGGAGCGTAATTGTATTTCCACCACTGGATCCGTATTGGATACGGTATTTTTTTCTTAAGTGCTAAGAGAATAAAAAGATCAGATGATTGCTTGAGGTTTCTTTTAAAAGTAATTAATACATTTAAGTGCAAGTTGGACTCTCGTACTGAAGATTCCGTGCCGCCACAACTATGTGGTACGGTTATATATAACACCGTGTTTGTAACAGGGTGTCATTATTGTAGGGATACTGTAAAGTTAGCATTCATTGAAATAAAATACATAATATAATTTGAGAATATTTTACCTTTATTGATAGCCAATCGAATTGGTAGGCTATTTATATGAGCTTACAATTTGTTTAGTAATATTATAAATTCCACATGTAGTAAGTAATAAATTTATGTAATAAATTAAATAAAATGTTGTACGCTTAAACTTTTATTTTATCGGATATTTATTCTAAACTGAATTTTTGTCATTGTTTCAGGCGAGACGCTAATAGTGTGGTTCTGTTTGGACTACTTCTCCGATTTTTTGTACCTGGCGGACATTTTGTTCCACTTCAGAACGGGATACTTGGAAGACGGGGTGCTTCAAACGGACGCGGGGAAGCTCCGCGCCCACTATATGAACTCCACAACCTTCTACATTGACTGTCTCTGTCTCCTGCCCCTGGACTTTCTTTACCTGTCCATCGGCTTCAACTCCATACTGCGATCGTTTCGCCTCGTCAAGATCTACCGCTTCTGGGCGTTCATGGACCGCACGGAACGACACACGAACTATCCAAATCTGTTTAGATCGACAAGTTTAATACATTATTTATTAGTGATATTCCATTGGAATGGGTGCTTGTACCATATAATATATAAAAACAATGGTTTCGGTAGTAAAAACTGGGTGTATCATGACACTGAAACGGCTGATGTGGTGAAACAGTATTTACAAAGTTATTATTGGTGCACGTTGGCGCTCACGACGATAGGTGAGTTTTTACATTTGTTACTTTAATATGACGCAAACGATAAACTAAAAGTTCGTCCCAATCTTTGTGTTTTCATTAAACGGTAATTTTATAATATTCCAAGTACCGTGTCAGTGTGAGTATCTACGTAAATAAACCGTATCAAACAGAAGATACAATCTTCTATACTGGTATGATTAAGTATAGAAGTACATAGTTACACGTAATCCGGTTTGGTACTCGCCATACTAAGAATTAAGTTTGTTCCTGGTCTCATTGAAGTGCAAACTGAGTTTATAACTAAACAGTGTTACGTAAATGTTACAATCTCAGAGCTCAGACTGAGCATCGAATCAGTTATTTAAACGCCATAAAGACTCGAACTTATAGTTTCTGGTTTGTTTTGGATTTAATTAGATTAGTTTGTATTAACTATAGAGTGTGTGCAGAACTATGACAAGCTAACTGTGCTGTGTTTCAATTACAGCGTAAGTTAAAACTTATATCAAGTATGTCTGCTCTGAAAGTGTGTCTGAGAATTAAGCTCTTTTTCAGTTGTATTCCACCGTATAATATTATATAATATATAATAGCAGTTTTCTAGAGTCTGAGGAGAACTACAGTTTGAAAAAATATATTATGGTGTTCTTGGTATGATTGTGTTTCTGTCAATGCATTTGTTGAAACTACACTTTTTATCATGAACTCGTCCATAGAGTGATGATAGCGATTCTAACAAAAAAAAAACCATGACGATTTCTAACCAACTTCTCAAGAAGGTTTCAGAATGTTTGTAAACAATTTTGTGTGATCACGACTACTTGAAGACGCAAAATTTTCAATTTAGTGTTTTTTGTTTTAAACAGGTTTTCAGGTAGTGCCATTTTCCCTTGTTGCCCGTCGCACTACCAAGCTGCACTACTGGTAGTGTCGTGGGGATTTTTTCCCCTTCTGCACTGCTAGCCGGTAGTTCCGTGGGTAATTTGTTTAGGGTCCTTACATCTTCGTTCCCATCGACACTACCATGTACCAAAGCGCTGTCTGTACCAGTAGTGCCGTAGAAAATATTTCTGCACTACCGTAGTTTTAATTACCTATATCGAAACCGTCGAGCGGTTTTTGAAAAATCAACAAACCACGTCGATGATATTTTTGTTTATTTAAGAAGCATTTCATATTGGAGCGTTGCGTTGAGTTGATCCATGTGATTAGTTTCATTTTACTTTTACAAAAATTGGGGGGTGTGTTAGTTTAATTTTTTAAATGATTTTCAGAAAAAAGTATCAATTCTTTGAATTGGTCAATTTTAGTGTTAATTTTGACGTGAATTTGAATTTTATGGATTATAGGATTGCAATACTATACCACAGAATAAATATTAGTACAGAAGCCTCACTTACCGAAAACAATTATATAAATAGCGACTCTTGATGGGACACAACAAAGTTCAATTCAGCTCGCAATACCTGTCGCGATTTTCAAATAAACATTTGCGCTCTTTATAACGCGTAACTCTGTCCCTGTCTAGCGCGGAGGGTTGTCGACATATCTAATAACAATATGTGCGGGAAACGTGTTGCACGAGCGCTCAGCCGTGCGTCCGACAACCGACTGGCACTTGTCCCCTGGGAGGCACGGTTTAGCTGTAGGCTAAAACCGCGCGACCTTGAGCGAGTGATGATGCACTGACTATACCTACTTAGTTTCTACAATTGCTATCTATGACTTTAAAAATTAAAACAATTAAATGCAATTTAAATTGAAAACTAAAAATAGAAACAACAAAATGACTATTAAAACTATTGCAAGTCAATTGTGTTTATAAATTGTTTTATTTTATGTCTGTTATCTTTTATATCTACCTACTGTAAAACTGAATGACTGTATGGACAAAATGTAGATTCTAATACACTATTCAGTAAAAATAATAGTATTTAAATCGATTAAATGCTTCTAAACACATCGAAAATCATATATGTATACTCGCACAGAAAATCAAAGTCTCCACGTCCCCAATATTTCAAGTCTTTGAAAGGATATCAAAGTCAGTATCTTGTATTTCCAAAGGCTACAATAGTTACCACTTACACTCGTCAACACTAATAATAAAACAACAAAAAAAAATTACACTAAAAAAATAATACTCGTGACTTGATGAGTTTCCTAGAAACAGATAAGTACTTTCTTCAAGACTAACTACTCTTATAAACGAGTGTAATAATATCGTGTTGCGATATTTGTGTACGTACTACTCCGAAGCCCGACTGATTTTTATGAAATGTTTGATGTGTATTTGAAAGCTTTTTTTATATGAGACATAACAATATCTAACATATGTTTTATGACGTTCAATCCTTTAAACTTAGTTACGAAAAACGTGCGTTGCGGCATCACCTAGTACCGCTATAAAATACTCAATAACTTTAAAGGCTATCAAAACTATAACAAAACATTCCAATTCACAAAGTATTTCTGAGAAAGATAACTAAACCTAAAATAATGATTTTCGTCTGCTCTTCCCCGTAAAACTCATAACAGCTCGTCAAAAGCTTGTTTCGGCACTATTGTGACCCCAGAATATTTCCCCGTGTTGAAGGTAAACGCAAATGCAATTTCGTCGTTACGAAGGTTGTGTAATAAACCCAATAACTCTGGGTGGTTCATTACCATAGGACCCTTTTGTAGGCCTCGTTATTTAGGTAGCTTGGGGTACCACTTGTAATTTTAGGCTATGTAGTACTTATACCTAATAAATTATGTGTTTTGACTAGGCTCGAGAATCCAAGATGTTCCTTCTAACGGTTTCTAACGCTTTGATTTTTTTTAATCATATATACTGACAGGACGAGCTAGACATGCACCTGTTAGTAAACAACAAGCCTACTCATAAGAGAACATTGCGACGGAGCTACTTGAACAAGAAGAGTAACTCCGACTAAATCAATGGTCAGCACCACACTGCGCTCGCGATGTGATACAAGTATATACGTATGAGATGATTTATCTCTTATGTGATATACCTATATTTTTTCTGGAATCATGCCGTTGAAACTGGAGCCCAGAAATGTTTTCTCATTACTACTTGGCTGTGTGATAATCGTTAAAGGTGGTTCTTCCATAAACATAGATAGATAGAAAACTCTTCATTTGTGACACAATTAAAAAGAAATTACAGTACAACACGTGTTAACTTGCGCCACAAGTTCCATGTACATTTTTATTTTAAAAAACATATGTATTATGTGTTTCCTGTTTTATGTATTAACTGTTTGCGTACACGTAAACTAACAATATCAAACAACTAGCGCGGGTTGTATTGTGTCTTGGCTAGTATTCATTCGTTTGCAAGGTCTTCCAGTGACGTCGGCGCTGACCCTCGAGAAACAATAGAGCATGCGTGCTATATTAACGCCACTCTCTGGCTCGGAAATAACTAGCACTTGACCTTTTGTAGTAAGTAGACCATACATAATCACAAAACATTGGCTTGAAATAGTTCTTTCTTATACGGACTCGGAAATTTTAGACCATCAAGGAAAAGAAAAGAGCCTTTGCACTTCAAAAGTTCAAAGTCTTATGATAAACCCTCAAAGTTCAAAGTAAAAAAAAAATATGTCAAGAATAACTAGTGTAATAAATACTACTTACGTAAGTAAATATAAGGTGTTATTTCAAATGACCTAGAATAATTACTCTACAAGATTGGTACATGAATCGAGTATGGAATCTTATGTCCTTTTTAAAACCCCGACCAAAAAAGGAATTTAAAAGTTTGACGTCGATGTCTGTCTGTTTGTGTGTGTGTCTGTCTATGGCACCGTAGAGCTCAAACGGGTGGGCTGATTTCTATGCAATGCACTTGGCCGCAACCATCGATATAAACCATGGATGTGCCCTGAGCACTTTTTATTTGGTAATAAACTGCGTCTGTGTATCTAGTGGAAGTAATTTACACACCACCCATCTACTTGACCCTTAGAATCGCTAGCGGTGAGGTATGCTGTGGTCCTACTTATTTTGGTTTTTGACAACGAATAGTGATAAGTAAAAACGTCCGGCGTTCACCGCTTCCTGGAGCCGACTAGAACGGAAAGAGTGAGCTCATTCTTGCCAACGCTGACACAATTCCGTGCGTCTGAAGTTTGGGAGGGCACATCAAATAGTTTATATCGACGGCCGCACCCTATTTGCAGCCAGGTGTGAACAGGTAACATTTCGTAACATTTATACGTTAACCACGTATGTTATTTAATTATTGTTTTTACATTATTTTTATCTTAAGTTGAAATTGAGGCCGTGATGGCTTAGTGCCTAGCAAGTGCGATTCACAATCGTAAGGTCGCAGGTTCGAATCCCATCTGCACCTTTGGGTATTTTTCAAGTTCAGATGTACAAGTTTGTCATCACTACTGGCTCTAACAATGAAACACATCGTGAAGAAACTGGCATGTTCCAAAAATCTTTCGAAGTCATGCATCACCCGTCAACCCACACCGGAGCCAGCGTGGTAGATTATGGCCGTGACTCTCTTTTAGAGATAGCCACCAGTCCCAGCAATAGGAACTTTTAGTGCTGCTTAATCTTATGCTGTATCAATAAACCTACAATCGAATAGATCACACAAACAGTCACTGAAGGAAAGTGTTATCGAGCATCTGAACTTAATCCTTGATCCAATACCTCTGTATGGGGCTATGCAAATCACACTAAAAGTAAGGAAGAAAAGACGCAGGCGTGTGTATTCTCCGCAAAGACGACACAATTTCAACTAACTTCTACTTTTCGGAACGTTTTTGTTCTGATTACTGGGCATCTCGAGGTTGTAGGCGTTACTTTAAAATCTACGCTAAACTTTGGCTCTTTCATCGAGTCTAAGGCTAAATTAGCTGCCAGTAGACTAGGTGTCCTCTTAAAGATGCCTAGGTGTTTTAAACCTGAGCAGTTGCTAGTATTATACCAAGCACAAATTCATTCTTCACAACTTTGTGATGGGTCAGCTAAGTACTAGCTGGAGGCTCTAGATTCGATTCGATTGCTAGCTTATCGGGCGTTTGTCGGACCCATTATCGGACACATAACGGACACTCGTCATTTTTCACTCGGGTTTAATTAAATCTGCGCAATCTAATAGCACCATGCCATTTCTTCTATCGAACTGCGCGTAGCTCGAAAAATCGTCAGTGTTCAATAGTTGACGTTCTAAAGACTCTAATGAGGATAGACTCCACTTTCACTATAAGAACGTCTAGGCTGTTGAATGCGTTGCCTGTGTACGCCTTTAAGTTGTGAATAAATGGGGTTGCTTATTATTATTAGGTAATCATTCTTCATCGTAGACCACATCGTCGCTTAACATCAGACGACATTTTACTGATATTTTTTTATGAACATGCTGTCATTATGTTTGATACTGACATTTTTTTCAACAAGTACAAGAACGTATTTTATCTGTAAAAGCCGGGTCACAGGGGCGGGAGCCGCGAGAAAGCGATAGCGATCCGGGACGGGATTTTTTGTAATGTTCGAATTTGTATGCAACCTAACACACAGCAAGCGGGCGCGATTCGGAGCGATGCGATCTCCCGCGCGACAAGAGCGGGACTACATACAGGAGATCGCTTTGCGGGAAAAACGCGGCGCGCCGCGGGACGGGCGGCCGGCGCGGGCGCTGTACTCTACGGTAGTCGGTACAAGCTGTCAAACAGGGCAAAGCGATAGCGGAGCGATCGCGATCCGATTTCACGAGTTATAATCGTGCGATATAGTGCTTTTCACGGAGAGGTGTACAAAACCGAAACAAAGGTGACGCCGTAACATAAAATTCGTAAATCTTAGTATTTAGTTTCATATAAATACCTACTAAGATTTACGATTTTTATGTTAAAATATATTTTTAAAATACGATCTTAAATACAACATTTGCACAACAATTTGATCGCTTTTGGTGTCACACCGCCTGTATTCTCGCCACCTTCCCGCCGCGGGCTGTGGGCGCTCACCCTGTGTGACGTGGTACGGACCGCTATCGCTTCGCACTGGATCGCTATCGGATCGCTTTCTCGCGGTTCTCGCCGCTGTGTGACCCAGCTTTTATACTTGCCAATCCTGCATCTATAATTGTCATGTCATGGAATAAAGTTAGGCTATTATACTTTTCAAAACTTAGGAATTCTCAGATAAATTAATTCAAAAAACCTGTCGAGTGTAGACTATCAATTAAATACCCACTTCTGGGTCTCAACGTACGACATTTTAAAATGAGGTGACGATGCTCGGGAAATGTAATTCGGCAGCTAGTTGCAACCTTTGCTCGCGATTCTCGCGTTTGGAACTCTACAAGCGCAAAATACATTTGTACATTCCTTCTTCCTCTTTCAAGTCTCTATTGAAGCTTAGATTGAGCTAATCATCTCTTCTGTTGTTAGATTAGTACCTAGGTATTTTGCTTTGTTAATTTTAAATATGTCTCTTCTATTGTATTGCATACAAATAGGACAGGCAAAGATAAACTAATAATACGAATGTAAAAGTTCACTCAAAATGGACATAAGTGCTGCACTACATAATTTTGAACAACTTTTACTAGATTGCCACGGCGCGCGGCGACTGACCTAATGGAACAAATGAGTTTTCTATGTAAAAATAACGCTTCGGCCCCACAAAATATACTCGTACGTAAAACTATCAAATGATAATGTTTTGAAATACTAAGATTATTTTGGTAGTTTTCCGACCATTCGCAACTGTCCCCCTCTGTCTATGCTTTACTATGTACCTGTGAGGCTAAGGAATATCTGAGGACTAAAAAAAGTAAATTAAAAGAAATGTTATTGTTTGAAATCTAAAACAAATTGAGGAAATTATTAATTAATTTGATGTCTGTTTTTGATCACGTAAGCCATAAGCATATAACTGTAATTCGGTGGTTTAGAACGTGACGGACCCACCATACCACTAGCCCTACCCCTGGTGGTAGGGTGGGTCCGAAACCATACCACCATAATGATGTGACAAAGTACTCATATTGTGATTTATCTAAGATGGTTATTTTTTCCGCAACTATTATTATCTATTTGTTGCAAAAATGTAAGTCTTATGCTATTATTCAAGTTCAATATTCCTTGCATTATATTTATTATACTGACTTACATTAAATGGGCCGATTTTGGCAATTAACGCAATTTTAAAAGTGTTCCCGAACGCGTGTGACTTTAGAAGAGCAATATTTGGAATAAAGCGCTCAAGTGCGAGTCGGACTCGCACATGAAGGCTTCCGTAGCAGCAAGTAACAAAATAGATAAGTTCTTGTAGTTCGTTGTAACTTTGATCGAAGTTTTAATTATAGTGTATTTATGACGTACTAAAAAGAAACTACTTACCGGATCAAGTTTAAACCAATTTTCGGTAGAAGTTTGCATGGTAATGTACTTACATCATATATTTCTTTTAACTTTGTCATTTTAGAAGTAAGTAAGTGTAAGAAGGCGTAATTGTAGGATCATTTCATTGATGTAAAGCTAGGAGCAGTTAATTAAGTGCCTTCACGATGAACAAAAGGCAGTCGAAGGGCGAAGTTTGTCCAAGTCGTTGGATGAAACCCCGATGGGAATATCTTGTAAATAAAATGGGTTGCCGCTTATTTACTTTAACTCTGTTCAGTTCTTGTTTGTTAAGAGGCCGGAGTCTTGTCGTTAAAGTTTTGTTTTCTGTGGCATTCTTTAATGTTCTTTGTTTAATTTGGTTTGGTGCTTAATAAATTTATTAATCGTCTCAATAAATTCTTGAGTTTGATTGTTTCCACAGAATAAGGTCTGGTAATTTTGGTACTTGAAAATAAGAAAGTGAAATTTTGTTATATTGTGTTTTTTGGTCACATAATGAACAGAGAAAAGCAATCATCATGTTATGGGTGACAAACGCAGTGCAGTTCTAAGTAGTGATTTGATTTTTCATTTTAAGACGTTCAAATGTTTCTATGACATTGTGCTGTTATGGACATTATATACACACATATGTACATAATACAAATACATTTTAAAGTAATAGTGTGAAGTTCATCGAACAAGAAAAATAAATGAATAATTATCACTTAGGGCTCCTCCACAAAACTGCGATGCGATGCGATGTGACGCCGCATCAGAGGAATTTGCTATGTCGAATTGCTCCGATGCGGCGTGGCATCGCATCGCATCGCAGTTTTTAAATTTCAATGTTTAGATGTTTATTGCTGAATCATGTCGAAATGTCTAAACTTGAAATTTAGGACACAAAATAACTACAAATAGTTAGTCTACAATAACTTAATCAAAGGGAACGAAAACTACGCGGGTAAAACCACAGTGCGTTATTAGTTTCTCACAAAGCAAATTACAGCTACCATAAGAACTAATTAGAATACGCCGAATGTGCCGTAATAGTTGCGGAGACGTCTGATTACAAAACAATACTCACACTCATTTATTTCATACTCTCTGTACGTGTCAATAAAATAATTATTATTTTACACATTAACACACACAATAATTTAAATTACAATTACATAATGCCAAACTGATTAAAAAATTCAATTGTGAAGCAATGTAATAAGACATAAATGTCAGATTAGTATAAAAAATGTAGCTATGCTGTGCTATGTTAATTTCTTGTAACTTCATGCACTCGTTTTCAATGTCATAGAACGCTTGTTTGAAAAGCCAGAAAAAGATTCATTCAGGTCGTATATTCAAAAAAAAAAATCCACCTTGGAGTAAATTTCTAATTGCAGATATACAATTTTGTCAACACCGTCTGCTTTAGTTATGAAGGAAAATATCGTAAAGAGAAAAGGGAAACCACCGAGCCTCAGCTCTCAGTTTTCTCCGGAACATAAAGGCCTGATTTTGCTATGTGAAAAATACTACCTTCATACATTTTTTTGTACATTTTAATGGCTTTGCAAATTTACCATATAAAAATCTATGGACTACAGACAGCTGGGTACTATTAATTTTATGCAAATTCGTCTTAATCCTTATGAAATTGCATTCGCCATATATTTTGAATGCGGATTCCTACTTGTATTTCACTTCGTATATTGCTAGCTGTGTTTCACCTTCTGAATCACCACTCATTTCACTCACTTACCTGTAGTAGTCCAGTAATTGTAGTCATTTGAAGCTCCAATCAAGGGAAAAAAACCCAGTAGGCTGAATTTTTGTATAAACTTTTTAAGGCATTGTAATGAATATGTGAAAAATCGACATGGATATCGTGCCGACTAAAAAAGTTATATGAGTCAGAAGGTGGCGAAAATCAGTTCATCGCAAATATGTATATCGCGACCTATTGCTCGGAGGGCAATAAAGGTCATCAAGCAATTGTTTGTCGTGAAATTATTTACAAATAAAGTGGCCAAGTGCGAGTCGGACTCACCTATGAAGGGATCCGTAGCAGCAAGTAACATAATACATAAGTTCTTATAGTTCATTGTAACTTTGATCGATGTTTCAATAACCGTGTATTTATGATAAGCGGTTTTCCGTCAAATTTACCGTTTTCGAAGTAGAGCGCCGTTATTTTCAGCAGTTATTTTCTAATATTCGTGAAAATTCGGAGTATTCGCACCTAACGATATTATTACGATAAGACTATGAAGATTTAGGATTGATTTATGACAAATGAATGAAAAGAAATGAACGAACCGTGCCTATACTCGTATAACTTATATATTATCATTAGTAACACCTCGCGATTTTACCCGTGTAGTTCCCGTACCCGCTATTTTCCGTGATAAAAAGTAGTCTTTTTGTTCTTCCAGAATGTAAACTGTGTTCTAAATTTCGACCTGATCCGTGCGTTTATGCGTTACGACATTATTGAGTAACAAACATCTAAACATTCTCATCTATACTAATATTATAAAGCTTAAGAGGTGTTTTGTTTGAACTTGTTAATTTCAAGAATTACTGCGCCGATTTCAAAAATGATATCACTATTGAACATACGTGATCCCTTAGATTCTATACGATAGGCTGTATACTATTTACCTTGGGCGAAGCCGGGTCAGACCGCTAGCTTATAATGTTAGTAGGATTCTAGAAATATTTCTATTAATATGTTCATATATTTATATCGATACTACTGCTTGCACTACTACATAAATGTATTAAGATAATTAATCCCAACAAATGTCATTCCTCTGATTGGAATCGTGTTAAAAAAATAACCTATAACCTTTGTCCGTCCATAAAACGACAGTTCGAGGATCCTATTGATTCAAGAACACTTTTCTTTAAAGAACACAGATAAAATATTGTACTTCAAGAACTTGCCACGAGCGTCATCAACTTGAAGTGCCTACGTGCTTGGAAACTACCTAGGGCTGTCACTGAATTTGGAAAAAATAAATAAAAAGAGAGACGTACTTCTTAGCATTCCATGGATTCACCGTGCGGGTGCCGGGTCCATCGTGTGGCAGAGAGAGAAATCTCGAGTAGACCCCGAGACTTGTGACTCGGGCGTAGGTTTAAAAGGGGCCCCTTATATTGACGTACGTCAACACTCACCTTCACTACTCGTATTTCTCTCCCTGCCCAGCCAAATCCGATATGATCCTACTAGTGCAGCTTTAGATACTCGTTCTAGTATAGAACTTACTGCACTTCTGGACAATCCAAGGTCTTTAAGCAGGTTATAGAGAGATTTTGCTGGTATACCTCTCGCTCCTACTTCTACAGCGTATAAATTAACTACATAGCCATTTTTTGTTAATTCATTTTGTAGGTCGTAAATAATTATATTATTATTGCGTAAATATATTATTATTGCGTAAATTGAAATGCAGAATGAATTGATTGGTAACGGATGAAAATGGAAGACGTAATTTCTTTTAAAAAAGATATGAGGAAAATTAGCTACTTAAGTAAAATACAATTGTTTATTTGTTTGGCTCCGCAATAGGCAAATGTAGACGCGTGATTTAAAAGAAACGATTTCTCAAAAAAAGTAAACATAAAAATGTACTAAATATTTTTATATTTTTTGGCTCTTTCGGTTTACTACGTTGTTCTGTCAAAACATAAGTAGGTACACCTATACATCGAAGAAGCTATTGTTGTCATTTCGAAGAATATTTTGAAACTACACAATTCACAAGTATACAGGTTCACAATTTATATTGTTTGATGTTATTTTTGTACCAAATAAAGACGTTTATTATTTTGACACATATAATACCCAGTTTACATTATTCCAGTCAAGCGACCGAATCTAGCGATGAATTGCTTACTGAAATAATGTAAACCGGCACTGGAAAGCATTGGCACTTTTTTCCAGTAAGCAATCCAGCGTTGGATTCGATCGCCGGACGGGAATAATGTAAGCCGGGTATTGTTTTTACAAAGTGTCAACAAAATGTTGCGGTTTTTAACATATTAATTACTAGCTTTAACCCGCGGCTTCGCTCGCGTTCTGTAACTTTCTTATGGCAGGTTCCGACTTTGAAAAGTAATACGACTGTCAAATTATAACCTAAGTATAATATAGAAGATTACATGAAAAATCGATCCTAATTTTTGAGTTTTTAAGTTACCAAATTTGACCGGCGGGGTGGGTAACTTAACGGTTTTACAAAATTTTTACGAAGTTTCGTGCAAATATGTCCAAGGAATAAAAAGTTTCATACAAACTTTAATCCCTTATTTCACCCCCTTGAAGACTGAAATTTGATAAACACTTTCATACGTGCTTCATGATTTTAGTTGAACTCAATTATTTGGCAAGACTACAAGGATAAAGTCAAAGAAGCTCAGACGATAAGCTGGAAAGAGTTCTGCACGAATCAGGAGAAAGAAAGCATGTGGGACAAGATCTACAGAGTTATGAAAAAAACCTCGACAAGACAGGAAGAAATACTCCTAAGAGACACCGAAGGTAACACTCTATCCCCCCAGCTATCTGCAGAACTACTTGCTAAAACGTTCTATCCCGACGACTCTGAGAGCACAGACCAACCGTGTCATACAGAGCTACGGGAGCGAACGACAGAAACGCCTATGGACTTACCGGAAAATGACCCATTATTCACATCAGCGGAACTGGAATCAGTACTGAGAACTCTGAATCCGAAAAAAGCCCCCGGCGCAGACGGGCTATCCGCTGATATCTGTGCAGCAGCCATTCGATGCGAATGGGAGGTTTTCTTGGCGATAGCAAACAAATGCTTGTCGCTGAAATACTTCCCCAAGCAATGGAAAGAAGCGCACGTGGTCATATTACGCAAACCCGGTAAGACAGATTACACACATCCAAAATCTTACCGCCCCATAGGTCTTCTGTCCGTTCTAGGAAAAATCGTTGAAAAGCTTCTGGTAAACCGACTCCAATGGCATCTCCTCCCAACCATCAGTAGAAAACAGTACGGCTTCATGCCTCAAAGAGGCACCGAGGACGCCCTCTATGACCTGGTAGAGCACATCAAAAAAGGAGTAGACAGTAAAGACACCGTACTCCTAATCTCCCTGGACATAGAAGGTGCCTTCGACAATGCTTGGTGGCCCGCCCTCAAACATCAATTAGCGAAGAAGAGGTGCCCAACAAACCTCTACGACATGGTAAACTCCTACCTCAGCGATCGTAAAATCAAGGTCAACTATGCAAGAGCAGTCTATGAGAAGGAAACAACCAAGGGATGCGTCCAAGGGTCTATCTGTGGACCAACCTTTTGGAATGTGATTCTAGACTCATTACTACGAATGCTAGAAGCCGAGGGAGTATACTGTCAAGCATTCGCGGACGACGTCGTTCTCGTGTTTACAGGCAGCCCGAACATCATCGAACAGCAAGCGGGCAGGGCGTTGAACATGACAGTGAAATGGGGTAAAACTAATAAACTCAACTTTGCAGCGCATAAAACTAACGCGATGCTTTTCACAAATAAGTTGAAGTACGAAACTCCAAACATAGTCATGTCCGGCGTCCGGCTCGATCTGGTCGAGGAAGTCAAACTGCTAGGCCTAATGATCGACCGCCGGCTCAACTTTAAAGCACATGTGAACGCCCAATGTAAAAAAGTGGCGAACATTTATAGACAGCTCGCATGTGCAGCGAAGGTGACCTGGGGATTAAATGGCGAAATCACGAGAACTATCTACGTCGCGGTAGTGGAACCCATCATCATGTACGCCTCAAGTGTATGGGCACAAGCAGTAGACTTCGAGGAAAACAAGTCTCACTTAAACGCGATCCAAAGAGGCTTTGCCCAGAAAATCTGCAAGTCGTACCGTACTGTTTCTCTGAAATCAGCACTTGCCCTTTCAGGTCTGCTCCCCCTGGATCTCAGGATACAGGAAGCAGCAAGTTTGTACAGAGTAAAAAAGAACCTCTCCCAAGATTACCTCCCACCAGAAGTGGAACTCGAGCGGCACGTAAACCACTTGGACAAACCCCATCCGTCCACGCAGACATCCGTAGAGTACGAACTTATAGAAGACACCTCCAATCTTCCAGAAGGACCTCAAATTTATACTGATGGCAGTAAGATTGAGGGTAAGGTTGGAGCTGCTCTAACATGGTGGGAGAATGGCAAAGAGGTCAAGAACTCGACATTCAAGCTCCACTCCGAATGCACAGTCTTTCAATCGGAACTCTATGCTCTTTGCCGGGCAACTCAAATGGTGTTAAAGAGCAAGGACCCAGAAGTCAATGTCCTGAGTGACTCCAGATCTTCACTCGAGCTGCTGAGTAATCCAAAAACGAGTCACCCCTTGGCAAAGTGCATAAAGGAAAACATTGGACAGATAAATGCTGAAGGGAGATCTCTTCGTCTTTTCTGGGTAAGAGCGCATGTGGGCACCGTCGGCAACGAAAGAGCTGACGAACTGGCCAAATCGGCAGCACTCACGGAATCGCCCAGGGACTACGAGGGGATCCCCTTGTCCTACGTCAAACGCAAAATCCGCGAAGAATCGGTCAAGAAGTGGCAGGATCGATATGAGACCTCGGACACCGGAAGAGTCACTCAGACGTTCCTCCCCGATATAGCAAACGCATATCGGTTGATAAGGACTACGAAACTGACTCATTTCCAGGTACAAGCGTTGACGGGACACGGAGGAATAGCAGAATACCTGTACAGATTTAAGCTTAAGAGCAGTCCTGTATGCGAGTGTGACTCTGAAAAATCCGAGAATGTCTGGCACGTGCTGGTAGATTGTCCCCGATTCATGGCTGCAAGACATGATCTCGAATCTATGATTGACAGGAAGCTGGTTGTTTCGGATCTCCACAACGTCTTGGCAGATCCAGATAGTAGACCACGGCTTCTGGCTTTCATGGAGAGTTCATTCCGAATAGCGGCCAAAAGAAACTCCACACTTAAGTCTAATACACACCCCCCTTCACCACCACACCCTACCCCACTGTCCGTGGACGCCACGCCGGGTGCAATCTCCGTCCAAGATAGCTCCTCAAAGAGCATCTCCGTCCAACAACTACTGGAGAACGCAGACCGAGGAGAGGCGGGGATCCGTATCCGCGGGGTGGCTCTCTTCATGGATAGCAACAAAGAGAGATTCGGAATAAGCTTTTGCTTCGCCTGGGAAAGGAAACGCGCCCGTTTGTCGCCGGGATTGTCTTGTCTGCTCAATGGGAGTACCGCAAAAGTCACAATGAAGCGGAAAACCTTCGACGCTATGCCAGTGTGCGAGGTAGACGGCCACCGATTTCGGTTGGTGCGATCGAGAAACAAAACGATTGCACTAATAGAATACTCGGAAGGTCGGACACCTTTCACACAGGCAAGTGCGCTGCTTGCACATCTTAGCAGAAATGCGGGTGAAACACCCCGGGTGATAAGCGTGGATGCGATGGCAATCGAATACTCAAGAGCGAAAGTCGCAGACCGGCTGGGTTGCATTGAAGCTTCTAAACATCATGAGGTTGTCGTATACGAAGATAGGGGAGAAAATCTGAGCTTCCTCAGAGCCCCTTCGCACGACCTAACAAATGCAACTGACAGCTGGGGACACCCCGTTCCTAGTTCGACCAACCAAACCGGTTCCGAAAGAGCACAGCAGAGGGCAGCCGCGGAAAAAGCCGCAGCCAATCAAAGCGGCAGCCGAAGCACCAACACGGCCTTCGTGGCTGCCTTCAACACTGCAGCAGGGAGCGTACTCCGAATCTCATCCCATGCACCACCCCTTTTAACGTCAGGGACCCTCAAAACAGCTTCACAGCAACAAATGAGCCGAACGAGAGCCGACATGGGACAGGTTGAACCGCCCCGCTATGTCACGGCTTCGGAGCCGCGGAGCCATGCACGTAACGCCTTCATCGAATTCATAGCCATACTGAGAGCAACAAGACTAGTAAACCTCAAGACCTGCGAAAACATCATGCAGTTCTATAGGCTAGGTAGTGAAAGCCTTCTAAAGGTGAATCTCGAGGAGGCCGAAGCAGCCATTTATAATAATGTCACATCCCGGGTCATCAAGGGAACCATGACAGGACAGTATATGGCAGCTTACAGTGCAGAAAATGGCTTCGTGACACTGAACGAGAGTGAGACAGAGCGCGCGGGAAGACCCGTTTATGCGACACCACTAAACGACCCAATTGTAGTTACCGCCCGATGCACCAAGATTATGCTGGACGACAGGATCCTCGAGATGGCCAAGTCCATTGAAGGGACCTCAAACGTCAAAGCGTGTTGGGAAAACTGGGAGGTACCAAGCATACAGTGGGTCAACGGAGTTCCAGGATGTGGAAAGACAACGTGGGTGATTAGACACTTCGACGTGGACAAAGACGCTATCATCACCACAACAACTGAGGCAGCAAAAGATCTAAGGGAGAAGCTATCGCACCGTATCGGAAACCTGGTCAAAACCAGGGTGCGAACTATGGCTTCTGCTCTGGTAAATGGTTTCGGAAAAGAGAAATTCAGCCGCCTTCTGGTGGATGAGGCTCTCATGAACCATTTCGGGGCCATTGTGATGGTCTCACGGCTGTCTGGTGTTGGCGAAATTGTCCTCATCGGAGACGTCAATCAGTTGCCTTACATCGACAGGGAAAATCTCTTCGAAATGAGGTATCACCGCCCGAACCTGGTAGCAAAGATCAGCCAGGAGTTGCTCTGCACACATCGCAACCCGATGGATGTTGCATATGCGCTGAGGGAAATATACTCAGGTATGTACTCCTCAGTACCCCGTATAAAGTCCCTGGAGCAGAGAAGGTATAAAGGAGCGCAAATACCCGGCACCCAACCCAACACCCTCTTTTTAGTGCATACTCAAGAGGAAAAGGAGACCCTGACAAACCAGGGTTACGGGTCAGGCACCGGGTCACGCATCCTTACCATTCATGAAGCGCAGGGATTGACATACGAGTCGGTAATCGTAATTAAAACTAAGGCAAACATGAAGCTGCACGAGAGCGTGTCCCATGCGGTTGTTGCAATCTCACGGCACACGGGGACCTTCACATACTACGCTGACGACACCGACGACGCCATCGGTCGGTTCGTGCGGCGAGCGTTGGCTGCATCACCAAAGACCACAGAAATGCGGCTGTAGTGGAGGCTCTGGGCCAGGAGGAGGCGGCTTAGGCAAAAGACGATGTCGAGTCGATTACTATCGGAATCCCAACCGGTAGTGATCGGCTCAACAGACGAAATCGGACTACGCTTAAAATGTTCACCACCCCCCTACTCCCCCCCTTATTTTCCTCTTCTTCTCCTAATCCAAGAACTATGTAAATAAAAAAAGATTAATGTAATGACAAAAGTCACGGACCCCGGAGTCTGTGGAGTGTTTAAATTAAATAAAAAAAAAAAAAAAAAAAAAAAAAAAGTTGAACTCAATTTGTACGAAATTTCATGCAAATATCTCCAAGAATTAAAAAGTTTCATACAATCGAAAAATCCCTCCTTAGTGGGTGCCTACGTTATAAGAAGAACATTATGCGAGGTTTCAAGTTTCTGGTTCTTACGGTTTAGGCTGTGCGTTGATCTATCAGTCAATCACATTTGCCTTTTATGTATATATAAATAGATAGATAATGACAGTGCGCAGAAAAAGGGCCCAAAATAAACGATCACAATGTGCTAATTATTTTAACGAAATTTTGATAATAGCTTGTGACATCGCGAATATCAAAGACTTAGAATAACAAAAACCTTTCTTTTCAAAAGATTCTTAAAAAAAAAATTTAAATTCCACACCTTTCATTTATCTATTTTGATATTACTTCAATAAATAATTTACGGGAACACACTAAATATTGTCCTTATTTTATTATTTATTATTGCTAAATGTGTTAATTCTGATATAACTGTGTGATTAATAATTTAGGACATGTGTCCTACCCGTTATGACCTACGGTGCTGAAACGTGGACACTGACAGTGAAAATGGTCCGCAAGCTCAATATTGCTAGCGAGTTAGGGAAAGGGCCATGCTTGGAGTTTCTCTGAGGGATTGCATCTGCAATGAAGTAATTCGTCAGAGAACTAAAGTCAACGACATAGCTGAGAGTAAGCAGACTGAAGTGAAAATAGGCCGGTCACATCTGTCGCAGACCCGATAAGCGTTGGGGTAGACGGGTTCTGGAGTGGAGAACGCGAATCGGCAAACGTAGTGTAGGACGCCCTGAGACTAGATGGAGTGACGATATACGAAAGACGGTTGGCCTATGTCCAGCAGTGGACTAACACGGGCTGATGATGATAATGATATGTATGAAGAATAGTATATAAATAAATTGATTCTGAGAGACAATGAGATTCAGATGTTTTCGGTAGTTTCATCAATTACTTGGCCCAAGATAGTTTTGAACTTGAAGAGATCGTCTGCAAATATGTCTATAGGTATCTGAACGTCTCTGAAACTCATTTGTAAGTCTACTTAACCAAGGTACAGGTGAGTTTGCACCAAGCACAGATCTGCGAAATGTAGGAGCAAATGGAGCAATTAGTTCTCTTGAATATGCATATGGCACTTTAATTTTGAATTTTGAGAAGAATGCAATTCGTTTTACTATGTAACGGTTTGTATAGAAATATTAAATAAAGGTTAATTGTGGGATGAGACAAAGATTGGATTGAGAAATGTTATCTTTTATTTCCATGATCGCTCACTTTTTGTTTTTTCACTTTGTGTTGCGAACGCTAAGCTAAACAGAAATCTTTTCTGGTCTCTAGTCGCAAAGTGTGTATGGTACAGTGAAGCTTCCTGACTATGACGCGAAATTCCAAATGAGATAACTTTTTTAAAATACATTTAGGAATAATTCAGTTTGGTGACAATGAAATATTAATACAATTGGTTGAGTAGATTTAAAGATTATTATTGGTTACTTTATAAGTAACCTTTTAACCAAAAAATAAGCAACAGCAAATATTGGAATATTTCCTCTTACTTATTAATTTTCTTAGGTTTTTTTTTTTACAATAGTTAAACATAAAAACAACATAAAACATTATAAAAACCTTAACCTAGTTTGCCGCGAGTAGCGAACGGGGGAGGACCCAAGCTATGTTAGGGCTGCAGGGCGAGGAACCTCCTGACGATGCGCGCTGTGTCAAGGATGACCGCCTTCTGAATCTTGATCTAACAGTTTAGCGAAAGTTTCTTGTGATGTTGGTCAAGACTGACTTTTCGCTATAAGGCCGTTTGCCGACACGACTATCGGGACTAATCGTCAAATCAACATCACACATGGCGGGAACCTCATGAGCCAAGTCAAGGTTACCTCTTATTATTATTAGCACAGAAATAGATATACATCGTAACTTAAAAGCAAATAATCAAGTCGTTTGTTTGGATTAGACTCTTACTCAGTCGCTAATTTGGACAATTTGAGCTCCAAATATTGAAATTTTACTTGTTTTGGTCTTATTAAACTCTGCGGTTCTGATTTAGTTAGTTTTGCTCGAAAATAATATTTCACTTTGGCAAATATTCTTGTGTAAATTTTAATTTTACACAGAGCAATAAGTTGTAGTTATTACAATTACTTTACATTTTGTTAAGTAAAAATAAAGTGAAGTAAAATTTTATTTGCCGTAAAAGAATTACACTTAAACATAATTTTGGGTTAACGTAGTTTATATTATTTAAAAACTATATTTACAACAATTAATAAAGTTTTTTGTTTTTATTGAAATTCTACTACAATTTCTATAAACTAAAAATAATCCCACTACCAACAACTCTACCCATAGGAACTTTAGGGATAGAGGTGCGTTAACTGCTCGGAGATTGAACGGAAGCGACTTACCGATCCGTGGGTTTTATCGATTTTTTGTAAACGAACATCCCTTGTCACATAGATCAGTCGCGCGACCGGTCGCTTCCACAATTGAATGATGTAAACCTAATTGGAAAATCAGTAAAAAGTCCGAGAAAATTAATTTGATGTCATCTTCCTGCCGGCGAGTTATAAAGATATCAGAGAGAAATGTCAAATGCCATTTCGAAAAATTGAGTCGCTTTTATTAAAAGGAGGTAGTTTCTTTGAAATATTTCATCAAAGTTAAATCATATTTCTAACAATTTTGATTAAAATGTCTGTCTTATTGTGTCGATTTTCGTTTAGCTGCTGGCTTTGAGGGGTCTCTGCGTAGTATGTCATTTCGATCTACATAAGTTTCACAAATTTAATTTTAGAGACTTCAGTGGTTTTTTTATTTGAATCGTTTTATTTTTATATATGCAAGATGAGTGTACGTTCGACTACGTTAAACAATATCACAGCTTAGAATGTGGCACGTTTACATATATGACATCTTTTTACTCTAGATTTCAAGACATCCAGGTTGTACCTATCAGAAAACACAGAATTGGGTAGATTATTCCACAGTTTTGTAGTACGTATGATTAACGTACATTAACGGAACGGAACGAACTCGTGTTAAAACGACATCATGTTGGATACTTGTGCTAGTACCCACTTGTTAAAGAATATTTAAGCAACAGGCAAACCAAACCCAAGCATTATGGGTGCATGGTAGATGTTCCCAGGATTCATACCAGGACGTCTACTCTATTTTTCCGAAAAACGTAATTTCGAAATAAACTCGCGACTTTTCTACTTCGGTTCTACTTCGTTTCGTGCGATCGAACATTTTTTGACGGTTGAATGTTCTAAGCCTATTCGAATTGGAGTATTCTTAGAACATTAAAACGGACGAAACGACGGATCGAAGTAGAACCGGAGTAGGAAAGCCACGAGTTTATTTCGAAATTCCGTTTTTTCGTAGAAAGAGAGTAGACGTCCTGGTATGAATCCTGGGAACATCTACCATGCACCCATAATTTTGGGTTTGGTTTGCCTGTTGCTTAAATATTCTTTAACAAGTGGGTACTAGTGGTACTAGTGGGTACTACTACTAGTTTAACTTCCCCAGAACTGGGATTTAGTGCCTTCTCTAAAAAAAAACAGTCAAGGCTTATAATCAAATAAGCTTTAGGCTAAAGGTTATATAGTCAAGAGCAGATTAGAAGTTGATGCATGTCATCGAAAAACGTTTCTCACGATTTTTTACGTTTTGTGTAAGTGTAGTAAAGCAGTGAGTATGATAAATTTCTAACTGTATGCTTAGAAAAATAATCAGAGGTGGAGATGGTATTCGTACTTACGACTTTACACATCTAAAATTTGACGTTCTTGCCACCGCCACCGCAGCTTTAAGCATATATTAATTACTCGAGCGTAAAAATAACTAAAAGTTTAATCAACGTATTTTGTTAATGGACAAGAGCAGAAGACAAAATCTTTTATTTAGAAATGCTAACATTCTCCAGCGGGGCGATCATAGCTTTGAACAAATATTCCTTGTTGCTTACAAATTAAAAGCTGAAAAGACATGACATTTAACTAACCCTCTTTTTCAATATATCATGTTACCATGATAATGTTAATTAGTTTTAATAACACAGCAGAATGAGAGTCGCGGAAGGGAGACGCAGCTCGCCGGAGGTTGACACTTTCCGCTCGTAAATACGGATAATTGCAGGAAAGATACTGTTTCTACTTTATTCCGGGTTACGCAGTAACGATACTATGCTAACAGGGAACTCTTATCTTTACAACCAAATTGACTGACCTCGTGGCTTAGTTGGTAGTAGCTCTGCTTGCGAAGCCGAGGGTCGTGGGTTCGATTCCCACCCAATGCTAATATTTGTGTGATGAATTCAAATGTTTGCACTGTGTCTGGGTGTTCCTATGTGTAATAACTATGTATTTAAAATTATAAAAAGTATAATATCAGCTATCTGGCCGCTATCGTACAAACTTTGCTTAGTTTGGGGTTAGATGGTGTTGTGTGTGAATTGTCCACCAATATTTATTTTTTTATATTTATCTAGATGTAGTAGTAGAACTCTTTAGAAAGACCGCTTGGGGATATTTTACACCCGTGGCAGTTATTCTACTGCCAAGCAGTAATATCCAAACATACCTACTGAATTCGACGTATTGGACATCCACATCCGTAATAAATTAATTACATATTTTTACTACCTACAACTTTCTGGAGCGATGTCTTTACGAGTAGAACTAAAACAAAAGGCAGGATAGGTAGATAGATAGGTGAATTGTAACTGCTTACTTAGTAATGTTTGTTTTCTTGGTTCCGGTTTGAAGAGCAATTTGAATTAATTTGTCCAAAGTATTTCAGGGCAATGAAACAAATCATTTTATATATTATCTGGGTGACGACGGCATGTACAGCTAGGCAGTTATTTGGATTATTTTTATTGAAATATGCGCTATGCTGTAATAGGCAGGCGTATTGTTTACCATCAGGCACACGTTTTGATCGTTCTGGCTCTCTATATTTTTAACCGATTTCAAAAAAGAAGGAGGTTTTAAATTCAGTTGTATGTTTTTTTGTATGTATTTTATGCGTTAGCTCCACCAATCGTGACTCGATTTTGATGATCCTTTTTTGTTTGGTGAATCAAACTTCAGAAGTGATCCCATACAAATTTTAAAGAAATCGATGTAGCGTTGTTGCTGAAAAATAAAAATTTAAAATTAGCTTATCTCGATGATAGATAGATATACGTTTATACGAATTGTAGTCGAGTATACGATATTAATTTTTAATTGAAGTTGGTTTTTATTTTGTTGCAGAAAATTAAATTATTTGAAAAAAAAAATACGTTTATAATGGGATCATCTCTAGATGAAAAAATCACTTATTTTACATTTTGTGCGTTTAGTGACGTTATTTGCACAAAACGATTGATGTCTATTTGTACTTCTGAATTGCTTCACAGTAAAAGTTGTTTGAAAATATGAACAGTTGACACGACACTTTCATTCCAACTTTTTTCTCCCTCCTGGCGAACCTTGTACCGTTAATACGGATTATGTTATACGGTCGACTCTGTTAAAACTTTTATGCATTTTCCTGAATAAATTGCTACTAAATTTCAAGCGAGAACGTGACACAGTTTAAGTAGTGACTTGGCACACACTACTGTGGTCTTTTTGGTTTTTATGTTTTTCGGTAAATAAAGAATAAATAAAGAATCAGGATTCTGAGACAGTTTGTAAAATGACTGTTCAAGATAGTTAAAGGCAGTGTCGTAGCTTTGTAAATCGTTATAGTGCTCCCACAAAAATTATTATTTGTAATTTTCAAGTTATTTAAAATCATCCCAATACACGTTAAAAATGAATTAAAGTCCATAAGAGCGTTATGATCTCAAATAATATTGCCACCAAAAATTGCATAATTTTTATCTTTAGTTATTTTATATTTTAGTAGTAGAACTCTTCGCAGAGTTCGCCTGGTAAAGTACTCGTAGCCTTAGCTAGTTATTTTACTGGAAAACCGTAATACACAAACATTACTGTGTTCCGATTTAAAGGGAAACAATTTCATGTCGAACGTCGAACTCAGTGGTTTGGACTCTTCATCTTTAAAATGCTCTGTGACGTAACGCTGTTATGGAGAGTTATTTGTTTACCATTAGGCGCATATAATGCTGTTTTCGTCACTACATTATAAAATAATCAAAAACAAAATTGTAGTTCATTTCTAAATCTATTTTAGGATTGTGCATGTTGTGGCGACAAGTATTAGTTTATAAAAATATCCATTTGATTTGATTAGACTCCGTTATACCTATTTATCTACTGACAAGTAATTAGGTAAAACGAAGCAACCTTTCCAAAAATTGTAAAAATGTATTTCGCTCAGTAAATATTCATTAGGAATTCAGTCAACGCTCCCTTGTAATTAGAGACATTAACATAAACAATATTATGTTTATTTTGAGGTAAAAGATTCTTCCGCAATGATAAATGTAAAATTCAAAAGAACACCTCACTTTGTTACTGTAATGTTATTATATCTCGTATAATATTTACTCCATCCATGTTCAATGTCGCTGTTGCGTGTAGCGAACGAAAAGTTTGGTTATTTGGATGACTTTCTGTTTGAAACTTCGGTCTGTGTTAAAAATGTATGTTGGGAGAGATTTATAGTACCTACCTACGTACCTACAACCTACATTGCTACTAAATTATACAAATAATTTTACTTCGCCGCAGTGTACTGCGTTCTCGGCCATTTGGATAAATTGCTAGTAGTTTTAAATTATATTGTAACACATTTTAATATAATATTAGTTTCTGCCCCGACTAGTCCAGTAAGAACTTAGAAAATAGCTGTTCTCTTAGGAAAGTTACATTATTTTGGACTAAGCAGCGCATATGCTATTCTTCACTATATTTATTTGAGTTTCGAATTTCTTATTCCTTTATATATTATGCCGTGATTGAGTAACAAACATCCAAATTTCCACATGTATGATTAACTGTAGGATAATTTTAGGGTATATGTAACAATGGAATGACAAGGACCTGTGACTAGCATCACACCTGCCCATAACATTACAATGCTTCTAGTATCTATTTTATTTTGATGAGTTCAATACATTGCTTAGTGCACTGCAATTCTGCACTGTACTTGTCATCTGTATATATGTATAAGACTAGCGGTCCGTCCCGGCTTCGCCCGTGACACACAGTATAGCCTATAGCACTATATATCCAACGGTGAAATAGTTTTTGAAATCGGTCCAGTAGTTCCTGAAATTAACGCGTTCAAACAAGAAAACTCTTCAGCTTTGTGATGTTAGTATAGATCATTGACTGCTTCAAACCGGACTTCTTAAAAATCCGGCTCAACTAGTAATACAACAGAACAACAAGAATAGAAAAAAAATGGCAGTCATAGGAACTGCCGATAGAAGTGAAAACTTGTAACTCAGAATTTGATAGCTTACTTTGGAAACTACACGGGTGTACCGGAAGGCGTGGCCTGACCATCATGGCATGGCCATCTAGAAATGCGTTAGCATTTCCCATTGGCTTACACATTTCTAGATGGTCATGCCGTGATGGTTAGGCCACGCCCTTTCAGCATTTCCCATTGGCTGACGCTTTTCTAGATAGCCAATGGCCGTGGCCCCGAGTTTACCCGAAGATTTCTTATCATACCCGAGCGTGACGCTAGAATTCAATTCACACCCCACGAAAAATCTGTGTAAAAGCGCGCCTGCGCGCCAAAAGAAGTTTTCACTTCAAAAAACAGGCACAGTGAAGCACTTGGCAATGCATTGAACTCACCATATTGAAATAGGTACCTCTGGCACTGTTATGTTATGGGTAGGCATGTGCCTTACAGTTACCACTTACAGTTGCCAGTCACAGGTCTTGGTTGCTGAATTGTTATCCTTCGAACATTGTAAATGTGAAAATTGCTTGCGCATTACTGCTTAGTGGTAGAGTAACTCGTAAAATAATTATATAAAGTACATTATGGACATTTTATTAAAATGATAGGACTTTGACCTACTTTTTTGTACTAGTGGATGTGTGTTTACATAACGAGCTTCTTGGGTTCCTATTTATTGTGGCTTTAGTGTGCGACACTGAAATTAAATACAAAAACATTTGTGGCGATTGAATCTTTTGTACGATGTTTATAGTACCATTAAAGATAACTATGAAAAGAGACAATGTAGGTAATATAATTACAAAAACTATAATATATTCGTACACTATGCGTGACGAGTAACACAACATATAGTGTAGAAACAAGAGTTCGTAAGTTGCATCCGCTATAATTTTTTCATATATACGGATAGACAACACGCTTAACAAAGTAAAAACAAAACAAACGTTCATATTTATAACCCTGTTTTTGTACCCACATTTATTAAGTTTACCTAAATTAAAAAGTTGTTGGTGTCACTTGTTCGAAAGCAACGTAATAGACAATGACGCACGTAAATTACCCTTAAATTTAGCCCAAGCTGAATATGAGAGACTTATAATTATCTCTTACATGTGGGTCGTCTGAGATCTTTTTCATGATAACTGTACAGCTTCGTAACTTTATATAAGTAAACTTTTATCGTGATACAGGCTTACGGTGAATACCTTCGGTATTAACAGCTCCTTTCTACTGCTGGAATTCAGTGACTTTGCAAGGTCCAGACCTGGAGACCAAGAGTCAATGGCAATGACAAACTTGTACACATGGAAAATTACTCAGAAATGCAAGTGCGATTCGACATTTGAAATTGTTTTCGCGCCTCACTACGTCGTAGAAGCCGTAGTGGCATATTGGTGAGAACGTTCGTCTTCGCTACACCGTAGAAGTCGTGGTGACATATTAGTGAGAACGTTTGGCTTCGCTACGCCGTAGAAGCCGTGGATTCGTGGGAACTTTTGTCTTCACTACGTCGCAGAAAACGTTTTGTACTTACTTACTTACATACTTTTAATAAGACAAAATGGTTGCCTTCCACTCATTATTAGAAACAACTTTATTGCGCAACCAAACCTAAACAAAATTGCGTAAATAATTAGTTGCGACTTTATTTGCAAATTTGCTCCTACTGTTTTTAACAAAACAATACTTATTATTTTATTTACGACGTTTTTTTAGGTATAAGTAATTTTGCATCTAATCCTCCACTTCACAGAGAAAATTACAATCAATCTATACAATACTAATCTATACCAAGAACTATCTCATACCAGTGATCGTAAAATATAAGAGTTTGATAGCCCTTTCGTATCAGATCAGATGAATAAATATTACTAAAATTGAGCTAAAGTTGAACTTTTGAGCCACTATTTCACCGCTTGTCCACACACAAAAACTAAAAGGACAATATTTTGATATAAAGGGACACAATTTGTGTTTTTTTTGTTCTTGCTAACTTTTGACCTCCATTTCACACGAAGATGCGGTCTCCGATGAAACAAGTTTACCTAGAAAAAACATAGTAACTCTCAACTTGAAGATACAAAGGTTTTGTATATCGGGAAATACCTACTGAGGCAACGCATTCCACAGTCTAAACTGTTCGTATAACAAAAGTATGCTCAAACCTCTTCGTTCGCTTCTAAGCAAAATCAACGTAAAAACGTCGTGAAACATTATTTTCCAGCTTTAAGCAGCCCAATGGAAAAAATAACATGGTATAATTATAATAATAAGTATCATGTAGATAGAACGCTCACCAGTACATATACGATAAAAAAACTTATTATCTAGCAAATTGGCCGATTTTAAAAACTACAGATCCACTTTTTTTTTTAAGATACGCAAAAAAAAAATCAAAGATACGCAACACCTATTTCACCGAAAATTCTATTTGCGGTCTACGGTAAGGCTGGTATCACACTGTCACTTTTGAAACTGCCCTGCCCGAGTAGTACAGTCGAGGTAGACATAAAACTAGCCTGAAATAGAAAAAATTCCGGGGAGCGATTTTTTTTTATGAAACGTCGGGGAGGGTTGTTGGAAGTATAAATCTCGATTTTCGAACTAATCCCGGTAGAGGGTTCGCCGCCATCTTGTTTTAAAGTTTTTGTTAAATAACTCGTTCATTTTCAACTTTAGAGCAAAAATGATAGTTACCAAAATTGTTGGAAATTTAATTTCTCACAAGTTTGCTTCATATTGTTTTTACGCTAGGATCAATATTTGCAGAGTTATACTATCAAGTTTATCAAAAAAATCGTAATGGGTGCAATTTTATTTTCTTCAACTTTGGTTCTCGCACATTTTTTACTTATTTTATTTTTAGTATTTGTTGTTACAGCGGCAATAGAAATACATCATCTGTGAAAATTTCAACTGTCTAGCTATCACCGTTCTTGAGATACTGTTTGGTGACAGACGGACGGACGGACGGACGGATGGACAGCCAAGTCTCAGTAATAGGGTTCCGTTTTTACCCTTTGGGTACGGAACCCTAAAAAGTGCGAGAACCGAAGTTGAAGAAAATACAATTCCACCCATTACGATTTTTTTGATAAACTTGATTGTACAACTCTGCAAATATTGATCCTAGCGTAAAACCTATATGAAGCAAACTTGTGAGAAATTAAATTTCCAACAATTTTGGTAACCATCATTTTTGCTCTAAAGTTGAAAATGAACGAGTTATTTAACAAAAACTTTAAAACAAGATGGCGGCGAACCCTCTACCGGGATTAGTTCGAAAATCGAGATTTATACTTCCAACAACCCTCCCCGACGTTTCATAAAAAAAAATCGCTCCCCGGAATTTTTTCTATTTCAATGTCTGCCTCGACCGTGCTAGAGGTGTTTAACGCGGAGTGCCATTTGGTATAACGAGAGTCATTAGAGTTCAAGCTTGCTAACTCTCGAGCATTCGGGGAGCAAGCACCATGCATTTATGACTGTAATATCTGGAATATATTAAAGATTTCGAGATTGGGCTGCGCATTTATTAAAAAGCGAGCACGTTTTTTTAGTATCTGAGAGTGTAATGGAGTCATTATTATACGTAATATCTACGCAATTACGTTCTTACTTTGTCTTGTTGTACGTCTTGAGCATTTGGCAGGTGTTTGAACGATGAAACTAATCGAAAAATAGATGAAATCTTTATCACGCCTTATACATCGACACATTAACAAATGGTGACCTTCTCACTAAAACTGGGATAATAACTATAATTGCTACAAAGAAATATGTATTTGTTTGCTCACTTCGCATCTGTTTACTGGTTCTGTTCTCAAGCAGTAAAAGACCAAACAAGTACATAATATGCAATAGAATATAAGGCACTTTTAATTGCAGTAAAATTGAAGCAACGTAAACTGCGCGCGTAAAACTTGCATGGCACTGCTAGTATCTAATATGCATTATATGTATATATACCGAAAAACATTTACCGCATTTTTGTAGTCAAGTAAAAAGAATATTAAGCTCCATACGATCTAAGTTATGCGCTCTGCATGTTTGTTCAGTTCCACCCTGTATGAAAATACAGGGGATATTATTATGCGAAGCGAGCAACGGATACGATACGCACGGATGCCCGACTTCCGCTCTTTTTTTGTTTTCGAAATCTAAAAGCGATTTGGAGTTGAAGTTTGGGTTTTATACGTATACATACCTATTTATGGCGTGATATGCATAAAGGGTACACTTATTCGGACAACTAGCAGCGACTTGTGGATTTACATACGCAGTTCACATTCTTGTTTACTATACCAAGATAAAAAGTAGTTCCGTTCTATTCCAGACTATAATCTAACAGCAATCCAAATTTAAACTTGATTCGTTCTTACGTTAAGACGTGATTGAGCATCAAAGCTTCAAACTTCCGCATTAATAGTATTAGTAGGATACGTGTAGCAAAACAATTCTAACAGAGCTGTCCGTGATGTTAGATTGATTAATTACGTAATGAAGTTGTTCGATCTTAAATAAACATAATAAACAGCTATACAATTATAAAGATTACAAGAATAATTGTTTTGACAACCTGTTTGCTGTTTGACCACAATTACTATCTGTATATTTTTAGTCTCAACATTGCAGTACAATTCTATTTAAATATTCTGTGGCTACTTAAGCCTAACAGCACTCATGTAAACGTATTACCCGTAATCCATTTGGTAAAAACGTATAAATAAAACATGTTTTATCTCCGCAGCAAGATCAAAAAACTACTCAGACTTGGTAAGTACTTCCGTATCAAAGCCGCGATAACATGATTATGTTAGAGCCAGCCCCATGCCCTTTGTCCGCACATACCAGTCCAGAAAAGAAAATAAAAAAGGAAATACTAGGTCAACCCTTGCCCACAGGCCACTTTTTGGGACAAGAGTCGATAAGCCGAGAAAAATAACGGTGCTCACACAAAAGTCACCACAATACGCTTTTTATGGGCACCCTGCAATAAATTCACGCAGCCGTGCTTTTAATCTGCACGAGACCATTTATACTTGACTTAGATTATTATAATTGCTTACATTTACGACAACTCTGTTTAATGAATAAAACAGAGGTTATTTTTTTTTTAAGAATTTAAGCACTGTTTACAATTTTTTTCAAACGATTATTTTACAAAACTTTCTATTCCTGGTCGCTATTCACGATGAATGAGGATCCAAAAGTCGATATAAATTGACTAACTTAACAACTATACTAGTATACTTAAAATCATATTAGTATGCTTAAAAATACATTTTCATATTTACAGACTTCTAAATATCTTTCACTTATTGTTTGTACTTCCCCGTCTTCTCATTCTTCTTCTCTCCTTTTCCATCCAGCGGTTGCCTGGAAGAGATCGCTTTTAGCGATAAAGTCGCCAATTGTTACTTTACTTTTTTGTTTTTAAGTTTTTGTATATTTTTGTAACTTTGTTTACTTGTGAAGTGCAATAAAGAGTTTATCTATCTATCTATACGGTAGTTGAAGCTAGTATTGAAGTCGAGTAATTCTGGCAAAAATAGGTTTTTATGTGGGCGTGTTCTCTTTATCTGTCGATAGCATAAATAAATAGGTATCTATTAGTTGTTTAAACAGTACCTACGTAACGGTGTATCTACATACAAATATATCTTCTTATAAGATTAAAAATCTTGTATAAATGAGCGTAGCAGCTACCTGGGTTTAAATAATTCTACATATACTTACGTATTGTACGTATATTGAACGGCTCTAAGTACGAAATGCTGCGGAAATGAAATTAATATAATATCTGAGTGAGAATATACAAAATAATAGTTAAATCTAATCTCCGAATAACCCACCCTGAGTGAATATCTGAGTTATTATTATTGACTGTGTTTGTGACACATAAATAACCTTCATATTTTACCAAAATAAATACTTTATGAAATTAGTACCTTAATTTACTCTTGGAAAATAATTATGTTGATATCTAACGATAACCGATTAGCTTGAACGCAGTGTAAGTCATCCAATAAATAAATCATAATACGCATTTTAATGTAATAATGTTTTATGTAATTGAGTCAATTTTTTTTTTTAATTGTACATATTACGCTTTGTGTAAATTCAGTATTGAGTTGACGAACCATATCCACTTTACTTCATTAATCAATCAAATTTATATACCTAGTTTAAACAACCACAGTCAGCTTTAAAAATATATAACCTCAAGGTTCAGTGGCACCAAATTAAATTAAAATTTTCAGAGACCACTTGGAGTAGTATCACACCTTTGCCAGTTTATCTACTTCCAAAGGGTAATGTGCAAACATCAGTGTATTTTGGTTTGACAGCTCCCTTCAATCCAAAGAAGTTACGGGTAATACGGGTAATAAAGAGGTAAATCATTTTATATTTATGGGTGACGAGTGCAGGGAACTGTTAGGTAATAATTTGGACCCTTCGTGTTCTTGTAGTGGTGAGACGCAGTTCTGTTACTGGCTTACCATTAGGCACAAAAAAAGAACGTTAATTGATTAATTTATAAGGTCGCTCGGTTTTAATACACTGACGATTCCCATGTATTTGTTATAAACGTTACTTAGCCACATCCTGCTATCAGGTTTATATTGTAGTGGTAGGACTCTTAGCAGAGTCCGCCTGGGGAAGTACCACACCTTTGCCAAATATTCTACCGCCAAGCAGTAATGTGCAAACTTTACTGTGTTCCGGTTTGAAGGGCAATGATTCCAGAGAAATTACAGGGCTTAGAGACATAATATCTTAGATCTCTGGGTGACGAGCGCAGTGCAGTGCTAGGTAACGATTTGGACTATCATGTTTCAATAGCTGCGTGTTACTGTGCTGTTATGTGGCAGGCATGTTGCTTACCATCAGGCACATGACCTGATCGTCTCGTCACTCTATGCTAAAAAAAAAAAAAAAAAATCAGGTTTACCGCTTAGTAATTATAATAATGTCAGTTATGTGATGTACCTTTGAACTACATAATCTAATCTAAAATGTATCGATAGTGCCAATTTTGTCACTCTTCTTTTGCTTCTATGAGGTAAGCTTCCTAACAACTGCGCCATTTTCAATAAATGTTTCACTATGTAAAAGATACTAATGTGGTACTTACAGATAGTTAAATATGTAATTTATGAAATTCAATACAAATTCGATATAGTTTTGATGATACGAGTATTTGTTGTTCAACGACAAAGCAGGCGAAGCTGGACCGACAGTACCTATACGTATGCAGCGGAACGGAAAGCAGATGTAGTTGTCTGCTTTCATCGGCGTTACCAAATTGACCGATGACGTCGCAAATCAAAGCATAGCAGAAAGCCGAACCTGCCGGTTGCGAGCTTGTTCTAAAAATGTCACCACAGACTAGGTAGAGAGCTCAGAAACAGGAATACATAACATTCTTGAGAAATACTCAGTCACACAGATAATGACTGACTGTCACTGAAAATGATTGTTTTATTTTCAACCTTGTCAATAAAGTGAATTGTCTTAAAAGTTTAACTATAAAATCAGACCTAAGGATAACTGACTTGCTTATCGCGCTAGCTGCGCTTAACGCTGGCTGTAAGCGTTAAACGCATACTCTCTAACGCAGTTTGCAAACTTGCAAACCGATCGTCAATGGCTGCTATACACATATACAGCCGTTAAGCCTTTTATTGTATCTGTGTCTGCAAAGTGTGCATTGTTAGGGTAATGTGAGTGTGTGCAGATTGTAACTGCTCTTGTATGGAATGCGAGATTAGGTAAATGAGACGATTAACTTAAATTAACATTTCTACGTCTGTAAATGCAATGTGTTTGAAGGAAACTTGGAATAAGTAGTTTTGTTAATTGATCTTGGTTAGTACTTGCCAAAAATAGAGTTTATACCTATTTATTATATTTTTAACTGACTTCCAAAAAGGAGGAAGTTATCAATTCGACCTCCATTTTTAGGGTTCCGTAAAACGTAAAAACGGAACCCTTAAAGATTCGTCATGTCTGTCTGTCTGTCTGTCTTTCTGTCCGTCCGTATGTCACAGCCACTTTTTGCCGAAACTATGAGAACTACACTGTTGAAACTTGGTAAGTAGATGTATTCTGTGAACCGCATTAAGATTTTTACAAAAGTTTAAAAAAAAAAAAAAATATAGGGGTGCCCCCCATACTGAGAACTGAAGCTCAAACATTTTTTTTTTCATCACACCTACACGTGTGGGGTGTCTATCGATAGGTCTTAAAAAATGATATTGAGGTTTCTAATATAATTTTTGTCTACACTGAATAACTTGCGCGAGAGACGCTTCCAAAGTGGTAAAATGTGTGTCCCCCCCCCTCTAACTTCTAAAGTAAGAGAATGAAAAAACTAAAAAAAATATATGATGTATATTACCATATAAACTACCAACGAAAATTAGTTTGAACTCGATCTGATGAGTAGTTTGTTTTAGTACGTCATAAATACACTATTATTGAAACTTCGATCAAAGTTACAACGAACTACAAGAACTATGTGTACTATGTATATTATGTTACTTGCTGGAACGGAACCCTTCATGGGCGAGTCCAACTCGCACTTGGCTACTTCATTTTAATGTTTGTTACCCGATTTCTCGAGAACGCCCGAGCCGATTTAAAAATTTTACGTTTAGTAGCGCTTATAATAATTATTTTCCTTTTATTTTTCGCTTTTGAGTGTCTATTTGTAGTTTTGAGGCCGGTTTAATTTTTTGTAGAAAATAGTTTTACGTACTCTATTATTTTAATCCGTGACTTTCAAAACAAGAATACAAACATGTTTTCTGTATATTATTTATTTTTAATCAAATTTGATGAATTTCTCTTGTTTTTCTTTGCTTAAGTTTTGATTTTGAGATTTGCTTACCATCACTGACTTTAATGATGAAGGAAATCATTATAAGGCAACCGGTGTGTTACAAGGAAAACATATTTCAAGAACGTATTGTGCTATTGGACAAACTCTCAATTCGCCAGGCTTGTCTCTCTTCTCTCATTGTGAGAAAAAGCCCCGAGTTTCAACAGAGATAACATGATAGGCTGTTTGTGCTATGCTAGTACATATGTACTAAATACTCAATACTCAAACATTTATTGATTCATTATGTCACAGATAGTCAGGATTACATGAACAGATAAATATCAGATTAAGTCGTAACACAACGTACCCCAATGGGGCATTGCAATTTAAACAATAATCTTTTGGAGCGAAGTGTCTTATTCCACAGTCAAGAGACACGTATACTCAATGTATATCGAGTTACTCAAACATTTTAACTATGCTTGTAGTTTGATACATTCCTGTACCTCTGTGTTTATTCTCAAGAAAATTATTAGACTCGGAAGAGTCGATTTTATACAGCTGTTTGTGAAAATAGATTCTTTGCCGTCTCTGTTGTCAGTGTCATTTGCGGGAGAGCCATCCATCTTCGGGCGGGTTCTTATACCTGCTTATAATAATATCGTCTTATCGCTCACTCGGGTACGCTACCGCAAATCCTCCGGGAAATATATTCCAATATTCATTTCAATAACGACTACAAATATTTATCGTTCTATATTCAGATAAAAAAGAATTTGCATACGCTATGTACCCTCGTACCTGACGTATAGTACCGTAATGACGCCGGAACGTGCTCCGATTCGCAATATGAGTACATAAACTCCATTGACGACTTCAAAACCCCAGGAACGTTTTATGGCAACTGCTTCGCACAATTTACTTTGCGAAATTGAGACCTCAAATGGGCCTGCGCTGACATTATCACACGATATACTTACACCAAAAACGGCAATAAAACTTATTTTACCCTCTATAAAATTCAAAGCTATTGTCTTATCGCTTTAACGTCAAAAGGGAATGTTTTTATAAAATGTTTTTTACATACTAAAAACATACTAAAATACTTTAACACCTTTTTCATAGTGTAAACTAGCTTTTATATTTCATAGCAGCCATATATCAAACGTTTTATTAGAATTTCAAAACCTATATTTGTCTAAATGGCGTGCGATGTCGCAGTCATTGTATTAAATTGCCAGGTTTGAGTAGTAAACAAACGCATGCATAAACGTGTGTTACATTTCCATGTGTTAACAACTATTTATAAACTACTAATGTTATAAATCTGAAAGTTTCGATGTTCCGACGTTTATAAACTACATATAAGTGCACGACATTTCATATTTCGCCATCATTTTTGTAAACAGGAGTAAGTGGGCGGACCATGGAAGGCCACTGTAACGAATTAACAGTTTCTATTCGTTAATTTACCGGATAAATGAAAGAAAAAATGTGTTAGGTACTGCTTTGTTTTATTGTGTAACTCATAAATTATTATTTTTTATTGTAGATGTAATGAATATTTAATAAACTCAACCTTTCATAGGCTCTTCTATTTGGCCTTACAAGAAACGGGGGTCCAAACAAGGCCAATATTATAAATCAGACTGAAAACTTTAGTCGTATCACTCAAAATAGTCACTTTTTCTAGAATGACATAAAAATCTCTTTTACTTAAAGGGCACGTTTAATGCTTAAATTATTATCATCTATAAAAAACTGAACGAATACTCTTTGAATTTCATCGTCTAACTAAGAACTCAAATGATTTAAAAGTTATAGTAACAAGTATAATGTAGATATTAAATAAGCTGCTAATGCGTTTTAGAATAAAATTATTAAAAAAAAAAACATATAATGGCCTTCTTACGGGTCCGTTTTTTGTTAAGCCAACATGTTTCTAAAAAGGCCAAATTAGCAAGTATCATTAATTACACTTTTTTTTAATATGATCAAATTAAAGGTTTTGAACAGAACAATGTTTTTGCTTTTTTGGCACTTATATAAGTAATGCCCATGTAGTATCCTAGCAAGGCCAACCGCCAAATTTTTGATTATTGTTGATTGACCTTATAAGGAACCACCCGCTTTCCTAGGAACACAACCAATATTTTAACTGAAATCAAAACAAAACTATGCATTTGTTTCTTTAGTACCATACCAGATCCATAAATGACAGGTCACAATGAAAAAATGGTTGTCTGTAAAGTCGGTTTACTGACGATAGTTAAACGTGACAACGTCTTAAGAAATCAGTACGCTGATAGCGCGAGTAGTGATACCGCTTGACTCGGCGGGTGGCGCTCTCAGCGCACAGCTTCGTCCGTATGGCACTGACGACGAACTAACGGCAACGTTACATGACGTCATGTTTTGCGGGCGTGCAGCCGGCTTCACCGAATTATAAGACGTTATCACGTCAAAAAATAAGAAAAGAGTAGGTTTTTTACTTTAAAACTTACGTTTTGCTGAATCCAGGAATAACAAATTTAACGACGATGACCAATGTCAATGAAACCAGGGACCGTATTTAAAAAATTGCGAAGCGAAGGATACACCCCCGCGTTACTGTTCTTAAGTTTGCTTGATCTTACTGTGAGTAGAAAGAATTTGTCGTCACATGACAATAACTAGGATTTTTTAATAGTTGGCCTTCAAAGGAGCATGGCCTTTCATGGTCCACCTACTTATTAATTTATAAATGTAGGCAAAACAAAAACATTGCTTATTTTACCAAACAGTTTAAGACTGCTAAATCAACGTTGATTATTTAAAATGACATCTATACTGTTTCTTCTACATACACAAATACCATTAAATTTACTGCCTAATCTACACCCGAAATTCCGTAACTTGCATTAAAAACACAGACAATTGTTCCCGATTCGGCTGAATTTTTAAAATTTTATTTCAAAGTCGGTTAAAAATGTTTCACGTAGCCTTCGCACAGGTGGTAGGATAAAGTACTTACATACAAGGCTTAATCTGACATTGGCTGCTACGGAGCTGGGATACGAGTGGCGCTTTCTCTCGCATTTATATTTTTAAATTCGAATTGCGGGAAATCCCTAACTGGATCAATGACGAACGCCCTTTTTGTTGCCTGTGTCAACTTTCGTGTATTTGTTTTTTGGAAGTTTTATTGTTGAGTCCGGGCAATTATAAAGCTATGCTCGAATGGATTGATGGCTTGATTTATCACGGACGTGTTGGGGAGTGATCGCTTTAACATGACCAGTTTTATTCAGTGTTACTCTAGAAATAACATTTGGTGAACGTAAAAACAAACGCAATAATTATTTAATAAAATTAGTTAAAGTAACATTGATTAAAAAGACACATAATAAAATAAATACAAAAAATAAAAAAGCCTTTAATTTTCCAAGATGACAGCATGTACATATTTGTAAAAAACATTAACAATTTAATTTTAATTAAGGATGGTTCGCTATCAACTGGACCCCTCTTCGGGTGAAGGCCTCCTCCAGGGCTTGCCATTTTTCACGGTTTTTTGCCAGGCTGGCCCAATTGCATGATCCAATGGTCTCTATCTCGTCTCTCCACCTAGCTTTTGGCCGAACTCTACATCTATAACCATGAGGTCCTCTCCACATAGTCACGGTCTTACTCCATCTATTATCAGTGTAACGTGCCACATGACCCGCCCATCTCCATTTCAGACCACGAGCGAAAGACAAAGCATCTATCACGTTAGTCTGTTTTCTTAATAAAAAAAAAAAGACACATACATAATATAAACCAGTAATTTATTATAAATATTATTTTTATTTATAAAATAACAGTGGACTTTTTATGGTTCTGGCAATTCCATGTTATCATTTTGTAAAATCTTCTCCTAGAATTCTTGTGAATGTGTGAAAACCTGAAAACTATGCACAGTTTCATAACTATCGTGTTTACTATGGTCACGTGGTTTAATTGGTAGTACTAATATCTGTCCGCGGAGCAGGATGTAGTGGAATTGATTTCCATCTAGGACAAATATTTGTGTGATAAATATTTGTAACTTGTTTGCGAAATATTTTGGGATCTTTTTATGGGAGAAAGCCCCTAGTCCTAGTAGAAACATAAATGGCCTGTTTATGTTAACTTATATCTATGATTTCTGTTTTTCAATCACTGTCTTTACGCTTATCGTACATCTAATTAGATGATAGAGTGCTTTGTAATTTCTCTACTACTCGCTTATGTACTACCTACTCGTGAACTCTACTCCAAAAGACGTTAGGATCGCTATCAAATGAAATAATCTGTGAGAGCACCAATTTTTGTATAGGTACTTCTGAAGTAAAATGGCAAAATATTTTAAATTAACAACGCCAAAGGAGCAGTCACGCGTATGCAATGTCCTTGAAAAAGGTCGCCGGACGCGGCTGAAACTTATTAGGAACTATTGAAACTTAAGTAGTACTGGACTGATACAAGTGGGCCATTCGTGTAGTAATTTAAAATGTGTAATAACCACGTTAACTATCATACGTATATGTGTCATGTTTCGTGTTATTGCGGCGTTACTAACGACTGTTCTGTGTGTTACAGGTGATCTGCCGCGGCCGCGGAGTAAAGGAGAGTACGTGTTTGTGATAGCACAGCTGCTGTTCGGGCTACTCTTGTTTGCGACAGTGCTGGGACATGTTGCCAACATCGTCACATCAGTCAGCACAGCGAGGAAAGAATTCCAAGGTACAATTCATTAATATACTGATTATATTACCAGCATTTGCATTAAAAAAATACAGTATTTATGCAGTTAATACCGGACATTCTTTTTTTTCTGTATTTTTCTTTGTTATGTAAGTGCATTATAGCGTTTATCTATCTTTTTAACTATCACAGTTATCTGTTCTGTGATCAATGTGGTTCAATGTAGTTCTCAAGAAATAAGAACCCCGCTTTGGTATTTGATAAAGCTATAGAATCTAACTGAAAGAAATAATAAAATTAATTAAAAAAAAATGCACTACATAAAGTGTTAAAAAAACAGATACACACATTTTTGGCGCGTAAAATAATAATATACTAGCGGTTCAACCCAGTTTTGGCCCTTGGTGTGTACATAGCCTATGTATAACACAGAAATCTGGTACATGGCCAACGGTGAAAGAATTTTTGAAATCGGTCCAGTAGTTACTGATTTTGTAATATTTGTAATACTAGAGCAGTCTTTATCGGCTGTTTTTTAGGGTTCCGTGTCTAAAAGGCAAAAAATGGGACCCTTATAGATTCGTCATGTTTGTCTGTCTGTCTATCCGTATGTCACAGCCACTTTTTTCCGAAACTATAAGAACTACACTGTTGAAACTTGTTAAGTAGATGTATTCTGTGAACCTGAACCTGAACTGTGAATAGTTTGCGCGAGAGACTCTTCCATAGTGGTAAAATGTGTGTCCAAACAAAACTTTAAAAAAATTATGATGTACATTACCATGCAAATTTCGACCGCAAAATTGGTCTGAACAAGATTTAGTAACTTTTTTGTAATTATCACAAATACAGTATTATTAACACATCGATCAAAGTACAAGAACGAACTACAACAACACAACGAGCTACAAGAATTTTTATATTATGCAGTAAGTAACTGCTATGGAACTCTTCATGGGCGAGTCCAACTCGCACTTGGCCACTTTTATTTAACATACGAGTACATACCGAGTAGTCGCAAAACGCTAGAAATGTTAACTTATTGTTTACCTACTAGCTGTGCCCCGCAGTTTCACCCGCGTAGTACCCAATTCCGTTATTTTCCCGGGATAAAAACTAACCTATGCTACTTCTTATACCTCCAATAATATAAGTACAAAATTTCATGCTGATTGGTTAAGTAGTTTTAGCTTGAAAGCGTAACAGTTTTGTAGTGGTAGGACTCTTGGCAGAATCCGCCTGGGGAAGTACCACACCATTGCCAGTTATTCTACCGCCAAGCAGTAATGCGTAAGCGTTACTGTGTTCCGGTTTGAAGGGCAATGTTTCCAGAGAAATTACTGGGCTTAGAGATGTAATATCTTAGATCTCTAGGTGACGAGCGCAGTGCAGTGCTAGGTAATGATTTGGACTCTTCACGTTCCAATAGCTGTGTGTCACTGTACTGTTATGTGGCAGGCATGTTGCTTGCTTACCATCAGGCACATGTCCTGCTCATCTCGTCACATTATAATATTTAAAAAAAAGTAAGTAAGTTAGTAGGATGTAAGGCGATATTAATTCGGTATTTATGATCTACCACAAGTTGATGTATTTGTGTGTATTTAAGTTTAAATGTTACATCCGTTAGTTAAAACAATAAATCTTCACGAGCATGTGAGAAGGTTCAGAGAGGTCGCTCGCTGCGAGGGATAAGGGCAGTGTCGCGATGCGGCGTGCCGTCAAATTATCGTACTAAGCACGTTGATTAAAATAAAATGAACAGATGTGCCTTTTAATTGATTTTGCACCTTATTAAAAATTCAAAGTGTTAATACCTTTAAGGCTAAGTATAATGCTTAAGACGAAGCTTACAAAAGTCTTCGGTAGTTCTATTTTGTTGCCTCTCAGAAATCTGTATTTATTGCTCATATGAATGTAATTATATTCTACCTTATGATGTTTATAAATAGTGTATGTTACGGTTGAACGTATCTTCAGTTGTTATGTAGTTTACTCTTGGGTAAACATGGCCTTAATCAGGAATATAATCCATTCAATATTAAAGGCGAAAGTTTGGCAGTTTGTCGGAATTTTTGCACACGTCGGAACTGCTGAACGGATCGGGTTGAAATTTGTAACGCATTTAAAATATACCCCAGAAAAGCACATAAGCTTATTATTCCCAAAAAATAACGGAATCAATGCAAGTACAACCGCGGAGCGCTGCTAGTTTTACCATAAAAATACTACTTTAAGGACACGGACGGGAGTACAGTAAAACAAGCTTTCATAATATCACAACAAAATTCTGATTTTTTTTAACACATCTACTCATTGTAGTTAGTTCGAAGCATCACATTAGCGTACTAAGCAGGTAGACGTGCCGGCACGCGGCACTACGTGAGTCGCCCTCGACGTCACACATCCCCCCCACTCGCCCCCGACCCACAGAAACAATGTCCCCTCACTAACTAGACGTTTGTCCGCTATATTAAAACAAGAAAGTTAATTACGAATGCGAGCCCTGCAGCAGTCCATAATCAATTCTAAGGATGAAACCGGCGCTAAAAAAGAGAAGCGGCGAAGTGTCAACAACTTTAATTAGCGCTGCAGCTCGATTGAGAAGACAATGGCGCCGCGACGGCAGAGAGCAGGCTGAATCCGTGACCTTCCTCGGTGGCGCTGCAGCGAAATAGGTCAGCGGCTTGAATGCTATAAATAGCTCGGTGAAAGTCGGGCGCCGCGCCCCATCCCAGTGGGAGCTCGTCCCGCGCTGGCATCGATCCGCCGCCGCCTCCGCCGCCGCCGCCGCTTCAACGCTTCACCCCAACAATTGGACAATAAATTGATCCGATCGCCGCCGCAGCCGCCAGCCCGACGATGCACGCTTAGTTGCATCGCCTGTCACGGCCACTGAATCTCTTCGATTGCATTCAACGTCTTACTCGTACGAAACTTTCCGATAGCGCGATAAAAAGTAATTTGTAGAGAACTTGAAGAATTTTCAGTCAAACTGTATTTGACACTCAATTGTTCAAGCGAGAATGGGGTGAATAGTTGGTATGAAAAGTAAAAATGTTAAGGTCTTAAAATAAGACATCAAATACTTAGTGTATTATTTAAAAATATATGTAGATACAACAAATATTTTTAAAACTGGTTCAAGTAGCAAATCAATCAATTTGCTACTTGAACCAGTTTGCTCAATCTAAACAAGATGATTTAAAAAATACATTTTTGCGCGTTCAGTATTTGGTTTTATGATAAAAGTCGTATTGGTGAGCGTCCCTTCCGGCTCGGTACACCTTTGTGCTTGCAAACATACATGTTCATATCAGAAATACGATCTATTCATTGTAGAATACACAATGTGACTACTCAAATTCACTTACACGGATCTATTGTACTTATGTCGAAGACATTCTATTTATGTCAAGGCGTTGCTACTTGAGATTGTAATTCAGACGCCAAATAATGTAAGCTGTAACGACAAAACTTTGCAAAACAAACAATCCACTAAAACTGTTCGTCCGCCTTCACTGGTGAGATTAATATGATTCATAAGTTATAACGTGGTAGTTGCACGAGCTATCCAACTCCAACCAACTGTAATAAGTAGCTGTTATCCTGCGGCATCGCCCGCGACGCCTTCGTACCTCGAACTCGCTCCTAATTGCGTACTTACATCTTCTGCTGCATTCTACATCAGATGAACTTCTCAAGGGCGAGCTTCTTCGCTTGTAATTAAAGCTTCAGCGTATAACTTCATTGCATCCCTCTTTATGGGTCTTTTGATTGTTCAAAAGTTAGTTTTACCAAGTTTTTTATTTTAATCAATTTTATTCAGGCTGCTAAACATCGTTAAAAATCGTTGAATTCGAATTCGTTGACATCGAGCATTGATAAACATAAATAAAATGTATTTTAATGGTCTCATGAAGTACTATAGAGTAACATTTCTTTCAGTTAATGAGTTATTTTTATCATACATGATAAAAAAAGCTGTGTAATATTAATACGGTGGTTCATAGATAAAAAATAAAAACAGTCATTCAACACAAAGAAGCTCTGAATGTCCGAATGGAAATAAAACTAAAAACATGTTTTTATTATTTTTTAAGTTACGTATATATCGATAAATTGGCTTGATATTTTTGTTTTTGAGTGTTTATATCACTAAAATAAACAGATAGCAGATGTTTGAATGTTAGTCGAGATACAACACTCACTACGATCCTTTTGCCAATTGGTGCCAAATCACAACGTCATAATGTTACCGTGACAATCAGGTGAGATCAAAATACTCCGCGCTCGCGTCTACGAGATAGCAATATGACTTTACAGCGACGGCAGGTGGCATGGCAGGGTGTAAATAGGGCTGTCAGCACACGAAACGTCGACTAAAGCTTTTCCTCACTGCCGCATTTCGATAGTTATAAAATTACCAAATCAAGAATATTAAAGAAGGAATTTTATTTCTTTTTATGAAGTTCCTTTTACTAAGTTGGTTTATAAAATTGCACAGAGTTCAAGAATAAATTTGATATAGTTATTGAGATATAAATAAATGAAAAAAAAAGTATTCATACTTTAAATACTGACGTGATTGTGGCATTTTTTTCAGTATTTAACGAGTGTGTAATATAATCGGTCCTGCCCGACATCAGTTGCAGCTGTATTTTGAGGCCTTTTTCAGGGGGAATTCGCTCACGTGGTTAAGTTTCGGTACTCAAATCAACACGTGACCAAAAATTATCGTACCACACATGAGTAACCCTTACCATAATCGTACAAAAATTCTACCCTTACATAGATAGATAGATAAACTCTTAACCTCTTTCTACACATACATTGATAAATGTTTTTTTAGCAAAATGTGTAATAATACGAGAGTGAAAAATTTGACGCGCACGAGAATATCAAATGTCGGGGAAATTTCAAAATGGTGACTTGCTATTGGTTTCGTATTAATTATTATTTTACAATTACACATTTCGATATCTCTGATAATAATTCAGAATACGTTTTTATTGTTTGTTTAAACTAAGGTATTCAATCCGGAGCCTAGTTAAAAATTCCACCTAGACGGATGGCAACCCTATGTGTAAACAATTCCGCGCACCAGGCCTGACTAGTAGTTTATATTCAAATTGCTTGACCTACCTGACTGACTCTTCGACTTTTGTAAATGCAAACAGACAGTATCTTCCTGTCAGATGTACTGTGCACTGTACTGTTCATGTTTTTTTTATCGCATAGGGTGACGAGACGAGCAGGACATGTGCCTGATGGTAAACAACATGCCTGCCACAATACAGCACAGTGACACGCAGCTAGTGGAACATGAAAGTCCAAATCATTACCTAGCACTGCACTGCGCTCCTCACCCAGAGGCTCGTCTAAGATATGATATATATTTTTTTACCTTTTCTAGGCTTTCACTTGACTGCCATCTCGCCTTATTCTCCTTATTTGCCTTATTATTATATTTACACATTACACATTACTGCTTGGCAAATAACTGGCAATAATAACTGGCAAAGGTGTGGTGCTTCCCCAGGCGGACTCTGCCAAGAGTCCTACCACTATTCAATACAAACTATGTACACAACAAGCAGTTGCTGGAACCGAAAAATCAAGGATAAAGTTGGGTGCCGTATCTTGACAGGTATATTCAGAAAATGTGGGCTTATATCTATTATGGTATGGGTTGAGGGAATTTTAATGTACATTCAATTTTATAGTAATAACCCGTGCGGATCACGGATCGGGAACTATTGTGCCGTTGCATTCTACCCCATGTATTCTACCGCCGTATATGTGTACTCGTAGGCATGATGAAATGCAATGACAAAAATTAAAATTATAATCATTCGATATGAGGGTTACTGGACAAAAATGTAATTTATATTCATTCGATATGAGGGTTGCTGTTTCTCTTTACTTCCATCTACTTTATTAAAATGATTGTTCATCTTAGTGTTCCATAAATCAGCAATTACCTTATCAAGCAAACAAGCTTTACGTTGTAGGATGTGCCGTAGAGACTAATGTAGCGTAGCGAACACGTGGGCTATTTCCGGAAGAGGGCATGCCGCAGCCGTTGATGCCGCCACTCTGCCGCGCCGCACCCCCCCCCCTGTCTACAAATTTTACTGTACCGTTTTAGGCGGTTCTTATTTTCAGTTTTATTTTAGACGGTTATTTTTTTCAGTTGAAGCTTCTTTCGGCAAAGTTAAAATCGCCTTCAATGTCGCGCAGACGCCAGCAAAAGCACGAACAGTTAGGGCAGAGCTCGTAGTAGGGGGAAAAGGAACAATGTATTCCTTATATTCGGTTGATAGTTAATGGTTACTCTAATTTATTTTATCATATATAAGTGAAGAATAACACCTACTTTATTTAATTTCAGAAAGGGTTAGACGTATTGCACGATGGAATATATAAAGCGAGAAATGTTGAAAGTTAACATTTTACGTATAGTATCAAAAAATATTTAAACAAATAGTTAGTTATTTACACCATTATTATGGGTGATTTCAACACTTGCCTTCTAAGAAATGATATTCGCTCTTCTACACTTCAATCTATTGTTAATTCCTATAATTTAAATATTCTTCCTCTAAATTCTACTCATCATTTCCCTAACAGTGCTTCATCTCTGTTAGACCTGATGATTATCTCTTCTCCTAATAATGTTTCTATCCATGGTCAGTACTCTGCTGATGAATTTTCTTACCACGATCTAGTATTTCTATCATATAAAATTAAACCTCCTAAATCTAAACCTAAAATCATTCTGCAACGCAACTTTGGTAGTATGGATCATCAATCTCTTCTCGAGGATGCTAAGAAGATTAACTTTGAACCCGTCATTAACGCCAACTCGGTGGATGAACAAGTTTCTATGTTCAATACGCTCATCACACAACTATACGATGTTCATGCTCCCCTACGGAAAATCAAGATTAAACATCTCCCCGCCCCCTGGCTCACTGATGATATTAAGACACTGATCCACAAAAATGCAGCAGCCAAATCACGGTATAAATTGCGTCCCACAGATTTTAACAGAGATAAGTACGTTCAGGTCCGTAATCGCTGCAATAAGGTGTGTAGAGATGCAATGCGCCGACATGTCCACAAAGCTGTCACTTATGAAAACCCAAGTAAAGTCTGGAAGTTTCTCAAATCTATGGGAGTTGGCAAATCACCTCAAAATTTAACTTCAAATAAAATAGACATAAATGCTCTTAACCTACATTTTTCCTCTGCATCTACTATGACGAATGCTGTAAAAAATACTACGATAAATTATCTTTCTGCTCTTCCAACTCCTGATTATTCTCCTTTTACGTTTAATCGATTCACTGAAGGTGATGTTAAGAAGAGTGTAATGTCGATTTCCTCCAATGCTGTTGGCGGTGACAATATCAGTCGCAACATGCTACTGCCCATTCTTGACGCCATCCTTCCCGTCTTATGTTCCATCTTTAATAACTCAATCGCTTGTGGTGTTTTTCCAGCTATCTGGAAAGATGCACAGCTCATTCCATTGCCAAAGAAACCAAATCCTACCTCCTTCTCCGAATATCGTCCTATATCTATTCTTCCTTTTCTGTCCAAAGTCCTTGAGCGTCTTGTCCACTCTCAAGTTAACCAATTTCTCATCAGACAAGACCTTCTTAATCCTTTCCAATCCGGTTTCCGTCCCGGGCATAGCACTGTATCTGCTCTTGTTAAGATCACCGACGACATTCGCAAAGGTATGGACGACGGCAGGCTTACTGTTCTAGCTCTGTTAGATTTCAGTAATGCCTTTAATGTCGTCGATTTCGATATCTTGCTGGCGACATTGCGTTCTCTTAACATATCTCCATCGGTGATCGATTGGTTTCACAGTTACTTGTATGGACGCCGACAACGTATTCGCCTCGACGAGATTTTTTCGTCTTGGTGTAGTACAAATGCTGGAGTCCCTCAAGGCGGCGTGCTATCACCACTTCTATTTGCCATCTTTATCAATTCCATTTCTCACTGTTTAACTTCTTCCTACCACCTTTATGCAGACGATCTCCAAATTTACTCGCAAGCTCGACTCACTGACTTAAGTGTGGCTATTGACATCATAAATGCCGATCTTAAGCAGATTGTACACTGGAGTAACTCCTTCGGCTTAGATGTAAACCCCAACAAGACCCAGGTTATTATACTCGGCAGTGCTTACATGATAGCTAGAGTCGATTGGTCCGCAATCCCTAAGATTGTTTTTAATGGGGTCACTATACCGTATAGCGAATCAGTTAAGAATCTTGGCGTTATTTTTGACCGCACGTTGAGCTGGGAATCACACCTAAAATCGATCAGCTGTAAGCTGTTTGCATCGGGCGGGTCATTGAGACGATTACGTAATTTTTTACCCACTACTAAAATTGCGCTTGCACAATCTCTTCTTCTCCCCATCCTGGACTACGCAGACGTCTGCTTTCTTGACCTCAAAGAAGATCAGTTAGATAAACTTGAGCGTCTCCAAAATTATTGTATAAGATTTATATTTGGTTTACGCAAGTATGATCATGTATCTCAATTTCGTATACAGCTCAAGTGGCTCCCCATTCGCTTTCGTCGGAATGCTCATATTTTGTATTTTCTCTATAGCGTATTATTTAACCCCTCTTTTCCGCGGTATTTGAAAAAACTTTTTACGTATTGGAGCAATGCACATGGTCTACCGCTAAGGTCAAAATATAACTTGTTCCTTGAAACACCGCCGGCGCGCAGCGAAACTTTTTATGGCAAGTCATTTGCTTTTCAAGCTGTCCAGTTGTGGAATGCCTTGCCCGTCAACATTAGGCAAGCTCCTTCTCTTGCTGTTTTTAAGAACCAAGTTAAAGAGTTCTACTTGTTGCAGTCATCAGCTAGTTAAAATCATTATTCTCCTTAAAGTCCATGAAATTGTAATCTATTAATCTTTAAATATTTTAATTTGTTGAACATGTTATTATTAATTAATTGTCTATTATTATAAAATTATTTGTGTATTAGGATGTAAAATCGATATATGTAATATTTATATATATATTGTTGTATTTTAAATTAGTTGCTAGTTATTCTAAATTGTTACTACTCCTAATTGTACTCCCCGTCTTCCATTATTAATTTATTTATGTTTTTACCATCCTACGGTTGCCTGGAAGAAATCGCTCTCAGCGATAAGGTCGCCAATTGCTACTTTAATTTAAGTTTTTTTTTCTGTTTTTTTCTTTGTTATGTAAGTGCAATAAAGAGTTTATCTATCTATCTATCTATTTGTTGTAAAAGAGTGCAAAGTTGATTTTTAACCGCGTGCTCAAGTTGGATGACCGAGCAAGCGTAAGATTCTAAAATTGAATCACGAACGCAGCAAGTGATTAAAAAATTAGAATCCTGAGCGTAGCACGGGAATCAAAGGGCACAAGGTGAAAAATCTTTGCACTCGAGTGTAACACGTAATTTTTCATCCCACCTTAGCAAGGAAACGACTAAATGCTTTGCGCATTATTAACAGTTCCAGTCAATTCTGTTGGCGTCAAATAAACTTCTTTGTCGCTAGAATCACTTATTTCGGTTCTTCACTTGCATTAAATTTTTCGGGTTTTAGCCTAAGGTTTTAACTTTGAGTTTATTTAGTCATAGCAATAACAATATGACGTGAAAATATGGAGAGTTAACCGTTTGAGGTAAGGAGTGTCATCTGTGCACATGAAAAATTGTACAAATGCATGCATCAAATTGTGGTAGCGCTAAATTAGCATCAGGGTAAATTTTAAAGGAAATAAATAAACGCGAATAGTGCGTTTATTTATAATAGAATTTATGAAAAAAATAAAAGCGACCAAGTGCGAGTTGGACTCGCCCATGAAGGGTTCCGTAGCAGCAAGTAACATAATAAATAAGTTTTTGTAGTTCAGTGTAACTTTGATCTGTTTTAATAATAGTGTATTTATGACGTAAAAAAAACTACTCATCAGATCGAGTTCAAACCAATTTTCGTTGGGTTGAAAGTTTTCTCGGTAATTAATGTACATCATATATATTTTTTTAGTTTTATTATTCTCTTATTTTAGAAGTTAGAGGGGGGAACACACATTTTACCACTTTGGTACCACTTTAAAGTGTCTCTCGCGCAAATTATTCAGTGTAGACAAAAATCATATTAGAAACCTCGACATTATTATTATTTTATTTTAGAAGTTAGAGAGGGGACACACATTTTACCACTTTGGAAGTGTCTCTCGCACAAATTATTAAGCGTAGACAGAAATGATATTAGAAACTTCGACATTATTTTTGAAGACCTATCGATAGTATACTCCACACCCACTCGTATAGGTTTGATAAAAAAAATGTTGACTTTCAGTTCTAAGTAGTTTTTTTTTTGTAAAAATCTTAATGCGGTTTACAGAACATAATATCTACTTACCAAGTTTCAACAGTGTAGTTCATGAGAACTACACTATTTACCCACTAATAATGCGGTTTACAGAACATATCTACTTACCAAGTTTCAACAGTGTAGTTCATGAGAACTACACTGTTTGAATTTTCTATTAGTAGGTAACTATTTTAGTCATCAATAATATTAAATTATTTAACTCGGAATACTTCAATTTGTTTACAATTATTAATTAATTTATAGCATTTTTAAATATTCTGCCATTTGAGATTACATTCCATACTTCTATCCTCCACACGTAAAAAAAAATTGCGCGCAAAGGATTTACAAAAAAAAGTGTGTGCTTAAGACCACACGGCAGAAGTGAAAACTTCATTATCTGATTTTTGTATTAGGTAGGTATAATGCCCGGTTTACATTATTGCAGTCCAGCGATCGAATCCAGTGCTGGAATGCTTACTGAAAAAATGTAAACAGGCACTGGAAAGCATGAAACAAGCCAGAAATTAAGGTTAATTTTTATTTTCCCACTAGGCCATAAAGATCACAGTAAGCTCAAGACAACATTTGATTTGCTGTTTGTATGTTAAGTTGTTGAAATATTTTAATGGAGTAATGAAAGCTAAATTCGTTTTGGAGGGATAAATATACTAAACTCAGGAACACAAGAGCGAAGAGCAATTAGTTGACTATATTATTATGTTTATATATAAACATATATATTTAAACACTGAATATTTACTATTTAATTTATTTATTAAGCCCAGATCAATTCACAACATGATGTTTGCTCTAATTACTAGTTTAATACAATAACTACATACTTAAAAATAACTACTTAGTTTAGTTAAGTAGCTCTACTAAATGTTTATTATGTTTACAAAGTATTCTGAGTTATAAGTTTTCAATTCAATATAATTTGCAAAACATGGGTTGTACAATGTTTATATTGTTACATAATGTTGATAAAGGTCCGCCATGATTTAACTTTATGGCAAACAAATATATGTTATAGGTAAGTTTATCTTTTAAAATTCACATTACAGAATTGATTATATAAAATGACAGAAACAATAAAAAGTCAAATTTACATGTCTAAGGTACACAATATTTGGGTCAATAAATAATACCAATATTAGTTATAGACTACAGGCCCGTGAACAAAATTTACGGGTCAAATGAACCACCAGGAGACCCATGTAGGATGATAGAAGGGTATAAAGTAATAAGATTCAGCACTATGCCATCACTTGTAAGCTGTCCAACTGAGTATAGTCCCAGAGGGGGATTGCAAACCTCGATCAGTTCTCCTAGTCTCATGATTGTTGTACAGCGTTGCAAAATAATGGATTAGAAGAGGTTTTGGAACTGTATGGAACCAATGCTGTACATAATCAAATGACCATATTTACACTGTAAATAGTCAGCACATCATAATTTTTTCCAACAAACTAATAATTCAAAATCTAAAATTTATATTTTTTATAGTTTCCATACCTCTTCAAATCTATTATTCAATAGATTTACTGTCACTCACGTTACTGTCTGTACTATAGTATTGTGTCCTTGATTAATAATAGTTTATGGATTTCCCACCAAGATAAATCAACAGATGTGCCCTGAGAACCTTGAAATTGGTAATGAAACTGCGTCTCTGCGTGTATCATAAGTGGTTTATAAACAACCAATCTAGGTACTTGACCCCTATAATCGCTAGCGGCGAGATTTGCTGTGGTTCTACTTTACGTATTTTGGTTGTTGACAACGAATAATGATAGGTAAAAACGTCCGGTGCAGCCGACTAGAACGGAAAGAGTGAGCTCACTCTTCGGAACGTTGACATGATTGCGTGCGCCCTGGCCGATCTATGGGATTTCCAATGTGTTCTTGTCCAATGTTGTCCCAGAATATGTCTTCTCGTGTCGTTATCGTGAATGAATTTTATTTATTTCAGGTTAGATTCTCTTAGTACCTAGGCCCCGTGTTTGTTTTGAATGCATTTGTCGAAATTGCAAATCGCTCCCGTAGAATGCAGTTTTCGTGTGTGATATGTCACTTAATTTCGGGATTCTCGTCGCCACTTTTATAGGTACATTGAGTTGGGTCGAGTATGATTATTTGTACTTATGTAAACACAGAACATTCACTTTTTACTATATTATCCAAATTTTATGAGAATATTAAATTAATTTTGTTTACAATAAAAACAATTGTTTGTTTGCTTTGATGCTTTGACGTTGACGTTTGAATTTGAAGCACGCCGGCAGTGCTGCCACTTCGATTTTGAGCTTGTCGCCAAATAGTGTTAAAAAGTCGCCGGTTTTGATTGAATTAATAAGGGAATAAACATGGGAACACAGTTAGATACAGTCTGGAAGAACACATATGCTACTTTTTATCGTGGGAATTTAGCTGCTAGTAGAAATATAAAAGGGCACTGATCTGAGTACCTACAATATTAAATAATTTACATTAAAAGGAACAACTTAAGGTAAAAATTTACATTAATAACACGTAAGATTTAAACGAAAATGCAAATTATTTAATAGAATGGTAATAATGTACCTAATTGGGAAAGTCCCGGCTATAATGTGCGTAAATTTATCTGTATGTATAGAAATTGGAAGTAGAGTTTATGGTAGACTTCCATGTTGTTTGTTTGAGAGATTGAGTTAATTTCCTTATAAATATGATCTGATTCCCAATGACCTTGTGTTTTTCCTTCTCCAACCTTCTTCACTACACTAGTATATTCCCCTTTGTCGGTAACACGTCGTCTAAATCCGCTAAAAGGTTTAATAAATTCGCCAGTTTCAGCGACATAGTCGCTAAGGTGTCAACACTGGTAGCCGGTAGCGAGCAGCGAGAGAGAGAGAGAGTATCTATTGTCCCATGTCCACCTCTAACAATTATCTGTCTCGGTCTGGCACGTTTGTTGACCACATTATCTTTCTCGCTCTAGCATCCCGAGTTTACCCGGAATTTCTTATCATATCCGAGCGTGATGATCACGTGATCATGAATCCATTTCACAGCCCACGAAAATTCTGTCTATAACGCGCCTAAAGAAGTTTTCACTTCAAAAAAAATTCACGAAGGAGATTCCGAGTCTAAGTTTGTAACCAATAAAAAAAAATGCATGATGCATTCGGCACCAAGGAGGTAGAAATAAATAGGTTTAATTACGTTTTGAATTCAAAATCTTAGTGCACACGATGTTCTAAATTTAAATTTACTTTACTCTCTAGAGGGTAAAAACGACTTTTGCGCCCTGATATCGAGGAGCAAAAATACTCTTTCCAAGGTGGTAGGTTGAAAAAAATATTATGTCCTGGCGTCACGTAGAATTATTTTTTGTAAAACTTCCCGATGCGATATATGGCCTATTCAATGAACCGGTTTTTCTATCGTGGCCGATAACTTTTTAAATATTAGATTAATTGAAGGCCGTTGAAGTTTCTTTAAACGGACGAATTGCTGTTGGCCTCAGTTGTTAGTCTCTACTGCCAATTTTGGACCAAAAAAGAAGGTTCAAGGCCTTACTTACTAACTAAGTCTACAACTGAAAGTATTCCATAAAGTCATTATACTCATTTACCGTACTCACTGCATACTACTTCAGTAAATGTTTGTCTATACTAAAATATACTGAGAACAGCATAGATTAGTATAAATAAATATGTTGGCTAGGATCGTCTTACTGTTGTACCTGCTATCCCAGAGGAGTCGTTAATTTTTCCAGAATAAAATGTAGCCTACGTGTGAACTCGAGGTTACAAGGCTGACACAAACAAAAGCTTCTTATCCATTGGGAGTTTTCGCAAAGCCACGAAGGTTATGTCGGTGCGTTATATTATTTAGGCTTCGCACAAATATGTTTACTACAGAACATAAATTTCAAGTAAAAGTATCAAAAACACCTGGACCAAAAATATTTAAGGAAAAATATTAAAATCGCAACCATATTTTCTTACTAGAATTCTCTATTTTATTAGAAGCAATACCTATTTTTTATAAAGCTTTGCTAACCTATCTTTCCATTTTAATTAATTACCTTCGCAGTTTTGAAACTAGAATTACAGCAATGATAAAAAAGTAACAGCATTGTAAGTTTTTTAAAAGGCTTATTACGCTTTACCGTCTACAATGGAGTTTGTAGCATAATTGAACGTAATTGATACATATTTATATCTGCTACGTATTTTTTTTAACGTAAGTACTTATGTCTGAGTTTGATCAATAATTTGCCTGATGGTAAGGGACGCTGCTGTTGAATCTGATTCATAATGATCTAGAAAATACTTATTCACTTTTGACTTTGAAAAATCCAGATCTCTCAGGGATCTCATCTCTCAAGGAATAACGAAACCGGCAGTTATCAGGCCGGCAGATCTATTTTCTTTATGCTCCTAAGCACGGTAGAAGCTTAGCTACTGACATACTAATATTACTTGTATAAATAAAGCATGGCAAGGTTTGAATTTTTCATTTCATGTAATTTTCAGTTGATTACATTTTAATAATAAGTTAAATTACAGCTGATCTAGTCGCTGTTTGATTTTCTATGCAAGATATGTATATACAAACTTTCATCTACGTAATATACGGTACTTTAAACTATGTGCATCATCTTTATAAGTGTAATACTGTCTGTGTGTCTATATCCTCTCGCCGGGACCCTGTTTGGTGAAGATTAAATTACTCCAAATTCCGGCTCGCCAATAAAGGTCCGAGCACACTGCATTTACTCATCGGATTATCTGACGAAAAGAGCGTGACATGGGCGCAGAGGACTCTGTGATTCTAGTAGTATATTATTCAGCTGCAGAGTAAAAGAAACGTAGTGACTGATTTAAACGAGTACGACGTACCTATATTTTATTGATTTTAGAATGTTTTTCATTCTAAAATTATTATGTAACTATGTTTGTTAACTAATAACTGTTCACTATGGAACTAAATTTATCTTTAAAGAGCACTGACGTGTTGTCTTCTTCTCTGACTTCAATTCAATTATTAACCATTATTTAATTTGCGAAGTCGCGGTGGCTAAGGGGGAACACGTCCAAGTTCAGAAACGTGAAGTTGTAGTTATGTAGGTTCTATTCTCGCTTGTGGCTGTAAGTATTTTTCCCAGTTTTGTTACAACATTAAAGGATAACTTGACAAAAAAGTGGTCAAGTGCGAGTTGGACTCGCCCATGAAGGGTTCCTAGCCTAGTTCATAGAAGCAAGTGACATATTATAAAAAATGTTGTAGTTCGTTGTAACTTTGATCGATGTTTTAATAATACTGTATTTATGATGATTACAAAAAAACTGCTAGATCTTGTTCAGACCAACTTTCGGTGGAAATTCGCATGGTAATGTACAATCGCACATCATAAAATTTTTTAGTTTTGTCTTCTTCTAAGTTTGTTAAACATACCTCTGTAATTATGTAAACTACACTATATTATTTACCTAACTATTTACACGAAGTGCATCTGAATTATCCATAGACCAATGAAGGTGTGAAGAGAATTAAGATAATCAAGCCACTACCAGTCGGTAGGACGTTCAAAATGCTGCCGGCATTACCACGCCGAAGGGCAATTACACGTTGGGCCAAATAAATACCAGCTTTTGGTCACGCGTTGATTTGACTGAGTGTTAAAAAGTCAACAAAATACAAATTATATCAAAATGCCCTGTACAATTTTGAAAAGTTTATATATTTATGTAAATCTAAAATGTTAACATTACTTTTCATATCAATTCTCGAAAATTTTTAATAATTTTAAAATTAAATAAACATAACAAAAAGTGATGGAAAATAAGCAATACATCAGTTTATTATGTTTTGCTCCTTAACCGACAAAATCATCTCACACTCTATAGCGTCGGTGTATACCTACAAGCCATGAGCCAGCCATGTCAGCGCCATGTAATTAAATTGTAAACCCGGAAAATAAAAGCCGTTCCAATAAAATACTCGTAATCCAGCGGCACAATAAAAAGGAACCTCTAAAGGATTTCCATCGTGACGTCAATGTGGAGCAACCCTATACTGCAAGAGCAAAGGGTGAGCGCTCACTGAGAGCTGTATTGACTTAACTCGTTTTTGTACAAAACGTTTATTGTTCGGAGTGCGGTGGTTTATAAATAAACGTCGGCCTTTGCACAAAAAGAGGCGATAGCGCCGCAAATAAACACCCATTTGTGTCGCATAAGCAGCCCAATTTTTGTTCCCACTATTGGGATTCGGAGCCTTCTCCAACAATGCCAAAATCCACCATTCTGGCAAAATGCTGGATGGCGGACGACACATCTCCTCAAAATATGTCTTTCTTGGAACATGCCGGTTTTCTCATCTTTAATTGGACTGTTATTGCCTGCGGTCATGATGTAATGTACATCTACACGTTGAAAGATACTCAGATGTATAGATAGGATTCGAACTTCGTTCTTGTCAATAGGCTACCACGGCTATCCACCCATTACATAAACCATTATAGCAAAATTAGAGGCATACATTTGATCCCGAACCAAATCTTGCACTTATGACTATTTATTGAATATTGATGCAATAGTCATCAATACCAACTTTAAAGTTGAAAGGGAATCCTTTTTGTTGTGAAAACATATTTTAAAAGCACGTCAATGTTCTATAACAAGGTGAACCATTACAACTTACTCTCTGTATTCACAGTAGGTACCTAGCAGTGGGATGGATATATGTATAAGGGTCGATGTAGGAGCTCGAGCCTTGTTGACTTAAGCCGTTTTTGTACTGAACTTTTATTGTTAGACCAAGCTGTTCTCTAAACAAACGTCGCCCCCTTGGTACCTCTGTTTGAACTCTGGGCTCTTTACTCCACCGAACTCTACGCTAAATTCGTTAAAACAAATTATGTTCACGTTTGGACGGTTACAAGTACATCCCGGAATGTTCACTTAGTTCTTTGAAGCCTACTGAGCCAAACGAAAAATCCATACAAGTAAATTAATGATCAATTTTAACAGGAACTCGAGCCCAATTATAACGTGATATTTGCCAATTTCACCAAAGCGAAGCGTAAAAACTAGAGAAAGGAAATGCAGCTACTAGATTTTTAATTTTATTAATCACCAGCACTTAGCATAAATTAAAATCCTCTGGAGAATTCAAACTTCGTTCCAACAGAGTAGGTATTATTTATCTGTTCAACTTTTATAGTCCTAAAGGTTGAATCCGATAAATTTCAGACTCGCAACTTCCCTTTGGGATTTAATATATCGTGGACATCATGAAACTTTTTCAGAGATTTGCAATGTGTATAAATAAATCAAACATTTGTTGCCAAAATATCGTACTTATATATTACAATTGCGAAAAATTTGATGTTGCTCAATCTTACCAGAATACACTGGACTGAAATTTGGTACACAGATAGTTCGTAGTCCGTAAAATAGCACATAGGCTACTTTTTATCACAGATAAAACCGCAGAGTGCTTCTAGTAAAAATAATTGAATTATTTAGTTATATTATAATGTTTCAAATCTGGGTCTCCTATAGTAAGCGAAACTACTATATGACAAGACGACTGTAATCATATTTTTGTATGGCATGCCTATGTGTTCTTTAATTTTCAATAATAATAGTCAATCAATTTAATAATATGACTAAACGTTTGTCTATTCAAATTGACTTAATGCTCGTAGTTACTTTTCGAGAATTTCAGTGGGGCTTCTTGAGGGCGGTCGATTTTCCAATATCTAGCGATTAGTGTAAGTCTATCTTGAACAGTAAGCCACTTACCCGAGCCGGGCGATTAGACAGCTCTTTGTTCTACGTGCACCGAACACCTTTATACTAGTTTATACCCGACTTTCTGAAGTAATTAATTTTCCAATAGCCCTGTCGCTACATACAATTAAATTTATTCACTCTGATTCACGTTTCCGCAAATTAGGTGTATCACGTCAACACTTTGTTTGATACCCACTATTACCGTAGAGCTTTGTGTAAATTGATTCAGTTGAATAATTCGAATCGAATGCAATATTGGAGTGCGGCGCAATACATATTGGTAACATGTTTGTTTGAGATACAAATTATGCGTAGTTGTCACTGATTGACTTGCTATTGTTATTTTAAGAGTACGTTATTTTATTGGGATTGGATGATATTTTAGTAAGATTTCGTAATTTAAAAAATCATGATATTTATTTTAGGAAAATGACAATGAACTTTTCCATAGGACGATTTTGCATGGAGAGAATCAGTGCCACAATAATAATGAACAAACTCAACCGTATGAGTTTAGTAATTTTGTGGTAACGGAAAGTAAGAATTTTAAACTGAGCGACAAAAAATAAAGCATGTTTTGTACTGAGACTGCTTATTACACTCAGGAAAATATAACATTAACCCACTTGAATCAGCTGCTGTTCTTGGGCTGTTAAAATTAATTCATAATTATAAAATAAATATTGATGGACATATATCACAAGACACTGTCTAGCCCCAAACTTAGCAAAGCTTGTGCACTATGGGAGCCACATAGCTGTGTTAATACTTATATAGTATAGTTTGAAATATAAATTTATAATACATTTAAATCACCCAGAACAAATATTTGTATTACTTACGCCAATTGCCTACGACTGTCTGTAGGGTATTTTCCTTTATGCTGGTTGCCTAGAAAAGATTACTCACAGCAATTACATATAAGGCCGCCACTTGTGGCGCTAGTTCATAAGTGTTTCTCTGTATTATTTAAACTTGATACACAATAAAGAGTTTATATACCTACCTACGGCATGGAAGCAGGCTTACTAATAACTAAGGCACTAGGTGATCCACTAGCATATAATTTGATAATTTAATACGTCAACTAGGCCGTTAACTAAGATAGGCAGTTATTTATCATGAAACAAAGTTACCCAAGTTGCAACAAACTTAGGTGTATTCTGCCTCTACTTGAAGCGCTGTAAAACGGTTTTGGTTAACTTGAGATTGCAATTATTTCTCGGCACGTCAAGTTAACGCTTGACACACGAGGTGCCCCACTTAGCCTAACTTAAGTTGGTCGTACTTCCTGACGACAGGTGAGATTAAGTGTGATTTTCAAAACAGTATAATTCCATTTTGTCGCTAGAAACTTCATGACAAAATGATAAATTGTATTGTAGTGGTGCACCACCTGCAGCGACAAGGTGAGGACGTTGAAAAATGTCTCTTGGAAGATACATTTAAGACTTGGCGATGCATCAATTTGAAGTAAAGTTTCATACAGGTTTATCTATACAAATAAATAAAATTGGAGTGTTTGTATGTTACATAAATGAACAACTTTTTACTAACTTGAAATGAAAGTTTGTAAATACTGTACCTATTCTAAAAAAAGATGTGTGGCACTCGGGGACTGCCGCGGTAAAGCTATTGCATGTTGCATGCATTTTTATCAACATAAGCAATAGGGATGTTAACAATTTTTCGGAATTGCTTTTATTTTGAAGAGTGACATTTGTTTACCATAATTTATCAACTTATGCAATTATATTTTTTTAAATTTGATTTCTACAGTATTTTTGGGATAATGTTGAGTCTGAGTCACATTTGTTTTTATCATAATCAATCTATTCTATGTCATAATGCTGGAAAGGTTGAGTACAAAATAATATAAACTCATTAAGGTAAAATTTCTACAAAAGATTTAATACAAAATGCTACTTATTTACATTAAGGTTAAAGTTATACAAAGAGATTAAGTACAAAATATCACTTATTTACAGCAACTATTCAAAACAATCTCAAAATCAAATGAGTCAAACAAACTCTCTTACATCATCATACTGTCATATACTTCTCTTAAAATTAATCACACTAACTAAATAAATATTGGTGGACTATTCACACACATGAAAATCTGACCCCAAACTAAGCAAAGCTTGTACTATGGCGGCAAGATAGCTGATATAATACTTATACAGTTTTAAATACATACTTGCTACTAGCTTTACCCGCAACTTCGTCTGTGCAAAATAAATATTAAGGTAATAATACAATTTCATCAAAATCGGTTCTGTTGTTTAGATGTGAAAGCGTAAGATACAATCGTCGCCCATTTCAACTCCAATTTCATCCCCATACAGGTCGAAATTACAAAATTGCTAGAACAAACATTTATTTGTTTCGTGTCAAGTGTCTATATATTATACAGAGTTTCATGGTTTTATCTTCAACGGTTGGGAATTTTCATATTGACATTCATCCCCTATTTCACCCCATACAGTTCGAAATCACAAAATTGATAAAACAAACATTTAAGTGCTTCGTATCAGGTATCTAGAGACAAAATTTGATAACTTTGAAAATCACGAATTTTCATACAACAGTTCATCCTTGTTTCACTCTCTTAGGGGTTGAATTTCGCAAAACCCCGTCTTAGTGAGCGCCTACGTGCTAAAAGGGACCTCCATACAAAATTTCAGATTCCTAGCATTTGTAGTTTCTGAGATTCCTTGATGAGTGACCTTTCGCTTTTGTATTTATAGAAGACTAGCGGCCCGCTCCGGCTTCGCTCGAATAATAACCTAGATATCAACTGCAGCGCCATCTGCCGAGCTGATTTGTGAATCTAAACCTTCCAGGGTCCTACCCAAATATATACAAAAAAAACATTCAAATCTGTCCAGCCATTTAGAAGGAGTTTAGGTACTAACAATGAAAAGTGGCATTGATTTATATTTAATAAAATATGAAGAAACACCCAGCCACAGTGCAAACATATTTTTTTTATAATGTGACTCATCACTCTATATTATAAACAAGCAGGACATGTGCCTGATGGTAAGCAACATGCCTGCCACATAACAGCACAGTGACACGCTGCTTTTGGAACATGAAGAGTCCAAATTATTATCTGCAGCACTGCACTGCGCTCGTCACCCAGAGATATAAGATGTATAAGATGTATTATCTTAACCCATTAAGCCCGACTCGCGACGCGGCCGGCGTCGTGACGTCACACAAAAAATCATTACTAAAAAATGAAACCAAATTTTGTGTGTCTGTAAACGACAATGAATTAATTAATATTATCGCCTATCTCTTAGGCATCAAAATAAACTAATATTCGACTATGTATATAATGAAAAAATAAGGTTTTTAAGTCTCAAAACCGGTTTTGCCCAAATCTGGCCTCCCGGGGCTAGACAGCTTTGTTTAATTTTTTTTATTTTCCTGTTCAATTCAATTCATTTATTCGAACCATAAATCCATAAGAACATGTGGTAACGTCATTCACAAAAAATCAAACAATCTGTGTACATAATAAGATAAAATAACTAAGGTAAAAATTAATATAAGCAGCTGTAAAGGAGCCTCAGCAATTTAAAGCAGTGAATTGTGTGTGAATTGTCCACCAATATTTATACAGTATACTAAGTACATGATTGAGTACAAACAATGTTTCACCAAAAGTTTTATAAACCTACTATTTTACCTTACTACAAGATTCCAATTTCAACACATTTCTCTTCCATATGTTATCTTTAACTTTGACTAACACTTGACTTTGTTGCCTTGCTCAATAGGTTTTTATTTCATTGAGAGCTTGTGCAGGGATTGCAAAAATATAGAAGCGTAGGAAATACAATTTTGTGTTTATGGTGTGGTTTAGGATTCAGATTTAATTTCTGCCATTGACTTTGATTTTTTCTTACATGCATTATACATTGATAAATATATGTACAATGATCCCTTCATTGCTATCATACTAAAGTTGTTATGTGGTGAAAATCTCCCGTACTGATTCTCTAGCTGATAAATTATATAAACCATGGATTGCTTTCTTTTGCAATATGAAAACATAGTTCCTGTCCGCAGCCTTTGGCTGTAGCTTCTTCATTTATCATAGGCACAGGTATTTTCAGATGAAGCTGCTCCTTATCCCATATCCAAGGCTGTTTCATATTTTATTGTGTTCAGGACATACGCGACACTTGACAGTACACACATTTAGATCTCTTTTTATTTGGACATATCCAAACAACATCATCGCATAAGATAATCTTGAAGATCTGAAACAAGCAAACAAACGCTTATTATATTTTACGCACATAACCTAACTTTGTAAACAGTGTTAAAGATGAAGTTCTAAGCCGAAAATCATCTATTACATATTTATGTACTAGACTGCTTTATGTATTATACATAGGTAAATAGTATTAAACGTAAAACTGTACTTACAAAGATGTTTTCACGTTCATGAATTATTCTGAACTACAAAAGTATTTGTTTCTTGATTGCAAAAAAGTTTGCCTTCTTTGGTAAATTGGAACTACCTATTCCCTTTAGTAAATCCAGATTCCATATTGTTAAGCCAAAACATCTCAATTATAGCACGCTTCTTGGAACATGAAGATTTTCAGCTTTTTCACTATATTTTGCTTGGCACTTTGTTTTTTGCGTAGTATTTACATTCTCTTTGGTTTTTTGTTTATTCATATTTAGTGACATTGACATTCATGTACATCCAAAAATTTTAAACGTCGCGAAATCAGTGTTCCATCTACTCAAAATATTTATCCCTAAACTTAAGTTAAATTAAAAATCCCTAAAATTGATTAAATAGTGAGCTAGTGAGCTTTACGCTGACATTATTGCTTCATTGATATACCTATTCCAAAATATGCTATGATAATAGCCGTTAGAAAGTTATTTTCCCGTTCTCTACGTACTCAAATCCACTACGTATCACGGGAAATCCGTTAAGTTGGCAACACTGCTAAGAGCATTTAGTCTGTAAATGTAAAACCATAAGATTGAAAGTCGAATGACCGAGTGGGGAGGACGGCGTGACAGTTCCCTCCCTCTTTTTTTGTGAACATAAGAAAGAGATGCACCATTAGTAACAATCGGTCTCCAGGCCCGCGATAAAAGCTATGCAATAGCTTAAAAACGGCCAAGTGCGAGTCGGACTCGCCCATGAAGGGTTCCGTAGCAGCAAGTAACATAATACATAAGTTCTTGTAGTTCGGTGTAACTTAGATCGATGTTTTAATAGTAGTGTATTTACGACGTACTAAAAAAAAACTACTCATCAGATCGAGTTCAAACCAATTTTCGTTGGTAGTTTGCATGGTAATGTACATCATATATTTTTTTTAGTTTTATCATTTTCTTATTATAGAAGTTAGAGGGGGGGGGGACACATTTGACCACTTTGGAAGTGTCTCTCGCGCAAATTATTCAGTGTAGCCGAAAATGATATTAGATAATAGTTTTTGAAGACCTATCGATTCGATATCGATATCGAGACCCACACGAGTAGGTAAGATGAAAAAAAATATTTTGAACTTCAGTTCGAATATTTGAAGTATGGGGGGCAACCCTATTTTTTTTTTGTAAGAATCTTAATGATGTTTACAGAATACATCTACTTACCAAGTTTCAACAGTGTAGGTTTAATACTTTTGGCAAAAAGTTGCTGTGACATACGGACGGACAGACAGACATGACGAATCTATAAGGGTTCCGTTTTTACGTTTTACGGAACCCTAAAAAGCATCAATAGAAGTGATAATAATACCTAGTAAACTGTATTGAACAAACATCTATTACGAAACATTCATTCAAAACCTGTTGTATTGTTATCATTATTCATAACACAAAGGCAAAGTTTCTTCGTACGAACAGACCAACTGGCCGATGTGCCTTCAAACTACGAGTTGAGTCCTCTACTTTACTCTTATTCATCTCTACGTGGCGTAACTGTCGCATTCCTGCACAAAACTGTGTAGCTCTTATTTATGAATCTGTAGTTCAAAAATGTTACCAGAGGAATTGAATGGTGCTGCAGACTTTAGTTACATCGCGTAGTTCATTTCTGTTGGGGGTTATGATAATGCCGCTGAAGTTTCCCCAAACTTTGTCAACAATGGGTACATTTTATAGCAGTAGACACAGGGTCACCTGATGCACTTCATTCCTAGGGTTCCGTAAAACGTAAAAACGGAACCCTTCTAGACTCGCCATGTCTGTCTTGTCTGTCTGTCCGACTGTATGTTACAGCCACTTTTTACCGAAACTATAAGAACTATACTGTTGAAAATTAGTAAGTAGATGTATCCTGTGAACCGCATTCAGATTTTTATTTTTATTCAAAAATATAATAATAACATGGGGTGTCTATGCATAAATATGTATTCAAAAACGATCTTGAGGTTTCTAATATCATTTTTTCTATACTTAACTTCTAAAGTAAGAGAATAAAAAAAGTAAAAAAAAAAAATGACATACATTACCATGCAAACTTCCACCGAAAACTGGTTTGAACTCGATCTGGTAAGTAGTTTTTTTTAGTATGTCATAAATGCACTATTATTAAAACTTCGATTAAAGTTACAAATCACTACAAGAACTTATGTATTATGTTACTTGCTGCTCCGGAACTCTTCACGAGTGAGTCCAACTCACACTTGGCCGTTTTATTCTCTATTGAGGTTCTTCCTGGTGGTACCTTTTTGTTGATGGAATAGGTATCCTTCCTCACTGAAGATCTGTCAGTTATTCAATCACCATCCAGTAATTAATCAATTGTCTTTTAGTATCGTCTAGCAAATATATAAGCAGACTCCCATATAGGTGCGCAAATGTCTGATAAGTAATTTTTTTAACTTCGGTTTGCTTATATAAAGATATCAATATTTTACTGTTTCGTGTTGGTTGCCATCGTTGGTTGACTTTGTCGTGCACAGTTTGATTTTCCTACGTTATACCCCGTTTACATGATTCCAGTCTAGCGACCGAATCCAGCGCTGGATTGCTTACTGGAATAATGGAAACCGGCACTGGAATGCATCAATCCAGTGCCAATGCATTCCAGTGCCGGTTTACATTATTCCAGTAAGCAATCCAGCGCTGGATTCGGTCGCTGGACTGGAATAATGTAAACGGGGTATTATGCTCGCAGGGTTGAAGGAGCTCAGCACAAAAAAATAACGTCGATCAAATACCTCTTCGCTTCGCTTTTAGCGATAAGGTCGCCATTTGCTACTATATTTTAAGCTTGTTCTTATGTTGTTTGTTTTATTAAGTGCAATAAAGAGTTTATCTATCTATCTATCTTACTCATAAACCTTCAACATTTTATAATAAAACAATAAAGAGTTACTTTAAAACACTACTTGTACAAATGATATACATTCGTGAAGTTCTTCATTATTATGAACGTCTCATGTTTTTTTTATCAATGATGGGTATGCAGTTGACTGCCATCTCACCTGATGTTAAGCGACCATACGAGCTTACCTAGAAGAAACTGATTCACTCGCTACTTGAAGAGTATGTAGGTATCTATCGGGAAAACCCTAGTCAGACGCCGAGTTACATTTTGTTCGAGTCTTTGAGTTCGTTTTTTCGATCTTTAAATCTATGTGCTCATATTGATTTCAAGTTACCTCAATACCAAATTAAATTATCGATAAGAAAGCTTGTAGTAGTCTTGACTAACAAATGTGTCATTGTCAACAGCAAAGCTGGATGGCGTGAAGACGTACATGCGCATGCGCCGGGTGCCGAACCACCTGCAGGTGAAGGTGATCAAGTGGTTCGACTACCTGTGGCTCACGCAGAAGTGCTCCGACGAGGAGAAGGCCGTCTCCTGTCTCCCGGACAAGCTCAAGGCGGAGATAGCTATTAATGTACATCTAGATACGCTGAAAAGGTAAATCAACTATTGTGTTCGGACTCATTGAGTCCGCCTGGGAAAGTATCACAGCTTTGCTAGTTATTCTGCCACCAATCAGTGACGTACATAAGCAAATAATGCATACATTACTTTGCTCCGGATTTAATGGCAACGTTTGGTGAGAATTTACAGAACAATCGTTAATTCATCATATTTATCTGGGTGACTAGCGCAGTGCAGTACCTAAGTGCTAGGCAGTGGGCTATTACAGTTCACTAATGTTTCATAAACATTTTTGACAAAACATCACTTTATAACCAACTAATCGTATAATATTCGTTGCAAGATTTTTTGACACCTATTGTTTTTGTATATTTTCATGTGTTTTTATATTATGAATGTTTTATTTTGGCACAATAAACGTTTTCATTTTCATTTTCAAGAACTTTACAATGTAAAAATGTTTCATTTTACAAATAACGTTTCGCATTATATTTATTTCAAAAATAAATCAACAAATGTTTTATTTTACAAACCATCAACCACACAATTACAATACAATTTTATAACCATTTACATGGAAAACGGTTCAATAGACGGTAGGGTAGACCTCGTATATCGAATGACATTTTGTTTTTTGCACATTTTTCATTTCATAAATTATTCTTTATACAAATTCAGCATTTACGAAAAAAAAAAGATCCCGATAAATTGGCTATGTGAACTATCAATTGGGGTTTGGTTTTGTCATTGACTTTTGACCGCCACTCCGATTAGGGTCTATCACTGAGATTTGACTCCGGGTGGTCTCTGCCGGAAGCTCTGCGGTCAGCCCTGAGTGGAGCAAGCCATGCGAGGCCACGACCGCCGTAGTGAAGCGCAGGCCGAGTATGGAGAAGCGACACCTCCCTGGAGCTTCTAGCTCCCGCATTTTTATATACACTCTAGCAGTAGTAGCGACAAGACTGGGTAGAGTTGGGGTGCTCCGAGTCAGATTTGGGTCCTAAGTAACCTACCTAATCGTTCCGATGTGGTTACTTAGATGTTAAAAAATGACAATCAAGTTTTTATGTAATAAATGTTTGTTTTATAAATTGAGTTGCTTGCCAAACAACACAAATTATCAAGTTGTTTAAAAGAACTGATACCGTGAAAAAAAGTTCATTAAACGAACGGATACCGAGCTAATACCGCTGGGCGTTGCTAGTATTCAGCATAAATGAATTAATGATTGTATTATTCACAAAACGCTCATTTTATTGTAAAAGCGTGCGATTTTTTTTATTAACCCACTGATATTATAATGAATGTCAATGTTTCTTACTCAGTGACATCGTAACGCCTGAACAGATCTGGTTGAAATTGGGAATGCAGTTAAATTATAGTCACATAGATTTTTTTATCGCTAGAAAATAACGGGGACGGAAACTACGCGGAATAAATTGTTTTTTAGGGTAATTTAGAATAATTAATTTGTGTCGAGAATTAGTTGTCGTAGACAAATCAATTAGATTTTAAGGCAACTTTTGTTTTGTAAGAATAATTTTGCTGTTACTTAATAAATGAAATTAAAAAAAAACCTCAATTGATGGTTGTCTCTCGCACCGCGCTTAGCTGTTACCCATATTCCGAGTGGACGCTCAGTGTAGTATGACCCTTAGTGGATGGACTGCACTTTATTTGAAAAGTTGAGTCTTCATGAGCATACTTCCTCAGGATAGTTTCCTTTGCCCTTTGAAGTTAGCGATTGTTAACACACAAAACTTAGGTACAAATTGTAGAGTAGAATATACCATGAGATTTGAACCTCGGTCCCGGAACAGATATCTATTGGTCTCCGAACTAGGCTGTTTAAGTTTGATAATTAATTAATATAAGTGTACTTACACTAAAACTTTCCATTACGTTTACCGTATCATGCATAAAATATGTTTCGTAAAAGCGAGTACAGTCAAAGGCATAAAAGGTAAAAAGTAACTTGTCAACCAACCTATGTATTTAACATTTGTCTAAGTAAACGTTTTTTTTTTATTAAAATAAAAAAGAAACTAATGTTTGGACTCTTCGTATTACGGGTATATAGCTGCATGACATTATGTCGTTTTATGTATATCGATGTGAGTGCGTTACGTTAAAACTTACTCTATTATTTTTTCTAAACGCACCAAAAAAAATGTAACTTCAAAAATCAGCTTAGACTAAACGGAATCTTAGTCTTGAAAAGGCCAAACGTATGTTATTCTGAACTCGCTGCATATTGTTTTATAGAATTAAATTAGTAAGTACCTTAAATAAACTATGTTTTTTTTGCAAGCGAGACTGCTATAACAAAGTAAACACTTTTCTCACTGACTGTACCTGGATCGAACTAAATTCCAAAGGGAACGTCTTGATTAGTTAGGATTAAGTTTGAGAGGTAGCTATAGAGCCATCGAAACCGTTTCAATTCGATGAGACTTACTTAATTTCACAAGGAAAACGATAAAGGACTGACTAGACTCAACTTTCTTTGAGTTCCCTTTAGATTAACTAAAATAGAGGACCTACAATTTATTTGTGATTTTGTCAATCCAAAATAAGTGAAAAATGTATTCAGTAAATAACTTTCATTTCATGAACGTAACTCTCAAAAAGATTTTATATCCGATTATTGTTAGAGTAAGATCCCAGAGCTCCCAGACGTCACCTATTTTCTGATGAATGAAATGTGAACAATTGAGTAGAGTTAGTAAGTACTAAGAACACATGCTTACTCGCTAACTTGCTTAGACGGCCAATTTTGAGATATAGGGTAATGAAGGTACATACAAACATTACTTACTTCACGTATTTTCTAACAAGTGATTTTCACGTATGTTGTAGGCAATATCCTTAAAAACAAGGTCCCAATACTCCCAGACACTTTCCGTCGGCCGTTTTGCTTAACAACTCCAAAATAATAATTTAACTTCACTTAAATTCCCATGCTCCATTTGTAAATATGTTCGTCAGACAACTATTTTAAAGCTTTTTCCAAAAAGACAGATCAATCTAAGGGGCCAATCATCCCCTAAGCTCAATTTTAAGTCAATATTTCCTAATAAATATCTCACTCAGTCTACCGCTCTTACCCACAGGGCATAGTTGAGTTTAGGGGATGATTTCCCCCTTAGATTGGTCTATCTTAGTGTAAAAAGCAACAAAATAGTTGTCCGACGAACATATTTACAAATGCAGCATGGGAATTTAAGTGAAGTTAAATTATTATTTTGAAGTTGTTGTGCAAAACGGCTGACGGAAAATGTGTGGGAGTATTGGAACCTTGTTTTTAAGGATGTTTCCTACAAATACGTGAAAATCACTTATTAGAAAATATGTGAAGTAAGTAATGTTTGTATGTTCCTTCATTACTCAAAATTGGCCGTCTAAGCAAGTTAGCGACTAAGCATGTGTTCTTAGTACTTACTAACTCTACTCAATCGGCCACATTTCATTGATCAGAAAATAGGTGACGTCTGGGAGCTCTGGGGTCGGAACTATGTGTAAATAAAGTTATTTAGGTTAAAAAGGACTACAACACGCACTAAATCTATCTCTGGTAACCTTAAATAAACATATTGTCTACCAAACATATTATATCCTTAAAACTGTTATCTTTTGTTCTAAAAATGCTCATGTTTCAAATAAAGAATATCGCGTAGACTATGAATAAAATCTTCTGTGGACAGGTAAATGGTCCCTTGAGGAAACGTTAACGTTATCGCAAACAAAACCATATTATACAAAGACGAAAGTTTATTTTTAAGTTACTCATGTTTTTTTTTAATGTATATATTACTAAGGGGCCCGTCCCGGCTTTGCCCGTGGTTCATAATATATTGCCTATAGCATTCAGGGATCTAAATGTTCCCACTGCTGGGACTCGGGATCTTCTCTCGCAATAGTCAAGGCCATAATCCACCAAGCTGGCGCAGTGCAAGTTGGTGAATGAGACATGACTTGAAAAGGTTTTAGGGACATGTCGGTTTCCTCGCGATGTTTTCCTTCACCGTTTTAAGTTAGCGGCATTACGCACATGACTTCGAAAACACAGTGGTGCCCGTGGTTTTGAACCCAGGGTCTCCGGATCGGAAGTCGCCGTTTTCCCTACTAGACCAACCGTTACTGTTATGCTATATTCAGGAATCACGTAACTATACAACGGAAAAAGATTTTTTGAAAGCAGTCCAGTAGTTCCTGAGATTAGAGCATTCAAACAAAAAACCTCTTCAGTTTTATAATATTAGTATATGTAGATGCAAATTAATCGGGTTTTATCGAGTAAATTTTGGAGAGTGTGCCGCTGGTCTGTATGATCTAATAGCACCACAGTAATTACCTTTTTCTGTCCGACTGCTGTTTGAAAAAGCAACATCGTTTCATAGTTGATGTGCTAATGTATTAAGACTTGAACGAAGACGTTTGAGTCTGGTTTCTAAGTAAGGACGTCTAAACTGGAAAACGTTGCCTGAGTAGGCTTTCTCTCATGGAAATAATCTTGTCTTTAAGTCAAGGGTGTATAAGTTTCTTCTAAGTAAGCGCGCTCTATCGTAGACTGCCGGTTAACATCAGGTGAGATGGCAGTCAAGTACAATCCTCTTAATAGCGATAAAAAGTAAAAAATAAACCATCTCGATCACATCTTCAGTTTTCAAAAAAGTAAAATTATAAATAAAATCGATTCGTTAATTTAATATTATCGCCATATAAATACACACAAACATATGTACATGTCAAAATTATAACTCATTTTGAGTTGAGGGTAAAACATTCTCATTGTTTGTATAGTGTAGTCATGAAGTCACATTAATTCAGTACGACAGTTCAAGCTTAATACCCCGTGTTGTATAATTAAAAAGAGAAACATTCGCTTTTTACTTCCATGAATTATGCATAAGAGTTCGTTTATACGATCCGTAATTTTTTGTCAAATAGCTCTTCCGAGCATTTCTGTTTTTTTTTCAACAACATCCCTTTTTGGGGGCATTTTGCTATACCTGTTCACCTCATATTTTATGTAGCCCTCTTTTCGGCTGTAAATAAATTACATTGAGATGGAATAAATAGCTTTATTTGTACCAGGGAAACCCTACTATAAAATTGATTGTTGCTAGAGATGGAGAATATTTTTAGATCCCAGAAATAAAACAATAAACGAAAACTGTCAGCAGTTTCTTACCTTCTGTGTAGATAGTTCTCTACTTTGTATTGATATACAACTCCAAACTTTATCTAGAGGTTTTTACCGTTCCACTACCTCTCGGAAATTACTGTGTACATAAATAACTCTGTGATAGGAAAATAATGTTTTTTTCTTTTTATTTTTAGGGTGGAGATCTTTCAGAACACGGAGGCGGGGTTCCTGTGTGAACTAGTTTTAAGGCTTAGACCAGTTTTATTTTCGCCTGGAGACTACATCTGCAGGAAAGGTTTGTTATGATTTTAGTACATCAAAGCAAGAAAAAAAGTAAGTTAAGTCATTTTACAGTAAGCTATGGAAATAATGAAATTAAATGAATTATGTTTCTTCGCAGGTGAAGTCGGAAAAGAAATGTATATAGTCAACCGAGGAAAACTGCAGGTGGTAGGCGATAACGGGAAGACGGTACTAGCGACACTCAAAGCGGGTTCTTATTTTGGCGAAATTTCAATTCTGAACATGGGCACGGCAGGTAAACAACTTGGTAAATATCGCCACGGCCCGAGACGCCACGCCATTATTATTATTATTTTCTTTTTTCTTGGAAAGTTTTAAAAAGCAAACGTTGGAGACGCTGCAATCACGGCCGAGGGAGCGGCCACATTTGCACCTGGTGCTGGACAGCATCCTGAACACGTGTGTTACCGCCCAGTCTGTAGCTAGCGCTGTCCTCGCTCTCACAACGCTCTTGTCTTAACTATTGTGGTGACAGAGTTGTGAAAGGCTGGCGGTAACTGGTTTGTTCTAAAACTCTAGAGAATGCCTGGAAATGTTTTCAGATTTCTTAAAATTTGCTACTTAGAATCATATCTCTTACTTTACCATTTCTTAAATCAATTTTCTTTCAATACTGTTATTCGAAGCAATCTCGTACGGTAAGCTTTACTTTCTGTTTACAATTTCAATTCTCAGTGGCTTTGTCTAGACCTCTTCCAGGGTTCGTAGTTTTGTGTCATGTTATTTGTTTGCCGGTTTTCGTTATATCTCCTTTGGTTGTATTGAAGGCAGTGTCCCCGATCGCTTTGCATCCTACCCGACTCTTTCTGTATATTTGGCGTGACCTCTTGGTGCATGTACCCTTATTTTTAAGCGACCCTCGCGTACTATAAGGTATTGAATTATTCTATCGATCCATTTCCAAAATAAGCGTGACTAAATCCCCATGCTATTTAAATTAGTAGAACAGCTTAGTTCTGAATTTCATGATTATGTAAGTATATTTGATCTAAACATTTTATAGTCCTAGTCTGATTTTTGTATCATTAAATTGAGCTTTTATATCTTTGTAATAAAGCACAATGAACGATCCCATAGAATTGGCTTCTTATTATTTTAACTATGAACGTGATGTGACCCCGGATGATCCCTGCGTGTAACCATTAGTTTCGATTCTAAGCTTTATCTTTAACTCCTCTTGATTGATCTTAGCCTGCCGCCGGTGTATCGGTCTTCCCCGTAGTAGACTTGCGAATCGTTTTGGCTTCGCTGTGATTGGAAGCGAGGCCAGGACGGTTGGTGAGGATTGTGGGCCGAACACCGGTTGGCACGGAGTGTGTGGATGACACGTCGACAGGCAACCGGCGGACAGCGTCGGTGCGCTCCGTCGGTTATTCGGACCTGTTCGTGCTCAGCAAGAAGGATATGTGGGATGTGCTCAAAGAATATCCTGCCGCCAGAGTCCGGTTAGAAGCCATCGCAGTCAAGAGACTTGAGAAATATAAGAAAGCGCCGCTTGAAAAAGGTAAACTATTATTGTATTACTTAAAAAAATTAATGTGCGTGGTACGGGAACTAAAATATTAGGTATATTCACACTTCGCAGGGTACATTTTAAAGTAGCATAAAACTAATTTATTTTGAAAATTTGTAATAGCGGAATTTAAAAAGGAAATAAAACTACCTAGAACTATTCAAAGCCCTCGGTGTTCCGGTTTGAAAGGCTGGGAAGTCAGATAAACGGAATAATAAGCTCAGTAGATGTAACGGTTTTGGGTGTGCTGCAAGCTTAAATAGAAATGAAGCTGGCGGAGTCAATGACTATAGAGAGCAGTAAAGGACGGATGTGTATTGTTGTAGTGGCGATGGGTCGCTGCCAGTCGACGCCTGGCCTCGTGGAGACGAGCGGGCGAGTGCCCATCGAAGACATGCAGCTCCCGCCCGCGCCGCCGCCGCCGGCGCACCCCTCACACCCGCCTTCCTACCGGGACCAGCTTTATAGGTGATCTATGTCGTCTTGTACTGTGTTACAGCTGTCAAACGAATCAGCTGCTGACAGATCTCTTCCCCTTTGTTTTTCTACGTCATTTTCGCTGCGACATCATGTAACAAAAAAGCTTGGCCTGGTTTGCCGATTTCCGATGCGGGAAAATAATGCTTCTTCTTGTTGTTTAATAGCTACTATGCATGTTCATGGAATGAAGCTGGCTATAACTGTTCCAGAATTAATTGTTGATGTTCATAAACGTTGCTATTTATATAGTTAGTGTTTTGTGTTATAATTAGGTAAACATTTGCTTAGGAACCTATACAACATCACGTAATCTTCAGGCACCATTGTGTGTAAATTTATCAAGCATGCAACCACCCTCGCGTTGATTACCTTATTGTCTAACCAATCCTCCTAACATAATTATAATAATCTACTTGAAAATGTAAATCTTGGGTAATTATATCTACTTCTAGTATAGTCCAATTAAATCTATCCCTGCTTGCCGATTAATTCATCGAAGTGAGTCAATCTACGCATGAAAATACCCATTTACTTTAGACTTAAAAGCCCCCCTGTACACTTCAAGCCAACTATGTTGTAAATCACATCAATGCCGATAGACCAACAGAAAGTACAATAAGTTTACTTGCATTAATATAACAACAGAGATTGCTAATATCTGTCTTAATTTAATATCGGTTTGCACTAGCAAACTGATGTTGAACTAAGCAATCTATCAATATTGCGGTGATTTAAAAACTACGTGCGACCACGTAAACCATTTGCACGCGCGTTCCAAAAATGCCGTATCGCTCCAGGGTTACCGCTTTCAAAATTGATATGTAATATATGGGTATTGTTACAGTTCGTCAGTAAGCCCCCTTCGTGTAGCATCCCCCGTGGCGTCGTTAGCGTCGAGCGCTCGCAGCAGTGCGGCGGGCGGCGGCGCGGCGCGCGTGCAGCTCGACTCGCATGAGACGCTCGAGTGCGAGATCAAGCGGCTGCGCGAGCGCCTGTACACAGTCGAGACGGAGAACGCCGCTATGTCCGCCAAACTTAGCCAGCAGCAATGGGAAGTCGACCAAAGGTGCATACAATTTTTTTGAAAGACGTTTGTTGAAGTTTTACGATTGGAACCCTAATAAAAATGAAACCCTAGTCATTCAATTAGGATTATGACAGGGTCAAAAATATATCGTTGTAACTAGTTCGTCAGGTTGATTATGGAAGAATATGGGACACGTATTTCTTGTTTTATCAAATTATTACTATTCTACAAATGTGTAGACCATCAAACGTCCAGAGTGGGGGTTGTGACGTCATGTCTAGCTAAAAATCGTATATTGACGTGACGTCACTTGAAACTTCTATGCACTATAAATATCTTCGTCATTTTTTGTTTGTGAAACAAAAGAAAAAGTTCGTGTACAGTAGTTTTAATCATCAAACTGATGGAATAATTAGTTTTTTTTGTTATTATATATATATATTGTTATACTATTATTCTGACACAGTTGACCATAAATTATTATGTTTTTTTGACAGGCTGCAGGAGATAGAGATGCAGATCTGTGGCGGCAGCTCGCTGAGCTCGCAGGAGGAGAACGAGCGCAACCGAGAGAGCATCATATAACAGCGCGCCTCTCCCCCCGGCCCGCGGCCGCCCGCGCCGCCCCTGCCGCGGCCGTTCGTCCCCGCGACCGCGCTCCGCCTCCCTGTGTGCTAGCCCGCGACCGCGACAGTGTGCTACCCGCCCTGTACTCTCGTGACCTCTGTGAACTTCGAATGTACGATAACATAGTGTTTTTACGAGTAAATTATATTATTATGGTATTATAAAATGCGAATTAACTTTATCAAATTTATATATACGTAGTATATACGACTCGCTAATATTTGACGAGTGTCGTGGAGTGAGATTTTGCCAAGACAATATTATCTTTAAATTTAAATGGAAGTCGTTTAGGTCGGTGTACTTTGAGAGGTGCGTGTGCCCCGCACGTACGGTTCGCGTGCGCCCTATAGGGCGTCTTTATGTTACGTAGCTAAGTGGTGTGGTACCTAATTCGTGACTTTACCTGTTCTGTTCGTCGATTCTATGAATTGAAATTTACATTTGGATATTGCTTTTGCTGAAAGTTACCTCATTGACGGCGATAGGTATCGCCAAGTCGAGTTTGAATGTGTACAAAAGTTGTATTATCAGTGACTGGTACTGAGTGCCAAATGAACGGCCAAATTGAATGTACTATTGATAAGATTTTAAGTTATTTCATAATAGAAAAGAAGATGGATATATCCTTATCCATTAAATTTGAGCTTTAATTATTATAATATCCCGGAAGACTTGAACCATTAATTATAACTCCACTTTAAGATCGTTAAGTTGTCATGTACCCCAATCTTTGTTATTTATTGACAGTCTAGGGAGATACTTACTTTATTGAACTTTCTTATAAGACTTCTACTACTTAAATAATATTTGTGAAAATAATAGTATGACTACTCTGAAACCTTCTGCTCGTTTCATGAACCGTGATCCGAAAACGGATAACTAATCATTGTGTTGTCATTAGTTTAAATAAATTGATGACCTTGTTGTAATAAGAAACTAGCGTAAAATGTACGAAGTACGAATATTTACGTAGCGTAAATTACGTACGTAAGTTTTCTCACTTTGAATTTTGGTAACGACATCTGTAAATTGGTAAATAAAGATCACTACTGCCAATAAGATAAGTAGATAAAATGTTTTAATGTAAAAATTGACAATGACTTAAAATAATGTTTTGTACTTACACCCTTTCTATGATAACCCATAAAAAGTATGTAAACCGTGCAAATAAGGAATAATTTTGAAAGATTATGGCCTCAAATACAGGTCGAAAGAAATGACATAATATTGCATGTTTTCTCATTTGTGCGGGATACTTAATCCGCTCTTGACTTTTTTAGTTCGCACTTTTCATTCACTAAAATAATAAATAACACTGACTTGTGTTTTACCCAGTCAAAGTTTAGGTAATATTTTACATTAATTTATTTAATAACTGATTATTTCTATAGGTAATATAATAATTGTAAGATTGTACCAAATCGTGAGATGTTAAAACTCAGGTGAAATAAGAGAATTGTAAATAGTTATTCTAATATCTATGGATACGTGTTTATAAGCTGTTTTCATTGATACTACGATTTGTTTTGAGAGCCAAAGTTACCGGCGTGTGGAACTGTTGAGCTCAGGGGGGCAGTATTACCTATGATCAATAATCTAAACGCGTGTTTGGTGGTTTATCTTGGTCTCGTGACTCGCTGCGATTCTGCGCGATCGTAGCTCAATTTGTGCTAGTCTGTGTTTACGTTTCCGTTATTGATCATCCGACAATACTGCCTAGAATAGGTGTGGCGTAGTATTATGTTTGTTTGTGAAATGGGAAAAATACAAATATTTACGTTATTTTGTTAAAATGATATTCGGGAAGCGTTTTCAATTTCTATATATCAATTTGTATTGAATGAAAAAGCCAATGAAATTTTATAAATATTTGTATTTTACCTCTAGCTCACCATAGACGCAATCGGCTATTATTGGCAAAGATTGTAAATAAAACTACGTGAAAACGTTACGAGGAGACCGGAAAATCTAAAAACAGTTTCCCATTAATATAATTAAATAGATTGTCCTAGTCAATTGTTATTCATTTAACATTATTGAGGGGTCCATAAATAATTTTCCTGAATTGGTAGATTCTTATCTTTGAACCAATATAGAGGGAGCGAAAATGAGTGTTTGCTATTTCGGTAATAATTGCTCATTAGAATTTCCCGTTAAATAAGTAAGAAAAAATAAGTATTTGTTTGCAAAAAAGATTATCGCGAACCGCTAGAAAAGATATAGAATGAAGTTTAACGTAGGATCTTCACAACATAGATTAGGCTTCACGAAAAGATTGTTGTATATGTTTGTACTTACATATTTAGGTTGCATAGGACATAAACATCATTCAGTCAGTCAAGTTGAGTTATTGCAATTGTTTTAACAACAACGTACAACGTTAACAAAATAGTTTCCGATAACTGCTAACTGCGATGTACTTACTTTTTGTGGTTTACCTATACATACTTATATTTTTTCTCTCTTACTCATAGGGAATAGTTTTATGTAAGAAGAACAGATAAATCAAAAGATTCGGCATCTTTAGCTATTCGACAAGCAAACATGAGGTAGAGGCTTATTGCGTTTCAATAGAGCTAAACTAATGTTTATTGTCGTTACGAGATATGCTCAGATAAAATTGATAAAACACTTCGATGCCGATTGCGTTGGTGAAGCTTTGTGATCAAATCGACTTGCGGCGAACACGGCACGATGCGTTCAGAAACCTCACGGGACCCAGCTTGTTCCGGCGTTAGCTATCAGTTCTAACTTAGTTCAATCGTATTTGTTTCCTAAACGCCCAAAGATATAATAGATAGGCGATAAAATTTTAACTGTAAATAAAATATTTATTTATTGTTATTATATTCCATAAAATTTTTCTTCTCATATTTCTCGATTATAAAATGGTAAGAGAGATGCATTATGCGATTGAATACTTATATTTAACGAAAACGCAAGTGCTTTTTATCATTACTATGTAGGTTCGTAATTTATCTGCATCCGTGGCACCTGGCGGCCGAACGAATTGTAATTCCTTTTGTAATAATTGATTGTTCTGCTATTTCTTTACCTTCACGAGCAGAATAAGGTATTGTGGTCGTTTTGGAAGGTGTTGGAATGCGGTTCGGTAGTGAAGCAGAAACCCGGCTTGAGCATCTTAAATTGGAAATTCAATTATGTATCGCACACGATTCATTTTATTGTTAATAAAAAGATAATGATAATACGAAAAATGTTTTTTATTTAATCTTGTACCGAAATGGCTACATTATTAAAGATCTACCTCAGTACGCTAAGCTATTATGGGCAGGTTTGTTGATTGCTATTGTGTACACGTCTTGCTCATCTCATCAAACTATCCTTAAACTTCTCTAAAAAAATACAAAATCGCATTCCATTAAACAACTGTTGAGTATGGTATGATGTATGTATGGTTTCAGGAAAAAGGAACTCTACGTATGTGCGTAAGTATAGCTAGGTTAGTGAACCCAAATTTCAGTAGGCCATTAGAGACGCCATTTCAGGTCAACTGTCATAGATAACTACAAAACGTAAACGTTACTACGTAAACTAGTCATGGGCCTACTATTTCGGCCTATATATGGACCTACGATACAAATCTAGAATATTCAGTGAAATGCTAAATAGAGCTCGTTGTAAACATCTAGGGATGTATTCTACACTTTTGCCACTCTACCGCGAAGCAGTAATATGCTAATATTGCTATGTTCCTGTTTGAATAACAGTGTTTATAATACTAAGATAAGTTATAGAGCGTTTACCATCATCTTTTAGATATTTGGTGAGGAGCGCAGTAAACTGTTAGGCAATTATTTGAACTCTTCGTGGTCTAATAGCTACGTTACACTGTATTGTTATGAGCCGATAACAATGGTGCTGATTGGTACTGACTACCATCAAGAGCATTGCTCGTTCCGTCATTTCAGAAAAATAGAACAAAAAAATCCAGAATTACATGGGAGGCCCATGTTTCGAATGTTTCGAATTGCGGCTATTAAAACAGCTCTTAATCTAGTTGGATACTCACAGAGTGAATGAGACACTCTACGTTACTTACGAGTACTATAAGACCAAATTAAAAAACGAAAAGCCTGTGCTGTTAGAACTACCCAGACATAAATACCCTTTTAAGAAAAAGTTTATTAGTTACCTATCGATATATTCTGGTACTGTACAAAGCTATAATTTCTTGGCATTCCATTGCTATTTGATGGATGTCTTTTTTCTCTGGCCTCTATTTTTATAAAAATATTAAAATGTATTTATTTCCTACTAGCACCCCGCCCCGGTTTCGCACGGGTGCAATACTGATACTAAATAAACTATTAACTAAAATAAACTAACTACTAACTACCAAATCCCCTTCCCTCCGGACCTCGATCACGAGTAGACGCTTCGAAACCCCGTCAAAAGTTGTTTAATAAATAATTACGATTTTAATCCGCAAAAATACCACGGAAGAAATAGGGCGGCATAACTAAGCAGGAGGTGCGCGGAACTCGGCGTCGAAGCAAGAATATAATACAAACCTGCATTGGATCGCATCTCGGGCGTGAGTCAACTCAATTTAATACCCAACCAGTGCTACGTTCGGATGCTACACCGAGAGTACTACGCGACGTGTGATGCGCTACGTGCGTGGCGCGATCCACCTCTTTGTGCCTCATAGCTCCCTGGTACTATCGATTTCAAACGAAGTCATTTCCTCTCAGCTGATCATAAAGTAATTTTGCTCTCGTAAAATTATAAGGCACCGAATATTCACGATCGACTTGTTACTGTTGCTATTATTATTTATCTTGTTGCGGACTGAAGTCACATTTTGTTGCTACAAAGTGTTTTATATACCCCCGAACGCAATGGAGAAACGCGGTTCTGATTCAGAGTCTTCTAAGCAGAGCGATCACGAGAGGAGGCGCCAGCGGGCAGCAAAGCGCCTTCGATCACCAGATGACAAGCTCAAACACTTTGAGGATAGGATATTGGAGATATTTTCAACCTGGAAAGAAGACATGAATGCTAAATTCGACAACTTAAATAAGAGGCTATCTGACATCCAGAATGATTTAGAAAAATCTCTTGATTTTATATCAAATAAAGTTGAGGAGACCAAGAAGGAAATAGATAATGTTAAGAAGGAATATCGCAGTAGTCTAAATAGAATTGTCACATTAGAAGACAATATTGAAAGTCTACTACGCAGTGCGAGAGCATCGGCATTGGAGGTCAGAAATGTTCCCCATACTCTTGAAGAAACCAAGGAAGTTTTAACCAATTACGTTGTTGGGATGGGTGAGTCAATCAGATCCAAAATATCAGCTAGTGAGATAAAAGACATTTTTCGCATACCTGGAAAAACAGAAACTAACAAACCCATCATCGTTGAGTTTACATCTACCCTTCAAAAAAATAAAATACTAAAAGCTGTTAAAACTTATAACACAACAAATAGAACTACGAAGCTAAATTCAACACATCTTGGAATGCGCGGAAATGTCTCTCCAGTGTTTGTTGCCGAACACCTCACAAGTAAGGCTAACCACCTACACTTCCTTGCTAGGGAACTTACAAAGGCGCAATTGTACAAGTATTGCTGGACCTCAAATGGAAAGGTGTTCCTAAGGAAAACTGATGGATCTCCACCCATATTAGTCAAAAGCGAAAATCAAATTAAACAACTTGACACGTCTACGTGACTAGCTTTTAAATTTTGTATACTAGTAACAATATCAAACTCATATCTATACAAATTCTACATACACAACATACATTACACAAATTCCTATACACTTACATTTGAAACTTTACACAACCTGATGACTAAAGTCTTTAATGGAGCATGTAAAATTCTAAGCTCAAAGTGGAATACAAACAATAGGGCCAAAACAAGGATAATACTGAAAATATGGATCTTGTGTCATGTTACTTTTAATAATAAATAATGGATAGCCACATTACTGATGAACTAGACGAAATAGAGATCGCTGATTCGTTTTTATGCTCTCCCAAAACTTGTTCTAACATAATAAATCAACCAAGTGCATACCTAAAAATTCTAGCACAGAACATAAGGAGCATTAACGCTAATATTGACAAACTTATTACTATGTTAGCATCACTAAATTTTGACTGTGAATTCCTAATTTTGACAGAATGCTGGCTTTCTTCCAATAAAACCCTCCCGCAACTGCCTAACTATAATATAACGGCGTCGACCCGGCTTTATAACCAGAACGATGGAGTGGTCGTATATTCTAAAACCACCATACCGTGTATTGTGACTGAGATTCCTTTTGAGGGTGCAAATTGCATTCTCATCAACATTTCTGGTCACACTGCAATTCTGGCTATATACCGACCATGTGCCTTCAATTGTATAAACTCTTTTTTGGAATCTCTTGAAAAAGTTCTGTGTTCTCTTAAATCATTCAAAAATATTGTCATTACAGGGGATATTAATATTAACATCAATACCGACAGAGATGACCCCAGAAGTGACTCATATCTTAGTCTTGCGGCTGAACATGGTCTTATGCCTGCATTTACTTTCCCAACCAGAGACAAAACTTGTTTGGACCATGTACTACTGAAAACCAAAGCAGCGGCAATGTCTTTTGTTATTCAGTCCGCCGTAACTGACCATTTTCCCGTCCTCGCCTGCTTAAAAACTGTTCCTCTTGAAGAGAATAATCAACGTTATATTAAAAAAATAAATATGGATAAAGCATTTAAACTTCTAGAAAAAATTAACTTAACATCGGTTTTAAAGTGTAATGACCCTAACATTGCTACTAATTTACTTGTAAATACCTTGATGGCGGTAATACGGCAATCCTCAACTACCAAGAAACTTCCTTCCAACAAGCGCATTTCTAAGCCCTGGATCACTCCTGGTTTATTAAGGTGCATTAGACACAGAGACAACCTACATTTGAAAGTTCGTAACCATCCTAGTGACAATACACTGGGAAAGACCTACACTAGATATAGGAATTTCTGTAACAATCTTTTAAGATCGCTTAAAATAGAACACGAACGCGCTGAGATCCAAAAAGCTGGCAAAAATCCCAAGCAAACTTGGAGGGTTATTAAAAAATTGTCTAACATTACACACGTAAAATCATCTTCAGTTGAATTGTTGAAAACAGGGCCGAACCCAAATGTTGCCGTTAACAAGGTCAATTCTTTTTTTGCCGGTATCGGTAAACAACTGGCGGACAAGATATCCAATAGAGCAAGATTTATTACCACAAAATCCAGTATAGTATCTAAATCTCATCCTCGTTCATTTGTGCTGTTAGATACTGACGAAGAGGAAGTGCAAAGAGTTGTAATGAGTCTTAAAAGTGATTGTGCAAGTGGGTGGGATGATATCCCAAATCATTTCCTTAAATTCTGTAAAAATTTCATAGTGCCTCCATTAACACACATTATTAATCTTTGTTTTAATACCGGTACGTTTCCCAAATCTTTCAAAATATCTGTGATTCATCCAATCCACAAAAGTGGGCCTAAAAGTGACGTTAATAATTTTCGACCAATTTCAATTCTACCCTCATTGTCAAAAATTATAGAAAAAATATTAAATACTAGACTCGTGACATATCTTGAAAATGAACGACTACTGTCCGAGTCTCAATTTGGGTTTAGAGTTGGTAAGAGCACTGAACAGGCAGTTTCAGGCTTAACCGATTACATTGTTAATAATCTGGATAAGAGAAAAAAATGTGTGGGTGTCTTCTTAGACTTGGCTAAGGCCTTCGACACGGTTCACATCCCCCTGTTATTAAATAAACTTGAAATGCACGGAATACGTGGCATTACGTTAAAACTTTTCGAGGATTACCTATCAGACAGAACCCAGCGTGTTTGTATTAATGATATCACCAGTGATGACGCGTCGGTTACTTACGGAGTCCCCCAAGGATCAATCCTAGGTCCAACACTATTTTTGGTCTTTATGAATGAATTATGCTCTTATTATCCGCAAAACGGCAAAATTTTTGCCTTCGCAGACGATACCGCAATTATATTTGAGGGTGATACTTGGGATCAAGTGCGCATAAATGCAGAGCAGGGCTTAAAAAATGTCATACTATGGCTTCAAAGCAACCTACTAACATTGAACTACAGCAAAAGTAAATTTATGGCTTTTAATATGCGTAAACATTCTAAATCCACCAATGAAACAGTAAAAATTCAAGCCCATACTTGCAATACCCTGCCTTCTGTTACATGTGACTGCATCCATTTAGAACAAGTAAATTCTATTAGATATCTGGGGGTGATTCTCGATGATCACCTTACTTGGGTTCCCCAAATCGATGCAGTATCCGGCCGCCTGAGGAAACTCATATGGGTTTTTAAAAATCTTCGTCAAATTACCTCATTTGATCTGATTCGAACGGTTTATTTTGCTATCTGTCAGTCTGTGATAGGATATTGCATTACAGTGTGGGGTGGTGCATGTAAATCTATAACTATGAAACTAGAACGAGCCCAACGCCTAATTTTAAAAGTAATGACCTTCAAACCTACTCGATACCCTACACATCTTCTTTTTTCCAGATGTAGAATCCTCACTTTTAGGCAACTTTTCATCTTCAATCTTACCTTAACTCAGCATAGATATTCAAAGCTAAATGAAAGACACACGACACGTCCTGAACGCTCTACGAGTAAAAAATGTATTATCCCTATCTGGCGTTGTAACACAACTTTCGCTCAAAGGCATTCACAAGCTCGAGGTCCTCAAATATACAATAAAATTAATAAACACATTAAGATACACGACCTGAACAAACATGAGTGTAAAACCACGCTCACTGATTGGCTACTAAAACTGGACTATAAGGCGACCGAAAATATCCTAACTGAGCATGCTTGACAGGAATATTGACACTACATCAACACCATGCAAACAACCACACACATGAATACACCATCTCACAATCACACATACACACACCCCCACACACATAATCACCCTCATACACCCTCGCACACACACCCACCCTCCCACACACACAAACATGAACATGCACGCATGTGCGCACATATTTGAACATTCATAACACGGAAAACGCACACATAGTTCCTTTAATTATATATTTTTTCTTTCATTTAACTCATCTTATTCAATTTTTTATTTTGTTAACTTTAGATTAACCTTTGCTTTGTAATCAAGTTTCGTTTGTTACTATCCGGAGGAGGGGATTGTTACGCCATAACACAGGATTTATCCTAGCTTGGGTAACAATGCTTCTCAACCTGAATTATTAAATAAGGACAGATACTATGTACTAACCTGTGAATTTCAAACGTTTGTTAATGCTAATAATAAATTTCATTTCATTTCAAATCATATCAGAGCGTGACGCTAGAATTCAATTCACAGCCCACGAAAAACTGTCTAGGCGCGCCAAAAGAAGGTTTCACTTCAAAAACTTATAAACTCTTTGTTTAATACTCTTTGATTTAAACTATAAAGGTTATAAATAATTGATTAAAACTCTCGAAAAAAAAATGTTTGATTGGTAACGTCAAATGTTTGACTGGAAATTATGTAGAACAGTTTGTTTGTGAAAATGAAATTGTTGTTTTTACTATCTTCTTCACAAGTTTTCAATATTTTCTCACCGTTTAAACCTTCTTTTAGCTACGACAAACATTTCAAAACCAAAATTAGCCAATTCGGCCCAGCCGTTATCGAGTTTTAGCGGACCCACGAACAGCAATTCATTTTTATATAATATATAGATTTCAACAGGTAAAACTCAAGTGAAAAATTAAGCCTACAATTCTATTATAAGCCAGAAACTTACATGTGTCTCGCTCTGTAAATAAAATTCGCATGTGATTGTTATTCATTTTATTTGATGACTTTTTTAGCATCGATTATCTAATCTATGTAAAAAATAGTATTTCTTCTAATTCAAACTTTATGCTCAACAGACATAAAGGTGCGAACTCTCTGCTCTTTGTCAAATTTATCATTTTTAGGGTTACGTAAAACGTAAAAACGGAACCCTTATAGATTCGTCATGTCTGTCTGTCTGTCAGTCTGTCCGTCCGTATGTCACAGCCACTTTTTGCCGAAACTATGAGAACTACACTGTTCAAACTTAGTAAGTAGATGTATTCTAAGAACCGCATTAAGATGTAAACAAAAAAAAATAAAAAAATAGGGTTGCCCCCCATACTGAGAACTGAAACTCAAAAATTTTTTTTTCGTCATACCTGCACGTATGCAGTGTCTATCGATAGGTCTTCAAAATCATTTTCGTATACACTGAGGTTTCTAAAATCATTTTCGTATACACTGAATAGTTTGCGCGAGACACACTTCCAAAGTGGTAAAATGTGTGTCCCCCTCTAACTTCTAAAGTAATATAATATATAATGAAAAATCTAAAAAAAATATATGATGTACATTACCATGTAAACTACCAACGAAAATTAGTTTGAACTCGATCTGATAAGTAGTTTTTTTAGTCCGTCATAAATACACTATTATTGAAACTTCGATCAAAGCTACAACGAACTACAAGAACTATGTATATTATGTTACTTGCTGCAACGAAACCCTTCATGGGCGAGTCCAACTCGCACTTGGCCACTTTATTAAATTAACATTTCGGAGGAAATTTTAGATCACAGTTCTAATTTTTAAATAAAATGTATAGATCAAAATATAACAACTCTCGCAAACAGCAACCGTTCACGAGTATGAGGCATGTGCTAGCCGCCGTCGCTCTTTACGACTATATTTGAGAAAAAAGGGTGACCCACTACACTACCCCGCCCCAAAACGAAGCCTTTCAGCAAATTAGAGGGCTGGAGGAATATATGGCATTCCTTTGTATTTACCCTTAAAAATACGTAATAACAACTCTGACTGATTCATGGTCTCGGCAACAATTTAAAAACATTTCCTTTAATAGCTGTTATTTATATTCTAAACCTTCCTCTATTAAGACTGTAGCTGTCTGAATTTGACACCACTACAAAAGAAAAAAAAACCGTTATTCCTTAAGCCTTCATCACCCCAAGCTTTTTATTCGGATCTGACAAAGCCTTCACAGAAACATCTACATAGTATCTTCATCTGAAAATCCATTGAAGAGAAAAAGAAACTCCTGCGAGTCTGTGCTTTGTGAGGTTACCGAGATTCTGGGCCGCTTAAATATTTTATTTCGCTCTAACGCGCAATCCGCCCTCCCCAGAACGCTTGATAAAGGGCCGTACGGAATCGGGTTGAAGTTTAACCAAGGCTGAACGAATACTTATTGTGATGCTAATTTCCGTTGTTCGTGTGGAGGAAACTTGTATGGAAGGTTGCAGATTTTGAAAGTTTCATGCGAAAGTGAATAGTATTTTTTTTTTGATTTAGTAAAATTTGAAATGAAATTTGGGTCCAAAAAGTCTGATCACTTGATCGACCCTTTGATGTACCTAAAGGTTGTGGATGGCGTTGTATTCATGTATGGTAAATCAAATGAGCCCTGTTCTAATTTCCTGTAGCAGTCAACAAAACTCAAACCAATTGAAATCTTATCTTATACCTTTAAACGAGCAATTATATATATATATTTCGAGAAATTAACGATTTTCATGAAATTAGGTATGCAGGTGGTTTTGGGGACGATAAATCGATCTAGCTAGATTGCATAATTAAAAAATGATATTTTACATGCGTTTTCAGGCAATGAAAAACTCCTATAATTTCATTAAAATACGATGGCAAATTTCGCCATCCGGCACTATGTCTAAATAGCTCAGGTGGAAAAGGGGCGCCGTCGGTTTCGGGAGAACCCGGTTCGAATCCTGGTGGTTACTTTTTCGTTTTGTTTTTGTTTTTTCTTTTCACGTAATATTGTATATTGTATTATTTTATACTACGTACTTAGTGATATTTCATCAGAACGTAATTTGTAAAAAAAAAACAGGTTAACCAGGTACTGAACATGTTAAATATTGTTATCATTACGAAATACAAAACTGTAGCTGTATAGTGTAATTTACGTAGAAATAGTACCAATCGTTAAAAAAGGTAATAATAAAATACTCAATAATTATTATTTTCAGTATCTGACTCATTATCGGTGTCCATTATTCGACAACATTGATGTTTAATATTACTATTCCACAGTTTACTATAAACGAGAAGCAAGCCAATAGCATATAATCAAATAACAGCGTAATGCAATATAAAATAGTTCCACGTGAAATTCTGAAAAAGGAAGTACCTACCATTTTAATTACAACGTTAATTCCTCGTCTCTTTCACCTGTCCTCTCTATTCACTGCTTCGTATTTATCCTGCCAGTATGCCGTAACCGTACCCACACCGCGAGATGTCGGAATGCCACCTCGGGCGTCTAATTGGTGATTCAATATTTCGTACACGAATATATCACAGAAAGTCTCCTTAATTCCGGCTCTGTTAAGAAATATCGTTCGTCTGCATTCCTTGTGCTCGGTTGCGCTTAAATCTGTAGATTGCGTAATGTAATTGCAACTCAGTAATTGAGGTTGTTTTGTATAATGTTTTGATTTATTAAAAAGCTTTCTGACCACACCAGATTAGATAGTACTGTAGAGTAACAGCTTCTAAAGACAAAGGCCGTTAGAGTCATGAAATATAAAAAAAAACACTAGTACTATAAGTAGTACTTTAACTACTCAAGTACCTACTTGGGTAGGTATTTTTTTTTAAATAAAGAGTGACGAGACGAGCAGAACATTTGCCTGATGGTAAGCAACACGCCTGCCACATAACAGCACAGTGCCACGCAGCTATTGGAACACGAAGAGCCCAAATCATTACCTAGCCCCGCACTGCACTCGTCACCCAGAGATCTAAGTTGTTACATCTCTAAGCCCTGTAATTTCTCTGGAAACATTGCCCTTCAAACCGGAACACAGTAATGTTTGCACATTACTGCTTGGCGGTAGAATAACTGGCAAAGGTGTGGTTCTTCCCCAGGCGGACTCTGCTAAGAGTCCTACCACTACAAATTATTATTTATTTAATTAGGCGTACATAACAGATTACAGTTAATGTTAAATAACAGATAAATTATTATATTGTGATGTTCTAAACTGTTATCCAAAGCATGCACACACAACTTAACTAGAATATATTAACATCGCAACTGATAATTCTAGTCAGTTTTTAATTTAATAGTTTTATCCTAACTACCTTACTACCTATTATGTTATTACTTACAAAGCTGAAACGTAGTTCAAGTCTTCAAAGTTAAGTCTATTAAATTGGGAAATTTTACAAGTCTGTCTATTATGTGGGAAATATTTAGTACCCATGCCATGATTCTTTAACTAAGTTATGTTTTCCCTACAAAAGATGAAAATGATACAAAATTTACGTACTGTTTTCCTCACAGTATACAATATTCAACTCACAAAGACTGCAGTGCGCCGACATATTATACTCGTGTAGTTACATACTAAGTTTGTATTCTCTTTGTTACGCTGTTAATCTTTTGAAAACATTTTAATTCTTAATGAATAATGGAATTAATAAATAGAAAAAGGGATGGTAAGCCTTTTTTTTAAGAAACTACCAGCGCTGTATGGTTAATACAGCGCTGGTAGTTTCTCGGTGTCGCTCCCGTTCTCGTAACTATCTTGCGATAAAAAATAGTCTTATCTTTTATTCCCGATTATTAACTACCTGTATTCCAAGTTTTTACCAGCTTCGTTAAGTAGTTGCGACGTAATTGAGAAAAAAACATAAAAGTTTTGGCATTCATGACATTAGTAGGAAGTAGGAATAGAATCACGGTATATGTTTTCCTACCATTAAAATCTCTATTGTTATCAATTGAGTAAAAGTAAACCAATTAAATAAATGTAAGACTTTATATTGACAACTGTTCGATCTTTCCCATATAAAATTTCACAAAGGAATGCTCCTCAACGGCTTAGCTCCGTCTACTTATAGCGCCAACACCTCTAAAACTCTTTTGAGAGTGCGGTTAGATGTGAATGGTATCCCACCAGCGCCCTCTACACTAAATTTTATCAGTCATACCCATTTCATTCAATAGTCAGAGATACTTGTTCTTTTATGACACATATTTAGACTCAAATCCCAGTATTAAATACAATATTATAGTGAAATACACTACAAACAAATGCAGGTGATAACACTATCGTTTAGTAATTTGAAGGCTTTCTGCTTTAATCAAATCAAGACCTTTCAAAGTTATGTAGTACCTACACGGTACCTATTACTGAATTTTACAAAAAAACACCTTTGACATTGTTAAATTGAAAATCTCCCAGGTGAAGCCGTGCTAAGTATTAGTCAAAAATATATAAATATCACTGAAAATCTCAGACAATTTTCGCTTCGCTTTAATTTTTTTTTCTCTTTTTACCTTCAAAAGAAAAACATGACTGCAATCCGACACAAAACCGACATCTTCAGCGTTTCGTGATACGTAAATTATTTCCAGCCAGTAAACAAAATGAATTGAAAATTTGTCATTGTTATCGTTATCGAAGGCACAATTTAGCGGCGCTCCGGCCTCACTTCCCTTCTGAATAAAAAGTGTTTTCGCACACTTGACGAGGAAATCCAATTCAAAACTCGTTTGCGAATCCATCAATATTATTCGATAGACAAGAGATAATAAAAACTCCGTAAAACCGTTACCGACGTAGCTCGACCCTCCGAGGAGTATCCACTATATCAGTTTATTTCACCAGATCCAATTACCTGTGACTATTGTGTGTGATTACATCGTAATCTCGTTGGTTTAATGTTCAGGCTACTCTTTACGACTTTTGGTGTAAATTTACCGAAACAGATCACAGGCCTTTCCGTGGTTTTGCAATCTAGAGAGTTTTTGATCTCATACTTGCGTATCTATCACATTGCCTGGTATCTATCATCCTTGCATTTATTTGTAGCCGACTTCAAAAACAGAATAGAAGGTTCGCAATCCGGTTAGATGTGTTTGTTTTGTTTGTAGGTATGTTACGCGATAGCTCCGCTAATTGTGAATCATTTTTGATGGTTCTTTTTGTGTTTGATAGATTTTTGTTTGGACATAAGTATTTCAAAGGTGGTTCCATATGTATATACATATGTACATATTTTATCGAAATTAGTGAGGTGGTTTTTGAAATATGAAAAAAATTAAAATTTACTTTTAGTTATTTGGATGACTTAGTAATGTTTTCTAATGAAATTCGGTCGAAAGTCAGAATTTAATTTTTAATTGAAATCGGTTTTTGTTTTTTTGAAGTTAATAAATTAATGCGCAAAAATAGTTGATTGGGAGTTTTACCAGGCTAACAGGGCTCTGCGCTCTTTGCGCTAGCTCAAAAGTGGTTAAACAGAAGAGACAATCTGAGGCCAACTATAATATAATAGGTTATTTATAGTAAAAAATTTAAATATCTTTGCATCATACCAAAGGACAATGCCCACGTCCCATACATTGAAAAACCTGGCCAACTTTTTTTGATACTGAAAGTGTATAGAGATGAATAGTATCTAATTAGGATTGTTAATGCTTCTATAAACGTCTGCTGTTGGTGTTTTTCATTTCCTAAATACCAAAAAAAAATGCGTTACAGTTAAACCAAAAGTAAGGTTATGTTTACTGTCAAAATGTTTTAGAATTATGTTTTCTTTTGGATTAGAACAGAAAAGAAAAGAAAGAACTATGGTATTGTCTTTCAAAACATATTTCTTATCAGAATAAATAGGAATAATAGTACTTCTCACTACCAACTGATTACCATAAAATAGTTCTCGGATGGAACTATCATAGGGTAAACAAGCCTTAAACTAACTGAGTGCAGGGCTAGGTCTGATGATGTAGACTTGTCTTCATGTTCTAATAATTTATGACACAAGACAGTGTGTCTTGTTAAAGGCAATCATCATCATCAGCATCATAAATCAGTGTAGATAATACTGTTCACCGATATCTTTCTACTGAATCTATATTCAAACCAATGCAAGAGAGGATAAATAAAATATTTATATTGTTTGCTATCATAAAATTATATTTACATTTACTAATAACTTTATATATTTAATAGCCCAAAACTACTTCATAGTCAAAATACTCTGCTCGTGGATTTATGTGGTCCTGGTGTCTGGCCATCCTAGAAATCTCACGAAGAACTCTGCAATGCAAGTACAGCAGTACTGAAAGATGGCCTCTGCTGGTTGTCTCTATCATTTTCAACTAAAATATACATATTATATCTATTTTATTTGCTTCAGCTTGTGTCTGTCTTCTAAAAGCAACTCAGGGTTTTAAAATTGGTAATTGCATAGGTTTTGTAGCAACTTAGCGCTATCCCCGTATTTCCTGTAGAGTATGAACACTTCATTCGCATAGAAATATTGTCACAGAAAGGAATATCTTAATTGTGATATAAATATTTCATTATTTTGGTATTCGAGACAGTGGTCTTAGAAGGTTCATAACAATCGAGGGTTTCCATCAGAAAACACAAGCAAGCCATCACAACAATATATGGTTTTATGTAATTATTACCACAATTATGTAAATAATAAGGAGCACTGAATCACATAATTCTCAGTTTTGTTAAAACCAATTTAAACAAGAAGAAAACCAAAGTTAAGAAGAAACTTGGAAGAAACCATGCATTTTGCTTGTTTACTTTTTTTTGATTTGTCAGTTTGACATTGATCTTTGACCAATTTGGATTTGGTGAAAATTGCATGCGGTGGCATTTTTCCTCGTTTACATTACCAAAAAAAGCTTTGATAGTTTCTTTGTCGCCGTATTTATATATATCGTTATTTAAATATGTAAAAGTAGTAAATAAACGACATTGTGAAAGAAATTGATGTACATAATATCCATTTTCAATTTCAATCTAACGCGGATCACTAAAACGAAACGCTACCTGCGTTCCGTTTCGTTATTGCAATATTTTACAAGTCAGCTTTGTTGGTAAATGGTAGGTTTAATTTAAACAAATGCAAATTATTTTATTTTGGAATGTTAGAAAGTTATATAACTTCGCACACGAGTACAACAAAAAATCACCAATTTTGTAATATACAACGTGGTGGATTTACCCCCAACAATATTTTAACAGTCCATTCTAACACTGATGTACACTTCATCACCCAAGGTCGCTTTCCCCTCAGCACGGTAGATCACGAGATAATTCGAGTCAAAGTTTGACGTAAAATACCCACGAAATCACCAGCTTCAACCCTAAAGCATGTACAGCAGACAAACGACCTTGCCGCCGACGCCGTGACATCGTACAAAAATCCGTGCGGAGATCTGGCCATTAGGTGTATGTCAAATGAAATAAAAACCGAAAAAAAAAATTTTTATGGAAAAAAAAAAATTTGAGCTTTCATGTCTAATTTTCACATACATGATTCAAAACTTAATGTAGATGAACTACCATAAATATTGTTGCACCTTTCTGCAACACCTTGTATAACTCGTATATATTACAAAACAACTGCTAAAATAACTACTAAAATAACTACTAAAATAACTACTAAAATAAGTTGTCTACACGACAACTATTTTAGCGGGTCAAAAATGGGCATTGTCCTTTGAAATCATCTCACTATTCCATTCCGTCGCTCATTTTTACTGCGTACCTGTAGGAACTTGTATAACAGAGATCTTTTGGCAGCAGATAGAGTTTTAACACCAGTCACTAAAATTAATATATACATTCAATAATTTGTTTGTAAATAAACATTACCTATGTAGACTACATTTTTCACACAAACTCTTAAAGCCGCTTGCCGCAAAGCTTCAATCTTAGCTAAAGTTTTATTATGGTAGCCAGACAGCTGATTTAATCTGTGTGTGTTTTTTATGTCAGATGTATATTTTCACAACAAAAATCCGTATGTTTATCACACAAGTGTTTGTCTTTGTAGACGTCGAACCCAGGGCCTACAGCGTAAAAATATAGAACACAAGAAATCTCGATAATGAAAGGGAAAACAGAATTAAAAATATAAACCTCTTAGTACAATGAAATAAAACCGTTTGTTTTTCTTTTTAATTCAAACTAAATTACTCTTTACTACTAAGCATCTACAGCATTTTAGAAAATATTACGTTTCACTCGTCTGTTGAGCTATTTTAGTAATACTTTGTAAAATTGCAGCGTGAATATGCGCTCGGTTACAAGCGCTACCAGCGTTCTATGCATGCTTAAGCCTGGGGGACTTAGGTTTGTGACGTCAAAGCAACAAAGGTCAGTGAGCACACAATATTTATCTACCTAGTCCTTGTTAGCTCTTTCGTATGTCTTCATTCGCGTGAAAGCACTGGGAATTGTTCACAGGTGTACCTATATTATTGATATTTAAATATTTATTGATATACTTGTATATCTATTTCTCTCGACCACACCGTAACTTGAGAACCACTTAATCAATTGAACTCTTGAACTGTTTGAGAATGGGACATTGGGCGTAAGTATGTATGTGAATCTTATTTTTTAAACAGATAAGTTTTATGCTAAGTGTGATTACAAAACGGTTATGAATGTGTATAATATATTACGTGCTACGTGCTGGCTAACCGCCGTTTGGGGAATAACTTTCATCATCATCATCAACCGCAAGACGTCCACTGCTGAACATAGGCCTCCCCCCTAGATTTCCACAACGAACGGTCCTGCGCTAGGGAATAACTTTAGTAAAGCTAAAAATTATACAGGCCTATCAACACCACATGAGTGCAAGATATTAGTGATAAAAATGCAATTTCTATCAGATAGCACACGTATGATATGGTTATTGGTTAGTCCAGTCCGACTTAATTTTCAGCCGCATCTGGCGGGCTTTTTCAAGGAGAGTGTATACGCGTGACCGATTTTTTATTTTAAAACCACATACATATAAGCAGTACAGTTTTTCAAAATAATATTTCATAGGGCCCTATGTTAGATGGTCTTAGATGGTCTTTACTGCCCACAGAACTTAATCTATACTAATATTAAAAAGCTGAAGAGTTTGTTGCTTGAAGAGCTGTTTGTTTTTTTGTTTCAACGCTAGGATCTCTGGCACTTAATCCGGCACCGGTCCGAATTGAAAGATTTTTTTTCTATTGAATAGTCCATTAATCGATGAAGGCAAGTATTTACCTACGCTACTATAAATGAAAATCTATACTAACATTATAAAGCTGAAAAGTTTGTTTGATTGTTTGTTTAAACGCTAGAATCTCGAGAACTACTTACTGGTCCGAATTAAAAGATTATTTTTCTGTTCGATCGAAAAAGGCTATAGGCTAAACAAAATTTCGGTACTATCAATAGGAGCAGAGTGTGAATGAAAAATGTAACAAAAACGGGAAAAATATTTTGAGAGCTTCCGTTACGCGCGCTGATGTGCTTCGAAGTCCGTGACAGCAAAACTATCTTTTTTATTTTGAGCGAAGATAGACACATCTTTAAAGGTTGCATCATTATAACGTAAGCTAATCAAATTTGTTCTAAATCTGAGTTGGTACGACCAATTTTCAATAGGTGGCGTAGCAACGCGCGCAGGGTTCAGCTAGTGTATTTATATATTTGTAAGCAATCCTCCTTTTGTTTGTGAAGTTATTTTCTAAACATCATTAGAGATAAAAGAAATTCGGCAATCCAAATCAAAATGCAAAGCCACGTATTTAATTTTCATCATAAAGAAATCGCGCGTTCCCGATTCTACCTTCGAATCCGGGTATAAATAATGCGAGAGACTTTTAAGCCTCGTGAACCTTATCTTATTCTTGACCGGACATTTCTGCACTTATCTTAACCCAAGAAAATTTATGGACGAATTTCTTTCCTTATCTTTATCACATCAACTGTACACTTTTTACCTTCTTCTTTCTACGAGCTTGTGTTAGAGAGAAATGGCGAGAGAGATTTCAATTACGGAGCAAAGTGCTGAATACAAATTTTATTAGATAACGGGATTGTTTTTCCTGCTTTGTACTTTTACGTACCTGCATATGTTAAAATTTTGAGTGGCTTTTCAGATCGTTTAATTTCAAATCATTTTTTTATAAATATCAACAATACGTAGCGTTTAATTTTGGCGTGTTTCACTCGAATCCAAATATGTGAGAGACATCATAATTGGATTGATTTTGGGTTTTATTACAACAACCGCTTTTAAGAAGATCTAGTTTTAGGAAACATGTGTGTATCACCAAGTACCTACGATAGTACAAATTTATCTGGCACTATCAGCGATTATTATTTGATATCGAAATCTGTACTTCCAATTTTGTTTTTACGCTTAGGTCCACGCTTCTTTACTTGCACGCCTGATTGTAAGCGATGGTGTGATTGATAGAGATGCATGCTGATCTAGAGGACCTGAACGATACCTTGACGTATTTTGGATTATAAGAGTATCTCTCAGGAAACAGTGAAGTGACTTTACTTCTTCCCAAAATTTGTACGGATTTACTTGAATCTTCCTTGGTACCTCCCTATAGCTAAACAATGGAATGAAACAATGGAAACTGCCACCTTGTCAATCCGTACAAATTTTGAGATGATCAGCAATGGAGGGGTGATAGTTTGCTAACTTACACATAGTCCTGTAGTAGATAGTGAAAGGGGGATCGTTTAGTTTGCCATGAAGTTAAGTAATAACAGGCATAAGTATAATATAGTTCGATTGGAACTGTTGTTTGCATTTACAAAAGCAAAAGTAAGCTTTTTCTGTGAAAACCTGATCATAAATAGCGGTGATATGAAGTTATGATATGATTTATTTCCTCCAAGAAAACAAAAACCGACTTCAATTTAAAATTAAACTCGCACATTCGACCAAATTTCATAAGAAGCAAAGTCATCGAGGTATGTGAAAGGAAATTTTAGTTTTTTGTTTATATTACAAAAACCACCTCACCAATTTCAATAAAATTTATATGAGACCACATCTCAACTGTGATCTACTAAGCTAAAAAAATAACCATCAAAATTGATTCACAATTGAAGAAGCTTTCGCGTAACATTCATACAAAAAAACATTCCACAAACAAACCTGTTTAATATATTAATTTTTCTAATAAATATACCTATAAATATAATATTGAGTCACACGTCACACTTACATATCACTATTAATCTATCATTAAATCACAACAATACAGATACATCATTTTGTCTGTAGATAAGTGAAACAACTATTGCCACAATAACATTTTAAAAATTTGTTAATATTATTTTTAATTAATCTGAAAAAAAATGAACTGTGGTAACATTGTCATGAACAATACCTACATTTTGTTTTACTTTAGTTAATGTTTACCCGTAACAAGCCGGATCAGGTCAATAATGTATAATAAAAATGATGAACTCAAGATTTATGAATCATCTGATCCTGGCAATTAAACATTTCTGACACGATAATGGAATCTCTTTACTCTTACTCTTCTCTCTGTACTCTTTTGAATGTCTACTATTTTAAAAGCAACAAACATCTGTTAGAGCAAATCATTATGTTATTTGCTATGTGTTAAGCAACATAAAGTTAATACCATTATGTTTTTGATAACAGATTTCAGCGTGCTATGCTCAACAAAGTTGGGCCAAGCCACCGCTGACGCGGCGGTGGACCGCGTAATCCAGCTTTCACGTAATTTATCGCCTAAAATTAGGCAATTAACATAAATATTTTCAGATAATAATTATGCGAGTGATTGTTAGCTAAAAGGCAAAATACTACTACTACTAATATTGTAAACGTTAAAGTTTGTCTGTTTGGATGTCTCTTGTTCAATCACGTCGGAACGACTCTGGATGAAATTAGGAATACAGTAAGATTGTAGTCTGGATTAACAGATTTATTGCAGGAAAATAGCGGGATCGGGAACTTTGCGGGTAGCACCGCGGGACTCTGCTAATTTGTACATAATACTGAATACAAAAATTCTACATTACAAGACAAATTATTATTAATTTAGTCTTAATCTTGGTTTGATCTCTAATTTTATAGGTAGGTAGGTACCTATTTCGCGATATTTGAAATTTTGTATCAATTTTCGTGTAGTAGTGGTGTCTTTTTGCATTCGAGGAAGCAAAAAGACACATTATTTTCCAGTTATTTAACGGCAGCCGAAGCACCAACACGGCCTTCGTGGCTGCCTTCAACACTGCAGCAGGGACCGTACTCCGAATCTCATCCCATGCACCACCCCTTTTAACGTCAAGGACCAACAACAAATGAGCCGAACGAGAGCCGACATGGGACAGGTTGAACCGCCCCGCTATGTCACGACTTCGGAGCCGCGGAGGCATGCACGTAACGCCTTCATCGAATTCATAGCCATACTGAGAGCAACAAGACTAGTTAACCTCAAGATCTGCGAAAACATCATGCAATTCTATAGGCTAGGAAGTGAAAGCCTCCTAGAGGTAAATCTCGAGGAGGCCGAAGCAGCCATTTACAATAATGTCACATCCCGGGTCATCAAGGGAACCATGACAGGGCAGTATATGGCAGCTTACAGTGCAGAAAATGGCTTCGTGACACTAAACGAGAGTGAGACAGAGCACGCGGGAAGACCTGTTTATGCGACACCACTAAACGACCCAATTGTAGTTACCGCCCGATGCACCAAGATTATGCTGGACGACAAGATCCTCGAGATGGCCAAGTCCATTGAAGGGAACTCAAACGTCAAAGCGTGTTGGGAAAACTGGGAGGTACCAAGAATACAGTGGGTCAACGGAGTTCCAGGATGTGGAAAGACAACGTGGGTGATTAGACACTTCGACGTGGACAAAGACGCTATCATCACCACAACAACTGAGGCAGCAAAAGATCTAAGGGAGAAGCTATCGCACCGTATCGGAAACCTGGTCAAAACCAGGGTGCGAACTATGGCTTCTGCTCTGGTAAATGGTTTCGGAAAAGAGAAATTCAGCCGCCTCCTGTGTATGAGGCTCTCATGAACCATTTCGGGGCCATTGTGATGGTCTCACGGCTGTCTGGTGTTGGCGAAATTGTCCTCATTGGAGACGTCAATCAGTTGCCTTACATCGATAGGGAAAATCTCTTCGAAATGAGGTATTACCGCCTGAACCTGGTAGCAAAGATCAGCCAGGAGTTGCTCTGCATACATCGCAACCCGATGGATGTTGCATATGCGCTGAGGGAAATATACTCCTCAGTACCCCGTATAAAGTCCCTAGAGCAGAGAAGGTATAAAGGAACGTAAATACCCGGCACCCAACCCAACACCCTCTTTTTAGTGCATACTCAAAAGGAAGAGGAGACCCTGACAAACCAGGGTTACGGGTCAGGCACCGGGTCACGCATCCTTACCATTCATGAAGCGCAGGGATTGACATCATCATCAACAGCCCACTAAACGTTCCCACTGCTGGGACTCGGGGCCTTCTCTCGCAAGGAGAGAGTTAAGGCCATACTCCACCACGCTGGCCCAGTGCGGGTTGGCGGATGACACATGACTTCGAAAAATTCTAGGTACATGTCGGTTTCCTCACGATGTTTTCCTTCACCGTTTTAAGTTAGCGGCATTACGCACATGACTTCGAAAAGACAGTGGTGCGTGTGGGGTTTGAACCCAGGATCTCCGGATCGGCAGCCGCCGTTCTCCCGACTAGACCAGCCGTAACTTATATATAGGGATACTTTGTATAGGGATTGACATACGAGTCGGTAATCGTAATTAAAACTAAGGCAAACATAAAGCTGCACGAGAGCGTGTCCCATGCGGTTGTTGCAATCTTACGGCACACGGGGCGTGCGTTCGTGCGGCGAGCGTTGGCTGCATCACCAAAGACCATTCAAGATTTCAACCTGCAGATGGGTATTAGAGACAGAAATGCGACTGTAGTGGAGGCTCTGGGCCAGGAGGAGGCGGCTTAGGCAAAAGACGATGTCGAGTCGATTACTTTCAGAATCCCAACCGGTAGTGATCGGCTCAACAGACGAAATCGGACTGACTAGCACTAGAATTACGTTTAAAATGTTCACCACCCCCCTACTCCGCGCCCCCCTAATTTTCCTCTTCTTCTCCTAATCCAAGAACTATGTAAATAAAAAAAGATAATTGTAATGACAAAAGTCACGAACCCCGGAGTCTGTGGAGTGTTTAAATTAAATATTAAAAAAAAAAAAAGTTGTCCGCTCAATTAGAATATGCAAACATTTCTGTTTATCTGTTTCACAAATAACCATAAGCCCGGAAACTAAAATATGTTTCCGGGTTACGAGCGCAGTGCGATGCTCTGGCATTATCTATAGTGGTTTGAACTCTCCATGTTCAAATTCTAAGTCCACACTTACTAACAGCACGTTATTAATGAGCTGTTACGGTCAGATGTGTTACTTAACATTAGGCGCACGTGCTCGTGTCGTCATTCTATGATATAAAAAAAGAAATGCGTCCCACTTACTTGGTGATGTCGCCCATACAACACATAACTGAGGTGTCAGCAACGTTCTCAGTGTTAGCCGACATGAGCAAGAAGTCGGAAAATTGGGGCACAAGAGAAATTATTTCCTTACCTCTATCTGAGAGGGTCATTAGCTCGGGCGTTCGCGCGAGGTGAGGGACAAATTGCGGGCATTTACACGTCGGGTAGTCTACCCGTTGGTCCTCGATGGACGGTTTATATACTTAAACAATGGCGGGTTAGATTACTGTGATTAGTTCCAAAATTTCGTTGTTGATTGAATTTGTTTTTTTTTTAAAGTAAAATCTTCTTAAAAGTTCTCTAGCTACGTTGAATACTTTCTGGCAAAGGAAAATCTTATGAGTTCGCGTCCCCGATATGTTAATATAGCGGCGTAGCGACGTAGTACCGGGGTAATGGTGCATCAACGAAGGTACGTACGGGTACGTACGTACGGACGTATGGGACGTACGGGTTATATATGTCACCGGAAAATAACATTAACCGTTAGTTGATCAATTCACTAGGTAGTTGATCAACTTTCGGAAAATAACAAACGGCAGTTGAAATGTATTATTTAACGCAACTAATTTCTGTTCATTGATCAACTAACGGTGCCTGGCCGTCATTTATTAAACTACAATTTAAAATAAAATCATCAACCGCAAGTAAAGTCATCCACAAATGGGCCAATCGTTGCTCAGCGTACTATCATAATTGACATAATTATACCATAACGGTCATAATTGACATCATAGTTGACGGGTAATAGTGCATAGTGTATTAATATACATTGTTCTCCTGATTGGTCGATGGCATTAATTATAGGCATTTGGCAAGTGTTTATTCAGTGTTCTTACCTATTGTCTACCTCCTGAGAATTACTATTTATATAGTTTTGAGGATGAAATGCCGTCTAGAAATACCTTAGTGACTGATATTTCGTATCTACACGGAAGAGAAGTAAGCGACTATGGCTGTATGCTCATGTTTTTGAGCAAACTTACCCTATACACGAATACATTTAGATACTAGTCCACGATTTGAACCATAGTTCTAGTTGACGTTATTTTCTAGTTATAAAGTAGGTACAGAATATCAACTGAGGAAGAACGGGGAGGTAAAATAATTTAAAATGTATCCTTTTAATAAAATATTTACGTAAAAGTTAACTGAGCAACCGTCGGCGGCTGCAGTTGCGCGACAAACTCTCCGATGCGTTTAATTTTAATTGCGTTCTTCAAAGTTTTATCACAACTTCTCTGTATTCGAAACACTCTGGCGTTTGCTATGCATTTTGTGTTTTGGCATTACTCGTTTGTTTTAAGGAGTTTAATTTTTATTTTAAAACTTCACACGTATCTACGTATACGTATACGTATAACAATTAGAATTAAGTAAGCCGAGGTGGTCTAGTTGTAAGGACATCTGATTTTTACAATCATATCAGGTAGTAAGTTCCAATCCCGCCTGCTTCACAGAATATTTTCCCAATTTTCCAAGAGCAGGTATACAAATTTTTCATCACCTTTGATGGTGAAGTAAAACATTGTCAAGAAACCGGAGAGTTCATAGAAATACACGCAGGGACACGTGTCATTGCCAACCCGCACCTGGCTAATGTGATGAACGGTGGCCTTGACGGCCTTGACGCCTTGAGAGACGCCCTAAGTCCCAGCAGTGGGAACATGAGTATATGATGCTAATTATATTTATCAACATAACACGTCGCATCTTCTTGGTACTCTTATATCAGTATAAATGAATTTATTCTAATTTCATTTTGAACGAATACAAGATGATGTTGATGGTGCTGGCCCAGTTGGAAGAATGTTCGATTTTACAAACGTAAGTTCGTAGGTTCGGAGCCCGCTTACACATGCTTTTACATGCTTATATTATATCGAGTATCTACAATGGTCACAACTACTGGCTTTTCTTTTTTATAAATAAGAGTGACGAGACGACCACGCCATGTGCCTGGTGGAAAGCAATATGCCTGCCAATAACAGCACAGTGACACACAGCTATTGGAACATGAAATGTCCAAATAATTACCTAGCACCGCACTGCGCTCGTCACCCGGATATGTAAGGTGTTTATCTCTTAGGCCAGTAATTTCTCTGGAAATATCGCCCTGCAAACCGGAACACAGTAATGTTTGCACACTTGGCTTGGCGGCAGAATAACTGCCAAAGGTGTGGTACTTCTCCAGGCGGACTCAGCAAAGAGCCCTACCACTACTAACGCACTATAACAGTAATGGAAAATTTCGTGTAGAAACCGACATGCAGCGTGGAGGATTATGGGTTTGACCTTCTCCTTGTGTGAGAAGTCTCTGATTTCTAGCAATGGGAACATAAAGTGAGCTGATTATGCTAATTACAATATATTAACCATATCATGGCTAATAGATGTTATGTAGTAGGTATGCCAAATTTGTACAATGGATAAATTGAACATCTAGATTTTGCCCTGACTGCGATTCATACCGTCGAATCTTGCTTGGTATGATAGAGGCTCATATTTCCCCATTTACATTGCCCTAGGTCAGGGTAGGCGAACCAATGGCACGCGACACAATATTTTAGGCACGTCGCCGATCATAAAACATGTTATTGTGTAAAAAATTTGTTAAGTAGGTATTTAATAAAAACATTCCAAAATGTACCTCTTTTGTTTACTTTATTTGATGGCACGGCAATGACTCCATTAAATGTTTTTTAGAAAAAATGGCACATTGATGCATAAAGGTTCACCTACCCTGCCCTAGGTATTAGTAGGACTCTTTGCAGAGTCCGCCTGGGGAAGTATTACACCATTGCCAGTTATTCTACCGGCAAACAGTTATGTGCAAACATGTGTTCTGGTTTAAAAGGCAATTGTTTCTGAGAAAATACGGGTCATAAAGATAAATTAATTATCTCATATCTCTAGGTGACGAGCGCAGTGCAGTCCTAGGTAATGATTTGAACTATTTATGTTCCCATAGCTGCCTGACATAATATGCTATTATGGGCAGGCGTGTTGCTTACCAACAAGCACATCTCATAACATAAATAACCCTGCTGTTATATTCACCCAATTTTAATATGACACTTGATAATACACATTATCAATAAATATTTACAAAAATAAAACTAAATTAAAATGAAACTACACCAACTATAATGACTATATTTATATGTATATAAACCACTATTACAATGAAACTACACATTTACTACACTAAGCACATAGTTTCTTACCTTAGACGTACAGAATCACGAAAGCGTTGAATTTTGAACCATTTAGTAGGTACGGAACAAGGTACCCAGCCTCATTAGTGCCAAACCAAACCGCGAAGACAATAAATGGCCGCCATTTATATCTGCTAAGCCACAATCTACCATGTTTATTAAATTGTCTTTTTGTGCAGAATTATCGTATCAAATTTTCAATCGGATTGCCTTGTTTACTTAAATAAGCTCTGTTTATTTGCAAGCAATTTAAATAAAAGCTTTTTCCGTGTCATCATTTATCTTCCAACGCTGACAGTTGGAATATCTCGGTATCCGTATGCTATCTTATTACAGTACAATAGAAAAGACGTGAAGTAAGGCAGGTAAATAGTAAATAATTCATTTGGCGGAGCAACAGAGCGGATCCTGAACTAATGGAGGAAAGTAAAATGCTGTCTTTAGTTTATTCGTTTCGTTGGCGAAACATCTGGAACTAGAAAATTTTCTTACGTTCCTTTAGCAATGCGATAATAATATCAGTTAAATTTTACTTTGGTTTGCTATGATTCCTTATTAAGCAGAAGTTTTATGTGAAAATGAAAATGTGCAAATTTGTGTGTTTGTTGCTCAATCGCGCCGGAACAGCTGAAGATGCCTAATACAATGAAATTTATAACACTGTAAAATTGTACCTAGTCTAGAATAACAATGCTTAATATATACTTTTTGCAGTATACACTTTTTTTTGGGTAAAATTACAGAAACGAGAACTACGCGAGAGATGAGTGTATGCTTCTGTTTTCTGATTCACAACAGAACCAGATTCATCTCGACTCAGAATCAAATCTCTCGGTCTTTGTCTTATCCGTTTGGTATGACAGAGACAAGGATTGTCATTCCGAATTTAAATCGTTGCGATCGTTGCTGTGAATCAAGGTACAGGTCAGGATATAAAATACTTTCAGGCAGGTATGTTCTACGTTTATGCATAAGTATAGTTTAGGTTATCAGGGTCTGAGCCTTATGCAGTAAGGCAAGGTTCGGTAGGTATTATAGGCAAAATGAGACCAAGCACCATGGGCCTCTTTGATAAAGAGCAGAGTTTACTCAACTACATTTTTCTCACTGAATGAAATAGATCTATAACGACAAGCACAAAAATGCCCAAAAGCTTCAAATAAAAAAGGAAAAATGAGCCAGTGAATTTAACGGGAAACCCGTCACGCAAAATTAAGACTTCATTATTCCTCGCCAAGAAAATTTGGAAGTAACTAATGCAAAATTGAAAACTTTATGATAAAACTCTTTGGGGAATTTTAAATGATATCTTTTACAAATTGAGATTTATATTTTTGCAAATTAAATAAATGGCTTTCCTTTACTTTGATTTTGTACTTAATTAAAATAATTTACTTGAGTTTTATTTGAGAGAGAGGGTTTACGTTTTATGTCTATTATTCATTTCTTTGATAGATAGATACATAGAAACGTTTTATTGTCCACAATATAAAACTTACAAAACAAAGAGACTTATTATTTGTTTGGAAAATACCTTTTTAATTCGATGGCACAAAACATGATCACGTGTGTGTATGAATACTCCAAGTATCAATAGATAAACTCAAGGTTATTGACAAGTAGCACTAATTTATGAGAAACTAGTAACATCTCGCGATTTCACCTGCGTAGTTCGCTTGCGCTTCCGCTATGTTTCCGGGCTAACCAGTAGCCTAAGTAACGAGTAAGAGTATTATCTATTTTTTTTAATAAACACGAGCAGGACATTTGCCTGATGGTAAACAACATGCCTGCCACATAACAGCACAGTGGCACGCAGCTATTGGAACATGAAGAGTCCAAATCATTACCTAGCACTGCACTGCGCTCGTCACCCAGAGATCTAAGATGTTATATCTCTAAGCCCTGTAATTTCACTGGAAACATTGCCCTTCAAACTGGAACACAGTAATGTTTGCACATTACTGCTTTGCGGTAGAATAACTGGCAAAGGTGTGGTACTTCCCAGGCGGGCTCTGCTAAGAGTCCTACCACTACAAAAAAGTATCTATCTATCAATGTACCCAATTTCAAATTCAATTTCATCCAGAACTTTTCAGTAATTTGTGTTTAAAAGAGTAACATACATCCATATAAACATACGCATTTACAATAATTAATAGTAGAAAAGAATTAGAAAGACGCCAAGTCCCGTAATTTTCATACATGTACTAAGGTTACGGGATGGTAACGATACCTAACTAAATTTTCAGATCACAATAGGTAGGTATTCATTTTATTTTATCTCAGCATACCTTTTTATATAAGCCACTAACTAGTGACGGTGTACTGTGAATGTAGGTACGCGTAGCAAAATATATACGAGTTGCATTGACTAGCCTGTATTCTATAAAATATATTATATATAAAAGCAAAAGGTCACTCATCACCGAATCTCAGAAACTACAAATGCTAGGAGTCTGAAATTTTGGACGAGGTTTTGCGAAATTCAACCCCTAACCACTAACCTTGGGATGGACGGTTCTTTGAAACTTCCGTCATTTTCAAAGTTATAAAGCATGAAATCTACTAAACTGATTTTTTACATTTTTATATACATACTAGCGGCCCGTTCCGGCTTCGCTCGGACATAACCTAGACACTGTCTGCAGCGCCATCTGCCGGGCTTATGTGTGAATTTAAACCATCTTCGAATACACACACACAAAAAACATTCAAATCGGTCCCGTCGTTTAGGAGTTCACTGTCAAATGATTAAATTACTAAAATGGCTATAAAAAAACAGGGGTTGGTGATAAAAGAGTAAAAGCTTAGGTTTGTATATATTTTTTAACGCCACATTATAAAAAAATAAAAACAAAAAAATTTGACCAAAAATTAAAAAAAAATGTTTGGGGTGAACAACCCCTAATACTTAGGGGTATTAAAAATAGCTAGTAGCCGATTCTCAGACCGACTGAATATGCATATAAAATTTGGTAAAAATCAGTAAAGCCGTTTCGGAGGAGTAAGGAAACAAACACTGTGACACGAGAATTTTATATATAAGACGAGAATTTTATATATGAGATATATATTTATATATAAGATACATATATGTGAGTACAAATAATGTGTGACATGTCCAAGAATATTTATTAATTGAAGTGAAAACTTCTTTAGGCGCGCTATAGACAGAATTTTCGTGGGCTGTGAAATGGATTCATCAATCGTCACGCTCGGATATGATAAGAAATCTTCGGGTAAACTCAGTAAAAACGGCCAGGTAGGTACCATGGCAACAGAAACAGTAAAGAGTTTCGATTACCTACCTCCAACAGCCCAGCGTTTATCTCCAGATACCAGGACAACAGAAATATAAAAGAGTTGCGTTTGCCCCTAGGTACCAGTACCAGGGCAACAGAAACAGTAAAGAGTTGCAATATGTTGTACAACTTCGTTCCATCAGAAAGTCCCTTGACACCTCCCAAGTATTTTGAAGTGAAAACTTCTTATGGCGCGCAGGCGCAGGCAGATTTTTCGTGGGGTGTGAATTGAATTCTAGCGTCACGCTCGGGTATGATAAGAAATCTTCGGGTAAACTCAGGGCCACGGCCATTGGCCATCTAGAAATGCGTCAGCCAATGGGAAATGCTGAAAGGGCGTGGCCTAACCATCACGGCATGACCATCTAGAAATGCGTGAGCCAATGGGAAATGCTAACGCATATCTAGATGGCCATGCCATGATGGTCAGACCACGCCTTCCGGTACACCCGTGTAGTTTCCAAAGTAAGCTACCAAATTCTGAGTTATAAGTTTTCACTTCTATCGGCAGTTCCTATGACTGCCAATTTTTTTAATACATTTGTGTTCCAAGTTTCAATCGATAGCTTTAGGTGTTTCGTCGTAATTGAGCAATAAACATATCAACATTTAAACATCCAAACTTTCGCATTTATAATATTATTAGGAAGTAGCATGGTTAGATAAAAAGTAGGGGGATTTATCTGTTATGTATAAGTATGTCTAATAGTTAACAAAAAAGAATAGATAGACAAATTATTATTTGTTTTTTTTATAATGGCGAGTATTGTCGAATGATTTACAACAAGTATGTATTTGCGTAAGTACCGTTTTCGTAGTTGTTAAGTTTAGTTTAGGTTGATTTTGAATTGAGATTTTGAATACAGCCCAAACTTTGTTTGATAGTCGAGGCCATCTGAAACCAACTCTTAACAAAAAAGGGTGAGTATTGTCTTTTCGCTGTACAATTAAAATGCTTAAATATATTATGTTGAACAAATAAAATTAAAAAAATAAAGCACTTTTACCGCCCTTAGCATTTTAATTCAAATTTAAACATGAGCAATAACAATGCTTTAAGCAATTTTGTTAGACGGTGGAACCCCAGACCAAGCTGACGTGCTCCTGCATTTCAGCGTGCAGTGGGGTGTCCAACTGACAGCTGTCACGTCGACCTCCTGAAACATGAACGCTGCTCGTAAACCTCTGTGGTCTAGGACTTTTATTTGTTCCCATGACGTCGTCATGCCTTTTGAGTGCTATGAAACAGAGCAATCAAATATTGCTATCAAAATACGTAGGATACTTACTTATTTCCTGTATGATTGAGCAAATAACCAATGCAAGAATATGACACTGTATTCTACAATGCTTAATATCGCTGTAGGTCAATATCTAAATATTGCTTTATTGCCAGTCCATCGCCCATAAAACGTACCTAGTAGAATTCTACCACGATTCAAAAACCATTCCAATAATAATAAAGAAGTCCAATTAGTAATTACAATAACGTCTGCGGTTTTGAGTTTAGATCCGTTAATAGAAACATTTACTTAGAAATGGTCGAAAGCAAACCTTGCTAAGAATCTCATCAGAGTCGGACAATAATGATTTATAGTCAATAGTGGCAGCTACCGATCCTTGATTAATTACAAGGTGAGAAAACTATCGTGCTAGCTCTGTCACTTCATTTGTTCTCAGCTTATCCAACTGGTACAAGTATTAATCATTTCTATTGAACGTCGGACCTGGAACAGAGAGCGGCCATTTCCACCGTGGTCCAGTACGAATCTATAGACGCATTGTTTCGACCATATCTATCTTGAACAAAACATTCTCGTTTTAGTACAATCATATACATTTTGATGAAGATATCTGTTAGATCTGTTTGTTAAATAGATAAAATAATGTTACTCAAAGGTGACCTATTTTCGATTACTCACCTAAATCACTTTTGAAACGAAGATTTAAATTCAGTAGGTTGGCATTTTATGTATGGTACGAAATTTAACATCGCATGACATATACCATGCTTTAAGTTTTAAAAAAACTTTTAAATTCATTCAAAATATACATTTTCTCCTTTATTTAACTTCGGAAAATGAAAACAGAAGAATGTAGGTACCTATTTCTAGTATGGTAACAATAATTAACATAGGTAAAAAACTATGCTATAAAATATACTGTCACACATTGTCTACTCTCAAAGATAACTTTGTTTATAAAATCAATCTTCCCGAGTGTTCGAGCCCTACTTACTTATAGTGTCGTCGCGAGTATTTCATGTATTATTCAAATTGTTGAATGATAGCGTACGATGTACGACCGTGGATAAGGCAGGATGCCCAACAGCCTCATTTTTGAAAATCACTCGCTTGCGATCGCTTTTATCACTGTTGCACAAGTCGAACGCTACAAGCATCGATACATCTTTGTCGCACGCCGTACGATCGACTTTCGCTCGCTCGTGTGACTGAGATAGATTGATGCTAGCATCGTATGTGTATTGAATAATGGGCGAGTAATTTTCAAAAATGAGGCCCCCAGCTAAGCTTCTCGTTACTCCGCAAGCTGCCACGCTTTCAGCTAATGGCACCATTTGCAGAGATTGTCTCCCGGACTCTCCCCTGATTGGGACCGAAAACACACATAAGAAATATCACCCTCTTCGGCGAATAACTCTCGATTACGATCATTGCGTGTAACTGTTTTATGAGCTCTTTCAGGCGCTATCGAATAAAGTGGTTCTGGATTTCGTTAGTACGTTGTCGGCCAATAAATATTAGGATCCAGTGTGCGATGTCAAAACCGACCGATTTTGATAGGTTCGCATTAAAAACGGATAAAGGTATCCGTACGCCTGTCGCGTCAATCGAACTTTTACCATTTCGGAAAAGCTATTACAGGAGTCCCGAATTTAATAGCGGGTCCCGTGTGACCGGTGCGCGTGTGGGCGTTGTGATGTATTTCGACTAGCCATTTTCAAAGACTTCAAAAAAGTATCTAAACGCTTGATCGTGGCGTATCGTAACCAAAATTCTATCGTGTTCGTGAAATACATTCATAGGGCTTGAATAAAAATTGTTTTGCCAGCGTATTCCACACAATCATCTGGTAGTTTTTTGAGGACTAAAATCGTCATTATACAGTTTTTAGACAAATCTAGAGTTACATAGGTTAAGTATGTAGTACGATGTTTTTAATCAATTTGTTTCTGTTTTTTCCTACAAAACTATTATATGAGAAGATACTTTTTCATTGGGTACATTAATTATCAACCATTTCCCTGACGTTAGACGTATGTTTTTTACCGTTTTGCCTCAATGTATTAGATCCTCAGACCATTAACGCACATTGGTTTAGAAGTTTTTGCAGAGTTGCAGACCAAAGGTTTTGCAACGGGCTTATATGAATGAGACACAAGACATAAATTGAGTTAACGTAAGTTTTTGATCGTTGTAATTATTAGACAATTTGACTTAGTTATTATTTTATTTTTGACTTCGCAGTATAGCAATATATGTATATACCAAGCAATACCGCACCGCCCGCACCACTCCTATCACAAATGTCCGGTCTACCAATCTCATGAAGTTTGGGTCACCTCAAATGAAAATCAGAAACGTGTTTATTTTATTCCCATGGGAAATTGTACTAGCCTTTCCATATTAACAAAACTTTAATATAACCGGTGCGCGGCGAATCCCGTTGGGCAAGCCGCCGCGTCGTAGCGAAGCAAAATTTTTGTGGCCAGTAAATTTTCTTTAAATCCGTATAGTGGCAGTCTGCCAACGCTACCCATGTGCTCCTAAAATCCCATTTTATACCCGTAGTGGCAACTTTGTTAAAAAAACACAAGTATAACCTTTATTATAGTTTACTCTAACTGCAAGCGACGAGCACCAGTGGCAGTATTTGCAGCGTGCTTCTGAAAAACAAACCAACTCTACTACAGAAATGTGTCATTTGTAATACGTACAATACATCTTCGGCTAACAACGTAGCTCGTTTCAGCTGCAGACAAAATGACGGAGCATATTTCAGGCACTATCAATAACGATCGTTGTGTCTGAGAGTCGTATCCCTCTGTTACTTTACATTTTGTGTTCTTTATTTTGGTTGTAAACAAAAAGCAGAGATACACTATAGACTACTATGAAGAATTGCGTCCGAGTGTCGTAGTGTATTTCTTGCAGACAGACACTGTGCGGTCTAGTGTCTAGACATCACTGAGGCGTATGAGATGAGGTATGTTCTGCGAGATGCAAATGTTTAGTCTTACGTATACTTTGCGAAAGCAGTGCAATAAAGTTGATAATTTAAGCAAATGTTTGTGCTGCAAAACTATAGTCACTTAAATCGAAAATTAAATAAGTATGAACCAACTCACATGGATACATAAACTTGTTTTCTATTCGACCATGCGAAACTAATAGTTTCAATAAAACTCGCCACGAAATTTACGTGTACGATGATTTTTTCAGTTTAATAAACCGTCGTTCATAAATGGATTTGAAATAAAATAGTAACTTCTAAAATATGTTTCTTGTGCACATGTTTTATTTTTACAAATATATTTGAAACATTAGTTTTTGCATTTAAAATTTATCAAATAATTATGAACAAACAATAAAACCATCAAAATGGATTCACAATAAAATTGGCGGAGCTATCGTGTAACTACCTCCTCCTTTTTTGAAGTAGGTTAACAAACTACATCTACTTTTCATTCAATATTAACATTAAACAAAAACAATTTTAACCGACTATAAAAATGGAAAGAGTTTGTCTCTCTTTCGTCAGAATTGAGATTTCTCAATCGGTGCAATTCATATGGGTACGAGTAAGTATTTATTACTTCTTGTCCATCGTATGGTTTACATCAAATGGAACATTTTTTTGAGAAGTGTTAAGAGGAGAAAGTTATGTATTAGTTGATTTTTCTTTCAGAAAACAAACATATGGCGTTGTGTCAAATTTATGTAGATACATGCATCTGATCGCTCATAGAAAACATTTACTACGGGGGTTACGGCTAATGGGCAAATTCTCTTGGGAAATGTGTAGTACATTATAGTACACCAAAAATACTGAGGTAGTCATCAAAATAACAACTAGCCCTGCTCCATGGAAAATCATAAATGTCAATAAACTTTTATATTATGCTACTAGCTGGTACCCGCGACTTCGTCCGCGCGAAATAAATACTAAGGTACTCAGGCAGTACCTATTTGTTTACCCAGACACATTTACGGTTACTAAAACAGCTTATAAAAACAATTGTATACAATTTCATCAAAATCAGTTCAGTTGTTTAGATCTGAAAGCGTAAGATACATTCGGCCCCCATTTCAACTCCAATTTCATCCCCATACAGTTCGAAATTACAAAATTGCAAGAAAAAACATTCGTTTGCTTTGTGTCAAGTGCCTGTATACAGAGTTTCATGGTTTTATCTTCAACGGTGGGGAACTTCCATATTGACATTCATTCCTCATTTCAACCCCAATTTCCTCCCCGTACAGTTTGAAATTACAAAATTGATAGAACAAACATTCGTTTGCTTCGTGTCAAGTGCTTACATACAGAGTTTCATGGTTTTATCTTCAACGGTTGTGAATTTCCATATTGACATTCATCCCCCATTTTAACCCCAATTTCACCCCCGTACAGTTTGAAATTACAAAATTGATAGAACAAACATTCGTTTGTTTCGTGTCAAGTGCTTATATACGACATAGTTTCATGGTTTTATCTTCAATGGTTGGGAACTTCCATATTAACATTCATCCCCCATTTCAACCCCAATTTCACCCCCGTACAGCTTGAATTTACAAAATTGCTAATACAAACATGTGTTCACTTCGCGTCAAGTGCCTATTTACAGAGTTTTATCTTCAACGGTGGGGAACTTCCATATTGACATTCATTCTCCATTTCAACCCCAATTTCCTCCCCGTACAGTTTGAAATTACAAAATTGATAGAACAAACATTGGTTTGCTTCGTGTCAAGTGTCTATATGCAGAGTTTCATGGTTTTATTTTCAATGGTTGGGAACTTCCATATTGACATTCATACCTCATTTAAACCCCAATTTCACCCCCGTACAGTTTGAAATTACAAAATTGATAGAACAAACATTTCATTGCTTCGTGTAAAGTGTCTAGACACAAAATCAGATAACTTTAAAAAGACGAATTTTCATACAACCGTTCATCCCTTGTTTCACCCTCTTAGGGGTTGAATTTCGCAAAACCCCGTCTTAGCGAGTGCCTACGTGCTAAATGGGATCTCCGTGCAAAATTTCAAATTCGTAGCATTTATAGTTTCTGAGATTCCTTGATGAGTGACCTTTCGCTTTTATATATATAGATTAGCTCTAAGACTGGGTCTGGTCAAACATGACGATAGCACAACAGATAACATGTTAGACGTTGGACTCGTTGCAGAGTCCGCCCGGAGAAATGCCTCACTTTTACAGCTTGGTAATATTGTGTTCTGGTTTGAAAGGCAATATTTTGAGAGAAATTACAGATCCGAGTGATGAACGTATTGTGTGTATATACAGTGATTAGAGAAGTAGGTAGTGTTGTAGGCTCTATATGTATATAGCTATATGTGTATAGCTGCATTGAACTGTCCTATTATGAGCAAGTGTATCGCATCATCAGACGAAGGACTTGCTCGTCACGTCACTATTTGTTTTAGTAACACGCAAAATATATGGTACCAAAAGTAGTTTCGTCCTTAAAACTTGGTTGAAAAAAGGCGCTCAGATAAAAAAAAACACTATATAGATAAGAAAATAAAAAAAACTCGGGTTCCTTGCTAAGCTTCGAAACAAAACCGCGATGTTATCTGCCATTCAAGCTAAATCTACAGTTATTTGGTTATTTGTAGAAAATAGGACGTGTCCCCAGAGATCGTACAATGTCGAAAGTTTTCACACCGAATCCGAGACACAAAGGCATGTCGATTGTGGAACCGTCATTAAAAGGGATAAAAGGTGGACGTTAGTAATGGGTTGACCCAGAAATGGACGGTAGCGTGCCGGTGTTAGTATTATCGGATGTCAATAGCGACTAAAACGAGATTAAAAAACTTTGGAAAGAGTGTTGTCTTGACATGCAAACATAATTTTTTGATGAATTTACAAGTAAACTTTAAATTCTTTTAATTCATTTTAGTAGTGGTAGAACTCTTAGCAGAGTCCGCCTGGGGAAGGACCACACCTTTGCCAGTTATTCTACCGCCAAGCAGCAATGTGCAAACATTACTGTGTTCCGGTTTGAAGGGCAATGTTTCCAGAGCAATTACAGGGCTTAGAGATATAACATCTTAGATCTCTGGGTGACGAGCGCAGTGCAGTGCTAGGTAATGATTTGGACTCTTCATGTTCCAATAGCTGCGTGTCACTGTGCTGTTATGTGGCAGGCATGTTGTTTACCATCAGGCACATGTCCTACTTGTAAGGTCACTCTTTATTTATAAAAAAATATACAAAAATCCGAGAGCTGGTGCTTAAATAGTGGAGAGGTAATTGAGGTAAGCTGAAAATTTGTTACACACCTCTCCTATTGTTTTAATTTTATTGTATTGTTTAATGCATATATTATATCCCATCACGCAGATGCAGACCTGTCAGACCTGTCTAGTGAGTAGCGGGGCAAACTAAATCCTTCAATTTATTTTATCAGGTCACCTAGCAGTCAGATCACAGAACAGATATCAAGAAGAAGTAGCAAGTAGGCGGGGCAATCGTAGTACTAAGTAAGCGCAATCTCCGCATACTTAGAGAGTACGCCCACTTCCGAATACTTAGTCGTGCTCTGCCACTACTGCAGTACTCCTGAATCCGCGATTTTGAATAAAAAGTAAGCAGTCATGCCGTATTGTGCAGTTATTGAGTGTAAAAACGATAGCCGTGCTAAAACTTTATCCAAAGGAGGCATATCGTACCATCGGTAAGTCTTATTTTATTTATTTTTGATTTTATTGTGAAAATAAATTAATATTAGCTTCACAGATTATAGAAATAATACACAGATGGAACCTTCGTGAACAACACTGTGAGGCCCGTAATTAGTCATGTTGACGTAAAATTGTCAAATCAACGTTCCAAATTACTTGTATAATGTTGTCAGTCTTAAGAAAAAAGTCCCACTATTGTTGTCTTAGCATGGGAAATCTTCACGTATAATAAACACATCGATTGATATTTTAAAATATTAATATTATTACACCGATTATGCAAGGATTTCTTGTTACTACTATTTCCATTCTATGAAGAAAATAATTTTGATTTTGCATGCAACTAGAAATTAACTTGAATCGCAAATAATAAAATTAGTGTAATTGACTCGCTTAGATAGGTTAAACAAAAATTAAAACAACCATCTTTACCACCAAACTATTTGTGATAAAATGCATATAGGCTACCTGTATGTTATAGGTCGAAACAACAAACAAAAAAAAAAAGGTGTGTGTGCGATTCACACACGATAGAAGTGAAACTTCAGTAAATCGACAAAATAATGAGATGAATAAATATAACAAGGGTAGGATAAGCAAGCCAATCTTCACTTTTTAATCACTTGCGCGCCGCGCAAGTACACAATATTTTTCTTAATTTTTAAATTCAGAATTTGATAGCTTACCTTGGAAACTACCGCCTAAAGAAGTTTTCACTTCAAAAAGCGTGAAAAACAAAAAACAAAAATACAGGCCTTGGAAAGGACCGAACCCGGCACTCAACGATCGTTAAGCCGACACCGTAACAATTTGGGTAGTACCGTAACCGTATTTTGGGCAGTGGTGCAACTAAGGAAATAAATAAATACACAAACAAAATGATTTTGTTTTTTGTAAATTTTTATGTCATCAATTACTCATTTTATAAATTAAACATTTACTAAAATTAAATTTGATATTCAATTAAATTGAATAATACAACGCCTATCAATAATTTGGTCTACGAGTATCTAAAAAAATATATAATCTATATTTTACCCTAAATTCAGGGAAAATAATTGACATTTAGTATCGCCACACTAACCTATTTTCGTTGAGGTGTTGTGTTCCATTCATCACCAAAATGAAATCGCCTAAATTATATAAATAACAGTAAAAATATTAAAATTTTCCTATGAAATTATATTCCTCTTTTCTTTTTTTGTTTTTGGGAACATTGTTTGCAATGTTTGAAGACACAAGACGGCATAATTTAAAACAAAACTTAAAATCACACGGGACTCCCGTACAACACGGAAGTCCGTTTCATACTGACTGGAGTTTGTATTTGCTTCGGCGTTTGTATTTCCTTTGTCTGCTTCAGTAGCTCTGTTCTGCGCGCTCCATCTGGTTTTATTTCTGTAATCTGTGATTAGCTTAAAGAGAGAAATGATTTAAAGGAAGTCAACTTTAAAGTCATTGTAATAAGGTCCATTTTCATCAAGCTATATATGATATTCTCGATCATTCTATGCATGCGAGTAGCGCTACTCAGTAGCGCTACTCAATTAAAGATGGGACACAAGCTGTTGAAATTGCTAATATCGATATTTCTAACTTGTACAGTTTTGTGAAACAAATATATTATCTTTTGTTATATGGTACTTGAATAATTTAATTACATTTTATCATTTCAGTTTTCCTAAAAGTCCCGTTGTTAAGGAGAAATGGATAGAAGCTACAGGAAGGCAAAATTGGTTTCCTTCCAAAACAAGCACGATTTGCTCTGAGCACTTTTTAGACAGCGGTTTTATAATAAAAAAAAAGGAAATAGGTACTGCCCTGTTGCCCTGTTTTTGTTGTTGATTTTTATGTATAAACTTTTATTAGTTCGAGTATTGTTTTTACTGAAACCCTGTTCCTTTTCTATATCCCTTTTGTTTATTTTAGACTCCTCAAGTTTCTATTCATGGTTATAAAAACATCTTGAATTTTTACTGACAACAACTTAAATGACAAGGTCGTCCCTCAAAGAAAATAACTATTTCCTTACATTGTGAGTTCGATTCCCACCCAGCGCAAATATTTGTGTGATGGATTCAAATATTTTGGCTGTATCTGAGTGTTTCTATGTGTAATAAGTAAGTATTTATAACAGCTATCTGGCCGCCATATTACAAGCTTAGCTTAGTTTAGCGTCAGGTGGTGTTGTGTGTAAATGTTTCACCTATATTTATTTATCTCTACCTCACTCAAGAAAAATATCATTCGACTAAAATACAAATTTTAGTGCTACTTGCCAAGACTAGAAGAATTTCATCATTACTTTATTTACTTAATAGAATTTTTATTCACAAAATAATATTAAAAATAACATAAGATTAAAAAGTATCAATTATATATATAAATATATTTATTTACAAAATGTACACGAACTTAATCTAGAAGACCAGTGCCAGTGGGAATCGTGCCCAAAATGGTGGCCCCGTTGCCACGTTGAATGGCGATACTTATTCGCTGAGCGAAATGAAGGCCTGCATTTTGGTCACGAGTTGCATCACAAAGACTTTGGATAAGTCTTTGTAAATTTTCTTGGCTCTCGGTCCCCACGGTCCCAAAGTTTCGACCCCAAAAGGCTCAAACATGTATCCGCTATCAATACAGCTATATTTGCGCCTTTTGAGGTCTTCAGTTCAGTCTTGTTCAGCTGCCGCGCCAGCTCTAACTTGTGTCCGAGAAAGATGAGACGGCGCCAAAGTATCGACGCAGGTTGCATCCCAAACCAAGGGCCGTCCCATTTTCCACGGAATTAAAGTCATTCCATCAGGCCTTTTACCATCGCTTCGAACTAAGCCGCTCGGCTCTAAAACAGCTGCACAGTTAGCAGTAGTAAAAGCCCGACGGATGATATCGATTAAGCTTAAGATATTTATTTAGTTTCCTCCGAGTATTTTTGTAGTTTCTTCCTAGTAATTACGTTCTTTTACAAAACTCTGTTACGCTACACTCTAAAGTTAATAAAATTAAGATGGTACATGAACAAATTTAATCATAATATTATGATTACATTATACGATAGGTACGTAAACTGACTAACGTAATATCGATAATTTAATGAAAATGCTTAAGCATTGTCTTATCACTATTAGCACGACCGGCTTATATTTACGAATCCCTTATTTTAAAGAAGGTAGCGTTCATAGTTGCATAAATTACATAAAGTGCCATCTAGTATGAAGTAGCAGAACCAGTGAGCACTAGATGTCACTAATTTTACAATTAGTGACATCTAGTGCTCACTAGTGAAAACAACTTACATTTTTGAAAGCTGATAATAGTTACCACCTTATTCTATTCTACTAAGGTTGAGTTTAGAAAGTTCGTAGCACTGATGTATGCGTTACGCCCTAAGGCCCTGACCACACATGCTACTTTTTGCAGCAAAATCGCGTGATTTAGCAGCTAACGCGGAAACGCGCGCTTTAGCAGCTGAAGCGGAAACGCGCGATTTAGCTGCAAAAAGAAGCTGCATCGCGATGCAGCGACTGTTTGCGGCTGTTTGCGTCTGTCGCGGCCGCCGAGCAATTGTTCCGTTCAGTGTTGCTAACTTGGATTTTTAAAAAGTGTAGACAGGTTTAAAAATACGTAGAGTAATATTAAATTATGTAAAGTTTATAGAACTGCGTACTTTTTTTTTGAAGTAGTAAGGTAGTAAATGTAGTGTACCAATGTAGTTAGGTGCAGGGTTTTTAACTTGTCTGTGTAGGATTTACGGCGAAGAGTATATGGCCATATTGTCGCTTTTCTTTGCAGACTTTCAAGTAAATCGATATCTTTTTTGAAGTAGTCTTCACATATGTTTCATAAATTTTAAGAAACATTTCTACAGTTATAGATTGAAAGGATTCAGAAAGACGTAAAGAAAAGAGTTTGCTTTCTGTATAATTGCAGAAATGTGTGCTTCGCATTTTAAATTTAATTTTTTAAAAAGGGCAGAGCCTTTAATATCAAAACTAAAATACAATGAGAACTACACTACGCTACATATTTAACTAACTACTTATACTAATCACACCTGAATTATCCATAGACCAATGAAGGTCTACAGATAATCAAGATGTTCAAGCCCACTACCAATCGAAAGCGTACCCAGCATGCTGGCGGCATCACCACGCTGAATGGCAATGCTTATGCGTTGGGCCAAATAAACGCCAGCATTTTGGTCACGCGTCGCGTCGACCAAGCGCTCGGAAAGGCTTTTGAAGATGAGGTGAGCTCTCGGCCCCCACGGGCCCAATGTCTCAACCCCAAGGGTTGAGCCCCTTATATGAAATGTAACCTCATCCGGGGGTTGCATATTTACGCCGTTTTGCTCAGCCGCTGCACCAGCCCTACTATGTGTCTCTGGAAGATGTGATGATGCCAGAGGATCGACGCAAGTTGCGTCCCACACTAGGGGCCGACCCAACTTCCAAGGCACAACAGTCATGCCGTCAGGTCTTTTGCCATCGTCACGTGCAAGGCGACTCGGTTCGAGTATGTCTATTATAATTTAATATAATTATAACACCGAGGTCTTTATTAAATATATTTATAACTTTTAAGATTAACATAACTTCTTCATCTTTAGTTCACATAATAATTATATACTTTTTACTACATAAGTAAGTACCTCTTTAGTATTTCAGACAGGTGGCATAGATAGACATTTCAAGAATTTAGACATTAGGCGGGTAAGTTGCAGGACTCTGTTTTAAAACCTAATATTTTGGAAATTAAATTGAATTTTATTTTAAAAGGGGGGTTTTACAACGTTTGCATCTCTCACCATGAATTTTGACACGGAACAATTTATCGTGGAAATAGAAAAGCGCCCTGCAGTATGGGATTCACGTTCAGTATGCTACAGCAATAAAATAGAAAAAAATAGGGCTTGGGAGAAATTTTATTTGGCTGATCATTAGAAGAACTTCGTCAGGTCTTCTTGTCACCCATACCAGAAAGTCTCAAGACAAAAATGTACAACCAGTGCGTCCTACCCGTTATGACAAAATTATTATAATTATTGAGCAAAAACAAGTATAGTTATTAGCAGGCCTTTCTTTTTCAATTCTTTCTTGGGCGCACGCAACAAAAGTTATATGTTTGTAATTTTGGAAAACTTGGTGCAACTTCGGGGGCATTATAAATAAAGTGGCCAAGTGCGAGTTGGACTCGCCCATGAAGGGTTCCGTTGCAGCAAGTAACATAATATACATAGTACACATAGTTCTTGTAGTTCGTTGTAACTTTGATCGAAGTTTCAATAATAGTGTATTTATGACGTACTAAAAAAAAACTACTAATCAGATCGAGTTCAAACTAATTTTCGTTGGTAGTTTACATGGTAGTGTACATCATATTTTTTTTTTAGATTTTTCATTCATTTACTTTAGAAGTTAGAGGGGGGGGGGACACACATTTTACCACTTTGGAAGTGTCTCTCGCGCAAATTATTCAGTGTAGACAAAAATGATTTTAGAAAACTCAACATCATTTTTGAAGACCTATCAATAGACACCCCACACGTGTAGGTTTGATGAAAAAAATATTTTTGAGTTTCAGTTCTCAGTATGGGGAGCAACCCTAATTTTTCTTTTTTTTAAGTTTTTTTGGTAAAATCTTAATGCGGTTCACAGAATACATCTATTTTCCAAGTTTCAACAGTGTAGTTCTCATAGTTTCGGCAAAAAGTGGCTGTGACATATGGACGGACAGACAGACAGACAGACAGACAGACAGACAGACATGACGAATCTATAAGGGTTCCGTTTTTACGTTTTACGGAACCCTAAAAATACCCCTGATATTAGGATGTAAAGAAAAAAAATTTCATCAACATGTCACTACATACGATGACTCTAGTGTTTATACCAACGTAGAACGAAATCGATATCCGGGAATATAATAAGGAATTGGGTCTCATTTTTTTATTCCGCGAATAGCGGAAGCACAAATAGGGAGTTTTTACTGTAAAGTACTGAACATATTTATAGAAATAGATAATAAAATATGATTTTTTTAGAATCTTACTAACATTTTGCCTCAAAGCAATATAAATAATGGCTGGGTAATAATTCATGTTATGTTGCTAGGTTCGTAGTTCGTAGATTTGCATTAAAGGTCTAAAATACAAAGATCTATGTTAAAATACTTACGTTAGAAAATCATGTTTCGTTTCGTAAATAACGTTGGAAACGCAAGCTTCCATGGTACAAGTTTTACTTAGTTTAGGGTCACATGATATTGTGTGTGAAGTGTCCACCAATATTTATTTATTGTTGGATCGGGTGGGCTGTATTTTCCCGATAAATGATGAACTATCGATTTGCAATAATATTTCAGTACGGTTATCTGTGGTATGACTTTAAATGACAAATTTTGCATGAGTTCTTGCTTTATTTTCTTAAAATTTTAAAACCAACACAGGTTAGTATCATTTGAAAAAAAAACTAAATCATTGAAACTGTAGGGACACAAAGTGTCTGATTACACTGCGTTCAGCTTGCCAATCAGTCAGTCATTGTTATATTCGGATCATGAACGTACGCTGGAAAATAAATACCACTAAAGTGCATAGCAACTTTTAATTTATTCCCGAGAAAATATCCGTGTTAAGAACAGACATTAATAATTGTAGATATACGTTAAAAGCAAAAACACGTTAAGTTGGCCACACTGAATTTAAAGTGTAGTTTTGTCAAACTCTAGAGCAACCACAGTATAACAAAAATACCAGTAGGACGACTAGTTTTTTTAATTTGGGAGAAATGCTAACAATGCTATCTACTAGCGATAAGGCCACCGCTTGTAACACTAGTTTTATTGTTATTCTCTCCTGTATACGTGTTTTTTGTTTATGGTGTACAATAAATAGTATCTATCTATCTACTATTCGTAGCTACTTTTGGCTTATTATTATTTTATTATTATTTATTGAGCAATTTACTGACCCAATAGGGATTTTAACAATTTTTCGGAATTGCTTTTATTTCTTGAAGATGAAAGCTTGTTTACTAAAAAAATAATGTTTAAAAATTTGTGTATTTTTGATGAGTATAAATGCAATAGTAATGTAATTCAGATTTTTCCCGCTAAAACACTAACGACTGACATGACGTCACTAACCGCAAAACATTGGAAATGATCTATGATTGCATGTCCAGTTTATCTGTTTTCTTAGGTACTTTTACTTGAATACACGTCGTCGCTAAGATTGCAAACTATAATAAAAATGCAGAGAAGTAAAAAACTACTTAAAAAGGGTACTAATTATTACCTAAAATATAATAGACATACATTGTAACATATGTCCATGACCCATCTTACATATACTAATACGAAGGCAATGAATTCAAAATGTTATGTAAAAAAGATGTACGAGCTTCAATCAGATTTTAGCAAGCTTTCGACATAATCTACTGATTTTTGCCTTGAACTTTAAATACGGAAAGTGCCGGAGCTTGTCTTATTTTCACGGGCATGGCATTCCACAACTCAACTGCTTGGAATGCAAAAGATTTGCCGTAGAATGTTTTGCAACGTGCAGAGAGCGCTTGCAGGGACAAATTATAGGTTAATATAAGATTACATGAGTGTACGCTAGTGTAGAATGTAAAGCAGTCTTTCACATATCGTGGTGTGGCAGTGTTAAATATAATACTGAAAAGCAGTGAAAGAAAATGAGCATTCCGAAGAAAGCAAATGGGGAGCCACTTGAACTGTAGGAAAAGAAATTAATAAACAGTTGCAAATTAGGTATTTGAAAACTAGCCAAGTCAGATCTTAGTTTTAAACCAATTATCCTGAGAGTACAGTTTCATTTATTATGAAAATATTTCAGGATCGCCCATTAAACTTTTCACTCAAGCACCCATTTAGATCTCACTTCTTTTGTTGTTCTGTAATAAATTCTATAAGTAATATTTAGTTTGATTTTAATTTCATATTTATATTTTTGATGGCATATTGTCGTCCTACTGGGTTTTTCATTATACTGTGACTGAGTTGCCTGCAGCTGCCGCTGCATCACGCTTCCGAAAAACGCGAGTCGCAGCTACTTTTTGAAGCGAGATGCAGCGACTAGACGCCTGTCGCCGCTTCTTTTTGAAGCAGGATGCAGCAGCTAGACGCCTGTCGCAGCTACTGAAAGTAGCTAGTGTGAACAGGCTGTAAAAGTCCTGATAATGGTACATAATAAGCGACTTATAGTCACATTCAGGATACGGTACTTTTTCCTGTAATTAGATAAAATTGAGTTATCCAAGAAAGTCGTAACAACATTTTGAATAGTTGACAATAACAGATTTATTGGGTTTAGCAATAGGGTTCATTTTTAGGTACGTAACTAAATGCAATACATCATTTTAGGTTCGTCACTATGGGACAAATCACTTGCATTGTTTTAATGTGTTTAAAATATATCAAAACCACGTTTGTGTGCAAACGTGATACGGTGGTTTTCCTAGTGAGATTCAGCTACGAGCCTTCTACTTGATTTCTGTTCTGTGAGTCAGATAGTCCGCCCCGAAACCCAGACTAAATCGTCTGGCTTATTATTTTTGTAATTTTTAAAACATTAAGCAAGTAAAAATTGCACATTCCCTCAAATATATTAATTTGGAATATCGGTGTGGATGTTTGTTGTTCAATCACGTCGTAACGTATGAACGGATCAGGTTGAAATTTGGAGCACAGTTAGATTATAGTCTGGAAGAACACATAAGTAACTTTTAATCCCAGAGTTAAGGGAAAACGCGGGTAAAGCCTTTTTTCACCCATCTGTAACAGAAAGCTGTATTTTTGAAAACTGCATTTTTTTTCTTTTTGTAGATTATTTAGTTTTAGCTGCAATATGGTTTTAATACAAAAAACACTACATCTATCTATGACTCTATGTTGCCCGCAATCGGGTTCTGGACAATTGATTACACCCACAATTACACCGTTACGTTAATGCAGGTAGCGTAGATTAGGTTTTTCTATGGCAGCAAGTTGCAGCAAGCGATCGTTACCTTATAATTTGATTAATTCCTTATACAATAGTATGTATTTCAAATAGTGCCATAGCAGATATTAGCTGAAAAAAAATCTTAAAGTCATAGCCAAAAAAAACTTAAAAACAAAACCAATTGCTGGTTGCCTGGAAGAGATCGCTCTAAGCAATAAGGCCGCCATTTGTGGTGCTAGTTCGTAAGTGTTTTACTATAATATTTCTGTTTTTGTGTCACAATAAAGAGTTATTTATCTATCTATCAATTGCAATTTTAAGCCCGATTCCTTGAAAATCAGATAATCATTTTGCTAATTAGCTTAACCCCCGGAAAATGAGTCTTGGAATCAAGCCAATAAACGCCAGTCACCGTGGCTAGAGATAAAATACGATAAATTTATACAGAAAATAATCTCCTTGTGCTATTGTAAAATACAATTAGTTATTTATATTGAACACTGCTGAATTAATATAATAAAATACGTCATCATCATCATCATCAACAGCCCACTAAACGTTCCCACTGCTGGGACTCGGGGCCTTCTCTCGCAAGGAGAGAGTTAAGGCCATAATCCACCACGCTGGCCCAGTGCGGGTTGGCGGATGACACATGACTTCGAAAGATTCTTGGTACATGTCGGTTTCCTCACGATGTTTTCCTTCACCGTTTTTAGTTAGCGGTATTACGCACTTGACTTCGAAAAGACAGTGGTGCGTGTGGGGTTTGAACCCGGGGTCTCCGGATCGGCAGTCGCCGTTCTCCCGACTAGACCACCGTAACTTATATAATAATATTTAATTATAATTATATAATAAAATACGTGCATAGCACAAATCAAAGTATTAAATATTTTTGTTTATCATATATGGAAATAGGGGCTAACTTGCGCATAATGCTAAACAGCGCATCTAAGTACCCTTAATAGCAGAGTGACATGCAGTTTTGTGAATATGAAACACTAGCAGTCCCCGGCGGTTTTACCCGAGTAGTTCCCGTTCCCCTCGTGCCCGTTACTTTCCCGGGATCAAAAAAGCCTATGTGTTCTTCCAGACTAAAATCTAACTGTATTCCAAATTTCAGCCTGATCCGTTCATAAGTTACAGCGTGATTGAGCGACAAACATTCAACTTTACTATCCGAACATCCAAATATCCAAACATCCATACTTTGACATTTATAATATTAGTAGGATGATGTATGAAACAAATGAATAATTGCCTACCATAGCATTGCGATCGTTAGCAGAGTGAAGTGCTAGGCCTATTATATTTAGGCATATTTTTAGGTATTCATTTTTTTTCTCGGTAATATCATTGGAAACAATGTCCACTCAAATGTTTGCTAAAATGTAGAAGGTAATTAAGTAATGCAGCACATCGATCAAGTTAAATTGTGCAAGTCCAGTAGTTGCAATATGAAGCATTTTGCCATTTAAAATTATTGGTACATAGCGGAATTGGTTGAAGTGAACTTCTGATTGCCCCTCACTACCTCTAATGCTGAACCTGACGGGACGCTGGCTCAACTATGGAGAAGGCAATGGTGTTATGGTACAATAGTAAATTCCTTTTAAAATCCACAACAATAAATAAATCAATATTGGTGGACAATTCACACACAACATAATCTGACCCCAAACTAAGCAAAGGTTGTATGACGGCGGCCAGATAGCTGATATAATACGTATATAGTTTTAAACGAACATTCAATTTTATATAACACAAAGTCGACACAAAAAAAATATACAAAACCACGTAACAAGACAAATCATGTTACTGGTCAAATAAAAACTCCCCCACGCGCCGAGTGTCGCTCAAAGGTCCGCATAATACTGGCCTCATTGCCCCGCTGAATCGCCATGGAAATCCGCTGAACCAGATACCAGCCTGCCCGGGAATCGCGCCCTCTTTCACGCAAACGCCGTCCGAGGTCCAGCATAAACTTTCGAGCCTCTACACACCACGGCCCTGCAGTCTCAACGGCAAACGGGAAGAAATCATACGCCGACCCCAAACACGAGTATTTGAGGTGCTTGGCTCTGGCAGCCGCCTCCGCTCCTGCGCCGGCACTCTGTTCGGTAGCGGCGAGATGGCAGGATGCAAACGTGCTTACACACGTTGCATCCCACACGAGACAGCATCCCCTCTGCCATGGGATCAAAGTAAGGCCATCAGGTCGCTTGCCATCCGAGCGCGATAGTCCAGCGGGTTCCAAAATGCTGGGTATCTCTGCCGACACAAGAGCCCGCCTCAGGATGAAATTAAATACATACTTATTATACATAGAAACAATAGTTGTGGGTTTTAAGAGGAGTTTTCTTATCTTAGGTATAGATAGACAGAAACCCTTTATTGTAACACAAACAAATTAAAATATTACTGAGAAACAAAAAAAAACTTATGAACTAGCGTCAAATGACGGCCTTATTGCTGAGAGCAAACTCTTCCAGGCAATCAGACGACTTATTTTATGAATTGTTGATATCGACACTGACGATTGCTCATGCAAAATGAAGAAACAAATATTACAACACAATCTTGCCTTGGCAAAGAAGGTGTCGGTGAAATTTCACAAAAATAATCTCACAAAACTTCAAAGAAAAAAAAATTTCGCCATTCAACGACGGACGAAAATAAAATATTTACTTAAAGAAACTTCGGTTGGCTAAGTAAATATCCTTCAAAATATTTATTCACAAAAAGTATCAGCAAGACGACGAGATAAAGAAAAGTTCGTCGAAATATAATAACTTGCAAATTTTGTGCAAATTTCTCTCATCACGGAACTCGTCTACATTACGTCAGTGACTTAAGTTAGGCCTTATCCCGACGTATGTTGTACAAAACTAGTTTTTTGCCGCAGTGTTACGTGCTACGTGCTGGGCTGAACACGGGACTTAAAAATTGAGTAATATTTTATGCTTGCTCGCAATAATAGTGGATTTCACAATATCCGTAAGTATTGCAGCAATACATAGATGTGCATCGGATAAGTACAATACAGGGAATTTTAAGATAAGAGTTTTGTAATGTATTTGTCTCTTTGCAGAGTTTGCGTGGCAATACGTCCCATCTTTACTTGTTATTATACAGTGTTGTGCGAACATAATAGTGTAACGTTTTGAAGGATAATGTTTCTAGTGAAATTACTGAGCAATGACATATTTACCTATTCATGACCATATTATATTTCTGAAGAACGAGTTCTGTGATCAGTAATAATTTGAACTCTTCATGTTCGAAAACTACGTGGCACTGTCTTGTTATAGGGAGGCGTGTTGCTTACCATAACATCAGGTGAGTGTCGTGCACTCTATGTTGTATTAAAATATGGAGACTTACGTAAGGTTATTTTACGAATAACGATGATCCACAACGTTTATCGCCTTTCATCACATTCTCGCTTACTATAATCAAATCAAAAATAACATTTAAACATAAAAAAATCAAAGTAGCTCGTAAGGCAGATGACAGTTTAAATATTCTTGGCACGGCCCTAAATTGAAACCAGATCAAGTGATCTGGACAGGATAGCCCCATTTAGTACAGGTAAGTTATTATAGTGCTAGAGTGTTCGAAATGTTCATCATTCTATGGAACGATTGGTTTACAATTTAGGAACTTATGGCCATCATACAAGAGCGAGACCGGCGGCAAATTAAAATAGTAGTAGGTATTCTTAGGCCCGCCAGTGAGATAAAATAGATTATACCAGAGTATTTCAAGGATAACAGTTTTTACTGAACACGAGTTACGAGTTTACACTCGTTTATACAAATTATTAGTTAAATTTTACAATGCAGAAACTACAAATTTTAGAAAATACATTTAACGCTGTTATGGCGATGAACATGTACGGATTAAATAAAGAAATCAAATGTCTGCAAACGTGTTAGGACTTACCTCTTTACAGGCAAGTTTTTAGACCAGTTTCAGTTTCGGTCCGATCATCGGGGTTTCTTGGTAATGAGGCTTCCATTCGATAACACAGGCGAAATAAAATGTTTATCCTGGAGTGTGAACAGACCTTTACAACGTTTTAAGTAAATAATTACCAGAAGGGTGCAGTTTGAATATACATATGTTTCGTGATACGCATAAGCTTATGCCTAAAGTACTTACATAATAATAAGTCACATTTATTATACGCAAAGACAAGATGGTATTTCAAACGTAGGTATATTTTCCAATGAGACATTTTCAAAAATTTGCGTGTTTAGATGAATGAAATCAAAAACAGTTCTTCATTGGACAATAGGTGGTGTTATTGTTCGAGTTGGTAACCTAGATTTTAGAAAAATAATATAATATCGATCAGAGTTTATATTATCTCCTGACTAATCTTCGCCGTAGTAATATGATCAATACGTAGGGAGGTAAAATAAAAAGGCTTTAATTAGGTTTTAGGCATAGGCATATCTACATCTATATCTATACTAATATTATAAAGAGGAAAGATTTGTATTTTTGTATTTTTGTATGTATGTAATAAACTCAAAAACTACTTAACCGATTTCAAAAATTCTTTTGCCAAGAGAAAGCTACATTATCACTGAGTAACATAGGCTATTTTTATTACAAGAAAAAAATAGTGATCTTTGGAATTTTTTACTAAAACCAACGCAAGGTATAAAAAAAACAGCCATAAAATGGCTTTCATCGCATACGCTGCGGAAAGTACCAATGATAGAACCAAACAATGTTCTACAATATTATAGAACGTATTAAAATCTACAAAAAACCTCGCGATAGCATATGTCTAACTACAGTAATTACGGCGCTACAACTGCTTTTTTACATTTTAAAAGAAGATAAAAATGCCGATCAACTTAAGACCATGCTATTCATACATTTGTTTTAATTCTTATCAAAATAAATTATTTCTCAATCAAGACTGCTTTATTACCTATTGATTCCTTTTTGAATTATTAAAATCGGACATTCCATTCAAAATATATTACGAAATTAAAAATATCCATCCTAAATATTTGCAACGACGTGACGGCCGGCAGAATTATGAAGAGTGTACATACAGTACATACAGCGTTCATCCCAGTCAGAGTGATTTTATCTCAGAATACTTCTTTATCATGTACCACGTAGGTACATCGTTCCAAGACTACTCAAAATCAAAGAAATCACTTTGAGAGAAGCTTCAATTTCTCGGTGTCCGTTGAGGCTGAGAGAGTTGTTTGTGGTAATATTATTATTTTGTTTTCCCTCGGCATTATGGCACATTTTTGAAGACAATTTGTGTCAAGACATCAAACATACAGCACAACAACGAGATCCGGATTATGATGTATATGTCGTAGCCGGATTGTATAGTTCGCCGTATTACATTACGGCTAGCCGTTTTGAAAAACGGGGCCGTTTTGTAATGCGGCGGTTCAACGATTAGCCGCATTGTCATTGCAATACGTTCTTCAATAAGGTGGTCCACGTTCAGCCGCATTGTATTACTGCTTATGTTGTAGGAAGACCATATTTAAAAAAATAACAACACAAAATCTAAATTAATTTCATTTATCTGAATAAATTGATCGATTATTTCGTACGATATTCCGTACTATTTTTTTTACAACATTTTACCTCTCACATAAAGTTTGAAAGCCCATAACTTGATATCGGTGACGGTACACCTAAGAAACATGGTGAACTTCCATAGACAAGGGTCTATTATCGAAACATGTTCCATCGTAGATAGGATCGTCGCTTAACATCAGGTGAGAGGGTGGTCAAGTGCGAACCTATTATAGTTTTAAAACTACTTGCATGGCTCGCTCCACTCAGGACCTCCCTTGAGCTTCTGGCTCATCCTTTTAAATACACTCTAGGGGTAGTAGCGCCAAGACTAGGTGGAGTCGGGGTGCTCCGGGTCGGATCTGGGTCTCATGTAACCTACCCGGTCTGATTTAGTCTTAACAAGGTGGACGGTGGAAACGAAATAGTATCCAAGTAACACCCAGGGTGATAAGTGCCACCCTAATAATATTGTGTACGATTCCTCCAAACTCCAGAATCCACTGTTACTTTAGCAATTTAGGAACACACAGTATTCAACGCCATAGTTGTTGTTATATCAGGCAGCGCCATAAGTGTTAAGAATCGGAACTAAAAATTGTCAAAGAGGCGGTTAATCTCTCGCTTTATTACATTACGGCTAGCCGTGTTAGCAATTTAGGAACACACAGTATTCAACGCCATGGTTGTTGTTATGTCAGGCAGCGCCATGAGTGTTAAGAATCGGAACTAAAAATTGTCAAAGAAGCGGCTAATCTCTCGCTTTATTACATTACGGCTAGCCGTGTTGAATAACGTATGGCGTTGAATACATTCCAGTGGTTTTTAAATCAGCTGTATTCAATCCGGCTGATCGTTAAACCGCCGCTTTACAAAACGGCCTTTAACCAACTAAGCCATCAGGCCAGGCAGTTTAATGTTTTTGAACTTTAAAGTTTTGGTTTTTAATTTTGATCTTTTGGAAAAATTTGGTCATGTACATTTCATTTAGCATACTTACTTAACAAAAAATTTGACCCCGTGCGAAGCCGGGACGGGCCGCTAGTTATATATATATATATATAGGCATATTAAATTAAAATAGGATAAAAAATATCCTGGTAAGATACCGGTAGGTCTACCGCCTAACTTTAAAGCTATCGGAAAGCATGAGATGTCTTCATTGCATTTGTCATGTAATGCTTTCATTTTAGAGCGACCGCCTAACTACTGTTGCTTTTAAAAATCTATCATGTGTTCACAGATTAAAAACAATTGAAGAAATGCATTCGTTATAATGTTTCGACACCACGTAATCGGTTTCGTCAAACTAGACAATGCGAAAATATTTTATGAGTTTTTTCAACAGTTAAAACGTTAAAAAGCATCGTTTCATACTTCGAATTACTAGATTTGCTATAAATCTGTTTTATAAAATATTTGAAAATTACACTACTAGAATTCCAAAACAGCACCTATTTTGGTGATGCTTTCATGACATTACTTGAAAGCCGCTAATGCTTTGCTTGAAAGCAGCTAAAACATTAGGCGGTCGCTATTTTAGTGCAAATGTATGGAGTTTCGTTCATTCTTCTGACTACTAATGCTTTCCTTAGAACGGAAAGCATTTGTAGTGTTCGGCTTTCATCGGCGGTACCAAATAGGCCGATGACGTCACAAATCAAAGCATAGCCGAAAGCAAGAGCGTTAGGCGGTAGACCTACGGGAACGGAAACTATGAGGGTAACGGTTTTACCCTGCTGGTGCTGCTAGTTAAAAATATTATAATTTCGATTAAGCATTCTGTTGTTTTAGCTGAACTGAGCTACAAAATAAATAATTAAAATTTAATTTACAGTAAAATTTCTTAATTTTTTTTTGGGGTTTATATTGTAATCACTGTTAGATTACGTTGATTAGTTTTATTTGATTCAATTATTATGTTTTTAATAAAGATGTGACCATTTTACCAATAATCTATACTAATATTATAAAGCTGAAGAGTTTGTTTGTTTGTTTGTTTGAACGCTAGGATCTCGGAAACTACTGGACCGATACGAAAGATTCTTTTTTTGTTGGATACTCCATTTATCGAGGAAGCCTATAGGGTATATAACATTACGCTACTATCAATAGGTACGGAGTATGAGTGAAGAATGTAAAGAAAACGGGGAAAAATATTTCTCTTCGAGAGCTTTAGTTCCGTGAATTTAAATTCTCTTTGGTTGCTGAAGTCTGTGACGGCGCGTGTCTACATTTGAAGTTTGTGTCATTTGAAGTAATCAAATTTGTTCTACAACAATGCATTGTTGCTTATTTACGTATTTTTAGGGTTCCGTAAAACGTAATAAAGTGGCCAGCAATGGATATTTTAGTATGGATTTTCCTCAAATAGACGCGGGTAAAACCGCGGGGCACAGCTAGTATTATTATAAAGGTGAAGAGTTTGTTTGTTTGTTTGTTTGAACGCTAGGATCTCGGAAACTACTGGACCGATACGTAAGATTCTTTTTTTGTTGGATACTCCATTTATCGAGGAAGGCTATAGGGTATATAACATTACGCTACTATCAATAGGTACGGAGTATGAGTGAAGAATGTAAAGAAAACGGGGAAAAATATTTCTCTTCGAAAGCTTTAGTTCCGTGAATTTAAATTCTCTTTGGTCGTTGAAGTCTGTGACGGCGCGTGTCTACATTTGAAGTTTGTGTCATTTGAAGTAATCAAATTTGTTCTACAACAATGCATTGTTGCTTATTTACGTATTTTTAGGGTTCCGTAAAACGTAATAAAGTGGCCAGCAATGGATATTTTATTATGGATTTTCCTAAAATAGACGCGGGGCACAGCTAGTTTTACCAATAATTACTTACCTAATAAGTAATTGTATACGACCTCATTATGATCAAACCTTTTCAGAATGACGGACGTAATTGGCAGGTGGGTGAACAAATGTCACAAATTCTTAACAATCACATTTTATTTTTTTATTATTTTAAAAAATTTAACAATAAAGTTACCTGTGGTGCAAAAGAGAGCTATTTTTGTTAGTCTTTAGAGTTCCGTACCCAAAGGGTAAAAACGGGACTATATTACTAAGACTTCGCTGTCCGTCCGTCAGTCCGTCTGTCACCAAGCTGTATCTCATGAACGGTGATAACTAGACAGTTGAAATTTTCACAGATGATGTATTTCTATTGCCGCTATAACACCAAATACTAAAAATAAAATAAATATCTAAGGGGGGCTCCCATGTAACAAAGTTGATTTATATACCGTTTCTTGCTCGATACTAATAAGGTGACAGATATACGCTTTATCTATTCACATAATATTTATGTTCTCTTTAAATATAATTAATGAAAATTAAATATATAGTTTAGGGTTTAAATATTAATTAAGGGTTAATAAAGGTAAAGATATTATATGGGAGCCCCCGTAAAATATCGTACAGAACCCTTCGTGCGCGAGTCCCACTCGCACTTGGCCGGTTATTTAATCCTTTCTAAATCCTTTGACATTATGAAACGTCTCTTTTAAATTATAACGGGTGAAAAAGTGCAAGACGAAGAAAGAATAAATACTACTGTGTTTGTAAACGATCATTATTTTTTAAGTAAAAAAAAGGATATTCTAAATAAGCTGCAAGTTTTTTCCTGTGTAATAAATTAAATGTACGTTACTCGATAGCTCCGCCAATGGTGTAGGTATTGACTTTGATGATTGCTTTTTTGTTTGATAGAAGAACGTTCGACAATTATTACCACGAAGAAATCTTCAACAAATTGGTTATATCTCAATTCAACACACTTTCGTTTCAATTAAATATTTTTGTTAACTAATAAATGTTTAAAAACAAAACTGGGAACGACTTTATTTTATAATGTTTGCAACACATTATCCGTAACTCTATTTATATTTCAATGACTAAAAAACTTGATTTTAAGTGTTGAGCTTCTAAGTAACCGATTACATTACCAGATCCGACTCAGCCACCCCGACTACACTCAGTCTTGACTCTAGTAAGTTGTCAACACCGTCACGTCAAATTATAATTTTACGGTGACAACCTACTAATATCATAAATGCCAATATTTGGATGTTTGTCGCTCAATCACGTCCTAACGTATGACCGAATGGGGCTGAGATTTGGAACACAATTAGATTATAGTCTGGATGAACACTAAGGCTACTTTTTATCCCGAAAAAACAACGGGAAACGAAACGGGAACTATGCAGGTAACACCGCGGGGCGCTGCTATTATTATATAAAAAATGCGGCGACCTCCGTAGTGGAGCGCAAGCCGAGTATGGAGAAGCGACACTCAGGGCTGACCGCAAAACTTCTGTCCACCCGTAAAATCTCAGTGATAGATCCTCATTGAACCAGTTGTCAAAAGCTAGTGGTAGAACCTAATCAGAATGTTACATAGACAATTTATTTGGTACTTTCAAAATATTCGTTGCACAATTTCATTCTTATAATTACATTCTCTTTGCTTATAATGAAACGTTGTTTTTAAAAGGAAACGTTTTGAAATAGTTAAGTTTTTGGAATTCATTATTAATATTGTGTTATACGAACGATTAGTAATGCCAGTAACGTTTTCTAAAATATTTTTGTGAAACATTAGTGAACTGTTTCTTTTCAATCGACTTTAATAAAGGATTTTCAATTAAGCTGGAAATTGTGACCTTGTAGGTATTCTTTTTTTCAAAAACAGTTATTTAATTATGTTTCTTGGTTTGTTTTTTAAACCTTCTTAAATTCAATCTTAACCAATTACGATAAAACGTACATGTCATGGTATCACTGATTCTGTTTAAAAATAATATTTAGTAGTTTAAAAAAACTAAAAAACACGCTTTTAGCACGCACCAAATATTACAAAATGTAGGTTACGTGATTATTTTTTTTTGTATCCCATTCAGCAAACCCTATCATTTAATATCCAATCTCATGGGGTGCATTTCAAATAGGCAATCCGCCATCTTGGATGTCCACCATGTTGGATTTAAGTCACGTGACTATTTTTTTCGTATTCCTGACAGCATACCCTTTCATTTGATATCCATATCATGGGGGTGCATTTCAAATAGCCTGACGGCCATCTTGGACGTCCGCCATATTGGATTTAAGTCACGTGACTATTTTTTTTCGTATTTCTGACAGCAAACCTTTTAATTTGATACCCATACATGAGAGTGGATTTCAAACAGCCAGTCCACCATCTTGAGGAGGACGCCATATTGAATTTGCAATGACGTTTCTTAGCTAGTCATGTTTTTGTCATCAGAACTCAGAGTGCAAAAGTGTGCAAAATTTAATTCTATTCGAAGACCGGGAAGTGGGTCAAATTAAGATTCCAAGATTTTCTTACATACATAGTTAGTTACAAGTGAAGCTAATAAAAGCGTGTTAAAAACCAACTTCAAAACCATACTCAATGCTACTGGAAATTGTGACTTACAAGTCACAATTTCCAAAAAATTTAGAACTCTTTAGAGTCATTGAAGTTGGTTGAAATGAAACTAAGATTGTAAAACTCCATATAAAAAACTGAAGGAGACCACAAACTGATACATAATTTACACAAATAAATATAAACTTACCTAAGGAGCAAGATCCTAGGGCCGCCAGACGTCACGTATTTTCTGATGAACGAAATGTGAACGATTGAGTAGTGTTAGTATCTCGTATAAGAACGCATGCTCGCTACCTTGATAAAATGGGCAATTTTGAGATATTAGACAACGAAGGTACGCAAAAAAATTACATTAACAATATTATTGACAATACTATAATATACGTGAAAATCAGTTAGGAGAATTTACGTGACGTAAGTAATTTTTTTGTGTATCTTCATTGCCTGATATCTCAATATTGGGCGTCTAAGCAAAACTCGCTGTTTGCATGCGTTCTTAGTACCTATAACATTATTCAATCGTCCACTTTTCGTTCATCAGAAAATATATGACGTCTGGCAGCTCTGGGATCTTGGATTATTATAATAAACACGTTAATTTTCTTCAAAAGTTGGAGTGACGACATACAGAAGACTTTTGCTGGTGTTGGAAATGAAAGGTGAGGAACGATCTGACTGATAACAGGTTGATTTATTTCCAGTGAAGTTCTACTACAAGCTGATAATGATAAACTAAGTACTGTTTACTTACACGGTGGCATGTTGTTCAGGTAGTAAGTCAGTTACAGAATGTTTAAAAGTAAACCACAATATCAACTGAAGGAGTAATATAACGACGCAGTAACAACGTATGTCACCTGAGTGACGCTGATAGATGAGACAAGGTTACTGTGAAAAATTCTACCTGGTGTGCTTCTAACAAAACTGGTCGCAATTTTTTTCATTTTCATACTAAAAGTGAAGAAAAACTTGTTTCGGTCTAGTAATTTGACATTTTTAACCGATTTCCAACAAAAGAGGTTATCAATTCGGGTGTATGTTTTTTTTGCATGTATGTTATGTGATAGCACCGCCAATTATGAATCGATTTTGATAGTTCTTATTTTGTTTAATAGATCGTAGTTCAGAGGTGATCTCATAATTTTTTTACTGAAAGCGGTGTAGCGGTTATGTAAATATGAATAAAATCCTGAATTTAGTTTTAAATTAAAGTCGGTTTTTATTTTTCGGAGAAAACAAATCATTCTTATATTTCTGTCGTCACAAAAGAGGAAATAGCAAATATTAACATTTATAGTTATGAATTGAAGAACATAAAAAGCTTAAAAAACATTCATAGTTATATGACATAAACTTAATTTATCCTGTATTTAATTCAGGTGTTTATTAATTTTTGGAAATGTAGAGTTGTAGACAAAACTGAACATGTGTAAAAATCACTAGGAAACACTGTTACTCTATCAATAACTAACCTATGGATGTGTTTTCAAATGTTACTTAAGTAAGTACCAAAGATCATCATAGAATAGACCATGCTCAATGAACCTTTGAAAACACAAACATAAACTCATAAATACATAGAGAGTTTACTTTTAAACATACTGCCTAGTTTTATATTGTTTTGTTTTCTAATGTACAGTACCTACTCTATGATTTATGTATGTAATTACATTTTTTTAAGTTACTGTCATTTATCCTATTTATTTTGAAGGCGTATGACTTAACCGATTTCAAAACAAATAAAACTAAATAATTAAAACGTGGTAAACAACCCCGGAATTAGAAAATCAAAATAAAATAACTCTCTTATTTTCAAATTTAGTAGGTAAGTACTTCTAATTGAAGTAGGGACGAAAACTAAAAGAGGCATTTTTTTCTTTTGTTTGTGCCTTTAAAAGCTTTCAGATTTCTTAATTTGTCCATTAAAATGTATCACAACTGCGATGTCTGTTTAAAAAATTTAAAATATCACAAGATTTTCTAGAAATCAAAACTAAATTCCACAAAAGCAGACTAGAATGGTTAGAGAGTCGGCGCTCCGCGTCATGTGTTTGTGGGGATTACGGTGCCTTTGAATCCCGGGCAAATCAAATAATGGCGTATTTCCATATGTGGCAACTACTGATAATACGTAAATTCGGGGGCGTACCTATTTCTTTTTGTTTTGTTACGATTGTTTTACTCACGAAATACGTGGTTTATAATTGGAATACAATTTTGTTTGTTATTTTGGAGTACATTTGACCTAATAATAACTGAAGTTTAGCTAACAACTCAGGAAGTAAATCAAACACAGCTCTAACCATTCATAATTATATCATTCAACTATCTATACCTAACCAACAATTAACAATCATTATCTTACCTGAACATCCATTATAAACCTCAACATCATTTTTGAAGACCTATCGATAGACACCCCACACGTGTAGGCAGAAAAAATCTTTCTCCAGATATCAAGATAAATCCCTCCTAAAAAAATGTTTATAGCTTGCACTGCTTTCACGTTAAGCAAATCTTTTTAACCTGCTTTCACCATGATCGAGTATAGCTTTTTTATTTATTTATTTACATATTGACAATAATGGACAATAGAGTGGGACAATAGAGTTAATTAAAAAAAATATATATCAGTACGGGTTACAAAACAGCCAATTACACCAATACAAAGTCAAAATTCAAGCTTTTAAAATTAATAGGTCATACATTAAAGCAGACAAACAAAATAATTACAATACTTCTAAACACAACAATAAATTAATCATTATCATTCCTCAAAAAACAAAACTATTATGACAATAATTGTTCTCATGTCATGTCACTGCTTGGATGTTCTCAGCTTGCATTCTCTTATTAGCCGCTTGCTACACCGCCTGCTCTTCGCGTTTACAATTTTGGCGGGAAAACGGGTGTCACGTAACGGGTTATGTAACGGGTTACATAAGTGCGGTATTTGTGCTTCGGCATATGAAGTGCCGGCTTACTTGTATCCGTTTGAGCCCATTTATTCTCAAGAGCGTTTCAAGACGCTTCTAGCGGTATCGTTTGTTTATAATTAGGTATCCGTTCTTTTAATAAACTTTTTTTCACAAACCGACATGTGATAACCAACGTTAGACAAACTCAAGGGTAGTGAAATGATTATTTTACAAAAAAATATTTAACAAATTGATTATATCTCAAACTAATTATTTTACAAACATTCATTCTATAACGTATTATTTGACAAATGATTCTTTTAATATTTTTGTTAACTACCAAATGCTTAAAAACGAAACCAACGCTTGACAAATTTTAATTTAATAATGTATTGTTTGGGAAACAACTCAATTTATAAAACAAACATTTATTAAATTGCATAAAAAATTGATTCTAATTTTTGAATATCTAAGTAACCACACCGGTACGATTGGGTTACTTAGGACCCAAATCCAACTCGGAGCACCCCGACTCCACCTAGTCTTGTCGCTACTACCCCTAGAGTGTATATAAAAATGCGGGAGCCAGAAGCTTAAGGGAGGTCCTGAGTGGAGCGAGCCATGCGAGACCAAGCGCAGCGAAGGGGGGAGGTGGCGAGCGAAGTGAGCCGGCGACCTCCGTAGTGGAGCGCAGGCCGAGTATGGAGAAGTGACACTCAGGGCTGACCGCAGAGCTTCTGGCGGGAGCCCACCCGGAGTCAAATCTCAGTGATTTGCCCTAATCGGAGCGGTAGTCTAAAGTAAATGACAGAACCAAATAAGAATTGATAATTTACATAAACAATGTATCGGGTACTTTTAAAATATTTGTTATAAATTATATTTTGGTAAATGCTAAATTTGTAAAAAGAATAATTTATGAAATGAAAAATGGACAAAAAACAAAATGTCATTCGATACATTGTCTAAGTGAAACGTTTGCCATGCAATTGGTTATAAAATGATGGTTTGTAAAATAAAACATTTGTTGATGTAAGGTATTTTTGAAATAAATATCATACAAAACGTTGTTTGTAAAATAAAACATTTTCGTATTGTAAAGTTTTTGGAATGAATATTATACGATTAGTTGGTTTTAAAGTGATGTTTTGTCAAAAAATGTTTGTGAAACATTAGTGAACCTTATAATTAATGGGTTATAGGCGATTCGTCCTAAAGTTAATTCGTCCCGAAAAAAAGTGTGTGTAAATTCGTCACTATTCTATTTTTTTGATAAATCCTCGTTTGAGAATTGTAAACTCGTCATAGTGTATTTTTATGTATAGACGGCAGAAAAATCAAAGAATAAAAAAATATGTAGTAAGTATATTAAATAATTAAATTTATTAAAACTAAGAGGCACACAAAGAAATATAAATAGAAAACATAATATACAACATATACAGTAATCAAATCAATACAATATAAACAAAAAAAAATCAAATCTATACAACATGAACAAAATCATAACATTTTGTTTTTTACTTGAATAGGTTTACACTAGACCGCCTTGCCTGATGTTAAGCGACGATGCGGTCTTCGATGAAGCTTACCTAGAAGAAACCGATTCAACTCGATTTCAACACACCAAGATTATAACGATTTGGAAAAATCCACTCAGGCAGCTACTTTTAGCAGACTTTTTAAGTTATTGTTAATTCATCACACCCTCTCATTTCACATCATTTTTAACACGATTTTATCAACTTGGTACATATGAATCTATGAATCAATTTATCTATTAAACGGAATCTTTGAATGTGATTTTCACTAATTTCTAAACAACCCGATTAGTTTGTTTTTTGCCTACTTATCAAGGACCGATGAGAATGCAATGATTCGTACAGTTTGTCCCACCAACCATTCATCTCTATTACCTCAACAAGATCACCTTACCACGATCATCAGGATTAAGAACTTTGTTTACATTTAATTTTATACTGACATATGCAGTCAGTGACTACGTTTCGTTACTACGTAATCGATCAATTTTAAACACGCTTCCGACTAAAAAGTGTTCTTGCTTTTTAGTTGGATCTTTTGTATAAGCGTGTTTTTTTAGTTTATTAATTTATTGCATAAAGTGGGGTTATCAAGTCATGTTTATGATAGCGTCCAAAACGTTATTTTACAAGTTGCGACGATGTTATAATTCGAGAAAAATTTAATCATTTTTTGAACAGGTCATGAAGTCATAGGTTTTTTTACAGTATAGAATGACGAGATGAGAAGAACATGTAACTGCAAACTGATTCTGCAAAGAGTGCTACCACTACAAAAAAGTACCAAATCTACATACATTCGTTTTGGAAGGCATATTTTCTAGCTGTTGTTGACTTTATAACCGACTTCGAAAAAAGGAGGTTTTTCAATTCGACCGTATATATGTTTTTTTTATCAGCTGTATTTGTACTTGGCATATTTGTGCTTGGCATGGTTTAGCGTAGAACACACCATTGCTTAGCATCAGTAGAGATAGCGGTCAAGTGTAACGCTATCCCGCGGTAACCTACACTAGTGAAAAAACACTTTTTATTTAACAGATGTAAAATTTACCGAAATGAACACCACATACAATAATTATTGTTTTTGAAATTGATAAATGTCACAAAGACAGGTTTTCCTAGTGTTTAAAATGTAGGTAACTTTCGTTTTAAACAAACCCTGGCCAAGAAAGGTCACTGTACATTTGAATGACATCGAGGAGAGTAGACTCTCACTCTCTACTACAGTACGGTGTAGAAATCTGGGGGCAGTGCTCGGAGTGGAAGAGAGTGTTCCGTCAGTAGAAACGCGCTAAACGAGCGATCGTGCCGGTGGCACAAAACACATCCGTTCGACCTTACTTCAAAAGTCTGGGTATTCTCATGTCGCCATCAATTATTATATTACAGATGGCAATCTACGAGAGAACACACCTGTCTTCAAGTGAATTCTGTAATCCCGAAAGGAGAAAGGTAACCCTCGTGAAATCAGGGAAGCTCACACATGCCATGAGTCACACCGTGTACGATAATGTACCGGACTCTATTAAATCGGTCCCCAGCTTGTTAAGCTTCAGACATCGCCTTCAGCGCTGGCTTGTCGAGCACTCATTTTATGACGTGAAATAATTCCTTGAGTTACAACTGTAAAGAACTATATATTTGTATATTGTATTGTGAATTACATAAACTTATTATTATTTAGGAAGTTCATAAGCTTTAATTATTAATGTAGTTATGTTGTTTATGACATGTTTATGCAATAATTAATAATCAATTTGACGTGTAAATCGGTTTTACCAATAAATATGAATATTTCTTGTCATAATTTAAAATTTTTATTTCATTTCGAGTACTTACCTAACACAATAAACATTACTTGCTAACCCTACTTTATGCAAAAATGACATAAAACAAGAATCTGTGACGAATTTACAACAACTTTATTCAACTCTGACGTTTTTCATTTGTTTTTTTATAACATGGGACGAGTTTACTTTGAATGTATGGAGAATACAAATAGTGACGAATTTACTTTAGGACGAATCGCCTATAACCCTAATTAATGTACTTAAAATGTAAACTAGCATTTTTGGCACTTGGGATTTTTTTTTGCGATTTCTCAATTAGTCGATCAGCTATTATATTAATAATTTATAAAGGAGACAGTGCTTTTATGGCTTAAATGTGTTGTATACGAAATAACAAACTCGAAAAACTAAAAAAAACTGCATTCGATAGCACAAATATATATTTTTTAATTTTTTTAATAATTCTTGACCATTTTCCCGCCAAAAATTTTAATTTTTGTTTTTTTTTTAATTTTACGATTTTTCTATGTAAATGAACTCTAATTTCCCAAATAAAAACACGAAAAAAAGTTAAGTTTGTATGTTATCGTCATCAACATAGTTTTTGGGTACTATATTACACACCGGTGTATCAAGCGGCTAAGTACCTTGCAGTAGGTGCTTGCGAATGGGATTTGTTTCAGACAAATTACTGAATATCCTAATAATATTATTACTGAAACTGTTCCTCTTTCAATCATAAACTACTAAAGGGATCAAGATGAAATTACACGTAGTCTAGATAAATAATTAAGGTAAATAAGAATAATAAGAAATAGATAGGAAAATAACCAGATATACAACGGCGCGAGTGAAACCGTGGGGTATATAAATATCATGATAATTATTATTCTAACAGCGCACCATGGTTTCACTTATATTCACAGTCTATACAAATGTATACATTTTAATATATAAAAACTCAGTGTCAAGATGTTTGTTTCCAGTGAACTTTTCACCAAGCGATTGATATTCATGAAAATTAGATTATATCTGTAATTGGAGAAATATAATAGATTGTATTTCGATTCATAATCTCAATATTTCATAATTAACAAATTACTAATGTTCATCGTAAGTTTCATAAATCTTAAACAAATGGCGTCACAATAAGCTATATAGATCAGTTGTTATTCAACGCAAACGAAACCAGCCAAGGCCTGCCTATAGATATTACAGTAAGGGTAAATAAATATAAAGTACCTGGGTGACTACCCGACTTCTCACCTGAGCTATTACAATGACGCACGTGGCGGCGAAATTTACCGTCGCCGTCTAATGTCTAATGTAACAGTTTTTCATTGTCTAAAAACGCGCATAAAATACGTTTCTTAAAAATGAAACCTAGCTAGATCGATTTATCGTCCCAGAAACCCCTTGCATACATAATTTCATGAAAATCGTTCGAGCCGTTTCCGAGATTCAGATTCTATATATATATACATGTATACAAGAATTGCTCGTTTAAAGGTATAAGATATCTACCTACATATAATTTTCCAAAATAATGACAAATCCCACGATTCATAAACACCTAATTTGGAAAATCATAGTTGTGGCAATTTCAGGGTCCTGAGTGGACTCATTAATTCAAGTGTCTGGACAGTAGCTCGAGGACTCGCTAAATCCAATATAATGGGGCTGCTTTGTGATTTTTGCTCTCCGTCCTCAGCCTCCGTCAGCGATTCAAAACTAATTACCAGCTCAAGTGCAACGTTCGACTTCGAATTTCCATTTTGGAAACAATTTTCTTTAATTTCCCTCGCCAGCTGAATAATTGATGATTTGTTAATTGAAGTTGGCTTTATATTACTTGCTTGAAACTGTACGCAATAGTCAATACAATGCGCTTTAACATAGAGCCATGCAATATGGTATAGGGTGCGGTAAAATCTAAAATTATGTATTTTTGATAGATTTTTTTCACGAGTTATGTTAATTTACATTCATAAAAAGGAAAAAACATCAATTTTAAAATTCATGTTCTTTGATTCTGTTCTTCGAATGCCTATAACGCTGCACGCCATTACGGCTTGTTAACGTGACGTCACTAGCTCATGTAAACAAAAAAACTTGGTTAGTTATTGTAGGTAATCAATTCATATTTCAAAATCTCTTCGTTATTATTGGCAAGTGTTTCGATATTCTGAAACAGTAATAGAATTGCATTATGGAAGAAGGCTAATATATAAAATATTTTCAAACACTATCAATTATTGATAGGTAACTTATAAAAACATATTTAAAATTATATTTTTTGTAATGTTATTAGCATAATTTCGACTGTCTAAAAGTTATTCTATATTTATATTTGTCTGTTATTATATTTATACTAGCGGCCCGTTCCGGCTTCGCTCGGACATAACCTAGACACTGCCTGCAGTGCCATCTGCCGGGCTTATTTGTGAATTTTTAAACAATCTTCGAATACACAAAAAAAACATTCAAATCGGTCCCGTCGTTTAGGAGTTCACTGTCAAATGATTAAATTACTAAAATGGCTATAAAAAAAACAGGGGTTGGTGATAAAAGAGTAAAAATTTAGGGTTGTATGTATTTTTTAACGCCACATTATAAAAAAATAAAAATAAAAAAATTTTACCAAAAATTAAAAAAAAAATGTTTGGGGTGAACAACCCCTAATACTCAGGGGTATGAAAAATAGCTAGTAGCCGATTCTCAGACCTACTGAATATACATATAAAATTTGGTAAAAATCAGTAAAGCCGTTTCGGAGGAGTAAGGAAACAAACACTGTGACACGAGAATTTTATATATAAGATTTGCCTCAAAATGATCTTCACAGAAATAGTATTTAGCCTTAGTGGAGCATTTTTCTTTATAATTTCAACCAATTAATTTCAGTTCCAGTTGGCATCTGAATTCTTAATGTCCCCTATATTTTAATACTTATTTTCTTACAGTCAGGCACAAAACAACAATGATATGGACTGCCCATAAGTAATGTTTAACCAACTTCCAAAAAGAAGGAAGTTATAAATTCGATCACCATGTTTATATTTTTGTATGTTACCTTATTTCTCGAGAACGCCCGGACCAATTTCTAAAATTATTGTTGTTGTTCGGTTTTACAACAAACTAAAATTTGCCTACAATTTTGTCTGGGTGACATGGTTGTAATTTCACAAAAATTATCGCATTCATCAATCAACACGAAGTTGTGTGTAATGAAAACTTGTATTTTCACTAATAAGGTTAAAATAAACTGATTTTAAACAAAAAAAATTACTGACTTCAAATCCACAAATAAGCACTCAAAAATAAAAAATAAATTAATTTAGAATAATTTATACTAATTCCCTCAGAGAACCGTACTCCTAGACTACTAGCGACGCTGACGTTTCAAACTCGGCGGCATATTTAGCGTCGTTTTCGCGTGTGTGTCGTGTCGTTAAAAGTCAGTTAGAAATAAAAAATGATATTTACTTAAGTTAACTGTTACTACTTAAGCATTATTAGGTTTTTAAAAAAAATCCATTTATCAGCTGAAAATTAATTTAAAATACTTTTAGAAAGAGGTTGTAATAGGCTATTTAATCAACTAATTTGTTAAGTATCTTGTTCCCGTTATTTTCCCACAATTAAAAATTTGTGTGTAATTCCAGTACTGCAAATTTTCCCCGAATCAGCAATTTTTGATTAAAAACTAACATCCGAACATCTAAATATCCAAACTTTAGCATTTATAATATTCGAAGGACATGTGTTATTGTAATTATTTGAATTACAGAATATTGAAGTGTTTTTGTCAGCGTAAGTAATACATTATTTTTTTACAAGTTAATTTTCTATATTAAGTTGTAATAATGTTTATTATGTAATAAATAAATAGTACATACATTTATTTAATTTTTCTGACTGCAAATGTTAAAATGCAATAGAAATAACGAAACAGGATAAATCCGTCGGCCATGAAATTGTAGAAATAACTTATTATAAATACATAAATATGTCACCTAGACAAAGAAAGTAGCAAAACGCTTAAATGCAATTTCACTCTGTGAACAGTTTATTTTGTGTTCTGTTCTGGCACCATTAATTGAAAAAGTCTGATTAGTAACATTAAAGTTTTAGGTTGAGATTACCTAGTCAAAGTTTTAGTCCATCAGAAATATGAAGTAGGTACCTACTTAAATACATATCATGTACTAGGTGTAAAAATTACTTTCTTTACAAATATTCTACCTATTCCAAGTATGACAGACCGTTCCAGGAATAGTGAATTTGCATATCGTAGAGCACGTGACCGAATCTCATATCTAATCACCTAACAATAAAGCAGTGATCTCTTTGTCGTTATATTTGAATTTAAACCGAGTTTAACGTACGCTGCATTGTACTTTAATTGCTATTCGTACGCGAAGCACGCGGCCGGATGTCACAACTGAATTAAAACTTGGCTCATCTCAGAAAATTACTTTAAAATCGATGAAGAAAAGTTTGGAACATCGTTATAATTGAGGATCTGATGTATAAAAATAACATTCAAAGCAAACAAAACGTTTTTTATTTAGATCCCTCTATGTTTTACTAGCAACATCCCGTGGCTTTACCGGCGTAGTTACCGTCTCCGTCATTTTCGCGGTATAAGACGATATAATATTAGGTATACCTATTATGAAAAGTAGCTAAAATGAAAAGTAGTAGTAGAATACAGCATACTGCTATTCCACCCTGTATTCCTAACAGTATTCGAATTTGGGCCGGATCTGTTCAGCCTGATTGAGCAAACAAATACAATCATCCAAATTTTCTCATTTATTATGTTATTTATGTTTGCACTGTGTCTGGGTGTTTCTATGTATAATAAGTTTGTATTTAAAACTATTTAAGTATAATATCAGTTATCTGGCCGCCATCATACAAGCTTTGCTTAGATTGGGGTCAGATGGTGTTGTGTGTGAATTGTCCACCAATATTTATTTATTATAGGTATTAGTAGCTTTATCTGTTGTTTTTTTTTGTAAAATCTGGTGAAAACTTAAATAATTACATATATTTTACACTCAATCAAATTTTAAGACCTAGAAGAACATAATGCTATATAGTGGATACATATGTTAAACTTGATAATTGTACATTACTTTCAACCCAACTGACCAGTTCACCAGACGTTCAGACCAGTTCGTCGGCCAAATAAAACTGTAGCACCATACAAAATTACACCCTTTTCAAATTCATTTTATACTCTTACCTTTGTGTTACGCCAGAATAAATACAGTCATTTTTGTTTCATTGAGTTCATTTGACGTTACAGATGTAGAATTTTCTATAACGGTCGGTTTTTAGTCAAAAACTTGTCAGGTTTATGGATCGCCTTGAGTAGCTTCGGTAAGCCTTGAGCAAAAGTTTGAAATACGGCGGCTAGATCTAAATAAGCTCTAACGGCTCATCGGTCAAACGGAGTTCATGAGCTATTCTGTTAGTCCTTTAAAATGAATAGTAGTCCCACATAGTTCCTAAGTACATCACACAAATGTTTTTCACTTCAATCGGAACTATTTGAATTTCGAATGTTATATTTTTTGAAACGTTGCAATCTTCTCAGTAATAAAAAACACAATTGGCGGGAAATCATATGTCGATTGTTTTTACCCAATTTTTACCACATATATCAAAGTTCTACGTACGCAGCGAAAATGGAATTAAGTCGAAAAGATTGTAGAGCGATGATTTTTTATGATTTTTAAATTTCTATCTCTCCGCAAGAGTGTGCCGCTCGTCTTCAAAACGCTTTTGGGAGAGAAGCAATTTGTTTGAGCATAGTGAGGCGATGGTTTACTGAATTTGAGAGAGGTCGAGTTTCTTTACATGGCGAATTTCGTGAAGGGCGGCCTTCAACTACCGTCAACGAAAATAATGTGGCTACTGTTAAGCGGCTAATTTAAAAAAAAACCCGAGATACCTATGACACAAATCGAAGACTATTGGTGATTGGTATGAGCTAAATAAAAAAAAAATACACGAAGAATTGAAAGTTCGGAAAATTTGTTTTTGTTGGACCCCTCATGAACTCCAAGACCGGGCTCGCGTGGAATGGTGCTCACAGATGCTACTGAAGTACGACCACGGGCATTCTAATAATGCTGTTTATGACATTGTCACATGAGACGAAACGTGAATTGATTGTTTTGAACCCGAAAAAAAACAGGATTCTTGTAAATGGGTGTATTAAAATGAGAATAGGCCTATAAAAGTGAGGCAGGCGAGAAACGTTGGTAAAAAATCGCGTTTTTTTTTCTCAAGTACGGGGCCCATCTGTACAATTCCATTTTTTCCATTCCATTCCTTGCAAGATCAAATGTGTGTTAATGCCTAGTGGTATTCTACCATTATGTTTTACCCAGGGTGTTAGAAAACGTTCGCGAAAGACGACCAAAAAGCCGCGCTTTCCTACATCATGACAATGCTTCTTCACAACAAACAAAATCATTTTCTTCTGAGAAAGTACAATTCGTCACCCATCCTGCGGATAGACTCGACCTAGCACCCTGTGATTTCTTTATTTTCCTCAAAATCAAAGGTTTGATGAGCGCTTTCACTTTTACCAGCTCCGAAGAGGCAGTGACAGTGTTCAAGTAGAAAACATGCCTTCAGATCTGTGGTCCTCTCGTTTTACAAAATGATTCGATCGCATGAAAAAAATTTTTAAATGTAAAGGAGAGTACTTTGAAAAGCAATAAACATAATATTTTGGTTATAGCATGTTGTTTTTTTAAGTTACGCAAAACTTATAGTATAAATCTAGATATTTAGTCAGGCACCTAGTCCAAATGCATAGTTCATCTATGACGTTACTAGCTTTGTGGCTCAGAAAAAAATGGTTAGTCTACTTAATAAGTCGTAGGATGTAGGTTCGATCGAATTCGGATATTTTTTGTGTTTCTATGTGTCATAAATATAAATATCAGCTACCTATAGCTTCATAACTATATTTTACATTTGCATAATATGAATCACCTACCTTTCATAGTACAAGCTTTGCTTAGATTTGAGCTAGATAGTGCTGTACGTAAAAGTTTTGGATAATATTTTTTATTGTCTTTAATATTTATTATGTGGCCACCTAAAACTATACCTACACGATTATATTTTAGAAATGTCGGTCTCTTTTTAATATAGTCTGAAATTTATTTTAATAAAATAGCTTTTGATTTAGTAGTAATAGGGCAACATAGCCTTGCTCGTAATTCTGTATCGGGTGGCTGAAATATTATGAAACACAATTTCTTGATCACATGATATTTTTATTATTTATGATATTATCTCGACTACGGCTTTAACGCTACTACAAGCACTAGTATAATAATAGCTTACCCTTACGACCCAAATTATCAACAGTACACAAGGTACAGACGTATAAATTAATATTCGATTTACTTCAATTTGAATTCAAATGTAACTTGTTAATTACAATGTATGCTGGGAAGACAATTAGGATAATATACCTAAATCATGTTTAATTTCTGTCTTTAGCCACAATAGCCCAGCCCAAACACCTTGAAGGGGATTGTCGAGGTCGTCATCGTCTTTTGGGTCTACCGCATCGTCGTTTCCCATTTGGCTGCCACTGGGTGGTGATCTTAGCCCAGCAATTGTCTGACGATCGATAGACATGGAAAGAGGGCAGGGAAGCCTTTGCTCAACATTGGGACACAATGGGCTCTCAATAATAATAATAAATAATGTTTATTTCTGATATACATTGTTGATTTAGTACTTAATTAACTTTTAAAATATTGCTTACTAAAATTAATATTTTCATTACACTGTTTCACGTCGAAATCTTGCAAAGAACGAATATTTTGGGATCTGTTATCGGATACCTATAAAGGACTCATGGCAGTTGGACTCAGATGATCTTTCCTGCGTCTCAAACTTAGGGATAGCGCATGAGGTATATTAGGTACGTACCTATTTACAGATTTTAAACGAATTAATTTAGTTCACTAAATTTGTGATACACGTAAAAATTAAACTTTCAAAAGATGTACTTGTACTGCGCAAGAGTTTGCAATAAGTTAAATTACTAAAGTTTAATTTCCACAACAATAGTAACAATCACACGCCAGAGCAATTAAACTTATATTTAGTGAACTGACGCTTCACAGCGATGTTACATTAAATATTAGTTTCATTTCTGTGAGCAAGTACGGTAAACTTAATCAAAGTAACGTGCGGAACAATTAGTTATCACGGTTTTTAGGGCGAATTAATATGTTCATACAATAATTGTGTAAAGATCTCGCTACCTACAATTAATTGGTACCATCACAGAAACATCGCAAACAATATTATGCGTCGTGCTGAACCGTGAAAGTGAAGTTTCGGAACAAATATATTAATTAAAAAGGCGTGAGGGGTCCCCCCCTAGAACGAAGTTCATACTTGACTGTAACTTTAGCAAGAAGTTAAGTGTTAGAAGAGAGTCTTTTTACACTTTTTCCGGTCTGGATTCATCCGCTCAGAGCGTATAAGGTATATACGATAAGGAACTTTGTTCCTATGTTGTGAATGCCATTTGCAGTGGGATGGATGACTGCATCAGAAAACTCTGACACTTTGAAATATTCATCAAAAGATACGGTAATATTTCATACGATAAGATGATGCAGTCGTAGATTCCACAAAGGTGAGTACTACCCTAGCTAGGTGCCCTAAGATAGCACTTCTACTACGTATCGTTGGACCTTGTTTGGGTCTATTTGGCTATTTGGCATTAGTATAGACAGGTAGATGGTGATGTATGGAGAAAACAGACTAAATTAACCCCGTATTAAAAATTAGGACAAATATATTTGGAACATGACGCAAACCCTCAATTCATATTCTCATTCACTGTAATGAACTGTGCCGCTGCCGTCACCGACCTATTATAAATTTGAAATAAGCCTGATTTACGCTGGCACTGAAAACTAATAGCCCTAATTACTCTCACTGCCTTTTAATTCAATAAGGGAAGGAATAGTGATTACGACCTTATTTAGTCACGGACGAGGGTGCAAGATTCTTATAACCTAATATTGTTATAGAACTTTCTCTACTTTCTCAGATCTACCATAAAGAACAGATAAAGAATTAGCATTTAATTCAGCTAAGCTGTGGAAATCAGAATTTACGTACCAGACAACTATCCTGTATTTTATTAAACTATAATAAGTTGTTAGAAAATTTAAAAGTTTAGAATGAGTTTAATTACAAACACACACGCACAGAAGACTTATATACTATAGATATTGTTCAAATAGTATAAGGGATTTACTACATAACCGTATATTCTACTAATCTATATATATACAACCGAAAGGTCACTCGTCAAGGAATATAATACATACGGACTAGCTGTTACCCGCAACTTCGACCGCGCGTAATAAATACTAAGGTAACTCAGGCAGTAAGTACCTATTTGTATACCCAGACAAATTTACGGTTACTGAAAACAGCTTATAATAAAACAAATTCATACAATTTCATCAAAATCGGTTCAATTGTTTAGGTGTGAAAGCATAAGAAATATTCGTCCCCCATTTCAACTCCAATTTCATCCCCAAATAGTTCGAAATTACAAAATTGCTAGAACAAACGAATTTATTTGCTTCGTGTCAAGTGCCCATATACAGTTTCATGGTTTTATCTTCAACGATTGGGAGCTTCCATAAATACTTTCATCCCCCATTTCAATCCAAATTTCATCACTAAACAGTTCGAAATTACAAAATTGCTAGAACAAACATTCGTTTGCTTCGTGTCAAGTATGTATATACAGAGTTGGGTACTTTCATACTGACATTCATCCTACATTTCAACCTCAATTTCACCCCCGTACAGTTCGAAATTACGAAACTGATAGACCAAACATTCGTTCGCTTCGTGTCAAGTGCCTATATATAGAGTTTCATGGTTTTATCTTCAACGGTTGGGAACTTCCATATTGACATTCATCCCCCATTTCAACCCTCAATTTCATCCCCGTACAGTTCAAAATAACAAAATTGCTAGAACAAACATTTGTTTGCTTCGTGTCAAGTGTCTATATACAGAGTTTCATTGTTTTATCTTCAACGGTCGGGAACTTCCATATTGACATTCATCCCCCATTTCAACCCTAATTTCACCCCCGTACAGTTCGAAATTACAAAATTTATGGAACAAACATTTAATTGCTTCGTGTCAAGTGTCTAGATATAAAATTTGATAACATTGAAAATTACGAATTTCACCCTTTTAGGGGTTCGCAATTTTCGCAATGTTCGTAATTTCGCAATACCCCGTCTTAGCGAGCGCCTACATGCTAAATGGGACCTCCATGCAAAATTTCAGATGCTAGGAAGCATTTGTAGTTTCTGAGATTCCTTGATGAGTGACCTTTCGCTTTTATTTGTATAGATGTTTGTTGCTCTTGCACACAAAAACTACGAAAGGAGTCTGGATGAAATTTGGTGTATAGTTAGATAATACTTTGAAATAATACACGGGGAAAAATAACAGGATCGAGAACTACACGGGTGAAACCGCGGAGCACTGGTAGTATCTCATAGATACGGAAGTTGCGGTAGCGGTCATTCATCGACGTAAGTTTGAAATTCGCCGGTGAATGAATTCAATAAACGCGACGCTATCGTTTTATTTAGCAGATGTTTTTAACTCGAACATTTTCTCAACACACGTACCATTGGTTTAAAAATAAACAAGTAGCCCTACATGCAGGGGTGCCACCTGCATCAGAAACTTCAGTAAACTCTATATCTGATAAAGGTATTTACTCATAGATTTACGACCTAGGGATGTCACATGTATAACGTTAGGCTAGTAGAATTCGTTTTGTATCAAATTTACGTTATAAACTAAAACGTTAGTGCTCTTAATGTGTACCTAACTAAGTGCTTAAGTGCTCTTATGTTCATCTAAATTATAATTTAAATAATACATTGAGAAAAATTTAGACAAATGTCAGGGCTTGAAGTACCCCAAAAATATTATTTTTGGGGTACTTCAAACTAAAATTCTAGAATGGCCTTAAATATTGACTAAGCAATATTTTTACTTCCTGTGAAATTCGAGAAAATCTGAACGTCACAGAGTGTTTTGTATGGTTTAACTCTTTAGTATTTTTATTGTTATTCATGAATTACGAGAAATTCAACTATTATTCAATGTTGTACATTGACTTGATTTTGCTATTCAGGTCAAATAGCATACAATTTGGATAAGGTATTCAGATTGGTAACAAAAACCAAACCATGTGTTTCCAATACATATCGTTCGGTTTTAGGATACAATAATAGTCCATATTATAGGTTTAATTTTTTTTAACTTTATTGTTCTCTAACAAACTTAGAAAACAACCCTAAGTATGTACCTACTCAAAAAAACTACTTACTAAAAAGAAGTTGTTATTATCATAGGGCTTAATACATAAATAATCAGTTCGGTTCGGTTTATTTTTTTGGAAAATATCTTTAGAATTAGTCCAATATTTAACATTTTCTATTTTGTTCTATAGTAGGTGTGCCCATTCTTCAAAGCTATTGTTCACCTTGATAGCCCTAACATTGTGCGCGAAAGGAAACCCACGTCGCGTACTGTCTTTCTCAGCTTCTCAGCCATTCTAGGGACACACCGTCCACTCGAAGCTACGTGATTGGTTTCAAGATCCGGCGGACAAGCTTCCGTGGTTACCTACAGCTGGAGAAATGGTTTCTTGCGGGCAGCAGCCAGATGCTCCCACGATTGAATTTGCCAATTTTCGGTAGCGCAGGTGCAGGCTTCGTGGCTTAGGGGCTAAATAATGCTGCAATTTAGAGGTTTTAATTCGATAGTCTGTTAATTTACTTAGCAGGGATAGTGTTGAGAAAAACATCAAGACTATTAGTCCTAAGTAAATTAATTTAATGAATTTAAGCTCATTGCCGTATATCAATGTTACCAATTTGTAAAGGCGGGATTTAATTTTAATAATTTACGTACGTTATTATAATAACTATTTTTTATCATGATCTGAGTCTTTTCTACACGTTAACCAACAAAATATCAATGAACCTTCTACAGAATTAATTAAATACAAAAGAAACAACCTATTAATAAACTTGTATCAACAAAAAAAATTACCGACTTCAAAATCACAAATACGCACTCAAAAGTTTAATGAAAAAATATTAGGTATATGCGATACTCACTCATCTTTTAAATTTGAATTCGGTGCCAGTCTAGTCAAAAAACTAGTAGACAGATACTACTATGTATATATATATGTACGTAGTAAGGTAGTAAGTAGGCATAGGTCAGTATTATCTATCTACTAACCACAGAAATCTGAATAATAAGGTACTAGAAGTCGCATGACCGCGTGACATTGTCGCCGCACAGGTGACTTGTAGGCCACCAGTGCTCGAATTGTAGTTTAGTCTTGTTCGAACCGGCAGGCGTGAATCATCTTTAAAAACTTGTGTTATGCAGCATAAACAACTGTGGAAGTTCTTCCACAACTTGCAATTATACCAATAATGAGATTACATTTCACTGATAGGTATTTTATTTTATTATAATTGTATTTTTTAATAAAATAAACGGAGCCCAATGATTCACTATGATAGTTATAAATGTTTGGTGTGATCGTCATTTTGCATACCATTGCTGCATACATTAATTAACATCTAAAGTGGTACAAGCATAAACAGCAATGTAATGTAAAATTAAAGATATCGTCATAACCTCTAATCTTCCATGGTACAACCGCAGGTAGCGATTGTGAGTTAGTGCTGTGACGGTCCAATTTTACTTTCCCAAAAATAAACGATGAAAATTTTATTTTAAGTTTTACATAGTTTTATCGATAAAGTAACATAATAAATCGATAAAAAAATTGTACGCAATTAACATTACACCCGTACGTACAATCTTTTAATTCGCGGTAAACATTACTTCATAATTCATTAATTATTAACAAAAGTATATACATACTGGCTATAACGCGCGATTGTTCGTCCGTGCAAAATAAATATTAAGATAACTGAGGCAGTATTTATCTATTGTAAGCTTTTATTTTTAAGACTTTATTAGTTTTCATACAAAACCAGCGAGCAACACGGAAGGGAGTAGGCATACACAGCGTTTCCCCTCTGTCAAAGTACAAGTCCGCGTGGACCATGGAGTTTGATAATATACTGTGGCGTGGAATACACTGAGGGCGGGGCTAGATTATTTGTGAATGGTGCTTTATTTTTTATGTGTTAGTGATTTGGCTGTGTGAGTATGGTCGGCAATGGATCGGTACAGGTATGTTTTGTATGTAATAGTGCGGCTTTACGCTAGTGTGCAACTTTCCCCTCCCGCAAGAAATGACAGAAAGATTTGAACAATAATTTTTAGCAAAGGCTACTTCCCTTCCGTGCTTGCGCGGAAGATCGAGTTGCTCGATGTACAAAATATACAACAACCTTTGTTCTTCAACTATACCTAAGCCCATGTGGTGTCAGAATTACATAGTTCAGTTTTCGAAACAATAGTATACCCCATGTGACTCACTTATTTTATAGGTAGACATATCGACTTTGTTGTAGTGTAATACACCTAATTAATGAAATCAATAATAACCTTTATCGAATGTTAAAATTGGACCGTACTTTGAAATATCGATATGTTTTAATTTTTGTCAAGCACTAGCGTATATGTGAAAAATTGTTAATTTTTCAATGTATTAGTAGGTTCACTGATAAGCGTTTATGGATGTGTGTGGTGCAATCACAGACCCAGGTTGATAATGTGCAGCTATTGGTGTGTGAGTGGAGCTCTATTTGAATACTACGCGCATGTAGTAGTGATCGCGGGGGTAGGGGAAATGTGGCGACAAGCGTTTTGCAAGTAATTTGAGAGTTATGCCATTTCTATTACCTTATTATTTAGATTTCTGTGCTACTAACTGTAGACTTGTCTGGCACCGACTTCAAATATTTATGTATATGAGTGAGTAGCGCATATACATAAATATTTATATGTTTATTTTTCGCGCCTATTTGTGGTTTTAAAGTCGGTTTAATTTTTTGTAGAAAATAGTTTATTTTACCCTCTTTAGTGCAAAACGAGTTTTCATTGATGCATTTACACCATTTCGTGTTGACAGGATCGAGTTTCATAACTTTTGTGAAATTGGCAACTACGTCATCCAGACAAAATTGTAAGCAAATTTTAGATTTTTCTTCAAACTTCAAAAAATACTACACCGATTTCGATAAAATGTATATGGGACCATTCGAGAAGCACACCTCCGCATATCCGGACACAAAAATATTGTTTTAAATCGGTTCGGGCGGTCTCGAGAAATTAGGGAACATACCTCCGTAAAAAAAATATGGTGGTCGAATTGATAACCTCTTCCTCTTTATATGTCGGTTAAAATAGTTTTCAATTGATCCACTGATAGCGTTAATTATTCATTTTTAAATATATACGGCATACGTCAATATCATAAATTTGACTTCTTTCAATTGTCAGACACTTAAATCTGTCCTTCTAAAAATTTATCAGTTAATGGGTTGAATTATTTTTCAGGTTTTCTTCAATTTAACGTCACTGTATCATTCCTTGAAAGTCTAAATTACGATAGATTTTATAAAAAACCTAAGCATTTCCTTGCGAAATAAGAAAATTAGTAAATAGGACTATTATAATAGGAAAAACGTATGTTTGTTGTGCCTAAGGGCAAATAAATTATCTGACATATTTGAATAGTAAAAGTGTAGGATAAAATAATTTGCAACGATTTAAAAGTATCAGTTTTAAAGTAGATTTTTGTGGAGTGTGTGAAACCACACGGCAGAGCTAGTTTAATCTTATCACAAACCATGTGGTTTAAGATTAAACTACCTATATCTACAACGAGTCGACTGTGATGGAGCCGACACACGATAATGCTTTGCATAAACAATCGAATCACACCACTGCAAATGTGCAGGCTCCAAATGCTCCATTGTTACATTCGAACGCCGCTGTATTTACGTAATAAGGCTTTCGAAAGACAATTTAGAATTGCAAGTAAAATTATTAAAATACATTATTTATTGTACTAGTAGATTCAATATGGCCTTTTTTGTATAATTACGTCTCAACAAAAATATTTCAATTACTACAAACATGCATAGTACATACTACATAGTACGCTCTCTGAAATAATTAGTTCAGAATTTTATTAGATAACTACTTTACTTTACTAGTCATTGTTTCGTATTGCCACTTTATTATAATTCAAACTCTCAAAATAATGATGATGGATAAACTACCTATCGAAAATTACGTTGTGGTACGTAAGCGTCAATTTACGTATACCTAGTGAAATTAAACTGTCGAGAATCCTCTGTTTATTATTTTGTTAATTAATTACAAAATAATAATTGCATTAGACTTACTGACCGTTACTGCAATACACCCAAGTAAATTGCGAATATTTAAAGCAGCATTTATTCTGTTCTTTTATAAATTTTTACTTCAATTTGCGGTATTAATTTATATTTGATTGTGTATTCAAACTTAAACCAAAACTGTTTGATTAGTTACTATATACCTGCTAAGTATGAAGAAAATGAAGTTCGTTGAATGTTTTGTCACAGCCACTTTTATCCGAAACTATAATAACTATCCTGTTGAAACTTGGTACGTAAGTAGTTGTATTCTGTGAACCGCATCAAGATTTTTACACAAAAATATAAAAAACACAATTAAGTTTGGGGTGCCTTAGAATATAAACTCTATTTTTTTTCATAATACCCATACGTGTGGGATGTCTGTGGGATAGGTCTTGTTGAGGTAAAAAAATATATACTGAATATTTTAAAAGTTACGGCTGGTCTAGTCAAGAGAACGAGGCCTGCCGATCTGGAGACCCCGGGCATAGAATAGATAATCCCGGTTTCAAACCCCACACGCACCACTGTCTTTTCGAAGTCACTTCCAAAGTGGCAAAATATGTCCCCGCCCCCTGTAACTTCTAAATAAACTAAGAAAAATATATGTTGTACATTTCCATGCAAACTTCCACCAAAAATTGATTTAAACTCGATCTAGTCAGTAGTTTTTTTAGTACGTCAGAAATACTCTATTATTAAAACAATGTTACTTGCTGCTACGGAACACTTCATGGGCGAGTCCGACTCGCACTTGGCCTCTTTTTTGTGGCTAAAGGTCACTTTCACTTTATTGTAGCATTACCTCACCTTAAAGGCATTTATAAATATAATCAGATTTGCTCTAAGTGATATCGGAGCTGAGTAAAAGCATTTCAAAGTTTTCTTTTACTATGAGAAATTTACAAAGCCTTAATGTAATATCTTAGTTTTGATATAGTTTAGAGAAATGTGTTTAATAAAAATTATGCTCGCTGTATACTTCTGCCCACCATACACTAAAGTGCAGTAACAGCAAAATCACGATTTCGAGTAAAACGCATTTAAAGTTAAGAATTGATTTTAAAAAATCAACAGAATGTATAAGCAAAAAAATTTGAATGCAGAAAGGTTGTAAAGGCATAGGTTCACACGTTAAAGCAATAAAAAAAAAATATCTTAATAACTGAATTTATTATGGCCATTTATTCTTTTTGGTGCCTATTACTGCATAGCCTTTTTTGTAAAAAATACCATTTTAAACTTAGTAAAATGCAGCAAAAAGCCCTATTACTGCGTTTGGATCAGTTATTTTGTCAAGAAACCCAACTAACATGCAGTAAGGTCAAAAAAATACTGCATTTTAGTTAGTTTTTTAAGAAAAAAGTGTTCAATTTACTAGTGCAGTAAGAAAAATAGCTAGTTCACATTTTAAAGACCGTTTATTTCTTATTATTTAATCACAATAATTCAACTCACTTATGTAAAATTTACATATCAAAAATAAAAAAAAACATCTAATTAATAAAGGACCCTGCGCAGAATGCACAACCTCCTTTGACAGTTTTCTCTTAATATTAACATATATAACATAATGTATCTTTATGTTTAACAATAAAATATAGATAGTAAATGTAGGTGAGTATTATAAAGGTGGACATAAACTTGAGATCAACATTACAGTAAAACAATCATCACACACAAAGCATTACAAGCCTTGGTAAGTCTTAGGTAGGTACATAATTAGTTTCTAAAAGTAATTTTTAACAGTATAACGCGCTTTAAAATAACATTGGTTTAGTTTAGCTTTTGAAGCCTCTTATTATTCTTACTACTAGACATAATCTTGAGATCAACATTAAAGTAAAACAATCATCACACACAAAGCATTACAAGCCTTGGTTATTAGGTAGGTACATAATTAGTTTCTAAAAGTAATTTTTAACAGTATATTAACGCGCTTTAAAAATAACATTGGTTTAGTTTAGCTTTTGAAGCCTCTTATTATTCTTACTACTAGATTTAAAATAATAAAAATGTATGTATCATACAATTATCAAAACAGATCAGAAAAATATTTACTTAGTTCTTTTGTTGTACTTATTAATAATCAGTCTTAAGTTAACTTTAAGGCACATTGTTTCTTAGAATTTGAAGATAAAAAATACAGACTATTAAAAATAAATTCAAAACACATTAACAGTTTAAGATTATTCATCAATATCAAAATTAAATTCTTCTGGTTCTTGTGACGTAGAACCAACAGAAAGATTTTTCCAGAAGATTAATCTATTTGGTGGAATAAGCGGCCCTAATACGTTTAAGATGTTTCGCTTCCTTTCCCTATCAATGCCTTTAGGAACAGTTTTTACAGTAAAATTAGGCAAGTTCTTTGATTTGAGACAATATAGTTCTTTGAATTCTATATCATCAAAGTTCTTTTTGTAAAAGAAACTATGACTTCCCCTTTTTACCATAAGATGTACAATATCTTTGATGTATACCCGGTTTCCATCTATATCTTTGTTTTTTTTATGTGAAATATGAGATTTAAAATTAACAAAATCTATTATTTCCATACTTTTGACTTCTACCTTCCCCGATTTCAATGATGTTTCAACAGCTTCTAAAAAGTCTTGATAATCGTACAGCTTACCCTTTTTGTCCATCGACTGCTCTACAAAATGGTGGAAGGAATCGGCGGACATAAAAGTATGGCCCGGTTCAAAAAACTTGAGTTCAATTGTTGTGGCAGAAATCTCTAAGTTGTTAATTATACTTATCAAGAAAGTAAAAAAACACCAGTTTTTATTTTGTGCCGAGCAATTATCAAGCCATAAAACGATGTGCTCTGCATCACGATTATTTAGTAAGAATGCTTTAAATGTACTAGTGATGTCTTCTTGCTTTCTCCCTGCCACTCCTTCATGCCAAACTGCTGCAAATACGTGACCTTTCTTGAAGTTTCCTAGAGGTACAAAGGTTTCATTGTACGCCACAAGCCTGGGGCAAAACAGAGCTGCTTTAAAGGTATCAATGCGAGGTAACATTATTACTTTTTGGAGGTCCACAGAAACAATTACAGTATTACGCTGACTATTAGCCTTTGTATCTGCATCGTACATCTCTCGGGCTAGTGTATACTTAATTTTATGATGAGCGTAGGTCTTACAAATTTGGCAATCAGTACACGGTTCTTTTACATGATCAAGGTTATGGAGGTTGAAGGTTTCACATGTCTCGCATTGTTCATGGCCGAGCTTAGCAAAAGAAATGTTCATTTTGTTTGTCAAGTGATCTCTGTAAGTTTCAAGACTGCATTTGAATTCGGGGTACTTCTCTTGGAAGTTTCCATACATATCAACAATTGTAAGGTCACTGGGCAAGTATCTCTTATTGGGTGCATGCACTCGTCTATAATGATGCACACATGGATTGAACGATTCAAAATGAGCTGTGATCAAAGTACGATCTATAGCATGACAATTTGTCAAATTACGGCCATCCCTATTATCCTTTTGCTCTAAAATTGACTTTTTCAGGACAGAATTTACACGCCTGTCATTTTTTTTGTCATATCCTAAAGTGCCTAAAAAAAATACTTTGCATACCTACCTCATGCGATAGTTCTTCTGTATCTCTTTTTGTTAAACTGTACTTGTAAGTTACGTTTCGTGGTCGTTTCAAATTCTTTGTACTTTTCTTGCAAGCCTCCTCCGTCACAAGATTTTTGATAAATATTCCTTGATGTTCCCAATTCAAAGACCAATAATATTTGTTAATTTTTTTTCTATCTTCTTCAGTAAAATGTATAGTACATAGTTTTTTACATAAATTTTGACAGGGTTCTCGCACCGGATATTTCTGTATGTTTTTGGCATATTGAAGTTCACTTTTACGTTTCCTACATGACTTATTCCGTATTTTCACAACAGGTAATTGTGCTGGCTGGGTATTGACATTGTTGACCTGAATTTCTGCTGGATCGTTTGTGATATCTAAATCTCTTAAACTCGACGATGTTGAAGATGGCTCAGGAACATAGTTTTTATCTTTTACAGAATCATCTGAATCTTCTATGAATGAATCACAGAATGATGTTGAAGGCAGCGTTTCATTACATAAAAGATCAAAGGTCGCTGTATCCACGAGATTACTAATTAAGCTGTCCTGGTGAGCTTCTGGCAGATTTATGGAGTGGTGTTGTGTTGCTTCAGAGATTTTGCTCAAATCAATATTTTGGACGACAGAGTCGTTGTTTTTATGCACATCCCTTAATATTGCTTTTGGAGGCGAGTCATTGTTATCGTGATGAGGTAGCTGCGATATCATTCTATCCGGTGGTAAGACGTCATTTTCCAAATTGCTTAGCAGTGACATAATTTGTTTTGATCTCACATTCATATTGATGAACCTGCACAGAAAGATAAACGAGAATTGGTAAGTACTTACTGACTAGTATAGGTACATTAAAACTAATTTTAATTTACATTTATACTAAAGTTTTAAATTATTTTGAAATCGAAAATGGACTGAAACTTGATTAAAATGCTAAAACGGCAAAACGGTATATCAACCAAACATAAATTTGACGCAAGTGTATGGCCGTTAAGTTTGCAATGAGATTGTAGACAGGTACCTAGAATAATTTGAATTTAGAATGAGATCATAGCGACACTGAACTGTATTAATGTATGGTTAGGTGAATACCTACCCTATCTATTTTTAGTCTATTCAAAATATAATCTCAATTCTAACTCAGTTCGTTAAAAGTCAAACCATAGGTTACCATTAGTTACGAGTTACGAGAATAATTGGCCTACTGATTGATATAGGTACATAGATACTACTTTTTAAAGTCAATAAATACTTATAATACATAAATAGAAAACCATCCAAACACAAACAAATGATAGTTATTCAACACACGAAACATTTTATGTAAGGATAGAAAATAACCTATTAGTTAAAGTATCTGTTTAAAGTACGTCTTAATACTATAAAAGTTTTATTAATCATAATAAACTTAAGTAATATAATTATGTAATCTTACCCGCCAAATCCTGTCGCCAAAAAAACGTAAGCAGTGCGAGCGACGCCGACGGGCACGTCCACACTGGCACGGTTCACTGGAGCGACTGATTAATTAAGTCAAATCGCATGCAATCTAGCAGTAAATCCTTTGCACACTCTGTCTCACAAATAAAGTTTTATCTATTCAAACCGACTAAAATGCAGTATCAGCTTGATACTGCGTTTAAATTAGTTTAATTTACTATAATTTGTTAAACTTGATCCCAATTAAAATGCAGTATTTAAAACATTAACTGCACTTTAGCTAGGAATAATCATATCTGTGTCATTATGCTATCCAAACTAATCTGCAGTAATGCTGTATTTTACTGCGTGTTAGTCAGTTTATAATGATAAAAGAATGTTAAGTATTCACAACTAAAATGCGACAAGCTTTGATTTTACTGCATTTTAGTTGGGAGTTCGTGACAATAAATTGTATTTTCTTAATTTGCAGTAAAAATAGCTTGTATGGCGGTAAATTTTACTGCGTATTAATTTTTTTTTTAATTTTTTTCCAGAAATATAAAACTATCTAAAGAACTGTAAAATTATATTGCTTACTGCATTTTAGTTATGAAACCTTAAAATTTAATCTGCAGTATAATTTATACTGTATTTTAGTTGGGAAATCACGCCAAATTGTTAATTTTTTTCGTTTGCAGTAAGTGAAAACTGTTAAATAAAAACCATTCTAATAGTCTTAGAAATAAGTAAGTTAATTCAATAGAAAGCTTAAGAAACCCGCTTTCAGAATCACTAATAAAACGAAAAATCACAAAAGGGCTGTTACTGCTCTTTAGTCTCTGGTGGGCAGACTTACTGTTCTTTCATATTTTTTAAGTTCCATTGCTGGATTTCTGGTCTTCACTTCATAAAAATAATAAATAGATTTCCAAAAAAGGACAAAACAATATTTTTAGTATAATATGTAGTGTTTGATATACTGCTACATTATAGATATAAATGTAATGAACATTAAAAATATTGTTGCTATATTGCTATAATGGCTTAATTTGTATGCATTTTGATTTATATGTTTTAATAAAAATGAATTTATATGGCTCTATCTTTCTTAGGAAGGCTATGTGTAAAATACATTTCCTCTACTTGATTTCTGAAATTTAGAAAAAGAGATTGCGAGATGAATTGGTTGGCGATATGTTAGTTAGCTAATTTATTATTCCAAACTACTTTTATTTTTCCTACAAAAACGAAAGTTATTGACGCATTAGTAGATTAGTTCAACGCATTAGCGAACGGAAGCGGCAATATGCCAGTCACTTCTATCGTAGAACTTATTCATCTTACTATAAATTAAAAACTTTGGATATCATGTCAAAACACATCAATGGTACGGATTGAAATTTAGAATACAGTTCGAGTGTAGTCTAGAATGGTCAAAAAGTTTACATATACTACTTCTTTCAAGGGACAGAAACGAAAACAACCCGAGCAAGCTAGCAGCTCCCCGTGTAAAACAGCAAAGCACTGTTAGTAAATCATAAAAGTTTTACCATAGTCGTAGATATCAAAAATATTTTGTAGTTTCTATTCCCGACATCTGTAACCACTGAACGCGCTGAAAGATTCAGTCGCCGGCAAATCAATTCCATTTTTCATTTATTGAAAAATTTCTTGAAATGTTTCACCTGCGCCCGCCCCGTAAACACGAGAATCCGAGTTCCACAATTTCAAGTTAAATTGTATGACGTATTCGCGACTCCAGTAGGTATTTATTTACCGACCGTGTGTAATGGGAAACGATAAATAAACAATTTATTTTACCGGTAACAAGGCAAGTTGCAATATACGCCTCGTCATCGGCGAGATTACATATTGATGAATTTTCATTTATTGTCTATTATTTATAGAAGTGGTCGAATAGTCGGGATTTAATATTTTTTTAAATATGTGGTGATAACGGAGTCAAATTTGCCGAACAGTACAGAGTTGATTTAACCGCGTCAAATGCTTATTAACATCTCGAAATACTTACACAAGTTACAAAATTTAGTTTTTTTTTGCGAGTAAACGACCTCATTTCATTACACTGATTCACTTCGTAGTCAACTAAAGAAGTATAAAAACAGCTTAAATTTCTCTACAAAACCTTTTGACAAATTAACATATAGGTATATACAAATTTAACACACGAAACTGTCCCATAAAAAAAGTAAAAATGACGTACCTTACACAAACAAATCAAACACAAGTCTCGATTCACAAGTATCTATTTCCAGCATCAAATCATTTTTTTTTTTGAACTAATAAATAAATTAAAACTATTCAAGCACATGTCCTGCTCGTCTCGTCACTCTATGCTTTATAAAAAAAACTTATTATAACTAGTGCCGAGAAACCTACGTAAAAAAAGAACATCGCAAACATTTAATGCACCGGATATTTTTTATTTTTCTAAAAATAAACCTTCGCGTTCAAAATGCCTTTTTGTTATATATACTCTTTTTATATAATATTATAATATAAGTACCTACATTTTTGTACAATAAATGTAATGATATTTCCACACAGCATTTTTTTTCTGTTAGTTGCCTTTAAAATTAAGGCGTACACATTTATACAAGCTTATGGAACGCACTCAACTTCATAGGATCGCACTTGTACCCATCTAATGGACATCAATATTTTATATGCCTTATTTGCATAGATAACAGAAGTAGGTAGGTACACCTCTACGTAATATTTGCCATATCAGGTTTACCCCGGAAGCTTTACTTCACGTTAATTTATGTGCTTTATTACTAACTGTAATTATTATTATTATTACTGATTTTATAGCTAACATCGTTATCTAATGACACAATATTAGGTATGTAAATCATTTTGATAGTTCCTTCGTTCAGAATCCGTCAACAGCGAACGATGATAAATAAATGCACATTTTTACTAATAATATTATAGAACAAGTTTAATAAAAATTCTACTTCAAAACTGTTACGAATTTCTTTTAAATCATTTTTTTATTTTCGCTTATAGTGGCACATTTTTTTTAATTTGCATAGAGTGACGAGAGGAGCAGGACGTGTGCCTGATGGTAAGCAACATACCTGCCACATAACACCACAGTGACACGGGAGTTATTGGAACATGGAAAACAATTTCGATAAAATTTATGTTAAGTACCACGTCTGAAGTACAAATCTGAAGCCACGTATGAAGTCTACCAAACAACAAAAATATTGTCAACTAAATAACAATAGATATTCATAATTGGCGGAATAGTCGAGTACCTAACACACATACCTACAGTCGAATTGAGAATCTCCTCCATTTCGAAGTCTATTAAGTATTGCATTCAATATCAGTGATTAATATTAAACCCCAAATCTTTCCCGATGTGTCAACCATGTGGTACTAAACACTTTACTTTCATCGTTCTCTCTCTATGACTACGAAAAGTACTATTCATCTTGTTCCAGTGCTGTTAGATGTGATACCAGTATCAGTAGGTTCTGCAAACAGCTACCACAAAACTAACTGCACTAACAAATTAACTGGCTTGCACAATTATTTAAATTATTGTCAATGTTATTTTCTCGGTAAAGTATATTTCCATTTCCTTCCGCAACAAAGTTTTCTCTTTTAGCGAAAAAGAAATTGCGGCATTATGGTTCTTTCATATTTTGAAGGCAGCCGATTTTTATGGTTTCACGGAGCCGACACCTGCGACCCGCAGGGCAAGTGTTGTCAACTCAACCATTCAAATTTATTCACAAGGAATATTCCTCAAACCTACTACCCTTTTTAGGGGTCTGTATTTGACGCTGTCTGTTCGTTCGTTGGCAGCTAGAAGTATCTTTAGAACGGTTGCAGGCTGATCAAAGAGATTTTGGGGGAATTTATAAGGTACCATAAAATAAATAATGCAATAGAATAGAGTCCAGTCCATTCTTAATTTATAATTGAATGATGAATTTGAAAACATTTTAGTCGAAGATTTTTCCAAATGTGACCAACCGCCGTAAATATAACTACGAGTACGTAACTTTGCGGCGTTAAAAGAACTCAGACACTACGGAGAGAATTTTGTGTGAAAAAAAATAGGTGCCAGCCTTCGGAATACGTTTACAACGCGACAACCATAGGGTTTACAGCTATGTGTCTAACTAATGCAGTATGCTCCATGTCATAACGCTCGGTATGGCAGCTATAAGCTCAGTTTTACTTTTTTTTAATCGTAATAATTATAGTAATAGCAGCCGATCTTTCCAAGAGTTTATTTTTTCATTTACCATTTATATTTTATGCCACTTTATATTTGCCACATTATGAAATCTTAAAGGGACGCAACCACTATCAGGACGCAACGCAACATTTCACGAAAATTGACTTGGCGTCGATATATTATGATAATTGAATTATTTGGCCATTGTTCACACAAAAATTGTTCTCGATTAAAAGACATGGAAAGGACAATCACTGGGATGAAAACTAAATTAAGATATATTTTATACCTATAAACAAACTTCAAATTTCAAATAAATCAGTTGAGCCGTTTTGTAAGGTGTAGGTAAGTAAGAACACAAATAATATCAAGTAGAAGAAATTTTAGCATAAATAACTGTCTATTTCTTCTTGGCGTATGATTTTCTCTCTTTATACTTAAAACGTGTCGTATATTTTAAAACGCTTAGTGTAATTAAACGAAGCGAACCAAAAGAAAATTAAATTTACAATTATTACAAAAACATCACAGAGGCATACAATTAAAACGCGATTTGTAAAATTGTAGGTAAGGTTACGAAACCCTCATAAAAATGTCACTCGGGATGTTTTAAAGCAATGAATATTCCGAAGAATTTCAAATCGACAAAATTCTCTTTTGCATAAAGGGTCTCGCTTGACCAACCCGCGTCAAGCGACCCTCGAATCCAATTTAACTCTTCCACGATGGCTGCGGAGGACTGTGTATTAATAATTTATGCCCACATAAATTACGGAAACATTTTCCTTTCCTTTATACAACAAACACTAATAAATCGTGCAGACAAGCACGCTCTTCAGCCGAAATACACAACGTCGGCAATATGCGATTTGCTACGCGTGTTGCTGACTTGCGCAAATATATTTTGGGGTGAGAAATATTCACTCTCGTCGGGCATATTTGAATTATCCCGGATCCTCGTGGTTTCCATTTATACTTATTTTTGCGTAAGATAAGATTTGTTTGTGGGACGTTTAAATCATGCCTAAAACAAAACGATGGTTTCAACGAAATTAATCGCTGTTTCCTAATAGTTTATCTGCTCAAGACTTGAGCGAACCACAAATCTGTAAATATTTTGTGATCAAACTCAAACAGGGAAGATAAATGTTCGGCGTTTGTCTAGCGTTGTTTGTCAAACTATTCAACATACACATCAAACGTTTTGAAATGTTGAGGTTAACCCATTAGATAGTTCTTATTACAATTATTTTACGACTAGCGGTCTCTCCCGATTTCGACCGTAGTACATCATACTATAGCCTATAGCACTCAGGGAGTATGTTAAAATACCACGGTGAAAGAATTTTCGAAATCGACCAAGCAGTTGCTGATATTAGCGCGTTCAAACTAACAAGCTCTTCAGCTTTATTACGTTAGTATGGACTCTATGCTGTAGAGCGTAGAGTATAGATTTGATTGATCAAGTAAAAGAGATTTTTTCTTTTTGTGAAACAAAGCTCGCTAAATATCTAGAAATTTTTGTTTCATTGCGTCTGTGTTATATTCCTTATTTCTAATTATTGTTGCCTAATGTAGGTAAATTCTGAGAAATCAATTTATTTACATAAATTATACGTGATATCTAATCATGATTCAAAAAGTTCGCGATTTTATTGTCTCATTATTTTCTTGTTATATCTCAGGTTAATTCAAAGAAAATTCTACTCATTTTTCCTCTGTCTCCATATTTGAAAAGCCCGTTAGTCATACAAGGCCAGAGCCACACGTAAATGATTGCAGCGATAGGTAACACTGGACACCATATTAGGCTCGGACTCACGATCCAGTTCCGTTGATTCATACATACTGATAATCGTATTCATACAATTTAATATAAGAATGACATAGATAATTATGTTAATGAGAAATTGCCTACATATCATCGGATCAGATCCTATTATGGCAGCCCTAATTAAATCTAATTAAAATCAAAGTTCATACAAAAACAAGATTTAAATAAACTTAGTTTTTACTAGCGGCTCTATAATTGGTTTTGTTACTTACTCTAGGAGTTTTAAGTATTTTTAACAGGGAGAGACTTTAACATAACTAAACTACAATGACAACTATACTCTATATCTAACTATGTACTTACATTATGCATAACTGAATTATTTATAGACCAATAAAGGTTTAAAGACAATCAAGACGATCAAGCTCACTACCAGCCGGAAAAGTACCCAGCATGAATGGCAGTGCTAATACATAATAAACGCTAGCATTTTCGTCACGAAATGCGACAACCAAGCACTCAGAAAATGTTATAGAGTATAAAGTTAATTAAATAAAAATATATTAATATTTTGTCTTAAATATATGTATAAGTATCTATAAGTATATGGTTTAAAACTAAGTACCTACATTACATTATGTTATGGTTCTAAAATATATATTTGTTTTAACTATGTAAGTATCCAAAACATAAACTCCCACGTTAACTTTTAAACATATCTTGGGACAAGACCCTCTTAATGCTTGATCTCATAAAAATGATGACCAAAACCATTTTATGATGACTGTTATTACGTATCATCAACATACCGGAAGGCAGACGTTACGGACAACATCAGGTAGAGAAAAACTACGTTTTTACGATTTCCCACACCTTGGGCGATTCGCCACCTACTATTACGGAATTCCATTGAAAAAAGTTAATCGGCGCGAGCCCAAGACGCCATATGGCCGCGGTGACCGCCACCCGTGTCCAACGACATAAATGGGCACAACTGTCGTCACTAGTCGGTGTTGCCAGTTTTGTTTGTTGAAAGTTTCGTAGAGGTGTTCCGAGCACAGCGGTGTGTGGTAGACCGCAGCTACATTACCACGATAAAGTTATTGGAATCAAGTCTTTCATTACATAAAAATACTGCTCAATATATGTATTTGGGCATGTCTGTTTATTAATATATTATTAGGTTTTAGTAGGTATTTATTTGTTCTTTATTAGCTTACTCCTACCTAGCTCTATTGTTATCCTTTTCCATTCTACGGCAGCCTGAAAGACATTACATTTAGCATTAAGGCTGCTAATTGTTTCTGTATTCTTGGGTCTTATCCTAACTTATTGTTTTATCCAGATGCAATAAAGAGTTAATTTATATATCCGTATACTTTTCAAGAACACCAGGTTTTTGTTACATTAAAATGCCTAATGCAGTAGATAATTTTCAAAGCTCTTCGCAAGCCTCTATCACCAGTGCCAATAAGCTTTTACAGTGTTGCTCCTGCTAATGTATGTTATTCAAATCACTGCATTCCATTACTCTATGCACATTACTCGAATATTTCTGAATATTGAATGGATACGGTTGAATAATTTTGTAACTACAATATATTTCCAGACTGACCTAGTTGCTTGGTTCGCAGTAAGTATGCCTGCAGAGTCGTAGCTCGTTCCTTCGATTCCCACCCAGGCAAATCGTGTTATGTGCGAAAGGTTTTGTATATGGTATGTACATGTGTGTTATGAATTTATTTAAAAACCAAAATCTAATATTCGTCCATAAAAACAAAAAAAAAAGTGTAAAATGATAATTTAAAAAAATACACGATAGATGTAAAAAAACCTACAATGAAAATCAACATAAAACAAATCGAAAAATATACTTAAAACCAAAACTGGGCACACTATGACGCGGTGTCAGCTCTAGCAGCCTTGACGTGCGGGAGGGGGGGGGGGGGGAGTGCCAGGCCGCCTCACTCCCGCGCAACCTGCCGGAGCGCCTCCGTCACTCCTCGCGCCAGTGCCTCACCCGCGCCTGTGCGTGCGCGCATACTCGACTCGTGCCCAAACAAACAATAAATACACGACAAACATCGACTCTACCAGTGCTAGTGACTACTAAAACAACTAGTGATGTGCCTCCACTGTGATCTCTCTAGGTAATTCAAGTGCGCAAATTTCGTGCAACCCTCCCAAGGGCGTTCTCGAACGGATATGCAGTTCTATAATAACGATCATTATCACTGTTTACGACATTCCTGCGTTCTATGGTATGTGGTATAAAATACGAGTGTATTTTGAAACAGGTGCATTTTTCTGAATTATTATTCCGAGACCGGTTCGAATTGCATAACGTAAGTTATATGTACAAAGTGGAGTATGCCATTGGAGCCTTTGCCTTTTAAGTGCGCGCCTTTGAGAGAAGCTCGGAAAGTGACAAAGATTGCGAAGTGCCGTAATGACATCACCTGTTATGTGTTCGCACTCCGCCCACAGTCGCACGTGTCATTAGGTTATGAATATTAATATTATTTATTAAATAATTTCCACCAAGTGCAAGTCAAACTCGTGTACAGAAGTTTAAAATATCGCAAAATAATTGCTTGCTTTTTATTCTTCATTTTTTTTGTCATTTCAGTTACGTTACAAAAGTTACCGTACGTAAAATGTTCGACCTTTGTTACCTTAGACGAACTCAAAAACATGAATTGATCAATTCTAATATTAAGACGAAGATGTGCGTAATGCCGCTAACTTAAAACGGTGAAGGAAAACATCGTGAGGAAACCGACATGTACCTAGAACCTTTCGTCATGTTGTCATGTTGTTGAAGTCATGTGTCATCCACCAACCCGCACTGGGCCAGCGTGGTGGATTATGGCCTTAACTCTCTCCTTGCGAGAGAAGGCCCCGAATCCTAGCAGTGGGAACATTTAGTGGGCTGTTGATGATGATGAATATTAAGACGATTAGTTTCATATAATTTATTTCATAATAATCAATTTATTACCTACTCTCTTTTAAAATGACAGAATTGAAAGAAAACCCAACCTTTGAAACGTGTAGAAATATGTATAGTAATAAATATAGTCTTTCAAACTGAAACACAAGTAAAATTTTCACATCACCGCTTACCGATAGAATAATTGGCATAGATGTACTTGGCCTTTTATTCTGTAAAGGGTTTTGATAGCATTTGACATGCAGTAAAACTTCAAGACTACATCTGTATATTACTCGTGTATACCGCAAGCAAACCGGCACGGCGTCACGCAAGCAGTACCCGATCACGAGGTTGACCATCGCTCTCGTCGATACTAGATACGAAGTTGAATTAAAATATCGCGCTAAGCTCAACGATACACATTAAATTCATTAATTAAACCTACACTTTAAAAATAACTTACTTACATTAAAATGCAAAAAAATGACTACGTAATGTAAAAAAACACTTAAAGTACGAAAATTATATATTTCCATGGAAGTTTACATTTGCAATTGTAATGATTTCAAAGTTAGTTGATTCGAAACAATGCGATAAACAATCTCAATAAAGGGTTAATTCATATTTTTTGTGAAACCTTTTTTGTACCATGTTATTGTTTTCTGACAACAACATTTGAGGTAAAAAGAAAAACAAATTTTCAGTATTACTGTATCTTTCTACCTAGTCTGTGATTACCTACTGTATATTTACATATTCGTGGCATTAAATTCGAGACTTTAAATATTCATTGCAGTCATTGGATAATTTGAGTTTTAATGGTTACTCAATTCAATATTTAAAGGATTTTCCATGACACAATGTGGTGATGTACAGTTGACAATACGAGGATGCGCATAATTATTCCATTGAGTTATTATTTAATCATTTCTATTTATTTTGGATAACTTTGTTATATTCGCAAGCTGTGTACGGCTTCTTTTTTTCGAATAGTATATTTTTTGTTTTATTGGACAATCAAACGCATTTTTAAAGTCAAATATGCTGTTTCACAGAAAAATTCAATTGAAAAATGGTAATAACTAGAAACTCTTCTACTACGAGTATCCTGCTATCATTAAAAATGTCAATGTATGGATGTTTGGATGTTTGTAACTCAATCACGTCCTAACGTATGAACGGATCGGGCTGAAATTTGGAACACAGATAGATTATAGTCTGGAAAAACAACGGGAACGGGAACTTCGCGGGTAACACCGCGGGGCGCTGCTAGTAAGTAGATAAAGCCAAATTTCATGGCTAATGTTAACTAAAAACCAAAATTCGGTATTTTTAATAATGAGTATTATAATAATCCTAATGTATTGATTTGATTCGTTAGAGCATAGTACCAGAAAGTATCTTTAGTTTTTTTAAATGTGTTTGTACTTATAACTTGTGGGTGGATAAGTTAAGGCGCGCCCACATTGCGTGTATTTATTACCGGAGTGTTATGTTATAGACGGACGTTGTGAAAGTAGTCCCAGCTTCCTGCGGTACCTTATGAAGTGTTCCATAGGCACGACTAATACACGTCGTATCATAAGTTGTATCATATATATTGTTACGAACAAACCTTCAAACCGTCATTACTCATTACAAACATATTTTTAAGCTGATAACGTGTCAACCCTAGCTTATTTTAAATGTGCCGATTGACACGGACTACCATTATCCATCAGATGGGGTGTTATTGTTTGTTGCTCATCGACATTATACATAGATTGGAGTAGATGCATAAAGGTTATTTATTATCCGATCGATAGTGCTCGAGCTTGAGTCGTCAAAACAATCGGAAAGAAAAACTTTTCAGCGTTATAAAAAACATGTTAGACACATCTCACAAATTTACTCTATTACTAATTGATGAGATTGACACAACAGGATAACTTTTGTGATAGAGTGACCGAGATCAATGAGCCCAGGCTCATTGATCAACAGGAAACTTTGGCACAAATAGTAGTCACTGACCCCCAACGAACATAATCCACAATCACCCTGGATGCAATCGTGTTTTATTTTAAAATGTGATCACATTTGTGACTCCTGCGTCGGATTGTTTAGTGACGAGCACCAGTATGTAAAATCGAACGCTACATAAAATCATCTCCTGTAGATGAAAATTGGCAAGTGATGATGACAGTGTAAAGTAAACGTAAACATAGAGACGTACTTCTTAGCATTCCATGGATTCACCGTGCGGGTGCCGGGTCCATCGTGTGGCAGAGAGAGAAATCTCGAGTAGACCCCGAGACTTGTGACTCGGGCGTAGGTTTAAAAGGGGCCCCTTATATTGACGTACGTCAACACTCACCTTCACTACTCGTATTTCTCTCCCTGCCCAGCCAAATCCGATATGATCCTACTAGTGCAGCTTTAGATACTCGTTCTAGTATAGAACTTACTGCACTTCTGGACAATCCAAGGTCTTTAAGCAGGTTATAGAGAGATTTTGCTGGTATACCTCTCGCTCCTACTTCTACTTCTCTTCTAATGTTATAATCGCATCTACGTATACGGATCTCGGTTTTTGGTTTTATTTACATACACACGACGTTCGTCTTAACTAAAAATGTTTTTGAAGAATTACAAATTACATATATATTGTGAATCCCAAAAATTAGTTATTTGTTGTACAGGAGTGCAAAGTGGCGTTTTAACCGCGTGCTTAATTTTGATGACCTAGCAAGCGAAAGATTCGAAAATTAGAATCCTGAGCGTAGCAAGGGAATCAAAAGGGCACAAAGTGAAAATCTGCACTCGAGTGCAACACGTAATTTTTCATCCCACCTTAGCGAGGAAATAACTAAATGCTTTGCGCATTTTCAGTTTCAGTCAATTCTGTTGGCGTCAAATAAACTTCTTGGTTGCTAGAATCACTTATTATTATGGTATTTCGGTTTTTCACTTGTACTCAATTTTACTGTTTTTAACCTAAGTTTTAAACTTTGCGTTTATTTAGCCATGGTTCTAACAATAACAATATGACGTGAAAGTATGGAGAGTTGACCGATTGAGGTAAGAAGTACACTGTGTACATGAAAAAGTGTCCGCCCAATTGCATTAAATTATAGTAGCGCAAAATTTACATCAGGGTACATTTTAAAGGAAATAAATAAACGTACTATTGAGAATTCATGAAAAAAATAACATTGGCAGTCATAGGCACTGCCGATAGAAGTGGTAACTTATAACTCCGAATTTTATTGCCTACTGATACACACGATGTTCTAAATTCAAATTTACTTTACGCCCTGATATCGAGGAGCAAAAGTACTCTTTCTGAGCTGGTGGGATGAAAAAGATACTGTTGATTCCTAAAATTTAAGAATTTTTTAAAGAAAATTTTTTGTGAAGCTTAACCAGTACATTTTTTGAGAAACTTAAAAAGAAGGATCTTTACGACTCCCAAAAAATGGATACTAGTAATAATTTAATGAATTGTTAAGGTATTACACTATAGACATCAGTATTTAATGGCTTATTTCTTATTTTAGAACGACATTGTAATATAATGTTAAAGTAAATTAACAACAAGCTAAATACAGTATTTGGCTTAATTAATAGTCATTTTTAGCGTGACAGTTCTATTACTGGATATTAATGGCCAAGTAATAAATAAAAATAATAAAGGAGCATACGTGCTAGTTATCCATCATACGGGGTGTATCTACGTGGGTACACACGATATCGGAGCCAGCGAACCACGAAGCGTCGTTACGCTGGCGCTTGTTAAAAATATACATAATAATTATAGCGCTCCTACCTAGGTTTATCCTATCAATAATATGGGATTATTTAAAAATAGACCAAACCAAAATGCTTGTACTAAATAAATAAATAATATTGATGGACATTTCACCCACGACGACACCAAACTAATGTGTAAGCAGTAATGTGCAAACATTGCTGTGTTCCGGTTTGTAGGGCAATGTTTCCAGTGAAATTACAGGGCTTAGAGATATAACATCTTAGATCTCTGGGTTACGAACGCAGTGCAGTGCTAGGTAATGATTTGTACTCGTCATGTTCCAATAGCTGCGTGTCACAGTGCTGTTATGTGGCAGGCATGTTGCTTACCATCAGGCAAATGTACTCCTCGTCTCGTCACTCTTTATTTAAAAAAAAACTAAGTATAACATTATGGGAGCCAGATAGCTGATATAATACTCATATATTTTTAAATCTAACTAAACTTTCAATTGTTTTATCATGTGCCCTAATTTTAATGATAATTTTGTAGAACAACGTGTAAAGCGCTGGACCCATTGAAACTGAGTTTGCATGTAGGGTCTCTGACCGCATGGTTAATGTCTGCTCAAAATGAATACCACACGACTCTTCTATATTTTATCTAACCCTATTTTACGTAGAATTATAAACATTTAAAATTAATTCACATATACAATTTAGCTGTGCTTCACTTTACTATTTGCATGAACTGTATGTTTTTAGATTTTCCAAAACAGCCTAGCTACCAGTCGAGCAATCCATTCAAAGAAACTCAATTTTCTATCCAGACTGACCTGAGAATGTTATGTATTATATAACTTATGTATCGATCTTTTCCAGGCAACCATAGGATGGAATGAGAAATTTGAAAGTTATGTACATATTATGTATAAATGTATAGCCAGGGTGGGTTGCTCTAATGATTACAATCTTGATGTCCTCAAGTCGAGACTAAATCACTTTTTTTGCAAGTAAGCGTGCTTCATTGTATACCGCAGACGGCGATCACGTGTAAACTTATGATAGTTAAGAACAAAGTGATTGGATAATTCTAAATGTGCTTATTCTAATTCTTATAATAGTCGGTTAAAAACCGACTATTATTCGTACGAAAGTTACGGTTACAAGTTACGGCTGGTCTAGTCGAGAGAACGGCACCAGCCGATCCGGAGACCCCGGGTTCAAACCTCACACACACGGCTATCTTTTCGAAGTCATGTGCGTAATGCCGCTAACTTAAAAAGGTGAAGGAAAACATCGTGAGGAAACTGACATGTACCTAGAATCTTTCGAAGTCATGTGTCATCCACCAACCCGCACTGGGCCAGCGTGGTGGATTATGGCCTTAACTCTCTCCTTGCGAGAGAAGACCCCGAGTCCCAGCAGTGGGAACGTTTAGTGGGCTGTTGATGATTGATGATGATTCTTACAAAAAATATACCTAAATTAATATTTATAGTTTGAACAGTACCTCCCTACAATATACCTACATAAAATTAGGTACCTATTTCACTACACTATTACGTAGTGTCTACATTTTAATTTTTCGCGATTTGTTTTTTTTACACGTTGTATTCAGTGTGATGAAATATGTATATTTTCAGACAAACTGTTTTTTTATTAATTTTCTGGGATTAATTTAAAACATCAGCTAATGTTTTACTCTATATGAAGAATGAGATTAACTTAAAAGATTTTCTGATGTTAACAAAACGTTGGGCCCATTGAATTTGCTAGAGACATGTTCCCAGAAGCTCAGATCGTATCTTGATATTTTTATGAAGTTAGCAATTAAAATAGATAGACAAGAAACTCAGTATATTTATAGTTCTAGAGTCGTAAAGCGTAACGTTACGGTAAAAATAACTGAAAATGCATTTGGTATGTATGTTAATAATCGTGAGTCCCTGGGTCTATGATGAGAGGAAGCAGCTTTTTCATACAATCATTATATCTACAAGAATAAGAAAGTTAATCAAGTATGTGGATTATTAGTAGGTACTTAATAAAACACAGTTAGTTACAAGCTTTCTTTGATAAGGTTTCTCAATAACGGACAATTTTTGTCTAGTATTTATGCCAGAAATACCGACTTGGGGCCCATAGCAAGTCTAAACATTATTATTTTGCTTTTATACCGATTTTAATATTTACCCCCTAATTGCAAACAAGGTACCGAAAAGAAATCACTTACGTAGGGTTCCCGGCGTCGTCCAAAGCCCAGTTTGATACGACAGGAATGTAGGTAGGGATCAAATGGGAATGTGGGAAGAACCAAACCAGGCGATATCGAGGCGACCTCCCGAATTCCCGTTCCAGCAGAAGCAACGGTCCGGCGTTGTAGAAAAGGGCCAATCCAGTAGCCACTTCACAAATAATATTCCAGCACTAATCCAGTAGTAATTAACACAGTTCACGCCAATAGTCTATTCCCGTAGCACTATAACACTTTTATCCAGAAAAGCAAACCAGGTTAGCAAAAAAAAACAAGGAGTGGCTCGAACGTACCGGCGAAACGAGACAACGTCACTTGACAGCCGGCTGTCAACATAGATCCGCTATGATTTTTCGCGGCCGATATAATGTTGCCCGATTATACGGAACAATTTTAATTTCTTTTTTTTTTCTTTTTTTAAATATAAAGTGACGAGACGAGCAGGTCATGTGCCTGATGGTAAGCAACATGCCTGCCACATAACAACACAGTGACACGCAGCTATTGGAACAAGAAGATTCCAAATCATTACCTAGCACAAAAATTAAGATGTTTACAGGTTTTATGAAAACAAATGTATTGAAACAAAATTCCCGTATTTACAGTCTTTAATAATACGATTCTCGTAGATGGATTATTTAATTTTAATCTTTACATTCAGAAATTACTCAGTTAATTAATCAATAAATTAATTCAGAAATGAATATGAATCGTCACGTCCGTCGTCTCCTTCATTATCCATCAAAGGACGTATGTATTAATTATTATTTATCGACACATTCCAATTTACGGACATTGAGCACAGTTGAAAACAAGCTTTCTTAGGTGAAACTTTTTTAACAACGGAACATTTGAAAGCTTTAAAAATTAAGGTTTCATAGGTATACTATTTTCTACAAAAACATGGAAACGAAATTTACGGACAATCTTTGTAATTTCTTTATGGTACAAGTATTAGTTTTACATTTACCAACATTTTGTAGGTATCGAGCTTAATTAAACGAATATGAATCATCGTCACCTCTATTGTCCATCGAATGATGCACCTCTTATATTTCCACACATCATAATTCGCAGACATTGTAAGAAAACACGTTAAAAAATAACCTTTGCGTGGTTGTAAGGACACAGACGCTGCTTTTTTGGTCAGGTACCTGAAGAAAGCAACCTTGAGAACCAGTTTAACGAGCTATACGTTGTGAATATTATGATGAAAATACGATTGAGGTAATCAGAATTTGCTACTTTTATTTAATTTTATTGGTATTAAATTTGAACCTATTTTGTAAACATAAAGCCGGAATTAACCACGATCTAAATTATTATTTAATTACCTCGGCATTTTGGCAGCGTTGCAATGATTTCAATTTTTAATTTTCTTTTACTGCGTGAAAAATCATATTATACCATTTTTAAAACCATCAAAAAGTCAATGAAAGACAAGAGATGTTCTGAATGTTGTGATGTTTAGAGGTAAGTTTAATTTGAGAGAAATCGTGATAAATTTTTGTTTCGCGTAACTTTCTGTTTTTTTTAGCTTTGTTGTTGGTTTTACTATGAGAGTTGACGTGTCTAGTAACCATTGTATCCTATGCAATAAATGGCATTTATTATGATTTGGTGCCTGGATAAATAAATTGTAGTTGTAATAAGTAGATGAAATCAACACATTTATTTGGCAACAATTTAGAGTCTAAAATCGACAATAAACTTGAGAACTTTGATCAATAATTATGCTATTATTTTTGTAATTATCATAACTTGGAATTTTCAAATAAGTAAAAAATGCTCTAGCATTACTTTAACACAAATCATGTCTACCGTAATAAAATATCCATTATAAACCTTTTATCTCACAAACTTTTTTTTCTTAATAGTTGCATAAAAAAAAATTCAGTGATTGAAAAAAAATCTACATACAATTGAAAAATATCATACAAACGATTCTTATCACTAAATATGTAGGAGACGCTTTAAGTCCAGCTGCCAAGAATTTGGTTTTTGTGATGGTAGAACTTTTTGCAGATTCCACCTGGGTGACGAGCGTAGGCAGTGACTTAGGCTGGTTATAGTGTTCCATCGACTATCGTCTCCGATGTTCCGTCCTGACAATAACGTATTAACTGACCGGCAGTTTGTAACATTGACACGTAACACGAAATGGATGCGTTTACCAATAGGTATGCGTTTACGATCGGTCGATCACAGTAACCGGCCTTAGACCCTTATAAATAGATGCATGTTACTGTGATGTTATGCTCGATATCCACGAGGCTAGTTTTTCAAGCTAGGATAACAAGCTAGTGTTAGTAAGCTAGCAAGTACTTCTAGCTTCGTTTAGACAAAACTAGCGTTGCGTAGCGTTGTCCATACAAAGCTAGAAGTACTAGCTTGCTATTTGCTATCCTAGTTTGAAAAACTAGCCTCGTGTATCTCGGGCATTATGAGCAAGTGCATATCCTTACCATCAGGCGCATGTCTTGTTCGTCCGTCAATTCAATAAATAAATAAATATTGGTGGACACACAACACTATCTGACCCCAAGCTAAGCAAAGCTTGTAGGCTTGTACTATCTATGGAAGTCATATAGCTGATATAATAGCTAGTACCTGGGTCACCGAGCTTTGCTCGGTTTAAATACTAAAAATACCTAGATACTCTTAGATTTTCTTTAAAAAAAAACTTGAAAAAAAAAGAGAAGCCGTCTGGATTCGAACCCGCAGCCCGACTTCCCGTCTGAGCCAATTATGCTGTCACGTCACGCGGCGAAATTTACCTTAGCATTCTAATGTCTAATGTGATAGTTTTTCGTTGTCTAAAAACGCGCATAATATGCATTTTTTTAAAATGAAACCTAGTTAGATCGATTTATCGTCCCCCAAACCCCTGCATACACAATTTCATGAAAATCGTTCGAGCCGTTTCCGAGATTCAGATTCTATATATATATACATATTTATATAGGTACAAGAATTGCTCGTTTAAAGGTATATGAATATATTTTTATATACCTAGAAGTACCTACTTATTATACATAGAAAGTGGTATTTGTAAAATGTAAATTTTTTTTCAATTCTTCTAACTCTACAAAAACTGTGTTACAAACAGTTTGAAATAGTTGATAGAGAGTGAGAAAGTATCTTGTATATAAAAAAAAACTTATTTGCAACATTCCGCTAACACGAGCAACAAACAAAAGGTGTTATTACCGTACTTCACTTAATCTGAGGACCTAAAAACAGAGCTTCCTGTACAGAAACGTATAAAAACCGCTAACAATGCTCATGCAAAACTAAGTAAGTACGTACACGGAACCTCATCAATCTACGTCGCGCGTTGTAGGCTGGAGTTCTCACACTATGCGAATCAGATACCTTCCTATAATCATGCCCGTCTATTCGATGAATAAGCGTATTCAGTATTTTAGTAATATTACTTACGTTTTATTTTTCAGATACTCTTTTTTTTAGAGTTTTCAAACTATTAGGTATAGGTTTATACTTGACCGCCATCTCACTTGGATGTTAAGCGACGCTGCGTTCTACAATAGACTACAATGTTAGTAACAAAAAAATGAATTAACTCGTTGTTCAAATATATTAAACACGTATTTTTTATTTTGTTTCACAAACAAAAAGTGACGAAGATACATTTTTTTTTTTTATAGCATAGAGTGACGTGACGAGCAGATCATGTGCCTGATGGTAAGCAACATGCCTGCCACATAACAGCACAGTAACACGCAGCTATTGGAACATGATAGTCCAAATCATCACCTAGCACTGCACTGCGCTCGTCACCCAGAGATCTAAGATATTATGTCTCTAAGCCCTGTAATTTCTCTGGAATCATTGCCCTTCAAACCGGAACACAGTAATGTCTGCACATTACTGCTTGGCGGCAGAATATTTGGCAAAGGTGTGGTACTTCCCCAGGCGGACTCTGCTAAGAGTCCTACCACTACTAAACATTGCTTAGAAGTTTCGCATGACGTAACTTCTGGGTACGATTTTTACCCACGAGTGACGTCACGACCACTCTGGAAGTTTGAGAATCTATACCCTTGTCGGTTTTTAATAATTTAATAAATCAAAAAATACGTGTCCCATATTTTTCCATGATCTAGCTGACGGACTCATTAGAATGGTGTATGTTTGACCCAGTCCGATGCCCGATTGAGCGTGTGTAGGTACGAGTACATAGAAGAAACAAAAGAATTACGACGGGCAGAAGATAAATCCTCCAAATTAATTAATCTTATATCTCTGGGTGATGACCACAGTCCAGTGCACGTAATGATTTGGGCTCATCAATAACAGATGCGTGTCACTCTGCTCTTTCTTGCAAAGCCTGTTCCTTACCATCAAGCGCGTGTTTTGGTCGTCCCATCATATATTAAAAAACAATGGCTCTAGGCGTGCCATCAGAACTGAAAACTTAAACAATTATTACGTACCTATATACAAAATATATGAACACATTAAAAGAACCCCAGGGTTTGAACCCGTGCAGCTCCCGTTCTCGTTATTTCTTATTGATAAAAAGGTTACGTGCTGAAATCCTATGTGATATTTGTACTATAATATAACTGTGTTCCAAATCTCAACCTGATCCCATTCAGACGTTCCGACGTGATTGAGAAACAGACATCTAAATCTTGACATTTATAATATTAGTAGAATTAAAAGGGTTTATGTACAGCGCTGCCGATAATGGTTATAGTGTCAGGAGTTAAAAAATCCGAACTTACATAAAAATATTTCACATCAAAAGTAAAATCTAAATAAACTCTTCATTTACATGTTGTTTTTTTTAATAAAGAGTGACCAGACGAGCAAGCCCTGCGCCTGATGGTAAGCAACATGCCTGCCACATAACAGCACAGTGACACGCAGCTATTGGAACATGAAGAGCCAAAATCATTACCTAGCACCGCACTGCGCTCGCCACCCAGAGATCTAAGTTGTTATACCTCTAAGCCCTGTATTTTCTCTGGAAACATTGCCCTTCAAACCGGAACACAGTAATGTTTGCACATTACTGCTTGGCGGTAGAATAATTGACAAAGGTGTGGTACTTCCCCAGGCGGACTCTGCTAAGAGTCCTACCACTACAAACTGAAAAACAGTGAATAATGTATGTATAAAAAATAATCCAAAACGTAAAGGATAGTTGAAAAGTTGAAATTGTACATTATGGTATAACATCGCTCCATACGAGAGTAATAGACCCATCTGTTTTACAGCTACTAACTGTGATCGCATTGGCTAGTCATCGGCATTAGCCAATTCATGTCACCCGTTATACGCGACAGTAATGTCACACCATCCATAAAGTCCAGTAGAAAGCTTTGTTTCAAAACCACTTTATAGTAGAAAGCTTAATAAAATAACTGAAAGTCTTCCTCAGTAAATGTATGGGTTTGTTCTGAGCTCCCTGTGTTTTATATCTTCTTTTGTAATGACCTTAAAATGTGTTTTTTTAGGTTTTTTAACATCAGAAACGTCGAAAATTTTTACACCACCTTAATTTCACACATCTTTTTAGTCGCAGTATTGAGTAAATGTGTCAAATATAGAAATGAATATTCTTGAAATTACGTATAGAGTTACATACATCTACTAATATGCGTAAATTATTAAAACTGAGTGTTTGGAATGACTTTGGATTGCACGACGGTGTGGCGAGGGAGAAAAAGCTATAGCAATTAAAGATTTTTTTGAAACATTTTTTTAAGTATTAATAGATTCACCAAGTGAACTGAACATGTTTGAATATAATTTTATGCACGTTTTTTTTTCAATGATATTTTGATATCCTAAGAAGCTAAATATCATGGACATTACTGGCTGCAATTGCTAGTTTGCACCGAGTCTAAGTTTTAGTTTTTCCAAAGTTCAAATTGTGAAAATCATTTGTCTTGAGCAAAGAAGACGCCATATATAAATGAAATAAACATTATATTATGAATAAATGATACAATTATTTTCTGCGTGCCAGTCAAAATTATATAACAGAATTTTAATTTCATCTAAATCATTATTCTTTATTGACCACAAAAATCGCAAGTGAACATTTTAAAGTCAATTTATGAACATTTATAACAATTGTGTAAATAAATACAGATGTCTATTATTTGCCCACTACGGAAATTACAACTATTATATCTATTTTGTTTTCTCATATTATTTAAATCCACGCTTTTACTCGAGCATAAATTATTCTTAATTTGCTTATCTTGTTCCTACAGTCCTTATGTGCTCAAACTACTTAACTCTAAGTTTATGTAAGTTAGAGTTAAGTAGATGTACAGTTGTGAAGGCAAAACATGTGTAAATAAGGCGTTGCATACAAATGGAAGCCTGATTATTCACATCCCATTATACAAAGTGTCCTTTACATTCCGACTCTTTTCTTGGACTCGGTGTGAAATAAATCTTTGTTTATGGCGAGGAAAAGCATAAAACAACGTACAAGTTTATTATAAACACAACTTTTTTGTTCGAGTTTTAAATGAACAATACTAATAGCTACCTCATTTTTACATCGCTAAAACACTGTATTTTTTATCTCACTTTGTAGGTAGTGTATTTTGTTCGCTGGCATTTATGTCATAATTCTTTTTTTAATGCTCTTAAAGTGCTTGTTTTTAATACTTCCACCAGATAGGACATCATAATTTGTTAAGTAACATAGGTTTATTATATCATCTTTGACAAATAAAGCTTTTTGGCTGTTAAAAATAAATTACCTATACATATTCTTGAATTTAATTAATTTATCCATTAAAATTTCACCACTATACAAAGTTTGAGTTACACAAGACGCCCATAAGTAGGTAGATACATATAGGTACTTAGAATTGTTAACTTATTTTTATTTATAGAATACGCACAGTATATTAGATCTTGCATCCAAGTTTTCCTTACGTGAGCCAAAAAAACTTACGAATTTGTAAGTCAATGTGATATCAAATTTTCAAACGATTATGTCGTCAAGAAAACTAAGACAAAATTTGCGGCTAAGCTAAATTTCGGAATACAGAACATTTTTTATTTATATACAAATCTCGATAACACACATCTATAGATAAATCTTTTACACGCAGCATTGAGATTGAAGTACACCCAAGATTCCTATAAGCCGATATGCATAAGAGCCATTTAATCAGGATCTGTACGTTTCGCCGCGCTCCATGGCTCGATTCTAATCGCCGCAGTGGGTGGCTCAAGCCTCATCGACACCCAATAACAATCTACCCACAGAGCTGACGTTCGAGTTCCGTAATCAACGTCTGTAAACATTAGAACAGATATGTTAAATGGTAAGACGACATTCATATTTTTTTAGAGTTATTGATTGTGTCCAATCTTTTGAAGCAGTGTTTTAAGGCTTATATTTCGACAATCACCACGCTAAGGTCAATTAATGATAATAACAAATTAAAAAAAAACGACTAAAACGCCATGTTTTTTTTTTCAAAAACATAATAGCAAAGTATAAAATAACAAAAAATAATACCTATAAGTTTAGTTTAAAATTTATTTAAAACATTTGAGAAATAAATTATTATTGACGAATGATTAAAATTTTCAACAACGATGGGCGCAAAAAAAGGGTCGTGTAAAGAAACGCAAGTAAACATTCAGAATAATAAATATACTATTAAAATTATATTAAACCTTCAGACTAACATAGATAAGCGTGACTAGGATGTACTATAAGAACTCTATGTGGACTGAAAATGTTGGTCACAAAAAATATGCTGAAAACAAAACTAAAACATTAAAATTTCTGATGAATCAACCTCCCTGTGTTTTGGAACCAGTTTGCCTCAGAGATGAGATGTAATTAAAGAATTAGCATAAATTCCACGGTTTATGCAGTTCTGTTTACCTACATACTGGCTCGGAAGGTTGCCGTAAAGTATGATGTTTACTATGGTGGTTTAATGCTTTAAAATAGATATGACGATAGACGATCTGCCAGCCGAGGCCTGCCTAGGTACGAGTATATTTAAATACCACATAGTGTGCAAACTACTTGTAAGATGAATGTTTATAATACTAGCTGCGGTCCGCAGTGTAACCTGCAGCTAAACTAAACTTTATGGTGTGGATTTTACCGCCTGGGTAAAATTTTAACTTATTGGTAGGACTCTTTGCAGAATGTGTACCATACTTTTACCAATTATTCTACCGCCAAGAAGTAATGTGCAAACATCACTGTTTTTCGGTTTGAAGGGAAATCTTTCCAGAAAAATTACAGAGCATAGAGATAAATCATCTTGTATATCTGGGTGACGAGCGTAGTGCAGTGAAATGCTTGTTTACTTGAGTTTCCGACTTATTTGAAAAGTTTTTCTACGACATAAAGGCATAAAATAATATTAAAATCAGTCAGCCTACTGGCACCCTTGCCAATGAACAGTCCCCACCCACGGACTATTTTGTTATAATAGAATACCTCACATAATAATACATCAGCGGACCAATTTAAACAGCCACCCACACAGCCACAACCTCCGTCTTATTGTTCTTATAACTCAGTAATTTTAATTTGCCACCTTTTGTTATCTGTTTTAATGCTGCGTGAAATCAAAATTCGTTTATCATAAACACGATATCACCACACGCTAAACTTTTGAACGTATAAAATTTAACTAATGCAATTGGTGAAGTTGGAGGCAGCCTCAACTGACTACGGTGAAGAGTCGAGCTACATTCTATTTCATCAAAATTAACACCGTTACTGAGGAAAATAAAATCACTAGTAACACCCCGCGGTTTTAACCACACTGTTGGCGTTCCTGTTATTTTCCCGGGTTAAACATTCTAGGCTACAAATGTGCTATTCCAGGCCATGCATATTACATTATAAGCTATGTTCCAAATTTCAACCCGTTCTGTTCAGACGTTCCGATGATGATTGAGCTACAAACATCCAACTTTCATCTTTCTAATGTTAGTAAGATATCCTGCCAATACTGTTTGTATAATATTGTATTAGTTTACATTTAATATTGTGTTTTGCTGATAGATTGTGAACGTATTCCTAATTATATGTACATCCATGATGGTCTAAGGCCTAGAACGTGATTACATAGTCGTGATGTCATAGTTTCGAATAATTTAACGCGTGCACTCCTGACTATTTTCAAAGTGCAAGTTTATTGTCACCATTGGATATAACGGTGAAACACTACATCGTAAACTTGACCACCATCTCGCTTGATGCCTCGCGATTGCGGCTCGTAACTGCGCACGCTAATCTAGAAGAGACTAGACGTAGACACCCAGATTTTACCCATCAGGAGAAATCTACCTAGGCGACACATTCCAAAATTTAGGTGAAAATAACAAAAGTGGAGACAAATCTTCACCTTCAAACCTACATATTATCGATAACAATATGTTGTTCTCCATCCTCAAATTGCTTAGAAGAGATCTCTCTTAGAGATAAGGTTGTCATACACAAGAAAGAATGTGTTTTTTTGTTTATAAATTTTTCTGTTGTAGACAACAAAGAGTACCTGTATAATTTTTAAATACGTACTGTGATACCCACAGACTAGGTAGAGAGATACTCTGTGATACCTATTATGCGACTCAAAAGATGCAAGAAACATAGTTTATAACAAGTGAATAATATTCAAACGTTGTTTTCCTCATCAATAAATAAATAGACAAGGCAGGCAGGTAATCACAGTTTTCCCAACGCAGTGACTTAAGACGTCCTCCTAAAATCTCCCTCCTTGAATCTCAAGAGGATTACGAGAGGGATTTAAGTCTCTCCTCTCATTTATTGCTCTGTATTTCTTTCCCAATTCCTATATTACCTAAAAGTGTTTACGCTGCGATTTTCGCCCCTTGAATTGATCATTTGCGTTGAAAAATTGTTGTTGCGAGGATCGTAATTCACAAGTACGCTTCAGCAAATTGTTAGTTACTTATTTTTTAGTTAAATTGAAATATCTTATAGTTACGTAACTTCACGTTTATTCTTCCATATTAATTTAGTAATTTAATATCTATACTATAATTACATTGTTTTTATTTTTATAGATTATAAGTTTTGCTGGACTACCATTTCATCGCATGAAAACATCGATTTCCGATAGGGGCGCGCTTACCAAGAAGAGACAGACTCAGTCTAGACACCCATACTCATCCTTCAGAAATTATTTACTTGAAAGTGTAGAAACTATTATTGTTATCTGTCTTTGGAACATCAACCATGAAAAGATATCACTTTTTTATTTACTTTTTTTGGTCTAGAATAATTAATATTTTGTAAAGAAAGAATTGTTGTAGAAGGAATTATTTATTGCAAACGTTTTACTTTTGATAATATTGTCCATAGAAAATTAGTTGCTGGTTTGAAATATATTGGAATGTTGAATTCTAAAATATTTAATTTATCAAAACAAAAGAAATAGTACACTTACCACTGACTTACGAAAAAAATACAATAATAACGCAAAGGTACAAACGCATTAACTTGCCGATGAGCCTTAAACTAAGTTTAAGCTTGTACATGTACCTACCTTGCGACTCGTGTATTTGCTATAGACCTCGTGAAATATGGTCTTTTGATTTTTACTTAGTTTAGACGAATTTTCCAGTAAAGTGACGTACATGTACCCATATTGTAGATATATTTAAATTACTTTAAATCATGCAACAACCTTCAGTGTCTTGTAACGGTTGATAATGCGAAACACAAGTAGTTGATTTTAACCAATCTATCTTGCATATATGAAACGAGTACTATTAAGAATTGTTACGATTTAGCTACAACTTCTTATAAAACGACATCAATCATAAGCTATGACACTCGCCATCAATCTGCGCTTTAAATTGGAGAGGTTCCATCTTCCATCGACACTGTATAGTGCTTTCTATTTGACGAGTAGCTACTAGTGCGCGTTTACGATATTATGTGCCTACAACTACCTACATATCTAATTCACAAAATGTTAGGTGAGATGACGACAAACGCATTCACATGTATCTGGTTTGATAGATTTATGTTCTCTTCTAGGTGACAACGATGAGCTGTGCCAAAGAATCCAAAGTGCTACATAGAAGACTGTCAATCTACCTAATGCGTTTGTGACGAATTCAACATGGAAGGAGTGAGGGTGACCCACCAGGGGGTGAGAGCCCATTCGGCCGAAGGGTCTGCGGGCCGAATCACGCAAGCGGGCCTGGCGGCAAGAAGCACCGAAGGAACCGCAGCCAAAGGCATGGCTATCAAGGGACACGAAGACCTGTGGGTTGAAATACAAGCCAATACGTTTCGGAACTGGGTGAATGAAACTTTGAAGCCCGTTAACATAAAAGTGAGTTTTTTTTATTTGACGTTCCATTTTACGATATAGGTATGTATGTGCATGTTGTGTATGATTTTTTAATGAATTGTATTATATAATCTGTATCTTGGAAATGGTTTCAACGATTTTCACGTAATTTAGCATAGAGTTTTGGGAGCGATAAATCTATCTATCTATATAATAATAGTATCATTTTTGTTAAATGTCGTCATGGTCGTCGTCATAATATTCATTGCTCAGTCGCAGGCGATTAAATGAGTGTTGAATCACAAGTAGATACCAATTGCATACAGGAAAAAAATATAATTCATATTTTGTCATTATATATGAAGATATAACTAACAGGTTGATTTTATATCTTCGAATGAAACGACTTATACTCTTGTGGTCAAACTTAATTGAGAAATTAGTGTAATAATATATTAAATTGATCCATATTTTATGTAGCACAAGAGAGTTTTTAACCTAAGAGTTATTTAAAGAAAAATTCACAATTCATTTTGTACGGTTACTAGAGTTTATCCGGTGATAAACTCTAGTGCATAGATTTCAATCATTACTTCACCACCAGAGAGGTTCTTGTAAGAACTAATTTACTTACGTCAAACCAGAGAATTGCCTTTGGATATCACGGAATGCTATTTCGCCCCCATACACGCTATAACAATGTAATGGCACTAAATACTTATTACAGTCGTAACATTCCGTCACCTGAAATGTACGTGACTAGAGAAATTGTAAAACGGGACATTACTTTTCATATGCCACAGAGCTATTTAATGTTTCCATTTCCGACTTGGTGTCTTGGACGAGATTTAATTCAAAGTTTTGCTTTAAGCTGCCGTTATTTTACGTTGTAAAGGCAAATAAATCCACCGTTTTCTACAAAACTATTTTAATCAGTTTTCCAGTTTAATATTTTTTTGAAGTGAAAACTTCTTTAGGCGCGCCTCGACAGATTTTTCGTGGGCTGTGAATTGATTTCATTCGTCACGCTCGGGTATGATAAGAAAGCTTCGGGTAAACTCGGGACCATGGTTATTGGCCATCTAGAAATACGTCAGCCAATTGGAAATGCTGAAAGGGCGTGGACAGGCCATCATGGCATGGCCATCTAGAAACGCATCAGCCCATGGGAAATGCTGACGCATTTCTAGATGGCCATGCCAAGATGGCGAGGCCACGCCCTCCGGTTACACCCGTTTCCAAAGTAAGCTATCAAATTCTGAGTTATAAGTTTTCACTTCTATCGGCACTATGTCTGCCAATTAATTAATTTTTTGGTAAACGTCTTTAAATAAATAAACCTGTACGCTAAAAAGTCAATCTTTAGTTCTGTCGCTACTAAGAATATTTACACATATGTATGTATATACGCTTACATAATATAAATAATAAGTATTGAAGCTTATTCTGAGGTGGCTTAATAATATTAATAGTCGGCGGCTGAACAACTACTAACTTCATTGAAATAAATAGTAACCTATGTGCTAAACCAGGTAATGTGTTTCGTTTGATTCAAATCCGTTCAACCATTACAAAGAAAAGTGGAAACAAATCCACATTAATAAATACAAAACTTTTTACCTATGCAATACAACAGTGTAATAATAGTGACATTTTGTGGATATGGATGAAAGTATAGATGATTCTAACCTTTTCACTTAAAACTACAGAATAACGCTGTTTAAAATTTGGTACAGAGATAGATCTCTTAGCAGAGTCCGCCTGGAGAAGTACCACACCTTTGCCAGTTATTCTACCGCCAAGCAGTAATGTCCAAACATTACCGTGTTCCGGTTTGAAGGGCAATATTTCCAGAGAAATTACAGGGCTTAGAGATACAACATCTTAGATCTCTGGGTGACGAGCGCAGTGCAGTGCTAGGTAATGATTTGGACTCTTCATGTTTCAATAGCTGCATGTCACTGTGCTGTTATGTGGCAAGCATGTTGCTTACCATCAGGTACATACATGACTTGCTCGTCTCGTCACTCTTTATTTAAAAAAATAATAATTGTAGTCTAGGATAATACATAGGCTACTTTTTTACGAGTGGAAGCTTAGGAAGCTGGAACAATGGGGGTAAACTGCGGAGAGCAACTTTACTAGTCTGCCATATTGCTGCATTTTTCACTGCAGCCATTGCAGTAAAAAGTGGAAACGACAGTTAAGTTTTTACTGTAGATTATGCTTTCAGAATGAACCAAATCTATCTGTTTTTACTTAATAGGTGGTAGATTTGGTTGAAGATCTTCGGGATGGCACGATCCTTTGCGCGTTGGTAGAGGCGCTGCAAGGACGAAGGCTCAAAGGCTGGAGTTCTAACCCCACCAACCAGCACCATAAGCTGGAGAACGTTACCACCGCGCTGCAAGCCATCGAAGATGACGGGGTTAAACTCGTTAATATTGGTAAGTTAATCAAAGTTAATTAATTGTTCCAAATTTCCATCAAAAATCGGTTTGAACTCAATCTAGTACAAGTAGTTTTTTTTTTAGTTTAGTGGTTTTTTAGTACGTCATTAAATACACTATTATTAAAACATCGATCAAAGTTAGAACGAACTACAACAACTTATGTAAGTATTAAGTTACTTGCTGCTACGGAACCCTTCATGGGCGAGTCCGACTCGTACTTGGACGCTTTTGTATTACTGAAAAATACAACTTTATGATGACTGAGTATTTTTAAAACATTTTTTTTTCTTTGAATGAATATCTTGCTATAGGTACTACTTAATAGACTTTTTTTTAACGTTGCACCTAATAAATGATAGTCACGAGTATTTTTTAATAAAAAGCACATGACACCATCATATATAACACTATCAAAACTGAATAAAATCGAATATCTTACTTAACGATCGTTTGCTCCTTGTTATTGTTTGTGTGATTGATCGTTTTGGTATAAACATTTAAACATGTACTGTAAATGTTATTCAACTAAAAAAAAAACTACACGAGGTGTTCCAATCAGAGTCAAAGTTAAAAATAAGCTCTTTTTTTTTCAGGTAACACGGACATCGTCAACGGAAATCTAAAGCTAATATTAGGATTAATTTGGTCCCTCATCGTCCGATACCAGATCGGCAAAAGCAAATTCCCACCAAGGTAAAATTTACTTTAGAACTGTATTTGAAGTAACTTATAAAGATTGCATTAGATTTATTAGTCACTTGGTATTGTATAAATATAAGTAATAAGTATGCACACAATTTTAATTGTTTGAAATGTCAAATTCCTAGATTTTTTAAAATTGCATTTATTGTTTTCGTTTACGTGTTCAATAGCTGTGGTGCCAACAACGTCAGATTCACAATCGTGAGATCGTAGGTTCAATTCCCGCTTCTGAGTGCAAATGTACAGTTGGTAATCACCACTGGTTTTAACGGTGAACAAAAAAACATTACCAAGAAACCAGCATATTCAAATAAAGACATATTTTGAGGAAATGTACGTATGCCAACTCGCTGTTGGCCAGCGTCGTGGGTTATGGCCTTAATTTTCTCCTTGTTATAAAAAAAACCCCAGAGTTCCAGCTGTGGGAACATTATGTCGGTGGTTCATGCTGTTTACATGTTTGTTATTAACTTCAGTCAACATTGAACAGCTTATGAGCTAATTAATTAAGTATTCTCTGAGGAAGTATAGCATCTAGTGTTTTTTTTTCAATTATTTACCTAATGCGTTTCATTAGCTAACATGCCGTGAAGCGTGCATGATTTATGAAAATAAATTACTCGGTTGCTTAATTGGATTAAAATTCACTTATTGTTGTGTCTATCTCAAAATAAAACCCACATAAAGCAATCAATGTGAACTATTAGAACTGAAATAATAATTTATCGCGGTAAATCACGGTATCAGGAACTACGCGGCTAAAACCGCGGCGAGTTTCAAGTAAAATATGAAACCGTAATTGCCACAAGAATAACATTTTAATATCAGTGAAATGCTCCAGTACTACCCGACTGCTTGTATCTAAATGGACAGTCGTGCTTTAACAAGTTACGATACCGCCAGCAATTAGGCCAGAAACAATTGTTATTTTTATTTAATTCATATAAATTATCTTTTGAGTTTTCACTTACGAATAAAAAATGCTAAAAGGCATCATGACGCAAGCGTCTGTCTACCTACATAATATTGTAGAGCCTTGGATTTGTAGTCTAACTGTATCTAAACAGCTGAAAACGTTTGTTTGGTGTAAGATTACAATTAGCAACATAGTTGCGCAGGCGACGGCTATCTGGCGCGTTTAGGGTCAGTGATTGGGCAATAAAAAATATTGGCGATGCGTGTAGGCTCCGTTGTTCCATCTATAAATGTATTTGATCGATTAATTAAAATACTAGACACTATTGGTATCCCACACATGTCTTGTGGAATGTTTTATATTGATTGTTAAGCTTATGTTGAGGATTTTGGGTGATATTGCCTAAACTATTGCTTTAATTTCGTTATGTTAATATTATAATGTGGTACAGGTTTTGTAAATGTGTATGTTTGTTTCGCACGTATCTATATCTGGAATGACTGAACAGATTTGAATGAAATTGAACTTGTGAGTACTAACATTATCAGAAGGTAGGTCACATAGGTAAGCAGGCTACTTTTAATTCCACGTAATGTAAACCTACCGGTTACATCCGCGTGGCGCAATTAGTAAAATGATATAGACGATGGGTGTTAAGGTTAGTCTTTATATGGAAAAGTTAGTAGCAATTTTATTTGTATTATTATTATTGGACAAGATTATAAATTCTTAAGTTTAAAAGATATTAGACCTCATATTTCAACCTCTAAAAATTAACTAACCAACTCTATGAGACTATTTGCAAAAAAATATATACTCTGGAAAGAGCTACAAATAATGAGGCTTGAGACAATTTGAAAGTGTAGATAACTAGAGATGATTTTTTTCTAGTAGCGAAAATAATACTAGATCGTTGAGTTGAGAAAGCGTGTCACAGATCTGTGACTTATGCCCGAATACGTAGAATGATGGTTTTTCTTACGATGCATAGAAAATTGATGTTTTCTTACACCATTGAATGTTTTTACTTAGGTATTCTTAATAATATCATGGCGATTTGTCCAAGTAGATAAAGTTCTGCATCTGGATTCATAGCGCAGACGGAATAATTCCAACACAAAATCGATTACTCTCAATCATATCAATTCAGGATGACAAATTCAAAGAGTTTTTTACTGTATGGGAATTATTTCAACTGAGTTGTAGAGTGCAGATCAAATTCATATCAATCGCAATTTTTTGATTGTATAAAAACAAGTTCAAATGTTTTCAGTAACGTTTTCAATTCACGTTTTTATGTTAGCAACACGCCCGCCCATAATACCCCGTTTACATGATTCCAGTCCAGCGACCGAATCCAGCGCTGGATTGCTTACTGGAATAATGGAAACCGGCACTGGAATGCATCAATCCAGTGCCAATGCATTCCAGTGCCGGTTTCCATTATTCCAGTATGCAATCCAGCGCTGGATTCGGTCGCTGGACTGGAATAATGTAAACGGGGTATAACATCACGGAACGATTTCAAATCACTGCATGGCACTCCTCGGCTAAAAACATGTTTTACTGGAGACATTGCCCTTCGAACCGAAACACTGTAATATGTGTGCATTGCTGAGGAGCGGTAAAATAAAAAAAAAGTTTGGTACTTCTCTAGGTGGACTACGCAAATGGGCGTACTTCAACAAAAATGTTAACATGATCGAATATCGTTTTTCAGAAAGGTGATGCTGTCATGGCTTCAATCTTCTCTGCCAGAGTGTCGCGTCAACAACTTGACCACTGACTGGAACAGCGGTATTCTACTGTCTGCACTGGTCGATCACTGCAAACCTGGCATCTTCCCGCACTGGAGAGAACTAAGTTAGTAATTATTATTCTTACAAAACAAACTGCACGCTAGGTTTTCCAGTTCATTAATCGCAATTACATATGATCTAGTTGCACATTTGATATGTGTACATATTCGGCGTCAGCTTATACCCAATTTAAATAACATATTTATAGAAAGAATTTCGAAAAAACTTTTCAACATGGTACTTACAAGTTATCTAATAGCTTATCCGATAAAACTTCCCAATATCTTGCCATCATTCTAAAAATTAATTTGTTTCTAAGCGAATTAATGAAAATATTAGTTCTGAAAATTACAAAATCAGCATGTGATATTTAACTCCCTATACGGTGCTGTAGTTAAGCGAGGGGAAACAAGTCACAATCTGTTACATCAAGAGCGAAATTAAGCAGGATCAAACTGCCTCAAAACCTCATTCCCTACTATCTTAGAAGTCAGCATTGATTATGACCAGGGTCTGTGATTATGACAGGGTTCATTACACGGTACAAAGCGTCACGAGAGAGGCGATTACGTACCCTTTGTTACTGCTCTATTAAAACCAACGATTCCATAATGATATATCGTAAACATATTTTCCTATTTTCATAAAGAAAACTATTTGCCGCTCCGTCTAGACAAACAACGGTTCTATGACTTTTTGAATAACAAAGACCTTTGAAGTTTTCGAGTTTCATTCGTGAAAAGTTCAATATAAACGTAGATGCATTCCTAGTTATGTTTTTAATACACTGGTGGTGAGTTATTTGCAAGCGTGTTGCTTGCAAATAACTAACAATCGAGCGTTGTTATTTTGCTTCTGAAAAGAATTCTGATTTATTTCTACATGAGATCGGCTCTTAGCGTGCGGTTATTTAAGAGTTATTACTTGCAGGTATATGCACATGTGCAATCTAGTTATGTTACAAGTTTTATCGTTGCATACATGTAATTACCTATCCATGTGTGTAAGTTTAAGATTCAACTTAAAGATTTAAGATAAATTATTATTTTATCCTGCATGTAGTAAAATTAAATAAAATTGTAAATCGTTTTTTATGATAAATTAAACTGTGGAACATTCTACATGATAGTTCAGTCGGGGCAGACATTGAAATAGAAATAAAGTAGCCAAGTGCGAGTTGGACTCGCCCATGAAGGGTTCCGTTCCAGCAAGTAACATAATATACATACTCGTAGTACACATAGTTCTTGTAGTTCGTTGTAACTTTGATCGAAGTTTTAATAATAGTGTATTTATGACGTACTCAAAAAAAACTACTCATCAGATCGAGTTCAAATTAATTTTCGTTGGTAGTTTTCATGGTAATGTACATCATATATTTTTTTTAGTTTTTTCATTCTCTTACTTTAGAAGTTAGAGGGGGGGGACACACATTTTACCACTTTGGAAGCGTCTCTCGCGCAAGTTATTCAGTGTAGACAAAAATTATATTAGAAACCTCAACATCATTTTTTAAAACCTATCGATAGACAACCCACAAGTGTAGGTTTGATGAAAAAAAATTTTTTGAGCTTCAGTTCTCAGTATGGGGGGCACCCCTAATTTTTGTTTTTTTAAAAAACTTTTGTAAAAATCTTAATGCGGTTTACAGAATACATCTACTTACCAAGTTTCAACAGTGTAGTTCTCATAGTTTCGGAAAAAAGTGGCTGTGACATACGGACGGACAGACAGACAGACAGACAGACATGACGAATCTATAAGGGTTCCGTTTTTACGTTTTACGGAACCCTAAAAAGTCCGGGGTGCGATTTTTTTTTTAAAACGTCGGGGAGGGTTGTTGGAAGTATAAATCTCGATTTTCTAACTAATCCCGGTAGAGTGTTCGCCGCCATCTTGTTTTAAAGTTTTTGTGAAATAACTTGTTAATTTTCTACTTTAGAGCAAAAATGACCGTACCTATTCAAAGTTGTTGGAAATTTAATTTCTCACAAGTTTGATTCATTTCATTTTTACGCTAGGATCAATATTTGCAGAGTTACACTATCAAGTTAATCAAAAAAATCGTAATGGGTGTTATTTTATTTTCTTCAACTGAAAATTAACGAGGTATTTCACAAAAACTTTAAAATAAGATGGCGGCGAACCCTCAACCGGGATTAGTTCGAAAATCGAGATTTATACTTCCAACCACCCTCTTCGACGTTTAAAGAAAAGAAATCGCTCCCCGGATTTTTTTCTATTTCAGGCTAATTTTATGTCTGCCGCGACTGAACTATGATTCTTTTCCGATAGGTAGGTAGGTACAACCGGAGTGTCTAAATGTCAAATCCAGAGTAAACAGATACTTTCTCGGTAAACGTAACATTTCCTAGACCGTGTCAATTTGCAAATTGCAGTCAAACGTATACCAATCTCGTATACACACTTTTTTTTTCAGTTCGGTCACGCAGCCTAATCCATATCTCCTCCAACCCTGCCATAAGGAACTTTGTTAAAAAAACGGCATTACTTGATGTTCTAAAAAAAATTGTTTATTTAGGAATAACAATCCGCAGCTAATATTACTCATCATCTCTTAGACGATGTTTGTAGGTAGTACGCGTTGGGGCTCATTGGCAAACGACGCACTAGTTCGAGAGAAACTTTTAAAACTCTAACACCATGGTTGCCAATTTGTTAATCTTTTATCGTCTCCACTTTAGGGAGTATATATCACCGATAGTTTAGAGATTGTAATCTTACGTAATCTATCGGTAGGCTAGGTTAGTTTGTAATATAACGTCGTTAGATCATAATCTGAAGGTTTTTACAATTTCACATAGATGATCAGGACTTAATTCCACGTAGACTACGTTTTTTTTTGCTGTTTGTAGCTGAAAATGAGGACACCATATTTATCATTTATCATGATATCCGTTATTAACTCCCAAATTAACAGGTTCTGTGCTTTTTTCGGTATATGATAACTAGACCTAATAAAGCGCTGCCTGAGTGGGGATTTCCCGATGGATACAACATTAACAAAGTACATAGGTTTCTTCTAGGTACCCAAGGTTCATCAGAAATCACATCGTTGCTTAACATCAAACACGATAGAGAACAGGACCGTTTACTAAAGTCACGTAGGTTTGTTATGATTAAAGATTTGTAATTGGCCGGCATTCACAGCCTAGGCGTTTGTATTACGAAAGTAGAGTCATTATTCTTAGCCTTTGAAACACCTTTATTTATCTAGAAATCATATTTTCCAGATCGTCACGAAGCAGTGGAGAATTGTCGCCGAGCCATGCGCTTGGCTCACCGAGAATTGGAAGTCCCGATGGTTCTCGAGCCAGAATACTTAGCGTCACCGTGGCTCGACGAGCTCTCTGGGATGACTTACCTCTCTTACTTCATGAAGCCAAATTCGGCTGGGTTCAAGTCTACATTGGATTGGGTCAACTCAAGACTCGAAAGGCCGATTAGTAACTTCACTGTAAGTTCCATTTGACATCCATTAATTTCCTGTCTTTGGTACACTAGAATAAGTTTGAATTTTCTCTGGACCAATTTAATCAGGACTTTCACTGTGGCAGATAGCTGATGTTACAAGCAGTAACTTAGGGTATTTTTATTCTAATTAAAAAAGTGTTATTCACTGGGTATTTCTGGGTGCTCATATTATAGTTAAAAATATGCTTGCCCTTATTAATGTTTTGGTGATTGTTTAATATGTCATTAGTTTTGTGTAAATTGTAGCTAAAAAATACCGTTTTTTAAAAGCAAATCGTTATTGCTACTAACGTACACAGCGTCCATACCAAAAATAACATCCTTCTTGTATAATATAAACAACGAAATTTCTCCAAAACTGGTTAACAAAGTTCGCGCTACCTATTAGGACCACAGCAAAGTTGCAATGCTATCGCATTTAGTAAGACAATGGAAAAATACTCTATAGAAGAAGCGTAGTTCGTCTTTTTCGTCACAAGCCACGAGTAATGGCGCAGCCTTTAACTCCTGAAAGCCAGGCTTTGCGACTAACGCAAAATGGGAATTCATGCCGAATGGCAGGAGGCCGGAATGAATAGGTGGTCATTATGCTTTCTCATTTATTTCCTAACAGCAAAAATACATTAGTGGCTAAACGAAAAAGGTGTCATGTTAACTCGTTGTTTTGTTACTCCCGTTGTAACCGAGGGAACGGAACTTATTCCTCAAATTCAGCTGTTATTTTTAGATGTTTTAATAGCTATCCACTTTATTTACACTATTTACATTGCCATTCACATATGATTTGCAGTATTAAAGTAATCCTGAAGATGTGTAGTATTAAACAAATAAATAAATAAATATTGGTGGACAATCCACACACAACACCATCTGACCCCAAACTAACCAAAGATTGAACTATGGTGGCAAGATAGCTGATATATTACTTATATAGTTGTAAATACATACTTATTAACTTATTATAATAATATATAGAAACACCCAGATACGGTACAAATATTTGAATTCATCACACAAATATTTGCACTGGGTGAGAATCGAACCCACGACCCTCAGCTTCATAGGCAAAGTTACTATCCACTAAGCCACGAGAAAATAAATTGTCAGTTTCTTAAAGGTAAGCGCGCTCATCGTACTAATAGACGGTATCGCCTTAGCATCAGTGAGGTGAAGCGCGAACTTATTACGATCAAAAATTCGTTGTCGTATTCATAGAATAGATGTCGTAGGGACTGCCGATAGAAGTGACAACTGTACGGTACACACCGTCAGTTTGTCCCCGAGTAGAATGGACTGTAGTTTTATACGTAACTTTAAACAAAAGAAAAGGAGGTGAAGAGTATTTTTCATATCAACAAAACGGCAATTCAGGATAGAAAGATTTTCCACCAACCTTGTAATTGCTGCCGCCTAGGGCACCACAAATTAGTGACCTCAGGAGATTTCCTTGCGTACTCGTGCGCGGAGGGAATTTCTAACTACCCTCATTAATTTTTTAAGATCGAACAACAATTAATAACTTCGAATTTCATTACTAAACACCACTAATGTTGTCACAATACGTCACATGTATAACTACAGATTGGTATTACGCATGCCGATGACGCGAACTAACAAAATCTCATCTATCTAACAAGCGTCTAACGCGAACGTCCCGATCAGCTGCTTTATCGCCGCTACTCCGTTAAATTCGCATGGAGACGTGAACGCTTAACATAATAATAATAATAATAATGTAAACAAACTAAAATACGGACGAAAAATATGAAAACGTTATGATTACACGATCAAAAACACGGACAGAAGCGGAAACAAGGAGCGCACGACCATCACCAGTCCGTGTCCCGTCACCGCCAAGCCTGTCGTCGGAGGATGAAGCCTTCCTGACTCCCCGCGACACGAGTGCTAGTTCGAGTGACGAGGACGCGGCGCGGACCCCATCGCCAAGAAGACCTGGGCGTCGTGGCCGTCCGCCGCTGCCGGCACGCTTGGGACCTGTGAGGCAACCTGCCTCGCGCCCGGCCCCCGCTACCGGTGGTGTAGTGCGTCGCATGAGATGGACTCGAGAAATCAACGAGAACTGCATGCGCGCCTATTACGGGGCTACAGAAGGAGGAACTAACCTGACCGCGTACTGTGCCAGGATGTTACTTCTGTTTCAGGCCCTTGAACCAACCGTCGCCGTATCCGCACAACGACTTTCAGATCAAGTTCGAGCCATTCGTCGGTGCAAACTGCTGGATGACTCGGTACTTGATCGGCTACGCCTGGAGGAACAACATACTCGCCCAGCTTTTGCCTCGTCTCGGAATCCGCCCGCCGCGTCGTCGACTCTGACACTAGCCTCAGTGCCAGCGTCAGTGGCGACACTTGCGGCGCCGGCCGACCCCGACATCGAGGAGGAAGACTCGGCGAGTAGTAATGTATCTGACCAGGTAAGAGGGCAACTGAGGAGTGCTTTGGAAGACGCGATCTTCCAATATCGACTCACACCAAACTCTAGGCCGCGCTTACCACGTTTACCCACCCATAAACGGAATTTAGCTTTGATGGGAGCCCTGAATACTTTGCTAGTGCCCTACCTGGGTACTAGCAAAGATTTGACTGATACCCATTCTATTCTCTACTGTGGTGCTATCGCGGCGTGTCGCGTTGCACGTGTCAAGTTTCCAGACACTGACCGTACAACGCGAACCGCCGGAGATGCACCCGCATGGCAAATGCGAATAGAACGGCGTATCAGCACATTCAGGACTCTTATAGCAAAGCTAATCTGCTTCAGTCAGGGGAACAGTCGTCCCCGAGTCATGCGTTTCGTGACACAGGCATTCGCTGGGACTGGTATCAGTCCCCAGCACTACCTAGCCAATGTTACGGAACGCATTGACTATCTGAAGCAGAAAGTTTATGCGTGGGCAAACCGTATTCGCCGCTACAGAGAGCGTGTGAGTCGATATCGGCAAAATCGCGACTTCCAAAGTGATCAAAGGAAGGTGTATAGAAACTGGGAGGGAACTAGTCGACGTGTGAGCGATGGGCAGCTACCGGATGCCAGCGCTACGAAAAACTTCTGGCGCAGCATCTGGTCGGTGCCTGTCGAGCACACAGAGGGAACTTGGATGCGTGTTGTCGAGCGTGCGTGTGAGTCTATCGAAACCATGGAGTCTATTTCAATAGACTTCGAAGACGTTGGTTGTGCTATCCGGATGGCTCAGAACTGGAAAAGTCCTGGGCCGGACGGATTGCACAACTTCTGGATTAAGTGGTTTCGATGCTCACATGAGCGTTTGGCAACACAATTCCAAGAAGCCCTCGAGACGGGTTCTCTTCCCAGTTTCATGACCACCGGAGTCACCTTCCTGCTCCATAAGTCTGGTAGTACCACGGAACCAAAGAACTACAGACCCATCACGTGCTTGCCTACCATCTATAAGCTGCTTACATCCATTCTGAGAGCAAAAATCAACGCGCATATAGTCGCAAATAACGTTTTGGCCTCCTCTCAGAATGGATGTAAGATTGGGTCCCGTGGTACTAAGGAGCTGCTCCTCATTGACACGACCATTTGCCAACAAGTCAAACGAAACAAGGGAGCCCTCTCCGCTGCTTGGATTGACTATAAGAAGGCCTATGACGCGGTGCCCCATTCATGGCTAGAAAGAGTTTTAGAGTTGTACAAAATAAATCCAACTCTAAAAATTTTTCTAAGCAAATGCATGGGACAGTGGGTCACAGTTCTTCGTCAACCAGGTAGCGTAGACAGCTCGTTTGTTTCGGAGGACTTGATAAAGATTGAAAGGGGAATATTTCAGGGAGACAGTCTGAGTTCCCTATGGTGGTGCCTAAGTCTGAATCCTCTCAGCACTCTGCTGAAAGATTCAGAGTTAGGCTATCGTCTTCGTAGAGGAGGTGAGGTTATATCTCATTTGCTGTACATGGACGACCTCAAACTTTTTGCACCGAAACGCCAAGACTTGTTGGAGCTATTAAAAACCACAGAGGTTTTTAGTAACGCCATCAAGATGGAGTTCGGTGTCGACAAGTGTGCGGTCATGCATGTACAGCGAGGGAAAGTAGTAAATTCAGAGAATTTACAACTTTCCGAGACTATAACTCTCAGATCCCTCTCCGAAGACGAGACCTACAAATATCTCGGTATGTCACAGTCGTTGGGTATATCAGCAGATGACATTAAGAAATCGGTGAAGGAGCGCTTCTTTTGCCGGCTGACAAAAGTACTTAAAAGTCTTTTGTCAGGCGGTAACAAGGCGCGAGCCTTCAACGGTTGGGTAATGCCTCTGCTGATATACTCCTTTGGCATACTGAGATGGACTCAGACTGAGCTCGACGCCCTGGATAGAAAGGTCCGTCAACTGCTCACAACATACCGCATGCTACACCCGCGCTCATCTGTTATGAGACTGTATATCCCACGGAAATGGGGGGGTCGAGGCTTTTTAAATGCCAAGAACCTTCACAACCGCGAGGTATGCAGTCTCAGGGATTATTTCCGCAACAGCGAGTCCGGGATGCATCGCGATGTTGTGGCAGTTGACAGGAGCCTCACGCCTCTTTCAATGGCAAACGAGAACTGGCGCAAACCATCGGTGCTCAGCACTGATGATCGCAAGGAAGTATGGAAGAGCAAGGAGCTGCACGGGCGATTCTATCGGGCCCTGACGGGACCCGATGTGAATCTGCTCGCGTCGGTGAACTGGCTGCGCTTCGGGGACCTCTTCGGAGAAACCGAGGGCTTTGCCTGTGCAATTGCAGACGAAGTTATCAAGACGAACAACTACCGGAAATACATAATGAAGGACGGTACGGTCGACATTTGTCGGGCATGCCGCCGTCCAGGCGAATCGCTTCGTCATGTTATTTCCGGTTGTTCGCATCTTGCTAACGGCGAGTACTTGCACAGGCATAACCTAGTAGCCAGGATCATCCACCAGCAACTTGCTCTTCGATATGACCTTGTTGAGTCCGAGGTGCCGTACTATAAGTACGCACCTCTGCCAGTTCTCGAGAATGGTCGTGCGTTGCTCTACTGGGACCGCTCTATCATCACGGACAGGACTATTGTCGCCAATAAGCCTGATATCGTGCTGATAGACCGGTCTCAGCGCAGGGCTATGATCGTCGATATCACCATACCACATGACGAGAACCTCGTGAAAGCCGAGAAGGACAAGCTGAGCAAGTACCTTGACTTGGCGCACGAGGTTACCGCCATGTGGGATGTTGATTCGACGATCATAGTCCCAATAGTCGTGTCGACAAACGGCCTTATAGCGAAAAGTCTCGACCAACACCTTAAGAGACTTTCGTTAGACGGTTGGATTAAGGGTCAGATGCAGAAGGCGGTCATCCTCGACACAGCGCGCATCGTCAGGAGGTTCCTCAGTCTGCAGCCCTAACCACCGGTAGCTTGGGCCCTGCCCCGCTGCTGGCGGCAAACTAGGTTTAGGTTTTTATAATGTTTTTATGTTGTTTTATATATAAATATTGTAAAAACTTAGATTTAAGAAAAGAAATAAATACGTGAATAATAATAATAATAAATATTGGTGGACAATTCACACACAACACCGTCTGACCCCAAACTAAGCAAAGCTTGTGTGATGGCGGCCAGATAGCTGATATAATACTTATATAGTTTTAAATACATACTTATTATACATAGAAACACCCAGACACAGTGCAAACATTTGAATTCATCACACAAATATTTGCACTGGGTGGGGATCGAACCCACGACCCTCGGCTTCGCAGTCAGAGCTACTAACCACTTAGCCACAAGGCCAGTCAAATGAAAAACATGTTAGGGGTACCAAAGATTTCTCGGAAGTTGTCACTTCAAAAATAGTAGCACACCAGAAATTTGTGAGAATGGATTTTACCATTTTTCAATGGATTTTTAAGTCACTGCTTCACACAAAACTACAGAACGGATATTATATACGATCGAGACCTTGCAGTATCAAAATACATACACTTGACTTTTACTGAAACCACGAAGCATAGCTAGGTATAGTCCGCGAGGTATAAGCTGAGCTTTGCATTAGTGTGAGTGATCACATTCATACGCATCTATTACCAAAAGTACAGTCAGACAACAAACTCTTAAACAACAAGCTGACATGAACTATCCAGGATCAATATGGTCATTGCGAAAAGAAGTATCTCTTTTAGGATTCAAATGGTCAAGGACAGAGAATAACAGAAACATTTTAATGGAAAAGCATGAGATCCGTCACCTACGTATGACTTATTTACTTAAAATTTCCGAATACCGTATTCAGGGCAGGCCTATCGTTTATACCGATGAAACATATATTGACACCACTCACACTTCATCAAAATCATATTCAGATGGCAGCACTTCTGGTTTGAAGAAACACCTTATTAAGAGAACATGGTCACAGCGTCCTGCGTCTGACTGTACTTTTGGTGATCACTCACACTAATGCAAAGCTCAGCTTATACCTCGCGGACTGTAATTTTATTACTAGGGCTTAAGTTAAATGAATATGTTTCAGACTGACTGGAACGACGGGAGAGTGGGTAATGAGCTGGTGCGATCACTGGGTGGTCCTGCACCGCCCGCTGCCAAGCTACGGCGGGACCCCGCGCGCTGGGAGGAGAATAATCAGATGGCCATCGACGCTGCTAAGAAACTTGGTAAGCAAATATCGTGACCACCGACCAGTGATTCAGTTCCTCTCGAGCCCCCCGCGTCACTTGCGGTACGGACCCTTCACCCTCGTTCCCAATTTAGTCTGCAATGACGTAATGAGGTCTTAAAAATAATGACAGTCGTAAGGAATGCCGATAGAAGTGAAAACTGATGAACTAAGCAAAGCTTTTGCTACGGCAGCTAGACAGCTGATCTAATACTACTATATTAGTATTAGATCAGCTGTCTAGCTGTATACAGGTACCTACATAATAATATTTATAACATATTTGCTCGTAAAGGGTCTCTTATTGCACCAATTTCTGTATCGTTATGTATCTTATTACGTACTTGTGCGGTAATATAATGTAAAACGCACGGTTTCAAAATGCTCCGTCTAAAACGAACGGTACCTTTTTAAATCTTAGTAAAGAATTTTTATGTCAGAAAAGCGGTCAATATTTTATGAAATAAAATTACTTTGAGAGGTAAAATATAATACTTAAGTAATTATTTAATTCGTTAATTTAATTAATTTTTACCATAAATTACAACAATATGTATATCTGTAACCTGTAACAAATAACAAAAATATTAATTTACTTTATTACTAATGGCGTACCGGCTGGTTCTGTGCCGTTCCTTTAAAAAAAGGCTCCGATGCGCGCGCATTTCTAATCTGTGAACAAAGTATAAATTATTCCGCGCCTTTTTTTTCGAAAATGTTTTTATTTGAAAATGTCGTCAGAGTTTTATTTATTTCCTCGCAAATATGTTATAAAACGTCGTATGACGTACGTACGCTTTGATAATTACAGCTTCTGCTAATTACTTATAGCTCTCGCCTTCGGCTCGAGCTAGCACTAACACCTCGGCTGTAATTATCAAATTAGCGCACTTATATCATAATGTACCTACTATAATTATTATATGTACATTGTACATAGATAGAAATACCCAGTTACAGAACAAATATTTGTATTCATCATACAAATATTTGCACTGAATGAGAATCGAACCCACGATGACCCTTGGCTTCACATGACAGGTAGACTTACTGCCAACTAATATTCCGAGAGCTACTAGCAAATTTTGGGTAGGTATTTGAGGCAAGCTGAAAACTTGGCATAATGCAATATGCGATATGGATCCATCCATCTTTTAAATATTTTATTTTTTATTCAGTGAAGTTGTTTGAAGCATTATGAATTTTTTATATGCTGTAGGTAGTTTAATGTTTAAAGAATAAACAAAAATAAGCCAGATGATTTAGTCGGGGTTTTAACATTGACAAGCGTGTGCAAATATTTTTTGCAAAAACTACATTAATAACTAAAAAATAGGGATTCTCAAAAAGAGAAATCATTTTCGAGGGACTATCTAACTGTCCGGTGATTTAAATTGAGGGATTCATTTTGCCCCGCTACTCACCAGCCAGGTCTGCACCTCCGTGTAGGGTTGTAATAGGAGAACTGTGTGACAAGTTTTCAGTTTGCCTCAAATACTTACCTACTCAAATTTTGCTACCAGCTCTCGGAATATAAGGCACGAAGCCAGTCAACACTAAACAGTACTTTTATAAAAATCACAATTATTTTTTAGAGTTCCTGACTGTTTCTAAATTCAATGATTTTTTGAAAACATTTTATCTGTTTCAGTAATTAACATGTTTGGTAATTGCCACGTTCAAACCTTTTTTTCAATCCTTTTATAAAAACTTTTCCAATTTCAGGGAATTTTGCTAATTACTTTTTGTCCGGAGGTAATCGGTTTGGAAGCTGAGACAGACATTTCGTAATAGTCACAATTATTAACTTACATAAACATTGACGTGATAACGTCTTATAAATCGATGAAAGCCACCTGAGCTGAGCGTGCAAGCGAGAGCGCCAAATAAGCTATAGAAAAGCACGATCAGCTAAGCGTTCGGCTTGTGACTTATCTATACCTACGTAATGGCTTTATTATGAGTAATTATCGTTCGTTAATCAACATTACAGATTAACTATTATTGTGGTTATCTTTTAGTGTTAAGAAGTACCTACGGAAGGTACCACTTATGTTCAGTATTAAAGAGGCTTAATCAAAAGTTTTTTAAGTGAAAACTTCTTTAGGCGCGCCTAGATAGATTTTTCGTGGGCTGTGAATTGAATTCTACCGTCACGCTCGGGTATCATAAGAAATCTTCGGGTAAACTCGGGACCTTGGCGATGGGATGATCTAGAAAGGCGTCACCCAATGGGAAATGCTGAAAGGGCGTGGCCTCGCCATCATGGCATGGCTATCTAGAAATGCGTGAGCCAATAGGAAATGCTAACGCATTTCTAGATGGCCATGCCATGATGGCGAGGCCACGCCCTCTGGTTACACCCGTGTAGTTTAAGCTATAAAATTCTGAGTTATTATACGTTTTCACTTCTATCGGCAGTTCCTATGACTGCCATTTTGAGGCAAAAAATGTACACGTCACAGTATTTATTGTGACGTCAATTGTTTATTAAACTAAAACAAAAACAGAAATGGTAAATTATTCATTTTCATTTTTTGGATTTGCTGTTTTTATATATTATATGTTTTTCTTTTCTGGACTAAAATAATAAACCGCCGTTCTTTATAACCTAAATATCCATGTTTCCCTTTTATTATAAGCCGTTCTATGTATAAAACTAGTTTCGTTAATATCTTAAATTAAGCCACTTATATTCTTCATGTGAAATATTAAAATTCGAATTCAAAACACGAATCTGCAAATCTTACTTGCTGCAATAGCATAGTTGGAAATAGTTTCAAACAACACAAATGTTGTGGTTGAGTGCGACAGTCTTGATAGGTAATGCCTAAAGTTTGCGCCTTCATTGCATTCTTGTGACGAAATTGTTGAACTACGTTACTTTTATGATACGATATCTTTGAAAATACGATAGTATCACCAATCATCAACGGACGTAAATGGTGGCACGAAGTCAAGTCGAATCTAACTTATGGAACAGGGTGTTATCTCTGGATATTATCATATTTTCCGTATGAATGAGATGTGGTTTTAGGATTATTTGAATCACAGATTTGGTTTTAATATATACATAACTTCAACTCATTCATGAAAGGTAGTTAAATAAGTTACAGCGCTAATGTAAAAGTTGTACACAAAAACGTATCTGAACAAAATATAAGACACTACCTGCGCTATCGGAGTGGGTTTTCTCCGTGTCTTTAAATCGAGAGTGAATCGGTTTCTTCTAGGTAAACACGTTCCATCGTAGACCGCATTGTCGCTTAACATCAGGGGAGATGGCGGTCAAGTGTTAACCTATAAAAGTTTAAAAACCCCTCGTCGTAGATGAATGAATGAATGATTTTTTTATTGTTCACACCATCTAGCCAAATATAGATATCGTCGTAGATAAAGCTTCATTGGTGTTTTTAAGAGCCGATGCATAAGTGTTTCACCTCTAAAGTGGCTTTTAGACTCTCCACAGTTCGTCGGTCACTAACTCTATCTTGAAATTATTTTGTAAGCAACTTCAAAAAAATCTCAAACTAATGTTTTTTTTTTTAATTTGTTCACGGATTACTCGAAGACTGAACTAATTTGGTAAATTATTTTTATTTCAAAGGGTTTCAGTTTTTTCTTTCCAGTAAGCTTCATTAAAAATTTATTGAAATTCATAAATTGAGCAGTTTTTTTTAAATCAACAGAAATCTAAAAATGATGCACAAATCATATTTTCGTTTACACTAAAACTTCGCTGTCTCTTTGGAGTAGCAGATACATTTAGTTAACCTACTCATACTAAATTAGATAAACAAAACATTTTATACATAATCGACAAAAAATCTCGTTAGTGAATTTTATTGTCATTATCACCTAACTTCAGCGTTCTGCAACCTCTTTTTCACCAATCTTTCCAGTTACGTGTCAATGTAATTAAGATACTAGAGCAGTTCTTTTTTTCATAATTAACTTTTTTCTGTTGTTGTAGGTGTCCAGCAAGTGTTGTCAGCTAAAGACATGAGTCAGAGTGACGTGGAGCATCTGGGAGTAATGGCGTGGGCTTCTCAGTTCCGCAACGTGCCTCCAAGGCCGCCCATCCACGACATGCTCCGGCTTGCCCTGGATTCCACTTCCGGCCGAGTGGGGGAACCTGTAAGTGATTTCTATATACTTGCTAAAAATCTAACTAGAGCATTTTGTTTACTAAACCGTAGATCAAGTGTTGACTTGACTTTCTCGTTTACGTTTTTTGGGAAAATATTTTTGTTACGTATTGGTTCGCATTTGTGAATCCATTTCCTTATGATCGAAAATTACACACGTTGCTTTAAAAGTTATCCATTCACTATAATCTTGAAAAGTTTTACATTATATCGCTCAGGGTACAATGAAGCTGATAGTTTATTCTATTCTAATACTGCACTAACTCCTATCAGTAAAATTGAACAGTCTTTTACAATATCGTCACATTTTTCGATTCCCCTTTGAACAATGGGAGAGTACTCCTTATTAATAGGATAAACTAGCTCACTATTCTGTATTACTCTCAATTGTTAAACCTTTGCAAATATAACAAGACGTGGTTGCCAGGTAATGTTGTTAAAGCTGACGGTTGGTTAGCGTGCGCTGCCAACTACTAGTGAAAACAACGGCTTAACATACAGACTTACACAGTCCAGTGACCCTTTATATTTATAAGATAATTATAACAAACTATTTTTTCCGAAATGATACTTTGTATTTTATAATAATTCAATTACGAGTAAATGACAATTCACAAAAACTTTAAACTCATAATTTGTTCGCTCCGAAAACTTTCCGAATAAAAATTAAAGGCTCCATTTTAAAGTCAGGATAGAGTACCATCGAAGCCTTTCGATAGAGAAGAGGTCAAAACTAAATTCATTCTAGGTGCTCTTCAGTACAAAGTTTGGCCGCCCGGAAATTAAATTTTAAAGTTCAAACTTGTGACTTAAAATACTGTAACAGTATTTGTAGTGCTTGAGATATATCGTTAGCGCTACATACTGGTGAGACAGTACATTTATGCACTAATTTGAGGTGGTATGTGAATTGTGAAATATTCATCATCGTGTAACATTCCACGAAATGACAATGGTGGACTCACGATCTGTCTTTCGATTCCAGGCGTCTAAAGTCTCCCTGAGGTCTTCCTAAAGTAATCATCGTCAAGTAAAGACTCATAAAGTTTCAGTTTCCTATGAGTATTGTAGTAAAAAAAATTATCGAGTCACCTCAGCTGCGTCGGCGCAAACTTCACGACGCAACTTGTTATTTTGTACATTAGGGAGACTTACTACCTATAGAACTTAGAAACACAAACCATTTTCTGCCTGTTGATGATCTATTGTTTATCCTCATCAGCAATAAAACGGTATCAATAATTGATAAATATTCTGTGGTTGTATTTTTCAGACGTTTATCAAAATTGAGAGTATATCGCACGACCTATCAATATCGGACGTGAAGGTTTCCATCGTCAACCCTTTGGAGCAGGAGTCACGACTGAAGCTGGACTCGCGTGGGGCGGGAGAATTCGTTCCTGAACACGCTGGGATGCACGAAATCGTACTCACTGTCGAAGACATAAGGTATGGTTTTGAAAAAAAAATATACCTACGTACCTATAGAATTCAGATCAGGTCGATGATACATTAACACGTTCACTGCGTGTCAGGCCGATTTCGGCCCACCGCGGGACTTCAGCTGGTGCGGACGAAGAAACCTATGTCCCTCTCGCATGTGCGAAACGATTATCTCAGGTGTTTGTAAAAATTCAACAGAGACAAATATATATTTCATCTTGTGGTCAAAATTGTAGGTGTTCCCCATCAAAATATAACGGTAGGCTTTTATCGACCTTTTATCGAAATCTTTCGATCGGGCTTTTATCTACCACGCACTGACGGTGAAAAACATCCGCTGAGTGCGGCAGTGGGCCTATTTCGGCCCGCCCTCCTGTCAGGCAGCTAGCGACCCCCTACCGCACAGAGCGCGCGTCCCGCCATTTAGTGTTGTGCTTTCTAACTGATCTGATGTAGCGTGTGATCAACGATGGCAAACAATAAAAGAAAAATACAAATATTGGAAAATACAGTTATTGGCCCCGCAGTTATTGACAACGATAGTGACAGTAGTGAAAAAATATTTTCCACCAAGAAAAATAAAAATAATTGGGAAACAAATGTGCACGGAAAACAAAGCACAAGCGGTAAGTTTTGTTTACTACCTATAAGTACATATCAACATAGCAGCCTTAGACTCATAACGACGTGGGGATTTTTTTATGTAATACCATTATTTTTGAAAATGATTATTCTTAAATTATTTCTTTGCTTTTTTGTGTTATAGTATCTGCCAAGCATCTGTGAACATCTTTCCACATTTGATGTTTTACTTATATTACTGTAAAGTGTAATATAAATCCGTTCAGTAGTTTTTTCGTGAAAGAAAAGCAAATATAAATACATCTAAACTTTTACATTTTAATTTTTAACATTAGTGTTAATATTTATAATTTTTTACATTTTAACATCAATTGCAGAAAAAAAAAACATTTCATAAAATCAAGTAAAACCTAAGGACAATGACCATGTCCTTGAGATGAGCGCTAAACGAAGAAATTGTGTAGAGTGCTACGACCTAGCAAAAAAAGTTAAGAAAATAAAAAAATATTGCTGAAAACGCAACCAAAAATGTTAAGTAAGTAAATAAAAACAGTTTTCAGTTCTTTTACGATAATTCTGTTTTATTTTCGATATCCGTTTATTTTTGTCTGTCCCATCACTACTAAAAATACTTTCTAGTGCGGTTCAGGTCGATATCGGCCTCCCATTTTTCCTGCTTTATTTCTCATTTCCTGCTTGGCAGATCCCGAGGCGAATCAAACCTAAGGAAGTTGGATTCAAGGTCATTCTAACGATATAAAAAAATATATACATTATGTTTCCACAAATTTATAGAAATTTTTAATCTATCATAGTGCTGGTGGGTCTAGAAAGACATGCCACGCACTGGCGGAAATATCATGAGAGGCGCATTTTGGCCCACCGCCGCACCAGATGAAAAATTATGATTTTACTTGCGCAGTAAACGTGTTAATATCCGAATATTATAAGCGAGGTGGTCTAAACAAAACTAAATATTTATATTTAACTTAATATTTGTATTCATGAACAAGTAAAAATATAATAATACTAGCGGTGCCTCGCGGTTTTACCCGCGAAGTTCCCGTTCCCGTTATTTTCCCGGGATAAAAAGTCTATGTGTTCTTCCAGACTATAATCTAACTGTATTCCAAATTTCAGCCGGATCCGTTCATACGTTACGGCGTGATTGAGCAACAAACATCCAAACATCGAAATATCCAAACATCCATACCTTCACATTTATAATATTAGTGGGATTTTACTCTTAACCACTAAAATATTCCGCTATATTTAAACATCACAACGTAATCAACTATGAAGGTTTGTTATTAATCTGTCAGAAACGTAACTTTTTAAAACGCATTCACGTAAAATGATAAACCTAATGATCACACGGGCGAAGTTGCGCGCACAATCTAATCAAACGTACATACCTAAAGATAGTCGTGTTGGCATGATTAGTTTATATAAGTGCTAGCGGTCCACCCTGGCTTCGCCCGTGGTACATAATAAATAGCCTATACCACTCAAGGATTATTTACATACCGAACAGTGAAAGAATTTTCAAAATCGATCCAGTAGTTCCTAAGATCAGGGCGTTAAAAAAAAGCCTCTTCAGCTTTTTAATATTAGTACAGATACAAGCTGGTTGCAGCACTTAAAGACATGTTTCATAAAGTTAGATAAAAAAAAGTTTGCTGAAGCCATCGCAAAAACTACTGAGCCTGTTAAAGGCTGTCTACTTGTAAAGAAATAATAGTATCAGTTCCACAAATCACCCGCATTCCAAGATTCCAACCCTATTTTTCGTACCTGCCGTTTTTCAGCGAGCAATGAGACCAGAATTTCTCAACGTCTCGTAATTTCAAGTTGTTTATCGCATTCTCCCCCTGACCCCGTTCCGTAACAGATGTCACATAAATAGTGTACTAAATCCACCATTTATGAGGGGTACATAAATCAGGTAAACAAGACCTATAATGAAATTATTACCATTCGTGTGTAGTGAGTGAAACTTGCGTCGAACGTATATACCTACTCGTAGTTTCGTAGTTAGGTACAACTTCTTTGTAGAATACTTTTTATTAGTTGAGATAAAAAATTGGTTCAAACATGAGTTAATTCTTATGATACGATAGATTTTAACAGATACAAAATTACAACTTTTTAACGGAATTGGAATTAAGATGAAAACTTAGGACGAATTGCTAGAAAAAGGATGACAGTGTTTTAGACCACAGGCCCGTGAACAAACTTTATGGGTCAAATGAACCACCAGGAGACCTATGTAGGATGATAGAAGGATGGCATGTAATAAGATTCCGCACTATGCCGTCACTTATAAGCTGTCCAACTGAATGCAGGTGAAGAGGGGAGGTTGCAACCCTCTTCAATTTCTCCTTGTCGCATGATTTTTGCACGACGTTGCGGAATAACAGATTAGAAAAGGTAGTATGTTAGAATATAACGAAAAATATAAATTAGTTTTTTTTTTAATTACAGGGTAGACGGAAGATATTTCTTCAGAGTCCTGCCACGGCTGGTGTCCGTACCTCCTCCTGGCATGGCGCCCTGTGCAGCGGGCAGTATCGTGGAAGTTCTAGTCAGTGCTACAGGTAATTAATTACTTAGATTGTATTAATTGTAAAAATGATAGATATAGCAGTCACCAAAAAACTACAAAATCTAGTATTTAAATGAAAACTCCATAAGCTGAAGATATTTTGCTAATATTTATTACTTGACTAATATATGATATCTTGTATTAGTGAATTAGTTTCAGAAATAGTCATCATATTTATTTGTGTTTATCTTAATTTAAAAAGACAAAAAAAAAATGATGAGTTATGAACATGTGAAAACTGTAAAAATAATGCAAACTATAAATTTTGACCTTTCATAGAAATTACTAAGAACATCAAAAAAAAATGCTCTAGGGATCCCGGTATTGCTAGTTCCGAAAACAGCCATTACCATACGTTTATTTTCATTGTATTTAAATCAGGAGCTCCACGAAGACAGGATATCGACGTGACCGCACATTCACCGAGCGGGCGAGCTGTTCCCCTTGAACCTAGACACCCCCCACCTTCAGCTCCCGGGACCACTGCGTCCAGTGCCACCTTCCAGCCTGACGAGGCGGGTACTTGGACAATCGCCATCACGTACAAAGGACAGCATATTCAGGTACAGTACTCATTACCCCCAAAATTGCTAACGTCAGTCGTCCGACAACATATTCTGCGTGGTGAAACGCACTTAGTGTGGTGCTCTTTTACCGTTGAGGTCAAGTTATTTGTGTATAATCTACGCAAATAACTTAACATCCACTTAAAAGTGAACCTATACTTTAGTTCTGATCTGCTCAGCCGGTTGATAGCCCTAATTATGTAGCTACTAGCAGCGGCCCTCGGTGTTACCCGCGTAGTTCCCGTTCCCGTTGTTTTTCCGGGATAAAAAGTAGCCTATGTGTTTTTCCAGACTATATCTATTATAAATTCTAAAGGCTATCACGGCTTTCAAACGTTGAGCTTAATTAAACATTACATGGCTTTCACAGACTTACGTTAGCTCATATTGTAAAAAAAAAGTTTTCTCTCTTTCCAAGTCCTATGTAACTCATTAACAGGATGTTTTACTAAGTTTGGTAGTCTGAGTAGACACGACGAAACAACTACCAATATTGTGAAAGGGGTTAAATAATAAAGCGGTTTGTTAGTGTATACCATTTTCCACACCTACTGTGAGGCTTTATTTATATTGAAACTTTAAAAACCCAAAGTTTTCACACTTATGTAATAAGTTTTGCAGATAAATATGAGCTTAATATTTACATACTCGTACATGTAAAAAAATTCAATGTATGTTTGAAATTCCAAATTAACAGGTTTTCACTAAATACCCTATGCATTTATACATATATATCTAATGAAAGTAGGTATAAATGATAATAGATATACTCGAAAAAAAACTGTCTGTCTGTTTGTTTATTCCGGCTAATCTTTGAAATCAATCTCATTGAAAATGTTCTCTATTCAATTTCGATATTTATACGATCGCACAAAGGTATCTAATATTTGATGAGTATATGAGAACCAGTTTAATCAACTTTCCGTTTTAAAATTCCGTATAAATGTATCCTAAAAATTGCAACTAAAATAAACATTCTGAATCTGGATTGCAGAAAGCAAATACCATTTAACCGAGACTGTCTTTATCCTATTTAAAGTTACCGTTAAAAGAACTATTTCAGTCGGCCATCTGGAATTGAAATTACTCAGGCGAAGTTTCGTCGGTTGGTTTGGTTTGTGACGGCTGCTTATTGAAATATTATTTTATCGGTAGATTCCAGTTTGAGTTCAGCCATTAAATGAAACATTAAAATAGATCGACGTATTCTTTTTTCAGTTTTTATGGTTTGTATTTAATTGATAACCAATAAAGCTGTAACGTGGGTTGTAAAATAAGCTTCCGATATTAATTTCTAGTCGGATATTTTCTATACAATTTTCGCTGGATAGTCCATTTATCATTTTATTTTATGTTTGTTCATTAACACTGAACTATTTACTACAGTAACGGATTAAAAGCTATGAATCACACTTTTTATTAATCTAACGGACTGGCAGGTAGAACACAACATACATAAGCCAAAGCAACGCACTAAATGTTCCCAATACTGAGGCTCGTAGCCTTGTCTCGCAAGGAGAGTCTAGATCATAATTCACCACGCTGACCCAGTGTGGGTTGGTGTATGGCACATGAACTCGAAAGATTCTAAGAACATTTCGGTTTCCTCACTATGTTTTCCTTCACCATTTTAAGTTTTGTCCCGACTAGACCAGCCGTAACTCCTTACGGAACAAATGAACATAACAATGAATAAAATAGATGTAATAGCCAACGTCCCTCCGTTAACGTTATATAAATGTTTAAAAACTATGTCACCAGGGAGGTCCGTTCACCTGCGAAGTGTTCGACCCTGCAGGAGTGCGTCTCAGTTCGGGCGCCCTGGAAGGAGCGGAACCCCTCAAGCCACACTCCTTCGAGCTGGACACCAGCGGCTGTGGGGTCAAAGGGGACCTTCAACTTGACATAGTCCATGACAAGAGGAGCGTCATGTGTGCGCTGGAGAAATTATCCGCGACCAAATATCGAGCCACGTTCATGCCAAAAGCTCCTGGGAAACATCGTGTAAGAAAAGCTTTACTATTTCAAAATAGCTAAGATTACAAATATGTTAATGAATGAGTAGGTATTTGTTTTTTTTTGTTTTTCGAACTAATTAAGGATGAGATTGTACATTGTTTTTGCTATAAAATACAAGATCATTATATTTTTTTATTATTTATTGATAGCCAGTATTTAATATGCATTAATTTCTTTGTATTGTATTGAGTAAGAAGACGAGCAGGACGTGTGCCTGATGGTTAGCAATATGCCTGCCCATAACAGCACAGTAACACGCAGCTATTGGATAATGAAGAGTCCAAATCATTACGTAGCACCACACTGCCCTCGCCACCCCGAGATACAAGGTGTTTTATCTCTTAACCCAGTAATTTCTCTGGAAATTTTGCTCTTCAATTTGGAACACAGTAATGTTTGCACACTACTGTTTGGTGGCAGAATGATTAGCAAAAGTGTGTTACTTCCCAGACGGACCCAGAAAACAGCTTACCACTACAATACACTTTTATTCATTTCAATAAATAAGATAAGTACTTTTTAGCATTGTTTTAATTTGAACTGGCGAATAACACTGTGTGTCGGTTTGTAGTTGTACATCTACTTCAACGGTTACGACGTGCACGGCTCGCCCCACATATTTCGCGTAGGGTCCCGGTCCAGGAAGCCTCGCGAGAGCTCTAGCCCCTCGCCCTACGTGAGGATCTCTAGTCCAGGTAACTTGAGAGTGTTTCTATAATAAATGGAACAAATACCATGATATCGCCTTATACGTTCTAAAATGATATTTGGAGCACATATTTGAGATTTTTACAAATTTAGACAAATTAGGGCATAGTATAACTATAGGATGTAAGCCTAAGTAAACTTGATTTTGGTTTTGAGTTTGTCGACAATTTTTAGTCTGATTTTGCTCGAAATTGGCAAGATTTTGGCTTACGCAAGCATCGAAATATTTTTTGTTTTTTTATAGCATAGAGTGACGAGACGAGCAGGTCATGTGCCTGATGGTAAGCAACATGCCTGCCACATAACAGCACAGTAACACGCAGCTATTGGAACATGATAGTCCAAATCATTACCTAGCACTGCACTGCGCTCGTCACCCAGAGATCTAAGATATTATGTCTCTAAGCCCTGTAATTTCGCTGGAATCATTGCCCTTCAAACTGGAACACAGTAATGTTTGCACATTACTGCTTGGCGGTAGAATATTTGGCAAAGGTGTGGTACTTCCCCAGGCGGACTCTGCTAAGAGTCCTACCACTACTATTTGGAAAACAGCAGATAATCAACCTTTTTCACACTTAGTATACATATATATGTTATATCGATGATACTTGGTAATAACTTTATTCACGTTTATAGTATTTCAGGACTTAAAAGCTACGGGAATATAAATAATTGACACGTTTCTGTTCCAGTGACACGGCTGAGATCTGAGAGCCCCATGAATCAGTACAACTCGTTCGACTCGACAACAAAACACACGAGCTCCATCGATCGGCGCGACGAGCGACGTGACTCGAACGATTATTACAAATCCTCCTACGGCTCAGATATCAAAGAGAGAAGCTACGACGTCACTGATTCCGCGTACTCTACCTCGCGACTCAATAAGAAGGAGACGCTTCGCTACGGATCTGAAAGTCCTAGAAATAGGACAGCTAGTCCGATAACTACTAAGCATTTGGGAAACGGGTCTAGATTGGAAGTCAATAGAGCGGCCAGTCCGTATCGAGCTAGTAGTCCATATCGAGCGACAAGCCCTACGAGCCCGCTCGCTAGAAAAGACAGTCCTTTGAATAGAACGTCCAGTCCAATTAACAGGTATGTTAACAAATCCATCCCTGCATCGGTGCTACGTGAAAAAATAGCTATAGTAATCTAAAATAGATCAATTTTAATTACATATCAGAGGCTGTATTCATAATGTACATAGGTCTTGAGTATAAGTTACAGTTTTTAAAATATTATCAATATCCGAAATACGTGTTTTACTAGTTTTACTTGATCTCAAGACTAGCTGGGACTCTGCGCACTTGCGGTCAAGTTAAATTAATTGGCCTACAAATAATGTTTTGGGTAATATGAGAGCGATTTAAAAGCGCCTCTGATTAATTATCGATATGAACAACGTGGCAACAAATACTTGATTCATAGGTGTCGTTATCCAAAATAGTACGAGATAAAAACTTTACAATTTATTTGAAGTTAGATATTGATGATATATGATTGATATATGATTCATATGTAGCAAACGATATATGGTTTGCTACATATGAATGTGGATTATACATACAAATAATGTAAGTGACAATGATTTAGATAAAAAGAATGTATTTTTTAAATTAACCCTGATATTCTATAGTTGTTAGTATTCGAACCCAGTAATAGAAACAAAGATAAGGAACCAGTTACTAATCCCAAATGAGAATCGGTCGCACGCGCACACTTCTCTTATCCGCTGGGAGGTTTCAATACGGCTGAAATAAAAGTAGGGTATTGCGGACCATATCACGCGAATAACCCGTTGATTATTTTGAAATGTATTAACAACTATTACACACTCATTTTAGCTTACCGCATAGTTTTTAAACGACCTGGTAATCTACTTTCCGAATGACGTATCTACCAACAACGTCGCCACAATACACGCCTTTAATATTTCCAGTCATGAAACAGTGAGTTTGTGCGAGCGCTTGTTATAAATCAATTTTCAATCAAGCTCTGAATAAGCGTCTGCCGTTCGCGAATGAGTGCCCATTTTTACTTCACGCCGTTGCCGGCCCTTTATGCTCCTGAATGGCGTTAATGCAGTAGTCTGGTACGCAATCCGTATTAATTAGCCGTCCATAGTATGATTTTATGAAATGGCTTATCCGAACTTAAAAGCAGCATGAAATAAAGTTTTTCAATTTATTAACTTCAATTGCAAAGCAAACTTTCTGTCCTGAAAAAGTGCATCAGCGAAAACAGAAAGTTATCTGGGAAATTTTAAAATGTACAAAAAGATGAACGCACACAAAATTTAAGCCTAGCAATACTTGTATTACAATATCAAAGTAAATTAGCCAATAATGTAATAAGCCATACATCCTCTATACTTGCCCATAATCTCCTCAGGAAATTTATTTTCAAATAATTTCTTAGTGAAATTATTATTCAATTTTGTGAAAATCGTTTGTCAGTTTCAGTTAAGAACAGTAAATTAAAGGTTCATGCTATTACCGAATTCATTTTGAAAATTTTGGCTGATATTTTACAGATTCCATTATTAAACCTGTAGTTTAACGAAATATATTATGTTGTTATTAAAAAAACGAGAGCTTGCACGAAAGTTCCATATGTAAAGAAGGCAAGAGTTAAGAAATTATTTGGGAACGACGACATACGACAAATAGATTTTAAAAAATCAATGTATGAACGCTTATCCCAACTGTTCTATGATAAAAATTCTTTCTTCACAGAGTAAGCAGTCCAATAGATCGATACAGCCCTGTGGCTTCAACGAAGCGTGTGGTAGAAAAACGATCAAACTACAAAATGTACAGCAGTCAAGCTTTCAGCGGTTCACAAGACAATTTGGATCAAGGGAGCCCGTTTTCGTCACTTGAAGCTGATAGAACAAAAAGACTTGGAAGCCCTAGTAAGCACTTTTTCTTTTACAAAGTAATAGATAATCCAACGAACTTCTAAGTGTAGTTCGATAATTTTTGTATGAATGATTTGCCTTTTGTAACCGAGTTCAACGGGACGAGGTTATACAACATTAGAACTGAAAGTTACGCATAGATTTCAATTTTTTTTTGGTTACGTAATATTTTACTTGTGCTTTGATAAAACTGTGTTATTAATATTGTTAAACAGATGGCAACGCAAATAAAGAGCTTTTGCTTGGAACACATCTTCTAACATTCACAATCCAGTCAGTGTCTATTATACCGTAATGATACCCCTTTTTTAATGTCAACTCCAATCTTTATGAGTGGCGTTATGTTGATTAGCCAAACGATTCTGCCAATGTCACTTAAATCTTAGAATTATATTCTTTTAGCTTAACTGGCAAAGTTACGCTTGACTCGATTCATAAATAAAACGTCAAATCGTCCAAAAACTAGAGGGTGTAGAGGAAATCAAAACGTTATTCGAGTAAGGTTATTCAGGTGGCACATTTTTCCGGTCCAACGATCAGTCAAGAACGAAATTGAGAGCTCTGATTTATGAATTGTACGTTGAAAAACTCGATGGAATTTGATACAATCGTACTTACTGCACTTTATCTTTTGCAGGATAATAATGTATCAAGTTTGATATTGTTAACCTCTGTCGAAATTTTAGAAATTTGCAATAAGTTGATACGAGTCTCTGAAACGACGATCCTGCAAAAAAAAATATTTTATTTTTATATACGAGTTATATCCTTCGTTGAGTTTGAGCTGCGTAAAAAATCATCATGTATTTAATATTTATAGCTATCTTTTTACCCGACTGCGCGACGCAAAGGAGTGGTAATGTGTTTAACAGTCTATGTATGTATGTATGTATGTATGTTTGTATGTATGTATGTTTGTATGTTCCTTTGAAGCACTATACAGACCAAACGCCTGGGCCGATTTTTATGATTCATACGTCAATCGATTCCTCTTAATCTGGCGAGTGACACTAAAGACATGACATTAGTGTAAGTCCAATATGGCGGATTCAGGACGCCATATTGTCCAAATAAAAAAAATGAAAATCACTAAAATATGTCAAGAGGGGTATCGTTGAATAGGTATTTAAAAATAATGTTTAGCTTTCTCTCAATGTTTTTCGATTTGACTGACCGTTTAGGATGTATATCGATTTAAAGTTGAGTAACAACCATTCTCACATTTATAGGTTTTTAGGTAGCAGAAAACTTCGTATAACTAACTGTACCTGTGAATGTGGATGGACATTATATACTAATGTATCTAGTAGGCATCGATATAAATCTATAGACGTGCCCTGAGCACCTTGAAATTGGTAATAAACTGCGTCTCTGTATGTATCGTAAGTGGTTTACAAACAACCAATCTACTTGACCCCTATAATCGCTAGCGGCGAGATTTGCTGTGGTTCTACTTATTTTGGTTGTTGACACCGAATAATGATAGGTAAAAACATCCGGCGTCCACCGCGTCCTGCAACCGACTAGAACGGAAAGAGTGAGCTCACTCTTCCCAACGTGGACATGATTGCGTGCGCCGTGAAGTTTGGGATGGGGCCCATCTTGGGTTCTACGATCTATGCTAGTAGGTATATTGGACTACCTTTTTTTCGTATGTGCAGAAAATGTATTTACGCATTAGGGTTACTGCCCCGCCCGTGAGACACAGCTATGTTGCACTCTATATAATGTATGGATATGGTGCCCCTATCTACCTACTAATAAACCTCCATGGGGTTTCAACTCTGCCGCTGATAGTGGGAACGCGGAACCGCTCTCGGATTGCGCCGCCTCGGTCGCCCATCTCCAACTTCAAACGATTTAGTAGGTACTCAACGGCAATCGAAAACCTATACCACAGATCAGAAAATAGTTATCAGAAAATAGTTACTTCGTAACAGATGCATCACTGCCATACAAAAGCGCAAATACCTACACGATAATAACCTAAACTTTCGTAAACTACTTACCTACTGTTACTTGCAAGCAAAAATACACCTTTGTACAAGCACGCAGAGTTGAGAATACCGTGCGCCCCGTGTGACTTGTCGTCTGCTTACGTCACTGACCAAACGTGCTAGGGTTGTACGAAATATGATAAGACTAGTGGCCCATTCCGGCTTCGCTCGAATAATAACCTAGACACCAACTGCAGCGCCATCGCCGGGCTGTTTTGTAAATCTAAACCATCGAGGGCCTTACCCAAACGCATACAGAAAAAATCATTCAAATCGGTTCAGCCGTTTAGGAGGAGTTTATTAACAACGAAAAGTGGCATTGATTTTTATATAATATAGATAGATGATAAAAAAACTTTTGATTTTGAAAAAAAAATGTTGTGTAGGGGACCATTTTGGATCGATATTATCCAAACATCTAAGAACCACCGCACGAAAATAAACTTTTATAAAAACGCATCGAAATCGGTCCGTTTGAGCTCTACGGTGCTACAGACAGACACACACACAGACAGACATCGACGTCAAACTTATAACATCCCTTTTTTGGTCGGAGGTTAAAAATTAATTCACAATTAGCTGAGCTATCACGAAACATACTTATTACATACTAAATAAATTAAAACCAGAACCTCCTTCTTCTTTGAATCCGGTTAAAAATTCTATAGCTTTTTCAGGTAGGTACGTATTATAGTTCATTGATGCTGAAGTATATTTTAGTTATACAATGTAGCTAGTCGTAAGTTGTTACAAATTAGTATCATTCAGTATGTACATGAATATTCAAATAAAACCGGCCAAGTGCGAGTGGGACTCCCGCACGAAGGGTTCCGTACCATCCCACTAATAGGTATTATAAATGTGAAAGTATGGATGTTTGGATATTTGGATGTTTCGATGTTTGTTGCTCAATCACGCCGTAACGTATGAACGGATCGGGCTGAAATTTGGAATACAGTTAGATTATAGTCTGGAAGAACACACAGGCTACTTATTATCCCGGGAAAATTACGGGAACGACGGGAACGGGAACTACGCGGGTAAAACCGCGGGCCACTGCTAGTTAGCAAATAAACGGCGAAAACTTCTTTGGCATTACACGAAATTTCTTTTACATCGCAATTTCCGCAGACAGGCAAAAAGTTTAATTAGAATATTGACTTTTCCCTCATGATAATCACAATGAAGTCTACATCGCGATCTATTTTTACTAGTGGCGCCATCTAGTTTATTTTCGACGGACTAATCGAGCAAAACCCTTTACCCTTTGGGTACGGAACGCTAATAAAAAGTATGTCATCAAAAACTCATTTAAATTTAATGAGACATAACAAAGATTAGATAAAAAGGTATTTCAGACAAAATATTTTTTACGCATAATCTCTATTGTATCTATTCTAAATAGATATTACCTATACAAAATACATATTACACACTACTGTTTCCATGTTCTGTGCCATTGAAACCTACCAAAATGATGCTCAAAAATAAATATTAACAATAAAAACACTTACCTTGCTTCCTGTTTCGGCAATTTGAAATAAGATAAATTACTACATTTTAGTGTATTGCTATTGCTGCCATCCACAATACAATAACGCCGCGACATTATTTATGCGCGCACTCGGCGTTCGTTCGCACGTCAACTCGGGCAAGCGGCCGGCGCCCCTGTGATTTTAGAACACCCGGGTGGACCCGAAAGAGTAGGTTAAAATCTCGCGCCGTATAGCGAGTGGTGAGGGTGTGCCTATACTAACACAAAACTAGAAATATGAATTACATGCAGTAGAAAATCCTACATATTACCTATATCAGTAGAAACGAAAACATTTGGTCAACAACCAAAAGATGCATATTATTATGTTGAGCATATTAACATTCACAACATTGTTCATAACTATAAAGTATAAAATAAAAAAATATAATTTAAAAACTCAAAAACCCGACTGCGTAAAAAGTGAACCAAACTACGTACTCGCATACTAAAAAAAACTGAAAAGAATAAAACAAGCATTTAGATTTCTTGTGGTCTAGAATTCTATAATATGTTATTGTATTAATACTATTGAAATATTTGCAATATTTTCTAATAAAAGAACATTACAACTGAAGAGTCGTTTTACGTCGATTAGTTTGTCTCCCATAGAGAGCGTTTTGCTAAGTTTGGTTTGGATAGTATTGTGTAAGAAATGTTCACGTATATTTATTTTGTATTCATTTTATCTTTTAGTTTGTAAGACTGCGTGATGATTACAAAACTGTTTAAATGATTGTTACTTTGTTTTAAATGATGAATGTTTTCATAGGTGCTGGGGACCCTGGCGGGAAACCGTATCATTCGCGGAAAGACTCCTGGGATCAAGTAGAAAAAACGAGGCAAATGCTCAGCTCAAACAGGTAAACATAAAACAACACATCACAAAATACACATTGTACCTACTTAAATAAATTGATGAAACATTTAATATGACAAAAACTTAACTTATAATAAAATCTTATATAATTATAAAATTCTCGTGTCACAGTGTTTGTTTCCTTACTCCTCCGAAACGGCTTTACTGATTTTAACCAAAATTTATATGCATATTCAGTAGGTCTGAGAATCGGCTACTAGCTATTTTTCATACCTTTATTTATATGGCAAAACAACGTTTGCGGGGTCAGCTAGTGATGTATATAATTGTCAGATCGTATTCTTAAGAAACGGTTCAGAAATAAAGACCAAACCAAATAATTAATGTTGATTTATATGTATATGGTTATATATGGTTGGTATCAATTTCATAGTCTTCCGGTGAAATTATGTTCTGGTTCAAAATTAAAAAGAAAGCAATAGTTGAACATTAGCAATTTCGTTGGGAGCAATTGGTGGTAGTGACGAGAACAACACAAAACTGGACAGTAAATTCAACTCTTGCATAAAATATGTTTTAGATATTGTATGATTACATATTTTATGAAATGTCTTACTTAAAATAAGGTATGCAGACTTCAGTTACGAAATTCTGTTCTCGAAAATATGGTCATTGTGCTTAATCATAGAGTAAATAATATTGGAAAGAAATTACACTTTTCACCTCCCGCCAATTAACACTTCCTCAATTCTCATGCTCGGGCTAGCGAAATACTTTTTTTTTTTTTTTATAGCATATAGTGACGAGACGAGCAGGTCATGTGCCTGATGGTAAGCAACATGCCTGCCACATAACAGCACAGTAACACGCAGCTATTGAAACATGATAGTCCAAATCATTACCTAGCACTGCACTGCGCTCGTCACCCAGAGATCTAAGATATTATGTCTCTAAGCCCTGTAATTTCTCTGGAATCATTGCCCTTCAAACCGGAACACAGTAAAGTTTGCACATTACTGCTTGCACATACTCAACATAAGGAGTGTTTTATAATGATTCATTCGATTTTCCATATAATTAGGATCACGGAGGGTTCCAATGGTATTTACGATGCTCCATAAAGTTGAATTGTGCAGTGGTATTACTGGCGCCTGATTTAAAAAAATCTATTTAATTTGGAGAGACAAGAGATAGGATATCAAAAGAATATACTTAACATTAGTCAAATCAAATCATTTATTCATCAAAAAATAGTACATTGATGTTGTCATGTTACTCTAACCACCAAACTGGGTGTTAAAAACCCGTATCTTGGTGGCTAGTGGACACAGTTATATAATGAAACTGTAGTAGTTACTGAGTACTGGTAATACTACACGATACGCACATCTTCACGCGCCTGATAAATGTAGGTATGTCATACAAATATGATGCTGTGCAAGCAGTGGATATTCCACTGCGTAACTTGTACATACACATACGTATGTATGTAATTTTGGACAAAAAACTTGGATGTAATTTTGGTCGAGTGTCTGGGAAATGGCATACCAAAGAAATTATTCTTGAAAAAATATTAACAGAAGAAGCATAAAAACAATTATAAATATTTTTGAAAATACTTCATTTACCAATTTTTTTTTTTGTTTAGAAATAATTCGAAGCACAATCTTCCAAAATGCAAAACCGATTTCAAACTAAACCGATATTCTACGAAACGGTTCAAATAACCGAAGTTACATCAACTTCCTGCAGATGTTTAGGAATCAAACTATTTCACCGTGAGCCGTGTTGACATTGTGGTCCCATATTAACTCGTACAATATTATATAGTGGTACTTTAACTTCATGTACGTAATGTTTGTATGTGTTTATAGCATCGACTCTACGCCGCCGGAGCGTTTCGGACAGAACACCCTGGACCGAGAAACCAAGAGAAACACTCAGCTCAACAAGTTCACCGATTTGTCGCGCGATTCCTTCAACAGACAGCTCGACCGGTTGGCCGACGACAGCAACTCCGAAACCTATACTAGTCGAGTAAGTAATTAAATACCCATCTTGTATCGTAGGTACTATGCAAAATATCCAATTAAATATTAGCAACAGGAGCGCGTAACGAGATAAATTATTAATTGGAGTATCTTGTAGGTATCTCCTGAATTCGCGCCTCCGATGTTTTGTTTTTAGGGTTTCGTGAGTAAAAAGCTCCCTGCTGTTTGTTTACTTGCCTACCGTTTGTTGTTTATCTGTTTTTATTCCAAGTGATTAAATTTAGAAGTGATAGGCAACATGGTGAAGTAAAAGTAATAAATGCTCTAGCTTGTTTTCAGCCGGAAATCTTTATTAAAACCTATTTAGTCAATTAAAGATCGTTAATGTTTGTGCGATCTCTCATTATAATGTTTCTAGCAATTTTTGAAAATATACTTCTTTTGTCTCGTTTAGAAAAATGTTTTAAAAAATGTTTATGATAGTGCATTTTCAATAATAATAAATAATAAATATTGGTGGACAATTCCCACACAACACCATTAGACCCCAAACTAAGCAAAGCTTGTACGATGGTGGCCAGATAGCTGATATTAGACTTATATAGTTTTAAATACATACTTATTATACATAGAAACACCCAGACACAGTGCAAACATTTGAATTCATCACCCAAATATTTGCACTGGGTGGGAATCGAACCCACGACCCTCGGCTTCAATCATTTCAAACTTTGGACTAGCGCAGAAAGAGCGTTAGTTGTGGATTAGCTTTAATATACCTACTACTTAAAACTTAAAGAAGGTCAACTTTTTGCTTGCGATATATATTTAAGTACACACCCACTTTTTTGAAAGAATAGGCTATAAGAATACCTTTTTTAAAAATGACGAGTGATAAATATGTAGGTTTTATTATCATTATGGAAAATTATTGTATGTAGGTATGTTTAAATAAGAACAACTAATGTACCATAATGTTAGCAATAAAATGATTTTATATTGAGGTCAACAAAGAAATGATATTAGGTAAGTATGTTATTGATATTGAAACATGGTTACTAAATTTATCTGTCAAATTGAATTGAAAAATACTTAAGTATTTCTGAATTTTCTGTATTTCATTCACGACTAGCAGCCCGTCCCGGCTTCGCACGGGGTAGACAATTATTTATTTTTGGAAATTTGGATATAAAACACTTTTTTATTTAATTCGTAATATCTTTTGAATGGAAAGTCCAATTTAAATAATTTGAAAACTATTTTATAGGTAGTTAAATGGTCTTGACCATAAAATAATTTATTTGAATAAGGATTAATATAAACACATAAATAGCATGGTTTGAATTTGGTTAGCATTTTCATTAATGTTTAAGATGAAAAAAGTTGTTGTAGTGACATAACTACAATAGTTGGACATATGCTACCGCGGAGTTTTTTGTAGACATTATGATGTTCTTCAATATTGTTGTACATTATTTTGTTCTATCGCTAATAGTTTCGGCAGCGCATTCGACGAAAGACATTTTAAGACTCATTTTTCTACACCTTCGGTTACATTGTTCAAATTTTACCAAGGATCCCTATTTTTTTCAAAATGAAATGTAACCTATGTTAAATTGGAAGAATGTAGCATTCTATTGGTAAAATTTTTTTTTAAATCGGCCCAGTACTTTTTGAGCCTATTCATTACAAACATACAAACATACAAAAATAGGTACAAATCTTTCCTCTTTATAATATTAGTGTAGATAAAAGAGTTAGTGTTAGTGAGACAAAAAGCAGTGTTTTTGGTTTTCTGTTCTGAATATATTGACGTAGTAGATATTGTTATGTGGCGTGTACAAATAGGAAGAAATTTTATGACTTGGAAAGTTAAGACATGCTTGAAAATAAACTACATACATGGATAGTGAAATTTAATACATTTCACCTGAATGGTGCTCTTGGCATACCGCTCCGACTCGCGCTTGGCAGTTTATTACGTAATGAAATTTCACTTTGTCCCTTCCCGGATTCCGTGTTTTTTCCTTAAAAAATTGGCCACTGATTTTGATTGGACAGTAATTGGAGGAAATTTTTAACATTTACTTATTCTTATTAAAGCATTATTTTTAATTATTTACCTATGGTTGGTTTGTGTTCATCGTACACACAGTGATATTCTCAAGATCAATGCACAATATTACGGGGATCTTTTGGTGAGCTCTCATGCGTTCAAAAGTCCTAAGTAGGTACTTCTTGTGTTTTGTGACCAATCGAAAAAGTGTCATTGTTGTGGGTAATAGGTACTCCAAAGACCCGAACTAAAGGGTTTGTTCCCAAATTCGTTATATGAATATCAACTGTGGAGTATTTTGCCGTCTTACGTTGTGGAGTGGGTATTCCCTGACAAAATAAATATAATCTGGACGTCATCAAATCTAAAGTCAATCGGTTACTAGTTACTACTAGGTAAGCGCGCTTTATCATAGACAGCAGCGTCGCTTAACAAAAGGTAAGGTGGCGATCATGTGGGAACCTATTAGCGATAAAAAGTATTACATAATAAAGCATTTCATATAGTATATTTGTTGAATACCAACTTTATACATTAAGTATTTTTATTATCTATACAGCGAAGAGATTTGTACATCTACATTATGAAATACATCTAAGTTTTTATTCTTCTGATATTATGTCTATTTTATTTTCTGAATTTTATTCTATTTTCATTAGTATATTTTTAAAACATTGTAAGAATGTAATCCCTAACAATTTCCATCCTAAGGTTGCCTTGAAGAGATGGCTCTTAGCGATAAGGCCGCCGATTATAACACTAGAGTCTATTGTTTTTATTTTCTTTTACTGTATTGTTTTGTTTTGGTGTGTACAATAAAGAGGATCTATCTATCTATACCTGAATATCTATATAATAGTTTATACCTATCTATATCGTACAGCAATAAAATCCGACCTGGCTTATGCATTTATCCGTGGCAGAATATTCATAAATTACACGTGTTACGGGAATATTACACCAGAACACTAGAATTAGGTCCACGTAGGTAGACATAATAAATATGTAGAGCTTACAGTTACTTCGAGATGGCTGACCTGGCCATCTTAATACAATGCCCGGTTTATCTAAGCTTCACTTGCACCGCATAGGGGTTTAGCTGATAGGTAGCGTGCCGGGATGACGTTAAGCAAGCTGAATAATGCTAAGGCACTAAGGCTTTTCATATATATTAGGTACTAGCAGCGCCCCGCGGTGTTACCCACGAAGTTCCCGTTCCCGTTGTTTTTTCCGGAATAAAACGTAACCTATGTGTTCTTCCAGACTATAATCTATCTGTGTTCCAAATTTCAGCCCGATCCGTTCATACGTTAGGACGTGATTGAGCAACAAACATCCAAATATCCAAACATCCATACATTGCCATTTTTAATATTAGTAGGATATTGTGCCCTAATTTATAATTCTCGATAAAAAAATCTGCTCTGGAAACCAAACCGATTTCAATGTTAATATGGAAAATCCAGCTTAACGTTCCGCACAAATGAAATAACGAGATTTCGGAATATATTAAAATATTATCGATATATTTAAATGTCATTCCAACTCCCACTCCAAATCTCACTCCGACACGCATGCTCTTTCCAACACCAATACCACTCCGACACTCATTCCCAGGTTCCCACTCCTAAGCACACTCTTTCAGCACCTTTCCCCACTCTTACACTGTTTCTCCTCACTTCTTATTCTAATCAGTCAACCTTTCCCACTCAATCCTTAATCCACTCCGACACTCACCTAATCTTACCCTTAAATACCATGTGCATTCCGGCACTAATTCATAATTCAACACCCCAATAACAAACACCCATAACCCCTTCTAATTTCTTTCCCACTTCAACACCCTTTCCCCCTTTCTTGGAACAAGCTGGTTTTTCTCTCGACGTTTTTTGTTAGCGACATTAGGCGCAAGACTTCAAAAAGACCTGGGATTCGAACCGGGGGCTCCGGAAAAATCAAACTCAAATTAAAGCAAACATAAGCCCACACGCTATAGACAAACTTCTTACAATATTAATGTAATTAGCAAATCAGAATCTCTCAGAATAATCGAAAGGCCGATCTTGTAAGTTAGCCTGGTCGGCTGCTTGTCACTTGTTACATAGTCATGTCCCTGGGGGCCCTTTGAGTGATAACTTCGGAAGTCCTGTCAACTATGTAAACCGTCGTGCGTGACTTCCATGATTACAGGCCATCACTGCCTTCCGTCTATCTCGTCGCCGCGGGTCTTTAGACTAGGACCTTACGAATAAAACAGTTACGGCGAGACGTTACACTCTGAAAATCAGTAAACGCAATTTAGATGATTTGGAAATTTGGGTTGGAGGCTGAAATAAATAAATTCTAGCCAATATTTGTCTTCATTTTTGTCAACATTCAATTAGATTTTTAACTTGTAATACGTAAGCGTACTTAAAAACAACAGCAAAATTCATTATTATTAATATTCGGACATGTACACACGCATACGTTCACATTATACGCATTCCATTAGTAATAAGCTCCAACTCCAAATCAGCTTCAGAGATAACCCTATAAATATAATTTTCTAAGAACACGAAACACATGTTGTGCTAAGAAAATCTATAATATATTGGGCTAAATTATTCAAAGGAACCCATAACGGGTCCGCTTTTGTTCTAAATACTTAGTGTTATTATATAAAGGTACCATATAGATTACAGATGATGAGTTCGTATCAATGGATTTGTCTATTTTTCTGAAGAAATCTTCTGAAATGTTAATAAATAACAATGTATCTAATCTAGTCCCAATAACAATCATAGCAATGGATTTTGCTTTGACTGATTTATATAATACAATTCTTTCATAAGCTTTCAATCATGAATAGAACTAAACGTTTTTCGATTGATTTCCTATAATCCCCTAGCAAATAGGAAACTTACCCGAGCTATTTTCGAAACTGGACCCTGAGAGGCACTATCGAAAACAATTGAATTTTCGCGTCGGTGACTCTCCATGCAACTTCGTCGAACGGACATTGTTTCGGCCATTAGTCTAACGTCCTCACATGTACCTACTAATATTGTGACCCGCATACTTTACCCGTATTCCTGCGGTTCACTTTCAGCCATTAAATGGAATAGTTACGGCCCTTCCGCGTTTTATCTCGGAATTGCCTACCAAATTACACCAAATGTCGGTGATAAATTTTGTAAATATGCGAGAATATAACTTCATAACAGTCGATTTGAACGAGTTCGGGTTTTTTTCGTTGTTGAAGCGGGTTACTGGTATCCTGTATCAATATTACAAAATTGAAATATTTCTAAATTCAAAGAGATGGTTTTAGTGTCAGCATTTGATTTGGAAATCAATCAATGACGAGGTATTATTACAGGTTACTAAGCGCTGCTAACTTGGTTATTTTCAAATATGGTTGTATGTACTTACTCGTGCCTAAAAAAATTGTAGGTAAGACTTATATTGACTAATAGTTACAATTCTAAAGGAAGGTAGGAAGATCGGTGTCTAAACAATAGACTTCAGGCTCACAGGACGTTCTACATCCTATGTCAACGTTAGATAATAGGGATGTTTACACTAATCACAAATTAATGTTCAGTGTTAATCTTATGATAGTTTCTATCAATAGAATTCTCTGCATTTTTATTATAGTTTGCGATCTTAGCGATGACTATTTTGATTGTTTGTATTAAAGTAAATATCAGAAAATACATAAACTAGCCATACAGTGATGTATCGCGACCAATGGTTTGCTGTTAGTGACGTCGTGCCAGTCGTTAGTGTTTTTGCGGGAAAATTCAAAATTACTTTATTATTGTATATTTACTCATCGAAAATACTAATATTTTTAAATAAAACATATTTTTTTATGGTAATCAAGGGCATATCTTCAAAATAAAACCGTCATCCGAAAAATAAACATCCCTATCCCAATCAAACGCAAATCTGTCAAAAAATTGCCATTTGTAGGTAGATTGTATTTTTTTCGATCATTTGTGTCGATAAGTTGTTATAAATTTATTTTACGGTATATTTTCTATATATTTGTAGTGTATTAATTGTTTTCTATAAATTTAACGTGTTTCTTCAGAACAACAAGAAATAAAAATAATAACATCTTGAATGTTAAGTGTAATTTTAATACTAATAAAATGTTCATCTCTATAGTGAATCCAACCATTTATTGTCTTTTTGGCAGATCTAATTTGTCAGTTATAGTGTTGTGACCAAGTATAAACAGGTACATCGATACTAGCATTTTGCAACGGTCTGGTTATTAAATTGAAATTAAATAAAATTAAAGATTATTTTGGCAAATAAGAACATGACATTTTGTCGGGTTGCCTGCGAAAAATCAGTCCCTAAGTCCGGTTGCCGAATTTTTAAAAGTAAAACATTGCTGCGAGCTTGGCTAATATCTCGGAAACTATAAACTTTAGGGCAAAAATTGTTGAGGTCGTTATTGTAGAAAATAATATTTTGCATCTTTTGTGGCCGGAAAACTTTTCTGTGACATGTAGCGTTTACGATTTATGGCCCATTTAATTAACCAGTTTTTCTATTGCAGCCGATAACTCTTGAAATATTAGATTAATCAATAAAACGCATCAGACCTTTTTTAAAGACTAGTTTATTTCCTACAACTTTCGTTTAATTTTTTTTCTTATGTTCATACGTTTTGAGTTAGAAGAAGCTTAAATTCAGTTATTCTGCCAAAAACATTATAAATTAATGAATTGTATTAAAATGAACAATTGTTTTATTTGTGGTTATGTTAGACGACAAAAACTCTGTACTTGTAAGAAAAAACAGATACTGAGTCTAATGAAAGTCAGCATTAGACGAAGCGAGAGAGAATAGAAAGCAAACTAGAAGATAAATAATTAACGGATTCAAAATATCCATTTCAAACTATACAAATACATACTATACATTTGAACTATACAACAATGACGTTTAAAGTGGTGGCTCTCTACTAGCCAACTAATATTATAAAAGACTTTAAAAAGATAGAAACTCTTTATTATCCACAATATAATACTTAAACAACAGGAACTTATCCTAGAACTAGTGAACCAAGTGGCGACATTATCGCTAATAGCGATCTCTTCCAGGCAACCGAAATACCATGAGTAAATACTATGTTATGTCTAGCACAAACCCCAGGATATGCCATAAATGGCGAAAGATGCCCATACCCAGCCTTCTGGCTCGTTCCCACCACTAGAACTCGGGGAAAGGCCGTGGCCCGCCGTGCTGGTCCGCTGTACATGTCGCTGAAAGATGTCATCACATTAACATCTTCACGAGTATTGATAATACCCTAGACATTTCCGAGAATAAGGGTAGATTTGTTACCTTTTTTAAATGTTACAGACCGAATACACATAAGTATTGTTGCGGTGGTAGTATAATCATAGAAAACGAAGATAATTTGTGTGCTATCACATATTACTAGTCCCTATCTAAGAAAACCCGAATAAATTTCGAGTCATATTAAATAAATTTTACTTATAGCAGTTGCTTAACATCCTTTTATTGAAAAATTAGATATGTCCATTGTCCAGTCTATTGAAACAGTGCTATAGACGCACAACTAGTAGACGTAGATCAGGTACAGCAGTAACCTTTGGGTGATGAAATAATACCCAACCGACTGATGAGACATTATTAAGCCAAATATGGAAATATTTTAACACATTAAGCATATCAGGTTAATTTATTTAGAAATTAACGAAAATCGTACATCATGTTCTTCAATGTTTACATCAGACATAGGTAAATAAACTTTGTTAATTTACCTAACTACAAAATGTTATTTAACACTTTATTTTAATAAGTATTCAAATGTTTCAGTCATCATAACCTTGTTCTTTTTTGGATATACACCAGGAGATAAACACGTCTTCAAATAATGCTGTATGCTTTCCTGAGGCGCATCAATATAACGGTTTTACATAAAAATAAATCCGATATAATGTGCCGAGAACGGAAAACACCCGTGTAAAAATAGTTCATAAACAATATCGATATCTCAATCGTAACTTCGTAACATCACTATGTTGATAGCCATAGAACGTAATTTTTTAAAAACGTTTGTTATTTTATGGAATTTATAAAAAAACTACTGCACTTATGGACTCATTTTGTGAAAGATGATTATTATACGGGATCAAGGAGCAAATTTAAGCAGTTGTCATATTTTTAAAACCTCGCATTTAAAAGTTAACTTTTGCGTAACATGACGCAATTACGTTCTATTGGTGCTGTCAAAAAGAGGATAAACGGTTGGATCTACTATAGTATATTTATTTATTTTTATTAACAGTAACAGCTTCTAAATGAATTTTGATGGTCGAGTGATAGCGTTGCATAGCAAAATCCTATTATCGTACTAATTTTCGAAATAAAAGTTTGGGTATTTGGATGTTTGTTGCTCAATCCTGTCGGAATGGCTGAACGGATCGGGTTGAAATTTGTAACACAGATTATCTTTGATAAGGCATATATATACATTACTGTCCACCGCCAAGAAATTACTGAAACAGGAACTACGTGGGGCGCTGCAACAAATGTATAGTTGAAAAATAAATAAATAGGTACCTACCTAGTGTTTTTTTTCTTAGTTTTAGTAAAGACAATGTTCTATTTTTCTCCTAGCACGAGATAAAGCGCGAAGTTCGAGAGAGCTCGTCGTACGTCGTCCGCGACTCTTCGTACAGCAGTGTGGAGGAGAAGAACCAACAAAATCAGTCTTTTTTATCCAATAGGCCCCCCCGCGACCCTACCGGGGGGGCCCGCACTGAGACGGACGCTGCACACGGACGTTTCAGGTATGTTATCTCTATATTTTACTTTAAAAATAACGGAATCAAAACAGGGAGAATATGGATTGCCTACTACAGATTCGGGGGTCTACCGCCTAACGAAAAACGCTTTGATGCTTTGACGCTTTGGCATTGCCGTCTCTTTCATTTCAAGCGAGAAGAAAAGAGACAGCAACGTCAAAGCTTCAAAGCGTCAAAGCGTTTTTCGTTAGGCGGTTGAAGCCCCGGTCCATTTCTTGAGCAAAAGTTGACCATTGACATTCAACATGGTGCGGACACCTTTGCGGCGAGAATAGATCATTAGTTCGGGAGTAACCTATTTATTTGCAATAGCATATTAAATTTTAAACTTTAATATTTTTTTTGATTTGCATAAATTCAGAAAATAAATCACTATAATTAACCTTTAGTATTAAAGTGAAAAATTCTTGCTTCTTGGTAAAAATGTACCTAATGTAATAAGTATGTTTTTCGTGTAATAACACCAACTTAAGTTTGGTTTTGTATTATTTTCCTTTTCTTGGTTAAACGAGTCGCTTTTTTGTAATCAAAAGCCAAAAAAGTAAGTTTCAGCTCTTAGTTTCAAAAATGATACCTACAACTTCCATAGACACTCTAATCCCTCATAAGCGTCAAATAAACGTAACAGACAGGCAGACAGACAGTTACTTTTGCATTTATAATTTAGTAGGGATAGGGACTTAAATCTATACTTTTTGTACACCGGTAACACCGGTACTCGGGTAATGACAAAGATTTGTGTGATGAAAATAGATCACCATACGAATGTTTGTATTCGATGTAAATTGAAAAGTAAACCTAGTTTCACAGACTAATAAAGTATCATTGAACCCACAACCTACGGCTCATTGAGCAAACTCACTACCGACTAAGCCACGAAGCCGTAAACTACTTACTGTTTTGTTTCTGAGGTTAACAGTGCCTAATTGGTATTGTATGCAGTCTTATCTAAGTAGGTGAGAGCCCAAATACAGAAAATTAACATTTGTTTTATTGAATTTTTCAACACTGTCTACGACTATGTACTATTAAACATTTGCTTATCAAATGTTGTCAATGAATGTTTCATTCAATAACGACAATAATACAAAATTCACTGTATACAAAATAAACAAAAAAAAATGTTTAAAATTACAATGTTCAATCGGCGACCGCGCAATTTCCTGCAAATCAGCATCAAAGTGTTAGTGACATTTTGTATTGAGAGAAACTTGTACAGGAAAATTGTGTTTTAAACGAGCTGAGAAGAAAAGTTCCTCATTCCGTTATTTTGTTGCAGACCAATGCTAAGGGATAACAATAGAGGTGCCAAAGGTATATTCGTAAAACCAACGTATAAGGCGACTCTTGGGAAACCTGTTGAGTTTATAGGTGAGTACAATGAGTTTTACATACATACCTTTTTATTTATCGTGTTTGTCATTGTATCGGGATGTTTGATGATACTTTGAAAATACGAGGATGTTTGTGGAATTCACGAGCGTATGTTTTTAAATAAACATGTTATTTAATTTCATCATTACTTTTTGAACATTTCGTTGCTTTGAACATTTTTTCTTTCATAATATAAATATAATGATGGAACAAACAGGACATGCGCGTGATGGTAAAACTGTATACTAGCCCATAACAGTAGATATAATTCCAGGCAGCTATTAGAATTTGAAGAATCCAAATCACTGCCTAGCACCACACTGCACTCGCCAGTTGTAAGATAAATTATCCCTTTGCCCTGTAATGTGTTCGGAAACATTCCCCTTCAAACTGAGACACATTAACGTTGACGTGTTATTCCTTGGCTGTAGAATAACTGGCTATTGTGTATTACTTTCCCAAGTGGCATCTGCAATGAATCTAAGCACTGCAACTAACTTGTTAATCATAACCGGTTGCTTCACCGCGGACAGTGTAGTGTCCGTTTTCTATAGTTGCTCAAAAGCAACGCGGACACTGTAGTGTCCGCATTATTTTTTCGCGCCAGACTCAGTAAAATTCTCTATCCTGCTTTTACTAAGGAAAGAATGCTTATAGAATGAATGCTATCTCACTCGGGTTGAAAGGCACTTCAATTTAAGCAGCGAGAACATTTTATACTCTATGGATATTATAAGAAAAAAATAAACTTTTCAGTCAGTCAATCTTGTTTGCGCTTGTGTTGGTCGGTTGTCGAAAAACAGGTTTTTACGTAAATAAAATCATATAAAGCTGGTGTTGTGCAGAAATATAACTTCGAAAACTTGTAAACGAGGTTGGTTACAATACATTTTAAGTTGTCCAAATGATAAAGTTTGCTGTACAAAGGGTTTTAAGAACCGTAAAGTCAAATGTTGAGAATGTGGTACTCTTGTGACTCTTTTCCATATTTTAATGTATTGGTTAATTCAATATCATCTCAATTATTACCTAGCTTAAAGGATGAAACAAGTTTTACGAAAATACTAATATTTTTATTGTGCATGTTATGATTGCACAGAAAATAATTTTTAAGTAGAAACAGAAAAACTCGCGTAGCAAAACTTCATTTGGTGGTTTTCAAATGTGCGTTTTAAAAAAAATATTAACACTTGTATGGTGATGAATGTTGTCATTATAGTGTAGATTTAGTCTATTATTAAATCTAACTTGTAAAAACGTACATTATCCCTTTACTTTTTTAAATAAAAAAATGTCTAGTTCAAAGTCCATTTTTTTTTAGTATATTAACTACCATTTGAAGCGTCTATTCAACTATTCTAAGAAAACAAATAACAAGTGGGGTCTTTGTTCCATATTTAAGTCATAAATATCGTTCAAGTGCATGGCCGTCAGCCGCGCGCCATGCGAGAAAAAAACGTTGACGCGCAGGTTCGTCGACGGCAATAACACCGCGGCGCGGGGTGAAGCAAGCGGATAATAAATAATGAGTGGTCATAAGCTGTGAGGCAAGTCTGATTAAACATTCTTTTTTGACGATAAATTAATCTATATATATAAAAATCAACGGCACTTTTCGTTGTTATTGAACTCCTCCTAAACGGCTGGACCGATTTGAATGATTTTTTTTTGTATACGTTTGGGTAGGGCTCTGGAAGGTTTAGATTCACAAATCAGCCCGGCAGATGGCGCTGCAGTTGATATCTAGGCTATTATTCGAGCGAAGCCGGAGCGGGCCGCTAGTTATCTCTATAAATTTTAGGACCTTAAACAACACAAAAAACTTTTCTATACCGAACAATGTTTAATTGAACAAAATATCAAGATACTTATTGTAGAAAAAAAAATGTATTAAGAAAGTGAGAAGAAAATGTTCACTGGTCAATACTAGAAGTAGGCTAGAAGCTAGCAGGTTCATAAATGACTCGACACCACGCTCTTCTCTCTCTCTCCTCAAAAATGCATTTCAATTTTCCAATACGGCATAAATAACCTACTTTACATTCCCCTGTGCTGGGATTCGGGGCCTTATCTCACGAGGAGAGAGTCCAAAACCGCAATACAGAACGCTGGTCAAATGTAGATAAAGCCAGGAATAACAAATATCTAGAACTTAATTCACTCTTCAAGAATGGGGATGGTGACTGAGTCAAAAATATTTACCTACCCTTGTAATTTAGTCCATCAGGTAGATTATGGAAAAAATGGGACGCGCATCTTTTGTTATTATTTTTTTCGAATCGAGAAAGATATGGATCATCATACTTCCGGAGTGGAGGGTTGTGACGTCACGTCTTCGTAATAATCGTACAATAAAGTGACGTCAGTTGAAGCTTTGTACTGTATCTTCGTTATTTTCTGTTTGTGAAACAAAAGCTTATAATCAACAACATTTCTTATAATCTTGCTGACGGACTAATTAGTTGTTTTAATCATGCCTACTGTAATATTGGTACTTGTTTGGTAGTGGACGGCAGTACGGCTGGTCCTGGACATTTGGAGTTGGAAGTATCGGGCGGGAACGGAGCACTAGTTCCCAGTTCCGTGCGCTCGCTCGGCGGCCACCGGTACGCGGCGGCGTTCGTGCCTAAAGTGCTCAGATCGCATACGGTGCGGGTCACTTTCAACGGGGAACATGTACCGGGTAAGTCATAGAAATATAGTATTTAAGACCTAACCACTAGGGGCATTGTCGGTTATATTGTAAATCTATTTTGTAAGCTATTAGCATTAAATTATTTTCGCAAGGAAGTACATGTGTAAAGTTTCGAAGCGCAACTTCAGACAGGCCGTCTGAAAACGATCGAACGGTAATTAGCTTTCAGAGGATAACTGAAATTAACGTCACTTGTTACTAATTAAGTGATTATTACGAATTACCTTTGGTATTCGATTTTTGAAGTGAAAACTTCCTTTGGCAGATTTTTCGTGGGCTGTAAAATGAATTCTAGCGTCACGCTCGAATATGATACGAGATCTTCGGGTAAACTCGGGCCATGGCCAAACCATGGCCATTGGCTATCTAGAAATGCGTGAGCCAATGGAAAATGCTGGTCCATTTCTAGATGATCATGCCATGATGGCAAGGCCACACCCTCCGGTTACACCCGTGTAGTTTCCAAAGTAAGCTATCAAATTCTGAGTTATAAGTTTTCACTTCTATCGGCAGTTCCTATGACTGCCACTTTTTTATTTTTAAATAACATCTGAACCGATACCTACATTTGAACTGATACAACTTGATACAACTGAACTGCTGCGACTGAACTCATAGGTAGGTACAACTAAACTGATACAACTGAACTGAAATAATCGCACTGTTACAAACGAACTAGTCAATTAAAAAAGGTACCTATTTTATCGAAGCACAACAAAAGCAGCCGACTTTATGTTTCTACAGCTCGGACTTAGGGCTTGTTCTCACAAAAACAGTCAGGCACGTAATCTACCAAGGCGACGTCTCTGGTAGATTACGCATGTCCTCAAAAGATGTCCTTCTCAGAACATGCCGGTTTCATCACAATGTTTTCCTTCACTGTTGAAGCCAATGGTGTACCTACTTATATTTTGAGAGCTAGCATTAAATTTTGGTCAAAAATTACTTAGGTGTTATACAGGGTTATTGGTAATCAGCCTGCATCCTTTTAAGGGGATGTTAGGTACATTCAATACGTCTACTTTTGTTCAACAGTTTAAAAAAAATGTTTTTTTTTTCTTTTACAAAATAAATAAAAAGTGCATTTGCATGGTCTAAAAGTATCGAACTCTTCGTAACAATTCGTAACGAGAGCGGGTACGCTCTTTAACGCGCAAAAAATGTTGTACCGAAGTGAATAAACACTAAAAAGTCGCTAAACAGTACAAAAAAGGGCAACAAATACAATTTTTTTTGGGTTATCTATTAAGTTTTAACGAAAGTTGTAGAACAAAAGTTGTTTGTTTAAATATACAGAACATGTCCTTAAACGGATGCAGGCTGATTACCAGTAACCCTGTATAGGACAAGAAATTGGGATTCTAAAAAAACAGATGGGACTTTCTACCTGCGTAGGTGATCTAAATTGAGGGACTACTTTTGCCCCGCTCCACCAGACACCACACCACCAGGCAGATCTACACCTCCGCCCCCGTGGTGGGATATAATAATGTATTAATTTATTGGGGTATATGACACAAGTTTTCAGCTTGTCTCAAATTTTTACCTAAAATTTGGTGCGTGCTCCCGGAATAATAGAGGTGGGATTTATTCATATGACTATGTTTTAGTTAAATAGTTCTTGCCACTAAGCCACCCCAGCTTCATGAGGTTCAATATACTCGTAACATACTATGTAAATACGTTAGTTAGATACAAAACGTCTCTAAATAGTTATCTAATAAAAGTTTCTTACAACTTTTACTGCTTCCACTTCATGTATAAATACTGTCAAGTCAAATAATACTCGTACCTAGTTTCCAAGTATCCTCATACGTGTACAATCAAATTCGCGGCATTCCCGTGAAGATTGTTTTCGTGTGTCGTTTTCAAAGAGCCAAGTCGAGAAACGAGAACATTACTCACGGATTTTGCGACTGCGCTCGCTCGCTGCATCCACAAATTGTATGTGATTGTGACAACAAAGACAAAGCAACAGAGCTGCTGCTTTCAATGAAGACGCTACATCGTACTCTGCGAGCAAATCACAATTACTACGTTTCTATCTTCAGTTGGAACAGTACGGTTGAAATTAACGTTATATATCACGAACATTTCTTGTGAGAACACATTAAGCGTCTATTCTTACAGCGAAATGAATGCTCGTTCAGACTAAGAGACTATTAATTGGAATGGACTGATAATGATACACTTACACTTTTCTTGCAGGTTTTATTTCGCGCCTTCAATTGTGTATAAGGTAGACTAAGCCTTATCAGTGTTTTACTAGCAAACATTGTTTACATAGTCCATTCAAATCTGGAGATATGGAATTAGTTTAATTTAAATTAAAATAAATGTTTGACTTCTATTCTTGAAAGATACAATAACAATATTAACTCAAATAACATTTTAACCCTATAAATCAGATAGCGTAATACGAAGAAGTCTGGAAATGCCAAAGTAAGGTGTCTATTTTTAGACCAGTCTGAAAGCTTAGCTTCTCTCGATTGTGCCCTGTTTAAGTAACCGTAAATAGCCCCTTTTGTTTACTTATTTAAGTACAAATTTAAAAGCTATTTAAGTTATTGGCTCGAATACTTGAGAGACTCGATTCGGTCATAACTAATTCAGGGAAATACGGTAGGTATCTTAAGATTCTCGCGCAAGACAAAGATATTCCCATCCTTGTGTTTTATTTTTAGGGCTAAAGACGCATTCACATTTAATCATGACATTAGATAACAATTTAAATTAATTTCAATTTCGAGACCCAATTAGGGTCGAACAGTAGTCAATTTATTCTTCCATGGACTTAGTTCTGTTCATTGTTCTATTTTTAATAGACTTAAAATAAGGTAAAAGTTTCTTAGTTCGACCGGATTTATCCCTTTTTTATTCAAAATGTGCTTTCTTACTACTTGCTACTAGCACAGAAACCTTATTTTCCTGAAGATACAACGTTATATTTTTAAATTAGCATGTGTTTCGTTTCTACGTCTCTGTAAAAGAAGTGTTAAACGTTATTTTGTCAGCACGTACACAACGTGCCGTGTTACTTTTTACCAACCGACGAAAATATTTTACAGAATTCTACGCTATTTGTAAGACGGCCTTTGTTCATTGTCAGAGTCAAAAATGCAAATTATAAGACACACAAATTATTATTGATCGATGTTTAGAGTTCCATACCTAGAGGGAAAACGGGACCATATTACTGAGACTCCAGTGTCAATACATCTATGAATCTGTCTGTCCGTTCGTCGGTCACCAGGCTGTATCTTATGAACCGTGATGGTTACGCAGTTGACATTTTCTAAGACGATAATATATAACAAAATAACAAATACTAAAAAACAGAAGGAAATTAACCCCTGAAGAGGATGTGATAGTATTAATACCTACGAAAAAGACTGGATTACAACACTTCGGAATAGAATAAAATGGAAGGATGGTAGAGAAGTCTTGGCTTTGCAGTGCGACAACAATGGCATTTAAAAATAATATAATTGAACCAAAGCATTATTTCGCCATGTTTATATTTTTCTTTAGTAAAGCAGGGAAAGCCTGCCAAATGTTTGCAAAGGGAGATTAAAATTTAAGAGCTCATACAATGCATGATTTTTTTGTTCGAGTTTACTTATATATTAGTAATGGCAACAGATAGATGCTAGAAATATTCACAGAATATTTGTTCACTCTAAAATAAATAGAGTTAATTAAATAAAAATAAATATTTCATAAGGACTCCCCACACAACAGACATAACATTATCATTTTGTAGATAATGCTACGAAACACTTCATGCGTGAGTCCGACTAGCACTTGTCTGATTTTTGTTTGGACGGACTTCTTTCTGTCCTTGTTACATATTGATTGTACAAAGAACACAGTTGTTTACTAAAATTTTAGCCTCTATGTTCAGATGTACCTATACCTATGAGTATTACTTATACATACATTGAGTTGGACTGCATGTTAGCTATGATGCGAAGAACCAGCGCAACGTTTTATCAGGAAAGAAACTCTTTTTACAAGATGTGTTGGTACCTACACAAATGTAACTACAGACTTACTTACACTTATATAGATAAAAAGATTTTTTCTAAATAAAAAAACTATAGAGGTACAAACCTTTAGGTACATACAAGATCGAAATTACCCACCCCGCAAAGGAGAATAGAATGTGACACTTTTTCTTGTGGTTTAGTTTGGCTGTCTGTACGACACACAATGTCCCCGGTTCTTTGCATCTCTGTCCTAGAAAGTCCATTGTGATGTGTCGCCACGGGGCGTATAATTCGTCTTGATTGCGTGGCGTAGAAAGAAACCCCATTTACACAGTCCGGCCTCGCGATATCAAGAAAGCGACGACACCCTGTATTTACGACGTGTAGCTTTCGCATTTCTAGTCGTTAATTTCCGCGGTGGTAATTTTCGACGCTGTAACGAACGAAGAATCATAAACTTTTCACATAAAAGTCACCTGAATACTATGGCTTCTTTTTCTTTCGAAACTATTTTTAAGGGAACACCAAAATATGTATATGTGTATGTTATTAATAGATCTATCTAAAAGCGGTTGATATTTAGGTATATAGACAGCGTCATAATTTTTCGAAGGGTCAGAGAATAATAAACTCAAACTCTTACGTTGAAAATTTCATGCCAACGCCGACATCGCGACACATAACTTACATCATTCAGTTTAAATTTGGTTACAAGTTCTTAATTTATACCAGATCGGTTTTGGTGTTCTTAGTTTACATTGAATATTGAATAATTCTATCAAGTGCACAAATTTAACTGTTTTTCTTATAGAGGATACAGGGCGTGAAAAAGTTGTCGGTGGGAATTCGAAACTGCTGTAAGCGCGTAAAGGACTTCTTTGGGTATATCGTAGGCATCTCTAACTCCAAATAACAAAAAGAGTTTCAAGGAATTATCAATATTAAAAAAAGTAATTGGATTGACCCAAAAATCTTTGAATGATCACTATATAAACAAAATCACACACAAAAGCAAAGCTATGTGGAAAGTGATAAATGGAGAACAACGACATTCGCATGTGGAAATTAATTAGTTTATCATAAAGTTAAATAAACACTTCGGTTAAAAGTTTTGCGTCACTTTTATAGATACAAAATCGGAAAGTAATACAGGTTATCTTTTATCCTCATAAATTTGACTAATCCAGGCAACCGTGACCAGGCAAACGTGAAAGACAACTGTGACCGTGCTACTATTTTTCAAATGTATTGTTTGTTCTTTCTGAACTCTTCTATGATCTCTGTTCTGCACCTACCTATATATAATAATAATAATAATAATAATAAGCCCCCTGAAATCCCACCTTACGTCCGGATCGAACACCAGATCACGTGGGGGGCGGACACGCATACTAACGAAACTTATGTGGCTAACAAGGAAAGGGTAACCCATCGACATGGAGACAAGAAGTAAAAGATTACGTATAGGGCCGCTGCCCGGGGGCGATCGCCGGGGCACGTCTGTAGCTGGCCACAGGCGTGACAGCATGCTAGCCAGTGACTCCCGGCTGGGCGGCTGGGCGGGAGTCGGGGACGCGGGGGGTAGGGGAATGTCCTCAAGGACTACAGCCGAGTCTGAAGGCGATCAGGATAGTAGTAGTAGCTATAGTAGATCCGCTACACCAGCTGAGGATGTTTCGCAGGAGGCACTTGCCACACAACCTGCGACCACCAAAGCCGGTAAACCCAGAGTTCGCATGAAATGGAGCGACGAAATTAACCTTTTTATCATGCGAACATACTTTTACATAACTAAACTTGATACAGACCGTACCATGTACTGCAAGAAACTTCACGACCGATTCTGCATAGAATACCCAGATTTAAAAGTTTCCGCTCAGAGAGTTGCCGATCAAAGAAGAGTTATAATGAGAAATAAATTACTAACAGATGAAACTATCAACGAATTAAAACAGGAAGTAACCGAACAACTAGCTAGAGAAGAAATAGATCAGAGTCCTATAGGTGCAATTAGCACGACGAATACCAGATCAAGTAATCTGGTAAATCAAAATCAACGCACAATAGACTATCTTCTAAGTAGTTCACCAACCCAACAATCCACACAACAAGCATCAGTATCTCAACCGGACAGTTTATCTACCCAATGGCAACACACTTCAACTCAAACAGCCTCCATACCCAATCTTACAAATATTACGCAACATATAAACGAAAATCAAACCTCGCAAATTTCTGAATTTGATATATCTACCCAAGAAATAACTGACCAATTACATTCAACTCTGGTAAAATATACAGGTATAGACCCTGAAGTTCGACCTAAACTTCCAAAATTAAAAGAAAATAAAAAACTCTACCAGTTATTAGACATCTTCAACACGGAGATTTTAGGCCAATTTGTTAGTATTGACTCAGATATCAACACCATACACTGTCTTATATACTGTTCCGCTTTAGTCATCTCCGAGAAGTTAGGATACAAAATTACAACACAGGATATACCAGTACAACAACAAAGCAAAAACGTTAGTAAGCCAGCGTGGCAATACAGAATTGAATCAGATATTAAACATTTAAGAGCAGACATCGGCAGACTAACTCAGTATATAAATAATAACAGATCCAGAAAAGTAGTTAAAGCAGTCGAGAAAATCTTCAATAAAACTCAAATACATTCAGGTCATGAAAGAAATAATACTAGGCCAGAAGAATTTTTAGATACGCTTAAACAAAAATTAACACTAAAATCAAAACGGTTATCTAGGTATACGAAAGCTTTGCAAAGAAAAGAACACAATAAGCAGTTTAATAGAAATGAGAAAGGTTTCTACAGGACACTTAAAAAAGAAAAAACAGATAATATAAACAAAACGTTGCCAAATGAAAGTGAACTCAAACATTACTGGGCAAACATCTGGAAAAAACAAAAAGATCACAACGATAGTGCTGTTTGGTTAAGCGACGAAGCAACAAGAATAGAAAACATAGAAATAATGGAATTCACAGAAGTAAGTAGGGATGATGTAGAATCAATAACTAAACATTTAAAAAAACTGGAAAGCAGCCGGTATAGATCATATTCACAATTTTTGGTTTAAAAAATTTTTCATGCTGCATGACATACTTGCAAAAAATATCACAGATTTAATTAAAGGTGATCAAGAATTACCTAAATTTATTACAAAAGGCGTAACATACATGCTGCCTAAAAGTGACGACACTACGAACCCTTCACAATACCGACCTATTACCTGTCTCCCCACTATTTATAAGCTCATAACATCATGCATTACACGCAACGTCAATAAACATCTACTAGAAAATAATTTATTATTTGAAGAGCAAAAAGGTTGTAGACGTAATCATAAAGGTTGCAAGGAGCAGCTCGTAATAGACTCTACAATACTGAAACATACTCATACACACAAAAGAAATCCATCCAGCATATATCCTACATTGACTATAAAAAAGCATTCGACAGTGTCCCACATTCTTGGTTGATCAAAGTTCTTGACTTGTATAAAATTAGCCCTAAAATCATAAATTTCCTGAAAAATGCCATGACTAGCTGGAGAACGACGTTGCACGTTTCTAATGGATCCACTTCTATTAGGACAGATGAAATTGCAATTGAAAATGGCATTTTTCAAGGAGACGTATTCAGCCCAGTATGGTTTTGTCTTACACTCAATCCACTCTCCTTCCTTCTTAATAGTACAGCAAATGGTTATAAATTGAATTCAAACACTTCCATAACACACTTAATGTATATGGATGACATTAAATTGTTTGCCAAATCAGATAAAGACCTTAAAGAGCTAATAAATATTACTTCACAATTTAGCAAAGACATCAATATGACCTTTGGTCTAGATAAATGCAGAACTCTACACATACATAAAGGTAAATCTGTCAATTATAACAGTAATACTATAAACTCTGAGGATGAAGAACTTAACACGTTTGATAGCATGGACACCGCAGAAACATACAAATATCTAGGCATACAACAGTCCAGTAATATCAATCATATTCAAATAAAAAAAGATCTCTCTGGAGAATATTCTAAAAGATTAAATTCCATTTGCAAAAAACAACTTTATTCTAAAAACTTATTCAAAGCCATAAATACCTATGCAATTCCCATATTAACATATTCATTTGGAATTGTTAAATGGACACGCACTGATATTAACCGATTAGAAATCCTTACGAGAACCACACTGACCAAATATAATTATCTACACCCCAAATCTGCAATAGAACGTATTTCTGTTAAAAGACATGAAGGTGGTAGGGGACTGATTGATCTAACAGTACTATGGGAAGCACAAGTGCGCAGTTTAAGAGAGTTTTTCTACTCAAAAACATCTAGTAATTTACATTCAGCGATCACAGACTTAGATTGTAACTACACCCCATTAAACCTTTCTAATATTAACATCCAGTACAAAACACCGCAAATTCATAAAAAAGAAAAAATAGACCGATGGCGTTCGAAAGAATTGCATGGCAGACATTTACATGACTTGGAACAACCTCATGTAGATGCTGAAGCATCAAACAAATGGCTGAAGCTAGGTTGTATGTTCCCAGAAACTGAAGGTTTCATGATCGCGATTCAAGATCAGGTTATTAACACCAAAAATTACAAAAAGTTTATTATCAAGGATCGTACTGTTCAAAACGACAAATGTAGAAAATGTCATCGCGTGTCCGAAACAATACAACACATTACTAGTGCCTGTCCATCTCTGGCACAAACAGATTACACTCATAGACATAACCAAGTAGCCCATATTGTACACCAGAAATTAGCAATTAAACACCAACTCATCCCGTCAAACATAGTTCCGTACTACCAATATAACCCAAAACCAGTTCTGGAAAACCAGAGACACAAGATATACTTCGACAGAGCAATTTTAACAGACCGAACTATACACTATAACAGACCAGATATAACTGTGATAGACAAAATAAATAAAACCACTTACTTAATTGATATAGCTGTACCCAATACACATAATTTACAAAAAACAATTACGGAAAAAATTCACAAATACACAGAGCTGAAGGAGGAAATCATTTCATTATGGAACATCAATACAGTGTATATTGTGCCTCTGGTAATCTCCAGTACTGGAGTCATCCCTAAACACTTAAAGCACTACCTACAACAAATTGGTTTACAAAGCAACACATACATGACTATGCAAAAAGCAGCTATTTTAAATACATGCCGAATCGTTCGGAAATTCTTGCAGGACGAATTAAATACCGACGAAAGTCCAAACTATGAATTCCACTTGGCTTAGGCCCGTGGCTTTCATTGTAATACCGACACTCTTCTAGTGTTGAGCAAAAGAAAATTTCAAAATAATAATAATAATAATAAGCCCCCTTAAGACCAACCACACGTCCTGATCGACCACCTGATCACGTGGGGGGCGGACAACGCAATGAGATATTACTGGTGCGGCCAACGTGGCTCTGGGACGTAGGAGAGGAGAGCAAGTAAGGTAGGAGAGTAGATAGAAGAGGAAAGATACTATAAGGCTCTAAGAATTGTAATTCTGATTGAGGCTTAAGTAGAACAGCTGACGTTAGTACAGGACGCCAGTTTAGGGTGGTAGCGGAAGAGAACCTTTTAATATAGGGTACCAACGGTAGCATCCACGGACTCAGTAAGGCAGTCTACTGTGCATCTATATGCCTTGGGCAAGTGATGTAGATTTTATTCGCCCAACAAATGAATATGAACCAGCAATTAATAATCCAGCCCCAAGTTCCCGGCGGCTCTGCGGGGCAGCGCAATGATGGTAAGCGGCTATCCCAACGAGCTAGGGGTGTCAAGAATCTCCGGGAGGCAACTCCAAACCATCGAACGACTCAGGCTAGTCAACCGGACTCCGAAAATACAAACGAAAGAACACAGGTTAGACGATATAATTTAAGATCCAGAATAAGCACCGAACAAACTCCTATTAGAAGGGTTTCATCAGCACAGGATAGGGAGCTAACAAACTATTTAAGTGGTCTATCATCACCAACATCAACAGAGAGCTTATTCGACTCTCCGAACTCTTCACCGCATCCCTTTGAAGCACAATTCAGAACCCGTTCCTCATCCAGCTCAACCGTGTCAGAGGATGTTGTACAGGAGGCATCTGCCACTAACACTGTACCCACCACTGACAGAGGCCGCGCGCGAAAAGTATGGACAAGTGAAATGAACCAATTCATATGGCGCACATATTTAACAGTAACTGAAAATGAGACTAAAATTCGGGGATATCTAGACCCACTCTATAGGCAGTTTACTCAAACATTTCCGTGTATGGACGTATCTAAACAGAGATTAGGAGATCAACGAAGGGCTATAATTAGGAATTGTTTACTTACACACAACATCATCGCTCAAATTAAACAAGAAGTAACCAATAACCTGGCGCATAGATCCACAAATAGTCCAACTAACACACTCGAACCAACACCGCGGGGTAGGATACGATGGACTAATGACATAAATGAAGCAATCATGAGAGAATATTATAAAATCACACTACTCGAACAAAACAAATCAGCTTATCGCAAACAATTACACACTCGCATAGTAAATATCTTCCCACAAATTGCTCACGTATCAGAGCAGCGCATTGCAGATCAAAGACGAGTCATTGTACATAACAAACTAATAACAGATACTAAATTACAGAGCTTGAAAGAAGAAGCGGACAGAGAACTAGTATTGCAGAATATCACAGACATACCAATCTTCGAAGAAAACGCCACTTTTTCCACGCAATACACTGACACTACATCTGCTATACAAGATCACTCCCATGACTCAGACAATATTCCAAGAATACCAGTGGACACTGATATTAATCTAAATGCAAAAATCTACGAAACTTTTACAGCAGTCTATCAAAAATACATAAATTCAGACCCAACATCGAGACCATACATTAAAAAACAAAACAGTTCAAAAAAGCTATTTTATATAGTTAATTATTTAAACACTAAAATACTACCGACGCACCTTTTGCCTAATACCGAATTTAACAGAACACAAACACTAATCTACGCAGCAGCATATACAGCAGCTATTTGTAATGGTACAAAAATCAGAGACACAGCAGACACTCCACAACAGTCTGTCCGTTATGAAGAACCAACAAACGCTCCACAACACCTTTCCAACCACAAAATAAATATCCGACCATGGCAGAGACGTCTCAAAACTAAAATTGAAAAGATTAGAAAAGATATAGGTAGAATGACACAATTTATAGATGGGATAAGGAGTAAACATTTGGTATCACACATCGACAGAATCAAACAAATATATAAAACGCATTCACGCTATGAGGAACCAAACTCGACTGACGAGCAATTCCTTGACAGTTTAAAGCAGAAACTCAGTGCTATTACAAGCAGGTTTAGGAGATACAACAAGTGCACACTTAGAAAAACACAAAACTCTCAATTTAATAAAAACGAGAAAGGGTTTTATAGGCACTTAAATAAACAAACACAAACAGACGTCACTAATACAAATACACCACTCCCGACTGCAGAGATTATGCATTCATTTTGGTCGAATATTTGGGGAAACCAGGTCCATTATAACGAAAACGCCGAATGGATCAGAGATGATTCATTGTTCAACCAAACTTATGAGACAATGCACTTTGAAAGTATACCAGTCGACATATTTGAAGAGGTGATAAACCACACCCACAACTGGAAATCGCCGGGAACAGACAACATCCATAATTACTGGTATAAAAAGTTCACTGCCACCCACCCTTTGCTTCATACATATTTAAACGAATTCATACAAAATCCAAACACCATACCCAAATACATAACATCTGGAGTCACTTATATGATACCTAAAGACCAAGACTTACTGAACCCTGCAAAATATCGACCTATTACATGTCTGCAGACTATTTACAAGATAATGACCTCCTGCATAGCTAAACTACTGAACAAGCACCTCATAGAAAACAATATATTAGCTGAAGAACAAAAAGGATGTCGAAAACACAGTCAAGGTTGTAAAGAACAACTCACTATCGATACAATCGCCATGAAACAAGCACTATCTAAAAAGCAGGATTTGAACACTATGTACATAGATTACAAAAAGGCATATGATTCAGTCCCTCATAGTTGGTTGCTTCACGTATTAAAAGGGTATAAAGTTCATCCTCTAATCATACATTTCTTAGACAGCACTATGCAACAGTGGAAAACAAAATTATTGATAAAGAATAATAACGGAACAGTACAGACAGACGATATCCACATAAAACGTGGTATTTTTCAAGGAGATGGCCTAAGCCCAGTGTGGTTTTGTTTAGCCCTAAATCCTCTCTCTAGACTACTTAACAAACTAAATGAAGGCCTAAGTATTTCCACTAGTAATACAGATAGCTACAAATTGACGCACCTCATGTACATGGACGATATCAAACTCTATAGTAATAGTGTCGAATCTCTTCACCGCTTAGCTGATGTAACACAAATGTTTTCAAACGATATTCAAATGGAGTTTGGTATAGACAAATGTAAAACATTTTCTATCCAAAACCAGCACACTCAACTGGAACCTTATTCCCTCAACTCTGGGGAAGTAATAGAACCACTAGATCAAGATAGTTTCTACAAATATCTTGGATTCCAACAATCTCAGCAAATAGACGTAAAAAACACGAAAATCACTATCAAAAAGAAATTCAGACATAGGCTTAATGCAATACTCAAATCACAATTATATGGACGCAACTTAATACAGGCAATTAACAGTTACGCTATCCCGGTTCTCACATACACTTTTGGTATAATTAAATGGTCACAGACGGATCTCACAAACTTACAACGCATTATTAATACATCCCTGAGTACACACCGTAAACACCATCCACGATCATGCATACAAAGACTCACACTACCTAGAAAAGATGGAGGAAGGGGAATAGTGGATATAACAAATCTTCACAACAAACAAATCATCAATCTCAGAAACTTCTTTCACAAAAATGCAGAAATATCACCTTTACATAAAGTGATTGCTACATCTGACAAAAACTACACACCTTTAAATCTTGCCAACACAAACATTCAACGTAACGAACAGATCACTCTCAACAAAGACAAGCTAGCGGCATGGGAGCGAAAGTCTCTTCACGGACGACATTTTCACGACTTGCAACAGCCACATGTCGACAAAGTAGCGTCGAACGCTTGGCTCATGCAGGGAGTACTCTTCCCAGAGACTGAAGCATTCATGTTAGCTATTCAGGACCAAGTTATTGATACGCATAATTACCAGAAATTCATTATCAAGACACCTAACATATCCGACATTTGCAGGAGATGCAATGGCAGCACCGAAACTATTCAACACATAACAGGAGCATGTAAAGCCATTGTGCAAACAGACTACAAACATCGCCATGACCAGACAGCCGCAATAATACACCAACTTCTTGCATATAAATACAAATTAATCACCGAAAAAAAAACATATTATAAGTATAAACCGGAACCAGTACTTGAGAACAATAAATACAGGCTATACTGGGACCGGACTATAATCACTGACAAAACTGTACATTACAATAGACCTGATATTACTGTTTTAGATAAACACAATAAATGTGCTTTACTCATTGACATCGCTATATGTAACACCCACAACTTGCAATCCACCTATACAGAGAAAATAGCTAAGTACACAGATTTATCCATAGAAATTAGATCCCAATGGCAATTAAATAGCACTAGAACTATCCCAATTGTTCTATCGACAACGGGTGTTATACCTAAATCCTTAAACAAGAGTCTTAACACACTTGACATTCATCCAGCAACATTCAAACTACTCCAAAAGTCAGTAATATTGAACACCTGTAGAATAGTACGAAAATTTCTATCGCTTTCTTAAAACGCACTTGGCTCCGGCCCGTGCTTATATAAAACACCTCCGTTAAGGAGAGCAAACAAATGTTTTTCCATAATAATAATAATTAGGCTATCTAGGTTTAAGTTTTTATAATGTTTTTATGTTCTTTTATATAAATATTGTAAAAACTTAAATTTAAGAAACGAAATAAATACGTGGATAATAATAATAATAATAAGCCCCCTAAAATCCCACCTTACGTCCTGATCGAACACCTGATCACGTGGGGGGCGGACACGCGTACAATAAAAACTTACGTGGCCAACAAGGCAAGGGTAACCCATTCATGATGGAGACGAGAAAAAGTAAATTACGTATAGGGCCGCTGCCCGGGGGCGATCGCCGGGGCGCGTCTGTAGCTGGCCACGGGCGCGACAGCATGCTAGCCAGTGACTCTCGGCCGGTCGGCTGGGCGGGAGTCGGGGACGCGGGGGGTGGGGTAATGTCCTCAAGGATTACAGCCGCGAGTAGAAGCAGTAGAAGTACTAGAAGTAGCAGCAGACCAATATCCCCTGCTGAGGATGTTTCGCAGGAGACAAATGTCACCCAACCTGCGACCACCAAAGCGGGCAAACCTAGAGTGCGCATGAAATGGAGTGACGATATGAACCTATTTATCATGCGCACATACCTATACATTACAAAATTAGACACCGACAAAACAATGTATTGCAAAAAACTACATGACGCATTTAAACAAAAATATCCCCAACTAGATCTGTCCGCACAAAGAATAGCGGACCAGAGAAGAGTCATTATCAGAAATAAACTCCTATCAGATTCGACTATTGCAGATTTAAAAACAGAAATCACAGCCATGCTCCAACAAGAAGAACTTGATTTATTATCTCCACATACTAATGATTACAATACAACACAATATCCACCAACGTGCAATGTAACCAAAAACACTAATCAGATGACAGCCACTTACAACGTTGACACAAACATTACTAGTGCATTGTCACAATCCACATCTATTACAATATTAGGCAATACACAACAATCTTCTGAGGCTGCGACGCAAACAAACTTGTCTCCAATCATAACAACATTAAGCCAATCTGAACATCAATCCATCAATAATATCACTGACGTTGCAACTCAAGAACTGATTGACCGATTGCAAACTGTACTCGTGCTTTATACAGGCACTGACCCAATAACACGGCCAAAACTTCCTAAGCTAAAAGAAAATAAGAAATTGTACGAATTAGTGGGCATATTCAATAAGCAAATTTTAGGTAGATTCTACAGAATTGACTCCGACATTAACTCATTACATACGCTAGTCTATTGTAGTGCTTTCGTAATTAGCGAATATCTAGGCTATAAGTTAACACACAATTATGCCGCGGCAAAGAATCGGAACAACAAACCATCAAAACCCGCTTGGCAGATTAGAATCGAAAATGACATTAAGAAGTTAAGGGCTGATATCGGCAGATTAACGCAGTATATCAACAACAATAGATCAAAAAAAGTAGTCAAGGCAGTTAACGATATTACAAAAAACACCAAAATTCATTCTTCTCACGAACCTAATAACGTCAGACCCGAGGAGTTTCTTGACACACTCAAACAAAAACTATCACTTAAATCACAGAGGCTCAACAGATATCTAAAAGCACTAAGACGAAAGGAAGACAACAAACAATTCAACAAAAATGAAAAAGTTTTCTACAGAAACTTGAAAAGCGTAGCTCCATCGAATAATATTATGCTTCCACAAACAGAAGAACTACGAAATTACTGGGCAAATATTTGGAAGAACCAAGGAGACCATAATACAGACGCCTCATGGATAAAAGAGGAAGAAGAAAGATGGAAGCATACTGATTTAATGGAATTCGAAGAAATATCTATAGACGACGTAGCAGAAGTTACAAACAGAATGAAAAATTGGAAAGCGGCGGGAGTAGATCACATACATAATTTTTGGTATAAGAAGTTTTTTGTACTACACACCACCTTAGCTAGAAATATAACTGATCTCATTAAAAACCAACAAACACTCCCGAAATTTATGACAATGGGTATAACTCACATGTTGCCTAAAACATCCGATACAGCCAACCCATCACAATATCGTCCTATAACATGCCTTCCAACTATATATAAGCTCATTACATCTTGCATAACAAACAAAATCAACACTCACATCGTATCGAATAATATCATATCCGAAGAACAAAAAGGATGCCGCAGAAATCACAAAGGATGCAAAGAGCAACTTGTGATAGATGCGACACTTCTCAAACATGCAAACACCCATAAACGGAACCTACATATCTCATACATAGACTATAAGAAAGCCTATGACAGCGTCCCGCACTCTTGGCTACTCCAAGTTTTATCAATTTATAAAATCAATCCCCTCATCATTGACTTCTTAAGAAACGCCATGAAACAGTGGAAAACCACACTTCACCTATCGAACAACTCTAATTCTATTAGAACTGAAGAAATCTCCATAAGCAATGGCATTTTTCAGGGAGACTCTTTTAGCGGTGCATGGTTTTGTCTCGCACTGAACCCACTATCAAATCTACTTCAGAAAACAAATAGTGGTTACAAACTGACACCCAATACTGCCGTCACTCATTTAATGTATATGGACGATATTAAACTGTTTGCAAAATCCAAAAATGACATACAACATCTAATACGTATCACTACACAATTTAGTAACGATATAAAAATGACTTTTGGCTTAGACAAATGCAGGATACTACACATTACAAAAGGTAGAATAGAAGCGTCAAGCAACGAGGGAGATAATACAGAACAAAACAACTTATTTGACATTATGGAACAAACAGACAACTACAAATATCTAGGAATATACCAATCAAATACTGTCAATCACACTCAAATTAAAAATAACTTAACCATAGAATACACACATCGACTCAATAAAATATGCAAATCACAACTGCACTCCAGAAACTTATTCAAAGCTATTAATACGTTCGCGATTCCTGTCTTGACATACTCCTTTGGAATAATTAAATGGACAGCTACAGATATTAAAAGATTAGAAACAAAAACAAGAACAACCTTAACGAAATACAATCACCATCATCCAAAATCTGCAATAGAACGCATAACATTGAAAAGAGACAAAGGAGGACGAGGCTTAATAGATTTGACATTACTTTGGCAAAATCAAATAAAATATCTAAGGGAATTCTTTTATAAAAAATCAGATGTAAGTCACATTCATCAAGCAATAGTTAATCTGGATGATAAATATACACCCTTAAATTTAAACCAAACCGACATTCATTTCAAAACCGTGAAAGATATAGAGACAGAAAAATTAAATAAATGGCGAAGTAAAGAACTTCACGGAAGACACATCCATGATTTAGAACAACCACATATAGACGCCGAGTCCTCAAATAAATGGTTAAAACTAGGATCTTTGTTCCCTGAAACAGAAGGCTTTATGGTTGCAATACAGGATCAAGTCATTAATACCAAAAACTACAGAAAATTTATTATCAAAGACCCTAACATACAAAACGACAAATGCCGAAAATGTAATAGACTACCAGAAACAATTCAACACATAACAAGTGCTTGCCCAACACTCACTCAAACTGATTATACTCACCGACATAACCAAGTTGCACATATAGTTCACCAAAAGTTAGCAACCAAACACAAATTACTAACAGACACTTCCAAACCATACTACCAATATACGCCTAAGCCTGTGCTAGAGACTACAACGTACAAGATGTACTTTGATAGAGCTATACTTACAGACAAAACTATACACAACAATAGACCCGACATCACTTTAGTAGATAAAATTCAAAAAACAGTATTTATTATAGACATTGCAATACCCAATACACATAACCTGCAAAGAACAATAACAGAAAAAATACAAAAATATACAGATTTAAAAGAAGAAATAATCAGGATTTGGAAAATGAACAAGGTTTACATAATACCACTGGTGCTCTCTAGCACAGGAGTGATTCCCAAACACTTACACCACGGCATAACACTACTAGACTTACCCAAAAATATATACTTGACAATGCAAAAAGCAGCGATACTGAACACATGCCGAATAGTGAGAAAGTTTCTGCATGATGACTCTTCGCAAACAGATACTCCACTCAATCATGAGGTCCACTTGGCATGAGCCCGTGGATTTCATAAACACCGGAACTCTTATAGCTCCGAGAATGAGAACCTTACTCAAAAATAATAATAATAATAAACTCTTTATTAAAAGACCACACAGAGTAAAACACAAACAAAACAAAAAAATAAACTTAGTAACTAATGGGTGAGAGTATATAAATCCTGTGGGATTACTTTCTTATTACCCAAGAAGTTTCAAATTATAAAAATGATCGTGCATAGAAGTAATAACTACATACTATCGTACAATTCAATCATACATTCTTATTACTTCCACAGTACGTATCGTCTAAAATGGTATCGAAGTAAGAACATATCTGTATGACAACAAAATCACATAGGTACATCTTTGATTCATTAAATATGATTACATCGCATTTATATTCCCTCTCCAACTAATGTGAATGACTAAAACGTCTGACCGACCGTCTAGTGATAGTGAAAGGCAATAAGGCAAAGTAAACCTTGTGGGTACAAATAGTCAAACGGTGCAGATATTGCTCATTTCTGAATGCGTTTTATATTATACGATTAGCTCAGCAATATTTTAAATGCGAAGAAACCTTCAAAGCATTGTCATCTAAATAAATCTTCTACGAATGTCCCCCTAGACTAGATGGCCATATCTAACCATGACCATCAAGAAATGCGTTAGCATAGCATTTCTAGATTGCCATGGTCCCGAGTTTACCAGATTAGTTTATTTCATGTCATAAACATACGTATGATACAAAATACAAATTTTGTACCTGTTAGTGTTGTATGGAATGTACACAAATATTTTATTTTGTTTTGAATAATTTCAGAATGATGGGCCAAGGCTCAGACTGTACTATTAGAACCTACAGATCTACTAGTCCTAACATATTTTAGATTTTACCACTCTCTACACTTATGTATCGAAGTACTCTCATAAACAATCGAAATCATATACCTACAAACCTACATAGACAACATTAGTTACTCCTCCTCCACTATAGATGGTAAATGCAAACATCGTGTGGAATTCGGCATATAAGAGAAGATAGATGGTTTAAAAACGAGTGAAACTCCTCAATCCACAACTAGGCCACTAAAGTATCCTTACGGCGATGACAATAAAGCCTGTTTACTATCATCGACTTTCAGCTTAGTAGGGGTCTCTCCTATCTGTTGGGATGTATGTGTATGAATTGATAGAAATATTCATTGTGGATTCTATTTCTACAGACCACACAAAGTAATTTCTCTCAACAATTGTGAAATAACGATAGATAGTGTGAAATAACTCGTGGGTAATCTATCCTTTTTTACGAATATTTTGCAACTGCAGAACGCTAATATTTTTCAAAAATTATGTTTAAAAATACACTCAGGCTGAGAACCACAACTTCCTAAAATGCAAAATTTACTAAAATTACAACTTCCTAAAACGACAAATTACTAACAAATAGTTCTTTGTTAGTAGTCTGGCGTAATTTCGTTCATTCTTATCACGAGACATTCCCAGAACATTTTGAAACAGTATATACACAGATCTATGTATGTTTCGTAACCCTAATACGTAAAGGTTGTAAACCTCCGAACCTTTTTACCTTATTGCCATTCCACTGCTCTCATTTCAACTTCATGAGCTTAACCTAATACCAATATTGAAAAAAGGACTATACAAAGAATAGCTTATTTACTTCAAGGCAAAGTTGGCTTTTGTGATACGATATCTTGAAGTGCGGTTTAAACGTTCAATCAGAGTATACTAAAAAGAAATTTCCTCCCGAAAAATACGCCTCGGGAATTAACAACAGTTGACCTACTTTTGTAATTAAGTGTAATGGGGTGGTATGCGGTAGAAAATATTTTTTTCATGCCGCTTCGTAAATTATATTGTCGTTCAATAAAACTTTCAGTAAGTTAGTTTCGTTTGATGTTTAATTTGTTTGATGTGGTTTGAAAGTTTCAATTATTTATTGGATACAGTGCAACTTTTAACCTTTCGCGGTTGAAACTCATTTTGAAAATGTTAAATAGGACCTAATCGCAATGCAAATGTTTTTTAGTTACTTACCTTCTTTTTTTGTCACTAGCTCGTGTATATTTTTTTTCAAAAATCGCGTAATCTTTATATTGTTGTAATAGTAATGTAAATAAAATATGAAAAGCTTGAATTGAAGGTGATTTTGATATTTTTTTATTACCTAAACTGTCCCGTTGCTAAGCAAAGATTTCACAAAAAAATCTCTAGGTCCTTTTCTGTCGATCCTGAGCTAGCATTGACCTATCAATCTAGTCCCCGAATTATGAATCCCCAAAATAGATGTTTCAAGTGGAATATTTAAGAAATAATTTCTTCGGTCTATCAAACATTTATTAATAATTGTTGCATCACAGCAGTTTTAATTTTATCGCAATAGTCATAACTAATTATATTTTTTGGTCTACTCGTATTTTGATAAACGACGCTTTAAATTTTGTAGTGTACAGCTAATTATTGTTTTCAAAATTGACTGTGCCTCTATGGAGTATATTGACTCTTCATTCATAATTCTCATTCGCTGAGCATCTTAAGTAGGTACTAGGTATGGCAGAATACACAATTACGAAATAATTCTTAGACAACTATACATTAGTAGAATCAAATTCTGAAAATTGAGAAAACGAACTACAATTTTCACACGTGGGTGCAGTAAACGAAGTCGAAACAAACTCGACGCGACTAAACAGCCGCCTTTGCAACCACTACAAGTAGGCTCTCGAATTCCACGCCGCCATTTTGAATACCGCGGTGACGTCACGCAGGTGGGCGCGGGGCCTGCGCCAGCGCAGCGCACCTCCGCTGACATTCGCGTCGCACTCGCGTCCGACCGAGGCTCGGCCTCACTTACAAAAATGTATTTTCGTCGTGTATTCTTCCGCTTTTGCTCTCAATACTGACACACGTAACACAGTGTCTCTCTGATCTTTGCTCCCGTTCAAGAACAGTTGAGCGACACGGAATCGTTAATTTGTGTAGTGAAATATATGAAAGTGTTGTGATTTCTTTTCTGTTTAGTGTCCTAGATAGCGCACAGTGCTGGAGCACAAGTCTCTGGAGGCCGATTTGCCCTCGATAAGTGAGTGTATTTGCATGCATTGTATTGCTACATCCGTAAACTTGTCGACTGTAGGTAAGAGCCTTAATTATGTGGGCGAGACACGTCATTGGCGATGCCTTTTTAGTCAAGCTTATTTTATTCGCTAAGAACTCTCAACTCTTGTACCTCGCAAAACGATGATTTGTATGCTAATGGACCGTTTAATGTAATTTATTTATTAACATTTCCACATACTGTTGAATTCCAACTAACACAAACTGCTCAATAGCTCTAAATATCAATTTAAATTATGAATCGCGAAACGGAATTACAAAACAATTGACCTACATTTGTAGCTGAATTACCGAGTAACACATAACATCAATATTGTTACAACAACGTTCATGAAATAAGTATACAACTCACGTGAATAATTGAAGTTGTTAGGTACACGACCAAATGAATGGCCACCCTATAGATACCTAAGGTATAGATTTGCACGACCGCCCTCATACAAACCGAGCGTTGAACTCTTTTGTAAGGGCCGCTTCTCACGCACGTCTTTCTCGCTCGACTATTTTTACAATACAAATTGGACCCTAAAACTATAAAGGTTAATGGCTTTTATCGGATATTAAGAACGTTAAGCGATCAGGTAACGGATATTGTAACTTATGTTTTTATGATACCCATCACAATTTAAAATATAATCGAAGCCAAACAACAATATAGCATGACTGGCGAAAGATTGATGCAAAAAGTTCGCGTAGCAAAGTGATAATTATCGCCTTTTACAAATTACGTACTGTGAAGATACAGACAACTTTTAATGGAAAAGTTAATCTAATTCCCATTCAATAAAACAAAATATCACAAAAGTTTATGAGAAAATAACGTGCCAATTAGCGCGTGGAAAATTAATGAGTGGTTTTGAAAAGTTATTTCAATTTAGAAAACAACAATACCCGATGCTACTTAATAAGTACCTTTAATATAGGGAAAGTTTCTGAATGTCTGCTTGTTTTGAATTTTTTCGTGTGAAAATGTCGTCTATCCAAATGAACCAATCAAGTTACAACTTTATAACAATAACATTAAACAAAAAATAACCAATGATGTATATCATTAGCTATTGGTTGATATATCATCTACACCTTACATATTTATTAATACGAGTAGTGTTAGGCAGAAGCATAAACAACCCAATAAATGTTCCCACTGCTGGGACTCGGGTTTTCGCTCCTAAGGAGAGTCAAGGCGTATAATTCACCACGTTGACCCAGTGCGGGCTGGTGAATGTCACATGACCTGGAAAGATTTTAGGAACATATTGATTTCCTCACGATATTCTCCTTCACGGCTGGTTTAGTCGAAAGAACAACTACTACACACCCCACTCGAAAATCATGTGCGTAATGCTGCCAAGTTAAAGTAGTATTAGTCAATACACAATCTGTTCTAAAGTAGATTGTTTTTTTTGTATTATTAATCGACTTTCAAAAAGGAGAAGATTATCAAATCGACCACCATATTTTTTAATGTATGGTACGTGATTTCTTGAGAACACCCGAACCGATTTCAAAATTTTTTTTTGTATATATTTGTAAATGCCTGAAATTAACTTACAACTTACTTCATGCTCGTGGTATGGCATTGATATGTTCCGAGATAATTATTTTTGCAATCACAAACTTACATTATTCTTTAGTGGAAAAAAAACATTTACTTGAATCAAACATTTTGTAAAAAGAGATGAACACATGAAATGCTTTTCTAAGTATTGTGACAAAACAATTCTACACAAACATAAAATATGTACGAGTATGTGTAGTATCGTGATATTAATTGAACATAATAATGGATCTTACAAAGCTGTAGTTATATCATACTTAGTTTTGGCAACGCACACCATTTTATAGGTTTGTTAAATACTGCGTGTAAATACACGTATTATTTTTTTAGAGAAATCCCTAAGTAAGAGTAAATTATGTTAAGTGTAACATAATTTACTCGTTTTACATGCCATCATTTTACTTATATTAATTACTCAATGGTATTATAGTGAGTGGCATTTTGTTAGTTAAAGATTTTTTTTAAATCAGTCCTGGTTAGTAGATTTTGAATTTTTTTATTTGCAAATTTTCTTCAATATAGTATAGAATATAGGTAAAAACATACTGTGCTGCTTTATACAATTAGGTTCACTTTTTCGTATCAGATATTTCAGTAAAATTTAATTTTTATTAATTCTCTCTTTTACAAACATTGATATTAAGTGCATTTTGGTTTCTCAAATTCGTAACTGCTTTACAGCATAAGGCACGAGTAATAAAGCCCTGCCTGAATCTCATTCAATGGCTCTTAATATCCTTAACAATGTTGTCTTACGATTACATTAAATTTCACTTAAAACCAACTTACGACGAGTCATTTCTGCAAGAAAGTTCCGTACAACTTTTCCATTTTCCATCCATAGTTGTAACACTTTAATGAATTTCGGCAAAATTCGTTGACGAGTTTGTATAATGTATTTTACACTAGTTTCGAGACTAACAGAAGTGTTTCATCGTTAAGTGATTTTTAGAATGAGTTTTGATGTAGGTAGATATATTTTATAACTAGCAGCGCCCCGTGGTTTTACCCGCATAGTTCCCGTTGTTTTATCGGGATAAAAAGTAGCCTATGTATTCTTCCAGACTTTAATCTACCTGTGTGCCAAATTACAGCCCAATCCGTTCATACGTTAGGACGCGATTGAGCAACAAACATCAAACATTGACATTCATAATACGAGTATTAGTAGGATTAATTCTACAGTTGATTACAATAGGTATTTAATTATCTTTCAATGTGTCATTTTTTTCGTTAAATAGGTAAAAAAAAGTGCAAGTCTTTACGGGATCATAATTTTAAAGATAGGATGTAGGTACTAAGCCAGAAAGGACTTATGGACTATATATACTCACCATTGTACTCGTATATTTTTAACGATAATAATAGGTTTGCCCTTGACTGCCGTCTTACCTGACGTTAAGTGACAATGCGGGCCATGATGGTGAGCTTTAACTTAGAAGAAACAAAACTAAACTCACTCTGAACTCGAAGACACCCACATCATATCCATCACGAAATACCTGCTCAGGCAACGCATTCCAAAGTTGAGATGTTCTTATTAGGAGCACGTGTAAGTGAAATCAAACCCATTCGTTTGAGTCTCTGAAATATCAATTATGAAACGATATTGCTATCTGGAGCTACCGGCAGTTAGATCTAAAAAATAACATGGTGATATTAGATCATGCAGATCAGCCGCACACTCCGAAATACATCTGACAAAACCCCGATTTTTTTGTATGTCACGACTTTTTTTCTCTGTGTATTTGAGTGGACTTCGTAAAAGGTCATTTGTGATATTTCACTTGTATTTTGTTGCTAAGCTCTGTGGTTTAGAAGCCGAACTTAATTTTATTTTTACAGTTTACAATAATGTAAATTATACAAAAAAAATGGCGGTTGGAGCGTGAGTTTAGTGGAAAGTCAGATTAGGTAATTTGCCATGGCATATTTGAATACAGTGAAAGCACCTGACCATAGTAAACGGTATTTACTTGCATAAGTAAAATATACCGAAATGGTATGCATGTGTGAACTACTATCACTTTCTTATTGCATAATCTCTGTGACCAGAAGACGGAACGCAAATGTTTAATGACCGGCAAAGTTAGAGTCTCGAGAAGGAAATTATGTAAAAGAAAACAAATCTTAAGCGACAACGGAAGTAAGATATGTCAGCAAAGTGCAGGCCGTTCTCTACCGGATGATTGTTGATATAGAAATAAAAATACAAGTATAAGAAAAAGTTAATTCCAACCAGCCCACTAAATGTTCCCACTGCTGGGATACGGGGCCTTCTCTTCGCAGGAGAGAGTCTTGGCTCTAGTCCATAATCCACCATGCTGACAAAGTGCAGATTGGTAAATGACACATAACCGCTCAAGATTCTAGACACAATGTCGGTTTCCTAACAATATTTTCCTTTACCGTTTTAAATTAGCGGTATTACGCACGTGACTTCGAAACGACAGGGTGAGATTTGAACTTGGGGCTCCGAATCGGCAGTCACTAGACCAGTCGGAATTTCTTTCCACCACATAGTAATGACAGACAGTAAGAAGTATCAATATCAACAAGTAACAAAACAAAACATTACATTTGTTGCCAGTGAGATCAAAACTAAGTACAAGACTTGTATCTTGCATAGGCAATGAAATACGCATTGAAAATTGACTCAATTAATTTTATAATAGGTGCTCATTTCGTCGCCAAAAAACTAAATTTAATGGGTTGATGATATTAGACTATTAATATGTTCTTCTTAATTACAAAATAAAAGTATATGAAATAAAGTGGCCAAGTGCGAGTTGGGCTCGCCCATGAAGGGTTCCGTTGCAGCAAGTAACATAATATACATAGTACACCTAGTTCTTGTAGTTCGTTGTAACTTTGATCGAAGTTTCAATAATAGTGTATTTATGACGTACTAAAAAAAAACTACTCATCAGATCGAGTTCAAACTAATTTTCGTTGGTAGTTTACATGGTAATGTACATCATATATTTTTTTTAGATTTTTCATTTTCTTACTTTAGAAGTTAGAGGGGGGGGGGGGACACATTTTACCACTTTGGAAGTGTCTCTCGCGCAAATTATTCAGTGTAGACGAAAATGATTTTATAAACCTCAACATCATTTTTGAAGACCTATCGATAGACACCGCACACGTGTAGGTTTGATGAAAAAAAAATTTTTGAGTTTCAGTTCTCAGTATGGGGGGCAACCCTAATTTTTATTTTTTTTTATTTTTTTTGTACAAATCTTAATGCGGTTCACAGAATACATCTACTTACCAAGTTTCAACAGTGTAGTTCTCATAGTTTCGGCAAAAAGTGGCTGTGACATACGGACGGACAGACAGACAGACATGACGAATCTATAAGGGTTCCGTTTTTACGTTTTACGGAACCCTAAAAAAGTATTTTGCGATTTGTTATCAACTACAATTAGTATGCGTAAAGCGTAAATAATTAACATGTTAAGTGATCCTAGAGCATATTTTCAGTATTTGCTAGTAATTACAATAACCTAAGTGAAGCGGATGTAATAAGTCTTGAAAAATAGAAGAATATGAATGGTATAAATCCCAGTAGAATTATTGATATGAACGTTTGTTATTTGTTAGCCAATCAAGGCGGTAGAACTGCGAGGATCTGTTCAAAAATAAAAACGTATATCAATTATACTCCCGAATATTATATTGGTTACTTATAATCTCAAAATTACTAAGTTTCTTATGTCCCTTTCAAACTTAAGCAAATAAACACGCGGGAAAAACGGTGTATGCTAGTATTATAATATAAGATATGATAAACTGGTTTTCAGTTATTTCAACATTCAGTAAAGTTGTGTCTGTTGATAATGTGTTAGTTATCTAGGTATTCTGTTCTAAGAAGCTTGAAATTATTGCTTCATATGAAACGTGCTCTATCGTAAAACCTCACATCTTTTGACATCAAGCGAACATCACATCGTTGGTTAGCGAACAAAAGACTACTTTCACTAAATATTATGATGATTAAATGTTCACGTTCTTCATAAATTTTAAGCAATAATTTAATATATTAACCTTTGATAGTAGTACCAATAATGTTAACCAATGTTACAGAATTTTCTACAATAAGTTTAATAACGATAATTTTGCCTCAATATTTAACAAAATGCATTTTAACTTTAATTTTATGGTATTATTACAGATGTTTAAATTGTTTGAGCTACATTTTATACAAAATCTTAAACATACAATCTTATTTAATACTGGCTAACTTAGCTACTTATTGTAGATTGTAGTCTAGAATAGCACACCCCTCTATTAAAAAATTCAAAAACCGTTTCCACCCAAAGGTTGCTTGGAAGAAATCGCTTTCAACGATAAGGCCGCCTTTTGTGGCACTAGCTATTATTGTTTTTCTTTGTCTGTATATCTGTTTTCTTTTGGTGTGTACAATAAAGTGTATCTATCTATCTAACTTTGCACCACAATACCTTCCAACCGGAGAAAAAAGAAAAAAAACATCTTAAACACATAAGTATTTATAAGATATTTGTGATGGTGATTTCTTTGAGACATTTCTAAATAATTTGACATTAGAAGTGATATTTTATACATTTTTAACAAATTTCTAAAAAGAAAGAGGTTTTCAATACGGTTGTATGTTTTTTTATTGTTATTGTATGCAATGCGATCGGTCCGCCATTTAGCCGCCATTCCGCCATTAGCAATTTGTGAATCATTTTTTTTGTATAGCTGATCATTTAGAGATGGTCCCATGTAAGTTTAAGTAATTGAAGTCGGTGTTGTGGTTTTTTAAATATGAAAAGCACTGATTTTTTCTTCCATATACCTATCTAGACAACTTAGTGATAGTTACTTATGAAATTTGGTCTAGTCTTTGAATTTAATTTTAATATAGAAATTGGTTTTTGTTCATTCTTAGAACTGATAATATTTATAATTTGTTATTCTGAACACAACTCATTGGTTGAATTTTGGTCATCTTTTTTGCCAAATAAGTATAGTTTACAAAATATTTAATTAATTCCACGTTTACATTTCATATCATGATTTATTTCATTCTCGTTATAATTTTTTTTTCATGACGTACGTTATACAATGAGAATGGCATGTGAGTTAATTAAGTATCGTATTCCATGTCTTTTCTGATGTACTTATATTATTGTAGTAGTCCCTACTACTACTACTACTACCTACTCTTTGCAGAGTCCACCTAGGGAAGCACTACCTTTGCAAGTTATTGTGCCACCAAGCAGTAGTGTGCAAACATTACTGTGTTCCGGTTTGAAGGGCAATGTTTCTAGAGAAGTTACTGGACTAAGAGATAAAACACCTTGTACCTCCGGGCTCTGGGTGTCGAGCGCAGTACTAGGTAATCATTTGGATTATACGGTGCTGTTATAGGCAAGCATGTTGCTTATCATCAAGCAAATGGCCTGCTCGTCTTGTCATTTTTTACTATAAAAAAGAGACATACTAAAGCTATTGTTTAATTTATCATTAATTGTTATACTCGTTTTTTTTAATATATCCTTAAAATTGTACACATAGCTTCAAAGTATGCGTAAAGTAGTAAATAGTGAGTAGTAGTAGCGAAACTTTAAATAAAAAATGCACAAGAAAACAGCTGACGATATATTTATATTATTGAACGGTAGTGAGGTAATATTATTAGACCATAGCGTAGGTACGAAATACCTCAACATTTCTCTCGAGTGTCAGGTTGCTGCTCCAAGCAGATATCAAGTGGTAACCGCAGTGTTACCAGCCCTAGAAACTTTACCCAAGTTCAGGGTTAAATTACTTATTATACAATATACAATGTCATGATTAAACGTCATTAATTGAAATTTAACAGCGTACATCATGTGTGTAACAGATATTTCTTCAATACACAAGTATTCGTTAATCCAAAAACAAGATTCACAATAAATCTTTTGTGGAAGTAAGCATAATTTATAAGTAGGTAAGTCTCCAAAGTTCTTACCGGAAATTTCCAATAAATTTACACAAAAATGTGTTTTTTGATGTAGCCTTTATGTACTTCATAATTATAGCTATTTATTTACTCAAATAAAAACTCACTTTCATAAAGAACCGACACATTTTAGTTTTAGTGTTTAAATATGTAAATACATATTTATAATAAAATTCATATTCGTTCAAAAACAACAAATATTGTTAGTTGAAATATTCCCAATTACAAGTTTTAAATACTTTATGTACTATTATTGTAAAATATGTAAACCAATTAGGTTAGCCTGTTAAATCTTTATTTTTATAGAAGAGTTGAGTGTTTTTACATATCTACTACTAAATAATATTCAAGAATACTCACTAAACCATATGCATAACCCTGGAGGTATTACAAAAGTAGTAGGACAAACAAAAAATAAAGAAGGGTAAAACTAATTTCGTATATGTTGCACTGACCGCCGCCGCATTGCTACCGCGTCCTCGTTCCCTACATCGAATTGTAAGTTGAGCTTCAGTTACAGTCGCTAACAAGTACCTCATGTGTTATGCTAACAAGTTAAAAATACTAGTAAATAAGTTCTAATTTTATTTGACAACATTCGATGCAGATGAGAAAGTTAAGTACCTACTTGACAGAAATAGGTCGCACGTAAATCAATTTTCCGTTAAACCTTGTTGAAGATGACATTACAAATATTCATTCCGTTTTTATTCAACATACGAAAGATGATCAAGGAATCAAGAGGAAACTTGTTGGTGTATCACTATTCCTTTTATCATTATTATTTTGATTTTCGAAACTACTACTTTAATTCGCATGTTTTTAAGACAAAAACCATTCCAAACTATTTCCAACTTTTTGTTTTCTGGCATACACTACTATGGAAGACATAAAACAAATACCATTTCGACTTCAAATAAATAAAGTAGCCAAGTGCGAGTTGGACTCGCCCATGAAGGGTTCCGTTCCAGCAAGTAACATAATATACATAGTACACATAGTTCTTGTAGTTCGTTGTAACTTTGATCGAAGTTTTAATAATAGTGTATTTATGACGTACTAAAAAAAACTACTCATGAGATCGAGTTCAAACTAATTTTCGTTGGTAGTTTTCATGGTAATGTACATCATATATATATTTTTTAGTTTTTTCATTCTCTTACTTTAGAAGTTAGAGGGGGGGGGGACACACATTTTACCACTTTGGAAGCGTCTCTCGCGCAAGTTATTCAGTGTAGACAAAAATTATATTAGAAACCTCAACATCATTTTTTAAGACCTATCGATAGACACCCCACACGTGTAGGTTTGATGAAAAAAACATTTTTGAGCTTCAGTTCTCAGTATGGGGGGCACCCCTAATTTTAGTTTTTTTTTTAAACTTTTGTAAAAATCTTAATGCGGTTCACAGAATACATCTACTTACCAAGTTTTAACAGTGTAGTTCTCATAGTTTCGGCAAAAAGTGGCTGTGACATACGGACGGACAGACAGACAGACAGACATGACGAATCTATAAGGGTTCCGTTTTTACGTTTTACGGAACCCTAAAAACTAAGACGATGGCTTAAAACTGAACACGAAATAATTTTCCCATTCACACGTCAAGAATCTGAACGTGATGTCTGCGTAAACGTTGATTTCCTGCAATTTACATTAGCAACGTTGAAAGTGTACCAAAAGTAGGCAACACGACACCTGACAAGCGAGGTTAAAATGGTTAAAACTACATCGCCTCAACTTTCGAAATACATAAGAAAAACGAGTTTTTGATGTGCCTTATTCCCTTTAAACTCGTCATTCCAACAGATAAGGTTTAGTTTAGTATAACAAATTGACAAATTTAACACTTTTGTTATTTGATACCTACACGTTACAAACTATACTTTCTTTGGCCGTATAGTTTTATGGCACGAAACGTTGCATTATGACTTAAAATAATTATCGAACTCCATTAATAAATATTGGATTCGCTTAAAAAATGCATGAGAATTTATACAGATTTGCAAATAAAAAACTGTACTTACTTGTAATTTATGTTAATAAAACAGCCTGGCAGAAATTACTTAATATACCTAGGTACCTATCTACTCTATCTGTGAGTTATATTTATAAGAAGATTTTATGTCCCATACTAGTGATACAAATTACGGTAATTAGAACACCAATACCTTGAGAGTAAAATACTATTTTGTAATTTAGTACTGGAAATTTTAACAACTTTCCTGAACTTTATCAGTTTCTTGGGGATTACTATCACTGTTCTTACACGTTTACTATTTTAGGCGAGTGGATAATGAATAAAATATGTTTTAAAAATCATGGCAGTCAATCCCCTTGAGAGTCAAACCTTTGATAATAAATTCATATTTGCAATATCGCTCACATAGATTTCCTATTGTTACCGACCTTACTCACGTAGGTATGTGTATGCCCTATAAGCTTATACTCTATCTCATTTACAACCCGACATCATTGGGATGCCGCGCATTCCGATGCAAATATCGATAAATTATTGACAACTTGTTTGCGCGCATCATTATCATAATGAACTGTCCACTCGCGCATAATTTACGTAATTATCTAGCTCAAACGGTCAACTGTTTCGCAATGTAAGGAATCGACGGATCTGACCGAGATCTCATCATTCTCGGCTAGGAATGTGCTTGGAACTGACTATGCTGGGAATTCGAAATCGTTGGGACAATATTTTAACTTCGCAGATAGAAGGGTTGCAACAACGCATCAAGCGGTAATCACGAGACATGATTGCGAACCCTTCATCCTTTCCGTCAGATACTTCAAATTTAAGGATAAGATACCATTTGGAAGCGAAGTATTCGAAAACTTATTAAATTGTCATCAATTTATTGAATTATGGATCTATGATTTGCTAGATGCTCATAACTTGAGGACAGAGTGACATCCAGGGAACTACGCGGTTGGAACCGCAGGGCGCTGCTAGTAAAGCGTAATTTATATTTGTATTTAAATAATTTGTATACTTCGATGTCATCATTTACAAAACGAACATCATACTTCAAAATATAGTTGTCTAAAAATGAAACTAATTGAACGAGTAATCAAAGCACATTTAATTATGTTCTATAATAGAGACGATTATCGGATTGCAATCAAAATAGAAATCAATTTGATCAACTAAATGGCTATTTCCGCATTAATTTCCTGTCAGTATAGATTTACAGCTAATCCACCAAAATTAAATTGAATTTAATGATGTTAATCATCATTTCGAAACTGTTTAATTAAATAGATAAATAGCGATTGTATGGATAATGTATATGACAATTTTGTCAAGATGTGCAAAAACTGACATTTTTATCCATATTGGTTTTATAAACACAGTTTAGCCTTTTTAGGGAAAGGAATTATTTTAACCAGAAAGTAGTATTTTGATGACTAGAATATTCTTAGTACAAGGTATACATATATAGGTAATAGTACTTAGTACAACTAAGTTTGTGCTACTTACTCAACGCCATAAACTACTTTTACTATGCAATTAAACTTAAAATCTGGAAAATCAGCTGTTAAATATATTTTGCTTAGTCAAACAAGCTTTTTATTTGTATCAATACATTTTATCGTAATTTTGGTTGATTTAAATGACGCGATGCTGCATTGCATAACTATCTGTAATATCTGTGATATACATACATATGTACTTTAAGTGCTTGGGGCGCTAATTTTTTTCTTACAAAAAAAATCTACTTCTACTTCTTATAATTCTTGTTATACTTCTTTTCTTACAAGGAGAGAGTTAAAAGGCTTAATTCACCACGCTTGCCGAATGTGTGTTGGCAGATGACACAGCTCTTTGAAAGATATCTTTCTTGGAACTTACCGGTTCCCTCATGATGTTTCCTGTAAATATATGAAATGTATAACAACATCAACAGCCCACTAAACGTTCCCACTACTGGGACTCGGGGCCTTCTCTCGCAAGGAGAGAGTTAAGGCCATAATCCACCACGCTGGCCCAGTGCGGGTTGGCGGATGACACATAACTTCAAAAGATTCTAGGTACATGTCGGTTTCCTCACGATGTTTTCCTTCACCGTTTTAAGTTAGCGGCATTACGCACATGACTTCGAAAAGACAGTGGTGCGTGTGGGGTTTGAACCCGGGGTCTCCGGATCGGCAGGCGCCGTTCTCCCGACTAGACCACATTAACTTATGAAATGTATAACTGAACCTATATTATAGACGTCTAGCTAAATGGCATTCCCAATAAAAGGTTGCTGACCCAGCAGTGAAGCGTAGGCTGATATGTGCTACCTTCTACAGTTTTAGGTTATGAAATAGCATTATTTATTTGGGTACTTTACTGTAGTGTGTGCAGTAATAGCAAGGAGGTAAAGGGAGTCACCAGACAGGGCGCGGACGAGACAATACCGAATTGTTACAATTACAATGCCCAATCTATTGCTTTCGGGTAAACGGGCGAGGCATGTAATTAGGCTATTGTCGCGTTATGGTACACTAGCTCGGCTGTAGGCATTGTAGTCCACTCTATTTGTGGCTTGCACGTTTTGTATGGCTGACTTTCTACAACGAATAGTACCTATATGCGTTTACTTTTGTTCTCTTTCCACTAATGCAAAAATTAGATTATTATTGTAAAAGTTTTTTTTGTGAAACACCACTATTGTAGTAAACAATATAAAGAAATATAAATCATAGTTAATACCTGAGTTTTAGAGTGTGTGTGCGAAATTGTTTTTTGTGGTTTCCAACTTGTGTATTTAAGTAATATTATTAAAATAAAAATTTAATATCAAATAAAATAGAGGAGTAAATAATCGTGTTAACCGCGTCATAATCAGCAAGTGAGCTATAGCTGAGCGATCAGTCCAACTGTGCGAGACAGCTAAGCGGTGTGCGAGAAAATTCTCGTCCAATACCACTTTTCTTCTAACCACTTAGCTGCATCGGCTAACATGAGAGAGTCCTCAATCTCTCATTAACCTAAGCGTGACAGCCTAATCTTACACTCGTTACGGTACCATATAATTATTTTGTGTTAATTTTGTTACAATACGAAACGTTCCTAATCACTCTGCCGTCATGGGCACTTACTACTTACATAACAGACGTAGGTAATGATGATAATATGCACATCACGTCACAAGCCACGTAGAAATCGTATATTACACTTGTTGACATTGTTTTACGTTTATGCCCAACAATTTTACGATACTCACTGTATCGTAAAATTGTTGGGATAACTGTGATCGAAGACTATTAATTTATTAGCAATAGTCATTGTTTAAACAGAATGAATACACATCACTATCTGGTATTGCAAGAATTGAAAGTTTGCAATGTAAATATGCATCAGAATTATCAGGACAAAGTAATTGCGTTTGAATCTTCCATATCTGATTTTGGCCAATTTATCGGACATTTTACACACTTATATTTCTCAACAGCCCCTAAGATAACAAGTAAAAGCCAGAGTAAAATATTCAGATAGCATTATAGCCGAGTTTTTAGCTGAAAACATTCGGAATGGTTTTTAAACGCAATCAATTCCGGAAAATGGGGTATATAATCAACGAAAAATCAAATAACTAGTCAGAAATACAGAAGCCATGTTCTTTAATCTATGAAAGTCAAATAAACGGTTAGCGGTCGTAACCCGAGGGCAGTGGTGGACAAACAATAGTCAACCGTGACATCCGCTCTTGTGACGGTATTAGGAAATGCTTGGCGAATGGCCTGACCATTGGAAAACGCTACTCCAAGAATAATCGATGAAGGACTTGTGGATACAGGAATTTTTAAATTTATAAACGACACATTAATACTATTGGACAAAAATTAGAGCATAGAATGTACCTAATTACATACATCATATTTATTTTTCATGCAGTATATTGTTGTATTGTAATCTGATCTATAGTAATCGTTAAGGGGGCGCCTAAAGCCAGAAAACGAAAAAAGGACATTTTCGACGCCGCTCACTGAAGTAAAGAAACTAAAAACTATGACAAAAAAAATATTGACGTGTGGGTACAACCAAGAAGAAGCACAATAACCGAATAGAATTTTAAAAATAGATCAGAGTTTTTACAATAAAAAAATAGAAATGACACCGAAAAAACCCGTTTTAATTCGAGTACTCGAAATTATCAGCGATGACCCCACATTATTTTTTGGTAATAAAATTCCTATTTGTACGTGCTAGTAAAGTAACCGAACACTTTTTTAAATTTATGTTTAGTTATTGAGTAATTAAATAAAACTTGGTCAAAAATGGACTCCTGATTAAATATTGATTTTTCCTCCAAACTGTGTCATGCTATTCTCGACTTTATGTACATCACATTAAGAAACGCGTCGCGCGGGTGAAACCTGTTTTTTTCCTGGCTTTAGGCGCACTCTTAAAGGAAAACTGTTTATTGTGGCACATATTTTTTTTTTACAGACAGATGATATAATATTTACTAAAACAAAAAAAAACAATAATTAGAAAAACTCAAAATCCCACTATCCCACTAATATTATAAATGTCAAAGTATGGATGTTTGGATATTTGGATGTTTGTTGCTCAATCACGCCTTAACGTATGAACAGATCAGGCTGAAATTTGCAACACAGTTAGATTATTGTCTGGAAGAACACATAGGCTTCTTTTTATCCTGGGAAAATAACGGGAACGACGGGTGTGACGCGGGTAAAACCGCGGGGCACTCCTAGTTAAACATAAAATCTCCTACAATACTATCATTGTAATGTAGGCAATGCAGGAGCGCGCTTCCCGCGTCTCATCCCGCACGCCCCGCACGATTGCCCCGTCAAGACGGCTTCGTCGAACGATTGTTTGATTTAATAGACTGTGATATAAGTATGTGCCTACAGTGCACATACACCACTGAATATATCGTTTTACTTCACTTCTTAACACTCATTGTGGCGGGGTTGTCATTGTTTTTTTTTTAATTTCTGCATACTACTTCTGGATATATTTATCTTGTGTTGTGTTGTGTGAAAAATTTCAACCAAAATTATCTTATACCTTAAACGAGCAATTCTTGTATATAAATACTAGCTGACCCCGCAAACGTTGTTTTGCCTTAGTGAACAACCCTTGTCACTTAGGGGTATGAAAAATAGCTAGTAGCCGATTCTCATACCTACAGAATATGCATATAAAATTTGGTTAAAATCAGTAAAGCCGTTTCGGAGGAGTAAGGAAACAAACACTGTGACACGAGAATTTTATATATAAGATGTATATAATATATATAGAATCTGAACCTTGGAAACGGCTCGAACGATTTTGATGAAATTATGTATGCAGGGGCTTTCGGGAACGATAAATCGATCTAACTAGGTTTCATTAAAAAAAACGCATATTATACGCGTTTTTAGACAATGGAAAACTGTCACATTAGACATTAGAAGGCGAAGGTAAATTTCGTCGTGTGACGCGACAGCGTAATAGCTCAGATGGGAAGTCGGGCGGTCATGGCGGTCACGAATTAGTAGCTCCGGGTTCGAATCCAGACGGCTTTTCTATTTTTTTCATGTTTTTTTTAAAGAAAATGTATTTCTTGGAGTCTTTCTTGTCTTGTCTGTTTGTCTTGGTATCTAAGTATATTTAGTATTTAAACCGAGCAAAGCTCGGTCACCCAGGTACTTCTTGTTATATGCCACCAGTGTCATAAGAAATTAGTCTAATCTGTTATGTTTCCAGTGAAGTTACAGGGCATAGATATAAAAGATCTTATTTCTCCTAGTGACAAGCGCCTTCCAGTGCTATTGTTAGGTGGTAGACATATTGCTTACCTTCAGGCACATATCCTGCTCGTCTTTTCACTCTTCATATACTGTAAAAATAAAAATAAATTTTAATAAATCCTAGTGCCAAATTTAGTACCTACCTACCTGTAAAAATGATTATTCGTAGTGCCATTTAATAACAAAATAAAATAGGTACATACAATTGCACAAAATGTTTTTTCAGGTCATTACCTAGCTATTGTTCATGCGTTCACATAATTACTCGTACCTCAGATGATTTGCTGTGCTCACCTTGAGATATTCATCTACATCCTACACCTTTTGCAGTCGTTCATTTATGTTTTAGTTATTTTAACTGTGGGAATTGTGATTGAAAAGCTATTTATAGTTATGACGTGATTTGTTTATAATTACACTACACATGTATATATGTAAACCTGTAAACCGAAACAAAATCTTTGTAGAAGTAAATACTCTTTGCAGAGTTCGCATGGGAAAGTACCGCATTTTCAGGTAGTTTACTGACAAAGACGGAAACGCCTTATGCTTGATGCTCACCAAAAAAAACAACAATTTAAAAAGATAAAGACCTAGCCATTAATGGTAGCCTTAACAGTTTTAAATAGTTTATTTTAGCCTTTTAGTGCAAAATAAGCTTTTATTAATGTATTATGTATTCAATTTCGAATTCATAGGATCGAATCTTATAAATGTTGGGAAATCTACAATCCAGACTAACTACGTCAACAATTTATATTGTACACAAATATTAACTTTTGATCATATTCCAAAAACCACCTGACCGATGTCGATAAAATCTATATGGGACTATTTGGGAACCCTTTCGAACAAGAAGAAATTTTACAATCGGCTCAGGCGTTCTCGAGAAATCAGGTAATCGAATTGATAATCTCCTCCTTTTTTGAAGTCTGTTAACGATTCCTAATTATTAACAAAATAAAACAAAACATAGGTACGTCAAATGTCAGCCTGGAACCACGCTCCCAAACTGGTAACATTTCCGTGATCGCAGCTTGGGAGCGCGCTTCCTGCGTCTCGCCCCACACTATCCCCCGTTAGATGTCTTCTATAGTTTATTATACTGTGGCCTCAATTAGCTTCTTCTGTCTACAAAAGTTCGAGCTAGAGCAGAAAGCACAACATTAACACAACGTTTTCATGAAAGAGAAATAAAACGCGAGGAAGGGGATGGACCACTGTGAATTAATAAATATCGTCAAAATATTCAGACATGCTACCACCATCAAAACAAAGACAAGAAACTCAACTTCTGTGAAATTGTATTGACGAGCTTTGTATATTAGACTTTTTATTAGCAACCCAGAGGCGTCTGACGTGAGGGTGCAGCTGTAATGGATACCAACAACTGCTACTAACAATTTAACATGTCATCCGACCCCTGTTAAGAATTACGGTCGGCCTCTTCCGCTACTTTTACTAGAAATAAAACCGTTGTGTAGTAAAACTTATGTATTACCTACTACTTAGTGATAGCAAGTAAAGCAACAGATCCCATTTTATACGACAGATTATAATTATCTATGATCTCTGTAACACGTAGTAGTAAGACTCTGGAGAACTACCGCACTTTTTCCAGTTATTCTAGCTGCGTGGAACTATGACGGCGGGCGTGTCGGCATGTATTCTAATCTATATACATATAAATATAAAATATAATACGTGAAGCAAAAACTCGGGGTACAAAGTTATTTACGAAAATTTCGCTGACGGAGGTGTATGAAATTTCGCACAGTTAGGTATAGTTTAAAGAGAAGGAGTGCAGAATGCTAATATTTAAAAAAATGCACAAAAAGGCTATAAATCAATAAAAAAATATAACGCACACTACCATGCATTTGAAACATACATATATATGTACATATAATACATATAAGTACTCTTTTGTTTAGGCATTTGTAAAGGTTGTGGTCAAATTGAAAATAGATAAATATTGGTTTAAAGTCTAAGAAATTTCGACCTCTAGTCGAAAGTCAAATTATCTGGAACAAACACTCAGAGATGCAGGCGGGATTTAAACATACGTGAAGATAGTGTAAACCGTGGAGGGATATAATAGAACTATGTGACAAGTTTTCAGCTTGCCTCAAATACCTACCCAAATTTTGCTACCAGCTCTCGGAATATAAGTTGCACGAAGGCTTTGAGCAGATTTTTCTTTCTAATTTCACTGGACATCTAAACGCTTGGTAACTTCACAATTGGCGATCGCACGCTGTAACCACCGCGCGCGCTAAGATTTTGCGATACGAAGCTAAAATTAACTTTCATTTTAATAACTTTCGTAACAATAATGGTGTGATCGTGCAAAGTTGCCTTTCGAAGTTGCGGAAATAAGATGATTTCCATTTTTACCGCATTCAAACCAATACTGGAATCATTAATCACTTAAATATCAAATTCAGCGTTTGAGATATTTTAAGTCGTATTTTAAAGAACAACCCCATCCGCGTATCAAACGCGGTTGGACAAACAGCATAAGCATAAATAAACCACTTTGTGTCCCCACTGGTGGGACTCTGAGCATTCTCTCACAAAAGAATCAAGACCATGATTCACCACCCTGGCCAAATGCTGGATGGTGGATGACACAAGTTCTCAAAAGATGTCTTTCTTTGAGTGCGGCAGTTTGTTCTCGACGGTTTCTTTCATTAGCCGTTATAGCCAGCAATTAAGTAGTGCCTGATGTACGAACTTACGTACTTAGAAAAATATGCAGAGGTGAAGACATAATTCGATCCTACGACCTGAAATTATTATATTAATCCTATTATGAAATCGGACGTTCTAGCCAATAAGGCACCATGGCTTTTTACAGTTCTGTTGGATACAGGTCGACGAACGGTCTATTAAAAATGAAATTACCTCTATTAGAGACACCTTCATCGATTATATCTCCGGTTTCTTTGGTCGATTATATGATGGATCAAAACATTTAATAACATCAGATACTGAAGGATTTCATTATCATCAAAAAAGGCTGTTGATCTAAAAAAGGCCGTTTTAAAGTAATGTCCTATTGAATCAACTTCAAAAATACACGAAAGAAATTTACATATTATTATTACAATATCCATAAAGTGAAACACCAATTCATAATAATATTTGACAAATCATTCATCTTATTAATCACATTAACGATACTTTTTTTTGTTGATACCCCTCGTAGTAGTTATAACGGTTAAAACCTCAAAATCCAACGAATAGATAATGTAGTTTTAAAAACTCACTGCTAGGTAGCTCGTAGCGAGATGAGTGAATAAATCATTTGCAATGTGCTGGAGATTGTCTGCAGTATAAATATTTAAAAACATAATAAATGTTTGCAAACATTCTCTCAGAGCGCAGGAAACTATCACGCTTGCGGCTGCGGTTCATGAAATTGCTTACAATTTGCTATTCCTTATGGCGAGGCTCTCCTTTTAAAAGCTACTTATAAAATGTGCCAAGGGTTCTTCGTAAAAATAATTATAATACAATTGAATATTTATCCTATGAAATAGTTGTGTCTGTCAACCACTACATTGAATCAGAAGCAAGCATTAGATCTTTTCAAGTACCTACTTAAAGTGCGGCAAATTAAAATCACACTACGCTTTGTGGGTTCATCACTTTTATGTGGTAGGGTACTTTTGAGAGAGACTTTTCAGTTTGCTCGACGATGTACCGCACCTGTCATCTTATAGAGTGACGAGAAGAACAAGACATGCGCCTGTGTGATAAGCGACACGCTTGACTATTATTACAGTAGAGACTCAAGAGTTTGAGTATAAAGAGTTCAAATCACTGTCTAACACTGCACTTCGCTCGTCCCCCGAAGATGTTTTTTAGCTGTGTATTATAAGCAAACAATTAATTGCCTTTAAACCGGAAACAGTTCCTAAGGGGGATTCTGAACCTGAACTGCCAGTTAATCTACTGTCGTATAGTAATGAGGAAAAATAGTACCTCAACGATTATTGTTCCCATGTTAATTACAGCCGAAAAAGATATGTAAGTACTTTATCTTTTATCAATGCTAAGCAGTGAACGTTTCATATTCAAATTACTGGTTCCCTTATGTGAAAGTGTCCTTAGAACATCAGATTTCTATATAAAAAAAAATCACACATTTCGGAAAACAATATACGAGTTTCGCTATGACACAGATCAGAAAATAGTTACTTCGGCTATGATGAGTTATTTACATTCCCGCCAAAAGTTTAAACAAGGTTGAATTGGGAGTTAACGGAACCCTAATAAGCTCCGCGCACCTTGCTAAATTTTAACTGCATATTCAACTCTGAAAGTTTACACATTTCGTAGAATTAAAAAACTATACGAACTAAGTATAACTAGCGAAGCAACTACGAGTATCATAGCAATAAAAGTAATGAGAATTACTCTGGTTGTAAAAGATATTACACGAAATGAAGTAGCTCAGCGCATATCAGCATTTTCCACGTGAATTTCTTTGAAATCTTGTACCTATTGTAGATATTCTTCGACTGTACTTACAAAAGTGATGGTATGGTAGTGTTGTTGTTTTAAACTTTATTACCCCTCAACCATGTTCTTAATGTACCTAAATATTGAATATCAAACAGGATAAAATTGCGGGAAATTTGCGTAAAACTGGTTCGAAGAATGTCGCTATCATCTTTAATAATATCAATCAGCCGTTTTATTAATCGAATCAATTATGTATGTAGGTGAAACTTTAATAATTTTACTATCAATATAAAAACATAAATTCTCCCTAAATTCTCTTTTTGAATTCATAGTTGGTATTTTAATATTTGTTTTGTATTTTAATATGACTTAGCCGTGCACAAAGTACCTATTCGTTGAAATTTGACTCGTATACATGCTTCTAGTTTGACTACATTTTTGACAGTTATTGAGTGAATCTGAGATTCTCTTCCATGGAAGTAGGTCACAAAACTGTGTTTAATTTCCATCTAGCGGCGCAAAATATACACCCTTTCACGACAGACATTTTTTTTTATATTGTATTATAATTCAAGTAGGTATTTATTTAACTGTAATATGTTAAGGTTGAAAAAAAGTAAAGAGTAGATACATTCTTGATGCTAATAATGTTGTTTTAATGTGCCAGCGCGTGCGTTTCGCATTTCTCTAATGATTAAAGACTCCTTCTTACTTCCTATTTTCATAAAGTTTTACGACTTTTATTATATTTCGTTTCGGTTGATAGTCTCCTACTTAGTCTGTGAGTTTAAATGAGAGAACAGCGATTGTTGCGTCATCTATAAACAATATATAAAAATGAATGTTTGTCCGTACGTCCTTTAATAATCGTAAACTATGCATTTGATCATGTGATGGTCTTTAGCTAAGTTGTTGTGCAGGAGCCAAAGAGGATTTCCGAGTTGATACGACCAATTTTCGACGGGTGCTCGGAATGCGCGCAGGTTAGGTACAGCTTGTTTAGTATGTTTAAAAAAAGTTTATGAAACGCTATAAAAATTCAACCCTAGATTGCCGCTGCCAACGGCTCCGGGCCCAAGCTTAGTGGTAGTTAGGGGTGTAAAGTAATATTATACTTTATTAATGTATGTATATTTTTTATGCTTTCATATCCAACGTTATTTCATTAAATGCTACCTGATAGTTTTTTAAGTAATTTACTCACTGGCTGACTAATATATGAAACTTTTCTTAAAGCGCTATAGATTTATAAGTATTTAAAACTAGGTAGGTACTCATTGTAATATGAGCGTTATTCTACGAAGACGTCATCGCAATGACCTCAGCTAATCTATGCCATAAACGTTGTATATGTAAGTGCAGTAGTTATATAACTAGAATCAATATGGAGGCGATCATTATTCACGCCATCTTACCGTTAAGACCCATGGTCCAATGCCCACAATACCTGTGGGGCGATAAATACAGACCACTGGCGGTCATAGCAACGCAACGCTTCGCCTTGAGTTTAATTTTGTCCCTGTCGACGTTTATTTTCTACAGAAATAATTAACAGGCAAAATTGTTGGAAACTCGTTGCTCGTACTATATGTATTGTACGCTACGTATCCTTACTAACAGTTCTTCGTTCTGGTTAGTTGGAATTTATCTTTTTCATAATTTAACTTTTTCGTTTGAGTTAGATATGAGTATAAAGGGTATCTTCGTTGTACCTATAGTAATTCTTCGTTGTTGTTACTATTTTAGGAGTTGATTTATTACGCAACGGCCTAATAAGCCTATAGTGATCTTTAGTATCCAAAATTCGTGTAGTGCATGAGTATTTTTCACTTTTTTATCTACTAACTCGCAGTCAGTATCAAAGGTGTAATTTTGACTTCCATGGTTATTATGCGTCATTCGAAGACATATTTAACAGGCTGATTTTACATCACAGTACTTACGTTCATTAAACAATTACTGACCGTTTTTGCTGTTCTAGACAAACCACCACTAAAAGTCATAAGGCTTTCACTGGCCTTGTCCCGAGAACACACGGCGACCTTACGTATAGGTAACTGGGTGACTCAACTGGTTTGGCCAGTAATCATCACGGGTTCGTTTATCTAGGCACTTCGTTAGCTTACTTGATAATTGATAGAGTATCATATACTTACCGTTATTCGGCTAGCCGAGGTAGGCCTGGTTCGGCAAACAGGTGTGGTGGCTAACATTCCTTGTCTTGGCTTCGTTGTCAAGCTTTCTGGCACGTTCAGTCGATGTTTATAATCTAGTAATATTTTGTCGCTTGTTACTTAACTGAAAGAAAGGTTATGTTTTTCGCACGTATCTTGTATGTTTGTAAATTTATTCATGCCCATGAATCTTCCAAACGGTTGGATGGATTTTGACAATTAAGATATTGTTAGATTCGTCTCAATGAACCAAGTGTCCCTAAGGACTATATAAAAAAGGACTATCTAAATTGTATTTTTTTTTACCTGTTTGTTTTTTTTGCAGTCTGGTTGTTTAAATTAAAGTTAAGGACTTTATTAGAACTGGAATATGTTTTATTTTAAACGTTTTACTATTATTTAGATATTTAGGGTAAAATAATACATATACATATTGGTGGACATTTCACACACAACGCCATCTAACTCCAATACTATGGAAGCCTGACTAAGAATACTGAGCTGATATAGGTATAAGCCATAATATGTATATTAAAATACATACTTAATATACAAAGAAAACACGCACAGTACAAATATTTGTATGCATCACACAATTATTTGCAATGGGCAGGGATTAAACCCACGATACCCAGCGTCACAGGCAGACTTACTAGCTTACTACCAACTAAACCACCAGGTCACCAGGGCGATACAAAAGAAGCTTTATTTTCGTGAATTTTTTCTTCACTTATTATAAAATTCTCTCAAAACAAAGAAATTATAGCAACACATAGTTTGACCTATCCTAGGATAAAACTCGTTTATCTACCATGTCTACAAACCTGTCCATTATAGACTAACGGTAAGTATCGGTGATAGATATTGCCCACCAATCTTAAGGGGGCGCCTAAAGCCAGAAAACGAAAAAAGGACATTTTCGACGCCGCTCACTGAAGTTAAGAAACTAAAAACTATGACAAAAAAAATATTGACGTGTGGGTACAATCAAGAAGAAGCACAATAACCGAATAGAATTTTAAAAATAGATCAGAATTTTTTACAATAAAAAAATAAAATTGACACCGAAAAAACCCATTTTAATTCGAGTACTCGAAATTATCAGCGATGACCCTACATTATTTTTTGGTAATAAAATTCCTATTTGTACGTTCTAGTAAAGTAACCGAACACTTTTTTAAATTTATGTTTAGTTATTGAGTAATTAAATAAAACTTGGTCAAAAAATGGACACCTGATTAAATATTGATTTTTCCTCCAAACTGTGTCATGCTATTCTCGACTTTATGTACATCACATTAAGAAACGCGTCGCGCGGGTGAAATCTGATTTTTTCCTGGCTTTAGGCGCACTCTTAATATACAATCATGCTTCAACCCTTAAGTTTCAAATTTGTAGTTAACCTACGAGTATACTGATTAGAAAATATAATAAAAGCGGCCAAGTGCGACTCGGACTCGCCCATGAAGGGTTCCGTAGCGGCAAGTAACATCTATATATATAAAAATCAATGCCACTTTTCGTTGTTATTGAACTCCTCCTGAATGGCTGGACCGATTTGAATGATTTTTTTTTGTATACTTTTGGGTAGGGCTCTGGAAGGTTTAGATTCACAAATCAGCCCGGCAGATGTCGCTGCAATTGATATCTAGGTTATTATTCGAGCGAAGCCGGAGCGGGCCGCTAGTAATACATAAGTTCTTGTATTTCGTAGTAACTTTGATCGATGTTTTAATAACAGTGTATTTACATATGAGGTACTAAAAAAACTAATTACTACATCGAGTTCAAACCAATTTTCGCTGAAAGTTTGTAAACACCATATATTTTTTTAGTTTTATCATTTTCTTATTTTAAAAGTTACAATGTGTGTCCTCCGTTTTACCACTTTGGAAGTGTTTCGTGCAAATTATTCAGTGTGGAATAAAATTATATTAGCAACCTCAACATCATTTTTGAAGACTTATCCATAGACACATATGGGACAGATAAAAAAAAATTGAATTTCAGTTCTAAGTATAGGGCACACCCAATTTTTTTTAAAAATATTTTTGTGTAAAGATCTTATTTTGCTATACATAATTCATCTACTTACCAAGTTTCAGCAGTATAGCTCTTATATGTAGTTTCAGCAAAAAGTGGCTGTGACATACCTACGGACGGACAGACAGACATGACGAATCTATAAGGGTTCCGTTTTATTTTACGGATCCTTAAAAACGGGCATATTGCTCAACGATCATATTGCATGTATTGTGTAGCTACTTTCATTGTACATACCGTTTAAAATCTAATCTGGTGTAATCTTTGTATAGGTTGTAAACTCGGCTTCGATATTTTAAATATTTTCGTAGGTCTGCCTTGATTGTACAAGGAAACTCTATCCGCCACCATTAATAATACAAATTTTCACCGCGAAAATTCGGGGAAAATTGTAAGGTGTTGTCTTAAGCAAATAACAAAGATTTTCTAGGTGCCGAACCCAAGGTTTGAATAATTAGGATACCCTAATCAAATGTTGTTATAGCTACCTACAGATTTCAGGTTTATTGAAGAGTAAGTTCCTTTATCTAAATCCTACTACTATTACTACCAGACAATACCTAGTGGTATTGTCACTAACTTCAATCTAAAATTAAACACTACTTAATAATTGAAAAGTTGCGAAGACGTACCTTTATCTAAACACAACGAATGTATTATTATTTCCACATAGTACCTACTATAATTATAATATTTTATGTAAAAATTTTAGTCATCGTAATTACTTTGAACAATTAGTGGGTAACTAATCGATCAAAGATGTTACACGGACTAACGAAAAGTTACAAGTTAAGCTAACCAAATACCACCATAACCAGAGCCAAGCCTTCGTAGGATGACAAATTACCTTTTATTATGTAAATAAGTCCCTATTGGCTTTACCATGACGCTTCCAAGCGAGCAGAGTTTCCGAAGCAGTGATCGATAAGGTTGATCCAACGTTTAGCCGGCGAACACTCAAAACAAGGATTGATATCGCTACAGATTCATAAAAGTTAAAAGGCAATTTTCTAACTAAATCAATCGACCTCGCGATCTGTTCTGCGCCATTGACCTCTGGATTTCGTAATTTGTTTTATAACATTAATAGGTACTGCTATTTTTAATGGGCAACTTTCATCGGTCGCAAATAAATCGGATCACCTCGGCAGCTTTGTGGCCGGTTTCAAATAATCCAAATTGATTAAACAGTAACGGATTATGGAGCTGTTTTAATTCCCATATCAGCGATCAGCTTTTTTGATTGGTTCTGCTGTTAAGGGAGAATTTATTTTAAAATGCAAATATAATTTATGTATATTGCATACCATTTTATGCAAATTTCACGTGGATTATGTAAAATGTAGGTGCTGACTAATAGGTGCGTCGGTTGTAAATATTATTTTAATTCGTAGTCAAATGTGACTCATAGAAATATGTTAAAGTTTACTTTATCAAATAAACTTAAAAATACTTCACAAAATGTAGGCTTAGGATTTCATTTCATACACATCTCTTTATTTGAACAATTCGACACCGCAGACTATGTACAATATAGTGCATGACGATCACAGTCTTGCAACAGACATATTTTTTATTCAAATATTTGCCCGTCTGGGCATCGAGACCATCCGCTCGAAAAACAAATAACACTACTACTTATCCAAACATGTTATTATTTGATGTACACTCAAGCATTGGTATGATATTTTCAAACATAACATCCGACAAAAAATATGATAATTCGTAACACTCAAACGATGTTAGCGTATCATAGGTACGAGTACGTCAAGGTCAGAATTCGGATTCGGATCTAAAAAGGCATTTTTCAAATGTGTGTTACTGTTGATCAGAATTGTTGTAAGTCTCCCCAATTGACTGTCTAACTAAAACATTTAAGGTGTTCGTATTGTTCTCTTTTATTTAAAGCGAACATCAAGGCAGAGAATAATCTTGGCAATATCAATGCCAAGATAATTTTAGTTAGAGGCAATACACCCCTCTGCTTTTTATCATGGTTACTTTTAGTATGATTTATTAGACTGTTCTTCTCCTGACGAAGCTGCTCAAGTTTGCGACCATTTCAATTCACACGACTCTCATTTCACTCCAAGATAAAGAAAGGCCAATAGCAAAATGTCTAAGATTTAAGCAATTCAATTAGGCAGTAGAACTAGTAGGTAGTTAGTTCCAAAAAATGGTCCACCGGCAAACAAACCTAACTACCTACCTATCTACTTACTTGATACTACACTCCAATAGGTAGCTTGGTTTCTCTTTTCTAGCTTTTAATTTTTAACTTTTTAACTCTATATTGATTAGGTAAACGGGTAACTCACGTGTAATGAGGTCGGTCAATCCGACTCGAGTTTCGGCCGCGTCCGGCGGCCTTGCTTGCCGGCGCTCGATGGCTTCCCGTTTGTGCCAAACGGGAAGCCATCGAGCGCGTACACTCTCCTTGAAAAAGGCCGCCGGACGCGGCCGAAACTCGAGTCGGATTGACCGACCTCATTACACGTGAGTTACCCGTTTACCTAATCAATATGTGTAACAACCACGTTAATTTTTTTACTCTAGTTTATTATCATAATTTCATAATTCTAAATAATATCCTGCAACTACAAATGCAAATTTATGATTATGCATGATAAGTAATTGACATAATCGCGCAATTTTCATATATCAATATTATGTCCAATTGGAACGCTTGATTGATCATCGTTTATGTTTACACCACGCTCTATTCTGTCTAAAGTCACGTACAACTGACATCCTGAATGTATTTCTATGCAAGCAGTGCTCCGCGGTTTTATACCCGCGTAATTCCCGTTCCCATCGTTCCTAATTTTTTTCGAGAAAAAATTAGTAGCCTATATGTTCTTCCAGACTAAAATCTATTTATGTTCCGATCAGCCCGATCAATAGTTTTTACAGTAAACTGTTAATGACGCATCAAAATAGATAAACATAAATCTTAACTACGGTACAGTAATAAAACAAACATTGATAAACTCTTAGATATAATTTTAAATATTAAAAAAATATATTTATCATCATTTTCTTTTTGTTTCCTTGTTCGATAGCATCTGAAATCACAATCAGTTTACTGTAACATTAATGTTCAAATTATATGTATATAAATACATATATTTAGTCAGGTAAATATGTCTGTCTAGTAGGTACATTGTACATGATATGAGCCGCCCATATAATCGTTGTGTGATACGCCACAACAAAGCTGTCCAAACAGTAGTTAACACCAGCCTACAATCGTCTTAACTGCTCAACCACAGCTTAAAATCGATCCAGGCGTCATGATATGCGACATAGCTAGCCTACGTACGACCAACCAATAAATTCGTTTGTCCACTAGAATCTAACTTTACGCACGATACAACAAGGGCCTATTAATCTGAACATACCTACTTTGTTTTGATCCTGTCTTTATGGTTTAATCGTTTATGTTATCAACCTTGGACACAAGTGTACACACGGATGCGTTGACCTCTGTACATCCGATCGTTTTGTGAGTCACTATTCCATAAAATATCTTTCGCTGCGTTTGTTCTCTGAAACGAACTACGAGATGTAACTAAGAAACCTTTAAGAGTAGATATCAAAGTGTTTTCTTTTTTAACTTTTATAGGTTTACACATGACCGCCATCTCGCCTGATGTTAAGCGACGATGCGGTCTACAATGAAGCGTATTTACCTAGAAAAAAACCGATTCACTCTCGATTTCATGACATAAATATTGTAACCATCGGGGAAAATCCACTCGTATTCCACAGCCTAGACGTTCTTATCACAAAAGTAGAGTCAAATCTCTTCGTTCGTGTCTAGTCCAGTGGTATGCTATCCATTTCTCCTAATCCATGATGCAACAGAAGGACTAATGTTTTATGTTCTTATTTCTAGGGTCCCCGTGGACGGTCGAGGTGATGGCAGGGCCGGCGGGCGGGGGCGGGGGCGAGCCCACCAGGCTGATTCCCGCGCGGGTCCCGGCCGCCTTCGAAATCTCAACCTCTCCTGGCGCCAACACTTTCACCAAGAATGAGGTATGTTGTATGTTTCTCAAGAATTGAGGGAGCTCTGATATCGCAATCGAGGAAATTACTTTCAAAGCATTGATAGTGATACTATCAATGGTTCAGACAGCCGCGGTCCCAGCGTCAAATTTTGGAGGGGGTCACCAGTACAGAGCCTCAGATTTTGGAGGGGGTCACGATTAGAAATACAATAAATCGAGTAAAAAATACTAGTAATTTTAATGTAACGTATACTATTTTGGGGGGGTGTCATGTCCCCTCCCCCTTCGGACATCGCATGGGTTTAGAGATATTTATCGGAACTCTACGCCTATACGTATCCACTTTGATCATACGCTTATCTATATCAACAGACTTTGTTTGTGTGGGTATGGATCGTCACAAAGAAAACAAAACACGACTGTCGTTTGTTATGTAAGGATTACAGGCACCTTCGATTTTTAAGTTTAGTCATTTAAAATGTGATATCCATCTGCATGCCTGTAAATGTAATCAACGCAATGTTATGCCTGGAACGATTTTAATCAGAATTTCTGTAATAAATTAATGCAAAATGTGGGAACAAGATGATGGAGAAAGTTTTGTGACGTAATACTACGTTTATCTATACTGCCATTATCTATCAATATGAACTTTTGGCTTGAGTGGTTTCATAGATTACATTAAGTACTACTAATTTTAAACCACGGGTTTTCGTCTCTCAAGGTTGTAAAGCCTTATGGCCTTTCTCATGAACGGGTTTACTAGAGGAAAAAATGTTTTCATAAACAACGGGTAATTTCCGAGATTACTGAACACTTTCCAACGCACAACCCTATATCATATGGCAAATTTGGTTTGCTATGTTATAATTATTGCATATTTATTTTAATTAACCTCAATTGCCCCACGGATGAGTAAAGGTCTCCATCAATTCCCTCGCTTAAACTGACCCTGAGCTTCCAAGGTCCAATATTTTATAAACGCTCCGAGCTCGTCTTTCGATCGCGTTGCAGGACGACCTGGGGTTGACTTACTGATAACCACTCTGCAGAAACCCTGGGCAGCCGATCGGGGTGCATTCTGCTCATATGACTCGCACACTCCCCACTCACATTATATCTTAGCAAACCTAAGTACTATAATCATAATCATAATATATTTGTTACATCTCCAATGAATCGTACGTAGTAGGGTCTTACAAACGCGGTTTTGTCGTAATGTCTAAATTACTGCGTTTACTTGCTCGTAAAATACATATTGTAACTCTACGTTCCTGTTCAGGTTGGAGTAACAGTGACGCCGCCATCGCGGAGACCAGTGACGGCGCGCGTTCTGGACGTAGCTGAGAGGCCGGGGGCTTATCGCATCGAATTCACGCCAGAAGAAGTCGGAACACATTTAATTGATGTAAGAATAAAGATTCTACAGGCATGATTGACAAGTAGACTTAGGCTGCTGGAAGGATCAAGGTGCTAGATGGCAAGATGGGTGATGATTCACAACGCAATCCGAACGATCCCGGCCAGGAATCACAATCCTTCTCTTTGTCATTCTAAATTCTAAAGGGATAAAGACAAAGACAGAGAGGTCTGATTCCGTGTCATGGTCAAGCCAATTGGGTTTGTAAATTACAAAACAGTAAAAGATATGGAACGACAACTTTTCTTTGACAAATTTCCTTTTTCTAGGGCTAGGACTCATTGTAGAGTTCGCTTAGGGAAGTACCACACCTTTGCCAGGTGTATAGCCTATACGTATTTTGAAAAGAGAAAAATCCCGAATACTGTGGCAGTAATTTGGTATAATATGGGCGGGTAATTATTTTTTTTGAAAGCTGACGAGTGAACCGCGTAGTTAAAAATACAATAAGCGTTGGTGTAATTTTCTGATTTTCGCCAAATTTCAGGATCGGCAGAACCTAAGCGTAGGAAACATGTACTTCTGACTTTATTTCGACAATTGCCACATTGCCTACTCTACGTTAGAATAAAAGAAATGGACATTAATTGAAATAAAGGGCTGAAAATATTGAAGGATCTTATTTATTACAATAATACTATTCGTATTCGATAAATTCTATATCAGTATGTATGTTTCCTTATGTCTGACTCTCTACGCCCATGAAAAATATAATCTAAACACTTATGGTGTGCTCATTAAATGTACAAAAGTGCATGGTCCATAATTTAATAAAATAGATGATCCTTAAAACCACCTATTTTGATATATAAGCTTTCAATAAAAAGTTTTGCCGTTTACCTACTTCAATAATATCCAAAAAATACTTCTGGGCTATAAACACTGTTGTATTTTGATTTGAAAAACAACGTTTCTATCAAAGATGCGTTATGTAGCACATCGTTTATCTTGTGAATTACTCATCTCGCCAAAATCTTAAGAAAATCGATTCTAAACATACAATACCTCTCAACCCAACCACCAACACTGCAGTAGAGGTATAATAACTACCTCTATTAGAAGCCATATAGCCACAAAACGTGGGTAGCGTTACACCTGTACCTAATTGGGAGTCGTTCAATGGACCACAGACGGAATTCGCTAAAGGTCAGACCTTTTAAAACAATACCAACTTCAACAATAGCTTTTATTATTGCATAATGTTAAACGACGCAACAACCCACGCGGAGTTGTTTCAAATGTCGGATGGAGTTACCTTCACCTTCGGAGGTCTTTCACTACTACAAGTACCAATGTAGAATAATCCTAATTACAACAAACATTTTCCAAGTAATCTATGAAATTATTGAATGTATGACAACTTTTCTATGGTATTAATTGACAAAGAAACGAAATTACAAAAATTTCAAAATATGATGCGATGCGATATGCGAATAATAATATATTTCAACGTCTATTCTCTTCATTTGATTATTAAATACCGTAAACGAGTTCAACTAGTAATTACAGTATTATGTGGGGTATTTTAAAAATATGCTACAATTTAGTTCGTCAAAGGAAGAGGCATAGCTCAGCCAATTATTCTGCCACGAAGTATTGATTTGCAAACAATATTGTGTTCCAATTTGAAAGGAAATACCTACCTCCAGCCTTAGCATACAGATTCTCTAAACAATAGTTATTTGTTGTACAAGAGATTTTCAGTTTCAGTCAATTCTGTTGGCGTCAAATAAACTTCTTGGTCGCTAGAATCACTTAGGTATTTCAGTTTGTCACTTGTATTAATTTTTACTGTTTTTAGCATAAGTTTTTAACTTTGAGTTAATTTAGCCATGGTTTTAACAATAACAATATGACGTGAAAATATGGAGAGTTGACCGATCGAGGTAAGGAGTTTCATCTGTGTACATGAAAAAGTGTCCGCCCAAATTCATTAAATTATAGTATCGCTAAATTAGCATCAAGGTACATTTTAAAGAAAGTAAATTAACGTACTATTCAGAATTCATGAAAAAAATATTGGCAGTCATAGGCACTGCCGATAGAAATGAAAACATATAACTGATAGGGTGAAACCGGAGGGCGTGGCTATAAGAAATCTTTTTTTTTATGTTGATAATGTTCTGCGATTTGAAAAAACATTCCTTACCTCTATTTTCCATATAAGTAAAATGAAAATTGCGCGCAAACAACGCGCAAAGGATTACAAAAAAGTACACCAAGGAGGTTCCGAGTCTGAGTTTTTAACAAATTAAATAAAAATGTATGATAAATTTGGCACCAAGGAGGTAGAAATAAATAGGTTAAATTATGTTTTGCATTCAAAACCTCAATACACACGATGTTCTAAATTCAAATTTAATTTACCCTCTAGAGCTAGAGTCTAGATAGTAAAAACGGTTAGTAAGTTACTATGGTTTTTCTCAAGTTCTTCGAGATATTTTCATTTGTTGATAGAGAACGAGAAGGTAGAGAAATAAAGTATTTCAAATCTCGGGGTGCAAAATGTAGAGCAATTAAGCTAGGTACGAAGGCTGCTATTTAAAAATCCGGTATAACAAAAGGAATAAGCATCTATTAATATAAGTATTTGGTTTTATTGCTTGTCAAACTATTCGACATGATGACCGATCTACTTTTACATACTTACGTTAAAACCAATTTTGATAGCAGTTTTGCCTCTCTGATGATTATTACCTATCGTATTTCGTAACGATTTTAATAAAACTCATCTTCAACATACGATTTGGCGCACGTTGCATTGTTTTGGTTAATCGCCTATTTAGTCTAGTAGCCTTGTTTTTATCACACATACCTACTATTTGCTAAAACATAAACCGTTGGCTACTAATAAAAACTTATCGACATATAGTTGGTAAATACACACTTGTAACCTAGACCTAGAGTAACGTTTGCGTTCTATTACCTACCATAAGGCACAACTTTTCATCTATAGGTCACATTTACACTGACACAGTAAAAAAGCGGACGAAAGAAGAAATAAAGGCCTACTTATATTATGCTAAGAGTATAAGTAAGTACTCAAGTATTTAACTATTTCCTACTGAACAGCCCCCAACATAATTTATGAGGCATCTCAACCGGGAAACCCCTCGCGTGAAAAGTTCAAGGGCAGCGGCACCACATTTTTCTTCATTACGCGTGTAGGTACATACACATCGAGCTTTCGTATAATTTCGTCGTTCCGTAGGCGGATAGGAATGTTAATACGTTCGAGAACTTTCAACCTAAGAACTTCCCAGTTTAAAAGTGGTCAAGTAGCTTCTTTTGACCGTTTTACTCAAGGTCTACCGAATCATTTTACGATATTTTGGTTCCAATTTCACCGGTGTGCATCTGACATTCTGAAAAAACCTCATTAAAATTAATGAGGTTTTTTCAGAATGTCAGATTAATGCAAAAACTTTTCAAAAATAAGTCTCACTGATACGTTTCAAAATACGACAGGACCTTTTAAAGATATCATACTTGTCGATGTCGATATCGACAAGTATGACGTCAATGTTTCACTTTGTGAAAATGTTCTCTAATAAATTGAAACATTTCAGCCACCTATGGTGAAATTGAGAACTGTCTTTAGCAGGTCTTTTTGTATTATCTTGAAAACGCTCTAGTATACCACAAGTTACGTAAAAAGTATTTCATTTTGTACGAGAAAATTGATAGACAAAATACCTACTTAAAAAAAAATTGGCAGTCATAGGAATTGCCGATAGAATTGAAAACTTATAACTCAGAATTTGATAGCACACTTTGGAAACTACACGGGTGTAACCGGAGGGTGTGGCCTGGGCGTCATGGCATGGCCATCTAGAAATGCGTCAACATTTCCAATTGGCTCACGCATTTCTAGATGGCCATGCTATGATGCCCAGGCCACGCCCTTTCAGCATTTCCCATTGGCTGACGCATTTCTAGATGGCCAATGGCGATGGTCCCGAGTTTACCTGAAGATTTCTTATCATACCCGAGCTTGACGCGAGAATTCAATTCACACCCCACGAAAAATCTGTTTAGGCGCGCCTAAAGAAGTTTTTACTTCAATTAGTAGGTACCTAAGTACCTATAGATATATTTTTAACCCCGACATCTATTTTAAGCTCGGTATCTGCAGGTCTACTACGAAAACAGCTCCGAATGATCGCATCCGACCGACAGCTGAATCGGATTATAGCCTACCACGAAAAACATTCGGATCGATACATTTCGGGTCGGAAGTTATAGACTTAGGTCGGATGAGGGTCGGATCGAACGAAACGGCCGATCTGATCAACCGACCGATTGTCTTTCGTGGTCGGAAACTTCATAAGTTCGGCGGATATATCGTTTATCGGACTTCGTAGTAGACCTGCTGTTAGTTTGACGTGTCTCTGTTTGTATGTTTCTGTATGTGACATTATAGCTCCCGAATTATTGAACCGATTTATATTTTGTTTGAAGGGTTTAACGGGAGTGTTATTAGGTAGGTATGTGTGATTAAAATCGGATCTCCCGTTTCAAATTAATTATCTTTTGTATTAGTTGCGGTATGAATCTTAGACGCACTAGTGTACAACTTATTTACCTAACTTGCAAACATACGCGTGACATAAAATATATGTATGAGGGTGTTATTTAATGTCGGTAGGTAGGTACTTATTTGTTTATCCGTCTTTCACTCGTATCTGTCATTCTGAAAACGCCTAATTAACTCACACATTAAGTAGATGCCTAAGCTTATTCTTGTTTAGGAAATAATCCTTATTTTTATTGTTACTTTGTTTGACCTAGGTGTCAATCGCGGAAGACAAACTGCCAGCTTGCCCGCTGATCGCGAAGGTGTATGACGCCAGTCTCATCAAAGTCACAGACGTCGGCAACGCAGTGGTTGGACAACAATGCCAATTCAAGGGTAAATCTCCAATTTTATTTTCTTATTATTAAACTATTCTTATTCTATTCTTATATTTTTCATACTCTATGTAGGTACTAGGTAGGTACTTATTAGATATCGTACAATTATTGTCCTTCAAACAGTCACAATTTAAGGCCAAATTAGGGATCTAGGAAGTTTTGGTATTTTTTAACTTTAATAGATTTACACTTGATCACCATCTATATCAGTATTTATATTAAGCATAATTCTCATAATTATAAATATATTAGCTACGTAAAAAATGTAGATAGTCCAGATCTCAAAATAATTTGAAGATAAAGACAAGCAGATGGATTGTGTTTGCAGAGTTAGTTTAAGAAATCCTTTTTCTTTATTGTACTGTTACGAAACTCAACAAGAAATGATACAACGCTTTTTTCATAATTATGGGAGTTGTTGCCTATTGCTACCTATGGCAAATAGCCTTTACTGCATACGGCCATATGATACGAGTTACACTGCGATTTTCATAAGAATTCTGAATAAATGATTTAATATTGTTGTAGATGTGCCGGCGAACATATACTGTAGGTATTTTATTATTCATTTTAATTGGATAAGTTCATAAAAATACACCTCTTTGAACATAAAATTTCCTCATTTAGGGCTCTCACACAAAACTGCGATGCGATGCGATGCGGCGTCGCTTCGGAGTAATTTGCATCGCATCGCATCGCATCGCGTCGCAGTTTTGTGTGGGAGCCTTTCCTCCGATGCGGCGTCGCGTCGCATCGCATCGCATCGCATCGCAGTTTTGTGTAGGAGCCCTTAGTCAGTAAAAAATAACGACTTGCGAAACAAAGATGACTTAAAAGTTTTAGATTATTCGCCTCGTTTTATGCATTCTTGATGACATCTTGCATTTGACTCGGTACCACAAAACTGAATACATGCCTACCTTCTATTTCAGTGGACGCAAGTGCGGCAGGCGAAGGGCAGTTAGAAATTTCAATAAACGAGGGAGAAGTCCCAAACCATGTGCAGGTAAGCGCTATAACTTTTAGTAAGTACTAACTTCAGAGATGAGCTCATTTTAACGATAAAACTCTGTTATAATTTTAATCTCTTCACATTAGAATGTTTTCTAAAAGGCAATCATACTAAATATTTTGCAAGTACCTATAAAATAAGCTATGCGCCTTAATTAAAATACTTAGATTATATACGTCATGCATAAAGCTTACGCTTACGCAGCCCACTAAATATTTCCACAGGGACTCGGGGTCTTCTCTCTCTAGGAGAGAGTCAAAGCCATAATCCACCACGCTGGCCCAGTGCGGCTTGGGTGACCTCGAAAGATTATTGGTACGTCGGTTTCCTCACGATGTTTTTCTTCACCGTTTTTATGTTAGCGCCATTACGTACATGACTTTGATCAGACAGTGGTGCGCGTGGGATGAAGTAAGGGTTCCGGATTGGCAGTCGCCGTTCTCCTGATTAGACCAGCCGTAGAGGTAACATTTTTATTCATCATGAGTTTGCGCTATTACCTACTACCTGTATTTTAGTTGCAATATTAGTCAAACAATCTGAAGGTCATACATCATCAGATCATCGGATGGACCGATCCATACTGAATCGTCGCTCGAAATCCACTCGTTGCCGGCAGATGGTTTACGGAGGGACGCTGCGCTAACCCGCTCGCTCGAAGCGAAGCACCGTGATTGTGGCGGGTTTTTTTTTTCATTTTTTATTTGGGCAGGTATTCCCATGAATTTTATTATTAAGTTCAATGAAGTCTTTTTGAACCGGTCTTTATTTTGGCATACCTAAATAAAAAAAATAGGTAGTGATAGTGATGTTGTTTTTAAATCTGTAGGCTAATCGTTCCCTATTATTTGATTACAGGTTGTAGGCGGTGGTCGTTGCCTAGTGTTTTGGAAACCGGAGAGCCCCACGCCACACAGAGTCGATATCAAGTTCAATGGTGAACCGGTGCCATCATCGCCTTTTGTGTTCCATGTTGCGCCAGCTCAAAGAGTCTCCATAGATACTGCGCAAATCGGTATGTACCTTCGGATTTGTTACCTAACAACTTTTGTGGAAATCATATATTTTTCTCTACGTTCTCGCATGTGTATCGTCTGGGAACATTCTATTACTAAACTTAGGTATTTCATTAATTGACTAAACAAATTGTTTATGCTATAATAAACGCACACTACCTTAATGGGCAGTCGGTGTTTCTTACCTTGAGATGCCCGTCCCATTCGTTTCGTTATTTTTTTCGTGTTTTTTTAGGCTCATTATTTTAAAACTCCTATAGCCTAGTCATTAAAAAAAGACTTTCACAATTTCAAAAGTATTTGTCAGACTGTCAAATCTCGCTGACAGTAACAAAACATAAAGTTTGACAATTGATACTGACAGTTATTGCTTACTTGTTTGTTTTTGTTTGGAATTGAACATTGAAACGTTTTGTTAGCACAAAAATATCTATTTATTTCAAAGTGAAATGAAAATACAAAATAAATACTTATTACTAAATATCGAAACCGCTACTTATACAAACTTTTAAGTGTTACAATAATTTTCCTTGTACCTTTTATTCAGAATTGATCCCTGTGGGTGAATTAGCGTCGTGTACCGTGCGAGTAGAGGGCTCGGCCGGCGGAGAACTAGCGGTCACGGTGAGAGGACCTCGCGGCGAAGTCCCCGTGAGACTCACCGGCGACACCAACCAGCTAGTTGCCAGCTTTACACCAAAGAATGTGGGGCCGCACACCCTCACAGCGCAGTACAACAGCCAGCCAGTGCCTGTGAGTTAACATTTTTTGTTCCTAGAACCACTTTGGAACTTTGTCTTGCAACTTATTTTCCTGCTAACCGATAACAAAGTATTTGAGATAATATTTACATCAAAACAATTGCTAATTTAATTTATAAGTACCTGGGTGACCGAGCTTTGCTCGGTTTAAATACTAAATATACTTAGATACCTACAGATAAAAGACTCCAAGAAATAGATTTTCTTAAAAAAAACGAATTGAAAAAAAAAGAGAACCCGTCTGGATTCGAACCCGAGCTACTAATTCGTGACCGATATGAGTGCCCGACTTCCCGTCTGAGCTAATTATGCTGTCGCGTCACGCGGCGAAATTTACCATCACATTCTAATGTCTAATGTGACAGTTTTTTTATTGTCTAAGAACGCGCATAATATGCGTTTTTTTTAAATAAGACCTAGTTAGATCGATTTATCGTCCCCGAAATCCCCTGCATACATAATTTCAAGAAAATCCGTCAAGCCGTTTCCGAGATTTAAATTCTATATATATATACATATTTATATAGGTACAAGAATAGCTCGTTTAAAGGTATAAGATTGCTTCCTTTTAGGGTACACCATTTGTCTGCAAGGCATATGATGGCAAGCTGGTTAGTGTTACTGGAGGCTCGTCAGCCAGAGTTGGGGTTCCCGTGCAGCTTGCTGTTGATGCTGCACAGGCGGGAGAAGGGAACCTGGAGATCACAGTCTCTGCCAGAGGACTGAATATTCCTACACAAGTACATCCTCAGGTGAGTGATGAACTTCATGTTGTTAAATACCTTTTTATATGATCTCTAGAGAGAACAATCTATTTTATTTCATGTAAAGTTAAGGTACGGATTGCACCAATACTTTACAATGACCTATAATTTATTTTATTATACATTGGTAAATAGGCATATTCGTGTCAATAAACATAAAGCATTATGATACAATTTCATAAAAAATATTTAAATAAGGCAAAATTTTGTTTAGAATTCAAACACAACTAAACTATTTACTCACAATCAGAGAGACGGCTACTTTGTTCCATATTGGCTCCTTTTTGCTGAAAATATGTCATATTCTGGATGCAACTTTGCATTTTAGTCAAAGCAGTATTTGTTATGAATATAATAATATGGTTTAGGTAAATCCTTGTGTAAATATCTGTATTTTTATTAATTGTGAATTTACTTTTTTCAGGGAAATGCAAGGTTTACTGTGTCATTCACACCAACAGAAGCATGTGATCATATTGTCAACGTATCTTTCAATAAGGTAACATTTCAACAACCTTAAATTTTACAAACATTAAATTTTACAAACTGTTTATTACAATACAAGTATTTAAAATAACATACAATTTACTAAAATATTTATTTTCTCGACATTTGCTAATTATATCTCATTCTTCTATTAGAATTATTAGATGCTTTATTTATTTGCTGGCAATGGATTATACTTTAATCCACAAATAAGCTAAATGGCTAAGCCAATCAATCTATACAAGATGGTATGTAACTCGAACAAAATGAAATAATCTTTCTGATTGATGTTTTTTTGAGGATAAATCTGCATGGCTGACAAAACAGAATGAATTCTGTTTTTGTTTAGCACACTGTAAAATTCAATATACCATCTTTATTATATCCCTATTGTCACTATGCTGTGTAAAAGGATATGTATTTATGTATTCTTATGTTTATGGCAAGTAAATTGGTTTTAGGAAATGATTATTAGTATCGTCTAAGTTTCCATAAAAGTGCAAACATTTTTGAAATTACTTAATCCTTTTCTTCTGATTCTATTCTAGTCAGAAGTTGGACAAAATGAAGGAAATTTAGGACTTTGAGACTGCCACTCTAAATAGTGATGTGAAAATAAATTTACTCCATTTACAGATGAGAGTACCTGGCTGCCCGCTAATCATCGAGGTAGCTGAAGGCAGTGGTGGCGGCGCCCGCGTCACAGTCCCGGGGCCTGCACCCTTGCACCAGCCTGCGGCTTTAACCCTCCTCCATCCGTCCGCCACACTTGACCAGATCGAGGTTAATGTTGAGGGTAAGATTACTGTAGTAACTACTGAGTTTTACTACTATAATAATAATCAGGGCACTGGATGCCAACGCAATCTGAATTATTCAAATTCGGAATGACTAATGACTATCCTTGTCTCTGTCTTTCTAAACAGATAAGACAAGGACTGTGAGGTTTGATTCCGTGTCGAGATCAATCTGTTGCATTGTGAATCTGGGTACTGATCCTGGTTATATTTCACATTACTTACTGTGACAACTGCACTTAGTTTATTTTCTTGCGCTGTTCATTCAGTTTGTTGGACAACTTCAATAACAATCATAGCCATATTATATTACTCATCATATTTTTACTTATTAATGTACAAGAAAAATGTAACAGTACTTATCATCAATTCTCTTTACAGGGTGGTTTAGATGAGAAAGTATCAAACATTTGGATGGGTCCAAATTAGTAAAATGAAGTAGATGAAACGAAAAAAGAACGGTTTCTAAAGGGGAGACAAAGGAGAGAAAAATGATAAAAAAAATATAAAAAAACATGTTTAGAACTCATTTATGCTTTGCTGTACTAACAACTCACTTGCTTGATAAATTATACTCACCCTAATATTATCTTTATGTACTTAAAAATGATTCCATTAGTGTATTAAATTAAATAACTTTATAGAATATAATAGATAAGTTGTCACAGCTAAGTTTCAGGTTGTAAGAATACTCAAATAACATGACGTTATGTAACATTCATAAGTATTAAATAGCTCATCCGCTTCGCCCTAACTTCTAACATCCATGAAAAATAGGGGGTAGGGTATAATGTTTAGAGTAAGTTCTATAAAACTAGATGTAGGTTGCAATGGGGCTTAACCACAGAATTTTCATAAATATGACATAAATTTTTTAAATAGTAGTTAAAAGTCTGTCAAATACTACAAAATAAATTCTGAGTAGATCACCACATCACAATTGAAACTTTCAAAATCTTGAAATCATTCACAACAGGCAAGTAGTGAATGAAAACTAATGTGAAATTGCGATCATAATTGTTGGATTGAGCTCAAAAACACTTGCTGAGCAAAGACTGCATTATGGCTATAAATCCAATGCTCAGTTAACTCAACATCTCTCGTTGTGATAGTGGTAAAACATTATTCTGAACATCATTTGATATGTACATTTTATAAAACTACTAAAAAAATGGAATAAAATTAATCTGCCTCTAGTGTAGTTGTAGTGAGACGGTAGGAAAGTTCACAGTTACAATGGGAAGTAGGGTTATAGTCAGAGAGAGGGGGGGGGATAGTGGGTGATAGAAGTTGTGGCGTGGCGGAGAGCTGAGCGGTGCGCCGGTGCAGGTCCGAACGGAGCTTCCGTGCCGGCGGCGGTGTCTGCGGCGGGGGCGGGAGTGTTCCGAGCGGAGTTCGTGCCTCGAGCTGTGGGCGAACATCGGCTTAACGTACTCGTAGACTCCATGCCGCTGCCTGCTAGCCCGTTCCATCTGAAGGTATATTCATCATGTTTTGTTAAGTTTTAACTTGTATAAGTTTAAGTCTTATTTTTTTTTACTTTTATTGGTTTACACTGAACCGCCACCTCGCATGGTGTTAAGTAGTTCTACGCGCAAAACTTTTTGAGCACCGAAGAGTAAGGCTTGAGTGTAAATGCGGGTACCGCTTGTAAGCGGTACTTTCGTGCTAGTCGTGCGCTACGCTTTTTGCCGTACCGAATAAAGTCTTATAAATCGATGAACGGGGGCTGTTAGTGCCACATCCTGCCTAAGCCGAGCGTGTAAGCGAGAGCGTGGAACTAGTGTAGAGTGGCACGATCGGTCTAAGCGTTTGACTTTTGGCGCATTTATTTTTAATGACGTTATCACGTAAGATTATCGCCCGTGAACCGTCTTTACATAGAATCAATTTTAATTTTGGTTAACTGACGTCTCGCCTGATGTTAAACCTAGTTGTGTGATTTGCTTATCAAAAGATCAATTACATTTCTTTAAACAAAACGCATCTTCTACGTTATTAACTAAACGAAGGGTATCCAAATATTTGGTATCATATCACTCATGACTTTGGAATACGGTAATTTTCGTACATTATAGTACATTTCGTACCATTTTAATCGGTACAATAAATGTAAATATATAGTCTTAGTTACAGTCTTGTGATGTTGTTTTGTATCGATTTGTTAATCGGATAAACTGAAATCATAAAAAAATCCATAGATTTCATCAATTCTATTGGATAATCAAACCTCCAAAATTTTTGCAGGTGTATGACGTCACCGCCATCCGAGTCAAAGACGTCGCTCATGGGACAGTCGGCAAACCTGTCACTTTTTTGGGTAAGAACTCTTTAATCACACAGTGATATTAATAGTACATTATGATATAAGTGCGGTAAGTTGACAATTACAGCCGAGGCTTTATTGCTAGCTCGAGCCGAAGGCGAGAGCTATAATTTTTTTTTTTTTTTTTTTAACTATTATAGGTTTACACTTGACCACCATCTCGCCTGATGTTAAGCGACGATGTGGTCTAAGATGGAGCGTGCTTACCTAGAAGAAACCGATTCACTCTCGATTTGAAGACACCAAGATTATAACCATCGGGAAAAACCCACTCAGGCAACTCATTCCACAGTCGAGACGTTCTTATCACAAAAGTAGAGTCAAACCTCTTTGTTCGTGTCTTTGGAACATCAACCATGAAACGATGCCGCTTCTTCGAGTTACGAGAAGTCCGATAGAAAAAAGGGCTAGGTGGTATTAGATCATGTAGATCAGATGCACACTCTCCGAAGTGTATCCGATAATAAACCGATAAGCTAGCAATTTTTCGGCGATGTTCAAGAGTTTGCAGTCTTTTTCGCACAAAAGAATTATTGCCTATGAGCCTTTTAGCACGCCTCTCGATCGATTCCAGAGCCTCAAGCTGATACTTAGCTGATCCATCCCAAAGGTGCGAACAGTACTCCATACACGAGCGAATCTGTGCTTTATATAATAAAAGCAATTGTTCAGACTTGAAGTACTTTCGCACCTTTGAGAGGACACCTAGTTTTTTGGCAGCTAATTTAGCCTTGGACTCGATATATGAGCCAAAGTTGAGTGTAGATGTCATGGTAACACCCAAAAGCTCAAGATGATCAGTAACCGGCACGGATACACCTCGAAAAGTAGGAGTCTGTAGAAATTGACTCCTTTTTGCGGAGAACAGACACGCCTGCGTCTTTCCCTCATTAAACTTGGCCAGATTGGTTTCACCCCATTCAGAGACTGCCTCAAGGGCCAAGTTCAAACGCTCGACCATACTCTCTCTCAATACCTTAGTTTGTTGACCGCTGGCTCTCGCGCTAGATATGTAACTCTCTACAACGGTGCTATCATCTGCGTACCCAAAGATACCGGGCTTCAGCAGATCGTTGATATGTAGCAGAAAAAGCGTCGCAGAGAGTACCGACCCTTGAGGGACTCCGGCATTGATACCCATTTGGTCCGACGAGCAGCCATCAATGACAACTCGTATGGACCGATCTCTCAAGAAGTCCGATATCCACGCAATAAAACCTGGAGACAAACCATAACTAGAAAGCTTGCTAATAAGGCCATCATGCCAAACCCTGTCAAAAGCCTTCGAGATATCCAGGGAGACTGCAAGTGCTTCCCCGTGTTTCTCGATAGCTTCACTCCAGATGTGAGTGACATACGCCAGAATGTCCCCAGTCGACCGGTTTCGGCGAAACCCGTATTGCCGGTCACTGAGGAGGTCGTTAGATTCTAGGTATGCCAGGAGCCTGCGGTTTAAGACACGTTCCATAGTCTTGCAGAGTATGGACGTGACCTAGATGGGCCTGTAGTTGGCAGGGTCAGCACGACTACCTTTTTTGGGCACAGGTTGCACGTTAGCAAGCTTCCACGATTTCGGTACTTGCCCAGTTTGGAGAGAGAGTCTATACAGGCGCGTTAATACAGGAGACAACTCAGGTGCACAAGCCTTCAACACTAGGGCAGGAATTCCGTCCGGGCCACTGGCTTTATTCACGTCCAGATTACGTAGCACTTTACGAACCTCCATTTGGCGAATATGCGTTTCCGGCATCAAAGTCGGACTGCCAGGTGGAGTAGGAGGTGTCGCACTACCAGCATCTAGACGCGAAGATTCCGCAAACTGAGATGCAAACAAGTTTGCCTTCTCCATTGCGGTGTGAGCCAGCGCCCCATCAGGTTTCATAATTAGCAGAGGCTGTAATTATCAAAGCGCACGTATGTCATACGACGTTTTATAACATATTTGCGAGGAAATAAACAAAACTCTGACGACATTTTCAAATAAAAACAATGCAGCGAAAAAAAACGCGTGGAATAATATTTACTTGATCACAGCACAGAGTAAGTAATCACTATGGATCACAGATTAGCAATGCGCGCGCATCGGCGCCTTTTTTTTAAGCAACGGCACAGAACCAGCCGGTATGCCATTAATAATAAAGTAAATTAATATTTTTGTGTTTTGTTACAGAAAAATTAAAGTAATTTATGGTCTACATTAATTAAATTAACGAATTTAATAATTCTTTATTATATTTTACCTCTCAAAGTTAATTTTATTCATAAAATGTTGACCACACTTTTCTGACATAAAAACTCTTTACTAAGATTTAAAAAGGTACCTTTCGTTTTAGACGGAGCATATCTCTCTACCTAGTCTGTGGACGGAGCATTTTGAAACCGTGCGTTTTACATTACACATTACAGCACTAGTGCTTAATAAGATACATTACGATACAGAAATTGGTCCAATAAGAGACCCTTTACGAGCAAATATGTTATAAAATATATTTATAAAGTAGCAAGAGATATTTCAGTTGATTTTTTAAAATGATGCATTTAATCGTTTTCCTGATTTTTGTATGAGCTTGTTTGTACGTTTCTCAGAGTTGACTATTATATTACATTCTGAAAGCATTTAAGAAAAAATCGTAGGTACAAGTTGTATAATAAGGCGACTCTTAAGACTAATGGAAATTTAATGATAAAACATTTTACAATTCATAAAATAAAAATTCAGCAACATATAGATTAGCACTAAATAGTGGTCTTACATTGTGGTCTAGGTTCATACTTTGCAGCCAATAAGATACACTTTATAAACATATCAAACAAAAATATATACAAAGGAAGAAGCAACCAATTTAAAAAATGGTACAATGATCTTGTCGCGAATTCAAGCGATTTTGTACCTACCTGTCTACTATTTTTGTTTATATTTTTTGTACAGTGGAAACCATGGCAGCGGGCCCCGGAAACCTGGAAGTGACAGTGAACGGTGGCCGAGTGCCGACAGCGGCGGCGGCGCAGGGCGCCCACACCTACGCTATCAGCTTCACGCCGCGCGACCCGCGACCGCACACCGTCGAGCTGCGGTTCAACGGAGACCACGTCCCAGGTATTCAGAATACTAAGACTATGAGTACGAAACTTGCGATGGACGAGCGACAGCGACGTGACGGCGACGTGCACAAAAGTCTTTAACTATACACTTGTCTAGATAGACTGTTCGCGCGTAGAAACACCAAAAACATATCATAAGCTCACTCTGTCAGATTAGTAGCAACACTGACATTGAGCGGTAAACACGTGTTTTGTTACTTTTGAAAAATACAATTTGCGCTGTATAAGTCCCGCAGAAATTGCAAAGGACGATTGAAAATAACTAAAAAAGTTAGCTAAAGTTAAAGTTACGGCTGGTCTAGTCGGGAGAACGGCGACTGCCGATCCGGAGACCCCGGGTTCAAACCCCACACGCACCACTGTCTTTTCGAAGTCATGTGCGTAATGCCGCTAACTTAAAACGGTGAAGGAAAACATCGTGAGGAAACCGACATGTACCTAGAATCTTTAGAAGTCATGTGTCATCCACCAACCCACACTGGGCCACCGTGGTGGATTATGGCCTTAACTCTCCCCTTGCGAGAGAAGGCCCCGAGTCCCAGCAGTGAGAACGTTTAGTGGGCTGTTGATGATGATGAAAAAAGTTAGCTATCACCGGTAAGTAATTATTACCATTTACTTACAGAACCAACTGATTTAAAAAAAAATGTCTCAGGACAGCGTCAACACGCGTCAGCGTCAACACACAGTCAGGACAGTGTGCGTAACACGCACACGAGTGCTTGAAACCTGGCCTGTTACTTTTGTTGCAATTGCAGCGTAACGCCTAGACAAGTATATAATCAAAGACAAAAGCATAGCGCAGTATACAGGCGCGTACGAATCGAGCGTGGTGGCGAGCACAGAATCTGCGATGTTTATTTCATCAGAATTTTTAATGGTAATTCGATTCGCTTTGATGATTCTGCAGCTATAAAGTGTAATTTTTTACCCACAGGCAGTCCATTCGTGTGTCATGTATCCGCGCCGGCGCGCGTCATCGGCGCCGGTTCCGGAGAGTCTCCGGATAAAGTGTCGGTCGGCGACGCTTACACGTTCAGCGTGGACTCTCCCGCGTCGCCGCACGTCGAGGTCCTGGGCCCGGCGAGACGGCCTGTGCCTGTGCAGGTCTGTGTCATACTATAGCTATTTCGGTCGCATTGATTTCTGTGTGTACGTCATCAGCATTAGTTGCTTTCAGTATCGTTATTTTGCCGGGATAAAACATAGCCAATGTATTCGCCCAAACTATAATCTGTGTTCCAAATTTCAGCCCCATCCGTTTGAAATGCCAAACACTTAAATGTACCTATTTTGTTTCACAGGTATCAGCGGAAGAAACGATCGGTGAAAACGAAGCAAGCAAACGGTACACCATCTCGTTTGTACCGGTCGACGTTGGAGATCACAGCATTGAAGTAAGTAGCAATTGATTATTTTTTTATAGTATAGAGTGACGAGACGAGCAGGACATGTGCCTGATGGTAAGCAACTTGCCTGCGGCATAACTACACAGTCACACGCAGCTATTGGAACATGAAGCGTCCAAATCATCGCCTAGCACTGCATTGCGCTCGTCACTCAGAGATCTAAGATATTATATCTCTAAGCCCTGTAATTTCTCTGGAAACATTGCGTTTCAAACCGGAGCACAGTGGAGAACATTACTGTTTGGCGCTAGAATAACTGAAAAGGTGTTGGTATTTCCCCAATCAGACCAATACAAATAATAAATCTAGTTAATATTAAAACTGTGATTATTTTACACAGGTTCGCGCAGGCGCTATGGGCGGACACGTGGAAGGCAGCCCGTTCCTAGTGAAGGCCTACAGCGCGGCCCGTGTCAACGTGACCGACATATCGCCCGGTGTCGTCGGACGACCCGTCTCGTTCACCATCAACGCTTCACACGCAGGTTGACTTAACATTTTGAAATTTTAACTCCGTTATATAGAGTAAAAGGGATAATAACATAAAAATAAAACGGTGAACGATCTGTCTGTCATGAGTTATGTGGTTTGTGGACTAAGACGTCAAAATTGGTAGTTCAATTTGTACTCTCTCAATTTCAATTCAATAAAATTTTAGTATGAAAACTAACGTGGTTATTACACATTTTAAATAAATACACGGGTAACTCACGTTTAATAGTCAGTCCAGCCCGACACAAGTTTCGATCGCCGGTTTAAAACGCATAAAATTGATAAACAGGTACAGTCCGCGAGGTATAAGCTGAGCTTTGCATTAGTGTGCGTGATCACATGCATACGCATCTATTACCAAAAGTACAGTCAGACAACAAACTCTTAAACAACAAGCTGACATTAACTATCCAGGATCAATATGGTCATTGCGAAAAGAAGTATCTCTTTTAGGATTCAAATGATCAAGGACAGAGAATAACAGAAAAATTTTAATGGAAAAGCATGAGATCCGTCACCTACGTATAACTTATTTACTTAAAATTTCCGAATACCGTATTCAGGGCAGGCCTATCGTTTATACCAATATACAATTGATACTGCATAATAAACAACGATTTATTGAATATAAAATTGACACCTTATTAAGAGAACATGGTCACAGCGTCCTGCGTCTGACTGTACTTTTGGTGATCACTCACACTAATGCAAAGCTCAGCTTATACCTCGCAGACTGTACATGCATTATAATTAAATGTATGAAATAAATGTGTTATGGTTGACATATGAATTCAGTATTTTCAGAAGTTTTTGCTATCTAGAGGTCTAAAATTTAACAAACAACATGTATTTTACATTAAAAATGGATTTTGTTTCTAGGTGCTGGCAACTTGGAGATTATAGTTGCTGTGAATGGAAGAAATGTGCCAAATTATGTACAGAGTGAAGGCAACGCGAGATTCAAGGTAATTAATGGCGGTATATTAAAAGTATAAAGTAAAATAGGACTCAACAAAACATTTTTATGGTGACTTCAAAGAGAGAGTGGATAGGTCTGGTTTCGTCTTAGTAAGCATGTTCCATCGTAAACCCCAGCGTCGCTTGACATAAGGCGAGATGACGGTCAAGTGTAAATCTTAAAAAGATTTTAAACAACTACAGTATTTTTTATTATTAAAAAAACCTGAGTAATACTTGTGTAAGCAATGTGTATACGAATTTGAAAAATTAATCAACCTGCATACAATTCCATCAACGGCGTATTTACACAATATGAAATAGTTGATAATTTGATTAATTATCATCAGGAATTAATTATGAACAGGAATTAAAATAAAATAAAATTCAATTACTTATTCTGTTCTCTCACAAAAATTCAAACATACAGCCAATATTTCATTCAAACACATCACATTCTAGTCATGCCTCGAGCATCGCGTAAATACTGCGACAGATCCTGACACGAATTGGTTTGTGTAACTATATTGCAGATCGGGAGAGCAAACTATCAGGTCCTTACATATTATGAAATTGGTGTTTTGTCGTACTGGCTACTTTGACCTTAAATATCTCCCTCTTTGGTTAGACATTACAATTTAAAAATTTATACAGCTATTTAATCATAATTTTCTGTTTTCTAAACCGTAATTTATTTGTTTTTTGACTCTATGGGTTTTTTTCTTTCGGTCACCGGATATTCCTAACCAAAGAGGAGATATTTGAGAATAAAGTTGGCCAGTACGACAGCCATTGGTAGCCACCAATAGTTATAGTAGTTGTTTGCCCTCCCAAAATGCAACATACACATACATATTATATTGTATAGTACACATACCAACCTACAACCCAATTCGTATCGGGATCTGTTGTAGTATGAGTATATAAGGGCCTAATATTTTGTGCTATCTTGGTGTAAGGTACCTTTTTTTTAACTATAATAAGTTCGCACTTGACCACCGTCTCGCCTGATGTTAAGCGACGATGCGATCTACGATGGAGCGTGCTTACCTAGAAGACACCGATTCACTCTCGATTTGAAGACACCAAGATTTAACTATCGGGAAAAACCTACTCAGGCAACGCATTCCACAGACGTTCTTATCACAAACGTGGAATAAAATCTCTTCGTTCGTGTTTTTGGAACATCGACCATGAAACGATGTCGCTTTTTTGAAATACGAGAAGTCCGATAGAAGAAAGAGCAAGGTGGTATTAGATCATGCAGATCAGTTGCACACTCCTATCAGGAACTAAAAGACTTAAATAAAACTTCAACATTTCGTTGTAGGTGAACTTCAAGCCCGTAGAACCGGCGCCGCACACGCTCTCGGTGCGGTTCAACGGGCACGCCGTCCCGGGGTCTCCGTTCGCGTGCGCGGTGTCGCCGGCGGTGGCGGCGGCCGACGCGCGCGCCGCCGGCCCGGGGCTCACTTCCACGCCGCGGGGGGAGCCCGCCGAGATACATCTCACTGGCTTCCTTAGTACGTATCTTTACACAACGATTTCAATACACAGATGTGCCTTCCCAAACTTCAGGGCGCATGGAATCATGTCATCGTTGGGAAGAGTGAACTCACTTTTTCCATTCTAGACGGTTGCAGGAAGCGGTGGATGCCGGGCGTTTTTACCTATCACTATTTGTTGTCAACAACCAAAATAAGTACCACAGCATAATATATCTCGCCGCTAGCGATTCTAGGGGTCAAGTAGATTGTATGTTTGTTTGATGCATGTTCTGTATATTGAAACAAACAATACCTGTTCTAGAAGTTTTAGTAAAACTCAACTTTTTTTGAAATTACAACTTCTTTTTGGCGCGCCACAGACAGATTTTTCGTGGGCTGTGAATTGATCTCAAGCGCAATACGCGGGTTCCACCGCTGGGCGTTATATCATTTAAATTCTTAGTCAGCGACAGAACGAAACTACTCCACAAGTACCGAAAAGTTGCAGTGTGTATAACCTTAGAGATTATCATGAGCTTAATAAACAGCATTATGGTGTCGAATATTATTCACGGCTCAAATAACATATTGTTTCATCAAATTACTGAACTAGTGTCATATATGCAATGTTCAGTCCTTAATAAAATGAATATAACAGTGATGGCATCTGCTCGTTACCTTATGATATCATACGCATACGCTGTTGCTAAGAACGCTATTAATGACACATGTTGTTTGTTTCATTTTCATCTCTAAATATTTAGCTTTAGACGTGCTATTTCTTTGTTAGTTGTTTTTTATTTCTGTCCCAGAGACATTGATCTATCTTCAGTGTAGGTTATCGTGTCGCTCAATCAGGATCGTTTGACATGTCATTTTATACCACTGTTTACAAAGTTACTTCCCAACTCAAAACTGTAAAAATTTTGAATTATATTTTTAGTAAAAGTATGTGTAATAGAAAAAAATATCTCGTCAACCTTGTATGTTACAATAAAGGTTTAAATAGTTTGTGTGATTATTTTTAGAAGCTTAAAATTTGTGATGTTATAATTTTTGTGTTATTGAAGTGGACTGCTGTGTCTCTAAATGATGATTGCCGATAGCAATTTCCAAATAGGCGTATACTATACCCTCACATCATGTAGTACGTAAGAACAAACAGATCTTTTCCTTACCCAATATCAGATACAGTCTCAAAATGATAATTATACAAAAACTAGCCAACAATTTAGATGAATATTCCAAGTTTTGGTTAATTTTTAGAAAAGCACAACACAATACCCGATATAAACAAAAGTTGGATGTTGTGTTCAAGAGTGTACTGAAACAGCTAACGCTTACCAGAGTATTAATTTTGTTCTAGGGGGCTTATTAATAATCACTGACCGTATGCTATCGTGCTCTTACTAATTTAATTGACTCTTAGAATAGCACTCGTTTAATATCAATCGTGAGTTCAGCAGCACCACCACGTAATCAAACCAAAGAGTGATTTCGTAGACATGTTTCAATAAATGTTCAACAATTACATTGCTTGTTTCGTTTCAGCTGGCGAGCCGACAGTGTACGTGACCGGTCCAGGAGGCAGCAATGTACGTGCTCGCGTCACGCCAACGGGCGAAGGTCGCTACACGGCTACGTACTCGCCGGAGACTGTGGGCCGACACAGTGTACAAGTCACAAGCGCTGGTCGCCCCGTGCCCGGGTCGCCTTTCACTTGCAACGTCTATGATGTACGACGAGTGAGGGTTACGGGATTGGGGCCTGGCGGTTAGTATGATTCGTACTTCGATGTATATTTTTAACCGTATCGAAACTTTCACGTACATTCATCTAATATTTTTATTTTCTCCGAAAAAACAAAAGCAGACTTCAATTTTAAATTAAACTCAAGCGTTCGACTAAATATCATTTTTTTTTTGTTGAAGCTAGGATCCATATCCATATAAAAGCAATACAGAAAAAAATTACAATCCAATTTGAGAACCTCCTTCTTTTTTGAAGGGGGTTGAAAACCGTGTAAGTTTGAATAAGTCTTCATTCTTAATCATAGTTTGATTTTAAATCTTGGTGGTTGAAAACAAAATCCCCATTATCTAGTAAAATGTTTTTCAAACCTTGTGCAGATATTGGATATGTTACTTGTCTTTTCAGAACTAGAAGGCACATTAGAAGGCCTGAGTTTGGACGAGGGCCCCGACGCTGAAGAGCGCGGCGTGGAAGTGGGTAAACCCGTGACGTTCAGCGTCGACGCAGCCGGCGCAGGGGAAGGCACACTAGAACTGGTTGTGTCTACACCCTCCACTACTGTCAAGGCAGAGGTTTGTTCAGACATTCTTTCTTAACACATCTAATACTCACATCTATATTAAGTACGGAATTGATGTAGTGGTAGGACTCTTTGCAGAATCCGCCTGAGGAAGTACCACGCCATTGTCAGTTATTCTATTGCCAAATAGTAATCTGCAAACTTTACTCTGTGCCGGTTTGAAGTCAATGTTTCTAGTGAAAGAACAGAAGAAACAGATAAATCATCCTGCTTCCAAGCAGTATTGTGCAAACTCGACTCTGTTCCGGTTTGAAGTCAATATTTCCAGTGAACGTACAGGGGATAAATCATCTTAGCAGGCATTGATTTTGAACCCTTCGTGTTCAAATAGCTGCATTGTGCTGTTTTGGATCTGATTTCCTGGTGTAAATACGTACTTAAAACAAAAATACGACAGTGTTAATAATAATAATTACATGCTGGGGGGGTCGAGGCTTTTTAAATGCCAAGAACCTTCACAACCACGAGATATGCAGTCTCAGAGATTATTTCCGCAACAGCGAGTCCGGGATGCATCGCGATGTTGTGGCAGTTGACAGGAGCTTCACGCCTCTTTCATTGGCAAACGAGAACTGGCGCAAACCATCGGTGCTCAGCACTGATGATCGCAAGGAAGTTTGGAAGAGCAAGGAGCTGCACGGGCGATTCTATCGGGCCCTGACGGGACCCGATGTGAATCTGCTCGCTTCGGTGAACTGGCTGCGCTTCGGGGACCTCTTCGGAGAAACCGAGGGTTTTGCCTGTGCAATTGCGGACGAAGTTATCAAGACGAACAATTACCGGAAATACATAATGAAGGACGGTACGGTCGACATTTGTCGGGCATGCCGCCGTCTAGGCGAATCTCTTCGTCATGTTATTTCCGGTTGTTCGCATCTTGCTAACGGCGAGTACTTGCACAGACATAACCTAGTAGCCAGGATCATCCACCAGCAACTTGCTCTTCGATACTGCCTTGTCGAGTCCGAGGTGCCGTACTATAAGTATGCACCTATGCCAGTTCTCGAGAATGGTCGTGCGTTGCTCTACTGGGACCGCTCTATCATCACGGACAGGACTATTGTCGCCAATAAGCCTGATATCGTGCTGGTAGACCGGTCTCAACGCCGGGCTGTGATCGTCGATATCACCGTACCACATGACGAGAACCTCGTGAAAGCCGAGAAGGACAAGCTGAGCAAGTACCTTGACTTGGCTCATGAGGTTACCGCCATGTGGGATGTTGTCTCGACGATCATAGTCCCAATAGTCGTGTCGGCAAACGGCCTTGTAGCGAAGAGTGTCGACCAACATCTAAAGAGACTTTCGCTAGACGGTTGGGTCAAGGGCCAGATGCAAAAGGCAGTCATCCTTGACACAGCGCGCATCGTCAGGAGGTTCCTCACTCTGCAGCTAACCTAACCACCGGTAGCTTGGGCCCTGCCCCGCTGCTGGCGGCACCCTAGTTTTTAAGTTTTTTATAATGTTTATTTTATATATCTATTGTAAAAAACTTAGAGATTAAGAAGAAAAATAAATAACTGAATAATTACATGCTGTTTTTTTCAAATCTTGACTTGTTTTTGTTTTGATTTGCCTCTCGACTACACTTTGCTCTGTGATGAGTTTTACGGTTGCGGGCAGTTCCATATAAGAAAACGAAGCCCTCGTTATCGGTCGGTGGTTACATTCTATAGAAAAACTAGCAACGCCTCGCGGTTTCAGCTGCGTATGTCCCGTTCCCATAATTCTATCGCAATAAAAAGTAGTCTATAATCTGTGTTCCAAATTTCAACTCGAGCCGTTCAGCCGTGATTGACCAACAAACATTTTTTTTACATTTCAAATATTATACGATGTACTGACCAATATATTTTATGTATTTTTTTCACCGTGTAGGTGGTAGCGGTGGCACGCGGTCTCTACGACGTGACATTCGTCCCGGTGTCCCGCGAGCCGCACCGCGTCTCCGTCACGTTCAACGAGCAACCGGTGCCGGGCAGCCCGTTCGTGTGCCGAGTCAGCGAACCTCACACATACGTACAAATCGGTGAGTACCAGTCACCGATGATTGCTTATTGCAATTTCCATATTGGCGTATACTATACGGTACGCATGTACTTATCGCACTGACCACGACTATGTGAGTTACTCGTACTCGAGGCCTTCTCTTACAAGGAGAGAATCTAGTTCATAATTAATTATTTATCCAACATGGCCATTTGCCAAATACGGGTTAGGGGATGGCACATATCCTCAAATTATATTTACTTGGAACATACTAGTTCCTGGCGATGTTTTCTTTCACCATTAAAGTCAGTGGTGATGACAAACGTCGACATCTGCACATGGAAAAACATTAATATACTATCAAGCTCAAAAATTCTTGATAGTAAAATGTAAGCGTGGTCACACAAAAAAAATACACGTCGTATAAAGTACCTCCGTGTTTCGATGGTTAAAAACCGGAGGTTTTCGCCACTGTGCTACAATTCAGACTTCAAATAATATTTTCGCTAAACGACAATGAAACCCACAGGTGGCATAGCAACAGTCGAGATCGACGAGAACCTCACCGATGTGGAAGTCGTGTCCCCGACCGGAGCCCGGATCCCCGAGGCGCACCTCGAAGACACCGGCCTGCTCTCGTTCCCCGCCACCCGCGTCGGCCGGTACATCGTGCGGAGCGCACGCGGACCCGTCGCGGAAGTCGAGGCTATAGACGCTGCAGGGGTCAAGGTGCTGTCTATCGGAGACGCTGTGGCGCACCGACCGGCCATACTAACTGGTGAGTTTCAACTGTAATTTAAATGATAATGATTTTGAAGTGAATATTTCTTTAGCCTCGTTGACCACTTTTTTTGACGAAAGTGTTTTAGTCTCACATTTTTTTCAGTTCGCAGGAAAATCCCTGTATCCAAGCTTGCCGTAAGGAACTACGTTCCAAAAGTAACTTTCAGTACATTGATCTTATAGCTGTTTGCTGTTTAGAGAGAGCTAAAGTCTAAAAAATTGGCAGTCATAGGAACTGCCTATGCAAATAAAAACCATAACTCAGAATTTGATAGCTCACTTTAAAAACTACGCGGGGGAAACTGGAGGAAGTGGCCATGACCATCTAGATTTTCTAGATCATCTTAATTTACCCGAAGATTTTTTTCATTTACGAATCTGACGTTTGTGCTCAATTCACAGCCCACAGAAAATCTGTATGTGGTGCGCCAAAAGAAGATGTCACTTCAATAAAATGTGTTTAATTCCAGTGAGCACGACGAACGCGGGCGCGGGCCGTCTGTCCGGGCGCGTGACGTGCGGCGGGGTGACGGTCCCGCACTCGGTGCGGCGGCGCGGCGGCGCGCGGCAGGAGCTGGTGTGGCACCCGGCGCGCGCGGCGCCGCACCGCCTCACGCTGCTGTGGAGCGGCACGCCCGTCGCGCGCGCGCCGCTGCTGGTCGACGTGCAGGCCGCGGCGCACGGACAGGAGGTAACCCTAGCGGAGTGACGTCTGTCCGGGCGCGTGACGTGCGGCGGGGTGACGGTCCCGCACTCGGTGCGGCGAGTGAGCCAGAGAGAAAGATAGTCAGCTGATATTGTGTGTGCTGTCACTGTTTTTGAAGTGAAAACTTCTTTAGGCGCGCCACAGACAGATTTTTCGTGAGATGTGAATTGAATTTTACCGTCACGTTCGGGAATGATTAAAATTATGGATGAACTCGGGACCATGACCATTGGCCATCTAGAACTGCGTCAGCATTTCCCATTGGCCATCTAGAAATGCGTCAGCATTTCCCATTGGCTATCTAGAAATGCGTCAGCATTACTAGATGGCGATGCTCATGGCCACACCATTAGGTTTCACCCGAATTTGAAAGCTTACTTTCCAAAGTAAGTGTTCAAATTCTGAGTTATAAGTTTTCACTTCTATCGATAGTTCCTATGACTGCCATTTTTTTATTATGAACCTGACCATGCATCGGTGCGAATTGCTCCGTACCGACCAATTTGTACCAACTACAATCAATCGCGGTCCGATGGGGTTCACAGGGGATAGGGGAAACCCAGAATCGTATACGTAAAATTGAAAAATCTAAAAATTCTGCTCCGGATCGGCAGTTGCCGTTCTCCCGACAACACCAGCCGTAACCTAAAACTATAAGTAACAAAACTACAATATATACCTCACTTCCAGGTGTCAGCGTCAGGGCTAGGCCTGTACCAGGCGCAAGTTAACCGCGTGGCGTCATTCAGCATCGACACCCTGGGCCGGCCCGCGCGGGAATTCGACGTGGTTGTCTCCGGACCGGGGTCCAGAGCTCTCCCCGTACGGTGCTACCAAACGAAGTCGGGGTTACTGCAAGCGGAGTATACCATCACTGAAGTTGGACAGAGTACTATAGGTAAGTTTTCTTACTGTATGACGTTAGGTTTCCACAGGGAACTTTTTTGATAATTCGTTTTTGGGGGCACGCTAATTCTCTAAGTAATCACATCGGGGTGTCCACTGTAGGTGTTACAGGTACTGGAGATGAAATGAAACCACCTCACTGTATAAACTGCTGATTATAATGATCTGTAGATGTTTTGGAGTGGTAGGACTCTTAGCAGAGTCCGCCTGGGGAAGTACCACACCTTTGCCATTTATTCTACCGCCAAGCAGTAATGTGCAAACATTACTGTGTTCCGGTTTGAAGGGCAATGTTTCCAGAGAAATTACAGGGCTGAGAGATATAACAACTTAGATCTCTGGGTGACGAGCGCAGTGCAGTGCTAGGTAATGGTTTGGACTCTTCATGATCCAATAGCTGCGTGTCACTGTGCTGTTATGTGGCAGGCATGTTGCTTACCATCAGGCACATGTCCTGCTCGTCTCGTCACTTTTTATTAAAAAAAAAAAATCTAAACAGTACAAGTGACGCGGGGCGAGAGACTGCTCGCTCTCCGCGGTCATCCGCTTATATACTAAAGCTGACACGCAAATACGTGCTCCTACAGTTGTAAGGGGGTAATTTATTGGAGAACTTGGTGTGCCACCGGGTGCGTCTTTGGGGACATTGCGTGCCCCCAGAAAAAAGCCCTGGGTTTCCATAAATACCATGTCCTTGTATATTGTAATGTGTTCTAGGTATTAAAATACGTTAGTTCAGCTAATACCAGCTCGGCTATACATATTTCGTCGTAGCAATTTGAATGTCTGTTATCTTATTTTTGGGTCGTTTAAAATTACACATGGCAACACTGGGCCATGTATAGATATTAGAGGCAGCGCGATGCGTGCTAACGACTGTCATTGTGAAACAAATTAATGAAATGAAATAATATAGAGCCATTATTTCAAAGTGAACCTTGGTTTTATTGTCGTGGCCCAAACCCCCATTATAAACATTATTTTCAATTATCGTGGTTCAAGCGAGTGAAAGTCCCCGATAGTGAATCGAGCCTCTGGAATTGTATGCGCCATATTAACGTGCGAGTAAACTAACGAATGGAGGGATTTGGCACAAAATTGTTACTGTATAGTCACAAAAGTGTAAGCGTAATTACGTTTTTGTTGATGAGAGATAGAATGAAAGAGCGCTTCCATTTCTCTTTCGAATAGACTTCATGATTTTTTTACTTTACATAATTAAGATTGATTTATATTATTTCACGTGTTTTATTTCCCTTTCTATAGAAGTACTACACCTATCGAAACCGGTGTCGGGAAGTCCATACACCTGCGAGTCCTTCGATGCCAACCGAGTGATACTGGCCGGCCTGCCTACTGGGAACATTGTCGCGCAGACGCCTATCAATTTCTCAGGTAACTAACTACTTTAAGTATTAAAAATATACCAGTATTCTTGTCTTATTGCATGGTTTTGGCGAAAAAATGTATATTCCGAGATCCCAGAGCTGCCAGACGTCACCTATTTTCTGATGAATGAAATGTGGACGATTGAATAGAGTTAGTAAGTACTAAGAACACATGCTTACTCGCTAACTTGCTTAGACGGTCCATTTTGAGATATGGGGTAATGAAGGTACATACAAACATTACTTACTTCACGTATTTTCTAATAATATTATTAATTAATAGTTTCTGTAATATTACATAGTATAATAAGTATGTATTTAAAACTATATAAGTATTATATCAGCCATCTGGCCGCCTTATTACAAGCTTTGCTTAGTTCAGGGTCAGTTGTGTCGAATTATCCACCAATATATCGAATAAGGAAAACATGTGTATGCGGCCAGCCTAAATTGATAATTTCTGAAGCTAAAAAAATATTATTTAAATTATTGCTCTTTCAATAAATGTGCTTTAAATAAAAAGTTTTAAAATATGTGTATTCATTTTATTTCAGTTGACACGAAAGAAGCGGGTGTGGGCGAACTAGACGTGGTTTGTGAGACGATGGGCGAGCGACGCGTGCGCTTGCCGGTCGACATCAGGGAGGACGGGCCCACGTACCGAGTGCGGCTCAGGCCGACCGTGCCCGCGCATTACAGGATCTACGTCACTTACGGAGGTGAGGACCGCAACATTTGTGTGTGTGTTAGCGTGGGGGAACTAGACGTGGTTTGTGAGACGATGGGCGAACGACGCGTGCGCTTGCCGGTCGACATCAGGGAGGACGGGCCCACGTACCGAGTGCGGCTCAGGCCGACCGTGCCCGCGCATTACAGGATCTACGTCACTTACGGAGGTGAGGACCGCAACATACTGTTTGCTGTTCAAACTTGTTATAAAATTTAACCGACTTAAAAAAAGAGGTTCTCGAATAGGTTGTATGTTTTTGTATTGTACGCGATAACGCTGCTAATTGTGAATCGATTTTGATAATTATTTTTTTTAGTATACCATTGATGGTCCAGAAGTGGTCCCATATAAATTTTACCGTAATCGATGTGGTGTTTTCTGAAATATGAATAAAAAACTAAAATTTGCTTTCATGTATTTAGATGACATCGTGATTGAATCTATGAAATTTGGTTGAGTGTCTGAATTTTATTGTAAATTGAAATCGGTTTTTGTTGTTGAGAAAATTAATTATTTACTGTATAGAGTGACGAGACGAGTAGGGCATGCGCCTGGTGATGCGAGCCCATAACAGTACTATTTATGCAGTTTTCATGACCAATATTGATGCAGTTTTCGTGACCACCATTTATCCAGTTTTCATTACCAATGATTCAGTGTTCATAACCACTGTTTGTTCTCAGGTACTTCGGTCCCCGGCAGCCCGATATCTCTGGGAGTTCTCTCCCCGCGCACTGGGAGCGGCGCGCGTTGCTCCGGCACCGGACTTGCGCACGCGCATGTTGGGAAAGAAGCCGCCTTCACTATACACTGCGCGGAAGATAAACCGCCTGTCGTCGAGGTACGAATTTTTTAAGCGAAAGCTTCTTTTGTCATGCTTAGCACATTTTGGCAGGAAAAGCAAACTTTAAATTAACTATCTAAAAAAATAAAAAATGTCTAATTGTGCATAGACTATTTTTAAACGCGGGAAAACAACTGGAACGGCAACTACGCGGGTAAAATCGTATAAGTAATATTAAAATTCCAAGTTTTCACTTCTGTCGGCAGTCCCTCATGATTGCCATTTTTTTTACTGAACTTTGTTACTGATGTTTTCATTTGCTAGGAGATAACATATCCCTATTATGCTTGCATGCTGGGCTGAGGCGAAACGCGACACTTTAGTGCGTGTAGTTGGTGTTAATCGATTTATAAGACGTTATATCATCAATAACCACGTCCGCAGGTTGAAAGACTGACCGAAGACAAAGAAGACAGCACAGACACTGGTCTTCTAGAGTGTCGCGTGGCGGGCGGAGCGGCGAGGGAGTGGCTCTGTGCGTACATACCGCTCGTGGTCGGCCTGTACGAGGTCCGGATATACACCGCCTCGGGACCGCTGCCTGGCAGCCCGTTCTCCGTCAAAGTAAGTACCTATGTAGTTAGGGTAGATATTGAGATGTTGAAGAGATCTTCATTAACACCAAAAAAAAATCACAGAAAAAATATTTAGAGTTGACACGTAAGGACGGATCCAGAGGGGTCATAGGTCCGGAACTTAGGTGGACCACTAATTGGCTATAATACTGAAAAAAACTAGTTAGTCCGTCGGAAAGTTTACGAAAATACATTGTAAACGTATTTTATCTTTTTTTTTTCAAAAAGAAAAAATGTCGAAGACAGTCCTTAGAAGTTTCGAGTGACGTCACTTCATTGTACAATTTGTTCGAAGATTTGAAGTCACAACCCCCTCCGTCACACTCCGGAAGTATGATATATCTTCATTGATTGTTTATAAAATGTCAAAACAAAAAATGTGTGTCCCATATATTTTCGTCATGTACCTGATGGACTAAATTAGAACAGTATATTTTTTACCCAGTCATCATTCCAATTAATGCCGTTTTTTGATAGCACATACTAGATTATTTAGAATAAAGTTTTCAAAAAATAAAAGGCATTTGAGACAGACCCTGGAATGTAACTTGGACCGAAACTAGAAGAAACAATGAAATGTGTACAAAATGATATTATTGTCTGTACATAATACAAATCAGTTTAAAAATACTTTGAAACCACTTCGCTAATACCAATAAATATTTCACTATTTAACTATTTGAAAGGCTCAGTTCGTCATTAAACAAGTTTAGTTTCCAAATAAAATTAAAATAATACACTTTGAAATATGTCAAGTGCATGTGTACTCAACTATTGATGGCTTTAATGACATTGTGTGTACATTTGAAAAATGATTTTTTTAATACTTTGAAAACCATTTCGCTAATGACAATGAATGTTTTACTATTCTAAAGGCGTAGTTCGTGATTAAACAAGTTAATACAAAATACAACACTTCCAAACATATCAAGTACACATGCACTTAACAGTTGATTTTGAATCAGGTGATAGACACATCGTCGATAGTGCCCGTCGGCGGCTGGGGCGCGGACAACGCGGGCCGCGTGCGGGCGCCGTCCAAACTGGTGCTAGACACCAGCAACGCGGGGCCCGGCACGCTCGAGTGCCTGTTAGCTGGGAGGCATCAACGTGAGTATACTGATGCTTAAGGGGGCGCCTAAAGCCAGAAAACGAAAAAAGGACATTTTCGACGCCGCTCACTGAAGTTAAGAAACTAAAAACTACGACAAAAAAAATATTGACGTGTGGGTACAATCAAGAAAAAGCACAATAACCGAATAGAATTTTAAAAATAGATCAGAGTTTTTTACAATAAAAAAATAAAAATGACACCGAAAAAACCCGTTTTAATTCGAGTACTCGAAATTATCAGCGATGACCCCACATTATTTTTTGGTAATAAAATTCCTATTTGTACGTTCTAGTAAAGTAACCGAACACTTTTTTAAATTTATGTTTAGTTATTGAGTAATTAAATAAAACTTGGTCAAAAATGGACACCTGATTAAATATTGATTTTTCCTCCAAACTGTGTCATGCTATTCTCGACTTGATGTACATCACATTAAGAAACGCGTCGCGCGGGTGAAATCTGATTTTTTCCTGGCTTTAGGCGCACTCTTAATACGGTATTTGACTAAATTTGTAAAACCGTTACAATGATTTTTGATTACACAATATACACACTACATGAAGATTTCCGCAAGATTCACTGTTTTACCACTAAAAATAAATGTCAATATTATAAAGTACAAAAAAACCGCCAAAAACGCTGTTTCTGGTCATGTAACACGCGTAACGTCATACCCCAGTAAACAAATAATTGTTCGTAAAGCAACCGTTTACTGTAGATGCAATATTTATGGACGTGTGCCGTCACGCGCGCCAATGACCAGAAACAGCGTTTACGTCGAAGATAGAAATTCAGTATTTTTACATTTTTCATTGGCGTATTAAACAAAACATACACACTATACCTTCCAAAATACAGTGAAATATGTTTATTTAATGGGTTATCTGATAGGATTATCATAATATAGGTAATATGCTATATTTTCAACGTTGTCAAATACCGTATTGTTGGATATAGAGAACCTAAACACAACGATCCTGGACCTTCACTCTGGACAACACCTTCACTGGAACTACCTCGTGGTACCCTCCGTTTTATTTCCCTTACGGTCCATCTGTTGTTGTACCTGACAACGTGGCCCACCCCATTTCCATTTTCTGATTAGGGAGAAGTTAAGGTTGTCGATGACTTCTGCTTTTTCGCGAAATTTTTTGTTTTTCACTTTGCCTCTCAACTTTGTGCCAAGGAAACAACTTTCCATTTTTCTGTGTTATCTTTATCCTTGTCTTTACTATACATATAACCGTATGTTGGTTAAACTCGAGTTTTCTCCTATTAGCCTATTAATTGAGCCATTGTGCGTGGCTCATTCTTCCTTTCTGTACTCCAACCAGCTCAGGCTATCCCAGAAGACCAGCAGCCTTATAGGCTTATAGGCTTTCAGGACAGATGCTGGAGATTAGAGGAATTGTGCCCCTTGATCTGCCATACTACTGCATTCCGTAAGCACATGCTGTGGCATTTCTTCTTCCTCATTGCGTCCTCTGCATAGAAGGCTGTCACGGCTATGGTAATTAAGCTTATTTAAGGGACAGTAAGATAACCGTATGTTATTGTGACAGGTGTTGAAACGGTGTCGGGACGCGCGGTGGTGACGCTAGCGGCGGCCGAGGGCGTCAGCGGCGAGCAAGAGCTTGAGCTGACGTATAATGGCGCTCTCGTAAGCGGAGCGCCGAGACGCGCTCTCGTCGCGTCCGGCAACACGGCGGATAGAGTGACGCTCGCGGGCCGCGGGCTAGCACATGCCGCGCCGCACACGCCAGCTGTCTTCACCATCGGTGAGTTTCATACTAATATATTAAACTAGCCATTGAAACGGTATTGACGCTAGCGGTAGTCGAGGGCCTAAACGGCGAGGAAGAGATAGAACTGATGTACAATGAGGCGTTGCGTCGTTTCCGGTAACACGGCGGATAGAGTGACGCTCGCGAGCCGCGGGCTGGCACACGCTGCGCCACATACTCCCGCTGCCTCCACTATTGGTGAGTTTCACACTTCTATATTAAACTAGCCTTTGAAACGAGTCGCGAGGTGGTGACGCTAGGGTCAGCGGAGAAGGAGAGCTTGAGCTGACGTACAACGAGGCGTTGCGTCGTTTCCGGTAACACGGCGGCTAGACTGAAGCTCGCGGGCCGAGGGCTGGCACACGCCGCGCCGCACACGACCGCCGTCTTCACTATCGGTGAGTTTCGGTGAGGTTATATCGAAAAAAAGGCCCCTTATGTGTCACATAAGGGGCCTCTTATGTGTCACATAAGGGGCCTCACTAGGGGCCACTCAAGTTGGCTCATGCCAACCAAAACAAGAGGTCAGCCAAAAAATATATGAGGTCGTGAATTACGTTCATATTCTGGTCAGTATATGAACAAAATACTTCTAGTAGACGTGGGTGTGTACACACAATGTTTTTTTCGTGTGATGCTCTATTGCCGAGTTATGAGCTTTTAAAAATTTACTAAAACTACTTACTTACTAACTTATTTGAATCAATTAATCATTTTATAAAACTGAAAAATGTACTGTTTCTAATAGTAAAAAAGTTGTACGTTTTAATGTTTTGTCGAATTAGAAATTTGTTTTTTTACGTAAACCGGAAGTGAACAATACAAATCGATTTTTGAGTAATTTCGACCATTTTGTTCCAAATTATAATATTCCTGAATGAGAGCATACATAAATAAATTGTATCGTGTGGTTTTTAAACAAATAAAAATATTGAATTGTTTCTTATAGATGGGAGTGCAGCCGGGCCGGGGTCGCCAGAAGCATCGGTGACGTCACCCGACGGTGATAACATCCCAGTGGCACTGGCGGCGGCGGGCCCTGGGCTATGGCGGGCCACGTATACGCCGCGCCGCGCCGGCGACCACCAGCTGAGGGTCGTGTGGGCTGGCCGACTCGTCAAAGGTAATGTTTGTTGAAACTTGTGTTGCGTAACAGTGTGTACGTCTAGAAGAACACGAATGTATGCTCGCCAGGATTGAAAAAATGGTGTTTTTAATTAATATTTTGTAAAACAAACAGAACAAAATTGTTTTAAATAAGTGTTTTTTTTTTTAGTTAGGCCATTAATTTCTTATTACATATTTCTATGTATAATTTTGTATATTCATTTCTAGACTAGATATTTTAAAATTTGTGATAGTATTTGCCATAATATATTGATAAGTTGCGTTTGCAATATTGCATATCTGCCATTTCGGCCTCTCGGATCTGGCATCAACCAATTTATATTTACTACTGTTTAATGTCAAAATGAATATCTGTTTCTTAAAACAAATTAAACAAAACGTGATGACACCTACACCCAAATATTTAAAACTTGGTCACCAATCAAACGGTCTGGACAAGGTTTTACCCGTTTTTGAGGACCGACCATATCACACATGAGTTAAACGTGGCTCATGACTTAATTACATTTATATTTCACTTCACCCTGTTGATTGTTTCAGGTTGTCCGCTGACAGTGAACGTAAACGCGGCGTCTGAAAGCGGCGACGCGTCTCGCGTGGTGTGTTCGGGCGCCGGGCTCGCCAGCGGAGTGGTGGGGCGCGAGATACGCTCGTGGATCGACACGCGCCGCGCCGGGCCCGGCGAGCTCACCGCGCACTGCACCGGCCCCAACAAGGTAACACACACACATATATTCCCACAACCGTACCCACATATTTACTTACTCGTTTATTTACCCGCCCATTCCTTATTTAACTTATTCATTCATACTCATTCCTTTACCCACTTGATAACATATGTATGTCTTCGCTTTTTCTGTGCTCTAAGTGTATGACTGCTCTTAGTACTGCTCCACGACAGTTGACGATAGGAAATTGTATGTAAATGATTTAGGTACCTACTACTATTACTACTGCTTCAAAAACAGCACTATCTTTAACCTCATACAGTAATTATTCCAAACATACTGTCAATTCTTTTCATCAAGAGTACGAATGGCAGAGATGCGAAATGTCTTTGTAACGTGTGTCCAAACGTATAAAGTAACCGTTCTGACACACTGTTAGACTCACCGCTCTACTTAGTATAATTTGTAATTAAATACTGGACTGATCACAGTACAAACATTTTCATTATAATTTCCAATATTCTATTCAATTTTTCTAGCCCATAGACAATACATATTTATATTGTAAAACGAGAACCAACTTCTCTAGTTAAAGCAAACCACTTATTTTCAGCTGTGTATAAATGATTTAAGTACCTATTTAACTTTGGCCTTTTATTGTCTTATTAATTTCTCATACTAAATTCTCTGATTGATTCCTTCGTTGTTCAGGTGAGCTATACGAACAAGAAATATGTAAATTGTAAAAAGATAGGTAACTTCCTTTCTTTATAGCAAACAACTCTGTATGAAAGATCTCAGTATTTAACATTAGCCTTAAATTTTGTTGTTATTGTGTCTGATTCATTGTTTTATTCTTCCGTTGTGCAGGTGGCGTACTGCGAGCTATACGAGCACGGCGACGGCACGTTCACGCTGAACGTGAAGCCCGCAGAGGCGGGCAGACACGTGCTGAGCGTGCAGTTCGCAGGAGACCACGTGCCTGGCTCGCCCTTCCAGCTGAAGGTGGCCGGCGCGCCTGACCCTTCCAAAGTATGAAAACTATTGTAGTTTCTAACTTGCTACATATTTTCATATTAAAGAAAGCCTTGTTAGTTACACTATTATTTATAACTCAATTATGGCTGGACCAATTTTTGTGTTATAAAGTATGAAAACTATTGTAGTTTCTAACTTGCTACATATCTTCATATTAAAGAAAGCCTTGTTAGTTACACTATTATTTATAACTCAAGTATGGCTGGACCAATTTTTGTGATTTTTGTGTTATTGGATTTGTCTTCGTCCTGAATAGGATAATAAACATAAAAATATGATATTCATCAATAATAGGCGAAACGATGTTCGTTGGATTGGCTAGTTTGTAATAAATCCACGGGTAACTCACGTGTGATATATGATCGGTTCAGTACGACTTAAGTTTTAGTCGCATCTCGGCCTTTTTTAATGACAGTGCTTGCGTTGTTTTCTAATTTTTTACTTAACCGCCGTCTTGCCTGATATTAAACAACGATTGCTGTCTATGATAGAACGTATTTACTTTTGTGAAACCGATTCACTCTTGATTTGAAGATTGTATTCATCGGAAAAACTCTGCACAGGCAACGCATTCCACAGTCTAAACCTTCTTGAGCGAGGTGATGTGGTTTGTTGGTTTTGTTTATTTTCTTCAGTTTTGTCCTCGCGATCCTCATTTCTACCTGTTCATGTCTACCTGGGTCAAAAGATCCGATTAGGTAGATCCAACTTCGACAAAGAGGTCCAGCGAAGAATCCAACTCGGATGGGCAGCGTTCGGGAAACTTCGGCGCATCTTTGAGTCCAAAATACCCCAATGCCTAAAGACAAAAGTCTTTAACCAATGCGTGTTGCCAGTGATGGCTTATGGAACTGAGACGTGTGGTCCTTAACTGTGGGCCTCATAACAGAGCTCAAAGTCACACAGCGAGCTATGGAGAGAGCTATGCTCGGAGTCTCTTTGCGCGACAGAATCCTTTTTATTTTTTTTTATTTTTTAGCTATAATAGGTTTACACTTGACCGCCATCTCGCCTGATGTAAAGCGACGATGCGGCCTACGATGAAGCGTGCTTACCTGCTGAAGCGAAGAAACCGATTCACTCTCGACTTGAAGACACCAAGATTATAACTATCGGGGAAAATCCACTCAGGTAGCTCATTCCACAGCCTAGATGTTCTTATCACAAAAGTAGAGTCATACCTCTTTCTTCGTGTCTTTGGAACATCAACCATGAAACGATGACGCTTTCTCGAGCTACGAGCAGTCCGATAAAAAAAGGGCAAGGTGGTATTAAGTTATGCAGATCAGTCGCGCACTCTCCGAAATGTATCCGATAAAAAACCGATAAGCTAGCAATTTTGCGGCGATGTTCAAGACTTTGAAGTCGTTTCCGCACAAGAGTATCATTGCCTATGAGCCTTTTGGCACGTTTCTCGATCGATTCCAAAGCCTCGAGCTGATACTTAGCCGATCCATCCCAATCGATATAAGAGCCAAAGTTGAGCGTAGATGACAAGGTAACACCCAAAAGGTCGAGATGGTCGGTAACCGACACGGATACACCTCGAAAAGAAGGAGTTTGTTGAAATGGACTCCTTTTTGCAGAGAACAGACACGCCTGTGTCTTTTCTTCGTTAAACTTGGCCAGATTGGTATCGCCCCATTCAGAGACTGCCTCAAGGGCCAAGTTCAAACGCTCGATCATACTCTCTCTCAGTAACTGGGTTTGCTGCCCACTGGCTCTCGCGCTAGATATGTAACTCTCTACAACAGTGCTATCGTCTGCGTACCCAAAGATACCGGGGCTTCAACAGATCGTTGATATGTAGCAGAAAGAGCGTTGCAGAGAGTACCGACCCTTGAGGGACTCCGGCATTGATAGCCATTTGATCTGACGAGCAGCCATCAATGACGACTCGTATGGATCGATCCCTCAAGAAGTCCGATATCCACGCAACAAACCCAGGAGACAAACCAAAACCAGAAAGTTTGCTTATAAGGCCGTCATGCCAAACCCTGTCAAAGGCTTTCGATATATCCAGAGAGACTGCAAGTGCTTCTCCGTGTTTGTCGATGGCCTCACTCCAGATGTGAGTGACGTACGCCAGAATATCCCCAGTGGACCGGTTTCGGCGAAACCCGTATTGCCGGTCGCTAAGGAGGTCGTTAGATTCTAGGTACGTCAGGAGCCTGCGGTTTAAGACACGTTCCATAGTCTTACAGAGTATGGACGTGACCGAGATGGGCCTGTAGTTGGCAGGGTCAGCACGACTACCCTTTTTGGGCACAGGTTGCACGTTAGCAACCTTCCATGATTTCGGTACTTGCCCAGTCTGGAGAGAGAGTCTAAACAGGCGCGTCAGTACAGGAGACAACTCAGGCGCACAAGCCTTCAATACTACAGCAGGAATTCCGTCCGGGCCACTGGCTTTATTCACATCCAGATTGCGTAGCGCTGTACGAACCTCCATTTGGCGAATGTGTATTTCCGACATTAAAGACGAACTGCCTGGTGGAGTAGGAGGTATCGCGCTACCAGCATCTAGACGTGAAGATTCCGCAAACTGAGATGCAAACAAGTTTGCCTTCTCCATCGCCGTGTGAGCCAGCGCCCCATCAGGTTTCAGCATTGGAGGCAGTGAGGAGCGGCAGAAGTTCGATTCGACCGATTTAGCTAGGGACGAAAACGCTTTGCTGCCCGCAGGGTACGAAGCCAGTTTTTTCCCTATTCGACTAATATGGTCAAAACGAGCCCTCTAAAGGGCCTTTTTGCATGCCTTGGCAGCCTTGTTAAACGCCTTTTTCTTCTGGTGTACGTCTCTCGTCTTACGCTGTCGAGCTTCAACCCAGGCTAGGTAGGTCTCATGTTTAAATGCTTCTGCACTATAACATTGAGATCCAAACCAAGGGCGAGCTTTGCTGGATGATAGAACGTCAGAGTATGGAATAAAATATTCCATAGCCATTCGTATTACATCAGTCACAGCATCCGCGCAAGCTGACGGATCACCTGAAGTGAAGCACAATGACTGCCATGGGTAAGACGCAAAGAAAGATCGCATCTCATCCCAATCTGCTGACTTGTATCGCCACAGCCGCCGGTTGCCACTGGGGCAAGGATCGGGTGGATGGTAAACGGATACTGACTTCACCAGACAGTGGTCGGAGCTGCCTAAAGGCGAAGATACCGCCACGGAATATCGGTCTGGATCCGTTGTCAGCAGAAGGTCCAAGCAATAAGGAGTATGCGACTCAACGTCTGGTACCCGTGTGGCCTCTTGGACCAGCTGGGTTAGGTCTAACGATAAAGCTAGCTTTCTCGTTTCCTGCCCAGCGTGGTCGGTATCCCGGTATGGGTACAGCCATTCCTTATGATGACCATTGAAATCCCCCAGTAACACCAATTGGGCTGAAGGGTACTTCTGTTGAGCCGCGTCCGCTGCCTCACTTAAATAATCCATGAGCCTTGTTGTCTCCTGATCCCCACTGTGCGACCGATAGACACAGGCATATACAACTTTGTCTATGCCTGCGTCCAACAGCACCCAAAGAACAGAGAATCTGGTGTCCTCAAGATTACGGAGACGCCGACAGCAGATGTCGTCACGGGCGTACAGGCACACACCAGCACGGGGCCGAAATTTGTGCTCCAGGGTGTATCCTGGATAAGTTAGGTACGCTACGTCCGACGGACATCCTATCTGCGTCTCCGTAAGAAACATGAGCGACGGCTGCTCAGTCTCTAGATGGTGGTGGACTGCGGTGATATTGGAGTGCAGACCTCGAATATTCGTGAGGTGCACTTTGAGTGACGAGGAGTGCAGCCGCTTTATAACTTTGTTTCTTTTAAATTTCCTGTTCATGTTATTTGCGAGTGAATGTCGGTGTGAAAACGGAAGTGGAACGAGGCTACACACTGCTGACCAACGGTCACAGCACACAACACTAGTACATCAATGGGAAACTAGTCTGGAGACTGCGGGGACGCCCGAGCCCCCCCGGAGATGTCTATCTGGCCTGTCATCCGGTCGCCAACCGGCAGGATAGCGCATCCCGGGATTTTTCGCTAGATGGCGGGGCAGCCTTTCATAAGTGGCTAGCTCACTACTTGGGCCCCCAACTATCTGCGGTCGGTCGCGGCAACCGTGCCTCGGATCCCGCTACCCTCTATGACTAGCTTTCCGATGCAAAGTATAGGTGTGCGACAATACGGTCTTGCAGTTATGCAGCAACTACCGACCCGTTTTCCCCTGATGGCGTCACCAGACAACATGCCGGAACACGGCTAGGCCGCTTGGCGGCATGACTTAGTCTGGTGGGTGGTCACCTCAGCCTCGGCCGAAGCCTACCACCGGTATTTTTGTCACCTGATTGGCACCACCCAGGGACCACGTGTGGGGTTTTCTATTCACAGGTGTTTCCCCACGGACGGAGGTGACTCGGTCCCCAAAAAATCCGTAATGAGGATATTCGCAAAAGAACGAAAGTGGCCGACATAGCTCAAAGAGTAAGCAAGCTGAAGTGGCAATGGGCAGGCCACATCGCTCGCAGAACTGACAACCGATGGGGAAGAAAGGTTCTCGAGTGGCGACCACGAACCGGAAGACGCAGTGTTGGACGGCCTCCCACTAGATGGACAGATGACCTAACAAAGGTCGCTGGAAACCGCTGGTTGCAGGTTGCGCGGGACCGTTCGTTGTGGAAATCTAGGGGGGAGGCCTATGTTCAGCAGTGGACGTCTTGCGGCTGATGATGATGATAATGATCATGATCCGCATTTTATTAGTCGCATCTCTCGGCCTTTTTTAATGAGAGTACTCGCGCGTTGTCTTCTAATTTTGTACTTAACCGCCATCTTGCCTGATATTAAACGACGATTGCTGTCTATGATAGAACGTATTTACTTTGATGAAACCGATTCACTCTTTGATTTGAAGATTGTATTCATCGGAAAAACTCTACACAGGCACAGGCAACGCATTCCACAGTCTAACCCTTCTTGAGCGAGGTGATGTGGTTTGTTGGTTTTGTTTGTTTTCTTCAATTTTGTCCTCGCGATCCGCATTTAATTATAGGAACAGTGACTAGTGAGCGATCGCATCTTTCAAATGTTTTCTTTAAGTCTGTAGGGTCATCATAGATTCAAGACGGCGCGCGCGTTTATAACTAGAAGATTGGAACTTCACTTCATGTTTCGTTGTACTTCAGGTCAAAGTATACGGTCCGGGCGTCGAGCCGGGCGTCCTAGCGACGTTCCAGTCTCGGTTCCTGTGCGACACGCGCGGCGCCGGAGCGGGACAGCTGACCGTGCGAGTGAGAGGACCGAAGGGCGCCTTCCGAGTCGAGATGCAGCGGGAGAGCCAGAAGGATCGGACCATATTGTGCAAGGTTAGTTGGTATACAAGAGACCGGTAATACAGAATGAAGTAAATAAGTACTTCTTTGACCAAGCGTGCTTCATTTTAGACTAAGAAATAATTTCCTTCCGGGCTAGTCGTGCTCAATAAGAGTTTTTCCTTTCGTGTTAACGTTACAATTACTTAATTTGATTTTGGTTTATTTGTTGTGTATTTTGATATGTATAATTTTAATTGGGGTTCAAACTATTTATCTTGTATTTTAGTGTCACTGTTGGAAAGAATCTTGTTAAGCTATTGCATAGCTTTTATTTTTCCAGAAATAAGTAGAAAAATTGACACAAAATCCATTTCTTTTTGTATGTTTAATTTTTTTGAAACCATTTCGTTTCTTTGATTAATATCAAAGATGGCTTTTTAACAGATTTTTAATTTGAAGATCAAGATAAATCATCTATTAATCATTACCATTCGTAGGTAAGTATAATATAGCTCAAAACATTTAATATCTGAAAACAAAATCTTCGATTATACTATCTCTTTCGTAGGGCACTGTAACATGCGCACACAATGATACAGAGTATTGTTATCATAGATTGTATTGATAGCCATCATAGAACAATTGCGCAAATGCTCTATCATATTAAGCCTGTTTATAATCGATTAACATTGTTTTATGATTAGTCATTGTGATTTTGATTAAATCCTTCTTCCAGTGACGTAGTTTAAGGGAGACTAAAAGGCTCAAGCCTGTCATAGATTAAGCACATCACAAAACACAAACGAGGAAACATACAAAACCATAAGAAGGGTATACTTACTACCTGTTGTAGCTAATTTTTCAATCAGGGTGTGTTTTTTCAGTAAATCGGCTATAGTAGATATATCAGAAAGTACATATTCTGTGATGTACATTATCTAATGCTAGCTAGCGCTCCGACCCGACTTTGCGACGTATAATTTATTTAATTAAAATTAGACATTTTGTAATAAGGGCATGAACAAAGCAATCTGAAGGCCAGCCAGGCCAGCAGGCCATAGTACATTGTTTCAGTGTTTAAATGAAAAATAGTTCTTATTGGCTACATTGACTATATTGGCTAATTTTTACATTTTCAAAATTGTTACCAAGACTAGGTAAAGTCAGACCATATTAAACATACCTTTGTATTAATTCATACTTATATAGGGTCATAAATTATTTCGCATCCAATACTTTTTCAATACCTATCGATTAGTTGAAACTAGTAGTAGCTGTAAGAAGCACGGCGGGATGGTAATCAATAAGCATGCTGAATAAAAAAACAAAGTAGTCAGTCAGTTAGATTATTAAAAAATATTTTATACGTATTTTTTGTTTTTGTTTCAAAAACACAAAATGACCAAGATAAAGTGCTTAGAAGTTTCGACTGACGTCACGTCTATATACGATCTTTATGTAGGCTTGACGTCACAACCCCACTCCGGAAGTTTGGTGATCTATGTATATCTTTGTCGATTTTTAGTAATTTGATAAAACAAAAAATACGTGTCCCATATTTTTTCAAAATCTACCTGACGGACTAATGAGAATGGTAGGTATATTTTTGGCCATCGTTCCTAATGAATTCGTTTTTAGTTAATTTATTTATATATAAATTATCTAATTTTAACTTGTTTATTCACAGTTTTCTCCCACCGAACCGGGCGACTACCGCGTGGAGGTGCGATGGGCAGGACGCCACGTCCCCGGATCCCCCTTCCCCGTCATGATCTTCGATACGCAAGAAGAACTGCGCCGCTATCTGCAAGCAGCTGCTACTTAACAACCTTATGTACATAAACATAAAGCTGAATCTTAAGTGTTACTTACGCGATCTATGCTGCTGTCGACTTGTAGCTGCCTAATAACAACCCTAAATGTGTAAATATGAAGGTCCATTTTGATGTACATTGGTAAATTGTATGCGTTTGTTTGATGCGAGGTGGTTTCACCTGTTAGTGGTAAAGTTTTAAGTAGAAATACACGTCGACACCTACGAGCCACTACTCCCTCGCTTATATTATAAACCCACGACTTAGAGATGCATGCAAAATTAAACCTCATGCTTAGTATCTTTTTGGCGGCTGATTTTGCTAAGAATTTCAAAATAATTGAACTACCATTCCTACAACATTCCTGCAAATAAGCAACTATAATTGAATTTCGTACAATGAAGTACGAACACAAACCTTATGGACATACAATTTCAAAGGGTAGTTAAAGATCTGAGTAGTATAGTTTTACAGAGATCCAAAAGATGCATCTACACTTTCGCCACGTAAGGATATTCGCCATATTGTGCTGCAGATGTGTACAGTATTATTGACAGATTTTTTATTAGTAAACAATGATACTGCTTGCGGAATTTTATTACTTGGAATCCTACTCTATTCCCTGTCAGTAATCCGACAATTATTGGTAGTATCTTAAAAGCTTTGGCAAATATAAAATCAAATGATCTTCTTACTTGGCGAATGTGAACACCGTTGGTGTTAGAAAATAATTACTTACCATTTATTTTAATTTTATTTACTATACAAAATCATGTTCTAATCTTCGAAATTGAAGATATAAACAATCAAATCAAACCCCACTTGTGCCCTCATTTATCAGATTTATATAGATAAAATAATTTTAATCGCTCAAATTGTATACGATTTTTATAATACAATAACGGAATATTACATTGCTATACAGTTATACTATTGTCCGTGTATGAATTGTTTTCAAGTTTAATACTGAATGAATATTTCAATTGTTTTATGAAGAACGATGAAATAAAGAAACAGTCTGGAAAACTCAAATATGTATAAAATTCAAATTCACGCATTGGAGAACAATTAGTGACCATTCCGTGTTTTAATTGCATAAATAGATGTGACAAACACTGGTGTTACTGGTATCTCTATTTTCATTGTGGTAAAAAAAGGGATGCAATGATATTGAACGTGTATGTCATATCACAAAATGTTCGGAAGCGCATCAGAATCGACGCCAATGACGATGAAATAAAGATGTATAGTATCAAAATTGTATCAGGTTCAAAAATATCTATCCCATATCGACACGATTTATCAAGAGTCTATTATAATTCTACAATACTGCTATTCTTTCACCATTTTCTGTCGCGAAAAGACACAAGAAAAAGCTAGTCAAAGCTGTTTTTGATGATAATAAAGGCGTGATTATGTTATCAATGAATCGCATTGATTACTTTGATAACCTTAGATTTGGCAGCAATGTGTCCGCAGTACCGTAATGCCACTATTGCGATAACAGCTCACTTTTACCGCATCGCTCTCCGAAAGACAAGAGCGGTGGGGTAAAAATGAACTACCCAAAATGAGCTTAAACTATTGTAGTGTAGATAGAATTTACAATGACACCATAATAGCAAATGGCGTATACGATCTTGCTGCATCCAACAATTTGCTGTCTCTTTTTATTGCAGTTGATGTGAAAAGGGCAACGATATCTTAATTTAAAATGTGTATCGTCACTGTAACGTATTTCTATAGTGTTTATTTCTCAATGCATGTTTGCAACAGTAGTTAAATCTTTAATCATTTCTTTCTTGAGCTTTTTTGTTTTTTTTTTCGTAATCGAACCTTGATATGGTTTATTCTTGATCACCAAGTGGCTTAGTAATTCAAATGCGTTATTATAACGCGAATTTGCTTTTATCATAAATATATCTACTTATTGATACTATACCTATTTATTTCATATAATGGGTTACACAATAATGTGTAAGAAATATTCAAAAAGCATAATATTTTGTTAATATTTATTAATAACGTCATTTAGATTTAAGTGAATTAACTTAACTATTGTAACTAACGAAGGTATTTGTTTATTGTTATTACTTGGTCAAATTCTTTGTGGACAGACAGAAGAGAGAATTTGACCATGTAACGCCGCTGATGTTATTCAGTTACTAATTGTTAATAAATTGAACTTTATTAATCTCTGCTTTTTAATTTATATCTGGTTCTTGTAGTACATAAGATTTCCTTAGGTTTGGACTGTATGGTTCTATAAAAAATGTCTTAAAAAATGATACACATTTACATAGGTAGGATATCAAACAATATTCGAACTTAGATTACAGGGAGTAATCATTCTTCACTATCTATTTTATTTAAAAATCGGTAAATAAATATTACACAATAATTAAATAAATCTTATCTATTTATACAGGCCGCTTGAGAACCGCTACCGAAACCGAAAGGAATTAAAAAGAAAAATAAAGATATTTTAAACATTTTATCGAATACGGTTGACATATTGAGATTCGATTGTTTTTCACGGGTTAAGACCGGTTATCAAAGTAATTTTAATTAATTACTATGCCTACTTACATAAAACAAAATTAAACTAGTATCATTGAGAGCGGTTAGTTCTTACTTTAAGTACATACTTATTAAGAAGTTCTAAATGCCACATTAAGATAGCATAATATCTTGGTCACACCGTTCAACTTATATGGAGATACTGAAAACTTGAAATAAATTTGGTCTTTACTCATATTTTGATTCCATAGTTATAGTAACTCTAAAATGTCGAATTGGAGAAAAGATAGCGAACTGTAACAGCTCTCAGATAAGAGATCCTGCCGTAATACAAAAGTTGACTCATCCATCGTTTGCTACAGTACGACCAACTTTTCTGTAGAATCCAGCAATGGCGCCACGATCGAAATGTGTTTCCACCTATTGGAAAATTAGACTACTTATTTGTTATTTAATACTCGTAATTCAGTCGTTTCGCTTTTAGCCGTTTTACAGATAAGTTGGTGGCTCTGTATACCTTAACTCTGTGTAACCTTAACGTCACAAACGTCGAAAATGTACATAACTACCGATTTGACCATACCTACTAAAAAAATTGAGATTGTTGGCTCGCTTCCTTGAGTTAAAGATCTGGAATACAGCGACGAGTGTCGACACAGGATAAGCGAGGCAGCTGTGCGATGTGCGGAACATCGACCAACGAACGACACGAGAGAACGATGAAACACTATTATTCTTGGATCCTGAGGCACCGCACCAGTCCTGGATTTGCCAATAGGCCGCGGCTAAGCGGCAGATTTCAGAGAACGCTCACTCGATTTCAGAGTATAACAGTCAAATAAGTTTAGGTTACTGTAGGTACAACTTACTGGTTTTCTCAGAGTTTATAAACTCATTTCTATCGAAATTGACAACTATAGTTTTATAAAGGTACCTACGTAGGGCGGCTGCCTACATTCATCCTACTAATACTACAAATTCAAAAGTTTAGATGTTTGTGCTCAGTCACAACGGGACTTCTGAACGGATCGGGTTGAAAATTGGAACAGATACAGAGTAGGTACCTACCTACAGTCTAGAATAACAAAGGTTTTTCATCGCGGGAAAATTACAGAGCCTGGAAACTACGCGGACGAAACCGCGGGCGATGATAGTAAAAATATAAATCCACCGCACCCACACCACACAGCTGCCTGCATGATAGGCACCTGAGTCGACTTTGAGTAATAATTTGCCTGACCGAATGGATGATCAACTTAAATTAAGTACAATACAGTGAGCTATTCTGCGCTAATTGGATGCCGGTTTAAATCTGAAGACCTGCATCGACCGGCGGTCGGGGAAGCTGGCCCGCTCGCCTGACAGCTGAGCACGCAGAGCGTCCAGACTCTGCCAGAGTTGTTGCATCTGACCGTAGATTATCACCTCCAGCCGCTGGATTGACGAGTGGAGCTCTCCTGTACAAAACATTAAAATTAAATAAATATTGGTGAACATATCACACACAACACCATCTAGTCCCAAATTAAGCAAGGCTTTTACTATGGGAGCCAGATAGCTGATATAGTAATAGTAATATAATTTTAAATACATACAAATCATACATAGAATACACCGAAGCATTTTATAAATATATGAATTCATCACACAAATAGGTACAAATAGGTGGGAATCGAACCCACGACCCACGACTTTGCAGGCAGGCTTTCCTACTACCAATAATAATTAAGCCACCATGCCTTCCATTGATTCATGTTTTAAAATCAAATTATATGTTGGCTGGTGTTGCCAATATGTATACATATTACGTGTACGTATACGTGTTGTTGTTACCAGCTAAAAGTCACCACACAATTAGCCAACTCAGGAAATTTAAGGAACGTCCCCCTGTGTTCCGGTTGAAAAAGCAATGTTTCTAGAGCAATTACATAGCATTATCATTATATCTCTGGGCAGCAGTAGGTACAGTGCAGTGCTAAGTAGGTACAGCGCAGTGCAGTGCTAGGTAACGATTTGGACTCTTTATGTTCGAATAGATGCATCACACTGTACTGTTATGCGTGTGGCTTACCATCAGGCACATGTCCTGCTAGTCCCGTCACACTTTTCTACAAAAAAACTGCATTAAAAAAAAATTGGCAGTCCTAAGGAACTGCCGATAGAAGTCAGTCCTAAGGAACTGCCGATAGAAGTGAAAACTTATAACTCAGAATTTGATAGCTTACTTTGGAAACTACGCGGGTGAAACCGAAGGGCGTGGCCGTGAGCATGGCCATCTAGAAATGCGTCAGCCAATGGGAAACGCTGATGCGTTTCTCATAGATAGCCAATAGCCACGGTCCCGAGTTTACCCGAAGATTTCTTATCATTCCCGATCGCGACGCTATAATTCAATTCACAGCCCGCGAAAAATCAGTCTGTGGCACGCCAAAAGAAGTTTTCACTTCAAATAACTCACTCGAGGTAACAACTCCATGCAGCCGTCTGGTGATGGTGGCATTCGCAGTCGCGTTCACCTCTTGCGTCTTGACGGAGCACATCGCGCGGGCCTCCTCTCGCGGGCCGCTGCCGTGATACGTAGCGTTCCGAACCTCCAAGTATGGCTTACGAGGCTCGTTGTGGCTGATTGTGTATGTAGGTCCACGGGCTGACAACAAATAATGTTACTATTGATACTAAATATATACAGAAAATATACCTACCTACTTTAATCTTTTTTTTTTAAAGAGTGTTGAAACGAGCAGGACATGTGCCTGATGGGAAGCAACATGCCTGCCACATAACTGCACAGTGACACGCAGCTATAGCAACATGAAGCGTCCAAATAGAGAACTAAACCTAGCACTGCACTGCGCTCGTCACCCAGAGATCAAGTTGTTATATCTCTAAGCCCTGTAATTTTTCTGGAAACAATGCCCTTCAAACCGGAACACAGTAATGTTTGCACATTACTGCTTGGCGGTAGAATAACTGGCAAAGGTGTGGTCCTTCCCCAGGCGGACTCTGCCAAGAGTTCTACCACTACAAAAACCAAAAATAAAATAAAAATATTATACGAGGGCTTATAAAGGGTTTAATCACGATATTATAATAACTAAGTAGATCATTGTTTAAGAACCTCGACGTGTCGGCAGCGTTACAACCGCCTTGGTCACGATATAAATATTATGTGTTCAAATCGCGAAAGTTAATAAAAACAATAAAATATAAAAACATTGTTTACGAAACACTAGTTTCGTAGGTAATCAGACGCTTTCAGAATGTATTTTCTATAAATAGGCACGTTCATAGTTGTGAAACACAACTTATACTTTTTTTTTTTCTAATTCATTTATACCTACATATTGATAAAAAAATAGAAACTAGCCTTAAAAAGTTGTTGTAGTGGTAGGACTCTTAGCAGAGTCCGCCTGGGGAAGTACCACACCTTTATCAATTATTCTACAGCCAAGCAGTAATGTGCAAACATTACTGTGTTCCGGTCTGAAGGGCAATGTTTCCAGAGAAATTACAGGGCTTAGAGATATAACAACTCAGATCTCTGGGTGACGAGCGCAGTGCGGTGCTAGGTAATGAAATCATTATTGGGCTCTTCATGTTCCAATAGCTGCGTGTCACTGTGTTGTTATGTGGCAGGCATGTTGCTTACCATCAGGCATATGCCCTGTTCGTCTCGTCACTCTTTAGTTAAAAAAAAAAAAACTCGTTATTAAAATCCCAACAAATGTTGGTTCAAACTTTACCTACACACGTAAAAATAAAGTCGTAAAACTGATCGAAGTAGGTCAATTAGTCCAACTGGGTAACCGCTGTTAAAAGTTATTAGCGAATCTGTTGATAACTCCTGAGACCGAAACAAACTCATTTCGCATATAGGTAATAAAAGGCTTTTAGGTAGTTAAGATCTCCTTGCTAAATTACCTTGAACCTAAGAACCTATTCCAAGGTCCATAGCATAGGTAAAGAGCCCACTAAACGTTCCCACTGCCGGAATCGGGCCTTCTCAGTCAAGGAGAGAGGCAGGCCATAATCCACCACGCAGGCCCGGTGCGGGTTGGTGGAGGACACATGACCTTGAAAGATTCTAGGGGTACATATCAGTTTCCTCACGATGTTTGCCTTCGCCGTTTTAAGTTAGCGGCATTATTCATATGACTTTGAAAAGACAGTGGTGCGCGCGGGATTTGAACCCGGGGCGTCGGTAGTCGCTGTTCTCCCGACTAGATCAGCCGTAACTTTCAAGGCTCAGTTTTCAGGTGTCCAAGGTACATAACAGTCCATACGACCTTGCAGCACCTTTCGTTTTTTTTTTAAATTATAAATAATAGGTTCGCACTTGACCACCATATCTGATAGTGTTAGGCGACGATGCGATGTACATTGTACAATGGAGCGTGCTTACTTAAAAGGAACCGATTCACCCCCAGAATGTGAGACTGTAACAGCTCTTGATTTCTATCACACTTATACGCCATTTCCACCCAAAGGTTGCCTGGAAGAAATCTCTTTCAGCGAGGCCGCCTGTTGTACCACTAACTGTTATTGTTTTTCCTTGTCTGTCTATTTTTATTTTGGTGTGGACAACTCAACAATAAAGAGTATATGTAGATCTATTTATCTATCTATACCTCTCATTTAAGACCGTAGTCTGTGAGCGTGGGAAAATAAAATTGCATAACTACATTGACAACATTACTCACACAGATATAGCACTATTCGTATTCTGATAGGCGCCCACAGACAGAGCCATAGTTTCTACGAAACGGGGATTCCGAAGCAGGTGCGAACTGCTACATATGCCATGTTAAGTTACTGTTACGTATTCAATATCATACACCATTTAGGAATATTAGACTTTAGTGTGCTCTGTTGTAAGTTGCATTTCGATTTGGAATGTGACAATAACAAACGTCTATAATCTCAATGTTCCAAACTGTCATTCAGCAAAACACATCCACATAATATCCAAACATTGACTTTCATAATAGGTACTAATAGGACATTTATCTCTACAGGGTTACTGTAACGAACGTGCAGGAAGGACAAAGTGCAGGGTTAGATAGAAAAAGTGTTTTATATAAGTGTTTTTTTAGGTTAAGCCATTAATTTCATATGAAGTAAAAAAAATCGCCGAAAAATTACTAGCTTACCGGTTTTTTATCGGATACACTTCGGAGAGCCGAGAGTCGTGGGTTCGATTCCCACCCAGTGCAAATATTTGTACTGTGTCTAGGTGTTCATATCTATAATGAGTATGTATTTCCTACTATATAAGTATTATATCAGCTATCTGGTTGCCATATTACAAGGTTGCTTAATTTTGGATCAGATGGTGTTGAGTGCGAATTGTCCACCAATATATAAGTATTATTTAAAATATTACCGTGAAATAGTTTTCCAAGCTTTGAGCAACACATTTGCTAACATTCAAACATTTACAAACATTTGTAAAGACCAGCAGCTCCTCTCGGTTTTACGGTTTTAGGGTCTATATGGGGTGGCATAACATTTTTTGTCCTATTTTAGGTAGGCATAACGTTTTTAGGACTAATGATAATTTACCATAACAACTAAACGCATAACTGACTTCGCATAATATTAACTAGCATAACCATATATGACATAACGATAACTTAGCATAATGTTTAACCGCATAGCCATATATAGCATACAGATAACTTAGTATAAAGTTTCGACGCATAACCATAAATAGCTTAATGTTTAAAGGCACACATTGAGAAAAGCATAACTATACTTAAACATAATGATCAACGGCATAAACTTTAAACGCCTAACTAAAAAACAAGTCAAATGCGGGTGGGTACTTTGACAACAATATTTATTACTCGTAATGTAGGTATCTACTAATTAAATGGAATATCATTGCCAATAGTATCTGTCATTATCGCATTCGTGTTATCATACTGTTGCTGTGAAATTATTTAGTATATTTTGAGGATTAAGAATCGTTGGTCTGAGAATAACACCATATTTTTTTTTATGGTAAACACCATTTTTATGGTAGGTACTATAAACGGTATTTATGCAGTAGTATAGCAATGTTTGTACTAATTTGTGTAGACAACATTTTTAGGACTTAAAAACCTACATACACCTAAGACAAATGGTGCACTTTTTGACTCCGGGTGGGCTCCCGCCAGAAGCTCTGCGGTCAGCCCTGAGTGTTGCTTCTCCATACTCGGCCTGCGCTCCACTACGGAGGTCACCGCCTCGCTTCGCTCGCCTTCGCTACGCTTGGCCTCGCATGGATCGCTCCACTCAGGACCTCCCTTGAGCTTCTGGCTCCCGCATTTTTTAAATACACTCTAGGGGTAGTAGCGACAAGACTAGGTGAAGTCGGGGTGCTCCGAATCGGATCTGGGTCCTATGTAACTTGGTTATTTATTATGTAGCACAACAAATAATTAAAAAATGTCTAAATGCGTCTGAGCAACGGTCAAATCAAATGTAGTACAATAGATTTTTATGATTAAAACACATTACGCCACAAAACGACTGTGCAAAAGTTACATTATGACACTATATATTATGCTATATTCATTATGACAAAGCAAATTAGGTGAAAAATAATATGCGATTTAAAAGGCACCTTAAAAAAATGAGATCAAATAAAAAATGCCTAAAAACTATTATGCGTCTCATCAATAGTCGAATTAAATATAGTACAATAGATTGTTATGCTTAAAACACATAACGCAAAAAAACTATTATGCGAAAGTTGCATTATGACACTATACATTTTGCTACATTCATTATGACAAAGTAAATTAGGAACAAAAAATTATGCGTTCTAATAGGCTCCCACGGTTTTACCTGCGTAATTCCTGTTCCCGTATTTTTCTGGGATAACTATATCCTATGAATTCTTCCAGGCTATAATCTAACTGTGTTCTAAATTTCAGCCCGATCCGTTCTCACTTTACCATGTAATTGACCAACAGATATCCAAACATTGACATTAGGAAATTTACCTCTACAGGGTTACTGTGACAAACGTACAGGAAGGACAAATGCAGTGTTAGAAAAAATGTTTTACACAAGTATTAGTTCATTCATTTCATATGAAGTAAACCTGTTTTTATTCATTTCTTGGCTAGATATTTTCAAATTCGCCTGAGTAGGTACCTAAAATCAATATTCACAAAAATCGATCAATTGTTATTGGTTTAAAAAATTTAATCTGATGTTGTAAGATTATAACCCTATCATTGCTTTACGATTGTGAGTCATCTTCTTCTTTAAACTTTTTTAAAAATCATCATTCTGGTCATCTCATTTCAAATCATACATTGTCACTACATAGTATAAAACAAAGTTACTTCCCACTGTCTGTCTGTCCCTATGCTTGCTTAGATCTTTAAAACTACCAAACAGATTTTGATGCGGATTTTAATATATAGAGTTATTTAAGAGAATAATAAAAAACTCTTTATTAAAAGACCACACAAGGAAAAAAACTATCAATAACTTATAAAATAACGGATGACACTTTTAATGACCTAAATAAAAATAATTAAGCTTAGGAACCCGCTCCAAAGAGAAACAAGTAAAGCCGCAGTTGCTTTTTTGCTTCCTGTGATGATGATGAAGGCAAAATACCATTAAACTCTCCAACATTGGTGTTTTGTACAAAAAGACTCTGACGGAGCACTTCGTTTCGGACGTACTCCGTCAAAATATGTTAGACATCCTCTATCACATCTCACATCACATTCTGAACACTCCTTGGGCTAAACCAACTCCCGTAGTTCGGCATAATGTGACATTGTCGTCTATCGGAACCAACAAGACTCTTTCATGAAGATATTGCCATAGATATTTACAGAAATCTGATCCCACTTCCAAACCATCCAATACTTGCAAGAGACTTGTTATATTATTGACGTTGATGTAGGCGCTTTCTATGTCTAGTGTCTACAAAACAACCTGTAGTTGGATAACTTTCTGTGTGACCAATCTGAATATATGACCTAGCTAAATTATCAAGGCATGATCTAGACCGCCTAAAACCGACAGTTTCCTCTGAAAATCAGGTCTTTTTCTCAAGAAACCAATCAAGTCTACGAGTAAGTATAGCTTGTAAAATTTTAGTATGGACAGCTGACGTTGGCCGGTTTTCATTTCATGTTTTTGGTATAGGAACTATCTTAACTTTCTGCCATTGTTTGGAAACAAAATTAGTACTCCAAAATCGAATGTATAAAGAAACTAGATTACCTATATCTGGAAGGTTTTTAACCATAAAGTACGAAATATTGTCCATGCCGGGAGCTGTATCTGATCGTTTAATGCAGTTTGATAGTTCCTCTATCGAAATTTGATTGGATAAATTCTGATTACATTACATAAATTGGGTCATTTCTGGGGATGCAAAATCTGGTGTCAAACTATATAGGTTCATTAATCACGTGATTTTTTTTTAAATTTTTAACCCCTCCCTCCCCCTTGGTGATACTTGGTGAGGTTTACAACTAAAACCAAAATCACGTGTATATTTAATTTCTACAAAGAATCCAATTTTTTAAATCTTTTTTTTAAATACCGGTATAAAGTAGAATCTAATCCTATTCTAGGCGCGCGAGGTCTTCGTTCGTTACCTTAACGGGGAGTCAAGGTTTACACTACACGTCGATTTTCGATTTAAAATCACGCGGTTGACGAAAAATAAATACACGTGATATCTTACTATCACGGAAATGTCTATTTTGTATATGTTTAACTCTTGCTGAATTACCGTCTTGCTAAATTGTGTTGTATTCAAAGTTTCGGAAATAAATTATTAATTTATTATTTATTTTAAGAATACACCACAGCCCCCGTATCCAAGTGACTTTGAAGCCATCTGTGCATCCTTACTTTTCTGCTGCCACAGCTATATTTTGATTTTGCATTAATTTGGATATTGTATATAAACATATTGTTATGTTTATGGGTGCCTCAAGAAGTGTTATTTCTTTCAGAATCCGTTGCAGTTTTTTTTAGTGTCGTGTTTCTATGTTTGTTCTTAGTTTTAGGGTATATGCCTGAATGATTAAACTAGCTGTTGCCCGCGGCTTAGTCCGCGAGAAATACAAATTAAATATTAAGGCAACTCGAACAGAATTTTCTCAATATTCCCAAATCCGTACTAAACGGTTTGAGTCCACTTTTCTCGTACGTACAGATTTAGAGTGGAATAAGTTGTCGGCCTCCTTGTTCTCTGAAAGATACAATTTAGAACTTTTCAAGGTTAGAGTGAATACGTTCTTACTAGGTCAACGTGCGTCATCTTCGACCACACCGTCGCTTACCATCAGGCGAGTTGGTGGTCAAAAGAGGACATATACGCGATAAAAAAAACTCACTGTCTTTATAGTAACCCTGTATACGTGTTTAAGAACAGTACCCACCTTTTGAAGAAGTCTAACCACCGATAGATGCAGCCGAACAAAACAACGTATAATTTTTATCACAAACGCGAAGCTTGTGATGAAAAAAAATACATTATGAACGTTTGTTCATAACCACTTACTGTGCCCGCTCGTTTTGAGGGTTTCCTTTTTCTAATTATTTTCCTCAAGTAAGAGTAACCTGTCATGCCTTAGGAAATCTTTAGTATTGGTAGGACTCTTGGCAGAGTCCGCCTGGGGAAGTACCACACCTTTGCCAATAATTCTACCGCCAATCAGTAATAATATGCTAACATTACCGTGTTCCGCTTTGAAGGGCAATGTTTTCAGAGGAATTACAGGGCCGAGAGATATAATATCTTAGATCTCTGGGTGACGAGCGCAGTGCTAAGTGAGGATTTGGACTCTTCATGTTCCAATAGTTGCGTGTCACTGTGCTGTTATGTGACAGGCATGTTGCTTACCATCAGGCATATGTCCTGCTCGTAAAAAAAGAGATCAGCTACCTATGTGATATTGCAAGTCATGTCATAATCGGTCCAACCTTTTCGGAGATTAGCCGGCACAAACAAAGAGATAGACAAAAAATAGTTTTTAGGTATAGGTACCGTAGGTATTTAGTTTCATTGGAGCTAAGTGAAAAACTGTTAATTTGATATTACAAACAGACGACCCAATTTTATTTATTTGTATAGGTATGTATAGATAATATTTTTATAATTTTATTACATTGCATTTAACAGATTATAGCAATCAATCAATACCTAGTATGTGAGAATTCTATATCGCACATCGGCAATCAGTTTCTACCTAGGTGTACGCGAAAAAAATATTGAAATGCACCTCTACATGTAGGTATAAATACATACCTATATCAACTCTTTCGAAACATAGCAAACGTAAGTACAAAACGAGCGAGCAACCAAACAGTGGCTGTCATTATGTATTCTATGGCTGGCACAGATTATGATAATAGTTACTACTGTGAATAACGTGGCCGAGCAACTACAAAAACGCCTGTTGTTTGAGTGATAGCAAATACATCTGTGCAACATCGTTCGTTCCACAGATGTATTCAGGAGGCTTTTTTAAAAAACTTTCAAAAACTATCCCTGGCTATCTGCTGATTAATAAGTAGATTGGCATACAAGATCTAACCCATATATGTATCTACATAAAAGTTAGAATCTTTAAAAACACGGTTTTCATATAATTTTTTCACATCAAAATTACGGGTGAAAACAAATTTGGCCAAACCAATTTCATAGTTTCAAGAGACAAGAAGCATATGCAACGATTTTTAAAAGTTCAGTTTGAAATTCAGGATATGTGTAATAGTATGTAATAATTTCACACTTCCACATAATGTATTATGGCCATGAATTGGCTACAAAAACACATCGATTTCGTTAAAATCGCAGACGCGCCCCTTAAGGAATTACCCAAAAAAAAACTTTTTTAAAATGTGAAAAAAAAACTTTTTTTAATTTATTAGTTAACTAGCTGACCCCGCAAACGTTGTTTTGCCTTAGTGAACAACCCTTGTCACTTAGGGGTATGAAAAATAGCTAGTAGCCGATTCTCATACCTACAGAATATGCATATAAAATTTGGTTAAAATCAGTAAAGCCGTTTCGGAGGAGTAAGGAAACAAACACTGTGACACGAGAATTTTATATATAAGATAATCCGCTATAATTATAAATAACTAGCTGACCCCGCAAACGTTGTTTTGCCTTAGTGAACAACCCTTGTCACTTAGGGGTATGAAAAATAGCTAGTAGCCGATTCTCATACCTACAGAATATGCATATAAAATTTGGTTAAAATCAGTAAAGCCGTTTCGGAGGAGTAAGGAAACAAACACTGTGACACGAGAACTTTATATATAAGATTATAATTATATAAATAAAAAAATAGAATTAGCGAACTTTGTGTAAACTGACTTTTTAAGCTTTTCTGATAAGCTTAAAAAGAAAGCAGGAGTTTTTTTATCACATTTTCAAAAGTTTTTTTGGGTAATTCCTTAAATGAGCCAACACCTGTTCAAAGGCATACGGTATATATGTAGGTACGGTATTAATTTTAAATTGAACTAAGGGAGAATTAGTAAAATTTCCTGTAGTCGTACAGAAATCTCAGAGTGAAAATCAGATTCACACCTGACCTTGTTGGGTCCCTGGTGCTTACGACGAAGTGTAAAAGAAACATTCGATTTCCGACATCCTAACATACAAATTATGAGATTATGTAGTTGGATAAGTTATGAAATGTTTATTTTTTTAATATACACAGGCGTACATCATTCCACATAAATCTTTATTATTATTCGTCTGTTTTTTCTTTTTTATCTATTTTCACTATTCTCTGAAAAAATAAATCGTAGGTGCCCAAGTAAAAACTTAGTAAATATCTAGTTTTCTTTTTAGGCTAGCTACTCGTAGCTACGACAATGTTTTTCGTGCATTAGTTCAAGAACTTTTCAGAGATAAATCATTTTTACTTTAGAATTGAGTAAGTAACTCACCGTAATGATATGTTGGCGCCGTTGTCACGTTTTTCACTACGATATACGAGAAAAATACAGTTAGTACCACTGTTCGCCACATTTCCAAACTTTAGTCTACTAATACGGTATCAAACTGACACAAAATCGCATTTTCTCTTAGAAAATTTAACGCATTTTCGTGCGTGCAATTTAAATTATATGTTCCCTTTATCTTTTCATTCACAAAATGATTATACGAAAAGTTGATCGTTTCGCGTTGATTCGGTTGTGAATTTCGGCTCACGGCAGCGGCTACTGAGTGATGAAGTCTGGAGCAAAGAATAAATAATAGCGAGAACCTATTCAACAGACGAACAGTCTGAAACTACTAGAGCAGAGTATCTCTATCATCTGTCTAGCCGTGAATATGGGTAGGTACTTTGTCCGTAATTGTAGGTGTGTAATTTATCTTTCTACAAGTACACTGGTACATATGAGTAGGTATGTACCAGTAACTTTGACGACTAGTGCTCGCGGTTATTTAGAACCTGAGTTTCGGTCAGTAAAATCACGCTGGAAAAACACATAAGTATAGATATAAGTATAGATAACTCTTTATTGTTACACAAAAAAAACTATAATTATAATTACATTTAATACAATTAGTTGCATATACAGAGCTGTTTATCAGAATAATCAAATTAATGTCTGGGGATGATTATTATTCTTATTATATTCATAATTTCATACAATTCTCATTCCTATACCTACCATAGGAATGAGAATTGTATGCTCGACATTTAATAAATTTCTCGATGAATATGGTACATTTATATCAAGATATTATCAACTTTCAATGTAATAAATAATAATAAATATTGGTGGACAATTCACACACAACACCATCTGACCCCAAACTAAGCAAAGCTTGTATGATGGCGGCCAGATAGCTGTTATAATACTTATATAGTTTTAAATACATACTTATTATACATAGAAACACCCAGACACAGTGCAAACATTTGAATTCATCACACAAATATTTGCACTGGGTGGGAATCGAACCCACGACCCTCGGCTTCGCAGGCAGAGCTACTACCAACTAAGCCACGAGGCCAGTCTATTGTTTTATTTAAATTTAATTAATAGTAATAATTTTTATTGTATGTGTTTAAATGGTAAAAAAATGTTTCATCAAATTCAATCCTACTATTTTAAAGAAATGCCCGCGGTTGCTACTCTTTGCAAAATACTTAAAAATAAATGTAACACTTCATTATAAACATAAAACATAATCCTTGTCAAAATTGGCCTATGAGCAAACTATTTAAAACTTTGTTTTACGGACACATCAGTTGATTACGTCTAGTAAACTTTCTGTATAAACAAGAGTGTCGACAAAATAGAACACAAAGTTCACTACAGTAAATAGGTAGGAGCTGACAGGTGTGTAAACGACTGAAACCCGTAGGGCGGTAGCCTTGACGGAAATAGGAGAGCCAAAGGTCGGCAAGGACGGGAAGAATTCGCAATCCGCACATGTGTTGTGTGAACTTTTCTTTCAGGCTATCAATAAACCTACTTTTCAATAAACAAATTCAATAGAACCAACAAGCTACTGTACCTACTCTAAAGCTTCTTTCTATAAGTACCTACTGATTGTACCGAAATGTTGGTTTACATTATTTAGATCTCCCTTTTGGATAAATAATGCGTTTTGCCCAATACCAAGCTGTTTAATTGGAAACTGATGAACGTGTACTTTTTTGTACTTTCGTTTCAAGCCGCAAAGAAAAATAAGTCTCTTTAGTGGTAGGACTCTTTGCAGGGTCTATGCGTCTAAGGAGTCTACCACGTTTCTACCACTTATTTTACCGCCACGCCGTTCCGGTTTTAAGGGTGATGTTCCAGAGAAGTTAATAGAGATAAATCATCTTGTATCTCTGGACGACGAGCACAGTACAATAATATTTAGAATCTTCATGTTCAAATAGCTGCGTGACACTGCAGTAATATGAGTAGGCGTAATACTTACTATCAGGCACATGTCCAGCTCGTTCCGTCACTCTATACTATAAAAAAGTTTGTTTACGATATTTATTTACAAAGTAGAGCATCCCTTGGAAAATTACTCTAATGTCTACATAATATATACAGGATAGGGGCGAACCCATTTCTACCTCTACTTGAAGCTGTTAATGCTTTTGTGTAAATACCCTATACTTACTTACATTGCTGCCTATCATGTTGGTGATAAGTTAAATTTACTTTTAGCCACTATAGCTGCTACCACAAAAGTGTCACAGCAGACAAATGACCCACAAAAATATATAGATGTGACGAATGCCAACAGATAACGACCTAGGGTCGTATCACAAGGCTTATAAAGATGTCAATCAATTTAAAAACCAGCTCTTCCTTCCGTCATGCTCCATTTGTAAGATCAGGCACTGACCTATTAATAAGACGTCTGAGCATGAGTTTCATGGTCCCATTTATTTCATGTATCAGATGAATTTCGGTCAGAATATAGGCTATTAATTGATTTACGACCCGGTCGGGCTTTCAACTCGTCACGCCATTTGGACGAAGATGACGAGGTCGTTCGCTGAGGTTCTGACATCTGGCATCACATGCCGCAGAACTAATATTGGGGAACGATAAATCTTGACCATTATAAAGGAGTGTGTTGACATAGGCATTGGTTTCAATATATTAGCTGCTGTAACTTTTTCGTGTCGCTTTGGGCGGTCTTGCTGGTTACAAGTCGAGATCTTGAATAATGGTACGGTAGACAACTTTTTGAAGTAAAAACTAGCTGTTTTTTAGTTGAGTATTGTTATTTAACTGCGTTTTAGTATTGTGTATTTTAGCACGTATGCGCTCGCTAAGACGGGGTTTTGCAAAATTCAACCCCCTAAGAGGGTGAAACAAGGGATGGACGGTTCTGTGAAAATTCAGTCTTTTCCAAAGTTATAAGCATGAAATTCACAGAACCGATATTAATGAAATTGAGTTATACATATAGAGTAGAACCCAGAAAAGGATATAGGTCACTTTTTATTACGGAAAAAACAGTTGAAGAGGTGGAAATGAGGAATGAAAGTTTACATTGAAGTTCGTCAATGTTGAACATAAACCGTTTAATTTTGTGTCTAGTTACAAAATTAAACGGTGAAACATGAAATTTATATCTACTATTATACAATATCGGATAAACGTGGAAGTAACTCTGTCTGTCTGTTACGTTTGAACGCTTACACCACTGAACTGATTTTGATTAAATCGTTTTTTTTTTATGTTATTATTTTTTTTAGTCGCGGACGAAGTCACGGTTAAAAGCTAGTAATTGTATAAAAATTCTAAACTGTTTAGAATATTTTGTGCCACAACTCCCTCCATTAGGGACAAATGCATCCTAATCGAAATATTCAACTGCATCGAAATAAGTATATAAAACTCGCATCACCATTTAACCACGACATCCCATAATTAATAATACTAGTCTAGTTAACAACTATAGCACCTGGGTGACCGAGCTTTGCTCGGTTTAAACACTGATTATAATTAGATACATACTGATTTTCTCAAAAAAAAGAAGAAACTTTAAAAGAAAAAGGAGCCGTCTGGATTCGAACCCGGATCTCCCTAATCCCGGTTACCGACCAACTCCCCGCCTGAGCTATTATGTATACTGTCGCGCAATGTCGCGAAATTTACCGTCGCAGTCTAATGTTAATGTAACAGTTTTTCATTGTCTAAAACGCGCATAAAACGGAGTTTTTTTAATAAAACCTAGCTAGATCGATTTATCGTCCCCGAAACCCCAAGCATACATAATTTCATGAAAATCGTTCGAGCCGTTTCCGAGATTCAGATTCTATATAAATATATACATACAAGAATTGCTCGTTTAACCTTTTGACCGCCAGAGTCATCTATACTTGACAAGCGCGAGTGAGCCCTATGCGCCAACGACGTCTATAGTTGACAAAAAAAACGGACTATACCAAAACATTGTGTGTTAGATTTCAAATGGTGACATCACATATTTTTTTTTTAATTTGACTTATTTCGTACGCTTGGCGTCCCAGGGCACGGAAATGCAATTTAGTCCTGGCGGTCAAAAGGTTAAAGGTATAAGATAAGATTAGCTTAAAACAATACACATGAATTTTGACTGGCCTTGTGGCTAAGTGGTTAGTAGCTCTGCCTGCGAAGCCGAGGGTCGTGGGTTCGATCCCCACCCAGTGCAAATATTTGTGTGATGAATTCAAATGTTTGCACTGTGTCTGGGTGTTTCTATGTATAATAAGTATGTATTTAAAACTATATAAGTATTATATCAGCTATCTGGCCGCCATCACAAAAGCTTTGCTTAGTTTGGGGTCAGATGGTGTTGTGTGTGAATTGTCAACCAATATATGTTATTAAGCACCTGTTTTGATAAAAAATAAAAATAATTTTACAGCAATCTGTTTCCCTATTTTAGCTATATTTAAAAAGTTTATACGGCTATCTCGCCCTTATCAGGCATTAAACCAAATCCTCTAGCTTTTACGTGAGTATAGTAGGTACCAACATCAAGTTACTCTCAAACATCCGGAATCTGCTTGAAAGATGTCCGTCATCCAACTATAGATAACATCCATCATCTCTGACTCAGTTTCCTACACTCATAGAATAGGTAGGTTGTGAAACATGTCACCCATAAATTAGGATACCTTTTTCAGTGAACACAATCGCATGTCTCGCCTTACTATTAAGGCAATACATTATGCAATGTCGCACGCCACAATAGCCTAATAAATAAAATCGTAACTCGTAACCAAGATGGGAGCGGCGCCGATGGAAGAGCATGTTGCCAGGCTCGACAGTTTCCCATTTAAAAAGAAAATTATTTTGAAGTGACTCAAACCTTACGATTCGTATTACCTAACGTTAAAGGTCAAAAAAGTATTTTTAAACGAAAAAACAAAAATTGTCTGTAATTTAAAACTAACAGACACTGCATTAAATTTCATAATTTATTTGTAAGATACCTACGAGTATGATAACGTCATCCAGATAAAAGTAAGAAAATTTTAGTTTTTGTTGATATAACAAAAACAACTCCACCGATTTCAGTTAAAATTTATATGAGACCACTTCTGGACTATGATCTACCAAACGCTAACGTCGGAGCTATCGCGTAACATTCATACTAGCAGAAATAACATAACCACTCATTTTGTCATGGGTTTGCATAGCACGAAAAAAATATAGCTAAGTATATCTAGATACTTACATATAATTAGCAACAAACTATTTAGAATTAATCTCATGAATTTAAATACAGAAGCTAAAGGTTCCCGAAAAAGTGGCAGCACCGAACGAGGCAACAGAAGCGGTCGATGTACTCTGTGATATGCATTTAATCCGTTTTATCTTCCGAATTGTGTCAAGGATCCATCATGGTTACTGTGATCGTTACACATGGGAAAATTAATTCAATTATGTACAAGTTTGGGTTTTTATTACAGGCAACTCATACAAATCAGCCAGACTGTGCTTTGTGCATTGCAAATCGACGGTAGATTACAAAGTACCATTCGTTGCACTCTGAATCCCAGCTCTATCCTAGTTTTGTAATAAAAAGAAAACGTTGTTTTAGAAGGTTTGTTTGATCACCTCTGGTACCATTGCCTACTCATAGAAATGTTCAGATTTGCAATAATTTATTTGCCTCGAACACGCCTCAAAGAATACCTAGATGACGTTAGTTTGCTTGAAATGCGATGATGTTTTGTTCTCGTGTGTGAAATATTTGCTCTTTTGTTTTCCACTGGCATGAGCCAAGACGAATGAACTCGGGGTACCTACCTATCCGTCTACCGTCACCGTCTACCTCTTGAAACCGCCTGGATGAACCGAGGAAAGTTTTTTTTTACAATGACTCAGCTTTGTCCACCTGGGTGTTCCTTGGGAAATATTTAGTTTCCACCGTCCATCTTGTTAAATAACCAAATCGGACCGGTTAGGTTACATAGGACCCAGATCTGACTCGGAGCACCCCGACTCCACCTAGTCTTGTCGTTACTACCTCTAGAGTGTATATTAAAAATGAGGGAGTGAATGCATAATGGAGCGCAGGTCGAATATGGAGAAATGACACTCAGGGGCCCTGAGTGTCATTGAAACAAAAACAATTACAGTTGAAAAAAACACACATGAATCACATCTTATCAATAAAAGGAAATGATTTAATGTTATGTAGTGTTCTGGGTCTCTACAGTCTCTACAATTCTAAGTAAGAAATTACATCATTTTATTCCAGCGTGGCACTCAATTTGATGGTAACATCGAAGAAATCGTCAACTCCATGATAGCCAAGCTGTTGCCTGACTACCTCACAAGATTCAGCAAGGCAACATGCTCCGCCTATAGCAATGTTATGGTGGACCCTCTAAACGCTGTGCTAAATGAGTATGATAGTTGGGTACTCAAATCTGTTATTGTCTAAAATAGGTACATCTGCCTAAGTAATATTACTCTGTAGTTTTTTAAGTTCGCAAAATATTATGATTTTTATTTTTCTCCATGCCCCATAATCATATTTATTATGCGTTTCAGGTTTCAGGAGCTCCTTCAAACCCTAGAAAATACTTTCCTCAAAATATTATAAATTTAGTAGAAATAGTCACTATGAACATGGTCAGTAAGTGACTTTTCGCACTCCTACGACGACCCTGACCCACAAGGTTAGTATAGCCTCAGAGCCTCCTCTCATAATAAGAAAGTCAAGTGGAAGTGTCAAGTGTGTATAAATATATAAAATATGTATTTTTTTGTAGAACTCTTCGGTTTCTTCACACTGTTTTCCTTCACTGTTGATTGTTTGATGTTGAACTTGTACATCTTGTACACTTGAATACTTAAAAGTACCTACAGCAAAATTCAAACTTCCGGCCTCATGACTGTACAATCGAACCTTCTAGTGCTTTTATTTGCAAGAGTTAAAATAAAATACTTATTTAATAAACAGCCCTATGTAGGTACTTGGCTAGTTCGTGTTTATCACGTTGTAGAATGATGCAGGTAGTCGCTGATTTCGAGTAAGATAAATACTTAGAAAATTATCAAATTTATCAATTATCTACTAATTTTAAGTTCTGTTGATGACTTCACTTTTTATATCTAGTTCCTCATACTGCAAAATATTAGTCTTTGACGATCAACCGCAATGTAAGTACCTACCTATTTTTATCGAAAACCAATTCATCATTAGACAAACAAAATTATTGAAGTTTTTATTATTATTACCTTAATGCCTTAATACGCCTCAATTCAAATCACATAAATTAAAAATATAAAGCTTTCGAAGGACGGGAAGACTGGTGAAAACAATACCCAATAATCAACAATTTAGTAGTAGTAGGGCTCTTTGCAGTGTCCGCCTGGGGAAGTACCACACCTTTACCAGTTATTCTGCGGGCCAAGCAGTAGTGTGCAAACATTACTGTGTTCCGGTGGTGTGGAGATAAAACACCTTATATCTCCGGGTGACGAGCGCAGTGCGGTGATAGGTAATGATTTGGACTCGTCGTGTTCCAATAGCTGTGTTGCACTGTGCTGTTATGGGCAGGCATGTTGCTTACCACCAGGCACATGGCCTGCTCGTCTCAACAATCTAAAAAAATAATAATTATAAACCATTGTTCAAAAATGTTAGCAAATGACTATGTACCGGAAAAGTCTATTTTCATATTGATAAAGTTTATTTTATCTGGCAAATTAGTTTTTGATTACAATATCACCTCCAGACGAAAATGAGTTCCCTTGTCTTATCTTTAACTTTTCTCAATCTTGCATCTTGTTGTACCCTGAGAATACAGTTTCTGTATTCTGAGGTTGTACCGTAGGACCGTAGCGCGATGACAATTTCTTGGTATTCGTTTTGACCAGCCGTCCTGTATTTCCTATATATCCTCTATTTTTTTATTTTTTTTTGGTTTAGATCTTATGAATACGTTACTGTGGTAACGAAGAATCTCACTAAATTTACGAATTTATAAACTGTCACGATGATATTAGAATTTACAGAAATTGCATTTAGTCATCATTACACTAGTTTGATAAATCAAACTCTTTTATTTGCGTGCATTGTGGTCGAGTTCTAATTGGTATTGTGTCTTTGTCAAGATGAAGTACCTAGCGTTGATGCTGTGCGCTGTCGTCGCCGCAGCACCCGAAGTCAAAAACGGACCTTCTGAATTAGGTGAGTAATTAACAGACTTATTTAACTTTTATTGTGTGTAAGTTCTTCTATCTATCTATATTCTATCTCTAGTATGTACCTTCAAAAACTGTGATCCTTACCTACTTTTCTTGTGGGGAAAACTTTTACTTTTCTTCTTTCACGGTGGAGTGTGTCGGGCTCGACACCACGAAGCGTTAGAGTACCTACCTAGTCGGTAACCCTCACAGGTTTCTCCAGCCGTAGCTTGGCGAGAGAGTCGCAGTACCGCTATCACATTCAACTGCAACTCTGCCACTGCCCCTTTTAGCCTTTGGTTCCAGTGGTGCGCTTCAAACCGGCGGCATGCTACCTCCTTCCTCGGGAAACCCTATCCCTAGGTGGGGTGCCAGACGGCCCTAAGCATCCGACGCCCCAGGCCTTCCGTGGAGACGAGATGCGAGCTAGAGTTTCTCTCAGGGCTCGCACCCGTATCCACTTTCACCTCAGTGAAAAAGTAAGAAGCCAGATATTACGGCCTCCTCTCGCTCCTCCGCCCAACATGATCTCTCACTGTCGAGCATCTTGGCTAAGATGGTCGGCAGACAGAGGTCCGCCCTCACAATCGCGGCTACAGTGGCCACATTGGCCCTTGTCTTTCCACTGAGCACTATTCTACTCAGAGTGCTCGCAGAGGACCCTCATCTGGAATGTCACCTTACGGATTTTACTTTAGTATAAAACAGTATCAACCGAGTGAACCGAATAACCTTTCCAAGTCTTCCAGTTCAGGCCCCAATTTCTACATACACTGCTGTCAAGGGGGAAAGGATCACGAGTAGACCTCCTTCCCAGGCCGGGATTTACCTTCAGAGAACAAATGCCACCGACACAAGCTGTTGTGTGATGATCTGGCTTCATCACGTCCATGTTCACGAGGCTCGCGCTCCTTTCTAAACTACCTATTAGTGTTTTCATGGACATAATTAGGTATCATGTGTTTTGCGTTCTGTAATTATAACCCGTAACTCAGTATATTCATCCCGTTTTTGTTTATAATCGACAAATAGTGTGTTTGAATTTAAGAAACGAATGTTTCCAGAGAAATTGTAGTGATAGGACTTTTGGCGAGTCCGCCTGGGGAAGTACCACACCTTTGCCAGTTATTCTACCGCCAAGCCGTAATGTGCAAACATTGCTGTGTTCCGGTTTAAAGGGCAATGTTTCCAGAGAAATTACAGGGCTTAGAGATAAAACATCTTTGATCTCTGGGTGATGAGTGCAGTACAGTGCTAGGTAATGATTTGGACTCTTCATGTTCCAATAGCTGCGTATCACTGAGCTGTTATTTGGCAGGCATGTTGCTTACCATCAGGCACATGTCCTGCTCGTCTCGTCACTCATTATTGAAGAAAAAAAACGCAAAACCGTTATTAAGACTTTAGGGATTTGTGGTTTTATTAAGGTACTAGCTGTTACCCGCGACTTCGTCCGCGCGAAATATACTAAGGTAACTCGGGCAGTACCTATTTGTATACCCAGATAGATACATTAACGGTTACTAAAAACAGCTTAACAAACATTTATTTGCTTCGTGTCAAGTGTCTTTAATATACAGAGTTTCATGGGTTGCGACTCGTGGTCCCACTGGGATTGTACCACTATTACTCGTGGTCCCACTATCCCTGAAATCATGGGTTCGTGGTCCCACTGCTTAGTGGGACTACAAGTTTCATGGTTTTATCTTCAACGGTTGGAAAGTTCCATATTGACATGCATCCCCCTTTTCAATCCCAATTTCATCCCCCATTTTAACCCCAACTTCAGCCTCGTACAGTTCGAAATTACAAAATTGATACAACAAACATTTAATCGCTTCGTGTCAAGTGTCTAGATACAAAATTTGATAACTTTGAAATAACGGATTTTCATACAACCGCTCATCTCTTGTTTCACCCTATTAGGGGTTGAATTTCGCAAAACCCCGTCTTAGCGAGCGTCTACGTGCTAAAAGAGACCTCCATGCAAAATTTCAGATTCCTAGCATTTGTAGTTTCTGAGATTCCTTGATCCTTTCGCTTTTAAATATATAGATTTGTGGTCCCTCTTTAGAGCAGTGTATTTCAAACCATACTCATACGTAACATTATTATCAATTTTATATCGTGATAATACGGTTCCGCGGATTTAAAAAAACAAATAATAAAAATGTTACCAAAAATAAATATTCTGAGTCACGCGTTTTTAGGAGTTGAAATACGCTCTATAGGGAAAACGGAAGGCTGGAAACTCGGGGAAGTACATATGCTTATCTCAACATTTAACAACAAATATCGAAAATTTATCAAATACGATAACTGGCACATGAATGTACGTGTCTATTATATGAAGTTCAGCCCCTCTACCGCCTAACGAAAAACGCTTTGAGGCAGTACTTACTTGCCTGGTACACCTAGGTATACAAATTTACGTTTACTAAAAACAGCTTTATATTAAAACATTTTTATACAATTTCAGCAAAATCAATTTAGCGTTAAAGTGTAACAGATAAAAAGACATAGTTACTTGCACATTTTATAATATAAAGTAGTATGAAATTCAAGTGTCTAGTTTCAACGGTTTGATCTTCAACATTGACGAACTTCCATGCAAACTTTCATTCCTCATTTCCACCCCTTCTTATTCTGTGATAAAAAGTCACGCTTGTCCTTTCCTGAGTCTAGTCTAGTCCTAAGTCGAGTCTATCTGTGTAACAAATTACATCAAAATCTGTTTAGTGGTTTATAGACATTGACGCTAACACGCAGATAGACAACAGAAAGACAGATCTATTTTCACATTTATTTATAATATTAGTAAAGTATATCATGTGTCTAGTTGCAAAATTTCAACAGTCACAAACTTCCATATAAACTTTCATCCCCCATTTCATCCCCATTTTGTAGTGGCAGGACTCTTAGCAGAGTCCGCCTGGGGAAGTAATAATAATAATAATAAGCCCCCCAAAATCCCACCTTACGTCCAGATCGAACACCAGATCACGTGGGGGGCGGACACGCATACTATTGAAACTTATGCGGCTAACAAGGTCAGGGTAACCCATCAATATGGAGACACGAAGTAAAAAAGTACGTATAGGGCCGCTGCCCGGGGGCGATCGCCGGGGCGCGTCTGTAGCTGGCCACGGGCGCGACAGAATGCTAGCCAGTGACTCCCGGCTGGGCGGCTGGGCGGGAGTCGGGGACGCGGGGGGTAGGGGAATGTCCTCAAGGATTACAGCCGAGTCTGAAGGCGATCAGGATAGTAGTAGTAGCTATAGTAGATCCACAACACCAGCTGAGGATGTTTCGCAGGAGGCACTTGCCACACAACCTGCGACCACCAAAGCCGGTAAACCCAGAGTCCGCATGAAATGGACTGATGAAATAAACCTATTTATCATGCGGACATATTTTCAAATTACTAATCTTGAAACAGATCGAACTATGTACTGTAAGAAACTTCACGATCAATTCACTATTAAATATCCAGATTTAAAAGTCTCAGCACAGAGAGTTGCCGACCAAAGACGAGTAATAATTAGAAATAAACTACTTTCAGAAAAAACTGTCAACGATTTAAAACGTGAGGTATCAGAACAACTAGCCAGCATAGCATTAGATAACACTTCTGGGCTTGCACTAAGTCCAGATAATCACACAACTACCGCCTCAAACTATCAAGTAGACAGTGATCAACACCACCACAGGGTAGAGTCTCTCCTTGCACTATCACCAGCCCAACAATCACTACAAACTACAATGACACAAACAGCAAGTCAACCTACTATATGGCAACACAACTCAACTCAAACTAGCCCTTTACCCAATATCACATCCATCACTCAACAAATAGAACAGGATCAAAACTCTCAATTAACGGAAATAAATATAACATCACAAGATCTTATTGATCTAGTCCAAACAGCGCTAACGAAATACACAGGTATAGACCCAGAGGTTCGTCCTAGACTACCAAAACTAAAGGAGAACAAAAAGCTATACCAGTTGTTGGATAACTTTAACAAACATGTCTTAGGTAAATTTTTCAGTATAGACTCAGACATCAACACCATTCATACCCTGATCTATTGTAGCGCTTTAGTCATCTCGGAAAAGTTAGGATATAAAACAATAACAGCACAAAACACAGTCGCCCCACATAAAAATAAAAAACCAAGTAAACCCGCATGGCAAATAAGGATTGAATTAGATATAAAAAACTTGAGAGCAGATATTGGTAGATTAACACAATATATAAATAATAATAGATCTGCAAAAGTAATAAGAGAAGTCGACAAAATTTTCAAAAAAAACAAAACACACACCACTCATGAAAGAAGCAACAATAGACCAGAGGAGTTTTTAGATACACTTAAACAAAAATTAACACTGAAATCAAAACGATTGTCCAGATATACCAAAGCCTTCAAGAGAAAAATCGATAACAAACAGTTTACCACAAACGAAAAAGGTTTCTACAGATCGCTAAAAACAGACCAAATAAATAATAACGAAAGGAAAGAATTACCAAATGAGGCTGACCTTAAAGATTACTGGACTAACCTATGGAAAAAACAAAAAGATCATAACGATTGTGCCGAATGGTTAAGCGAAGAAGCAAGTAGACTAGAAGCCACAGAGACAATGGAGTTCACACATATAACTAGGGAAGACATAGAGTCAATTACTAAGAGATTAAAAAACTGGAAAGCTGCAGGTATAGATCACGTTCACAATTTTTGGCTTAAGAAATTTTTTATACTTCATGACATTTTAGCGAAAAACATTACAGATCTAATTAAAGGAGACCAAGAATTACCCAAATTCATTACAAAAGGTATCACATACATGTTGCCCAAAACCAACAACGCTACTGACCCTTCGCAATACCGGCCTATCACATGTCTTCCTACAATTTATAAACTCATTACATCATGCATAACTCGTAACGTAAATAAACATCTCCAAGACAATAATATATTATTCGAAGAGCAAAAAGGATGCCGCCAAAATCACAAAGGGTGCAAAGAGCAACTCATAATAGACTCCACCGTTCTAAAGCACGCGAATACACACAAAAGAAATTTACATATTGCCTATAACGATTATAGGAAGGCATTTGACAGTGTTCCACATTCTTGGTTAATTAAAATTCTTGACATATACAAAATTAATCCTCAAATCATTAACTTCCTGAAAAATGCCATGACTAATTGGAGAACCACGCTACACTTATCAAATGGAACTGATACTATAAGAACAGATGAAATCCCTATCGAAAATGGTATTTTTCAAGGAGATACTTTTAGCCCAATCTGGTTTTGCCTTACTCTGAATCCACTTTCCAACCTTTTAAACAATACCCCCAATGGATACAAATTGAACACAAACACTTCCATTACGCACTTGTCGTACATGGATGATATTAAACTTTTCGCAAAATCTGATAAAGACTTAAAAAAATTAATATGTATCACTTCGAAATATAGCAAAGACATAAACATGACTTTTGGTATGGATAAATGCAGAACACTTCATATTCAGAAAGGTAGACCTGCTAACAACATAAATAATGAAAGCCCCAATGAAAGGGACTCCAACACATTTGCTAATATGGACCCTACAGAAACATACAAATACCTGGGGATCCATCAGTCTTGTAACATAAACCACATCCAAATAAAGAAAGACCTATCAACAGAATACTCCAGAAGACTAAACTTAATTTGTAAAAAACAGCTGTTTTCTAAAAATTTATTTACAGCCATAAACACTTACGCAATACCTGTCCTGACATATTCCTTCGGAATTGTCAAATGGTCCCGCACCGATATTAACCGATTAGAGATTCTTACCAGGACCATACTGACTAAACACAATTATTCACACCCTAAATCAGCAATAGAACGTATTTATGTCAAAAGGCATGAAGGAGGTAGAGGCCTAATAGATCTAACAGAGCTGTGGGAAGGACAGGTACGCAACTTGAGGGAATTTTTCTTCTCAAAAACTAATAGTAAATTACACTGTGCGATTGTAGAATTAGACAGTAACTATACACCACTAAACCTTACCAATAAAGATTTCAATTACAGAACACCACAAATCCGTAAAAAAGATAAAATAGACAAATGGCGCTCAAAAGAACTACATGGGAGACATCTACATGACTTGGAACAAGTTCATGTAGACGCCGAAGCGTCAAACAAATGGCTTAAGCTGGGAGTACTGTTCCCAGAAACTGAAGGTTTCATGATCGCAATTCAGGACCAAGTGATAAATACCAGGAATTACGCGAAATTCATCATTAAAGACCGTACCACCCAAAACGATAAATGTCGAAAATGTCACCGCGCGTCAGAAACCATACAACATATCACTAGTGCCTGCCCATCTTTAGCACAAACAGATTATACCCATAGACATAACCAAATAGCCCATATCGTACATCAGAAGCTAGCCATTAAACTCCAACTTATACCACCGAAGATAACCCCATATTATCAATATAATCCTAAACCTGTGCTAGAAAACCAGAGCCATAAGATATATTTTGATAGGGCCATTTTAACAGACAGAACAATACACTATAACCGACCTGACATCACTCTGATAGATAAATTAAATAGATTAACATACTTAATTGATATAGCAGTCCCAAATACACATAACATACAAAAAACCATAACTGAAAAAATTCATAAATACACTGAACTGAAGGAGGAAATTATGAGACTTTGGAACATGAACAGAGTATGCATTGTACCTTTAGTGATCTCTAGTACAGGAGTCATCCCTAAACACTTACACCACTATTTAAAACAAATTGATTTACACAGTAACCTTTTCATAACAATGCAGAAAGCTGCTATATTAAACACCTGTCGAATAGTTCGGAAGTTTCTACAGGATGAACCAGTAGGGGAAGATAATTTTCAACATGAATTCCACTTGGTCTAGACCCGTGGACTTCATCAAAATACCGAAACTCTTCTAGTTTCGAGAAAGAGATACCTCTTTAAAAAATAATAATAATAAATTTATTTCATGACCCAATAATGTACATTAATACTTAAATAAACTAAACCATCATCATTTCTATCTTAATTTAAATAACTGATTACAATTCTAATTACAAAATTAATATTAATATTAATATTAAGCATGACGGCACTAGCCAAAGCTTGGTTAGTTTACAATAGTAATAATAACTCATAAGTTACCAAATAATGTAAATTATAACATAAGTAATTAAAACGCTAATTACAAAGATAAACATTTCAAATCAAATTAAAATTAAGCATGCATTCAGATTATATAATTTACACATATTAATAATTCATTTTTGTTTTCCTAAAAATGACAGTATTTATTTGTCTCCAAAGGCACCTGAACTAGCTGGAAGCTGTATTTCAGGTACCAGTGGCCTCCCCAAATTGTACATTTTTTTTCTTTGCTTAAAAATTGGAATTAATTAAATCAAATTAAATGAAATGTAAAAAAAAACCATTAAAAATTACAAACAAGAAATAAATAAAAACGTGAATAAAAAAAAAATACACAAGCTCAGACAATTTTAAGAATGTGTAAGTGTACAAGAGAGGGTGTGTTTGTGTGTGTGAATATAAGTGTGAGGGTGTGAGTCATGATGTGAGGGAGTGTATGTGTGGGTGTCTGAGAGTGTGTGCGTATGTGCATGAGAGGGTGTGTGAATCTGACTGAGCATTGAGAGTGTGAGGGTGTATGAGAGTGTGTGTGAGGGTGGGTGTGTATGTCTATGTGTTTATATAATATACGTATAAACGTATATGTGCGCAAATGTATCAATGTTGTGAAGATTAATATATAATTTTTATTAACGTGTGGGTGGTTATATCACTAGGACCTATAGTAGGGTTAAGTATGCTGTACCTCATGTTTTGTAAAGGAACCTGAAAAAAAAAAAAAAAAAAACACCTTTCAATACTTCAACAGTAGAAACTCTCCAACAAGTCTTCAATTCGACCATAGTCAGAGCATTGTAGCCAGGTAAAAACGATACGTTTCAGTTTTCTGTCCGTAAATCTCTCTACCCTGCTATGTCTATTAATTTCCTCATACAATTTAGCAGCAATCACCTTGTATTGCTTCTGGGCAAACCTAGTTGTGACCAATGGGGCAAAGTAAGTGCGTCTTCTTGTGCTAATGTCCAATTTAGCGAGGTCCACATTCTTATGGTACCTACGAATGCTTTCGAAAATGAAAAGTTTTCGCACAGATAGTACGTCAGACCTGTCATAAACGTTCTTTGTGGGGTGCCGGAAAGGCAGATACATCATCACTTTTAGCAGTGAGCGCTGAGCTCGTTCCAATGTTATTAAATGAGTTTTATCGGCGCTACCCCACACGCATATGCAGTATCTGATTATACATTCGCATAAAGCTTTATACGTTTGGACAATCAATTTGACATCTGCAACACTTCGCAGATTTTTAAACACATAAATTAGTTTTCTTACCCTAGAAGCCAGGGAATCAATATGAACGTCCCATGATAGTTTCTGGTCAACTAGAACACCGAGATATTTCATGAATGAAACTCTAGCCAGGATAGAACAACTACACATCCCCAAGATGTTACCAAGTAATCTTCGATTACATGGATAAGTGTGAATTTTGATTTCAAAATTACTTTCCGGTCCGCCTGAAGTTCTCTTACTGAAGCAAATATACTTAGTTTTTGTCGTGTTCAGTGTTAAAAGATTGTCCTCAAGCCACCTGGTTACAAAAGAAAGACACGATTCCGCCAGTTTCCTAACCTCAGACCACGTCTTCCCACTACACAAAAGTACAGTGTCATCCGCGAACATAATCAAATCTAGTCCCGATAATTTCATGCAGCACAGTTTATTTATATAAATGAGAAAAAGCAGCGGTCCTAGCGTGCTTCCCTGTGGCACACCAAAGGTACAACCAGATCTGTCACTCTCATGCTTTTCAAGTACCACACCTTTGCCAGTTATTCTACCGCCAAGGAGTAATGTGCAAACATTACTATGTTCCGGTTTGAAGGGCAATATTTCCAGAGAAATTACAGGTCTTAGAGATATAACAACTTAGATATCTAGGTGACGAGCGCAGTGCAGTGGTAGGTGATTTGGACTCTTCATGTTCCAATAGCTGCGTGTCACTGTGCTGTTATGTGGCAGGCATGTTGCTTACCATCAGGCACATGTCCTGCTCGTCTCGTCATTCTTGATTAAAAACGTGGACGTGGGGCACCACGTCAAGTTACGAAGTTTCATGGTTTTATCTTCAACAATGACGAACTACCACATACAACTTTCAACCCCCATTCAAACCCCCATTTCATCCCCGTACATTTCGAAATTACCTACATAAAAATGTTCACTGCCCACTAAATGTTCCCACTGCTGGGACTAGGGGCCTTCTCTCGCAAGGAAAGAGTCAAGGCTGGCCAGTGAGTGTTGGTGGATGACACACGACTTCGAAATATTCTAGGTACATGTCGGTTTCCTAACGATGTTTTCCTTCACTGTTTTAAGTTAGCGGCAGCGATAGTTCGAAATGACAAAATTGCTAAAATAAACATCTATTGGCTTCCCGTCAAGTGTCTAGATACGAAGTTTCATGGTGTTATCTTCAACAATTACGAACTTCCATTTAAACTTTCCTCCCCCATTTCAATCCCTTCAACTCTTTTTCCGTAATAAAAAGTAACATATGTTCTTTCTTGGGATTTAGGCTATCTGTGTACAAAATTTCATTCAAATCGGAAGTGGATTTCATGCTTATAACTTTGAAAATTACGGAATCTTCAGACAACCGTCCATTCCTTGTTTCACCCTCTTAGGGGTTGAATTTCGCATAACCCCGTCTTAGCGAGCAAAATGTTAGACTCCTAGCATTTGTACTTTGTAGTTTCTCAGATTTCGTGATGAGTTTTTACATATTCAATCTTATATATCTTTAAACGAGCAATTCTGGTACATATATAATATATCGAATCTGAATCTCGGAAACGGCTCGAATGATTTTCATGAAATTATGTACCTATGCAGGGGGTTTCGAGGACGATAAATCGACCTAGCTAGATTGTATAATTAAAAAATGTCATTTTATGTCCTTTTTCAGGCAATGAAAAACTCATATAATATCATTTGAATACGATAACAAATTTCGCCAGTAAACTCATCGGCTGAATAGCTCAAGCGGTTGAGGGCCGCCCTCGGTGGCGGGAGATCCCGGCCATCACGAATACTATGTAATTAGTGATATTTCATCAGAACGTTAATTTGTATCTGCCTAAATAAAATAACAAAAACCGAGCAAAGCTCGGTCAACCAGGTACTAGATTATTGAACGACTATATATTAGAACGACGATTATATATTTTGGCGCACGACAGACCACACATGTCTTTTGTTTTTTTTTTGTTTTTTCTTGGTCAAATACTCTTTTAGCCGCATCTACCACTGTCGTGTCACTGTGTTAACTATATTCAACTAGTTGACCCGGCGTACTTTGTTCCGCCTTAAGCCAACTACACACGTAACGATATATCGTAGCGATTAATCTGTGCAAACCGATTTGCGCAGATTTATCGATCGTGTGTATGACAAATCGTTGCAGAATATCGTTCATCGGTGGCAGTTCCGATGGTCTATGGTCATTTGCACAGATTAATCGCTTCGATATATATTATCGTGTGTAGCTGGCTTTAGATACGATAAATGAGCAGATTTTTGATCTGACTGCGCTACGAAGACTATTATTTTAAGGATTATCGGCTCCACCAGAAATGCACTCAGTACTAGACTACAGGTCCCTGAGCAAAATGTATGGGTCAAATTAACCACCAGGAGACTTATAATACGTACGTAGGACGATAGAAGGTATAAAGTAATAAGACTCAGCACTATGCCGTCACTTGTAAGCTGCCCAACTGAGTGCAGTTGAAGAGAGGGGTTTATTGCAACCCTCGATCATTTCTCCTTGTCGCATGATTTTTGTACGGCGTTGCGGAATAATAGATTAGAAGAGGAATTGAGACTATGGAACCAATGCCGTACATATGCAGTTTTACGTATGGTTATTCTGTGAATTGTAATTTCACTTTGCTGTTTATATTTTGTTTCGTTCCACCTTTTTAAATATTACCGTTTCCATGTTTTTTTTTTTCAACTAATATAGGTTCTCACTTGACCTCCATCTCGCCTGATGTTGAGCGACGATGCGGTCTACGGTGGAGCGTGCTTACCTAGAAAACAACCGATTTACTGTCTATTTGAAGACTTCTAAAGAAGATTGGAACCATCAGGAAATATCCACTCAGGCAACGCATTCCATAGCCTAGACGTTCTTTTCACAAATGTAGTGTCCAATCCCTTTGATTTGAGTCTTTGGAAAGTCAACCACGAAACGATGTCGCTTTTTCGAGCTACGAGCAGTCCGATAGAAAAAGGGCAAGATAGAATCAGATCATGCAGATTAGTGGCATACTCTTCGAAAAGTATCCAAAAAAAATATCCGTCCATATCCATTGTTTCCAGGTTCTTTGCAAAACGCGACTCCGGGCACTGAAGATATCGTTCGTCAGCTGTTTTTCTACCTTCGCTTCGTCATCAGTCATGGATCCTTTATCACCGGTCTACCTCCCTTGGATCCTCTGGAACTGGATCACTACCATCTAGTCATTCCAGCAGGCCTGTTGAAGTAAGTAAATCTGTTTTATATTAGGTGGCCTAGTGACTTAGTAACTTCCCGCAGACCATTTTTTTAGTACTTAGTAGTATTTTAGTAATGTATTATTCAAAAGCTTACATTTCTATCTATTTACACCAAGATGTCATAACTAAACAAGAACAAAAACGTAATTTCTAAATAAACTCGCTACTTTCCTACTCCGATTCTACTCCGATCCGTCGTTTCGTTCGTTTAAATTTTCTAAGCCTAAGTACTCTTATTAGAGTAGGCTTAGACCATTTAAAAGTCAAATAATGTTTGATCGGACGAAATGAAGTAAGTAGAACCTGAGTAGGAAAGTCGCGAGTTGTTTTCGAAATCACGTTTTCGTAGAAACAGAGTAGACGTCCAGGTTCGACATACGGTGTTACAGTAGGTATTTTTTTTACAATATCGTCGATCCGTCTGGCTGGTGGAATTCCGACTTTGTAACTATATTAGGTACGACCGGACAAACTTCCCGAAATTAACTGTAGGATAAGGACAGGACAGTGTATATAATGAGCGCTTTGTCATTTGTCGTTTTAGAAACGAAATACCGAATTTTATGAATACTGCAATCCGAGACTTTGGATATTTTTTTATGCTTGGTCTAGTCAAAATTAAGTTATTTTATTAATAATTAAGTTCAATGGTATTTTTCAAAGCTCTCCTTTGCACGCGTGCGACCGCTTCCCGTTTAGGTTTGGTTACCCGTGAATCAACTAAAAAGTATGGAATAACCTTGTTATTTTTCATAGTAAAATAACGTCATATTGTAATTGTAGTAGTACCGGTAGGTAGGTAGGTCTCTTTACATATACCTATCTACCATGTCGGTGACTCGAATTCACAAACTGTCACTCATTCAAAAAGCATCTAACGCGCACATTACGCTACGCCTCTCCGCCTCTACCGCGATGTTACGCCACTAAATAGCTATGTCGGTGATACGAACCCTTAAGATTTTCCCCTGTTAAAAAGTGCTCAACGTGCTTAAAAAAGCTAGCTAGCTTCACTACAAAAAAAAACTTCAGAGAGTGTTTTCGAAAAAGGTCGATCCGTAACCAAACATCAAGCTATTACTATTATTATTATATGTACTGTAAATCTTACTGACAACATTAGACTTCTGTCCACAGTTACGCTGATGTCTACTTTATAACCTTGTGCAAATAGATTCGATACAATATACAATAGTTATTTTATTGTGTTTTCAGCTTAGACCTTGAGCTGAAGAACATCCGTATGGTCGGTATCAACGACTTCGAAGTTCACAGAAGCGACTTGAACCTTCGCGACATGACCTTTGACGTAGATATCTCAGTTCCTGCCATCGATATCAGAGCTGGTAAGTACGATGTAAATTAGTTTAAAATAATAGATTGTACAAAACAATACGAATTTACACAATATTACAACTAGCAGTGCCCCGCGGTTTCATCCGCGGAGTTCCCGCTCTCATTATTTTCCCGATATGAAAATACAGTTAGTATAGAATACATTAGATAAAACAAATTGTTTTTTTTTATATAGCAAAGCGTGACGAGACGAGCAGGACATGTGCCTGATGGTAAGCAACGTGCCTGTCACATAACAGCACAGTGACATACAGCTATTGGAACATGATAGTCCAAATCATTACCTAGCATTGCACTGCGCTCGTCACCCAGAGATCTAAGATATTATGTCTCTAAGCCCAGTAATTTCTCTGACAACATTGCCCTTCAAACCGGAACACAGTAATGTTTGCATATTACTGCTTGGTGGTAGAATAACTGGCAAAGGTGTGGTACTTCCCCAGGCGGACTCTGCTAAGACTCCTAATTAATTTAATGGATTGAAATATCCATCACACCACTGTGTAGGTACCACCCAACCCCCATGGAGTCAAGATGAACAGAACGGACAACCTGATAATAAGCTAGACGCCTGGCCATAATAGGACAGCACTTCGCAATATTTTGAAACAACGGTTTACCTAATTGTCTGTCGTAAATCGTTGCCCAGAGATTTATTGATGATTTAACTCATTCATTAAGTAATTATTGGTGGGCATTTCACACACAACACTATCTAGCCCTAAACTAAGCACAGCTGGTACTATGGGAGCCAGATATCAGATATAATACTTATACCGTTATACCTTATACGTGTTTATATTTGATACACACTTATCATACATAGAAAACACCCTGGCAGAGTACAGATATTTGTATTCATCACACAAATATTTGCACTGGGTGGGGATTGAACCCACGACCCACGGCTTCGCAGGCACACTCGCTACCGACTAAGCCACCAGGCTAACCATGGTTATTGATTTATCTTCACACATTGTCGTTTAAATCAGTTAATAGAATAACTACGTTGTTGCATGGTGGTGTAAAAAATATATTATTACTCCTGGATAATAACAAATAGAGCTTTACAATGCTACAGAAAACCCTAATTTATGATACATCTTTTTTTGGTTACTCTTGAAATAGGTACATTTTTTTATAGCATATAGTGACGAGACGAGCAGGGCATGTGCCTGATGAAAAACAACATGCCTGCCATATAACAGCACAGTGCCTCGCAGCTATTGGAACATGAAAAGTACAAATCATGAATTACCTAGCACTGCACTGCGCTCGTCACCCAGAGATCTAAGATATATTATAATATATCTAAGCCCTGTAATTTCTCTGGAAACATTGCCCTTCAAACCGGAACACAATAATTTTTGCCCATTACTGCTTGGCGGTAGAATAACTGGCAAAGGTGTGGTACTTCCCCAGGCGTAATCTGCCAAGAGTCCTTCCTACCACTATAAAACATTTTATGTTCCTACATGTTTATAATTTATAACACTATTTTTCAGGAAACTATAAACTAGACGGCGATTTCTTCACTGCTATTCCGCTCTACGGAGATGGTGAAGCCAGGTAAGGTCCTTTCATCACTATCTTTTCGAAACACTCAATTTGCGATTGGTAACGAAAGTAATAATTCTTGGTACAGCCGGTACAGGAGAAGCCATCTGAAGCCAAAACTTTTTATGATATTACACAAAATTTATTTAAAAAAATAATAATTTATACTACTCTATAAAAAGTTGTCTGTTATTTCCAAGGACCATATTGATTTTCCGAACTAGTCGTAACTGTATTTCGAATTTTTACCGGACTCTGTGGTCCGGGTTCGAATCCGAATAGCTTTTTTACCGTAACTGTGTGAGCCTATTCGCATTGAAAATTTTATTTTATTACATTTCAACGCTATCTACACCCGATATGGGTGCTCGTAACATTAGAATGGATAATATTCGATAAAATGGATAGGTACATCAATCAAACTTCTTCAGCTTCAGGCCGTAGCAAGGACTGCCCTGTTGGTAATTTCGATAAATTAGAGGGGTCAGCACCACCAGTTACCAACAGGTAGGTTTGAGGATGAATATGGACAAGACGAAGGTCATGTCAAATGTTCATGTCTCACCTGTACCGGTTAATGTTGGGAATACCACACTCGAAGTTGTTGACGAATACGTCTACCTGGGTCAAAAGATCCAATTAGGTAGATCCAACTTCGACAAAAAGGTCCAGCGAAGGATCCAACTCGGATGGGCAGCGTTCGGCAAACTTCGGCACATCTTTGAGTCCAAAATACCCCAATGCCTAAAAACAAAAGTCTTTAACCAGTGCGTGTTGCCAGTGATGACTTATGGAACTGAGACGTGGTCCTTAACTGTGGGCCTCATGACAAAGCTCAAAGTCACACAGCGAGCTATGGAGAGAGCTATGCTCGGAGTCTCTTTGCGCGACAGAATTCGTAATGAGGATATTCGGAAAAGAACGAAAGTAGCTGACATAGCTCGAAGAGTAGCTAAGCTGAAGTGGCAATGGGCAGGCCACATCGCTCGCAGAACTGACAACCGATGGGGAAGAAAGGTTCTCGAGTGGCGACCACGAACCGGAAGACGCAGTGTTAGACGGCCCCCTACTAGATGGACAGATGACCTCACAAAGGTCGCTGGAAACCACTGGTTGCAGGTTACGCAGGACCGTTCGTTGTGGAAATCTAGGGGGGAGGCCTATGTTCAGCAGTGGACGTCTTGCGGCTGATGATGATGAGAGGGGTCCGTTATTAGCTAGCAAAATATCACAGGCTTTCGCCCGGCCAGTGAGCAAAGTTTGATACAAAATATTAATTTAATAGTTATTTGTTGTACAAGAGTGCAAAGTGGCTTTTTAACCGTGTGCTCAATTTTGATGAACGAGCAGGCGAAGGATTCTAAAGTTATAATCCTGAAAAATTATAATCCTGAGCGTAGCAAAGGAATCAAAAGGGCACAAGGTGAAAAATCTTTGCACTCGGACTCGAGTGCAACACGTAATTTTTCATCCCACCTTAGCGCTTCTTTAAATTACTAAACGCTTTGCGGATTTTCAGTTTCAATTCTGTTGGCGTCAAATAAACTTCTTGGTCGCTAGAATCACTTATTATTATGGTATTTCGGTTTTTCACTTGTATTCAATTTTACTGTTTTTAACCTAAGTTTTAAACTTTAAGTTTATTTAGCCATGGTTTTTAACAATAACAATATGACGTGAAAATATGGAGAGTTGACCGATTGCGGTAAGGAGTTTCATATGTGTAGGTACCTACATGAAAAAGTGCTCGCCCAAATGCATTAAATTATAGTAGCGCTAAATTTGCATCAGGGTACATTTTAAAGGAAATAAATAAAAGTACTACTCAGATATTGATTAGGTAAACGGGTAACTCACGTGTAATACACGTGTTATTATTACACGTGAGTTACCCGTTTACCTAATCAATATGTGTAACAACCACGTTAATTTTAATACTAGTACTACTCAGAATTCATGAAAAAAAAATTGGCAGTCATAGGCACTGCCGATAGACACTTCTATCGGCAGTAACTTATAACTCAGAATTTGATTGCTTACTTTGCAAACTACGCGTGTGAAACCGGAGGGCGTGGCTATGAGTATGGCCATGAGCATGGCCATCTAGAAATGCTGACGCTTTTTTCAATGGCCAATGGGCAAGGCTGAGGCATTTCTAGATGGCCAATGCTATGGTCCCGAGTTTAAGATTTCTTATCATTCCCGAGCGTGATGCTAGAATTCAATTGACAGCCCAAGAAAAATCTGTCTTTGGCGCGCCAAAAGAAGTTTTGACTTCAAAATATATTGTACCTACATGTTTTCTCAAAATAGTAATTATTTATTTGATGTTATATTTACTACATTATTTTGTACGGCACAAGTAGTTAGATGAAATTATCTATTAGTTACTATTTTAGTAGTCAATAATATTTATATACTTAACTCGGCAACTCGGCATACTTCAATTCGATTACAATTGATTAATTCATAGCATTTTAAAATGTTCTGCCATTTGAAATAACATTATTTACCTCTATCCTCCATACGTGAAAAGAAAATTGCGCGCAAAGCATTTAAGAAAAAAGTACACCAAGGAGGTAGGTACCGAGTATGAGTTATTAACAAATTAAAAATAAATGTATGATGAATTCGGCACCAAGGAGGTAGAAATAATTGGGTTAAATTATGTTTTGAATTTAAAACCTCAGTACGCACGATGTTCTAAATTCAAATTTACTTTAACCTTAAAGGGTAAAAACGACTTTTGCGCCCTAATATCGAGAAGCAAAAGAACTCTTTCCGAGCTGGTGGGATGAAAAAATTATTATTGTCGTTAAACAAGTTTTATCGATTCAATTAACAACTTTTTTCAAATTCAAATATTTATTATATTATACTATATTGAAAAAGTAACGATATTCAATAATAGAGAGCGGCTTTGTAAATTCATGGGATAGGACCATAAATTTGCCATGAGCTCACATATCGTTAAAGCTACGGTAAATATTATAACACTCAGATAAAATATTACGCCCAGTCACTGATTTTCAGACGAATCCTGAAGTCTTAGAAATGTACTTATACGTAGTCCGGCTACCCCTATATAATTTTGACGCTAAGTCAAAGTCAAAGTCAAAGTCAAAGTAAAAACTTGACTACATGTTATATTTGTTACCGTAAAATTGTAATGAAAACCATGAGATTATAAAGCTACGATAGGTTAGGTTAGTTCGTTAGATTATAAACTGACAGTATCTACCATTTTACTGTGTCGTATTCCAACCCATATTAATTATTGAAAAAGTATCTACTAAGTAGGTACCTTTATGGTGGTATAATGCAAGTTGATCTCTTCTCAGGTTTTTCGTGGAAAACTTCAGGTTCCGAACCAGGCTATTCTTGAAACAATCCGCGGATGGACATTCGATACTCATTGACAGATTGGAGAACCTGTCCTTCAATATTCCAACTTTGAAGGTGAGTAAAACGAAATTAATGTCACAATAAATCAGTGTCACAACCATATTGACGTGTCAAGCCGGCAAGCTGTCGTGGCCCAGTGGCCCGAGATCGAATTCACAGAGCTCATAAGTTTGACCCCGCTTTCACCTCTGCGTATTTTTCTATGAAGGACAACATCAGGAGAAAACATATTTTCCAAAAAAAGATTTATTTCAAGAGCACGTGATATTCGGCGGCCCTAACCTTATGGCTTATGTTCTTGATTCTCTCCTTCTAGACTACAGGCTCGTGAACAAAATTTACGGGTCAAATGAACCACCAGGGTAGCGTTCTAAATGCGTCAAAATCATAATAGGCGTAAGGTTGTTCCTACCAGGGATGTTACGGAGCTTCGACTCCGACTCCTCTAAGTCAGAAGTTCCGATTATTATTACACCTCCGGTTCAGACTTCGGTTCCGAAACTTTTGAATCGGAGGTTTTAATCGGATGTCGAAGTATAACTTAGCGGCGGTGCCTTGCGCCGACAGTAACGATCAGTTTCTCTCAGTAAACTCTCTCTACCAATCAAATCTAATTCAACTTTAAAAACTCCGACTCCGACTTCGGTTCCGATAAGATCACCTCGGTTACATCCTTGGTTCCAACGTACCTACTCAAGTATCGTCTATACTCTACCGACATGGTAAATCTTTTTACATAACAAAACAAAATGTATATTAGCTATATACCAGCTACAAATGCTAGATCCTCTCCACTAGGCCCGTACTGCATCTCCCCTTCGCTGATGCCAGATCGATTCCTAATTTTCCCTACTGGCGCGGCGGTAATTGAATTTGAATAATAGACAGGCCCGTGAACAAAATTTACCTAGTAAATGAAGGACCACCAGGAGACCTATGTAGGATGATAGAAGGGTATAAAGTCAGATTAAGTAAGAAGTAAGATTCAGCACTATACCGTCACTTGTAAGCTGTCCAACTGAGTACAGTTGAAGAGGGGGGGTTGCAACCCTCGATCATTTCTCCTTGTCGCATGATTTTTGTACGGCGTTGCAGAATAATAGATTAGAAGAGGTATTAAACTAACTCTTGATTAATTTTATTTCTCTTTCCAGTCGGAGTTGACAGGTGCTATCGGTGGTGGGGATATTGACGCGATTGTCAATGCCATGATCCAAGACGTGATTCGAGACTACATCAACCGCTTCAATGGTGCCATTGGTCAAGTTGTTGGTTCTCAAGCCGTCCCAATTGTGAACCCTATGCTAGACAAATTATTCACTTGGAGATACATCCAGCCTCTTATTCCGAAATATTAATGTTTAATTAGTAAACCTGTTTTGTTGGGAAGCACTAGAAAACTTAGTTTCGGAACATATACCTATTCTGTAATTTTCCGCGATAACATGAACTACGCAACAATTAAATAACTTCTGAATAATTATAAAGGTTTTTTTATCAGCGTATTCTCTTTCGTAGAATGTATAAATAATATAAAGCTTGGTTACGTCAGTTCGAAGTCCTAGTAGTCCATGTACCTTGTGGGAACATTCCATTAAATAAGGAAATTAATGGAAAAATCTATCAAAAAGCAACGTTTAAGCATCTGATAAATGTTCGCATGTGCTCGAAGCATGATAATGACTGATTACGTTATTAAATAGGTAGGTAGGTACTTATATTTACAGTCCAAGTATTATATTAAGGGCGTACCCCGAGCAAATGACCTTGAGTATTTCTTACATTATCGCACAGCGCAAGAAAGAGCAAGAGAGAAACAGTAGGAATTGCCGCTGTTTTACGCTCATTTTTTAGAATAAGTACACTCTTTATAAAATCAGATTTTGGTCTTTTGAAAAAAAATATTTCTATCAAAATGTTCGTAATAGAATTGTCTATCCGTTGGTGTAAGTACAAAATCAAAATATTGGAGGTTTTCCGAGGAGATGCATGATAACTACAATTATTTAATTTTTTCATGGTTTCGTTGTGAGGTGATTATTTAAACAATAAGTCCATTAACAAAAAAATAAAACTACCATTTCGAAGCCAAGAAGTTGTAGAAATTTAATGCATTTTTTACCAGTTGATATTTGTATAGGCTAATGAGTAGATAGCTCTGAAAACTGGACAAAAAACTCGTTTTGCTGGGGAACGCACCTTAAAAAGAAAAATAACAAAACTTGGTAAAAAAAGTTTTTTTGGTTGATGAAACTAAAAGAAAGCATTCAAAAAGCTCATTGTTTAGCCGTGAGTCTTTTAAAAGTGGATTAATCTTACCTATTCCAGCTGCTTTGAGTATTCATTTGTCTGAGTTTGCTAGAGTCCATGTGTTTTATACGAGGACAGTACTGTAGGTATGTAGTAGTCGTATCGGTTCTATAGTTTCACTGCGACTTGCAAGTTTCATGAACAAATGAACGATTGAAAATATTCACTTTCAAATAGTTTTTTTTACCAATGGAGCTGTAAGGATTATGTATATCATTTTACCTACCTACCTAAGTACTAGCTAGAGAGGATATTATAAAAAAAAATATTACCAAAGGTGAATAACGTTCCTTGAAGCATAGGTATTAAGTACCTACTAACTGTATAAATTAGGTAAGTAGTAACATAGGTCAGGACTAAGTAGCGTAGATAAAAATAATGTGATATCTAGACAAATCAAAATGGAGTTTCCGAAAATGGCGCTCCTGAAGTTAATCAAGCAGAGTATAGGATGAGCAGCAGCCAGATGAGTCGATACTGGTCTGTTAAAAGATGTTTACTGGGCAAAATTTGTATTTTTTCCCCGAAGTGTATGTTGTGGAGGCCCCCTGTTTGTGGAGGCCCCGGGACGTATGCCCCGTTTGCCCTCCCCTAAATCTAGCCCTGGATACAGGATCGAGAAAGAAACAAAAGAAAACAAAACAACGGCAAAACAAAAGAAAATCCTATAAAATTATAAAGAAAGAAGGCTGTGGGTGATGATGACTTGATTTGAAAAAGTCTACAAAATTTGCTGCGAAGCTATGTTTTAAGTATTGTACCTCGTTATTGCAATGTATCCATACATTACCATCAGCCGTAAATAAACCATGATCAGACGCATATCATATTTATATTAAAATCACGCGTTAGATACATAACTAAAATTACTTAAGTATATTTTGTAACCAATGTTGTAGTGGTCAACGGCGACATTGCCATGGTAGGTATTTATTACATACCTATTTATCTTTCAATCTACAACTGTGAGTAGCTGTTAACACATATCAAACCTACCTGTGTGTTTTTCTATGATAAAAACAAAGACATAAGCCCTCATTAGCGCACAGGGATAAAGAATTATCAACGTTAATTGGTCGATGATCTGTAAAATCAGTGCTGATTACTACGATTAATATTTATAACGAGTCTGATTTCTTAGAACACGGCCAGTAGCTTGTGAACAGTTATAGAATTTGCTACCAGGTGAGTGATAAGTGACAAATAACACATACAAATTAAAAAACTCTAGTAAAATAAAAGATTTTTAATGTTTTTGCACAACAAGCTAGAGTGTCGTGGACAAAAACAGCCTTAAATCTAAAAGTGGGAACCATACAGTAATCGGACATAATACATTTATAAAAATCACTCTTTACATAAAGTTATTCTTAAAGTTTCGACATAAGTAGCATCGTATAGATAAAAAAAACCATCTCATAGATTTTAGAACATTTACAAAAAAGTGCCAAAATTGGAGCCATTCTAAAAGCGATCTCTGAATTATCAATTCTTAGACCATTTCCATGTCATCAATTGTACCTACGTCGAAAAATATGCTCGAAACCATATTTCCAGCCAAGTAAAACTTGAAACATCAAGTTTTACTAGAAGCATCAATTCAGAAGTCAAAGATGCGAAGGTTTTGCACCCCTGACGTTGAAAATCAGCTGGTGGGCTATTCTGTAATATCAATCTCGGTGTTGAGCTCTACAACGAGCTCGGTCGTACTATTACCTGGGCTAGGACTCATTGCCAATAATAAATAATAATCAAGGATACAAATACAAAATACAAATTGTTTATTTCAATAAAACATACAATACAGGGTTACTGGTAATCAGCCTGCATCCGTTTAAGGGCATGTTCTGTATATTTAAACAAATAACTTTTGTTCTACAACTTTCGTTAAAACTTATTACTTATTACTTAGATAACCCAAAAAAAAATTGTATTTGTTGCCCTTTTTTGTACTGTTTAGCGACTTTTTAGTGTTTATTCACTTCGGTACATCATTTTTTGCGCGTTAAAGAGCGTACGCGGTCTCGTTACGAATTGTTACGAAGAGTTCGATACTTTTAGACCGTGCAAATGCACTTTTTATTTATTTTGTAAAAGAAAAAAAAAATTTTTTTTAAACTGTAGAACAAAAGTTGACGTATTGAATGTACCTAACATCCCCTTAAAAGGATGCAGGCTGATTACCAATAACCCTGTATATAACAATACCATACATTCTACAATTATGTTTCTACTATCCCAAACTAGGTGTATAGCACACCTGTATTTTGGGGATTAGTCCTAGGATATTTTGGACCACACCTGTAGTCTACAGGCCCGTGAACAAAATTTACGTAGTAAATGAACCACAAGGAGACTTATGTAAGATGATAGAAGGGTATGAAGTAATAAGATTCAGCACTATGCCGTCACTTGTAAGCTGTCCAACTGAGTAAAGTCGAAGGGTTGCAACCCTCAATCATTTCTCCTTGTCGCATGATTATTGTACGGCGTTGCAAAGTAATAGATTAGAAGAGGTATTGAAACTGTATGGAACCAATGCCGTACATAATCAAATGCCAAAATTTAAAGATAGAGCAATGAAAAAGCCATAAGATTTCTTTTGTTTTATCTTAATATCAGCGTTAATAAAGCATAGCAAAAACTGCTTTTAAAACATTTTACTTAGGCTGTACTGAATCCTTTTGCTCGCGCTACCTTTGCTCAGAAGCGTCTACTCGTTTACTGATCACTATCCAAACACAATAAATTAACCACTCAATGTAAATCTAAACCCATAGAAGGTATAAAGTCAATAAACCTTACCATAAAATTGCATTGTGTGAGGTAGGTACATACCTAAAATATGTATATTGCGTTACATTCAGTCATTCAACTTTGTTAGGTTTTATGGAGTTTTTTGGCAGTTGTAACGAGGCCAAAATGTAGGAAGCTAATTAAAAATAATTTAGTTCGCGATTACATCCTTTGTAATATTTTCAATACGAATTCAAATAGCGGAATTTAAATAATCTTCTTGTGCTTGTGATCACGGTCGTCGTATGCAATTGAAACGTCGGGAGGTACTTAATTAAAACTAATTTAGATCGTAATTAAAATCCTGTGCCGGTAATATTTTCAATAAACTGTTTAAAATTGGTTGACTTGATACATCTATCTGCGTTTGCTTTCTTATACAGAAACTAGAAATATTTAATGGATAAAAACATAAATTAACCCTAAACACCAATTCAGGATATAGGTATGTAATATGCTTGTATCTAGTTTATATAATAGCCTTACTAAATTTTAGTATTTCAGTTCCATCGTTAGCTATAAATAACAAACACACACAAAATGTTGGGATTTATTTTATTAGTCTGATACTGATATTATTATGAGATGATGATTTTGTAAATTATCTGTAATAGTTGATCATTATTTCCGTGTTTACTTCTGTCATAACGAGAAGTTTTGATGTATATCGAGCGGACATTAAAATGATGGGGCAGCCATCGCAAAAATGATTTTTAATGATAATGTATGTACTTACGTATTTTTTCAGAATGAAACTGTTACTTGTATTGATGGTGTGCGCTGTTGCGGCAGCGGCACCCAAAGTCAAGCAAGTTGAACCTCTTCCGCTGGGTGAGTGTTGAAATGTGTAATATACTGTAGTTTTCATTTTACTAGAATTAAATATTTATGCTATATTTAGTACGTTATTTATTTAAGTTACGGCTGGTAGTTGGGAAAACGGCGACTGCCCCAGTCAGCCGGAGCCCCATGTTCAAATCCCACGCGCACCACTGTATTTCCGAAGTCATGTGTCATGTGCGTAATGCCGCTAAAACGGTGAAGGAAAACATTGTGAGGAAACCGACATGTACGTAGACTCTTTCGAGGTTATGTGTCATTCACCAAACCGCACTGGGCCAGCATCGTAGATTGCCTTGACACTCTCCTTGCGAAATATGGCCCCGAGTCCCAGCTGTGGGAACATTTAGTGGACTTACTTAAAGTAGCGGTTCGCGCCGGGACCGCGACGCGAGACCGCGACCGGAGACCGCGACCGGAGACCGCGACTGGCACTTGACACTATAAGTAGAATTGTATGGACGCCAGTTCGCGCTGAGACCGCGACAGGAGACCGAGACAGGTCGCGGTCTCGCGTCGCGGTCGCGGCGCGATGGTAAATATTTATTTCTTACATTTAACTGTGTTGAAAGTTAGTTATAAGCTGGTTTGTATTGTTAGTAGTTATGGATGTAACGTAGTGTAGTTTCCATTACAATTACCACCACCATCAAGGAACCACTTACTACCAGATGACCTGTTGCTTTCTTCTTAATATAAAAGAGACAAAAAAAATGAACTTCATCGCTCAAGTTTCATAAACTAACGGAAAATACCACAAAAACAAAATCAAAAGGTCGTGAGCAATTAGTGATAACAGCCTAGGTGGTAATAGGTATTAATTACTTTGGACACATGCCAACATTATCATTTAAATTAGTTTTTACTATCGCCACAGAGTATCTGTAGCAGAAGTTCGCGCGTAATAGCGCAATGGATAAAATCAATCTTCATATCGCGAATGATAAAGGTACCCCGCAAAAACAACATCGCGCATCGTAGGTATTTCAATTAGAATTAAATAAACATTCATGAAATAATTATTATGTTTTACTTCAGAATTAAATACAAATAAATGTTGTATTTTAAACTAATCACCATCATCAGCCTGTGTTCGTCCACTGCTGGACAAATTGCTCTCTCATAATAGCTACGCCACTCATCCCGATCCTCGGTCATATCTCGGTCTGGATTTTATTATGGATGTAGGTACCTATTTCTCTCTTTGTAAATAAATGTTAGCTAGTCTGTAAAATGTGTGTTTTAGTTTGTAATGCAATGTTCGCAGTAAAAAACAAAACAAAGACTTTAAATGTTTCCAGTGAAAATACAGAACAAAGACTTTATGTGCCACTAATCATGTTCAAATAGAAGCGTCGCACTATACTTTTAAGGACATACGAGGGTCAAACTGAAAGTTCTTAGAAAATCAAAAACTGATTACATTAGCCAGTTATTAGTTTTATTATATCTTTTCAAAATATTGTCCATTCACGTCAATACACCGCTGCATGCGATGGAACCACTGGGAAAAGCACTTTGCCCACTCGTCCTTAGGGGTCTCTTCAATGGCATCGCGATACGCAGCCACCGCTTCTTCAGCATTCATAAACCGCTTTCCTTTAAGTTTTTCTTTAATTTTTGAAAATAAATAAAAATCACAAGGCGCGAGGTCGGGGCTATACAGCGGGTGACCCAGTAATTCAACGTTTGATGTCGCCAAATAGTCGATCGTTCGCTTGGCGGTGTGCGATGAGGCGTTGTCTTGGTGAAGGAGGATCCTACTGCGAGGTCGTTTCTCTCGAACTTTTTCCAAGACAAGTGGCAAACAATTGGTAGTGTACCATTCTGCAGAAACTGTTTTTTGATCCTCTAACACAATTGTTGCGAAATGACCTATCCTTCCAAAGAACGAGGCCACCATTTTTTTCCCCGCACTTCGATCTCTCTTCACTTTAGTTGGCAACTCCTCGAAAGGAAACGCCCACTGAGCAGATTGTCTTTTGGTTTCAGGATCATAACAGTAAATCCAGCTTTCGTCACCTGTTAGTATGTCGAACACAGCATTTGAGTCACCTCCGTTAAATCTTTCAATCATTTTACGGCACCAATCCACACGATGGAGTTTTTGAGCCTCAGTCAAATTATGAGGTATCCACCGGGCGCAAAGCTTCCTGACCGCTAAATGTTCGTGTAGGATTTTGTGCACTTGACTCATACCGATGCCTAAGCTTGTCCGAATCTGCTGATAGGTCACTCTTTGTCAGTCTCTATCATACGCCGCACAACACAGATGTTATCTTCAGTCGTCGCCGTAGAAGGCCGTCCCTCACGTAAATCATCAGTGAGATTAGTGCGACCACGTTTAAACTCATTAAACTAGTTGTAAACAGTCGCACGAGATGGGGCTTCATCGTGAAAGGCCAATCGTAGTCTATCATAACTTTCTTGTTGACTTAAATGACATCGAAAGTCATAAAAAATCATTGCACGAAAATTTTCTCGTGTTAAACTGTTAAATTCATGTTGACGTGACACAGACAATTTTCAATTTGCCGCCAAATCGTAAAACAAATGACAAATGAATGAAGTATATACTCAGTAATATTGGCAAAGAGTTCTATTTTCAAATTATAGAATTATTTTTTTATTATATTGTTTATAAGTGGCCAGTTCTAAGAACTTTCAGTTTGACCCTTACATTTGCGTACCAAAGCACGCGTTTTGCTCGTACTGACACCCAAAAAAAAAATTGGCAGTCATAGGAACTGCCGATAGAAGTGAAAACTTAAAACTCAGAATTTCATAGCTTACCTCAGAAACTACTCAGATGTAACCGGAGGGCGTGGCTTCGCCATCTTGGCATGGCCATCTAGAAATGCGTCAGCATATCCCATTGGCTGATGCGTTTCTAGGTGGCCATGCCATGATGGCCTGTCCACGCCCTTTCAGCATTTCCCATTGGCTGACGTATTTCTAGATGGCCAGTAGCCATGGTCCCGAGTTTACCCGAAGCTTTCTTATCGTACCCGAGCGTGACGAATGAATTCAATTCACAGCCCACGAAAAATCTGTCTAAGCGGGCCTAAAGAAGTTTTCACTTCAAAAACACTACAGTTTCGTAACAAAAGTTAGTATAAACTTTAGCAATTATGATTCAACGCAATGAGAATATACGCATGGTCATAAAATTACAGATTTTCTATGCGAAATAAATCGCAGTTGAGGTCACGTCCTTTTTTACTTTGTAGGTACTTATAGATATACGAGACGAGCAGGACATGTGCCTCATGGTAAGCAATAAGCCTGCCCAAAACAGTACAGTGACACGCAGCTATTGGCACATAAAGAGACCAAATTACCAAATGAGAGAGAAAAAAGTTGTAGTGGTAGGACTCTTAGCAGAGTCCGCTTGGGGAAGTACCACACCCTTGCCAGTTATTCTACCGCCAAACAGTAATGTGCAAACATTACTGTGCTCCGGTTTGAAGGGCAATGTTTCCAGAGAAATTACAGGGCTTAGAGATAGAACAACTTAGATCTCTGGGTGACGAGCGCAGTGCGGTGTTAGGTAATGATTTGGGCTCTTCATGTTCCAATAGCTGCGTGTCACTGTGCTGTTATGTAGCAGGCATGTTGCTTACCATCAGGCACATGTCCTGCTAGTCTCGTCACTCTTTATTAAAAAAAAACATATTCTAGCACTGCACTGCGCTCGTCACCCAGAGAATAGGATGTTTTATCATTATGCCCTGTAACTCGTCTGAGAACTTCAAACCGGAACACAGTGATGTTTTCACATTATTGCTTCGTGGTAAAATAACCGGCAAAGTTGTGATACCAGGCGGACTCTACAAAGAGTCCTACAAAACTACCTTTTACTCTTGGCCTGACTAAGGCACAACAGCCAGCAACCTCAGAGTAAAGCAATATTCATTTCGTTTACCATTTTGTTGAAAACATTATCTTGTTCTAGATTTGCTCCAAAACGATACTCCTGAGGGTTACAACATCCTCGTGAATACGCTGGTCAGACAGCTCATTGCGTACCTTCGCCGCATCATCAACAATGGGTCTGATATCTTCGGTATTCCGCAGCTGGACCCTCTGCTGTTGGACCACTATCACTTGGTTATCCCTGCTGGACTTATCAAGTAAGAAATATGTCTGTTTCTGTCTACCTTGTGACGTGAGAAATCCTTTTAATTTTCTGAGCTCGTGGAATCAAGTAACACTTTCTGTTCCTTGTTATACCAGGTCACTCAGAAAGTTTTTTGTATAAGACACTGGCCACTTTGTAATTATTTTGAAAACTTCGATTATTTAAAAGTAAAAATACCTCTGTTCAATATTCAAATTTCCCTCCGTATTTTTTTGAGAGCCTATTAATATTTTCTTGTTTCATTAAAAAATGGATCTGCGTCGAGAACATTTTCGTGCTATGATTTTTTACTATTTCAAATGTGGCTTAAAACCTGATGAGTAATTTGATCGACTTCGAATTGCTTTTATGGATGAAGGACATTCAAAAGCAACCAACTACCGCTGATATAGCGAGTTCAAACGCAGTCGTTTTACTTTGGGGGATAAACAAAGGAGTGGTCGTCCTACGACGGCTGTCAACAAAGAATGTGCGATGGCAGTAAAAAAAAATTCAAGTTTGAGAAATTGGAAGGAAGAGGTATTGGTGGACAATTCACACACAACACCATCGGACCCCAAACTAAACAAAGCTTGTATGATGGCGGCCAGATAGCTGATATAATACTTAATATAGTTTTAAATAGGTACATACTTGTTATACATAGAAACATCCAGACACAGTGCAAACATTTGAATTCATCACACAAATATTTGCACTGGGTAGGAATCGAACCCACGACCCTCAGGTTCGCAGGCAGAGCTACTACCCACTAAGCCACGAGGCCAGTCAAGGTGTCTGCGGAGGACTGGGAAACATGTTTTGAAAATTGGTTCAGACGCTTGAAACTTTGTATAGAAGCTGGCGGAGAGTTCTTTGAAAAGATTTAGTAAAAATATTTGTTTCATAGAAGTTAGTTTTTTAGTTTCTCAAAACTTTCTGAGTGTCCCACGTAATAACCTAAAGTACAATAGACCCTAGTAACTACCTCTAATGTCAAACATTCCGTTTGAAAATATTTTTGGATGAAAACAAAGTTTCATCCAGAGGAATACAAATATATCATTATATTTATTATGAACACGTAATCTATTTCAGCTTAGATCTAGAGTTGAAAGATATCCAAATGGACGGCCTCGGTGGTTTTGTGGACCACACTGCTAACTTAAACCTTCGGGACATGACCTTCGATTTGGACATTTCGGTCCCTGTCATCGACATCAGAGCAGGTAAGAAAAAGTCAAGTCAAAAGTCTTTAACTTCTTTGGTACGATAATCTTGGAGTTTGCAGATGGAATAAGTCAATTCATGGTAGGTTAGCGCACACAATTGTAGACTCCATGACGGTTTTACACCGGGGGGTCTACCGCCTAGCTAAAACTGTCATAGCTTTGAGTGTCATAGCTATGCTTTCTTTTCCCTTGAAATGATAGAGACAGCAATAGCAAAGCCATAGCAGATTTCGTTAGGCGGTACAGGGGCGGGCGAGACGACAGTCAACCACAAGACTCCGTTAATAGGAATACGTCGAGAATCCCCACCATCGTAACATTTCGAAACCACTTCACACATCATTCTAATGTTTAGCCTCCCTGTTAAAATAATGTGTCTAAGTACGTTTGACGTGTCTGTAGGTATGTGTATATGTTTGTGGCACCCACAGAAATCTACATAATAAGGTACAGTCCGCGAGGTATAAGCTGAGCTTTGCATTAGTGTGAGTGATCACCAAAAGTACAGTCGGACAACAAAATAACTACACATCTTCTACACCAGACATTGCACCATAGTCACTTTCTTTATCACTCTCGTTATCATTTTCACTCTCGTCTGATGTGTCGTTTGTTTTAATAATGAATCTTTCCGTTATATTGTCAATAACGGCGTCGTATCCATGAAACTTTTTTTCTTCTTTTATTGCATGGTCACAAACATTTTTCCATTCCTGTACAGTGATACTTTCAATTTTTTCATTTGCTAACCTCATTATTGTATCCATATTCATTGACACGTTTTTTTTCGCGACGTATCCTTTTATCATTGCCCATATATTTTCAATCGGATTGAAATCTGGGTGATAGACGCTGAAGGACGCTGTGACCATGTTCTCTTAATAAGGTGTCAATTTTATATTCAATAAATCGTTGTTTATTATGCAGTATCAATTGATAAAGTTGTGGTTTAAGCATGGATATTGAGTGATCGATATTGCGTAACTTGAGCCAGTCAATCATATCTTGTTTGCGACTATTTGAGTTGGGAGCGGGATTTTTTAACGAATTGTGGTAAGATGCGTTGTCAACTACAATAACGCTATTGGGCTTCAAATTGGGAATTAATTGCGTTTGTAACCATTTTGTATAGTTTTCTGTATTCATATTGTTATGATAATCACCACTTTTTTGATTAGCTTTAAACATCAGCAGCGCATTTGGTATGAAACCGTCCTCGCCGCCGCATGAACGATTATCAATCGATTTCCTTTAGAAATAGGTTTCTTCAAACCAGAAGTGCTGCCATCTAAATATGATTTTGATGAAGTGTGAGTGGTGTCAATATATTTTTATCGGTATAAACGATAGGCCTGCCCTGAATACGGTATTCGGAAATTTTAAGTAAATAAGTTATACGTAGGTGACGGATCTCATGCTTTTCCATTAAAAAATTTCTGTTATTCTCTGTCCTTGACCATTTGAATCCTAAAAGAAATACTTCTTTTCGCAATGACCATATTGATCCTGGATAGTTAATGTCAGCCTTTAATTTTTCATGAATTCTTTTCATTGTTGGCACCTCATTGTCAGTAATGTGAAAATTATGAATTATTGATGATTACTGCTTTATCAAAATCATCAATGATTATTATATTTTTCCTGCATCTGGTCTTTTTCGGAGATTTGAATTTGGTTCCATCTTTCAAAACACGTTTACCTTCCAATAAGACTCTTTTAACAGTTGACAGTGGAATTCCTGTCGATGTCGATACCAATTGGGCTGATGTAGTCACACTTGACATGTCTTTATCGTTCATGTCTTTAAAATAGCTATTTAAATTACACAAAATTTCTTTTACTTGGCTATTTAATGGTTTCCGTATTTTGCGCTTATTTGTGTTGGCATCCATTTTACTAACACTTATATCAAACAAAAACAAAATAATATTAAACACGTCACGCTGCAGTCTGTACAAGAGGTGAAGTGCGTGTACGTGAATGTACACTCACACAAATGCAAAGCTCAGCTTATACCTCGCGGACTGTACATAATTTAGATTTCTGTGGTGACACCCCAGCTCGTAAACGAATGTTTTGATACATTTTAATAGTTAACTTATTTAGAGTTTGATTCAATATGGCGATATCGTTAAATGTACTTTTAAAACTTTTTTCTTTCGCTGCCTCTGTTGGGGATACATAGTTCATCTCAATCAATATTTTGTTTCATTCCTTTTTTATAGTTTGTGCTTTGTTTTCTATTTCAGGCAGTTACGACATGGTCGGTGATCTCTTTACTGCTGTGCCTCTGTACGGAAAAGGTGTAGCCAGGTAACTATTTAGATACAAATTCACAGAACTACGCAAGACATTAATATTGAACCGAATACGATAATTTACTATTTTCAAAAAAAATAATCGTACCTATAAGTATTTAGTACCTGGGTGACCGAGCTTTGCTCGGTTTAAATACTAAACATACTTAGATACCTACAGATAAAAGACTCCAAGAAATAGATTTTCTTAAAAAAACTAATTGAAAAAAAAAAGAAAACCCGTCTGGATTCGAACCCGGAGCTACTAATTCGTGACCGCTATGAGCGCCCGACTTCCCGTCTGAGCTAATTATGCTGTCGCGTCACGCGGCGAAATTTACCTTCGCATTCTAACGTCTCATGTGACAGTTTTTCATTGTCTAAAAACGCGCATAATATGCGTTTTTTTTTAAATAAAACCTAGTTAGATCGATTTATCGTCCCCGAAATCCCCTGCATACATGATTTCATGAAAATCCATCGAGCCGTTTCCGAGATTCAGATTCTATATATATATACAATATACATATTTATATAGGTACAAGAATCGCTCGTTTAAAGGTACAGTCCGCGAGGTATAAGCTGAGCTTTGCATTAGTGTGAGTGATCACATGCATACGCATCTATTACCAAAAGTACAGTCAGACAACAAACTCTTAAACAACAAGCTGACATTAACTATCCAGGATCAATATGGTCATTGCGAAAAGAAGTATCTCTTTTAGGATTCAAATGGTCAAGGACAGAGAATAACAGAAAATTTTTAATGGAAAAGCATGAAATCCGTCACCTACGTATAACTTATTTACTTAAAATTTCCGAATACCGTATTCAGGGCAGGCCTATCGTTTATACCGATGAAACATATATTGACACCACTCACACTTCTTCAAAATCATATTCAGATGGCAGCACTTCTGGTTTGAAGAAACACCTTATTAAGAGAACATGGTCACAGCGTCCTGCGTCTGACTGTACTTTTGGTGATCACTCACACTAATGCAAAGCTCAGCTTATACCTCGCGGACTGTATAAGATTTACTTTCATGTATAAACAAATATAAGACCAATTCTGAAAAAAAATCACGAGTATAAGTACCTACTTTTTTTTTTAAATAAAGATTGACGAGGCGAACATGACATGTGCCTGATGGTAAGCAACATGCCTGTCACATAACAGCACAGTGACACGCAGCTATTGGAACATGAAGAGTCCAAATAATTACCTAGCACTGCACTGCGCTCGTCACCCAGAGATGTTGTTACATCTTTAAGCCCTGTAATTTCTCTGGAAACTTTGCCCTTCAAACCGGAACACAGCAATGTTTCCACATTACTACTTGGCGGTAGAATAACTGGCGGTGTGGTACTTCCCCAGGCGGACTCTGCTAAGAGTCCTACCACAACAAAACCTACCTACCTCTATTGAAATTGAAACTTTAAAACTCAGCTATAACTTGTGCTACTTTCCTAGCACTTTTGTGTCCTTCATTCCTATATAGTTATAGAAAAAAAAACTCTTTTTTTCAGATTCTACGTAGAAGGATTCAGGTTCCGAGCCAAACTGTATTTGGCACAATCTCCAGATAAACAATCTGTTCTCATCGACCGAGTGGCAAATCCATCGTTTACTATTCCCGTCTTAAAGGTACACGAAAGCTTCTATAAACATTGTATGACTAACGCTTGACCATTATGCCATGTTACTTTAAGAAACAATGCGATTTACGATTGTAGGTACTCGTTAACCTAAACGACATCAAATACAATAATATAATCAATTATATGGACATTTTTTATAGAGCGATGAGACGTGCAGCGCATGTGGTTGATGGCTGATGGTAAGCTACATGCCTACCCATAATAGCAGTGACACGCAGCCATAGACGCAGCTATTGGAACATAAAGAGTCCAAAACATTACCTAGCACTGCACTGAGCTTGTCACCCAGATATACCTATATGATGTTGTTTTATGTCTATGCCACATAAATTCCAATGGCTTTAAAACCGGAATACAGCGCTGTTTTCACATTAGGTACTGCTTGGCGGTAGAATAACTGGTAGGTACATCCCCAGGCGGGCTCTACAAAGAGTCCTACACTACAGTATGTTTTACTTCTGTCATTACGTAATTTACATATAAGTACCATCTGCAGTAATTCGAAAGGGCCGTGCTGTTACTCATAAGCAGCATAAAAGCATGAGTAGCCCACTTCATATTCCCACTGCTGGGACTCCGGTCCATCTCTCAATTATAAACAAATCTATCCTGACCTACCAACCTATTATAGGTAATCTCACATGTTTTATTATATTTTATACGGTAACAAGGTAACATATACAGCGACGTCTATTCATTAAAAGGTTTAGTTTTTTAATTTTTCAGAAAAAAGAAGGACGAAATGAACAAGTCGGACGTCTGGTGGTAAGCAGCACACCTTTCCCGTAACAGCACAATGACGCACAGTATTTTGAGCATGTGAAGTCTAGCTAGCACTGTATTACGCACATCACCCGCTTTTAGATAGGCTTTATTCTATATTTTTACTGGAGTCATTGCTCGCTGAACTAATGCACAGTAATGTTTGACATCACTGCTGTCACTGCTTACATAACGGTAGAATACCTGCAATAAGAAACTACGATTGGTACATATACGATCGGAAGGGTGGTTTAACGTAACTAAAATGTTTAACATAAGCAGCACACTAAATGTTCGCACTGCTGGGAATCGAGGCAAGAAAAGAGACAAGACCATAATCTACCCAGCGATGTTGAAACACCCCCTTAAGATTTCTCAAGCAAAAACCCGGACTACAAGTTTACTGAATCAGTCGAAATTAGATTTTTTTCCCGAAGTGTATGTTGTGGAGGCCCCGGGGCGTATGCCCCGTTTGCCCTCCTCTAAATCCGGCCCTGAATCTACCACGCTGGGTCAGTGCGGGTTCGCGGATGATACATCATGCCCTTGAAAGATTCTTTGAACATGCCGATTTTCTCAGGATTTTCCTTAGCCGTTTTTAAGTTAGCGGGACATAGCTTCGAAAAAACAGCAGTGCATAAGGGATTCTAACCAAGGGCTACGGATCAACAGTTGCCGTTCTCCCGACCGTAACTAAAATAAAATAACAAAGGCTTTACTATGGCTATATCTTTAATTTAGAGCATAAAACAAAGACTGAACAATGGCGAGAGGATGACTATTTTAGTTGGACGGTAGAAGCATCGATTTCTGACGAGATGTACACCATTATACTGCGACTTCAAAAAGAATTCCTACCACTACAATGTTAGCAATAATCTTGCATTCAATTCCAGTCGGAGTTGACAGGCGCCATCGGCGGTGGTGATATTGACGGGATTGTCAACGCCATGATTGAGGAAGTGATCCTGGACTACATCAACAGGTAATTTATAATTAGGTACTTACCGTGTAACTTGAATCTGAGCTTTTTAAATTCCACTTTAAAGAAGGCTGTCCAAAATGGATCGAAACTAAACTAAGTTAAATCTCTTTGGTATATTTTGGATAGTTTGTTAATATATTAATCCCACCAAAAACATTCTGTAAAAAACTAGCCAAGTCTCGATGAAGCTGCATATTTATCTCTAAAAAGTAATGAAAGCTGTGCCAAGTCTAAGGTACCTTACTGCGATTTCTTTATTATAATAGTTAATGTTGTATGAATTGGCCGTTGAAGAGTACACAAGGGTACAAAACCAGGTGCTTCATGAAACCATTGCACCAATCTGTCGCCAGAATCACAACAGCCTAATATGAGACACTAGCGTCCAATTACCAATACCAGTATAGGGCATTATCTCGCTTAACAAGTACAAACATAAGTAGTTACAACAGACACAACATAACGTGTAAACAAAATTTACTTGTATCCACTAACGGACTAACGTATAAGAATGTTCAACGGCCAAGTCACAAAACATTAACTATATTAACAAAGAAATCGCAGTAAGGTACCTTAGACTTGGCACAGCTTTCATTACTTTTTAGAGATAAATATGCAGCTTCATCGAGACTTGGCTAGTTTTTTACAGAATGTTTTTGGTGGGATTTCACTTCTTTTTGTAGAAACGTGGACTTATCGATTTATTATATTAGATGTATTATTTGACACATATTCTTTTTTTCCGGTTCTGATTCTTGTATGTATATTAGCAACATTCGCCCAGTAGTGGGAAGCAATAGGCTAGTTAAATTAGAAGATGTGTCCCACTATGCTTGATTTTTGCAATGACAGTCGATTTTTTTGTGTACAAATAGTAGAAAGGGGCATTACTATATCTCTTATACAGCTGGGACAAGCTGAGGGTTCTTCATCAGATACTTCAGACCTTCGATTTTTGACATCAAATGAAGAGGCAAACAAAGTTGAATTTTTTTTGTAAAGGCGTGTTTTAAAATAACCAGGTATACCGCAAGGTACCCCAGATTTTCGATATTCCTAGTTTTTATAGTTTTCCCTTTATGTGGCCATTAAACCCTAAGTCTGTACCAAATTTCAGCTCTCTGAGTTTATGGGAAGTACGAGTTCTATTTTGATGTTCATGAGTGAGTGAATGAGTGTCGTAAATGCGAAACTTTGCTTTGGCTTAACTTCGGAACTTAATGACGTACAGACTTGAAATTTTGGGTTTTAAGTACGCGATTATAGCTTACTAGATGACGAAAATTTCAGCGTTCTGGTCTTATCTAGAGGTTCTCAAATAAGGGCCTGAAAATGCGGCGAAATGGTTCCAGTAAAGGATGGTACGGCAGTGTTTGCTTCGCGCTCGACTTGGCGGGGGCACTACCGTGCCCCCAGATTTTAGATTATTTTAGCGGTTTTTTAGATATCCTTCGACTTATAACTTAAATTGGAATAGGTATTTTGAAATACATGGCACACTCAAAGTTTCGCACTTCTAGCTAATCGGAACTATTTGAATTTCGAATTTTATATTTTTTGAAACGTTACAACCTTCTTAGTAATAAAAAAACAATTGGCGGGAAATGAAACATTACGTATTTTAAGATTTTAATTTTTATTTTTTTTAAAGCCTGCAATAAAAATTATTCTCTTCTACCTGTTTAGATTCCAAGGCGCTATCTCCCTTCTATCAGCTACCGTGGTAAAAACGGTCCTGAACCCGGTCCTGGACCAGCTTGACACCTGGAAGTACATCGCTCCACTCATCCCCAGGAACTAAGTTAATTATGTTAAATTCAAATCGACTGATGTTTTCATTAAAATTGTATATGCATAAATAAAAATGTGGTTTTACTCTTTGAACTGTCATAAATCGTCCTCAACTTACGCCAGAGAATATGATCAAACCTACTTAACCCAATAAAATAATACCCGGTTTACATTATTCCAGTCCAGCGACCGTTGCGAAAAGCAATCCAGCGTTGGATTCGATCGCTGGACTGGAATATAACGTAGTGATTACTTACTAGCCGATCCATTGTAAATTGGACTCTCACACCGACAATCGCGTAGGTACAAGCACTGTTATTGATAGAATTTTGATTTCCTTGAGTTCGAAATTCAAACCATGTGTGCCCCTGAATCGCTTATGATCAGTTTTTCGTGATCTAAAATACTAAATTACAACGAGAAAGCAAAAATGAAACATTGTAAGTTACTACCTATATAATAACAATAACTACTAAGTACCTACTTATATAATAACAAAAATTACACTACTTAAAACTACTTTAAGACATACTTTTAAAAGTAGCTACTAATAATACTTTTAGAGGTTCACTGGGGTCAAAGTGACCGGACAAAGACTCTACATGGAGTTATCGTGCAGTCATCAAGGCACGTTACTAAAACCATATCATTGTTCGGTGTTGATATAATGAATGGATATAAATATACCTACATAAAATATTTGGTGACACATTTTACAACACAATGGAAGACAGATAGCTGAAATAACAGTAATACTATAATATAATATTAAATACATGCTTATGTGCTATCCCAGACCCTAATCTAACAAAAAAGGTATTTATTTCAGCACGATCCATTCAGACGTTCTGACGTGATTGAGCAGCAAACATCCGAATATCCAAACATTGATATTTATAATATTTGTAGGAAGTAGCATAATGCCACTCCATACCATAAAATACTGTGAGACTGTGAGCGAACCCACAAGCTGGTAAGTATCGTGTTTATGACCAATTTAATTTGTAGGTACCTATATCGGGATCAGCAGAATGTTTGTTCCTTTTTTTCCATTACAAAATTGGATCTGGATGCAATTTGGTACAGAAATACGGGTTATAGTCTGTAGTAGACGGTAGAATTACCAAATACAGGGTTTTTATCGCCTGAATTAATAAATAAAATTAAGTAGGATATATTTTATTATTAATTCCTCGTCGATCTTTACCATAAATAACTTGAATTAAAATAACCCGACTGCAAAAAATCAACAGATAAATAACATTACGTAATACGTTACTATCTAAGGGCACTTAGATGATTAAGACGAAGCTAACGATATCTTAATTGTCAAAATCCATCCAGCCGTTTGGAAAATACGTGGGAATTAAGAAATTTACAAACAGGCAAGATACGAGGGTCAAACTGAAAGTTCTTAGAAAATCAAAAACTGGTTACATAAGCCAGTTATTAGTTTTATTATATCTTTTCAAAATATTGTCCATTCACGTCAATACACCGCTGCATGCGATGGAACCACTGGGAAAAGCACTTTGCCCACTCGTCCTTAGGGGTCTCTTCAATGGCATCGCGATACGCAGCCACCGCTTCTTCAGCATTCATAAACCGCTTTCCTTTAAGTTTTTCTTTAATTTTTGAAAATAAATAAAAATCACAAGGCGCGAGGTCGGGGCTATACGGCGGGTGACCCAGTAATTCAACGTTTGATGTCGCCAAATAGTCGATCGTTCGCTTGGCGGTGTGCGATGAGGCGTTGTCGTGGTGAAGGAGAATCCTACTGCGAGGTCGTTTCTCTCGAACTTTTTCCAAGACAAGTGGCAAACAATTGGTAGTGTACCATTCTGCAGAAACTGTTTTTTGATCCTCTAACACAATTGTTGCGAAATGACCTATCCTTCCAAAGCACGAGGCCACCATTTTTTTCCCCGCACTTCGATCTCTCTTCACTTTAGTTGGCAACTCCTCGAAAGGAAACACCCACTGAGCAGATTGTCTTTTGGTTTCAGGATCATAACAGTACATCCAGCTTTCGTCACCTGTTAGTATGTCGAACACAGCATTTGAGTCACCTCCGTTAAATCTTTCAATCATTTTACGGCACCAATCCACACGATGGAGTTTTTGAGCCTCAGTCAAATTATGAGGTATCCACTGGGCGCAAAGCTTCCTGACCGCTAAATGTTCGTGTAGGATTTTGTGCACTTGACTCATACCGATGCCTAAGCTTGTCCGAATCTACTGATAGGTCACTCTTTTGTCAGTCTCTATCATACGCCGCACAACAAAGATGTTATCTTCAGTCGTCGCCGTAGAAGGCCGTCCCTCACGTAAATCATCAGTGAGATTAGTGCGACCACGTTTAAACTCATTAAACCAGTTGTAAACAGTCGCACGAGATGGGGCTTCATCGTGAAAGGCCAATCGTAATCTATCATAACTTTCTTGTTGACTTAAATGACATCGAAAGTCATAAAAAATCTCTCTTCTCTCTCTCTCTCTTTTCTCGTGTTAAATTCATGTTGACGTGACACAGACAATTTTCAATTTGCCGCCAAATCGTAAAACAAATGACAAATGAATGAAGTATATACTCAGTAATATTGGCAAAGAGTTCTATTTTCAAATTATAGAATAATTTTTTTATTATATTGTTTATAAGTGGCCAGTTCTAAGAACTTTCAGTTTGACCCTCGTACGCGCGAAACACATAACCTTTCTTTCAGTGGGTAAAAATAAACGACGAAGATATGCGCCTGATAGTGAGCAACACGGTTGCTCATAACAGTACCTTTTGAAGTGAAAACTTCTTTTGGCGCGCCTAAACAGATTTTTCGTGGGCTGTGAAATGAATTCTAGCGTCACGCTCGAATATGATAAGAAATCTTCGGGTAAACTCGGGACCATAGCCATTGGCTATCTAGAAATGCCTCATCCAATGGAAAATGCTAAAAGGGCGTGACCTGCCCATCATGGCATGGCCATCTAGAAATTCGACAGCCAATGGGAAATGCTGGTGCATTTCTAGATGGTCATGCCATGATGACCAGGTCACGCCCTTTTAGCATTTTCCATTGGATGACGCATTTCTAGATAGCCAATGGCTATGGTCCCGAGTTTACCCGAAGATGAACTCTCGCTCCTTTGACCTCTCCCTGTCAAACGACATCTCACTGTCGAGAGACTTTCATCTCACCTCTCACGGCGAATATAATTGGCAGCGAGAGGTCCACCCTCACCACCGCGGCTCGGGATAGCCGCGGTTCCGCCTCTATGGCTGCATCGCGGCCCTTGTCCTTCCACTGAGCACTCTGCTAATCAGAGCGCTCGTGGAGGACCCTCATCTGGAACACTTATAGGAATTTTAATTCGTCAATATATCAGCCGAGTAACCTTTCCAAGTCTTCCAGTCCCCCTCCCCAACCTCTACACGCACTGCTCCAGGGGGTGAGGAGCGCGTGTAGAAGTTCCCAGCCCCGGCCGAGATTCGCCATCACACGATGCCACCGATAAAGTTATTGTGTGATGCCCACGGTGCACCACGTGGAGGTTTCTGAGCCACGCAACCCTGCCCCTGCCCCTACAAAAAAATACCTGGACATTTTTCACTATCTCATGACACTATCTGTGTCATGTGAAAAACACCCTATAGCCTGAGGCTAGTCTCAGGCTAAGCGAAGCTTGTATCTACTATAGGAGCTAGATATTAGCTGACATAATACTTATATTGTTTTGTACACATAAATAATATACCTATGTAGAAACACCCCGACAAAGAACAAATATTTGTACTGGGTGGGAATCGAACCCACGCAGGCAGAGAGGCAGACTTACTACTAAGTCTGTCAAAGTACCACAAATAAAGTTTTTACTAAAATGCTCTTCCTGTTAAAAATAATAATGTAGGGATACCATAGATTAGAATAAAATATAGGCATCTGAGCGAAATCGTCCTTCAGCCATCTGCGTAGGTACCGGACACAAATGATTGTTTATCCTATAAAATACGATTAAAATATATTCGGAAAATGGGTTGCCTGATAAAATATGGTCATGGTCATGTTCATCATTTTGTGCTGTGAATAGTTTACTAAATACAACGGTCAAGCACGAATCGGTCACATTGAGGATTAATTTTCACCAGAATTGGTTTTGATAGAATTTTGAATTTCAATTCAATTAATTTATTCCAACCATAAATTCATAAGAACACTTAACGTCATTCACAAAAAGGCAAAGAATCTATGTACCTACATAATAAGATAAAATAACAATGTCAAAACGAATAAAGCAGCTCTGCTGTAAAGGGGTGTCGTCAATTAAATGCAGCTGTAAAAAGGCTTTGTCAAAGACAAAATAACAAATAATTAAAACACACATATACTACATGAAGACAAACAATGTTACCTACCTACATCAAAAGTTTAAAATAACTATTATTTTACCTTATTACAAGATTCTAATTTCGACCCATTTCTCTTCCATGCATTACTATCTTTAACAAAGTCTGTATCTATATTATGATATGCCTTGCTCAACTCAATAGGTAGCTTTTTTTTCATCTTTAGGGTTTTATACCGTAAAACGTAAAAACGGAATCCTTATAGATAGGTCATGTCTGTCTGTCCGTCCGGATGTCACAGCCACTTTTTTCCGAAACTATAAGAGCTATACCTACTGTTGTAACTTGGTAAGTAGATCTTCTCTTAGCCAGTCGCTCTATGTGAGGGCCCCATTGAAGCTTTGGATCTACTGAAATACCCAGAAAAGTAGTAGATTGTACGGGTTCGATAAGTTCATATTTCAGTCTTATATATCAAGTTTACCGCACATTACATTGCAAAGTGTGAAATTTTTACATTTCGCTTTAGTTGGATTAAGTACTAGATTATTTGCATCAAACCTTTTGTACGCAATGTCTAAAAATTCGTTTTCATCCCAGCAGCTCGGAAAGAGTTCTTTTGCTCCTCGATATCAGGGCACAAAAGTAGTTTTTACCCTCTAGCTCTAGACTCTAGAGGGTAAAGTAAATTTGAATTTAGAACATCGTGTGTACTGAGGTTTTGAATTCAAAACATAATTTAACCTATTTATTTTTACCTCCTTGGTGCCGAATTTATTTTTAATTTGTTAAAAACTCAGACTCGGATCCTCCTTGGTGTACTTTTTTTTTATTGTTTGCGCGCAATTCTGAATAGTACCTACGTTTATTTATTTCCTTTAAAAAATGTACCCTGATGCGATGCAAATTTAGCGCTACTATAATTTAATGCCTTTGGGCGGACACTTTTTCATGTAGGTAGGTAGGACAAATGAAACTCCTTACCTCAATTGGTCAACTCTCCATATTTTCACGTCGTATTGTTATTGTTTAAACCATTGCTAAATAAAGTTAAAGTTTAAAACTTAGGTTAAAAACAGTAAAATTGAATACAAGTGAAAAACCGAAATACCATAATAATAAGTGATTCTAGCGACCAAGAAGTTTATTGGACGCCAACAGAATTCACTGAAACTGAAAATGCGCAAAGCGTTTAGTAATTTCCTCGCTAAGGTGGGATGAAAAATTACGTGTTGCACTCGAGTGTAAAGATTTTTCACCTTGTGCCCTTTTGATTCCCTTGCTACGCTCAAGATTCTAATTTTTGTATCCCTCGCTACGCTCGTGATTCAACTTTGAATCCTTCGCTTGCTCGGTCATGAAAATTGAGCACGCGGTTAAAAAGCCACTTTGCACTCTTGTACAACAAATAACTATTATTTCTGTGAATGTGAAATCGTTTATTGAAGTGAAAACTTCTTTAGGCGCGCTCAGACAAATTTTTCGTGGGGTGTAAATTGAATTCTTCCATCACGCTCTGGTATGATAAGAAATCTTCGGGTAAACTCGGGACCTTGGCGATTGGGCATCTAGAAACGCGTCAGCCAATGGGAAATGCTGAAAGGGCGTGGTCTCGCCATCTGTGTAGTTTCCAAGGTAAGCTATCAAATTCTGAGTTATAAGATTTCACTTCTATCGGCAGTTCCTATGACTGCCAATTTTTCCTATCTTAACTTTGATCAGAAGTGATGTATCATCGGCGAACATGACTATTTCTATATTTTTATGCATATTTATCATAAAAGGTAGATCATTAAGACCGTAGTCGGTGAGCGTGGGAAAATAAAATTGCATAACTACATTGACAACATTACTCACACAGATATAGCACTATTCGTATTCTGATAGGCGCCCACAGACAGAGCCATAGTTTCTACGAAACGGAGATTCCGGAGCAGGTGTGAACTGCTACATATTCCATGTTATGTTACTGTTACGTATTCAATATCATACACCATCTAGGAATATTAGACTTTAGTATGCTCTGTTGTAAGTTGCAATTCGATTTGGAATGTGACAATAACAAACGGCTATAATCTCAATGTGTTCCAAACTGTCATTCAGCAAAACACATCCACATAATATCCAAACATTGACTTTCATAATAGGTACTAATAGGACATTTATCTCTACAGGGTTACTGTAACGAACATGCAGGAAGGACAAAGTGCAGGGTTAGATAGAAAAAGTGTTTTACATAAGTGTTTTTTTTTAGATTAAGCCATTAATTTCATATGAAGTAAAAAAAATCGCCGAAAAATTACTAGCCTACCGGTTTTTTATCGGATACACTTCGGAGAGCCGAGGGTCGTGGGTTCGATTCCCACCCAGTGCAAATATTTGTACTGTATCTAGGTGTTCATATCTATAATGAGTTAATGAGTATGTATTTCCTACTATATAAGTATTATATCAGCTATCTGGTCGCCATATTACAAGGTTGCTTAATTTTGGATCAGATGGTGGTGAGTGCGAGTGTCCACCAATATATAAGTATTATTTATAATATTACCGTGAAATGGTTTTACAAGCTTTGAGCAACAAATTTGCTAACATTCAAACATTTACATACATTTGTAGAAGACTAGCAGCTCCTCTCGGTTTTACGGTTTTACCTGCGTAATTCCCGTTCCAATTGTTTTCTGGGATAACTATATTCTATGAGTTCTTCCAGGCTATAATCTAACTGTGTTCTAAATTTCAGCCCGATCCGTTCTCACTTTACCATGTAATTGACCAACAGATATCCAAACATTGACATTAGGAAATTTACCTCTACAGGGTTACTGTGACAAACGTACAGGAAAGACAAAGTGCAGTGTTAGAAAAATGTTTTACACAAGTATTAGTTAATTCATTTCATATGAAGTAAACCTGTTTTTATTCATTTCTTGGCTAGATATTTTCAAATTCGCCTGAGTAGGTACCTAAAATAAATATTCACAAAAATCTATCAATTGTTATTGGTTTAAAAAAATTAATCTGATGTTGTAAGATTATAACCCTATCATTGCTTTACGATTGCGAGTCATCTTCTTCTTTAAACTTTTTTAAAAATCATCAATCTGGTCATCTTATTTAAAATCATACATTGTCACTACATAGTATAAAACAAAGTTACTTCCCACTGTCTGTCTGTCCCTATGCTTGCTTAGATCTTTAAAAGTACCAAACAGATTTTGATGGGAATTTTTAATTTATAGAGTTATTTAAGAGGATAATAAAAAACTCTTTATTAAAAGACCACACAAGGAAAAAAACTATAAATAACTTATAAAATAACGGATGGCACTATTAATGACCTAAATAAAAATAATTAAGCTTAGGAACCCGCTCCAAAGAGAAACCAGTAAAGCCGCAGCTGCTTTTTGGCTTCCTCTGATGATGATGAAGCCAACATACCATTAAACTCTCCAACATTGGTGTTTGGTACAAAAATACTCTGACGGAGCACTTCGTTTCGGACGTACTCCGTCAAAATATGTTAGACATCCTCTATCACATTTCACATCACATTCTGAACACTCCTTGAGCTAAACCAACAAGACTCTTTCATGAAGAAATTGCCATAGATATTTACAGAAATCTGATCCCACTTCCAAAAACCATCCAATACTTGCAAGAGACTTGTTATATTGACGTTGATGTAGGCGCTTTCTATGTCTACAAAACAACCTGTAGTTGGATAACTTTCTGTGTGACCAATCTGAATATGACCTAGCTAAATTATCAAGGCATGATTTAGACCGCCTAAAACCGACAGATTCTTCTGAAAATCAGGTATTTTTCTCAAGAAACCAATCAAGTATACGAGTAAGTATAGCTTGTAAAATTTTACAAAAATACTATATCAGGGCAATAGTATGGACAGCTGACGTTGGCCGGATTTCATTTCATGTTTTTGGTATAGGAACTACCTTAACTTTCTGCCATTGTTTGGAAACAAAATTAGTACTCCAAAATAGATTGTATAAAGAAACTAGATTACCTATATCTGGAAGGTTTTTAACCATAAAGTACGAAATATTATCCATGCCGAGAGCTATATCTGATCGTTTAATGCAGTTTGATAGTTCCTCTATCGAAATTTGAGTGGATAAATTCTGATTACATTACATAAATTGGGCCATTTCTGGGGATGCAAAATCTGGTGTCAAACTATTTAGGGGCTGTTAATTAATCACGTGTTGTTTTTTTTTACATTTTTAACCCCTCCCTCCCCCTTGGTGATACTTGGTGAGGTTTACAACTAAAACCAAAATCACGTGTATATTTAATTTCTACAAAGAATCTTATTTTTTAATAATTTTTTTTAAATGCCGGTATAAAGTAGAATCTAATCCTATTCTAGGCGCGCGAGGTCTTCGTTCGTTACGTTAACGGGGAGTCAAGGTTTACACTACACGTCGATTTTCGATTTAAAATCACGCGTTTGACGAAAAATAAATACACGTGATATCTTACTATTACGGAAATGTCTATTTTGTATATATTTAACTCTTGCTGAATTACCGTCTTGTTAAATTGTGTTGTATTCAAAGTTTCGGAAATAAATTATTAATTTATTATTTATTTTAAGAATACACCACAGCCCTCGTATCCAAGTGACTTTGAAGCCATCTGTGCATCCTTACTTTTCTGCTGCCACAGCTATCTTTTGATTTTGCATTAATTTGGATATTGTATATAAACATATTGTTATGTTTATGGGTGCCTCAAGAAGTGCTATTTCTTTCAGAATCCGTTGCAGATTTTTTTAGTGTCGTGTTTCTATGTTTGTTCTTAGTTATAGGGTTTATGCCTTTATGATTAAACTAGCTGTTGCCCGCGGCTTAGTCCGCGAGAAATACAAATTAAATATTAAGGCAACTCGAACAGAATTTTCTCAATATTCCCAAAATCCGTACTAAACGGTTTGAGTCCACTTTTCTCGTACGTACAGATTTAGAGTAGAATGAGTTGTCGGCCTCCTTGTTCCCTGAAAGATACAATTTAGAACTTTTCAAGGTCAGAGTGAATAGGTGCTTACTATGTCAACGTGCGTCATCTTCGACCACACCGTCGCTTACCATCAGGTGAGTTGGTAATCAAAAGAGGACATATACGCGATAAAAAAAAACTCACTGTCTTTATAGTAACCCTGTATACGTGTTTAAGAACAGTACCCACCTTTTGAAGAAGTCTAACCACCGATAGATGCAGCCGAACAACACAACGTATAATTTTTATAACAAACGCGAAGCTTATGATGAAAAAAAAACATTATGAACGTTTGTTCATAACCACTCACTGTGCCCGCCCGTTTTGAGGGTTTTCTTTTTCTAATTATTTTCCTCAAGTAAGAGTAACCTATCATGCCTTAGGAAATCTTTAGTATTGGTAGGACTCTTGGCAGAGTCCGCCTGGGGAAGTACCACACCTTTGCCAGTAATTCTACCGCCAATCAGTAAGATGCTAACATTACCGTGTTCCGCTTTGAAGGGCAATGTTTTCAGAGGAATTACAGGGCCGAGAGATATAATATCTTAGATCTCTGGGTGACAAGCGCAGTGCTAAGTGAGGATTTGGACTCTTTATGTTCCAATAGTTGCGTGTCACTGTGCTGTTATGTGACAGGCATGTTGCTTACCATCAGGCATATGTCCTGCTCGTTTCGTCGCTCAATACTGTAATAAAAAGAGATCAGCTACCTATGTGATAGTGCAAGTCATGCCATAATCGGTCCAACCTTTTCGGAGATTAGCCGGCACAAACAAAGAGATAGACAAAAAATAGTTTTTAGGTATAAGTACCGTAGGTATTTAGTTTCATTGGAGCTAAGTGAAATGCTGTTAATTTGATATTACATACAGACGACCCAATTTTATTTATTTGTATAGGTAGGTATAGATAATATTTTTATAATTTTATTACATTGCTTGTTACAACAACTTAACATATTATAGCAATCAATCAATACCTAGTATGTGAGAATTCTATAACGCACATCGAAAATCAGTTTCTACCTAGGTATACGGGAAAATAATATTGAAATGCATCTATACATGTAGGTATAAATACATATATCAACTCTTTCGAAACAAAACAAACGTAAGTACAAAACGAGCGAGCAACCAAACAGTGGCTGTTATTATGTATTCTATGGCTGGCACAGATTATGGTAATAGTACAAAGCCAACGTAGGTACAAAGCGAGTGAGCAGCCGAACAGTGGCTGTTATTATGTATTCTATGGCTGGCACAGATTATGATAATAGTTACTACTGTGAATAACGTGGCCGAGCAACTACAAAAACGCCTGTTGTTTGAGTGATAGCAAATACACCTGTGCAACATGTATTTGCTGTCACTCAAACAACAGGCGTATTCAGTAGGCTTTTTTTAAAACCTTTCAAAAACTATCCCTGGCTATCTGCTGATTAATAAGTAGATTGGCATACAAGATCTAACCCATATATGTATCTACATAAAAGTTAGAATCTTTAAAAACACGGTTTTCAAATATTTTTTTCACATCAAAATAACGGGTGAAAACAAATTTGGCCAAACCAATTTCATAGTTTCAAGAGACAAGAAGCATATGCAACGATTTTTAAAAGTTCAGTTTGAAATTCAGGATATGTGTAATAGTATGTATTAATTTTACACTTCCACATAATGTATTATGGCCATGAATTGGCTACAAAAACACATCGATTTCGTTAAAATCGCAGACTCGCCCCTTAATGTATCCTATACCTACGCGCAATTCTTGTATAAGTAGATAAATATGTTACGGCTAAAGGTGGGTCTGAACATAAGAAGAGAAGCAGTTAAAGTTCGATATCATGTTAGTTTGCGTCGTGATATCCCATCTTTAGCCGGCTAATGTGCACATTAGCCGAAACGAAACGGCTAAAAATGTATTCGATGGACGCGCCGGGTCGGCGGAGGGCTTGAGGGGGCGGTGGGGAGACAATGCGCGCACGGGAGCCTATTAGAACGCATAATTTTTCGGTCCTAATTTACTTTGTCATAATGAATGTACTTAGCATAAAGTATAGTGTCATAATGCAACTTTCGCATAATCATTTTTGGCGTTATGTGTTTTAAGCATAACAATCTATTGTTCTACATTCGATTCGACTGTTGTTCAGACGCATTTAGGCATTTTTTAAGTACTTATTTGTCGTGCTACGTAATATATAACCAGGTACATGGGATCCAGATCCGACTCGGAGCACCCCGATTCCACCTAGTCTTGTCGCCACTACCCCTAGAGTGTATTTAAAAAATGCGGGAGCCAGAAGCTCAAGGGAGGTCCTGAGTGGAGCGATCCATGCGAGGCCAAGCGTAGCGAAGGGGGGAGGTGGCGAGCGAAGCGAGCCGGCGACCTCCGTAATGGAGCGCAGGCCGAGTATGGAGAAGCGACACTCAGGGCTGACCGCAGAGCTACTGGCGGGAGCCCACCCGGAGTCAAAAAGTGCACCATATTATGTCTTAGGTGTAATTAATATTTTGTAATTGTAATTTTAAATACCTACATAGGTACATAACAGTATGTGTAATGAGAGTGATTATATTTTATAAAAAAAATCGTGTCCAAATAGTAAACATTATTACATTGTTTCCTTTTTCATTTCTTTCTACATTTTTAGCCAAGGGCCTGCAGTTACACTTAAGTTTAGCCGGGTAAAGATAGAAGAAACTAACATTAACACCTCCTCGAAGATAAACCTTAAAGTTTAGCCGGCTAATCTTAAGTTTATGTTCACACCCACCTTTAGCCGTAACATAATATATAAATATATAGAATCTGAATCTCGGAAACGGCTCGAACGATTTTCATGAAATTATGTATGCAGGGTATTTCGGGGACGATAAATCGATCTAGCTAGATTGCATTATTAAAAATGTCATTTTATGTGCTTTTTCAGGCAATGAAAAACTCCTACAATATCATTAGAATACGATAGCAAATTTTCACCACTGTGTACAATGGCTAAACAGCTCAGGCGGTAGAAGAGCGCCTTCGGTGTCGGGAGATCCCGGTTCGAACCCTGATGATTACTTTCTCGTTTTTTTTTATGTGCTTACTGACATTTCGTCAGAACGTAATTTGTATCTGGGTAAATACAATTTTTAAAAAGCCGAGCAAAGCTCGGTCAACCAGGTAGGTACTGTATATTATAAGAAACAAGAATGGACCAAGTATGGAAGCTTGTGGTACACCCATTCTTATAGGCGCCTCTTTTGATTGCACACCGTCAACTTCGACAATCTGGACACGGTCTTCAAGATATGAAATTTCGAGCTGATTTCGATACCCCGTAGAATTGCAGTTTCTACAAAAGTGTCATGACACTTTTCATCATGATGAACACAGTCACAAAATACTCCCAGAACGACATGATGGTCTTCCCAGGCTTTTATTATATAATTATTACTTAGTTCAATACCTGCATCGGTAGTGGAACATCCTTTTGTCCTTTTGAATCCAAACTAAGTAGGTAGCTAGGTATTCCATAAGAATGAGTTACCTGTGTATTATCAGTGATGAATGCTTTTGCAGACAGATAAACAACACCTTATGGTTTATAATGAATACCACATAAATTAAAATGAAACGAATACAGACAGTCACTTTTACTACTTTTACCAATATCTGACACAAATTTAGTAATAATATATTAATAGTAATATATTAGTGCTAAAAATTTGCCACATTTTCGTAGGGAGATATTATGATTTATTGTCCAGTTTGGTTGATTTAGGTACATTTACTGTTTTCCCATTCAACTAAAAAAAAGCTGCATAAAATCCAAGCAATAGAGGTGATTTTATTATATTAAACTCGCCTCGACTGGCCTCGTGGCTTAGTTGGTAGTAGCTCTGCATGCGAAGCCGAGGGTCGTGGGTTCGATTCCCACCCAGTGCAAACATTTGTGTGATGAATTCAAATGTTTGCACTGTGTCTGGGTGTTTCTATGTATAATAAGTATGTATTTAAAACTATATAAGTACTAGCAGCCCGTTCCGGCTTCGCTCGGATTTCGTCTTATAAGGACTATTAACAAAAAAAAACTATCCTATCTCTCAAGTTGGACCAGACTGCTCACGGTGTGCCAATTTAATTTAAAATCGGTTAAGTAGTTTAGGAATCCATCGCGGACAAACATCGTGACAGGAGATTTGTATTTATAAGTACTAGCGGCCCGTTCCGGCTTCGCTCGGATTTCGTAATATAAGGACTATTAATCGAAAAAAAAACTATCCTATCTCTCAAGTTGGACCAAACTGCTCACGGTGTGCCAATTTAATTTAAAATCGGTTAAGTAGTTTAGGAATCCATCGCGGACAAACATCGTGACAGGAGATTTTTATATATTAAGAAGATAAGATTATATCAGCTATCTGGCCGCCATCACACAAGCTTTGCTTAGTTTGGGGTCAGATGGTATTGTGTGCGAATTGTCCACCAATATTTATTTATTTATATTAAAGCAACAAACAATAATTGCTCCGAAACAGCAGCTTCCTCTCACAGATCCAGAGGCTTATTATTTTACAGTGTGCTTAAAAAAAAAAATATATATACGGTCGAATTGAGAAACCTACTTTTTTTTTAAAGTCGGTTTAAAAGGGACTGGAACATTATACCTATTAAAAAATATTGAGTGAATAATATAATTTACTAAGTAAGAAAACATGAAGTGAAGTAAGTAATATTATATTCAGTGCTCCCTACAATCGATCAAATACAGCCCTAAATAAAGTACAGGTAGGTATAAACATTAAACAAAGAATATCGAATAAAAAAACGGAATCTATGGGTATAACAGCTACATCTTTTTCAATATGTTCGATATTTGCATATTTGTGACGTCAAACGAACTCAAAACCACAAAGTTGAGCCTAACTCAGATTTTGTTGTGCGATGGTTAGACGAAATAATTTTAAAATATGTACATTGCTGGAGGCATCAATGGAGGTACGCAGACTCACCAGTACCACTCAACTTTTGGCGAGAATTTGATCACCAAGGGATCACAAGATCACGACACTACCTTGTTTCAGGCGTTACTGAAACAAGGTAGTGTACCTAGTTAGGTACAGCAGTGAACGCAAGAACATTATCACATACCTACCTTGGATGCTTGAATTTTGAACCTTCAATTTCTCACAGACAAAATATATTGACAGTGATTGCACTTAGCTCAACCCATTCAGAACCTAAACGACATCCTGGACAATAAGCAAAAGTAATTGGTATCTTTCTTCAATAACATCCCTCTAGGCGAAGTAGTTATTTACATAAACTATCATCATTTAAATAATAGGTAGCAAATTAATGTAGGTAGATATTTAAAATTAAAATATCGCCTTGAGGACGTAACGGTTCCGAACGTACCCGGAACCATCATGGTCGCCGTCATTCGCAGCCTTCTTGATCCGACTGGGTATAGACTTCTCTATCGTGACGTTTTCCTTTGTCCTCTGACGCTCGGTTTATTGGAACCGCAACTTCAATAAAATTGCTATAATTAGAGTTTCGTACCTCAGCCACTGTAGAAGAGTGTGAGAAAATATAACGCCAAATAATCCAGAATGTTTATTCACTACAAATACCAACGGTGTATAATAATATAGTGGGCAGCTACAATTCACTGAGGATGTCTCAAAAGCTGCTCCGTTTAGAGATTCACATCAGTAGTCATCGAACCAGACTTCTCTGCAAATGCCAGTCATGGCGTCACGCGATAACCCCTCAGGACATTCACCGAACCCGTACATCACTGGAGAGTCTTCAGCAATCGCAGTTTTGATTACCAAGGTTTCCATTTCGACTGGAGCCTCTTCTCTTTTTATCAGCGATTGGTGAGATATTGCCAAAAAAAATAAAAAATAAACTGTGGTTTTATACATTTTGCGCGCCAATATCTTTGCTCTCTGATTGGATTATTTTTCACACCAGTATTTGATTGCAGAACGCCAATAATATTTTTGATACTTTTTTGTGATAGGTATTTGTGCCCGATTTGTTTGATTCAAAAGGCTTGTTTTTACCACAGTTGAGTTAGGACTAATTTACATAAAGATGTGAACGACGTTGATTAGGAACTTCCTTCGCCCACACATTGCCTGCGACAAAAATTGCGATGATAACGTAAGATAAACGACGATTTGGATCCTACGCTCTCGGTGATAAGGTTTATTATCCCAAAAGGGGATAACTGTGACCTCCACAGCTAGGTATATTGAAGTGAAAACTTCTTTAGCCACGTTGAACACTTTTTGGTAGGGGAAAATTTATAGATAGGTTCGCGTCACCGACATGTTAATGTACCGGCGTAGCGTTGGAGCGATGGCAGAGCAGCGGAGCGGGACATGCGCGTTTAGACGCTTATGTGTGAAATCGAATACTTTTTAAAATATGTTATACATAAATATAGCTATACCTATAGGTGATGCATTCTGCAACATTAGTACTGATTAAGGTTAGTAGGGCCCTATTTCTATGCTAGCTCAAAGTTCGATCGGCTGTGGAAGCTGTAATCCCCTCTACACAAAGGCATGTTTTACCGAGTGTTTTACCTTCCTCCTCCTCCGTCACACAAAGCGTACTGACTAGGGCCAGTGCACCATCACTCGCACAAGGTCGCGCGGTTTTAGCCTACAGCTAGACCATTCCTCCCAGGGAACAAGTGCCAGTCGGTTGTCGGATGCACGGCTGAGCGCTCGCGCAACACGTTTCCCGCGCATATTGTTATTAGATAATATATGTCGACAACCCTCCGCGCTAGACAGGGACAGAGTTACGCGTTAGAAAGAGCGCAAATGTTTATATGAAAATCGCGACAGGTATTGCGAGCTGAATTGAACTTTGTTGTGTCCCAGCAAGAGTCGCTATTAATATAATTGTTTTCGGTGAGGCTTCTATACTTGTACTAATATTTATTCTGTGCTACGGCTTGCAAATATTCGATAATTTCAGTATTGGAATATTTCATTTTAAATGCGCAAAATATTCTAATAGTATTCGAACAAAATGAAAAAAAAATATTTTAACTCTTCAGAGCGCAATGGTTTGTCACTCATGTTATAGTTACCATATTACTTTTTATTAGTAAGTCATCATCATATTATTTATGAGCCGAATGTCGTCTTCTGCTGGACTTCCCCAAATATATCTTTAAATATCGATCTTGCGCCGCCCGCATCCAACGATTTCCGGCGATCTGGTGATGGTTTGATGGATCCATTTTACCCCGCTACTCACCAGGCAAGTCGGCACTTCTGCGTAGGGATATAATAGGAGAACTACGACAAGTTTTCAGCTTGCCTCAAATAGCTAGGTACCCAAATTTTGCTACCAGCTCTCGGAATATTAGTTCTTAGCCCACCAACGGATGGGATGAGAAACTAAGTTTTATTAGCTATTCTACGATCTGGGGGAAATATTCATAAAGTTTAAGAGAAGTCTGGCTTTCTCAAGCTTTCAGAGATTTATTATTATCATCTCTATATTATTATAAAGTAAAGACAACGTACTTAGTATCAAAAAATATATTAATATCACATTTTATTTATACCTTTGGATATTTTCACTGAGTTAGATATCTACATAACACAACCATAACTAGCACTGCCTTTAATACGTGGGACGTAGGTATGTACGAAGCATAAGCTATAGGAAGATCCAACCCCAAGGACAAAACAACCAATGATCATTGGATCTTTTGATCGACATTTTATGAACAATAAAGTGAAACAGTTTTCTTGGTTTGATTTGACATTATCAGACCACCTCGCATAATTATTACGAATCTCCCGCCATCTTGCCTGGTTGATATAATGATTCAATGATGCACAAATCCTAACAAAAATAGTTCCTCAATTTCGGTGCCACAAATGGTTCATTTATGTCAATTAATTTGGCATACTTATATGTATTTTACGCTCATGATACCTATCAATCGTATCAGTTATTCTGAAATCGCATCATAGTGCATTGTCCATAAAGATGAATGTAATGCGTCTGTTTAGGGCCGTGACAAGTCCTTCTTACTAAACCAGACCAGTTTCCATTCATATGAAATTGGGTACTTACAGTAATTACTAGTTAGGTACTTATAAAATTTTCTATACACCATACTTTTTAGCATAATTATCCTGAAAATCATTTTCTTCCTAAAGTGTCATGGAAGAGATCGCTTTCAGCGATATGGCACCAACGGCTTTAACACTAGTATTTTTAAATCTTATGTGTATATGTATCTTTAAAATGTGTAATAATATAAATTTCAGTGAACTTTAACAATCTTGTTAAAGTAACAGAACTTACATAATTATATTAGGTACCTAATTAAGTACATAAATTAATAATTTGGTTGTGGAGGTGGATTTCTCTCCCTGGGGGGCGGCGGCGGTTGCCTTTGCCGCGGTGGCGGGGGCGGTTGCCTCTCGCGGGGCGGCGGGGGTGGTTGCCTTTCACGGGGCGGTGGGGCAGCCGTCGCGTTGCTCTGTCGGGGCTCTGGTGGGGCCTGTCGCTCCCTCGGCTGCGGGGGCGGCTGGCGCTGACGTGGAGGTGGCGGGTTCTGCATCCTAACAGACAGAAAGACACCGCTGAAATCTCTTCTTACTCTTGTTTTCTATTACAATATCACTAAGTTTTATAACTTCTCACATTTCTACCTTTTGCCAAAAATATAGTCTTATAGTGTTTCCTTATGTAAACCACGTCCCTTTACTTTCAAATAATAATATCAGTCGGATAATTTTGGTAGAATGATCGTGGTTGGTACGATGGCGACCGGGTGTTGTCGGTCCTACACAGCTAAAATAGTCGTCATCAAACGTACCCCTTTACCACGGTTATGCCAACCTGTGAGCGAACGTCAACATCATGTACCTATGCAGTCTGCCGCAGTTAACGCTTGGCTTTACGAAGTAACTATTTTCTGATCTGTGGCTTGGCCACAGGTTAGTGTGGGTAGAGACGTGGTAGAGACTAAGAGACGAATATTAGGTACCTGGTACCTACCTATTTTAGGGACAGCGTGTGTTGTAGGTTGTAGGAGACTGGAAGGACTCGAAAACCTTACTTGGTCGAATGCCCTATCTGTCCAAGTAACAGTCCTAAGCCTTTCTAATCTTTCTATTAGGGTGTGAGCGTGGATTTCAGAACTCAAGGTGGGGCTGCGATGCAACCGAATAGTTAGCAGAATAGTTAGTTGCGCGACGCAGCGGCCCCCAGCCGTTCCCGGTTCTCGATGTTATCCGGCATGCTAGGAGTCACTAGTGGCGCTAGGGTAGGATGGGGTAGGGCAACCGCCCAGGGTGCCGGATATAGGCGATTGCAACACTACCACGCACGAACGCTGCGTGAATGCGTGTTTTAAAGTCACTTGTAACTACTTCCGTGTCCATGATAACACACAGTCCAACACAGAAAATACAAGCACGAGCGTTCCTGCAGATCAAGCGGCCAAACAGAGAAACATGCACCCTCGCGCGTGGGTACGTGGCGAGACGCAAGGCACACCAAGTCCGGCACTTCCGCAGTGCCGTGCGTGATTTTGGAAGGACATGACGTGACATTCAAACAGAATGAAATGAGTGCATGCATAAGAAAACCTGCACGGTGATGCAGGATGCAGGTACGCGTGTAGGTGCGTCGACACGCACCGTGTTGCGTGGCAATGTTTAAATCGCCATAAAGGGCGCCTGCGTTTGAAGTGCGGCTGTCAGTAACTAAGCTTCACTCATTAAGCGGTCAAGAGTCAGCCTAATAGGCTGACTGATACTAAATGTAAAAAAATATGTGTGTGCTTAGTACACACTCCAGAAGTGAAATCCTAAATTGGGAATGCTACACTGGGTTTGTGTCTAAATAACAAAAATAAGAAAAAACATTTGTTAATTACAAAGTTAGGTTTTTAGGGCTCCGTACCCAAAGGGTAAAAACGGAACCCTATTACTGAGACTTGGCTGTCCGTCGGTCCGTCCGTCTTTCACCAGGCTGTATCTCAAGAACGGTGATAGCTGGACAGTTGAAATATTCACAGATGATGTAATTCTATTGCCGCTACAACAACAAATATTAATAATAAAATAAAAATAATATTTAAGGGGGCTCCCATACAACAAACTTGATTTTTTCTTTATTTTGATCTTGATTTGACTTGATTCACTGTTTCTTGCTCGATTAGTCCGTCTCAAGCAAATTAGATGGCGCCACTAGTAAAAATAAAACGCGATATCGAATTCATTGTCAGAAACATGAGCCAAAAATCATAATGCAAAATGCAAAAAAACTATTTGCTATCCTATCGGATCCTGAGGGGACCCGATGTAAATCTGATCGCCTCGTGAACTGGCTACGCTATGGGGACCTCCTCTGGAGAATCCAATTGAATTTGTCAAGATGAACAATTACCGGATATGTATAATAAAGGTCAGCACTACCTGCCACCATCCCGGGGTAATAGCTAGGATCATCCACCAGCAACTTGCTATTCGACATGGTCTTGTCGTATCCGAGGTGTCGTACTACAAGTACACACCTTTACCAGTTCTCGACAACGGTTGTTTGTGGGCGTAGTGGGCGATAATGCCCCCTTGTGGGCGCTGCAGACCTAAAGGGGGGCGGTACGAGATCCAGAAAAAAATGGGGGCGTAGTGTAGATGCTTGACCAGTAGGTAGTACACAACGGACTCCGGACTGGCTCAGGGTAGCGATTCTAAATCCATTCGGTTGCATCCGACACGGAATCTCATCTCTCGGTCCTTGTCTTATCTGTTTAGCATGACAGAGACCGAGAGATGAGATTCCGTGTCGGATGCAACCGAATGGATTTAGAATCACTACCCAAGTCTCAAGTCTCAACTAAGGGCTCTTGCGGGTTATAGTAAATGTATCTCTTAAAATTCATCAAAAGGAATAGGTAAGTGGTCGGAAACCGAAATCGGATAATAAAAGTAACGTTATAAAGAGCAATGACTTTTAGAGATACCTATGATTAATGAATAGTAAGTAACCTGCACATTTTAACTTTGAAACCGTGGTAAGCCAACGGCGAGAACGTTCAATTTCACAAATGCGATAATCGATTCCTGTCCGAATTTCGCGGTATTTTTATAAGATGATCTACAAGTTAGACATTACTACTGGTTTTAACGGTAGTGGAAAATATCGTAAGGGCACCGACATACGGCATATACTTATCAGTGGCGTGGCCCCGGATAAAAAAATGTTTGGGGGCTTACGAAGGATAACTATTCCTATTTTATAATTGTTTTATGTCACGTTACCAAGAGATATAATATCCTAAGGTTCGAATAAATACATTGAATTGAATTGTAAAGATATCTCACAAAAGAAAAAAAACTTGCATACAATTTAAATAAATATATTTATTTGTCATAATTCTCTGTCACCTTTTCCGATTTTTTTACAAACAATTCAAATTAAATGTAACTTAAACGCACGCTTAATTGAAACAATTGCTTTGTTTTACTTTTGTCATTACTAAATAAAAATAAAAGCGGCCAAGAGCGAGCCGGACTCGCCTTTGAAGGGATACGTTGGAGCAAATAACATTATACATAAGTTCTTGGAGTTTGTTGTAACTTTGATCGATGTTTTAATAGTAATGTATTTATGACGTATTAAAAAACTACTTTTTTAACTATAATAGGTTCGCACTTGACCACCAACTCGACGACGACGACGACGTCGACGACGAGGACTACTTACTAGGTCGAGTTCAAACCAATTTTCGTTGGAAGTTTGCATGATAATTGATAATGTATCTACTTACTGACATCATAGGTATTTTATATTTTTTTTAGTTTTATCATTCTCTTATTTTAGAAGTTACACAGATTTTACCACTTTGAAGTCTATCGCGCAAATTATTCAGTGTTGAAAAAAATTATTTTAGAAACGTCAACATCATTTTTGAAGATCTATCTATAGTCAAACCACCAGGGTTGAAAAATAAACAGTTTTTTTAAATTTTATAAAACAAACAGTTCCAAATGTTTTAAACAAGTGTTTTTTTTTGTTCATTTTAGTTTTGTGCATTCATTTCATTTCTAATAGACGTCATATTTATTCATTTATAGGTTTATAGGCTAGGTACTTTCAAAGGGGTTTGGGTACTTTTGTATGGGCCCGTGACGTCGTTTTTTTTTTTAGCGGCCAGAGATCCGTTATCACTTTCTTGTAACAATAAAATTCCTTGATGCTATATGTGCAATCGGATTTGCTCTAAGTCATATCGGAGCTGAGTTATGGCCTGTCAAAGTTATTTATTTTTTGGATTTTTTGTATGGACAAGTGGCGTCGTTTTTTCATTTTAGCGGCCATCGATCCGTTATAACTTTCTTGTAACAATAAAATACCCTGATGCTATCTGTGTAATCAGATTTGCTGTAAGTAATATCAAAGCTGAGTTATGGTCTTTCAAAGTTATTTTTTTGGTATTTTTAAATATATTTTATTTATATATTGGCGCCATTTCCGTTAGCGGCCCAAGATCTGTTGTCACTTTTTTTAAACACCAGCTTACGACAATTGTATTCGTTTAATCAGATTCGCTATAAGTCATATCGGAGCTGAGTTATGGCCTTTTATAGTTTTTTTTGGGATTTTCTTAAATGGACTAGTGGCGCCATTTCCTATAGCGGCCAAACATCCGCGAGCACTTTTATGAAACATTATTATTACCTCAAGGTACCTGTGTAATCAGATTTGCTGCAAACTATATCGGAGCTGAGTTATGGCCCCTCAAAGTTTTTTTTTTGGTTTTCTTTGTTTGTACTAGTGGCGCCATTTCCTATAGCGGCCATACATCCGCGAGCACTTTTATGAAACATGATTTTTATTTAAAGGTATCTGTGCAATCAGATTTGCTGCAAACTATATCGGAGCTGAGTTATGGCCCCTCAAAGTTTTTTTTTTGGTTTTCTTTGTATGTACTAGTGGCGCCATTTCCTATAGCGGCCAAGCATCCGCGAGCACTTTTATGAAACATTATTTTTACCTTAGGGTACCTGTGTAATCAGATTTGCTGCAAGATATATCGGAGCTGAGTTATGGCCCCTCAAAGTTTTTTTTTGGTTTTCTTTGTATGTACTAGTGGCGCCATTTCCTATAGCGGCCATACATCCGCGAGCACTTTTGTGAAACATTACTTTTATTTAAAGGTACCTGTGCAATCAGATTTGCTGCAAACTATATCGGAGCTGAGTTATGGCCCCTCAAAGTTTTTTTTTTGGTTTTCTTTGTATGTACTAGTGGCGCCATTTCCTATAGCGGCCATACATCCCGCGAGCACTTTTATGAAACATGATTTTTATATAAAGGTATCTGTGCAATCAGATTTGCTGCAAACTATATCGGAGCTGAGTTATGGCCCCTCAAAGTTTTTTTTTTGGTTTTCTTTGTATGTACAAGTGGCGCCATTTCCTATAGCGGCCAAATATCCGCGAGCACTTTAATGAAACATTATTTTTACCTTAAGGTACCTGTGTAATCAGACTTGCTGCAAACTATATCGGAGCTGAGTTATGGCCCCTCAAAGTTTTTTTTTTGGTTTTCTTTGTATGTACTAGTGGCGCCATTTCCTATAGCGGCCACTTTTATGAAACATTATTTTTACCTTAAGGTACCTGTGTAATCAGATTTGCTGCAAACTATATCGGAGCTGAGTTATGGCCCCTCAAAGTTTTTTTTTTGGTTTTCTTTGTATGTACTAGTGGCGCCATTTCCTATAGCGGCCAAACATCCGCGAGCACTTTTATGAAACATTATTTTTACCTTAAGGTACCTGTGCAATCAGATTTGCTGCAAACTATATCGGAGCTGAGTTATGGTCCCTCAAAGTTTCTTTTTTGGTTTTCTTTGTATGTACTAGTGGCGCCATTTCCTATAGCGGCCAAACATCCGCGAGCACTTTTATGAAACATTATTTTTACCTTAAGGTACCTGTGCAATCAGATTTGCTGCAAACTATATCGGAGCTGAGTTATGGTCCCTCAAAGTTTCTTTTTTGGTTTTCTTTGTATGTACTAGTGGCGCCATTTACTATAGTGGCCAAACATCCGCGAGCACTTTTATGAAACATTATTTTTACCTTAGGGTACCTGTGTAATCAGATTTGCTGCAAACTATATCGGAGCTGAGTTATGGCCCCTCAAAGTTTTTTTTTTGGTTTTCTTTGTATGTACTAGTGGCGCCATTTCCTATAGCGGCCAAACATCCGCAAGCACTTTTATGAAACATTATTTTTACCTTAAGGTACCTGTGCAATCAGATTTGCTGCAAACTATATCGAAGCTGAGTTATGGCCCCTCAAAGTTTCTTTTCTGGTTTTCTTTTAGGGCCCATAACTCAGCTCCGATATAGTTTGCAGCAAATCTGATTGCACAGGTACCTTAAGGTAAAAATAATGTTTCATAAAAGTGCTTGCGGATGTTTGGCCGCTATAGGAAATGGCGCCACTAGTACATACAAAGAAAACAAAAAAAAAAAAACTTTGAGGGGCCATAACTCAGCTCCGATATAGTTTGCAGCAAATCTGATTGCACAGATACCTTTAAATAAAAATCATGTTTCATAAAAGTGCTCGCGGATGCTTGGCCGCTATAGAAAATGGCGCCACTAGTACATACAACGAAAACCAAAAAAAAAACTTTGAGGGGCCATAACTCAGCTCCGATATAGTTTGCAGCAAATCTGATTACACAGGTACCTTAAGGTAAAAATAATGTTTCATAAAAGTGCTCGCGGTTGTTTGGCCGCTATAGGAAACGGCACCACTAGTACATACAAAGAAAACCAAAAAAAAACTTTGAGGGGCCATAACTCAGCTCTGATATAGTTTGCAGCAAATCTGATTGCACAGGTACCTTTAAATAAAAATAATGTTTTATAAAAGTGGTAACGCATGTTTGGCCGCTATAGGAAATGGCGTCACTAGTCCATACAAAGAAAACCAAAAAAAAAAAACTTTGAGGGGCCATAACTCAGCTCCGATATAGTTTGCAGCAAATCTGATTACACAGGTACCTTAAGGTAATAATAATGTTTCATAAAAGTGCTCGCGGATGTTTGGCCGCTGTAGGAAATGGCGCCACTAGTCTATTTAAGAAAATCCCAAAAAAAACTTTAAAAGGCCATAACTCAGCTCCGATATGACTTACAGCGAATCTGATTAAACGAATATAATTGTCGTAAGCTAGTGTTTAAAAAAAGTGACAACAGATCTTCGGCCGCTAACGGAAATGGCACCCAGATATAAATGAAATATATTTAAAAATACCAAAAAAAAAACTTTGAAAGGCCATAACTCAGCTCCGATATTACTTACAGCAAATCTGATTGCACAGATAGCATCAGGGTATTTTATTGTTACAAGAAAGTTATAACGGATCGATGGCCGCTAAAATGAAAAAACGACGCCACTTGTCCATACAAAAAATCCAAAAAATAAATAACTTTGACAGGCCATAACTCAGCTCCGATATGACTTAGAGCAAATCCGATTGCACATATAGAATCAGGGAATTTTATTGTTACAAGTAAGTGATAACTGATCTCTGGCCGCTAAAACAAAAAACGACGCCAACTTTACCCAAACCCCTTTGTAAAATGGTTATTGATTACACAGTTGTTTTATGTTGCGAGTTGCGAGCATACCTATAATATCTAATCTGTAGTAAACGGTTTAGATTCACCTGTGTCATCTAACTAACTAATGTTCATTTTTAACAGGGGAAACCAATTGCTATAAATACCGTTTTAAAGAGTTCAATGGGGAAACTCCAATATTTCTATTTTAATACGGGAAATACCCTACTAGTCCATTGAATTACTTTCTTTCGACATTAGGGACTTTCCTAGCAGGACCAACGGGGAATTACCTATTAATTCTAGAGGTATACCTACATTGAAGTGTCTTTCTTTGTAATGTTTCTTTTCAAAAACTCATAAATCCTTTTGTGAGTAGGTACAAAAAAATAAAATAAATAGCATAGCTCAACTGGTTTTATGTCAATCTATTTCGAGCCCTAAATAATATTTATATTATTAATTTATTTTCATTCAAAAAGTAGTTTTATACATTGTTTTTTTCTTTATGTTTTAAACACTGTTTAATACTTTTTTTTAATTTTTTTTTTATTGTTTTAATCTTTGTTTTTAAACATGTGATTAAAAACACTGTTTAAATTCAAACTGTTTTAAACATGTGTTTTAAAACAACTTGTTTTAATCATGCCAAACCTGCAAACCACACGTATGGGTTTGATGAAAAAAAAATGTTTGAGTTTCAGTTTCGAAGTATGGGGCACCCCTAAAATTTATTGTTTTTTTTTATATTTTTGTGTATAAATCCTAATGCGGTTCACAGAATACTTACCAAGTATCAACAGTAGTCCTCATAGTTTCGTCAAAAAGTGGCTGTTACATACGAACGAACAGACAGACAGACACGACGAATCTATAAGGGTTCCGTTTTTACGTTTTACGGAACCCTAAAAATGGGAACTTTTTTAATAAGAAATGTCAATTTTTAGGGTTTAAAAAACATTAATACCTACCCATGGGCGTATAAATAAAGTCGGACGTAGTCTCGCTAAAACAAAAACTGTGTCCATCGAGTCGGCCACACAATATGCACGTGTGCGCTGTCACATACAGGCTGACACGCAGTGGGTCATTACACGCGCAACGTGTGTATATGTGTGCGTGTCAGCCTATCAGTGACATCCTGACAACGCACACGTGCAAATGTGGCCGACTCTAGTGACACAGTTTTTGGTTTAGCGAGACTATACGTCCGACTTTTTTATACGCCCATGTACCTACCTATGTTTGTGCCACAAGGGACGTACGTAAGCACGTCCCTTGTGGCTCGAGGGCCCCGAATAATAAATTGATACGGCAGATGGGGCGGTAGCTACGCCCCTGATACCTATGTACTCCAAAGATAAAGAGGTACCTACCTACCTATGTATTCGTATTTCGCGGCGCTAACCGGACCGCTATTATGGAATTGGTCATCTCCTTGTGAGGAAAGACTCCGAGTTACAGTATTAATACCTTACCTTACCGTACCTTGGTATAAGTACCTATTTTGTTACTTTTTTATAAATTATTTATATATTTCACGAGAAGAGCTTCAAGGCAAGCGCAAGCTTCCTGTCTTGAAAAGCTTCGCGATACAATCATTGAGGTTAATTTTGGCCTAGCCTATCATTGAACTCTTAAAACACTTAGTTTTATCAAAGTAGCCTATTCCCATAAAGATATAAATTCCGTGGTGTAAGGTAGGTACTTACTTATTCAGAAACAGATGTTTCATCACAGAATAAACTTTTTAGACCCGTGACAAATAAACGGCGTTTACTTCCTCCTCATACATGGCCCTACTATAGGTACCTAGAGACAGCACTAAGTAGGTAACATAAAACTTAAAATTCAATAATACCTACCTCAAAGCTGGAAAAAGTAATTACACCTACCTATTAAATAAATTTAACACTGTCCTTTGCAAAAGTAAATCGAGAAGTTGTTAAACGAGATAAGATCTTTCATTACCGATCTGCAAACGTGCAAATAAACACTAAAGGGGAATAACCTAATAGCATGATCTAATACTCTTTATCTATAAACTTTATTAAAATTTTGCTGGGCATAGATTGCCAAAACAACAGTGAGTAATAACCACAGACTAAGTAAAGATGGTGACAACGTACAACGTGCATGTTCTCGAATGAGTGAGTCATTTAATATTTTTCATAGAGTAATACCATTATCTATTATCTTTTGGATTACCAGTTGAGAATAATTAAAACAATGACGGCAAAAACGCATGGCTTTGTAACATGCAATACGTTTTTTTTTTAAAGTGAAAAACATTTTTTGGCGCACAACAGACAGATTTTTGAAGAAGGAAGTCCAATTTTTTATTTTTTTTTAAAAATCACGCTAAAGCTACAATAAAACCCAGTGTTTTTACTTTTTAAATATCTCAACAAATGACGAATTTATGAGGCTTTTCCTTCCCATTTTAAAATATATGACACGCGGCCGGGCAACCACAGCGATGACGTCGAGGTGATGAGGTGTTTGTTTGCCGCACCTTGTAGTTAATACTCGTTAGCTCAACACAACAGCAAGTATTATCATGTAAAATAAAACTAAAATACGTTATAACGTTATAAGTACTGCATCGTACCTAAGTGTATAAACACAACGGCGACGACCTCCAAAAACTATTCTTTTACGTCGTGAAACCAGAAAAAATACGAGATAGTGGTAAAAAAATCAGTAGGTACTATAAGTACTCCTACGAATACTAATTAGATGTAGCATCGGCTGGTTTAAGTAGGCTAGCAGGGGGGAAGTGCACAATACACCCCTAGCGGGACGTGAGTGCAGGCCAATCACCCCTATCCTGAATTGAATTAGAATTAGAGACTAATTACCGATAAAAATAAAATATGAATATGGTGAATATGTTACTATATTCCACGTCTATTTATGTTTATTTTGTTTATTTGTTTGATTTAACTGTTCCACCCGTTGAAATATAAATCAACTAATAGATTTATTAAAAAAAATGTTTACCCGATAGTCAACTGTTAGATTTTGCTTATAAAGGCTTATAACTTGCAAGAATTTGGTTGAATCTAGGTATTGTTTAATAATTTTTTTTAAAGGTAACAGACACTTTCTGAAAAACGACGTTAGGTACCTCATAAATGTGATTGCTAAATGACCAAGGTACACAATAACGGTTTACTGGTACAAAGCGTGCGCCTACGGCTAGTCTAGTCGTACACGCCACACGCACCACTGTATTTTCGAAGCCATGTGGGTAATGCCGCTAAATTAAAAAAAAATGGTGAAGGAAAACATCGTGACAAAACCGAAATATGCCTAGAATCTATCGAGATCATTCATGTGTCATCCACCAACCCGCACTGGGCCCGCGTGCTGATTTAAGACCTGGACTCTCCTTGTGAGAGAAGGCCCTGAGTCCCAACTTTGGGAAAATTTAGTGGACTGCATATTTATGCTATGTTATGGTCCAGTCCATGAGAGCGTTACAGCTAGTCGGGATAATGGCAACTACTGATTCGGAGCCCCTCGTTCGAATCCCACGCGCACAACTGTCTTTACGGAGTCATGTGCGTAATGCCGTTAATTTAAAACGGCGAAGGAAAACATCGCGATGAAACTGGCAAGTTCCAAGTTTTTTTTAGATCATGCGTCATCCACAAACCCCCACTGGGCCAGCATGGTACATTTTGATGGCCTTGACTCTCTACTTGCGAGAGAAGGGCGGAGTCCCAGCTGTGGGAACATTTAGTGGAATGCAAAGAATGAAGGAATGAAAGTCCGAGTAGTATACGAGTACTATAAAGCTGGAATACGTTAATGGATATTTTATAATAAACATCGATATCGATTTTATTGTTCATTAAATATCTACCACGGGTCACCGAGTCACAGTGGACTGTGGACAGTTCCACAGTACAGTCGGGCGAGCCCACGCACGTGAGTTTCTGCGCCTATTCGGTGTTTTGTTTATTTGTTAAATGGAACAAGGCGGTAAATAACAAACAAAAATATGTCTCTTAACTTGGTACAGATACTTATAGGTAGTTAAAATGTTATAGCTGGACTGCCCGATTTAGTAGTAAGTACCAAGTGAGTTCCGAACTAGGTACAAAAAAAAAATTGGCAGTCATAGGAACTGCCGATAGAAGTGAAAACTTGCTGTTGCCCTGGTACTGGTACCTAGGGGCAAACGCAACTCTTTTATATTTCTGTTGTCCTGGTATCTGGAGATAAGGTAGGTAATCGACACTCTTTACTGTTTCTGTTGCCCTGGTACCTACTTGGCCGTTTTTATCGAGTTTACCCGAAGATTTCATATCCGATCCGATCCATTATCATATCCAAGCGTGACGATTGATGAATCCATTTCACAGCCCACGAAAATTCTGTCTATAGCGCGCCTAAAGAAGTTTTCACTTCAAAAATGAGATATTCAAGTAATTTTTTCAGTGTCTATATTTTAAAGTGAAAACTTCTTTAGGCGCGCCTAGAAAGATATTTCCTGGGCTGTGAATTGGATTCTAGCGTCACGCACGGGTATGATAAGAAATCTTTGGGTAAACTCGGGACCACGGCTATTCGCCATTTAGAAATGCGTCTGCCAATGGGAAATGCTGAAAGGGCGTGGCCTCGGCATCATGCCATGGCCATCTAGAAATGCATCAGCCAATGGAAAATGCTGAAAGGGCGTGGCCTCGGCATCATGTCATGGCCATCTAGAAATGCATCAGCCAATAGGAAATGCTGACACATTTCTAGATGGCCATGCCATGATGCCCAGGTCACGCCCTCTGGTTACACACGTGTAGTTTCCAAAGTAAGCTATCAAATTCTGAGTTATTAGTTTTCACTTCTATCGGCAGTTCCTATGACTGCCAATTTTTTTTTCTATTATCTTTAATTCTATGTAATTATTTTTTGGTTTTACGTTATTCAAAACTTCCCTAATGCTGGGCTGTGAATTGAATTCTAGCGTCACTCTCGGGAATGATAAGAAATGTACGGGTAAACTCGAGACTATGGCCATTGGCTATCTAGAAATGCATCCGCATTTATTTATTGATGGCCATTGTCAAGGCCCCAGCCTTCGGTTTCACCCGAGTAGTTTCCAAAATGAGCTATCAAACTACGAGTTGTAAGTTTTTACTTCTATTGGCAGTTCCTATGACTACCTATTTTTGAAGTGAAAACTTCTTCAGGCGTGCCTAGACAGATTTTTCGTGGGGTGTAAATTGGATTCTACCGTCACGCTCGGGATGATAAGAAATCTTCGGGTAAACTCGGGACCTTGGCGATCACGACATGGCCATCTAGAAATGCATGAGCCAATGGGAAATGCTAACGAATTTCTAGATGGCCATGCCATGATGGCGAGGCTACGCCCTCCGGTTACACCCGTGTAGTTTCCGAGGTAAGCTATCAAATTCTGAGTTATAAGTTTTCACTTTTATCGGCAGTTCCTATGACTGCAAATTTTTTTTCAGACACTTAATCAACAATAGTATCAAACTCTTGATTTATGGTTTTTATTATAGTTAAACAAAAATATTAAAATTTTGAAATGGAGTAAGGTGTATTCAGAATGGAGCTATACCAGCGAGCAACACGGAAGGGAGTAGGCATACACAGCGTTTCCCCTCTGTCAAAGTACAAGTCCGCGTGGACCATGGAGTTTGATAATATACTGTGGCGTGAGGGCGGGGCTAGATTTGTGAATGGTGCTTTATTTTTTATGTGTTAGTGATTTGGTTGTGTGAGTATGATCGGCAATGGATTGGTACAGGTATGTTTTGTATGTAATAGTGCGGCTTTGTGCTAGTGTGCAACTTCCCCTCCCGCAAGAAATGACAGAAAGATTTGAACAATATTTTTTAGCTAAGGCTACTCCCTTCCGTGTTGCTCGCTGAGTTATACCTGTCAAAGATTTTTGAAGTGAAACTTCTAGAAATACGTCAGCCAATGGGAAATGCTGACGCATTTTTAGATGCCCATGCCAAAATGGGGAGGCCACGCCCTCCGGTTACACCCGTGTAGTTTCCAAGGTTAGCTATCGAATTCTCAGTTTTAAGTTTTCACTTCTATCGGCAGTTCCTATGACTGCCAATTTTTGAAGTGAAAACTTCTTTAGGTGCGCCTAGACAAAATTTTCGTGGGGTGTAAATCGAATTCTACCGTCACGCTCGGGTATGATAAGAAATCTTCGGGTAAACTCGGGACGTTGGCGATTGGGCATCTAGAAATGCGTCAGCCAATGGGAAATGCTAAAAGGGCCTTGCCATCATGGCATGGTCATCTAGAAATGCGTGAGCCAATGGGAAATGCTGACGCATTTCTAGATGGCAATGCCATGATGGCGAGGCCACGCCCTCCGGTTACACCCGTGTAGTTTCCAAGGTAAGCTATCAAATTCTGAGTTATAACTTTTCACTTCTATTGGCAGTTCCTATGACTGCCAATTTTTTTTTGTTTATTTTTTATTTTTTTTACTTTTTACATTTTGTTAGATGAATTATTAAATCACAAAATGCAATTTTGACGAAATTGATAATTCATTAGCTAGTATTATTGTCAAAGTCAACATGGAGTTACAGTAATAGTTTTATTACATCGATGATTTAAACATGTTGGTATTGATAGTCAAAATATCATTGCACATTAATCAACATCAACAGCCCACTAAACGTTCCCACTGCTGGGATTCGGGGCCTTCTCTCGCAAGGAGAGAGTTAAGGCCATAATCCACCACGCTGGCCCAGTGTGGGTTGGCGGATGACACATGACTTCGAAAGATTCTAGGTACATGTCGGTTTCCTCACGATGTTTTCCTTCACCGTTTTAAGTTAGCGGCATTACGCACATGACTTCGAAAAGACAGTGGTGCGTGTGGGGTTTGAACCCGGGGTCTCCGGATCGGCAGCCGCCGTTCTCCCGACTAGACCACCGTAACTTATTTGCATATTAATGCCAATAAGTAATTAATTCCAAGTGAAAGTTACGGCTGGTCTAGTCGGGGGAATGGTGCCTTCAAACCCAACACGCACCACTGTCTTTTCAAATTCATGTGCGTAATGCCGCTTACTTAAAACTGTGAAGGAAAACATCGTGAGGAAACCGACATGTACATAAACTCTTTCGAAGTTATGTGTTATCCACCAATCCGCACTGGGCCAGCGTGGTGGATTGTGGCCTTAACTCTCTCCTTGCGAGAGAAGGCCCCGAGTCTCAGCAGTGGGAACATTTAGTGGGCTGTTGATGATTTGATGAAATGTATACTTAAATAATTTTTAATAACGAAATTATCGTCAACTCACAACGCAATTTGAACGATTCCGGGACGTAATGACAATGAATGTCATTCTTAAATTGCGTTGTAAATCAAGGTACTTTTATTTTTTTGTCAAGATCATCACTGTATATAAAAAAATTGCCAGTCATAGGACCTGCCGATAAAGTGAAAACTTTTAACTTAGAATTTGATAGCTTACCTTGGAAACTACACGGGTGTAACCGAAGGGCGTGGCCTCGCCATCTTGGCATGGCCATCTAGAAATGCGTCAGCATTTCTCATTGGCTGATGCGTTTTTAGATGGCCATGCCATAATAGCCTGTCCACGCCCTTTCAGCATTTCCCATTGGCTGACGTATTTCTAGATGGCCAATAGCCATGGTCCCGAGTTTACCCGAAGCTTTCTTATCATACCCGAGCGTGACGAATGAATTCAATTCACAGCCCACGAAAAATCTGTCTAGGCGCGCCTAAAGAAGTTTTCACTTCAATAAAGTCGTCAAAAGAAATAATACACTCCTTTGGCTGCTTTTTGATATTATTGTGGTGGCAATATTAAGTTGTTGACTGAAATTGCAAAATGGAATTTAGCGCCATCTAGGAGAAAACATGGATACTGGGCGACCGGAAGTTATTTCTTGGACCATAGACAACAAATGATGCCAAGTTATTAAAATTAACCCGTAAGCAATGGTACTTTCAATCTTTGTAGTGATATATTATTGAAGTGAAAACTTCTTTTGGCGCGCCACAGACAGATTTTTCGTGAGTTGTGAATTGAATTCTATCGTCACGCTCGAGAATAATAAGAGATCTTCGGATAAACTCGGGACTATGGCCATTGACCATCTAGAAATACGTCAACATTTCCCATAGGTCATCTAGAAATGCGTCAGTATTTTTCGTAGTTTCCAAAGTAAGCTATCGAACTCTAAGTTATACGCGTGTTGACTTCTATTTTCCTATGACTGCCTTTTTTGTATTTTGTACATAATTTTTGATTTTAAAACTTCTTTTGCCGCAAACTTATTCTTTTGGTCGTACGCACTTCAAACGAAACTTTATGTTAATTTGTCAAAGAAATATAAAAGTTCATACTAATTTATATAAATTTATTTATAAAAAGTATCCTTCTTCCATTTTTGAAATAAAATCTATGTACCAAATTTAATCAAAATTGGTTCAGTGACTTAGGGGATTTTTTTGAAAAGTAATGCGTGTCAGTGAACATAAATTGACTTTTTTTTCATCAGATTTTTGGTATATTTTCAGCTTGTTGTGTTCAGTAACAGCAGTAGATAACGATACTAATATTTTGCTAGTTAAGAAAAACGGTGTTTATGTACCAATTCATTTATTCTTATAGTAATTAGGTCAGCGTACTAATAGTAAGAATGTAGTTTAAAAAAAAAACATTAGTTGTCTGTAAAGTCGGTCGGACGATAGTTTATTGTGACAACGTCATAACAAAACATTGTTATATGCGGCGTAATTAGCGTACAATGAGCGTAACGGGACGTAACGGGACACTTTTTCGTGCATGCAGCCGGCGTTCATTGATTTATTAGACGTTTTCACGTCAAAAATGCTCTACCACCGTCTTGTACTTTTTGAAGTGAAAACTTCTTTTGGCGTACCACACTCAACATTTCCGTGGGCTGTGAATTGAGCTCAAGCATCACGTTCGCACATGAAAGAAATCTGCGATCGAATGATTGCCATTACACATTTGTACATCTTACCATCAAGTCTTATTTAGACTATAAACATTTCTGAAGTGAAAACTTCTTTAGGTGCGCCTAGACAATTTTTTCGTGGAGTGTAAATTGAATTCTACCGTCACGGTCGGGTATGATAAGAAATCTTCGAATAAACTCGGAACCTTGGCGATTGGGCATCTAGAAATGCGTCAGCCAATGGGAAATGCTAAAAGGGCGTGGCCTCGCCACCATGGCATGGTAATCTAGAAATGTGTGAGCCAATGAGAAATGCTGACGCATTTCTAGATGGCCATACCATGATGGCGAGGCCACGCTCTCTGGTTTCACCCGCGTAGTTTCCAAGGTAAGCTATCAAATTCTGAGTTATAAGGTTTCACTTCTATCGGCAGTTCCTATGACAGCCAATTTTTTTTTAAATATTGTTGTTAATTGGACAATTCACACACAACACCATCTGACTCCAAACTAAGTAAAGCTTGTGTGATGGCAGCCAGATAGCTGATATAATGGGGTGCGTGGCTCGGTGAACCTCCACATGGTGCACCCTGGGCATCACACAACAACTTGCCTAGGTGGCATCTTGTTGTGTGATGGCGAATCCCGGCCGGGACTGGAAACTTCTACTTGCGCTACTCACCCCACCTTGAGCAGTGCGTGTAGAGGTTAGGGAGGGACTGGAAGACTTGGGAAGGTTACTCGGCTGATATATCGACCAAGTAAAGTAAAGTCTTCCAGATGAGGGTCCTCCACGAGCACTCTGATTGTCAGAGTCCTCAGTGGAAGGATAAGGGCTATCCCTAGCCGCGGTGGTGAGGGCGGACCTCTCGCTGCCGATCATCTTCGCCATGAGAGGTGAGATGAAACCCAATCGACAGTTAGAGGGCGTGTGAGAGGCGGAAGCGGACACGGGGGCCCAGAGAGTCGACCCTCTGGGCTCGCACCCCGTCTCCACAGGAAGGCCTGGGGCGTTGGATGTTTAGGGCCGTCTGACGCCCCACCTAGGGATAGGCCTTCGAGGAGGCGACGCGCCGCTGATTTCCGGTGCGTCACTAGAGCCAAATGCGGGGGTACTAACGCCCCCCACGAGGTGGGTCCTCAAAGACAGGGGCAGGTTGGTCAGGGTCGTCGTAGGAGTGCGAAAAGTGACCTCGCGACCCTGACCCCTGGTCATGCAGAAGAAATCTGTGGGGGTTTTAGTCGGTAGGGGCACCATGTGGTATCCCATGGTGTCGAGCCCGACATACCCCACCATGTCCCTGCATGGTGGGCATACGTAAAAGTAGGTATTTCCCCCACAAAAAAAAAGATAGCTGATATAATACTTATTTAGATTTAAATATATACTTATTATACATAGAAACACTATAATGCTTACAAGATTTATTTCAGACAAGCAGCGCCCTCCGGTCTCACCCGCGTATTTTCCAAATTGTGCCATCAAATTCTGAGTTAAAAGTTTTCACTTCTATTCTTCACTTCACTTCACTTCTAGTCCCTATTACTGTCATTTTTTTAAACTGCTCGCTACTGTTATATATAATGTGATCACGTGATGATATTTTCATGTAACTGTTGATTCGTAACGAAGCTATAAAAGTGAAAATGATGATTACGAATTCTTAACAGCCAAGTGAAATGCCATCATTGCACAAATGGACTGTTTTATTTTTTTACTGGTAGCACTCCCAATGAATGAGTGGTGTGAGCGAGAAGTCAAATAATCAATCAGTGAACAAAAACTACGAAACGAATGAAAAGTGATTTCGGAGAGTAAAATTGAAGGCTTTTCATGTGATTTTGTGAATTTGTGATAGTGCAAAATTCATTGTAGACTGTGTTTGTATAATATTTTTGGAGCAAAGTTCCCAAAAAAACGTACCGCTTGGTAGTAATATGAGTAATGTTACCAACCAAAATGGAACAGGTCTAGAGCAGCAGGTCAGTACCTCATGTAGAACATGCACTTTATATTGATTTTTCTAGCCTTGCATTGTGTTCTAGGCATATCAAGTGATTTCTATGGACTTCGTATGCATATTGAATGAGATTTTAATTCATTAAATGTCCATTTCTTTCCATAATTTAGTGAGTTTATGAACCGTAGTAATTTTACGTGTCTCGGAATAACCAACATGGCGACTAGTTTTTCACTTCTAGGGTATCTATTTCATTGATTCCCAGTGACTAGCCATGTGCAGTAACCTTTAACGTCTTTTGCAGCCACAGTACTTTTCCGAGCCTCTTGTGGCCGAGGTCATTGTCACGTTATATTTGCGTGTCATGGCGGGAGGAAATCTATCGCTTTCGATGATACCTATTTCATATAGGTCATGAAGTCTTTGTGTCATCGGTAGCCGTGTAATAACTTTAACACGCTACATTTCCCTTTAGAAGGTTAAGAATAGATTACTATACAAGTTTTTAAATAAATCTTGGTTATGGTTGTGTTGGCTCACATTCCTGATTGGTTATACTTGAATGGTAATCATTTACAAGTTTTTGCAGTTTGCCTGCAGTATACAAATACAGTGCTAAACTATGAAACAACTTTGAAAATAACCAATATTTGAAATAATAAATTATAGTTCCAGGTACCTAAATATTCATTGGCCTACTCTCTGCCCTGACTTAGGAATCAAAACATTTCTGTGTACTTGTTCCTATCATGACAAATTAAGCACTTAGTGTTATCTTTTGCAATAATGATAACAAGTTCACATTTGCAATTAGCGTCAGTCAGTCCCTGACCACATCAGGCTGTTATAATTGTCTGTATTTAAATAGAAACACATAAATGTCTCAACCATTAGGCAATAACCAGCTGTTATGTGGTGGCTGGTTTTATAGTGCTATAAGTATTATTACATGATCTACTTAGTTTCCACCACAATAGATTTCTGTAGTTCAAGAATTGCAGCTAAATCTTACCCATAATGGATATGATTACTTGCAGCTTGCTGGTCTGGACTTGCAGCCTCAGGCTCCTAAGAGTGCTGGCCGCTACATCCCCCCGCACCTGCGCAGGCAGTTGCAGGCCAACACTTCTCAAGGTAATCCATTTTATTTTGTGTAATTCTGCATTTTTCATGTTTATTTTTTTATTTATCTTCCGACATATTAGTGCTACAAATATTCAAACTTTCTCATTCAATAGTTATATTAGTGAGATTACTGGGGTCTGTATTTTCGAAGGTGAATAACTAACATGCGTGTTTTAAAAGACACAATTTAGCTATAGACTATTTAATTCTGTACAAACATAGAGGTCAGTTTATTTCAGCACATTATTGGTTATTTTGAATTAGTCCCTTAAACACAACATTGAAATGTCATATACAGAATACTAAACAGTAGAAGAGACGTACTTCTTAGCATTCCATGGATTCACCGTGCGGGTGCCGGGTCCATCGTGTGGCAGAGAGAGAAATCTGGAGTAGACCCCGAGACTTGTGACTCGGGCGTAGGTTTAAAAGGGGCCCCTTATATATTGACGTACGTCAACACTCACCTTCACTACTCGTATTTCTCTCCCTGCCCAGCCAAATCCGATATGATCCTACTAGTGCAGCTTTAGATACTCGTTCTAGTATAGAACTTACTGCACTTCTGGACAATCCAAGGTCTTTAAGCAGGTTATAGAGAGATTTTGCTGGTATACCTCTCGCTCCTACTTCTACAGCGTATAAATTAACTACATAGCCATTTTTTGTTAATTCATTTTGTAGGTCGTAATACTTATTTTGTTTCATCACGTGGTCTTTAGGTATATTAGTTTCCCACGGTACGGTAAGTTCTACCAGGACTATGCGTTTCGTAGCCCTAGAAAAAAGGAAAATGTCCGGTCTGGATGACGAAACACCCACATCCTCTGGGATTTTGTAGTGCTTTTCATACGTGTCCATTAAAATAGTCCAATCAGGTGCTGAACCCAGGATTGAGTAAGGCTTGTTCTTGGAGTTTGAAGTTGAGCCCTCTTTTACAAAGTTAATTTGTCTTTTGTTTATAACAAAAGTTGCTTCCAAACCGAAATAAGAATTACAGAATGTAAAATCAAAATATTTTTTTTTGCACTTTCGTTTTTAAGGATTGCAGGGTATTCAAATCCGTATTATTATTACGGATTCAATATGTATTATTGAACCCGTAATAATAATACATCATTTATCTTAATATATTGTATTTTAAATTACGCATCAAGTTGTTTGTCCACGATCGGCTCCTAAACTAACTAGTTAACCGATTTTAATCAAATTTGCACACCATGTGCAGTTAGATCCCACTTGAAAGAAAAGGTAGTTTTTATTTTTTTGATTAATAGTCTTTATATGACAATATCCGACCTAAGCCAGAACAGACCGCTAGTTATTATGTGTTTTGTATTAGCTAAATGGCTTCCATAATCCGAGATTTGTTTAGTTTGGTGCTAGATTATGTGAGGGAGGAGGGAGGTTACGTGAAATTGCTGACAATTTTTGATTTTGATGGGCGGAGGGAATGAGGACAAAACCAAGTAAATGTCATTGTTTATGTCTGGGTAGACGAGATACCAAATATACTTCGTACGATCCGGGACTCTCCATAAGTGGCCAAAGAGTTGCCACAATAGCAGAGGCAGTGCCTTTCAAATTTCTTGGTAGAAAGATAGACTACAAAGGACGTACACCATCATTAGAGGTAGTTGTTGGAAACTTCATGAACGACCTCAATAAGGTAGACCAACAGCCTATCAGCAATATCAAAAAAGCATGGATATATGACAACTATCTCACATCACGTCTCACTTGGCCTTTCCTAGTATATGACATCGGTAAAACCCTCCTGGCAAAACTAGATGCTAATGTCATAAAGATATTGAAGTCATGGTTTGGATTGGCACATCCGGCTGATCCCTCTACTCTCTTTAGGGATCACAATAGTTTTGGGCTGAAACTAAAAAAACCATCTGAACTCTACAAACACCTAAGAGTTACAAAAACGCATGTTTTGGGAAAGTCGAAAGACGAATTAATTGCATCTCTCCCAAAAGACAAAAGTGCTTCGGACCTTGAATCTAGACTTCAATTCCACAAACAATTTATGGCAGGTGCGCAAGTAAATACAGCTGGGTTGGGTGCGAGTAAGAAAAGGGAAGACCGAGACATGGTAAAAAACTTTCTACAACAAGACGAAAATGATAGTTACAAAGTGCACGCTATGAATTTAGAAATGCAAAGTGAGTGGTTAACCATAGGTGAGTTTTGTATCCCATTAGCTCTGAAGTGGCGCACCTTGCTATATGACTGGTCTCCTGCCTTATTAAAATTTTATCTGAACGCTTTCCAAATGACCCTCCCTGACCAGAGTAACTTGGTAAGGTGGGGAAAAGCCTCTGAAAAATGTTGCTATACTTGTGGGGAGGCGATATGTACAGCAAGGCACATATTGGTGGGATGCAAGGTGCTCCTTAATAGGGGTCATTACTCACAGCGCCATGACAGAGTACTTGAAATCATACGTGAAGCCGTAAGCCTTTCGGTAGCTAGAGCCCAAAAGGGATTGACGATAAACAAAAGACAAATTAACTTTGTAAAAGAGGGCTCAACTTCAAACTCCAAGAACAAGCCTTACTCAATCCTGGGTTCAGCTCCTGATTGGACTATTTTAATGGACACGTATGAAAAGCACTACAAAATCCCAGAGGATGTGGGTGTTTCGTCATCCAGACCGGACATTTTCCTTTTTTCTAGGGCTACGAAACGCATAGTCATGGTAGAACTTACCGTACCGTGGGAAACTAATATACCTAAAGACCACGCGATGAAACAAAATAAGTATTACGACCTGCAAAATGAATTAACAAAAAATGGCTATGTAGTTAATTTATACGCTGTAGAAGTAGGAGCGAGAGGTATACCAGCAAAATCTCTCTATAACCTGCTTAAAGACCTTGGATTGTCCAGAAGTGCAGTAAGTTCTATACTAGAACGAGTATCTAAAGCTGCACTAGTAGGATCATATCGGATTTGGCTGGGCAGGGAGAGAAATACGAGTAGTGAAGGTGAGTGTTGACGTACGTCAATATAAGGGGCCCCTTTTAAACTTACTACCCGAGTCACAAGTCTTGGGGTCTATTCGATATTTCTCTCTCTGCCACACGATGGACCCGGCACCCGCACGGTGAATCCATGGAATGCTAAGAAGTACGTCTCTTGATTTATTATAGTTATTTATTTTGAACTAGCGACCCGCCCCAGCTTCGCATGGGTGCAATGCTGATACTAAATAAACTACTAAAAATAAACAAACTACTAAATCATACCCGAGCGTGACGCTAGAATTCAATTCACAGCCCACGAAAAATCTGTCTAGGCGCACCAAAAGAAGTGTTCACTTCAAAAACGTACATACATATAATCTTTGATTAAAACTCTAGAAAAAAAAAATTTTTGATCGGTCATGTCAAATGTCTCTGGTCTGGAGACTGGAAATTATGTAGAACAGTTTATATGCGAAAATGAAATTGTTGTTTTTTACTATCTTTTTCGAAAATTTTCAATATTTTCTCACCGTTTAAATCTTCCGTTAACTACCACAAACATTTCAAAACCAAAATCAGCCATTGTAGAGTTTTAGCGGACCCACAAACAGCAATTCATTTTTATATTTATTTTGAATGTTTTGGTAGCTACAGAAGAGAATTTAATGAGATTAATAAATTTACTCAAACTTCAATGCAATATGTATGCTCTAAAGTTGAGACTGATACTTACACAGGGATACAAGTTCTTCCCCTACATTTATGCACTTAGTATGGTTGTAGTGGTATGAAACACTGATGTAACATCATTAATTTATTTAAAAAAGCAAGTTCTAAATATTATTTCTGAATCATAAGTAAAGTGTATTTAGAGATTTGTGTTGCTATTATTTTTGTTAATACCATGCAAATTAAATAATTTCAAATCAGTTTAGGGATTCATCATACATAATAGTTATCTGTATTAAACTTGATGTGACTTTGTGATTTATATGTCAGAAACTAATCTAACCATAGTAACAGCCAGTGTTCTGCCTCAGTGGAAGTAGGTTATTTGATAAAGTTGTTGGGAGCATTGGCAACTTATCAAAATGTTATCATTTCGCAATGTTGCGAAAAATATTAAACAAAACTATTTTGGGTGTTACTCATTCTACTACTTGTGTTCCATATTTCTTGATAAATTATTTTATTGCTAGAAACATTTTACAAATGTATTTTGTTAATGCTAAACAAAGAGTATCTTAGTTATATCAAGGAGTAGGTTCAATAACACTGGTCCATTATCTATGCCCTGGGTTCAAGTTGTCAACTAGAAAACAGACACACACACCGAACACTAATTTGCACATCAGAAAAATACATTGTACACAATGACTTGTACAAAGTGCCATAAAAGTTTTTTTTTTTTCGGAATCATATAGCATGCAATTCACTTAAATGTTTCTACTACTGGGACTTGAAGCCCTATTATGAAAGAATGGCCATAATTCACCGCACTGGCAAAGTGGTTGCTGATGATACATGTTCTCGAACAATGTTTCTTTGTAACACTCATACTGTTTTCCTTCATTGTTAAGACCAGTGGTGATGATAAACACTCGCATAGTTATTGCATGACAAAACTCCTTTTAATCCTAATATCCTACTAATATTATAAATGTCAATGTATAGATGTTTGTATGTTTGTTGCTCAATCACGTCCTAACGTATGAACGGATCGGGCAGAAATTTGGAACACAGATAGATTGCAGTCTGGAAGAACACATAAGCTACTTTTTATCCCGAAAAAAAAACAACGGGAACAACGCGGGTAACACCGCGGGGCGCTGCTAGTATAATATTATAAATGTCAATGTTTGGATGTTTGTTGCTCAATCACGACCTAACGTATGAACGGATCGGGTTGAAATTTGGAACACAGATAGATTATAGTCTGGAAGAACACATAGGCTACTTTTATCCCGAAAAAACAAAGGGAACAACGGGAACGGGAACTTCGCGCGTAACACCGCGGGGCGCTGCTAGTTAATAAATAAAAAAAAAAACGGCCAAGTGCGAGTGGGACTCCCGCACGAAGGGTTCCGAACCATTAGCAAGTAAACGGCGAAAACCTCTTTGGCCTAATTCCGAATGCCGGATACATAGACTATCGCAGTTTCCACAGACAGGCTTCCATTCAAAAAGCTTCACTATAATAATTTTGATCCTACTTTATGATTCTAACGACGAAGTCGTTAGCTCGTTTTACTATACTAGTGGAGCCATCTAGTTTGCATGGGATAGACGAATCGAGCCGCGAGGCGCTGCTAATGATATTATAATAAGGAATAGTCAATAGGTTACACTGCGTTTTTCCCAAACAATAATAATATGCAGTTTCGTAGGGAAATAGTTCCTTTTCTAAATACTAGCTGAGTATGCTAGGATGTCGTCGCTGTCAGGGCGGATGTTAATGTAAACATAAAACACCTGCCACTCAATAAATCCCTTTCACACTGGAATAATGAAGTAAACTTAACTGTTTATCTTATAGCAGCTAGCAACTATTTCCATTCTATTTATACATTGCCTGTTGACCTAGAAAGAAATGTAGGTTAGTCCGAAACCTAAGTCACTCAACAAGTATCATGTTATTTCTTTTAAAGCATGTCTTCTAACCTACACTATATGATTAGGTTGGGGTTCACTCCATAATGATTCATGGATATGTCTGTAAGTGAATCACTAAATTATATTTAGATGTTTTCATAATGCAAAGAATCTGATAATAATAATTTTCATTTGAGCCAAAGGCCCTAAGCTTCATATTTTATTTTGCTAAAGTAATTTGAAAAGAATATGTCAGTAATTTGACATATTTTTTCACCTATTTAACCCTTATGTTTACATTAACTAAACATTTTGCTTTTTTCTAATGAATCATTTTTTGGGGGGTTAAAAATATACACTTTGTCAATTTATACAGAAATGATTAAATCACAGGTTTTGATAGACATTATTTACTAGCTTGTTCCCGCGGCTTCGCTCGCGTTTTGTAAGTCGTTGGCGTAAGGATTAACCGTTAATATGAAATTTTTATCCCCTAAATGTACAATGAATAAAAAGTTGTATGCAATCTTTTAACTCCCCTGTTTTATCCCCTTAAGAGTAGAATTTTGATAAATCCTTCCTTAGTTGATTCCTAGATCATAGAAGGAATATATGTGCGAAATTTTATGTTCCTGGACTGGATTTGCTCTGTGCACTTAACTAAAACATTAATTCCCTATTTTACCCTCTTAGGGGTTGAATTTCGCAAAACACCATCTTAGCGAGTGTCTACATACTAAAAGAATCCACTATGCAAAATTTCAGACTCCTAGTATTTGTAGTTTCTGAGATTTCGAGATGAGTGACCTTTCGCTTTTATTTGTTAAGGTATATTATAGAAGATTAATCATCACTGAAAAATACACTATTAAGTCAGGTTTGTAATAAATAACAAATAATACTCTGGTAATAAAGGCTATCTTTATCTAAGTCAGGTGTTATGAGAAAACAGATACCTTTTGCGATAAAAAAAATGTTTTATATATTTTTTTTCTTTTTCTGTGTGTAATGTTTTTTATTATATGTAATGATGGTAAAAGTAAGATACTCCCCTAATGGCATAATACAACATGCCTATCCATAACATCATAACGCTATTTGAATATTAAGAAGGTTTAATCTAACAGATCCAATGAAAATGTTCAATGTCACCCTGGAAAACAAAAGTTGTGTTCTGAAACTACATAATTTTCATAATTTATTATTCTACTTTTACTCAAGAAGAATAGTTGTATGGACAGTTACTTATATTATACATGTTCTATGGTGACAGAGCGTCTACCGATTCATATTCATTTCCATTGAGCACTGGGTTTGTTTAATATTCACTATTGTTTGACTTTGTTGTGATACAGCAGAGAATTAACATATTTTCTTGATATGATTTAAATAATGCAGATAAATTTGTATGTTGAATAGGAATAATAGGATGGACCATTGATTTGTTGTTTAAATTAATGCATCAAAATGAGTATAAATATGCATCTGATTAAATAAGCGGAATTTTTTCTAGTAATCACTTACACCTCAACATTTAACATTTTCATGAATGTACAGTTTAAATGGATCCCCCATTATGAGGAGACATGATGAGTCACGAGTCAAATATATTACAGGATAGAGTATATTTATATAACATGATGAGCTCATTACTGTTATCAATGCCAAGGTTGCTTCTACAAAATACAGGTCCAGTACCAATCCTACTAATACATTTATAAATGAGAAAGTAGATGTTTGTTGCTCAATCTCGTTATAATGGCAGAATGGGTTGAAATATAGAACACAGTTAGATTGTAGTCTCGAATAGCACAGGAGCCACTTTTTATCGTGAAAAAATAACGGGAACGAGAACTAAGTGCATAAAAAAGGGCACAACATTAGGGTTCTGCTGACTAACACAATTTCATATGGCATCCCTATTGCTCTATTTAATTTATCTATTAATAAATAGTAACACCATAACAAAAGTTGTTAGAGAGATACAATGGGGTCTCCCCCCTAATGTAGAGGTGCAATGAGACATTTTCAAAAAGTGATAAAATTGTGAAAAATTTGTCAAATTATTGAGAAAGCTTATCAAATATCTCTAAAAAAATTAAAGATAAAGCCTTCATGTGGCGCAATTGAGAACAATTTTTCACAGATTTCTTTTTTGCATTATGAAAATGTATCATGAAAGAAGCCCCGTGTTATAAAGACATCTAATATTGTCCAGGAGAAGAGTCTAAGCCTCCAAGCTTAGACGCTCGTCACAACGAGTCCCGGGACGGTCGTTCATCATTCGGAGGTAACTCGCGGACCTACGACCGCGGTGGTCGGCGCGACGATCGCGACCGCGATAGGGACTATGACCGCGGATACGATTCGCGTTATCCGCGCAGAGACCGCGGTAAGTACCCTCCATACTATACGTATACGGGGTTAGACAGAACGCTTGTACTACAACGAAAGAATCGTGTCCCTGAGTCTATTCTACATTACTACTCTATCTATCTAGTCTAGTCTATCTACTCGTCATTAGGAACAATTTTTATGGAACCAACTTTGAAACTGTATGGGGCATCTGTCGAGTCCATACGTCGTTTTTGTATGGAACAGCTGACTTACACTAGTCTCATTAATTTCGTTATATGTTCTGTTGCCAAACAGTGGTGTGCAAACATTACTGTGTTCCGGTTTGAAGGCCAATGTTTCCAGAGAAATTACTGGGCAAGAGATAAAACACCGGAGATATAAATCTAATAATAAATAATATAATAATAATAATAAAAAATGTTTCTCACCACCACCAGGCACATGGCCTGCTCGTATCGTCACTATATTCTATAAAAAAAAAAAACGGGATATAAATCATTTTTTACGGTTAAACGGTGGAGTCGGAACAGAAATTTGGTGCGTGAAACTGCATCGAAATATCGTACAGTCTCTAATATTTCCGATTCTTGAGCTTTACGATGAAGTAAAACATCGGTGAATATTCTGTAATTAATAACTAGTGGTAGTGAGCAACGACGGTAACTTAAAGAATGTGATATTAGCGGGTGTTTTTTCCCGATTTCTGAGTTGGTAGCATATAAAAAGTTGTATTTATGATTACATGATTCTTTCCGTTTAGTATTTGTGTTCTGCTGTCAGTTCGGTATTAGTTAACTTTTTTAAATTTAAAAGTATATTAGATTTTTTAAATATCAGTGAATAAGAGCTAACATCTCGTTTCAGGGTAGAAAATCGTTTTTTGGTTTTAATAAATTAGTATTTTTTTTTAAATATAACGTGGATAATTTCAACAATTACGTCATTAAAACTGTCGTAATGAAAGGTGAGTGTTGACGTACGTCAATATAAGGGGCCCCTTTTAAACCTACGCCCGAGTCACAAGTCTTGGGGTCTATTCACCGGCATGGACCCGGCACCCGCACGGTGAATCCATGGAATGCTAAGAAGTACGTCTCCCATATTAGCGATGATTGTAATAAAACTGTTTTAACGAACAGGATATTGTAATGGAGGAATGACACTTGACTGGTTTTAGAGAAAAGCTACCATCGGAACCGTCAATGTCGCTGACTTTACATCTTCGTGCCCTTCAATACAATAACCCTGTGTGTGCAAATAGTTCATAAACCTACTTACAGATAATACTTTCCACCGTTTTCTCTGTGAAATAATTTATGTACAAAATGTTCGGAACTTAAACAAGCACTTGCGCAGTGTTGCGGAGCTCGGTTTAAGGAGCGTCTTCGCCAAGCACGGGCATAATACCTTGTTTTAGTTAGTCTCTCAAAATAAACAATTACATTGTGTTACTGTATGTCTTCAAATCCAATCATCTACTGGGTAATAGCGCTCCATTGTAAACCGCTTCATCGCTTGTCATTAGATAGAGTAGAAGGTTGAGGTAGTGATCATGTTCAAAACTTATTCTATAAACTAGAAAATTTATAAAGAGTCCAACAAACAAGTGCAGAAAAATCAGGGTTTCTTCAGGACTAGCTATCATAACTTGTGACTTTAAATGGGTTAGGTCACTCGCAGAATTCTATGAAATAACATCTTTGATATTCCTAGTAATTGTAGTCTCAATAGCTGTCCATTATCTGCCCACCTCATATTTTACGGTATTTGTCTGTGCTTGAGTGTGTTTAGCAGCATAAGACGGCTCACTATTTAAATTATATCGTGTAATTGTCAATTGTAATTTTTATAATTATATTTAAGACAATGCGCCCGCTCCGCGCGACACTTCCCCGAGCGACGCAGCGCAGGGTGAGTGCAAACCAATATGAGCTTTATGTTCTAAGAAATGTGGCTTACAACAGCAGCAATAAATACGACAAAATAGACAAAATTCTTGTCTGCACATAAATAGTATCAAACACTTGCTGCCCGTAATGTGATAAAATTAAGATCGATATTGTATTTGCTTACATTTACTTACATTAGAATCTTTTACTCTAAGCAAATACAATAATATAGTGTCATTTAAGTAGTAATATTATGTGAATAGAATTTTAATATTATCCAACTCATAATTGTCTTTGTCATTTAAATCATGTAATACCATACTTATGTGATTTATAATACTTACAAAGCATTTATTTAACTTTACAAATAGATCACCTGAATCTTAAATGTCATAAATGAAATTAAAGAAGGAAGGAAGAGGCGGCTTGCCTTGGTGTACACCATCATACTTTAATGACACAAGTTGCATGATTCCATCCACTCTATTATTTTGCGGCCAGCAAGTGCATTGGCTACACTACAATTACAAGATATGAAGCACTTAGATTAGTCACAGATAAGTGTTCACAATGGTGATGGATAGAGATAAATAATTATGTATGTTTTAAAAACATTGTATAGTTTAACAATCAACAGTCTGTTCTCAAGTGCACATAATCCTAAATGATAAAAAAAATGTTGTAAGCCTAGCCTTTACATATTCTGCTGTTAGCTTTCACTGGTGTATTTTAGCTTTTATGCAATGTTAGACATTTTTGCAATCTTCAGTTCATAATGATAAGTTTAAAATATCTGTAACTATTTATTAAAGTTGGTGATGGGGCCTTAATGATATGTTTAGGTTCTAGCTTGACCGACAAAATGATAAAATCTACTCACATAATGGCTTATTTTAATTTGGCTGACTTATGTACAATTTTTTTTTTGGAACATAATTAGACTCGACAAAAAAAGGGCCAAACTATTTTTGGAACTGAGTTCGGAAGACCTTAGTTTAGTAAATGTTACGAAAATTTTAAACTATTTTAAAATCGTGAATATGGTGATTTGAATAAAAAATTATTACCAACGATTAATTCAAGTTGATTCGTTAATATCTATTATAAATACTTATAAACTGTAGACGATATACTTATTGCTTATTTCTCGCTAAGAGGAATTTAAAATCTCTATTTAATAAATATGTGGAAGTACTATAAATATAAAGCTTACGGCCTTGTTTATACACATCTAATACATTTCGCTTTTAATTAACTTGCATCATTAAATAAAAAAAAAGAAATAACATGAGATAGTACCTGCCAGACAACAATGGTCAAAATACATTTTATCTTAGCTTATCAGATGTGTATAATTCAAGTACATAATTTGGTGGATTTCGATAATAAATACTATAAAATATGTAGTCATGTAAACAGTATTTGGTGTGGGTTATAAAGTAACGTGTGCGCAGGAGGCGGCGGCGGCGGCGGCGGCGGCGCTGGAGGAGGTCGCGAGGCGACACACCAGAACGGCGACACAGATCGGTGGTCCGAGTCGGAGCGGTGGTCCGACCAGCGCCGCAGTGGCGGCGGCGGTGGCGGGGGCGCCACTGGCGGAAGTTCCCGCGAGCGGGAGTCGCGCGACATACGCCGCGACGAGGACTTCGAGCCGCCGGCGCCGCGGAACGACCGCTGGAAGGAGCCGGAGCCGAGGACGGACGAGCGCTCCAACACTCGGTGGGCCTCTGACGACGTGCGCCGCACTGTCTCCCGCAGGGACGAGGTAGGCACCCGCATGTAGGTTCATCACTCCATCACTTCATACATATCATCTGGGTGTTTCTAAGTATAAAAAGTATTATTATACACAGAAACATGCATAATAATACTTATTATACATGTTTCTATGTATAATAATACTTATATATGGGTTTTTCTATGTATAATAAGTATTATATAAGTATCATATCTGCTATCTGGCCGCCATAATACAAGCTTTGTTTGGTTTGGGGTCAGATGGTGTTGTGTGTGAATTGTCCACCAATATTTTTTTATATACACGTAAACATACATGTACAGGGCCACCAGGCTTGCCCACGATGTTTTCCTTCACTATTTTGAGTTAGTAGTATTACGCAGATGACTCCTAAAAGACAGTGGTGCGCGTAGTTTTGAACCCGGGGTCTCCGGATCGGCAGTCGCCGTTCTCCCGACTAGACCAGCCGTAACTTCCATACATATAATAGGAACGTTATCTAATGAATATTCTGAGTAAATCTAATACAGTGTCAAAAGGTCAATGTAGAGGAAACTTTAGTTAATAAAAAAGTAAGTCCCAATTTCTAAATTCCGAAATGGCGTTGACATAATTTATCTCTAATTTATTTATACTTATTTCACCTTAACTGGTGTTTTTAGATCACTAGTTTGATTCTAAGTTTATGGTAACTGTGAAGCTATAGCGAAAAACAAAAATAATGTACCTAAGCCACGGGCTCTTATTATAGTTAGATAAGTGGTGTTTAAGTTTTCGTGCACCGGCCGCCTTATACCGCTTGAGTATACGGTTCACTGTCGCATAACAAAAATTATTGACCGTCAATTGAATCGACTAATTACAGCAATTTTAACTTATGGATGTTGTGCGGAAATGGCTGCGTTCTATGGACTTGCTTCGATTCCGACAGCAAAGCTCAGTCATCCGTGAAACATCAACTATGTATTAGCCTGTGAGTTGCTTCAGCTATTGCTCAAGTGAGAGAGAGAAGTAAGAAAGTTATGTTATAAAATTTGTTGGTTAACATGCTGGGTTATGGTGACCTGAATCACTTCATTATTCATAGTCCTTTATCAAGTTTCTTTCATGTTTCATGTATATGTCTTTTTCCTGCCCTTCTCTCTCATTAAATTACAATCTCATCAAATTTACAATGTACATAGAAGAAGAATATGAGAATGAAATTGAGTGAGAGGCTGGAATTGCACATAGACTACTTCTTATTGAAAAATAACGGGAAAGAGATGTGGGGTAAAATCGCGGGGCGCCACTAGTGATGTATGAGTGAGACCTTGAAATCTTCAATCTATGCCACATTGCAAAAATTGCCATTCATGTCTATCGCTTTGTAACAAAATTAAATGGCAGTGTACTGAATCTTTAACCTCTGTTTCAACTTATTAATCATTTATCGTGCTCAATATTCCATCACCATAATAATTGACATGATGACTAAATCAAAAATATACCTTTCTAGAGGTAATTAGTCAGCCAGATAGATACATATTGGAAACGCAGTTTTAGTTTCATCTAATTAATATTAATAATATACCAAGAAACAAATCGTCACACTTCCGCCGTGGGGAAAAGTGGTGGTGACGTCACGTCTTCGTAGAATTCGTACAATGAAATGACGTCACGGGAAACTTCTAAGCACTGTATCTTGGTCATTTTGTGTTTGTGAAACAAAAGAAAAAATACGTGTACAATATTTTGAATAATCTAAGTAACGGACTAATTCGTTTTTTTTAGTGATCATGCATCAATTCAAATTTTTCACATAAACACCTTGTAACGCAGCGTGTGGTGCGATTTTCCAGAATGATTGGACGGTCCCGCTACCTCGCGACGAGCGGCAGGAGTTGGAGCTGTTTGGCACCGGCAATACGGGAATCAATTTCTCCAAATACGAGGACATACCTGTGGAGGCGAGCGGTGAACGCGTGCCGGAATTCATCAGCAGCGTAAGTTGACTCAATCCTAGCAATATTACGATTTGTGAAACTTTAGATCTTTCTTGTTTGATTATGTCGATAAAATGGACCAGTTTAAAATTTTAACTAATCTATATTTATCAATAGAAACTAAACAATTTCGCACACGTATTCCGCCAATTTTCATCCCCAAGGAGGTAAAATCCTAATCCAACATCCTAAATATAATCTACATAGATGTCAATGTTGATCACGTCTTATCGTATGAACGAATCGGGCTGAAATTTGGAACATTGATAGATTATAGTCTGGAAGAGACAGAGACGTACTTCTTAGCATTCCATGGATTCACCGTGCGGGTGCCGGGTCCATCGTGTGGCAGAGAGAGAAATCTCGAATAGACCCCAAGACTTGTGACTCGGGCGTAGGTTTAAAAGGGGCCCCTTATATTGACGTACGTCAACACTCATCTTCACTACTCATATTTCTCTCCCTGCCCAGCCAAATCCGATATGATCCTACTAGTGCAGCTTTAGATACTCGTTCTAGTATAGAACTTACTGCACTTCTGGACAATCCAAGGTCTTTAAGCAGGTTATAGAGAGATTTTGCTGGTATACCTCTCGCTCCTACTTCTACAGCGTATAAATTAACTACATAGCCATTTTTTGTTAATTCGTTTTGAAGGTCGTAATACTTATTTTGTTTCATCGCGTGGTATTTAGGTATATTAGTTTGCCACATAGGCTACTTTTTATCCCGAATAAAAAAAACAACGGGAACGGGAACTATACGGGTAACACCCCGGGGCGCTGCTAGTATAAATTATAACAGGCTGGAGTAGTATATCAGAATTTGTACTACCCGAAAATAGGTACCAGCTCTTGGAGTATTATGTGATGATACACAATGTTATTCTTTGTGTTTAATTCGGAGGAATATAACACTAAAAAGTTATAGGCAATCTTGTATGTAAGTACTTCTGAGGATTTATGACACAGTAGAACATGATCTCATTTTTCTCGCCTTAGTGAATGCAAAATTCTCTTGGTAACACAACAGCTATGTAGTGTAATCTACCTCATGCTCATGACTCAAAAAAGACAATTTTAAACACACTTGTAGTCTTCAAATTAAAAATAACATTTCTTAACACATAAATTGACTGTGTAATAGTTGGAAATTGGCAAAGGGCCCATTAGTTTTAAGATCATTGGGTTTTGAGGAACTCGGCTTATAAACAATTTCAACTTCTAGCATAATTCAGGTGAACGACCTAGTGTTACCCATTGACCTCAGTGGTCTAAAAATAATTGTTCTTAGAAAATTACAGATATTTAGTAAGTAAAGATGTTTTTCTTCGTGTATTGTTGATAAAATTTATTCGTTATTATAATGATATTCCTGCTGATAGTCTACTTTAAGTTCCCACTGATGGGACTATGGCCTTGTGAGAGGCCCTAGTTCAAGATTGTCAAGGCCATAAATCACACTGCCTGCTACCACGGCAGATGACGTATTTCCTCGAAAAATTTCTATGCCTGGGTGTATCAGTTGTTTTTAACTAGTTAATTGCACATTTTTTGAAAATTCACTACTGCAACACAGCTAACACTAAAGCAACAAACAGGGTCACCCATTCAATTTTAAATTGAAATTATATTCTGTACAAATTGCTAACAATAAATTATTTGTATTTTGTCATTCCTTTGAGTACAATCTAAAAAAACGTACATAATTTTAAAATGTTTTTGATAATGATGACCGACCTAAGTGTTCGTCGATAATAATTAGTCTAAATCTATGGTACTGGGAATCTTCAGTAATGGAACGGCTTCTCGGGCAGCTGTCGAAAAGTAAATCCAATGCTTGGAAGAAGTATAATTCGTATTTCTCCCTTGCCAAAAAGTTTGCGAAATGTTTACCGCGAAATGATAAATTAATGTATGTTGAATTTTCAGCAGTGCCAATTTTTTTAAACGTAATGGTATTTAGTAATTTTGTGAGTAATTAAGAAGGGGTAATTCTACTACGAAAACGAGACAAAATAAAATAAGTAGATTGAGCAGAGTACTTTTTTATTATGAATTATTTTAGTTTGTCAACTAATGATAACCTACCCATGTAGTTTGCTAATTTGTAGTATTCATTACGGGATATTTACCGTGTAATATAAATATTTGTGAAGAACCGTGATAGCATAAAATAAGTTGGCAAATTATTGGGCTACAAAAAATTTTTTTTTGAGACACCCGCTTCCGTTTTCATCCCTCACCGTTACGTAGTAGTATATTTTTTACAACTACATACTTCACTATGGGTCGATACCAATGAAAGGACTTAACTAGTAGAATACTAAACACTAAGGCAAATTTCAAATCCAAGATGGTCGAGGGTAACTTGAAATGTTTAATTTCGTTGTTGTTGTTGAGTAAATTTGGGCTAAAAAGGGTGGACAGTACCTTCAAATATAACATCATCTATGATTTTCTCATTTCCTGTGGTACCTGCCCCGAGTCGAACCTCTGCCTGGCAAGGGCTTCTGAACACTCTGGTCCAGGGGAAGTTAGTAACCGTGTAATTGAGCCCGTCATTGTTCAGACGCGGTGACCCCGTCTCGACTTTATGGTTCCTTCTTCTAAGGCTGCGGGCCCGAAACTAGCGACGGACGTGCGATGGTGGCGGTGACGTATGTGTAAGTACGGCACTGCTACTAGCCACGCTCCGCTCCCGCTCGTTTCATGTTCGCTATACTGCGCTATGGTTTTGTACACGCCGCTGGCTATCCGTCGCGGTCCCTTCGCTGTCGCTCGTCCATCGCTAGTTTCGAGCCCGTAACGTGCACCATAAAGGGCATGTAATATCGGAAAGTTTTCAATTCCGGAACAGAGTTACGAACTGTTCCGATACTGGAAAATACGTAAATTTTGTTTCTAGGAAATACTTAGTTAAAATTTATTGATCAAACAAGTTTATTACGTTTATCGCTTCTTTAATCAACTTAACTATGAAAACTTATCAATCACATTAACTAAATCACAAGAAACAATAAACTATTTTTTTAAATAAAGTCAACATTATTTATAATTTTGTTAGGAATTAGGAATGTCATCATCATCAGCCAGCATCATTCGTCCACTACTGGACATAGGCTTCTCCCATAATACGCCACTCAGCCCATTTAATTGGTTCCTTTGGTCTTAAGTTTCCAACCGCCACCACCCGTGTATAAAGCTCAATGTCGTTCTACGAGCTATGCAACGGGCTCTGCTTGAGGATTCTCGTATCCGCAATGAAGCCATTCTTCAGAGAACTAAAGTCACAGACATAGCTCAGCGTATTAGCAAACTGAAGTGGCATGCTTCATTGTTGCGGTTAAATATAAGAGATTTCAGAATTGCGAAATGCCGGAATTCTGGAATACATGCCCGAATCCCTTAGTCTTAGGCCTCGCTATCGTCTTTGTACATCAACAGTTCAACGTAACCTCTCTTTCCAGTTCGAGGATGTTAACCTGACGGAGATAATGCGGACGAACATAGCCGCCGCGCGCTACGACAAGCCGACGCCAGTGCAGAAGTACGCGATCCCGATCGTGCTCGGGCGGCGTGACGTCATGGCGTGCGCTCAGACCGGCTCGGGCAAGACGGCCGCGTTCCTCGTGCCCATTCTCAACCAGATTTATGAGGCTGGCCCTGTTAAGAATATGGGGTGAGTACTTTTAAGGATTCCGTATCTACCCTCAATAGGATAAAAACAGAACTCTTTATTTTTTGACGTGACAACGTCTAATAATGTAATAATTCAATGGAGCCGGCTGCACACACGAAAAAACATGACACATGCGGCGTTACCTCGATCTGAGGCGTTCCATTTAAGGCTTGAAGTTGTCACGTTCAACTATCGTCAGTAAACCGACTTTACAGACAACCGATTTTTTTAACTTTTATAGTTTTGACTGCCATCTAGCCTGATGTTAAGCGACGATGCGGTCTACGATGGAGCGTGCTTACCTAGAAGAAACCGATTCACTCTCCATTTGAAGACACCAAGGTTGTAACTAACTGGGAAAACCCACTCGGGCAACGCATTCGACAACCTAGCAAACATGAAGTCAAATTAAATACATAACACTCATAGAGTACATAGTGAGATGTAAATTTGTGCGTATGGACTGTATGTTTTGAAAATAAACTAAATACATAATACGAAATTGTAAAATCTTACAAGTCCACTATATTTGATACAGAATAACAAACTTTCTATCAATTACACAAAGATATAGTAATCTTTCTAATATTGTATAAGCCTAATTGGACTGAAACAACACGTAGATAGACTCACGTTTGACTACAATAGGATACACATACAAAGTAATAATAAACTTAAAAAATAATTCGCCTAGCAAACTAGCGGCCATACCACTATACATAATATCACACGAATCAGGCAGCGCACTGCGCTCGTCAGACAGACATATACGAAATTGTATCTCTTTAAGCCACACTCGCCACTTGCCGTCACTCGGCCAGCTAGGCGAGCGACGGCGAGTGATCACGAGTCAACGTAAATAAGCCCTTCACACACTAGAGTTGGCCTTCACTTGCTGGCACTCGACCATATAGGGGGCATAAATATGACCTGTGATTTCACGGGAAACATCGCCCTTTAAACTGGTACCAGTGCCTACTGGTACTGGTACCTATACAGTGATGTTTTTTACATTACTGCTAGGCAGTAGAATAACTGGCAAAGGTGTGGTACTTTTCCAGGTGACTACAAGTAGTCCTGTTATTTTAAACATATTTCTTAAAAAAAAAAGTACTATAAATGTTTTGTTTCCATCAACAGGCCGTATAACCGACGCAAACAGTACCCGCTGGGACTGGTGCTAGCTCCGACCCGTGAGCTCGCCACACAGATATTTGACGAGGCGAGGAAGTTCGCCTATCGCTCCCGTGTACGCCCCTGCGTTGTGTGAGTATCCTTATTTTTACAATTACCGAGATGACCGAGCTTTGTTCAGTTCAAAAATGTATAAATAAAGTTTTCTTAAAATGTAACCTAGTTAGATATATTTATAGCCATTAAAACCCCTCTGTATACTAAATGTCATAAGAATCGTTGGAAGCCGTTTTCTAGTTTCAGATTACATATACAAGAATTGCTAGTTTAAAGGTATTAGATTGATAGGCTTAACCGCCATCTCGCTTTATGAGTAACGCTATCTAGAATGAAATTGTATGACGTAGTATAATCTTTTTTTTAAATAAATGGACTTACATTTGATTACCAAGTGACACACTGTATAGACAAAGTCAAAGGTATAAACACCAATTTGGTCTTTGCCTACCTACACCTTCATTGTCACAAAGGAGCAATTTCATCCAAGCAAAAAAATGGATAGCACTAGAAAATGTGTCAATGTTAATAAGATTAGATACTAATACCGACACAAACATTATCATTGTAACATTTAGATATCTTAAAGTAAAACTAATCTGACTAGTAGAAAATTACATAGATAATCCAAATAGCTCTAATCTTAAATCTAATCTAATGTGTCAAATTTAGTGATTATCCACTTTCCACAAGCAATTCAGTAATTTCTAGATCAAGATTTTAATTTCGAAGATCAATTGATAGAAAGATAACTCGGTTTAAATTTTTTTTGTTTATGGAGGTGCGTACATAATACCCAAGTCTGTGGATTTTATAAACAAATACGAAAATATTAAAAAATTGGCAGTCATAGGGACTGCCGATAGAAGTGAAAACTAATAACTCAGAATTTGATTGCTCACTTGGGAAATTACGCGGATGAAACCGGAGGGCGTGGCCATGACCATGTCCATCTAGATCATTCGAGTTTAAAGAAGGGTGTGTCAAAAGAAGTTTTCATTTAAAAAATCTCAGTCATGACGTCACAATTTTATTTTGTTTCATTTATTGCCTCTTTATTCAGAAAGAACTTGTCAGGTCAGCTAGTATTGGATATATCGCATCGTCGCTTTACATCAGGCGAGATAGTAGCTCTAAGCCCAGTAACTTCTCTGGTATTATAGTAGAGGCCCTATGTCCAGCAGTGGACGAACACAGGCTGATGATGACGATGTTTTTTTTGACGTTTTTTTATAATTCGATGAAGCCGGCTGCACGCACGAAAAAACATGACGTCATGCGGCGTTACCTCGCTCTGAGGCGTTCCATTTAAGGCTTGGAGTTGAAGTTGTCACCTTCAACTATCGTCAGTAACTTTACAGACAACTGATTTTTTTTTTTACTTTTTATAGGTTTACACTTGACCGCCTTCTCGCCTGATGTAAAGCGACGATGCGATATATCCAATACTAGCTGACCTGGCAACTTCTTTCTGAATCTTAGATCTCTGGGTGACCGCAGTGCAGTGCTAGGCAATGATTTGGCCTCTTCATGTTTCATTAGCTGTGTGTCACTGTGATGTTATGCGGCAGGCATGTTGCTTACCATCAGGCACATGTCCTGCTCGCCTCGTAATTCTTTAATGTAAAAAAAAAAAAAAAAAAATTGCCAGTCATAGGAACTGCCGATAGAAGTGAAAACTTATAACTCAGAATTTGATAGCTTACTTTGGAAACTACATGTGTGTAACCGGAGGGCGTGGCCTGGGCATCATGGCATGGCTATCTCGAAATGCGTCGGCATTTCCTATTGGCTGATGCATTTCTAGATGGCCATGGCATGATACCGAGGCCACGCCTTTTTTCAGCATGTCCCATTGGCTGACGCATTTCTAAATGGCCAACAGCCATGGTCCCGAGTTTACCCGAAGATTTCTTATCATATCCGAGCGTGATGCTAGAATCCAATTCACAGCCCACGAAATATCTGTCTAGGCGCGCCTAAAGAAGTTTTCACTTCAAAATATTATACGCCACTCAGTCCGATCCTCGGTCTTACGTTTCCAACCGCCACCAGCCATCTTTTGTATAACGTCACTCGATCTAGTCGCACGGCGTCCTACACTACATTGGATATATTAATATCGATGATTGTAATGTTGTGTAATATGACAGATACGGCGGGTCCCCGATCCACGACCAGTTCCGCGAGCTGGAGCGCGGCTGCCACCTGCTGGTGGCCACGCCGGGCCGCCTCGTCGACATGCTGGCGCGCGGCCGCGTCGCGCTCGACCACTGCCGACACTTGGTCAGTACCCATACCTACCTACCGCTGTTTCTTTACTAACTCATCTCGATATATTTGTTGTACTGCCCACTTTCATCTCGAATATCTCCTATTTGGTGGTTAGGAATTCCAATTTCAAATGTATACAGCTATTTACTCATGCTTTTGTGTTTTGAAAACCGTTATTCATTTGTTGCTCTCTCTATTGTTTTTTTTTTGTAGTTCCTCTAAAGATTTTAAACTAGTAGTGTAGTGTCTAGTAGTGGAAGGACTCTTTGCAGAGTCCGTCTGGCGAAGTATCACACCTTTGCCAGTTATTCTGCCGCCAGGTGACACAGTAATGCGCACACATTACTGTGTCACTACTATGTTCTGGTTTGAAGGACAATGTTTCTAGTGAAATTACGGGGCATAGAGATAAAACATGTTATATCTCTAGGTGATGAGCTCAGTGCAGTGCTAGGTAATGACTGGAACTCGTCATGTTCCAATAGCTGCGTGTCACTGTGCTGTTATGGGCAGACATGTTGCTTACCATCAGACACATGTATGCTCGTCTCGTCACCATTTATAAAAAAAAAATATTTTATAAACATAACTCAGAATTTCATAGCTCACATTGGAAACTACGAGAGGGAAAACGTAGGGCGTAGCCATGATCATGGCCATCTAGATCATCTGAGTTTACCCGTAGATTTCTTTCAATTACGAACGTGACGCTTGAGTTCATTTCACAGCCCACGGAAAATCTGTATGTGGTGCGCCAAAAGAAGTATTCACTTGAAAAACAATAGTTGAATATGGATTTACTTAAAAGTCTGTTTTGTGTCCTTACTCCAGGTGTTGGACGAGGCCGACCGCATGTTAGACATGGGTTTCGAGCCGCAGATCCGCAAGATAGTGCTGAGCTACACGATGCCGAAGACGGGCGAGCGGCAGACGCTCATGTTCTCCGCCACCTTCCCCAAACAGATCCAGGAGCTGGCGCAGGCCTTCCTCTATAACTACGTGTTTTTGGCCGTGGGGAGGGTCGGATCCACATCTGAGAATATCACTCAGAAGGTACGTTGACTCTGATCCTTATTTGTTTAAGTAGTGTGTAACCTTCTCTCGCAAGGAGAGAATAATGTTTTTTTTTACCATAAACATCAGTTTTGATCGATCGCGATTTAAGAATGAAGAGTGGGAATAGGTGATGAAAAGTACTTCTCGATCTCGATCATAATATACCTGCAACATACACAAAAATTGGTCGACCCGTTCCTGAAGAGCATGAACATATTAATGTTGGTTACGAGTTTTTGTAAATAAGTTCTATCTTATCCTATAAATGTTTATCTAGTTGTCTGTTGCTATTGTCGGTTTGCCTGATGGCCATTTACCGTCCGGAGGGACTTCTGCCTAATTAAAACTGTCTTAGCTTTGATATTGCTCTCTCTTTTCTTTACGATTCAAATTATAGAGACAGCAATAGCAAAGCCAAAGCCAATTTAGTTCGCCAGTAGAAGGGCTGGACTCAGTTGTTTGCTGGAACAGGTTGCCTGAGGATGTTATTTCGGCAAAATCATTAAACTCTTTCAAGAACAAACTTGACAAATGGATAGCGAAAGACAATATCATTTTAACAGACAATAACCTATAATTTCAACACTGAGATATAGGCATATCAGCTAATGCTGCTCGCCTATTATTAAATAAATAAATAATTGTTGTGACATAATAAGGTAGAGAGATGGCTCAGTCCCATTTCGTCATCATGGCAGGTCTCAGACTCATTTGCTATTAGGTATTTGGGTTTCAAAGTGCAGTCCTGTGTTCCTAATACAAGTTTCATATCTAGGATACTGCACACAGTCGCTCATTAGTATACTGTGAAAGTGTAGAGCAGTACAACTAACATTGTTGATGATTTCCAGGTGGTGTGGGTGGAAGAGTGCAACAAGCGCTCGTACCTGCTGGACTTACTGAATGCTTCTAACTTGCTGCAACGCGCGCGGCCCGAGGAGGACCAGCTGGTTCTGGTCTTTGTGGAGACCAAGAAGGGTGAGTTTGTATTCTGTGTGCTTAGGCTCGAGCTATTGACCATCCTGGCTACTAAGACTTGAAGAGATGATAGTTTGGTTATTAATTTGAACTCTATGCATCTTCACGGGTAATTTGATTTGAAGTTGGACTGATTTCATAGTAGGGTCCAATAATTGTTTACAATTAGGTTACATTTTTGTCACAGTAAACAGTTGTTATTTGTATTATTTCACAACTCATTTCTCGGAACTTCTTATGCGCCATTTCTACTCCTATTTGTTTGCATTTGCGTTGTTAATTAAGCAACTAACTTATTTGACAATTAACTTATTGGCATCCTACAAGGTGCAGCCACCGAAAATCTATTGACCTGAATCAATTCACAATGCAGTCGGAACAATTCCAGCACGGAATAACAACCCTAGTCTCTATCGACTGGCCTCGTGGCTTAGTTGGTAGTAGCTCTGCCTGCAAAGCCGAGGGTCGTGGGTTCGATCCCCACCCAATGCAAATATTTGTGTGATGAATTCAAATGTTTGCACTGTGTCTGGGTGATTCTATGTATAATAAGTAGGGATGGGCCGAAATTCGTTTTACATTCGGTTTAACCGAACTTCGGCAGCTTGAACCGAACTTCGTCATTCGGCCGAATTTCGGTTAAAACGCCGAACGTTCTGCACTATGTAAATATACTTGCACTGTCATAATAGAAATTAATTAAAAAACAAACAGTGAAATAAAATAAGTCTGATATACTCATAGTCATTTATTTGAATTAGAAAAACTAATCATACGTGATAAACAAAAAACTTAAATTGGTATTTTTAACTACCAGTCTCAAAAATCTTTGGTTACTTCATCAAACAAAACACAAAATTAACCCGCTCTTCTTTTACTAACCAAACCAGCCTTAGAAATCTTTCTTTCTTCATCAAAAAACAAAATTTTACTGCTCTTCTCAACAAGTCTTTGAAATCTCTCTTACTTAATCAAAAACAAAAATTACACTATTTTCTACACAATAATAATAACATTAATAACCAACCATTAGAAATCTCTCTTACCTAGTCAGAACACACAATGAAACTGGAAGATCTTAATAATGAGTTTTAGAATAATTGCATAGGTAGGTACTTAACTTAATGAAAATACTAAAGTATATTGGTATCCTTAATAGTTGGTCCAAAAAAATCTTAACAAGATCTGTAACAAAAATTAAATAAACCTTGCATTCTTCTGACACACATCTTAATAAGGTTCATTCGTAAATTGAATTAGAAAAAAATACCAGCAAATTGTCTATCATGCTTCGCGCGAATGTGGTTCGTGAGAGCAGAAGTAGACGCTTTACGGCCAATACCACCACGAGATATCAGCGAACCACATATATTAAGATACATTTCACCTTGTTTCAGTCGTCTGTTTCTTTATAAAATGACCAAACACTTTATTTTTTTCTTCCAGTCATCTTCAAAACAAAGTAACAAAGAAATAATGTTAAAATCTATCAATCAAACCAACAAAAATCACGTAAAAACAATTAATTTAATTTGCGTAATGTAAACAATAGCACGTGACAAGCCGGTGACGTCTTTACAAATAAATAGCTGGCTACCGACCCCGCGTGAAAGCGCGGAGTGCGGGCGGGACACATCTAGCAATATTTGCAGCAAGTGCGTAAACAACTCATAACACGAAAAAACGCAGCGAAATTGAACCGAAGTTCGGCCGAACTTCGGCCGAATTTTTCATTTTTACCGAATGTTCGGCCGAAGTTCGTATTCGGTTAAAACCACATTCGGCCCATCCCTAATAATAAGTATGTATTTAAAACTATATAAGTATTATATCAGCTATCTGGCCGCCATCACACAAGCTTTGCTTAGTTTGGGGTCAGATGGTGTTGTGTGTGAATTGTCCACCAATATTTATATTTATTTATTTATATTTATCATTATAAACGGATAAAACCAAAGACCCGAGAGGTTTGATTCCGTGTCGAGATCAATCCGATTGCGTTGTGAATCAGGGTACTAATCAGCTATAGTTACAGCACTGCACTGCTATAGCACTGCACTACAACCTTAGGCTTTTATGGCCTATGCACTGGTAGCGACAACTTATTGCAATTTTTAGCTGTCAACAATAGCTGCTAGTTTATATTATCTTATTTGTTGTGTAATGCAGGCGCTGACCAGTTGGAAGAGTACCTGGACAACCAGGGCTACCCGGTGACGTCGATCCACGGCGACCGGTCGCAGAGGGAGCGGGAGGAGGCCTTGCGCCGCTTCCGCACCGGACAGACGCCCATCCTCGTCGCTACCGCGGTCGCGGCTAGAGGTACTATGTTTAAACTAATTGTATGTTAGTAAATTGTTATTATAGATGGAGAAAGCTCAGTGTTTTACCCCGGTATAAAGTGAAGAAGTGAAATGGTATAAGTTATTGATGGGATAAAAAAGTATACTCATTGCTACCTTTTGACCGACAAGACAAATTTGTATATCCGTACGCCAAGAGTAAGACAACACAAAATAAATAAAAATATAGTGCTGTACGATCAAGTGCCGTCACGACCCCCGCACTCTAGAAATTTGATGATCTATATCTTTGTCGATTTTTAATAATTTAATACTCATACTCATTTATTCATCCACCAACCCGCACTGGGCCAGCATGGTGAATAATAAATGTTGACTGTCTTGACTCTCCTTGCGAGAGAAGGCGAGAGTCCCGTTTTGTGGGCTGTTTATGCATGATGTTATGCACTCATTTATTACAAACTATCTGTACATGTCAGTATGAAACGAAAAATATGTGTCCCATATCTTTCCATGATCTAGCTAACGGGCTAATTAAAATTATTTTTGACCCTGTCTTCATCCTTATTCAATGTGTGTTTACAGGACTGGACATACCTCACGTGCGTCACGTGATCAACTTCGACCTGCCGTCGGACGTGGAGGAGTACGTGCACCGCATCGGGCGTACGGGCCGCATGGGCAACCTCGGCGTCGCCACGTCCTTCTTCAACGACTCCAACCGCGGCCTCATGCGCGGCCTCGTCGAGCTGCTGCAGGAGGCCAAGCAGGACGTGCCCGGGTAAACTGACTACATCTAACACGTATAATAAATAGTAAATTATGGTGCAAGTGTACAATGTTGGTGATTACCGACGCGACATTGAGACCCGACCCGTCAGGCGAGGTTCTTAAAAGAGCAGAGGTCGGTAACCATCAATACACACGTGCAACAGTACATTATGATAAAAGTATGTAATGTTGGCGAGTACCGCTGAGGCGACATTGAGATCCTACCTATCAGGTGAGGGTGTTAAAGGAGCAGAGGTCGGTAACCATCAATACACACGTGTAATACTAAATTATGGTAGAAGTGTGCAATGTTGGTGATTACCGCTGAGGCGCCAATAAGATCCAAGCTAGCTAGTAGGATAAGAAATTATAGGTAAATAGGTGTGAGAGAATAAATAAAATACATTAAAATGGAACGTCTTAGATTGAATATAGTAAACAGTGACACAGCAGTAAAGAAAAACAGCTGACTCTATCTTTCTCGCTCTGGCACACTCGGCGGTCTCGAGTTTACCCGAACAAATCTTTCACCAAAACTAACACAAACATCAATCCGAGCGTGACGATAAGCTTCATTCACAGCCTACGAAAACATATGTGTGTGGAGCGCCAAGAAGATTTCACTTAAAAAAAAACATTCAATTGAATTGAGAACTTTGTTTTGAAATCGGTTAAAAATCAAAGCAAAGTAAATAACATCATACTCTTACCGCTAGAAAAGCAAGGCTGACTTAACGTTGAAACATTGTGTCGTGTCGTAGATGGCTGAACTCCGGCGCGGACATGCGCAACGGCGGCGGCAGCAGCAGCCGTCGCACCGGCGGCTCGCGCTCGGGCGGCGGCCGGTTCGCCGGCAACGGCAGCGGCAGCGGCTTCGGCGCGCGCGACTTCCGTACCACGTCCCGCCAGCCGGCGCGCTCCGCCGGGCCCGGCTCCGGTAACCATACTCTACATTATACACAATAAATAAAAAAAATCTTTATGTATTTGCGCATATGGGTATTTACAGGTGTTCAGATACAGAAAAAAAGAGCTCCACTTTCTGCCTTTCGGCATGCAAAAACACTGAATACATTAAAAATTCTTGAAAACTATTTGATGGAAAAATTATACAATAAAAATTAGGCATATTTGTCAAGGTTCAATTAATGTCAAGATTTTTTTTTTTATTTTTTTATTTTTTTTAAATAAATATTGGTGGACAATTCACACACAACACCATCTGACCCCAAACTAATAATTGATTGATAATAATTATATTTTGTATGTCATAATTCTAAATTATTTATAACTATTTCATGTCAAATCATTACAAGTAAATGAGATTTATCATTTAGGTACTCTTCAACACTATAGTAAGCCTTCTCCACGAGATAACATTTTTGCTCCTGAAAGTGTGTTCAACATCTGTCAAGCAAACACTTCGGTAGATGACTATAGACAATAGGAACCATACCGATTACACTTCTGTTAAGCAGGATAGTTTGGTTTGTTGGAATATATACTTTGTGTTTGTTTCTTTTGCTTACAACATTTGCATTAAAGATTCAAATTCAACGGCCCCGCTGCCGGCGGCGGCGGCTCTACACTACACTATACACTACACTATACACTACACTTATGGGAGGGTAGAGCAAGGAGTATCATCTCATAAGGCAGAACATTGCCAGAATGGAGGAGGAAGAAACGCCACAGCATGTGATTGTGGAATGTAGGAGCGTGGCAGATCAACAAGCAGAATTCCTCCTATTTTCAGCATCTGTCCCGGAGGCCTATGAGAAATGCTGACGCATTTCTAGATGGCCAATGGCCGTGGTCTCGAGTTTACCCAAAGATTTCTATCATTCCCGAGCGTGATGCTTGAGGTCAATTCACAGCCCACGAAAAATCTGTCTGTGGTGCGCCAAAAGACGTTTTCACTTCAAAAATAATTAGAATATTAAGATATTACAGGTGCCGGTACACATATTTTTTCTTTTGTTTTACAAACAAAAAATGACGAAGATATCGTGCTTAGAAGTTTCGAGTGACGTCACGTCTATTTACAATTTTTATATAGACGTCACAACCCCTCACTCCGGCAGTTGATCATCTATATCTTTGTCGATTTTTAATAATTTAATTACATTCTATGTGGTTGAGCAACAAACATCAAAACGAATAATAAATTTAATTTGCAGGCTTTGGTAGCTACGGCGGCGGCGGCGGCAACTACGGCGGCAATTACGGAGGCTCGTACGGAGGCGGCGGCGGCGGCGGAGGCGGCGGCGGCCCCGACTGGTGGGACTCGTAGAGAGGCCCGCGCAGCGATCGCACCGCCCGCACACCTCCCCCCCCTCATCACACGTTCACTTAATGTATTCCTTTACTAGACTCAGACTGAAATTACCCTGTGACTATTAATGTAATGAAATGTATAGTACTTTTATCTCACGGAGCGACGCGAGCTTTACTTGTGGTAACCGATTGTTCTAACACGCTGTGAATGTGTGCGTGACCGCGGACGCGCTCATTGGCTCGGTACCGCCCGAGACGCGGGTGATGGTATTTGTTTTCACGGACACGTACTTACATACGGTATATTTATTTTCACGCACACATTCGTGTTCTTGCACTGGTTAGCGCAAGTAAGACGTGCGTTGCTTTGTGAGATAAGACTAGTGTACCATAGAGCGGTGCGAGAGAGATGCTTGTGTGCGAAGCGCGCGGGCGCTGAATCTCAGGTGCACTGGCGCCCGCGCGAATCCTTGTTTACTGAACCGGTAGCACGGCCCCCGCGCGGCCACTATTCAATAATCGATAGCCGTAAATTATTAATAAATACGTTACGTTCGCGTCCTTTAAGTTACGCGACCCGCGCGCGTTTTCTTATCATTTCTTTTTAGTAACGATTATGTGAACGTAGTCGATTAATATAGAAATATTTTTGATGTTCGATCTGTATCGTGATTTCGTAAATGAGCGATGTGATTGTGAATTTTCGATTTTTCTATTTTCCGATGGTCTCATTGCTGGCTCACTTCTGTCACTGAAATTTTGAAGCATTTACGCACCCTATCGATGTAGCTATTGGAGTAGATTTAGAAATTGAGAAGTACCGATACAGTATCATAGTAATACATAAATAATAATCTAAATTTTGTCTGTAGAAATCCCATCTATCATCAACGTGGTTTATAATTTTAATGTGAATTTACCAATAAAAAATTTAAACACTGGAATTATGTTTCAATATGTATATTACTGTCGTAATTGTTAAGTACATAGTATATTATCTCAACTTAAATCGTAAATACTGTCAGTTTATAATCCATCCCATCGAAATAAACTAAACGTAACCTATTGTAAGGTTTATAATCTAACGCCTTTTATTACACATAATGATATACTGACGGTATTTACAATTTTAAATAAATGGTACCTATGAGGTTATACGAATTCTCTCAAATATCGTAAATGATACTACGGCCCAACAACATTTAATACAACATTTCCGTACTTGGAAATTTTTTATAAGCTTATAATTACCAGGGGTGCTATGGAGCTCCCCAACCGTAACCGAATTCAAAATATAACCGTATCCCATTTTACAGGTTTCGGATAGAATCGAGTCATAAGGTCATAAGGCTGCAAAATTGCTTTTTGTTAAATGTAATCTTCCAACTGCTCAGTTTTGACTATTAGAACTATGTTCAATCTAATATCGTAATATCCGTAACCGAAACGTAACGGATAATCCAAAATAATTACATATACTCTTTCTATGTATAATAAGTATGTATTTACTACAACTATATAAGTATTATATCGGCTATTTGACCGCTTTAATTATGTACAAGCTTTGCTTAGTTTGGGGTCAGATGGTGTTGTGTGTGAATTGTCCACCAATATTTATTTATCCATAACCGTATCCGAATCTGATATAATTTTATTCCTATATTCATAACGAGATCCGAAATATAACATCCCTAATAATTTCCGAGATTCAAATTTTGAGTTATAAAGTATAGAAGTCGATTTATTAAAGTATTGATAAGTGAAAATTCGTAATACCTAAAACAATTTTTTATTTCAATACATTAGCTATCGACTAGCGGGCTTATCTTTCAAACTGGTAGTTGTAGTCGTCGATTGTCTATAGTTATTAGTTAAAATTATATTTTTACCAATTAGCCAATTACATTGTGGAAAGTTACCTCGAGGTAGGTACATTCAATACAATTTGCCAAAAGGACTCAAAAACCGTAAAGATAATTGATTAAAATTGAGAGAATTGGAGTGTTATCGTCGTGTAAAACTGGCAAATGCAAGAATATTTGGAAAAGCGCCCCGTGAACGAAAATTATATTTCCACCAGCAGCGTCCCGTGGTTTTACTCGCGTAGTTCCCGTAAATTGGCCGCGTTAAAATGTAGCCTGTATGCTATTCCAGACTATTCCATATCTGTGTTCCAAGTTAATTTCAACCGATCCGTTCAGGCGCTCCGACGTGATTGACAAACATACGTCGAAACTTACATTTTATACTACCTAGGAAGATTTACTTAGTTACACGATGATAACGTGCTTGCGAATTAAATATCTAGGTATACTTTAGGTACTATACTATATTAAAAGCCAATGTCTATACTTTGTCATTTTCCTTCCGCAGTACTGTCTTGATGGTAGGAATTATAGCTAAGCCGCGGAAGAACGCACTTTACGATATTTTGAGTGTTCCTTTTTTTTTTTAATATCTGTAGGTAGCTGGCTTTAATAGCGTCTACTACCGAACGGACTTTGGGTTAGCGCAAACGGCGCAGGACCCTAAAACCTATATTATACTTATAAAATGCTTGTTAGCACACAACTGATACCTGAAACAAAATATCGTGCTAGCTAATAAAGAGAAAATACTGGGCTTAGACATAAAATAACGTATATCTCCGAGAGATAAGCGCAGTGCGGTGCTAAGTAATGATTTGATCTCTTCGTGTTCCAATAGCTGCGTATCACTGCTATGATGCTTACCATCAGGTACATGTCTTGCTCGTATTGTCACTATACCTACTATAAAAAATCTGGCTATACATACCGAGTGCTAAACACTCTGAAGTGCTATCTAGACGACAATATACTTTCGACAATGGACTGTAATATGAGTTTATTCGCGGCAATGGAAGACTACGTAGAACGTAGACGCTTAAAAATGGGCTAGTGCAGAACTCGTGGAGGGTTGCTAACGTGCAACCAGTGCTTAGAAAAGGTAGTCGTGCTGACCCTGCCAATTATACACCCAACTTGGTCACTTCCATACTCTGTAAGACTGGAACGTACACTACAGGCTGTTGTCCTGACGTACCTAGAATCTAACGACTTCCTCAGTGACCGGCAATACGTGTTTCGTCGAAACGGGTCTACCAGGGATTTTCTAGCGTACTTCACTCAGATCTGGAGTGAATCTATCGTGAAGCACGGGGAAGCACTTGCAGTCTCTCTGGATGTTTTGAAGACTTGACTCTGGCTCGAGTCTGGCATGATGGTCTTATACATTTTTAGTGGGCATTTCTCACACAACACCATGTAGCTTCAAATTAAGCAAAGCTGATACTTGCTGAATGCTGATGGGAGCCAGTAGCTGTAATAAAACTTACAGTACCCGGCGATAAGTATTGCACATCGGCCTTTGGAGGGAGACAGTCGGCTGATTTCGGCTTCGTAGAGCATTATCTCCGTCACACACTACCTATGTGACGTTTTGTCAGTCGTTGTTCAAGTGCGATAGAGTGCGGTCGCGTCCAGTTAAAAAAATATATATAGAGTTGTTAACACCCCCAAATTTAAATAATTTAAAGTTGTACTATGGCATCTTTAGGAAAAAGAGGAAAACCTTTACGAGGTCAGTCACGCCAAATTATCTACAATGTTTATAAATATTTTCTAACCTTTTAATATTTTTAAGTTGACAGATTTTAAAAAAATGAAGATGAAACTGTAAGTTGTTATTTTAAGAAGGTTCAAGCGCGAGTTGCAAATGCCACTGGAATTTCAAGAAGAACTTTGAACAATATATTAAACGAAGTCAGTACTGAAACACATTCTACTGAAATTAAGTTTAGCACTCCCAAAAAAGGGAGACCAAAAAAGCAATTTCGTTTGGATATGGACGATTTTGATTATGATGTTGTTCGAAGAATGGTGTATGATTTTCACTTACGATTTAATGAACTGCCAACAATAAAGTCATTAAAAGCTAAATTATGTGAAGCTATTAATTACAATGGGTCTGAAAAGACGTTGAGAAAAATACTTCACGAGATGGGATTTCGGTTCACTAAAATGGAAGACAATCGAAAAGTTTTAATGGAAAAGCACGATGTAAGTCTCAAACGAATGGAATATATCGATTAAATGCGCATATTTCGCGAAAGAGGAAAAAATATCGTCTACATGGATGAGTCTTACATACATACATCCCACACTAAAGGTAAATCTTGGAGTGATAATAAGAAAAAAGGAGTAAAAAAGCCAATTTCAAAAGTGCAACGTTTGATAATAGTTCATGCGGGAAATGAAAAATGCTATGTACCCGGTGCCTTTTTAACGTATAAATCCACGGATACTACAGGTGACTATCACAATGAAATGAATAACGATAACTACGAGAAATGGCTGGTTAATCAATTAATCCCAAATATACCCAGTGATTCCGTTCTAGTTATCGACAACGCACCCTATCACAACAATAAATATGTTGAAAGACCCCCCAACTCAAACATCATTAAACAGGAAATGATCAACTGGTTAAACAGACACGAAATTCCAGTTGATCCAAAATTAACAAAAACCCAGATTTATGCCATTATAATTATGTCAGCACAAGGAGAGGTATACAGAGTTTTCCGTGGACAAAGTACTTGCCGGACATGGGCACACTGTGTTGCGATTGCTACCGTATCATCCGGATTTTAGTCCAATTGAAAATATATGGTCTCAACTAAAAGGCTATGTAGCCTGTAGAAATGTGGGTATGAATTTAACTAAAGTAAAAACGTTATTGACTGAAAAAGTAAACATGATCGGGACTGAAGAGTGGAAAAAGGTTTGCGATCACACAATCAAATGTGAGAATGAATATAAAAGCATTAAACACGGTTTAGACAATTACACTGATAGACTAGTGATAAATACGGCTGATAGTGATAGTGATATTGACCTCTTTGAGAGCACAGATAGTGAAATGGAAGTAATTGAGAATAAGAATTATAATTATTTTTATTACAATGTCTCACTTTAACATTAGGTACAATGGTGTTTATTATGTACACTACAGCTGTAATTTTCCAAAATAATTAAATACGTAAACATAATGTGAACATATTTTTAGGGTTCCGTAAAACGTAAAAACGGAACCCTTATAGATTCGTCGTGTCTGTCTGTCTGTCCGTATGTCACAGCCACTTTTTGCCGAAACTATGAGAACTACACTGTTGAAACTTTGTAAGTAGATGTATTCTGTGAACCGCATTACGATTTTTTCAAAAAAAAAGAAAAAAAAGTAAAATTACGGTTGCCCCTCATACTGAGAACTGAAACTCAATTTTTTTTTCCATAAAACCTAAACGTGTGGGTGTCTATCGATAGGTCCTCAAAAATGATGTTGATGTTTCTAATATAATTTTTGTCTACACTGAATAATTTGCGCGAGAGACACTTCCAAAGTGGTAAATTGTGTGTCCCCCCCCCCCTCTAACTTCTAAAGTAAGAGAATGAAAAAACTAAAAAAAATGTATAATGTACATTACCATGCAAACTACCAACGAAAATTGGTTTGAACTCGATCTGATGAGTAGTTTTTTTTTAGTACGTCATAAATACACTATTATTAAAACTTCAATCAAAGTTACAACGAACTACAAGAACTATGTGTACTATGTATATTATGTTACTTGCTGCAACGGAACCCTTCATGGGCGAGTCCAACTCGCACTTGGCTACTTTTTTATTTTATTTTACTCGAACCTAAAGCCATCACTTATAGAACACTTATTGGTGTATTTTATACAAAGAATAAAAAGAATTATTAAAAGAAGCAAATTAAAATTGTTTTAACAGCTCCTAATAGATACCGCACTGTTTGTATTTCGTGCTACAGAGATGACGCTCTACGAAGCCGAAGTTGGCCGATTGTCTCTTTCCAGGTGTCGATGTGCAATATTTATCGCCGGGTACTGTACATAATTGTAAGTATTAAATACTAACATAGGTACTCACTAATATAGTAAGTAGGTAAGTGACATAAAATAAGTGAATATAGAAAAACAGATACAGAACACAAATTTGTACCTATTCATCACACAAATGTTTGTCCTGGGTGGGACTCGAACCCACGACCCACACTCTTGGGTATTAGTACCTACCACAGGGAAGTAAGTACCACACCTTTGCTAGTTATTCTACCACGTACGTAGTAATATGCAAACATCACTGTGTTCTGGTTTCAAGGGCAATGTTTTTAGAGAAATTACTGGGCTAAGAGATACCTAATTGTAGATTATGCTACAAGTGTGTAAAGTTGGTGATTACCGCTAAGGTGCCATCAAGGCTTGAGCCGAAGGCGAGGGTCTTAAGAGAGCCGAAGACGCTAATCATCAATACACAAGTGACACGTGTATCATACGACGTTTTTCAACACATCCTACTTATATTATAAATGTCAATGTAAGGATGTTTGGATATTTAGATGTTTGTTGCTCAATCACGTCCTAACGTATGAACGGATCGGGCTGAAATTTGGAACATAGATAGATTAGTCTGGAAGAACAGGCTACTTTTTATCCCGAAAAAACAACGGGAACGGGAACTACGCCGGGTAACACCGCGGGGCGCTGCTAGTTTGTGAATAAAATAATAACAACAAATCATTTCGATTAGAAAGCGATTTTAACAGACTTTGAAAAAGGAGGAGCGTAACGTCTAACACATAAGAGGTACAGGCGTTATTCCAATCTGCACTATAATTTGAAGAAATGTTTCAGTCCCGTCCGTTCCCCGCTCGGAGAATACAATTAATAAAGATAGAAATAATGGCATAAATACCCTATACAATGATATCTAGACACACGGCAGTGTGTCCAGCTAAGTTCATTTGAGTAAATTAAAAAAAAATTGTACCTATTTTATGTGTAAACAGTCGGTCTCAATATTTTTGAAGTGAAAACTTCTTTAGGCGCGCTATAGACAGAATTTTCGTGGGCTGTGAAATGGATTCATCAATCGTCACGCTTGGATATGATAATGGATCGGATCGGATATGAAATCTTCGGGTAAACTCGGTAAAAACGGCCAGGTAGGTACCAGGGCAACAGAAACAGTAAAGAGTTTTGATTACCTACCTCCAACAGCCCAGCGTTTATCTCCAGATACCAGGACAACAGAAATATAAAAGAGTTGCGTTTGCCCCTAGGTACCAGTACCAGGGCAACAGCAAGTTTTCACTTCTATCGGCAGTTCCTATGACTGCCAATTTTTTTTATTACATACAATTTACAAAACGTACAGCTTTTGTGTAGGTAAGTAAGACTAACTGTGGTGAAATAAAAATGTTCAAAATGTTCATAAAAAACTGAATAAACTTTCAAAACTAAAACGTTTCTTGTTTCGCCCAGTCATGGCCGAAGAAACCCACGGATTTCTCTGACCATGACTTAGTGGAGTAGGTACTTGTGACGGGGTTTTAGAGGAGAACGTGCGGAGCCAGATCTTCGCTTCGGGCTCGCCCCATGTCCACTTCCGCCTTCGCGGATGAGAGAGAGTTCTCTCGTTCCTCCGCTTCATACGAGCTCTCACTGTCTTAGCATCTCCGCTACAAATTTGGTCAGTAAGAGGTCAGCCTAATGATCAGGTTTAGAGGTGGACGCGGTTTCGCCTCCACAGCCGCGGACATCGCGGTTCCTAGCCGGCCACGCAAGCGCGGCCTACGCCGCGCTATCCCCACCTGGTCGCGTCGCCTAAGACTAGGAGCCAAAGCCCTGACGAGCGGCCTCACCTCGGGTCACAGGACCCACGGTCAACTAGCGCCCTTCTGGAATGACTTTGGACAGATATAACTCAACTGAGTAACGTTCTAAGTCTCTCCAGTCCTTCCCAACGAACTTCTACGCGGCCCCCTCGAAGGGTTAGGTTCGCGTATGGAAGTTCGCCGTCTCCACTCAGCGCCCGGGATAAGCCATCAGACAACAAGTTAAGTTGTTGATGCCCAGGCTGCACCACGTGGATATTCGCGAGCCGCTATATTATATTTATATATTCGAAGTCAGTGTTAATCTGAAGTCATAGTTTCTACCTACGTACAAGTTCTGGTTCGATTCTGTATATTTTTTTTATAACTGACGTTTGATACATAGTAGTTATAAGTTTAAATGTTTTAGACAAAAAATATTGTATAATGTAGGTATAAGAAGGAAAAGTAACATACGGCGATAGTTACAATCTTTCAGAATTATAAAATTGGAATATTAGACTACAGACCCGTGAACAAAATGTATGTAGTAAATGAACCATCAGCAGACCTATGTAGGGTGATAAAAGGGTATACATAAAGTAATACTAAGATTCAGCACTATGCCGTCACTTGTAAGCTGTCCATCTGAGTACAGTCGAAGAGGGGGGATTGCAACCCTCGATCATTTCTCCTCGATGATTTTTGTACGGCATTGCGAAATAATAGCGGAATTAGGCCGAGCGAAATTTTGGAAAAATCATGAGCTAAAATTAGTTTTCCCTTTAGGTCGTAACGCTAAAAGGAAAAGTAGGAGATTAAATGGCCGCAAAAAACAATTAGGTAGAAAGTTGACATTAAAAAAAAACAATTTTTCAAAACATTTTTTATCTAGGTAAGTAGGTATGGTAAAAATGACTTTTTTAAATACTAATTTTCTTAGTTTTTTTTTTAATTTATCATATCATATCATTTTCTCTTTTCAATTTAGGCACCTACTTGAAATTGAAAATAGCTCCTAACTCTCCTAATTAAAATACTCTCAACTAGCTTAATACCATTTTGTAGTGGTAGGACTCTTGGCAGAGTCCGCCTGGGGATGTACCACACCTTTGCCAGTTATTCTACCGCCAAGCAGTAATGGGCAAACATTACTGTGTTTCGGTTTGAAGGACAATGTTTCCAGAGAAATTACAGGGCTTAGATATGAGGAGCGCAGTGCAGTGCTAGGTAATGATTTGGATTATTCACGTTCCAATAGCTGCATTTCACTGTGCTGTTATGTGGCAGGCATGTTGCTTACCATGGCCAGGCACATGTACTGCTTGTCTTGTCACTCGTTATGTAAAAAAAAACATACTAGCTTTAGTTTTGGTCCGCAAAGACTCGAACTTAAGTTTGGCTATCAAGGCCTACAACGCTGAAGACCAAAATATAATGTGTGCCAGATAAGAGCCTACTATGAAGGTCTCGATGTGCGCTACGCTGCGCTTTCTGCCATCGTGGTGCGGCCAGCGACACTGATAGACAAACATACAGACTGCGGCAGCAATGTAGTTTATTTTAGGTAACTTCTGTTTTGTATTTGTGGTGTTTTAGTAAATAGTTTTTTTTCTGTAAGTTGAGCTGAAACAGTAGAGTTCCTTACAGCACCGCCCGATATCATAGTCGACGCCAAAGACAACTGGCGCCTGCGTCCGTTCAATGCGTCTACACAGATTTCATTATTATTAATTTATCTCATCGATTACGTCCAGTAATGGCCAACGGCTTATTGAATGCGTCTTTTTGTGGCGCCTTTTTATTCTGAGATCGCGTCTAGAGCGGCCGGGACCCCGTCGAGAAGGCATCCACGGAATGCCTAAAAGGTGACTCGTGGATAAATTACGGACATTTCATCCATTTTAACGATTCCCTTTATTATTTAATTTATTTTTATAGTATGTTACACATTCGGCTTGTAACAATGTTTGTTTTTGGGTCTCATTAGCATAAGACTCACGCTGGGACACCAAAAAAAGTTAAGGCGCAGCCATTTTGATTTTTCGATAGATAGTATTTTATCTTATGACGGCAGATATTTGTAAAAGGGGTCCACGCGTCTAATAGAGGAGATAGTGGGATGTCTCAATTCCTTGGTCATTTGTCTGTTTTTTATGGCTCGCGACATCATAAAACAATTAATTTATTAAGGCCCTGGGAGATGATTTCGATCAGTTTATATCTGAGGCGCGCGGCGGGACGTTAATAGTTTTATGTAACAAGTAATTTTTATTAATTGGCGTTTGATGGAGTTGATGAACGGCGATATAAGTAATTACTTCTCATGCGGGGCCTGCCAATATACGAGTAAAACTACGTTGTCGACAAGTTGTTACAAATTATAATGCATTCATCCTAAGACTACAAGTTACTTACCAAACTGAATCATTTTTCCGAGTACAATTGAGTTTTTCAAGAAAGGCTGCACAATAAGTACATACCTACCTATTTGTACTACCTACATATGTAGTACCTATACTTATAGTACGTCAGGCGCGATTTAGCACGGTACAACTATTAGACAATGTTACGTAGTCCATAAACTATCTACGCGAATGAAACTTTAAATGCAAAAATATTTTTTCAAACCCAACTCGCTACATTATTTGTATTATGTGTATTTTTTATTCTACTGGAAATATAAAACAACACAAAAGACAAACTTTTCAACTTCCATCCACACCCATACAATTAAATATAACTAGTTCTAGTGGTAGGATTATTTGCTAAGTCCAACTGGGAAAGTACCTACCAATTTTGCCAGTTATTTTACCGCTAAACTTTAATGTTCCGATTGAAGGGAAATAAATAGTTCTGGATAAATTCCTGGGCAGAGAGATAAACAAATAATAATAAATTTTATTTTTCGGATGGTGAGTGCAGTACAGCGCACATAGTACCTAAGTTGAACTCTTCTTATTCGTTCAGCTGTGTGGCGCAGACACAGCGATGTTTTGGGTAGGCATATTGTTGTTATCATTAAGGGCGTGTCTTGCTTGTCTCACCACTCTCTATATATACTTAGGAAATACATTTTAAAAAAAATTCATTATTAAAAAAATAAAATAGTTTTTGTAAAGGGTGTAATCCGAATCAGCTGGACATACAGGCCAGCAAAGGCAGCCTATCTAAAACACAATCCAATTTTATTGTTAAAACTTCATCTTTTTTTGTGTGCATTTGACTAAGCGGAAGAGCAAAATGTGTTAGCAATTTTACAAAATGTCATTTAAAACTGCTCCACCACATGCCTTTTTCCGGAAATAATAGAATTCGAGGAGCATTGTTCTGAATAGGAACAATATATCACTATTGTGTCTTCAAAACTATAAATCAACGTAAAAGACAATTGCGTAAAAGTGGAATTTAATTTACAAGCGTGTTTTTGTTTATATTGTTTTAGGTTCGAACTTCGGGTGTAAGTATTTATGGAAAGCCATAAACGGTCGTTTTTATAAAAAGAGTCATAAAAAAGTTTAAGAATAGAATTAAAATAAAGATTTGATATTTTGTATTCTATTTTTTTCCGTTTTACTATTCTTTGCGTAATTTTGTGTACCAGGACCGAAATAGTGACCTTACTAAGATTTTTTAAAAGTTATCTTTAAGTATCTGTTATAAGTAGGTAGTCGGCGAAAAACTGTAGGCTCATTTTTACCGCGTTGTAACTATTGATATAACCATTAAGTACTGAACGATGTAAACCGTAAAGTGATGTAAAAACAGCACAGTGCCAATTGAACATAAAGACCCCAAATTACAGCCGGGCACTGTATTGCGCTCGTCGCCAATGAATAATTATCAAAATCATTTAATAAAGACATTTATCTCTTAGTCTTGTAATTTCTCCGGAAACATTGATTTGCCATTCAAAACACAGTAATGTTGCACATTACTGCTTGTTAGTTGAATAATTGTGCGAAAGTTTGTTGCTTCCACAGGTGGATTCAAAAAAAGAGTCATACCATTATAAAGATGCGTACCTCAAGCTCAAGATTTTCAACAGAACAGTCAGTTGGTAATACAGACTCTAGGTAGAGTTCAATTACACAAATAAAAATATGTTTTACCTACCTACCTCCATTTTGTGCTAGTAGAGTAGTAGATCAAGAAATAAAAAGTAACGTCCTTTTTTATGATTATATTTTTTTTTATAAAAAGTAACAATTAAGCACATCGTGTTTAAACAAAATGTGTACAAATAGGTTCTGGCTTAAAGGTAAAAATACTAAGAAATACTTAAAGACAGTAAAATGTAAGGACAGAATAAAATATATGCTCACCTATTTTAAAGCTCAGGGAATAATAAAAAATATTTATTCTCTGTTACCTACAATATAAGTATAACTTAACTAAGAAAGTAATCTCTCAAAGATTGCAAAAAGTGTGATGGTGTGATAGATTGTATATTTAGATTATTATGATAACCTAATAATTATATGACAGATTACATAATGAAGATGTTTTTTTTTAAATGTAACCAATTTTATCTGTCAAAGTACTTTTAATAAGATTTGCTATGACATTGATAGATAAACTTAGTGTAATTTCAAAACTCTGTGTACGTAATTAAATAAAATTTTATTATTATTCTATCGTCCTTCATTTACTAAACTGAAATATTTTCTATGGTTTTGCTAATGCAAACTTGCTTTAAACTGACAACATTTCAGTTTAAGATAAATTATTATCAAATTATAGCTATACGTAATCTGCCAATTTTAAGAAACTACCAAAGACTAGTTTTACGATCTTTGTGGTAACTACGACACTTTCGCTTATATTTAAAATACGGATATAAATATTATTATAGAAATCAATAGACCTTGGATCAAGGTTCAACCTCTGATCTTGTTCTTGAAGCGTTTTTAAGATATGATATGAGTGAAAAATGGATGAAAAGATATATCAAATCAATAACATTTTTTTCAATGTTTTTCATCCATCTGTCAGACATGTCTGTCATTATGAAAACAAAACAATCATTTTTATTCATTACTGCCTATCTAATGAACGCTTTTTAACTATTAGTCTCACAATTAAAGATAAAACCTTTTGTCTAAGGGAATTTTTGTTTACTCATGTGAACATTCTATAAGTACATAAGTATATTAATCTATTTTAAGTAAATAATATTTAAGTTTTTAAAACAAATACACGGGTAACTCACGTATAATATAGTCAGAACAGTCCGTGTATTTGTTTTAAAATGTGAAATAACCACGTTAGTTTTCATACTAAAATATTTAAGTTGTATATATTCAGCTTTGCTGATACGACATAAACGTCAACTGCAATCAATAAAATGATTGGTAATATTTATAGTAATGTTTTTTTTGTGATTATAGAGTTTATCGACTCTATAATCACAAAAAAACATACATAGAAAACTATTTAATTCGTAAATGTTGGTCATGAGGATGTAGAGACTTCGGCAGAGACCCACACAAATATTCTCGTAATACCATAGATACATCTATAGTAATAAATATTTATATCTAAATAAGTACACTTTCTCAAACTTACATAGAATACAAGTAGAGGTATAAAACATGTTAAACGAAATAAACACCACATATATCATACCTATACATAAAACACGACAAGTACCTATACTTTTAAATATTTTTTTTTACAACGAAGGCTAACATTTGCAAGCCAAGCTTAAATTCCTGTCGGTTGTTGTGTCTATAAATTATTATAAAAATATGAAAAACATGCACTCCAAATATAAATAATTAGAGAGAAAAATCGTTTTATATCACTGGGTTACTGATCTGGATTCTTCATGCTCTGTGATATTATGGACAGGCGTGTTGCTTACCATCAGGTGCATATCTTGTTCGTAAAGTCATTTTTATTGCATTTGTTAGTGTTTACAGTAACGATAAAATACGTTCTTCTCCCACAAAAGTTTCGAATTACCCACATCTATATTTCAACTGACGCGGACGACGCGGGAACCTTGAATATATAAATAGCCAAACTTTTACACCAGGAACTAGAACGAGTAAACAAAAGTAACGGAGCTAGATTGGAATGTTGTTAGTTTAAAACAACGTATCTTTCTGAATTATTACGTTTTAGCCAAATTACGACTATTCGATTTCGATTATATACTTTAAAATAAATCATTTGGAGATAAATCGCCATATTTCAAACATTTAGTCAAGTCTTATATGCGTCTGAAAATACTGCCGAACTTTGATTAACGTCAAGTCAGTACAGAAATTTTCAACAGTTGTGACTTATTAAAATACCAAATTGGGCACGCCAGGTTTTTTAACCAAACGACGAGTTAAATATTAATTTAATTGTAGTATCTTGTATACGGTTGAGGTAGAAATAGAGGCTATTAGGCTTCGTAATTATATCGTCATTAAATAAAAGAAAACACGCTAAAAACCAATTAGGTAGGTACTCTTAACATCACATTCCATCAATACGATCTTAGGATGCTAAATAATATTGTGTGGTCATATAAAACGCTGTGACATACCGGCCTAGTACAAATATTTGAAACATGCGTTTCAAATACATATAAAATATAAAACAATAATATAGTGATTATTTGTGCAAGGGATAAAAATACATCGTCAATAAGTAACCAGGCTATAAGTACATCTTATATATAAAATTCTCGTGTCACAGTGTTAGTTACCTTACTCCTCTGAAATGGAGGAGGAATGTGAATCTAATTCACAAATAAGCCCGGCAGATGGCGCTGCAGACAGTGTCTAGGTTATGATCCGAGCGAAGCCGGAACGGGCCGCTAGTAATCATATATATAAATATAAGGTCCTTCGTAAGACATGTTTCGATCTTTGGGTCAAAAACATCGAATATTTAGTACGTGTAAATGTGTTTAGTAAATGTGTTTGATTTTTTAAAATTTGACAGAAAATAGAAGAAACATAATACAGAAGATATAATAGAAAATAACAGTAAATTACTCGTTTTATACATTGTATTTACGCTTTCCTTCATAATTTTCAGTGAAAACTATGTAAGTAGGTATTAACTAAAAAAATATTTTCGAAATGAATCGTTTTCAGAATAACAAATATGAGTGATAAATGAATGAGTAAGTATTTGTAAAATTATTGAAATAGACATATTTGTAAATTTATCAAATCTGACATATATGAAACATTGGCACCACCTTTGGCGAGATTGAGATCTAGCTTTACATATCCGTGATTTTTACATTCTGAAAACGCCTCATTCCAATCAATTTTACTCACGCCTGAAGCAAAAAGCAAAGTCCTGATAGTTTTTACGCACAAAAACATACATTCCATGACGGTGAGTTGAAACAATAATCACAGTTCAGCTGTTATCGGAATATTCTGGAATTAGCTAACGGAACTGAATTGTCTCGAGTTAAATTGGTGTGCATTACAATTAGTATTTTTACTACCGCACCTTTGATTTTCCGCGCATGAAATATTTCAGATGTAATTAGTAATGCCTTTCACATTGCTAAGCCCAGAATACTTACTTACCCTATTTTACGGTATGTTTTGAATATGATACAATAACTAAATTAACTTTTTGACTGTTCATCTAAATCGCACCGAAAAGTTTCCATCAAGATAATAATAGGCGGAGTACGATCTATAAGCCTCTCTTACTTAGTTCCCAAAACTATCTACTACACAGTACACAGAAGCTTGCGCTGAATAGCTGAATGATCAACCGAAAACGGTTGAACGTGCTGATAAAAATCCGCTATAATTACAGTTGGTATTCATTCTCCAGTGTCTGTTATGAATACCCTCTCCTGTTCAGATTGTAGTAGAGTCCTTTCCGCTCGAGGAGGTCGGGATGGGTGCCCCGTTCGGCCACGCGGCCGTCGCTGATGACGCAGATGACGTCAGCGTCGCGCACCGTGCTCAGCCGGTGAGCGATCATGACGCACGTACGGCCGGCCTTAGCTGCGTCCAGAGCTTCTTGCACCACCTGCGGGACAGAACCCGGAACTAACAAAATTGTAGGCTCAAAAGCCGATATTCACAATAGTTTAAACACTATTGTAGATTGTGGTAGTTCGCAACCGCCTCGAACTTATATCATTTTATTCTTGGGTCACACGCACGTCACTAAACGAAATTGGCGCAGAGGTTAGATCCGGCTTAAATAGTAAGCGTGTGATGTTATAATTATTATAAGAGGAAAAGTTAAAGTCCAATGGAATTAGACAATCGGTTCAGAATTTGTAATCCATAGATACGAAAAGTAGATAATATCACCAGACATCAGCAAATAATAGACCGTGGAATTTTGTAGGACTAAAGGCGTCCGGAGTTCGAAAGATAAAAACTTTCTTACACAAGGCTCAGGTTAGATAAAATAAGCACAGATAAGAACTTCAGATATTATCAGCAGTGGGTAAATACTGGAGATGTCGATGATTAAAGGCTCGAAAACAACTCTGTTTTGAAAACTGTTCGAAAGTTATTTACTGATGTTGATGTTTATGCAGATGTTTATGCAGAAAACCAAATAAAGTTTGATGTATACCTTCTCGCTCTCGGTGTCTAGAGCGCTAGTGGCTTCGTCTAGCAACAACATCTTGGGCCGTCTGATGAGGGCTCGAGCGATGGCGACCCGTTGCTTCTGACCGCCAGACAGCTGGGTGCCTTTCGACCCTATGTTCGTCTCATAGCCCTGGAAGAATTAAGTATTTTTATTGATATTAGCAATTATGTATTATTCAGCTGTTATTGTTGCTGCATAATCAGTCCAGTAAGTTAAGTTTTTCTACAGCTGGAACTTGGGGCCTTCCTTTGGGCCTTGCGCAAGTAAAGAGTCAAGGCCGTAATTCATCAAGCTAATGCAGTGCATGTTGGCGGATGACGCAAAGGTAACCTAGAAAATTCTAGGGAAATTAGACCGCCCGGTTACATAGGCCGGTTTCCTCATTATGTTTTCCTTCAGCGGTATAGACAAACTTGTAGGTACATTATACTGAGAATATATATATTTTACAAAAATACTCTTAAGTGCAGGAGGGATCTGAACCCACGTCTTATATAGGTCTAAATACTTTAAAAACGATTTATTTCTAAGATCAGCAAGAAAGCTGCAGTGGATGTAATTTCAAACGACACTGTCCTCAGTAGTTATTTATTAGCTACGAAAGAAACTCACGATTTTTGCAGAAATTCATAAATTTTGTTAGTGTTTTCAATACACGAATCAATCTGTGTTTTTGAAGAAGATTTTAATATCTACAAGTTGTATTGTGATGAAAACTTCACTCACCAGTGGCAGAGACGTTATAAAGTTGTGAATGTTAGCTTGCTTAGCGGCATCTATGACCTCGTCCATGTTGGGTTTACGGGAGTTGTTCCCGTAGGCGATGTTCTCGCCGATGGTGCGGTCAAAGAGAATCGGCTCTTGTTGTACGAAGCCGATCGCTTGACGGGCATCGGCGAGACGCAGCTTCGTGAGGGGTATGCCGTCTTGAGCCTGAAAGTGTATGGTTTGATTATATACTTATTTTTCAAAGAGATTGACGTGATTGACTAGCAAAGAAAGCAATGTAATGTAAAGAATTATCATCTGCCTGAGACTTTGTCTGCATAGAAATCGAAACATCGTTGTAGGAACTCTACATTTTCCGGCATAAAATATAGGTATACAAAAGCCTATGCGCTATTCTGGACTATATAATATATAAAAGTTAAAAATTTCAGGCTGATTTATAGCCGTTAAAGTGATTGTTATGAGTAATTGTTATGATTCATGAATACCACAATATCTAGCAAGTGGTAATTTGTTAACAAATCGCATATACGAAATGTACTGCTCCAGTAAATATAAAATAGCTACCCAAAATAGAAACTAGCGCAATGGGCTTTCAAATTGAGGAACAAACAATGTCTATACGCGAAAAGCCACGACACCATAGTTAAAATATTGCGAGTATCTATTATATAACTGTGAAAACATCCTTAGGTACGTGAACAAATTCCTTACGTTTGGTTTCAAGCATAAGACACTCGTGCTGTGACTCGTGTAAGTAAACGATTTCCCGATTAACAAAGCTGAATTGAGTCAGTTGAATGAGAACTTCACTACATACCTAATTACGTATACTAAGCACATCTGCATTATCTGTAGACCAATGAAGCCCTCAACATAATCAAGCCTACTACCACTACTGTCCCCAGAATACTGGTGGCACTAGCACGCTGAATGGCAATGCGTATACGTTGGATCAAATAACATCAGAATTTTGGTCATGCGTCGCGTCAACCAAGTGCTCAGAAAGATTTTTGAAAGTGAGTGAATGAGTTCCTGTCCAAATGTCCAAGGGCCAATGTTTCAACACCGAACGGAAATTTCGAATGTCACATTTCTTGAACGCCATTACTCACCACGATGCCTTGATCAGGGTCGTAGTATCTCTCGAGCAGCTGTATGACCGTACTCTTGCCGCACCCACTGGCGCCGACTAAGGCAACAGTCTTCCCACGCTCGATCTCAAGCTCAAGGTTGTTCAACACGCGGATGTTGGGCCGCGTTGGGTAGCGGAACTCGATTGCTTGCAGGCTTGCCTCTCCTGTTCCTTTCTGAAATGAAATATAGGTGACTAAGGTAAAAAAATGAACTACGTTTTGTATTTTCATTTACGCGAAATCCCAAAATTTGTTTTGTCACAAAGTCGATGTTTTGTTCTGTTTGGATCTTAGAAACGGCATTGGTTTATATTTTTCTGTAATCTAGAGAAAGAGAAGATACCTTGCTATGACGAAAACCACTATGGCACTTGTAAATATCACTATATAAAGGTACAAAATATCGCCACATGCAAAAAGTGTCTACTATTTTTTTTTACTGTAAGTAAAGTTATTAGAAGTCTTACGAAATTTTCCACTGCTGGTTTTGCAGGATCGGTAATCTTGGACTGCCGATTGAGAAGAGTGATGACTCGTCCCGCAGCCTTGATTCCTTTCTGGAAGTTAGGTGCGAACGCGAACGCCTGTGCAGCTGATGACGAACCGATCAAGAGCGCTTGTGCTGACCTGATGATAGAGAATATTAATGATTTAACATCCCTGTGTTCCGGTTGAAAGAATAATGTTTCCAGAGAAATTACAGAGCATAAATAAACCATCTTATACATTTGCGCAGTGCTTTCGCTGTCGAGCTTAAGTTGAGTGAACCTGCAGCAGGCTATGGAGCGCAAAGCAGCGCTAGGTACTTAATGATTTGGGCTTTTCATGTTCCAATGCGTGACACTGCTGGTATGCGGAGGCATCTTGCTCACCACCAGGCAAAGGTCCCGTCACTCCGTTGTATGAAAAATTACAACATCAGCTTAAAGTTAATTCATCTTATAGTTGTGTTGGTTTTACTCCTTTTCGCAATAACACGATTAATTGGTTTTTATAAAAATGCATTGGATGCATTCAATCTAAAGCAGAACCAGTTGAAACTGTTTTTTTTATTAAATTATGTTTGTAGGCTTACTTGAAAACCTCTGCATATCCAGTATCGTGGTCTTCACTGATGATTAGAGTTCCACCGTAGTACAAGGAAGCTGCCATGATGAAGTTGAATAGACCTCTAGCCATTCCGAATACGAGACCGCGCCAATGGCAGGCTTTCTTAGCTAGTGCCAGCCCGGGGCCGAGTTGGACTGCGTATTCCTGGATGAAGGTCTCCTCACGACCGAGGGAAGCTACTGTTCGGACGTTCGCCACGGCTTCAACGGCAATCTGAAAAATAAGGAAAATTCACACTATATCTTTATAAATGAACTTTTAAAAAGTCCTATATGTTATTCTGGAGTGTAAGCTATATTGTTGTAAAGTTTCATCAAAATCAATACAGTAGTCTTTGCGTGAAAGAGTAACAAACATTCATACACACATAGGTATATTCTTACATACTTTAGTATTTATAATATCAGTAGAATAAGTAGTGAGGATCTTTCGCGCTTAATTTAATACTCCAGTAACTTTATACATTACTTACAATAAGCGTTAAATCCAGTAGATCTGATTTTTTGCAGATTTGTTTATGATATTGGCCTATTGATTGTCCCAAGTTTGTGACCTCGAGCGACGAACGCAACTTTGTCAAAAATCGAAAAAACCGCGAAAAAATCGTTTATTTTTCAAATTTTGGCGATTATAACCCTAAACGACTAGTTTTTGAATGTCTGATAGACAGACAGACTTCGACGTCAAACATATTACACCTTTTTTTTTGGTGGGGGTTAAAAACCGCAGTAACTTTGCCATAAAATGGTCAAGTAGGAGTTAAAATATTGCAAAAACTTCGAAGACTTATTCTCAGAAACTATTGAGTGTACAGAGACAACTCTAGTATCATATTGTAGCAAATTTAGTCTACTTTATAAACGCCATAAAAAAGTTTTTTCAAAAACTAGAGTCTCAAAGCCAACGGGCGTGGGATGCTATTGGGGTCAAGCGGGTCCAAGCACAACTTTGGTCATGTGCCTCGGGAGCGGATATGGCCAGACTCCGGGCCGTCTCGCAGCCTGAATCTGGGGCTTGGTTATTGGATAACAACTCGTTGCGCGTTGCGGCGGCTCTTCGCCTGGGCTGCAAGGTGTGTGAACCCCACGTATGCACCTGCGGCTCCCTGGTAGAAGCCAATGGCCATCACGCTTTGAGTTGCCGACGGTGTGCAGGAAGGTTCTCGCGACACCATGCACTCAATGACATAGTTCGGAGAGCTTTAGTGTCGGCGGGAGTTCCATGCGTACTTGAACCCCCGGGCCTATGCAGATCGGACGGCAAGAGACCAGATGGGTTGACTCTGGTGCCCTGGAAGAACGGGAAGTGCTTAATTTGGGACGCCACTTGCGTCAGCACTGTCGCCGCCAGCCACCTAGGTCGCACTATCTACTCACCATCGGCCGCGGCAGAGGATGCCGCTGATAAGAAGAAGCGAAAGTATGGTATGTTGGTGTCGCAGTACGAATTTGTACCTGTTGCCGTGGAGACCTTGGGTTGTTGGGGCGCAGAGGCTAAAGGGTTCCTCTCAGAATTGGGGCGCAGGCTCAGGGAGAATACGGGTGACTCCCGCTCTGGTGCGTTCCTGGAGCAAAGGTTGGCCATTGCCATTCAGCGTGGGAACGCGGCGAGCATCATGGGCACTTTTGCGCCGGGAGCAGTTAGAGGTGGGTTATTCGGATATTAGTTTTTTAATTATTATTTTAATTTAGAAAAAACAATAAATATAAAACTAGTCGTTTAGGGTTATAATCGCCAAAATTTGAAAAATAAACTATTTTTTCGCGGTTTTTTCGATTTTTGACAAAGTTGCGTTCGTCGCTCGAGGTCACAAACTTGGGATAATCATTAGGCCAACATCATAAACAAGTCTGCAAAAAATCAGATCTACCGGATTTAACGCATCCTACTCCATACTTGCAGGCGACAAAGTTACTGGATTTTAATTTCGATGCGGTCGGATAAACTTTTTGCTTCAATGTCAGTTTTTTGAAATTAATTAAGTTTTAATTTTCGGGATTCAGAATACTTTTTTGACTAAAATATTTACGTATGTAAATATTCTGGAAAAAGGTCGGATTTGAAGAAAATGTATTTCCTACTAATATTGTGAATGCGATACTATGGATGTTTGTTGCTCAATCACCGTCGGAATTTATCGGGTTAGAATTTGGATTACAGATTATTGTCTGGAATAGCATATATGCTAATTTTTATTACGGGAAAATAATGGGACCGGAGATTACGCGTGTGAACCCGTTGGGTGCTACTAAATTATTTTATATGACATCAATATTTGATCATCAATTACATCAATTTGATCATGATCATTGATTTGCCATTTCTGATTAATTTTAACGATATTGTACTTTGTCACTGATAGTGCCTCACAGTCCCACGGTGTAATAATGATGTGAAATAACCAGACGTTGAATAGGCGGCTTTTCGAATTGTCATAAACAACTTTAAATTTGCTTGCCGACAGGTTGATTACGAAGTCTTCAATGTATTTGTTGTAGGATTCTTTACAGAGTCCGTCTGGGGATACTTCCCCAGATGGACTACGTGTAACTGGCAAAGGTGTAGCCGTGGTCAAGTCACAAGATTGTGAGATAAGTGCATGAGTACGTTTTAATTAGTGGCTTAATTGTGACAACTAAAACAGACATCCTTTTTAGAATAAATAAATATTAGTGTAAAGTGTTAATAACAAAGAAAATAGGTAAGCCAGATTAGTATTAGAGATAAAACATACAAATAATAAGTATATCGTCTTCAATAAAGTAGATAATTATCTTAATTCAATTACTTTTATCTATAAGATAGGTTGCGAAGAACAAAATGCAACCTATGAACGCAGGTATTACCTTCGAACTTGCTTCCATAGTCTTGGCTGTTCCGAATGACTCAGCCACGGCCATCCGCCCTTGTTTGTACAACACTGCCATGAGTAATGGCACGAAGGTTAAGGCCACCAGGCCTACTCTCCACTCGTAGATGAGGGAAAGGGTAAGAGCAAATCCAAATGTGCCGACCGCTTGGAGTACCGAACCGATTCTCTGCCCTGTAGCCTGAAATGGTTATCATTGATTAGCTGTTGCAAATGTACTTAAAACTACTTGTGGGCGTAGATATAGAGAGGATTTTCTATCTCGAAAATAATAGAATAAGTAGAAGTAGTAAATCGAAATATAGTGACGTTAATTCTATTACTTATTTGTATTTTACCTATAACCAAAGTCATTGATTTTTCATTCTACTTAAATATGTTGATGACCAATGACTAAAGTGAACAGAATTGCAAGATCACTAGCTATTTTGCTAAGAGGCTAATTCTAGAGAGCCTTCGAGCGCCAGCAGTGCTTCTGTTTTTTTTAAGCGTAGACGTCAACAATTTTTGTTTATGTCCTCATAGTTTTAAAAATCATACACAAATAAATCATATTAAAAAAAGTAAGAACATTTAATACCCTACAAGAGTGTGGAAATTTCGTAGTCCAGAAGACGCCACGAGGAAATAACGTTATGAAGTTATGATCATAATTTACACTCTCCTTGCGAGAGAAGTCCTTGACTTCTAGCAGCGGAAACATAAAGTGGGCATGCCTCACAAAGTAAAACGGGTATATACATGCTCTGACATGTAAAATAGATAACATCCGATTTCTCACTGTGACTATGCAAAGTAAATGCAAGTATGGCAAGTATCAGGTACGCTTTTAATAAGCTTTTGGGTTTGCTTCGAGCATGTGCGTATGTATAGATAGTAATTAAAGTTAGTAGGACCCTGAACCTTCTGTAAGACTAAACCGCGGGGGTTAGTACAAGCCTTTTGAGATCGACAACCAAATGTCCGTTTTAAAAAAAATGTGACTCACTCCTTGGACCGAAGCCGCTTCTCCAGACAGCTTAGCACAAAGCGCCCCAGTTGAATTGTCCTTGTCATCGAAGAAAGCGATCTCTTGGTGTAGGAGCTGCGTGAATATAAGTCTCCTTAATCTTTCTGTCAAGTGTTCACCCGCTATCCCGTAGAAAAATACCTGTGAATTTGTAAAAAAATATATAATATAGATTGCAAATAGCACCTACATAATAATGTAATTAAATCTGTAAATAATAAGTTCGTCAAAAGTATCATCCATTAAATGAAGAAAAAAATGTGACGTGTAAAATTACTTACCATGACAAAGTTCGAGACTCCAGAAAATATGCCAATCCCGACAAATATCAAAGCATATCTTCTTATTTCTGCCAATACTTCTTCTTCATTGGGGTTTGAGAGGACCTAAAAGTAGGTTTAATATTATTAATATCTAACAAACGCCAACGTTGTTGGTAAACATATTTATTTTGATGATAAGCGTTTATATTGGTATCAAATTATAAAAAGAAAATAATATACATTGTTTTTTTTACAAGAAAGGAAAGGCATAAAATCGCGCACAATATATTTGTCCGCGATACAAAAGGTAAGATGCATGACAAAAGCCAAGTGAAAATGGAAGTAACTTACGTCAATAAAGTCACCGAAGATGACAGCAAGCATCGGCATAGCGAACCCGCTGATGAGCGCACAAATACTGGCGAACGTGATGGACTTCCATTCCTGACGGTTGAGTTTAATCACGCGGATGAACGAAACATCTTCATACTCTTGTGTGTCCTCTGCTACTGGTTTCTAGACGTCGAAAATATAAATAGTATTATTTTTTGCCGTCCTTTTCTGATTGATGAATATTCGGCAAGAATATTTAACCACACAAACCACTTGCGGAAAATTTTATTTATTATTTATTAATGGATTATATGGCGTTTCATTTAGATGATAAAATTACAATTTTGAATCATTTATCAAAACTCATATTCATTATAGTGTTTCATACACTTGTAGGTAGAATCCCTAGGTGCTTTGAAAAGATAAAAATAGAGAAGACACTTATATTTTAAATAATTATCATGATTTGTTCACTGCTAAACATTAGCAGTGAACAAATATGGGCTGTTGCAGTTCGTCGACTTTTCGCTTCTGACTATTATTTGCTACCTTGCGTATAACGTCACTCCACCAAATTTCTGCACTACGTCAACCGACTTTTGTCTCTTATCTAGAACACTACAGCCGGTCCGTACTGTCTATATGTGGAACCGATAAACGTACCCAACATATATCGGTTTTGCTACAGAAGACCGGCCCATTGCTACATCAGCTTTCTAACATGCTGAGCTATTTTATTGATAGTTCTTTGGCGTTGGATTATTATGCAATTCTTCAGAGAATCTCGAAGCTCAGCTCTTCGCATTTTTCTCCGCGAGAATTGTTTCGTCTACTGGTTTTAAACCTGGATCATCATTATTGCATCATACAGGCATCGCCCATTGACTTGACATCGCTATAAGGACTTAGAGCAGGGTTTGTACAGAGTGAAAAATTAAACGATCAAAACTTACAAATTGTTCCATATTCCAGTCATCGTCATCTTGTTCGCTTCTCACAGATATCTCTCTGGTGAGACCCTTTTTGCCATCTGCAAGAGAAGAAATTGTATGATATATGTTTATTGTATATTATAAAAAAGACATAAAGTGCCTGTAACAAACATCATTAAGGTGCCTGATGAAAAATGTCTGAAAAAACACCATATTAGCTTAATTTTTGTTATTACCTTCCATATCTTCACCAGCGCCAGGGAAAGATTGCAGCATCACCATATCGTAAAAATGACCTTTTTTCTTCATCAATTCATCGTGACCTCCAGATTCCACGATAACACCGTCTTTAAATACGTAAATGACATCGACATTTCTAATTGTAGACAATCTGTGGGCCACAATGATAGTCGTGCGTCCTTCTGCAGCCTGCAATGTAAAAGGAAGGTTAATCCAAAGATGAACCAGAAAAAAGGTATTTCCTATTGCAACTCTTGGGTATAAAAATAGAAGTCCAGTCAAGGCCATACCTTATCAAGAGCTCTCTGTACTTTAGCTTCTGAGGATGTGTCCAACGCACTGGTAGCTTCATCCAATAGCAGAATATGAGGGTTACGGACCAGAGCCCGAGCAATGGCAATACGTTGCTTTTGACCACCAGATAAGGAAGCACCACGTTCTCCTACAAGAGTGTCGTAGCCCTGGACGAGATAAAAAATTGTATTGTTAAATTCTTATACATATAGATACATAATATTTTAATAAACGTTGAAGTCAAAGTTTATATTGTTCATCGAAATAGGTAGATACACATCTGAAAATTTATAGCGACTATTTTTGTTCTGACCATAACAGAGAATGCAGAGGTTATCCAAATAAAACATTATCAGCTAAGAATAAAAAGAAAGTTATACGAATTGCAAAAATCCAGTGGCGAGCTTGTAAAACTTACGTTAGGCAGTTTCATGATAAACTGATGAGCATTGGCTTCCTTGGCAGCGGTTTCTATCTCTTCGTTGGAGACTCCCTCTCGTCCATAGCGGATGTTTTCTCTGACGGTAGTGTTGAAGAGCACGGGCTCCTGACCGACAAGACCAATTTGGGCTCGAAGCCATCGCACTGACAAATCTCGTACGTTGTTTCCGTCTATATTTACCTGAATAACAAAAAAAGGGTTGGATTAGTAAGCTCTGTCATGAAGTCTAACAAATTCAGTTCCAGATAACATCTGTAATTTAAATTTGAAAAACAGATTGGTACCTTTAATTCTGTATACCATCTAAGTAGGTGCACGGTGTTCATTATATTGTTTCAAGACACTTATACCAATCTAATGAGTTAGTTAGGTACCAACTTTCTTTCGGGGACTGATGTAACTTTTTACATATAACCTATTATGTAGTTCTGACAATATTGTTACAGTGCGGACATGTGTAGGTACTGGTACGTAACAAATGTGTAAACAAATTATAATATGATTAGATTCTTTTTATGAGTAATTAAGCTCATCTTTTGTTATCAGATAGGTATTTGTAAAGCCCTAGAAATTTTGATATATTGTCATGATGCAATAACTGCCTGTGGTTGGGTAGTATACGATTGTGTTACTGAAGTATTTTGTATTTTATATTTGTGTCACTAAAATAATAATTGTTAATATTCTTGATAAAATTCTCAGTACCTAATTTGCAATATTCACATACATTATATACTTACCATGCAAAAAACTACACAGAAAATCGGTAAATAAGCTTAAAATTAAAATATTTTGGGTACAAAGGCGAATTTATCATACAATATGGCGTCTTTTTCACAAAAAATTGAATGCTGTATCCATATGTAGCTACTCGTATATTTTATACATATGTGGTCGGATTATATGTACATTGTTTGAGTGAAGCAAATAATATTTTTGTATCATTTTTATCATCAAAGTGTACGTATCAAAACGTTTATCAATTAAATTAAAAACTTTAAAATCCCAACATAATTATTAGTTAGTAAGTAAAAAAAAATACGCATGCGTCTAAGATTAAGTCCGTAGCTAACAAAAGAGTTGATAACTTTGTGATTTTGATGAAACAAAACTAAGAATACTTCCGACTAACAACAAAAAAACACCATCCCAACAAAATCAGCATCGGTTCTTTCGTTCGGGAGTTACGATGAAACACGCAGACACGTAAAACTTATCATCCTTTAACACTTCGTTGTTTTTGCGTGCTTCAAGGATTAATGAGTGATTATAATATAATATGTACATAGTGCAAAAACGTATCGACCACAAATATTTCGGTGTAATTTTTCGATAGAAAGATTATATAAGTAAGATTCATATACGTAGTAAATGGTAGTTTCATTAAAATTTGTAAACAATTTCCAAAAAAAAAAGATTTATTTTGATAATTATTTCATTACGGAGATTCTGTATTCAGATCTCATGGACCTTTTTATCCGACTGAAAGAAGGGTTATGTCCCGTGGTTTGTAAATTTTCTTTATTCCCACGTATATTTTCAAACGACTGGATGGATTTTGACAATTAAGGCCCTTCGTACATTATGCTACGCAAATCTTGGATACTAATGTTGTATACTACATTAGTATCGTGTCGCGAGTATCGAGTAGCGCACGATCCGTACACACGGCATTGAATCGCAAGACGTGAATTGCCTACTCAGCCACTACTGACATAGCGGCTAAACAGATCACACGTTTACAAAATGTCCACAAGTGATGATGAAACTATAATTTTGTACTATCTTTACCGGAAACAAAGAAAACGTCGTAACAGAAGATACTGGGTTCATCCGTACATAGAAAAAAACATAAACTGCAGAGTGTTTGTTGCTGCAAAAGAATTACAACAAACAGATGCGAAATTCCTATCATTCTACAGAATGTCTAAAGAGAGTTATAGACATTTAGTAGATTTAATATTCAATAACTGCTCCGCCATCATGAAAATCGCTGCGACTTATGTAGCGACGATCTCGGCAGGCAGGTAGCGCACGACTGGCGCGACGCGAGTCGCGGGACGAATATCGGCGACGCAACTAGTGTACGAGCCTCAATGAATTTGTATGGCGGTAGTCGCTTGGAGACTAAAATCGTCAAGTATCCAAGATTTGCGTATCATAGTGTACGAAGGGCCTAAGATATCATTAGATTGGTCTCAATCACCCAAATGTCCTTAGATAGTATATTGTATTACATAATGTCTTTTTATTTGCTGATTTTCTGCAGTCGGGTTTTTTAAATTAAAGTTACTCGTTTGTTATTAAAGTTATTAAAATGCTGGTGTCAAAACTACGCGGAATGGCAATGCCAGGCAATTATTGCCGTTGGACCAAATAAACGCCAGTATTTTGGTCACGCGTCGCGTCAAAAACTATGTCTAGAAGGCTTCAAAGTTTGTCGAAAGAATACTACCTACCCATACCTAAAATTAAGCTTATGCTCGTATCTTTTTACGGGAATACATTGTACACATGTACAATTCACGTTATACGTCTCAAAAAGATGTACAAACATGAGAGGTATTATTAACCATAACCACGACCTGATATATGCGAGCATAGTGAGACCTTGAAGTACGTTATTCCACGTACCTAAAATTACTTATTTGAACAAACAGGTACTTCACAAAATAAAATCACTTAAACAACTAAAATATTTAAAATCAAAAATTTACATCTGTGCCGGATACTTTCCGGTGATTGATTATATTTGTGATATTTTCCTTGATTTGGTCTGAAAGTACTATTTCAGTACTGGTAATGTCTATTTAGTTCTCGAAGAGTTAATCTGTCATCATCTTTTTACAATCGCTTACGGGAAAGTTGCACCGCGGTGACAACCTTTTCGTCATTTTTGACGCGTTTTGACATTTCCGTGGTTATTTATTTGTAGAGTGATAGGGGTATATGTATATGATACCTACTATTATGCTTTCGTATTAAAGCGATGTTATCGATGCGATAATAACGTGTACACAGTGTGATTACCACTGCACAGACTAATGTAATTTGATATTAGGAATTACTTCGTCATCGTTAGATACTGGTTTAAGATCTACCGCGTGATACATTCACGAGTCTAACATGCAGTAGAGCCGTATTCAGGCGAACTTTTCGAACTGAGCGCCGTGAGCGCAACCTGGCTTGCGCTGGATCATTGAAGATCTTGGTTTGAATAATTTTGCTTAGCAAGTATATTTAGAGATAAATCATCTCATTTACGCACAATAGATACGTGTTTAAATGTGTAGTCGACGAATTAGCTTTCTTCGTAAATCTATATGACTTCAATCTATTTTTTTGAAGATTTATGTTTCATTTTTGTCTTTTTTGTATCAAATAATATTTATATTGTTTTCTATATATTTACCCAAGTTAGGTATATATAATATACGTGTTAAATTCTGTTAAATTCCTGAGAACAGTCCAATCGCTATTTAAATTTTTTAAGTTTATGACGTCAATAGAACTAACAAAAATAACGAAATAGTTGTCGACACTTTTCACACAACACTTATTAATGTAGTGTAATTATTTTTATTTGTATGTTACGTAGGTATCTAAGCTATTCGTATAAAAAAAAAACTACAATACCTAAAGATAAAAAAATAATCTGCGAAAGTCGAATACCTACTTAAAACCAGAAAATAATTTTTTTTCACAATTAACTTGCACGTACTTATCTACTTATAAATTATCTAAGGCAATCGTATCTCTGTTAAAAAAAGTTTTCTAATTAGTCGACATGAATGTTTTTTTTAAATAAAATATGATATAGGCTCGATTGGCTTCTTTGCCAAATTGACAGCGAGTGTGCTAACTGAGCCACACATAGATCGTAGTTTCGATCACCATCCAAGACAAACATATATTGTGTGATGGATATAGATTTTTGTTCTGTGTCTGTGTGGTAGTTCTAAGTCTCATAATTTGATATGTCGTAGCGGAGTGGTGCCGGTGTAGCGTTGGAGCGGCATTTACTCCTTCTAGGTTCAGATAAATCGGACACAACAGTTGCTCGTTTAATTCGTTTAATACAAACAATTGCATAAGGCTTATACAAAACTGTAAAAATTTTGAGCAGAGTCAAATTACTACAGAAATGTTCGGCATTTGTGACTTCAAACGAACTTCAGCACAAAATTCAGCATAAACATACAACAAAATCTGTTGTACTACAGTACAGTTAAGCTACGAGTATGACATGGGATAATATTGTAGTTGTGTGCTCATAATAATTAGTGAGTACCTGGAAAACCGAGCTTTCTTGTATTTAGACACCGACAAAATGATATTTTCTAAAATTGAAACCTACCAAGAGCCCAAAATCCTCTGCGTACTAAATTTCCTGAAAATCGTTGGAGACATTTTCTAGCTTCCGATTATATTTATAGAGGTACACGAATACAAGAACTGCTCGTTTAAAGGTATTAGATATAATAGTTTTCATCTTACCGCTCCATCGATGACGTCGTAGTATCGGGATATGAGCTGAATGATGGTAGATTTTCCACAGCCAGAATGACCGACCAGGGCCGCCGACTGTCCTCGCTTCACCGTCAGACTGATGCCTTTCAATACCTGCACAATGCCACATAATATTTCACAAACATATTTTGAGATCCCTGAAGTTTGGCACACGTATAATGATAATACCTAAGAAAATCTTGATAAAGAAAACTACTTCAAATCTTTCTATCACTTCAGCGTGCTCGTAAGTACCCCTTCTAGTTATAGTCTAACTAATATTTGAATACAAATACATGGATTTCAATATCTGATAGGAATGATTATTTTAAATTTACCCTGTAACTCTCTATCTAGAAAACAGTAATGTTTGATTTTATTTACATGATACATTTCGGAGAGTGTGCAGGATCAAACACCACTTTGCCTTTTGTTCTATCGGACTGGTCGTTGCTCCGAACAGCGACAACATATTGTGGTTAAAGTTCCATAGAATTAACTAGAGGTTTGACTTACTTCCGTAATAAGAACAAATAGACTTCGGAATACATTGCTACTTCCTGAGTACTTCCTGAGTAAGTGGGTACTTCCTGATGGATATAATGTGGGTCTCTTTAAGTCTATATTAAATAGTTTTCTTCTAGGCTAGCATGCTACATCAAGGACCGTGTCGTCGCTTAACACCAGGCAAGACGACGACCAAATCGACGGTCAAGTGTAAACCTTTATCGTTAAAAATACGTTACTGAGGGTTAGGTCTATCAGTAAAACCCCCATTTTTATGAATAGATACAATAAAATAGGGGTTTAAAGCATTTCACTCTGTCATGTCACGTTTCAGAATGGCACGTGTTGATAAGTAGGTATGTATTTTTATATATTATATCAATTTATAACCTGTAGACTGTAGGTAGGAACTAAACAAATATATTTATCTATTCACACGAAATCCAACATGACAGTGATATTTAGTTATAGATTAGATTGTGATTAAATTCTTTTAATTGATGGCAAGTTGGATAGAAAGTGAAAAGGATCTTGGCGAATGTCGTGGTTATCACACACGGCACTGACTCACTAAGCTGAAATTGTCTGCAGTATTTAACCAATTATCATCTTTCTATCTATTTATTTGTGGACGATAAAATAGCACACTTATTTTTGTTTATCATACGAGTACAAAGATATATAGAGTGTGAAAGTTCTGTGAAATAATGGGTCAGGGTTGGTAAGCCAACGCCAACATTAGTTGTATGATATAAGTAGCCCACCTCATGGGGCTATACAGGACTCGGGCACTCCAAGCTTTCTCTCACTAGGAGAGAGCCAAAGCCATAACCCCACGCGCTAGCCAAGTGAGGGTTGGCTAATCGTGTGATTAGCCAACCTCCACGTAACTATATCTGTCTTGGAACACACCGTTTTCCTCAAGCTGTTTTCCTTCACCGTTAAGGCTAGTGGCATTAGAATAGACCCTGCGGTCATATCTGTTTTTGAAAAAATACTTAAGAGTTGCAGACAGGATTCGCATATCTACGAGTAGGTATGACCTCATGCAAAATCGGACGTTCTACCCACTAGGCTACTACGGGTTTCCATCTTGACTATCAGTTTATGAGTTTTGTTTACCTAATTGCGATCCTTAAGCGGTTTTTGTCCGTCTTAGGTCTGCTGGAGTATTCTGAAAATATACTCAACCAACGGTGTGGTTGACGACAAGCGCGTGTCTACTGTAATTTGATCACAGAACGCATTACGACTCCTCGCATTCGTAGGTCTAGTAATATTTGTTAGTATCTCCAGTGGACCAAAATTTTAATAATCCCGTAGATCAAAAAATTGGATGTGGTGTGGTGGAGTGGTGGATTATGGCCTTAACTCTCTCCTTGCGAGAGAAGGCCCCGAGTCCCAGCAGTGGGAACGTTTAGTGGGCTGTTGATGATGATGAGATCAAAAAATACCGGAGAAGAGTTAGGTGGGCACTCAGCTTCGTGTTTGCTGTTTCATCCACAGGCAAGCGCTTTATGCTCGGACCCGGATGGTACCGCCTTAATTACAGTACTGATGTCGAACAAACAAACGTACGTACTCGTACAAGCAAAATGTATTTGTAGTAGATTAAACATAAGCCTATGATTAAACTCTGGATGCTACGACTCGCTACGAAATCAAAGTTTTTTTCATTCTCAGTAAAATTACACTACAGGAAAGTAACAACTTACCGGCACATCCGGTCTAGATGGGTAGTGGAACCGAACGTTCTTGAGCTCAATGTTTCCCTCGATGTCTTTAGGCACGACTCCCCGGTTCAATAGTGGATTAATAGTGGGGACATTGTCGATGAGATAGAAGATTTGGGCACCCGCACCTCGTGCTACTCCAAACACTTCCATGAGTGTTGACGATATACCGAAGTTAGCCGATCCAGTCATCACTCCGAAGAACACCTAGAGACAACAAAATTTAAGAATATTCACGTAAATTTTATAAGCTATTAGTTTATTTATATTGTAATTCTTGATAAACTTACAGCGATCATTGTGGAAACATCGTAGTTTTCTGGTTCATCCACCATTAGCCGGTATCCGAACCAAAATGATAAGGCGTACGCGCAGAAAATACAGAAGAACAGTAAACCCATTGCCAAACCATTGAATAACCCTGAAAAATATTACGATTTGAATTTGGGGCTTCCGTTTTCTATTCACTTTAGAAATTAGTATCTTTATTATTGTTTCGTCTTCTTATTCGCTATCGCTTTTGACATAGTGGTCATGGTCATCAGTCCGGGCTATTGCTTCCTTCACAATCAATATTTATCGTTTATTATACGAATAATTGTTTATGTTACTATTTATTGTTCATGCTACGAATATAAATCTATAATCACTATCTCACTAAAATCTATCCGAAGTCGTTCAGTCATTTGACTCTTTTCTTTTGCTATTTACAAAATGAGCATGAGCATTGAGCAACCCAATCCATGATCCCTATAATCCATCATACTAGCTAAGTGAGGAAGGTAGATTACAGGTGGTCTCGAAAGATATTCTTGGAACATGGTTTTCTCACGTTGACAAACTTCTATATCTGAACTTGGAAAATAAACAGAGACGGAGGCGGGATTTGAACTTACGACCTTACGCTTATGATATCGGAGCGCTTTCAAGTAGCTCACAGCTCACAAGGCTCCTTTCTTTATTAATGTCGAATCCAGCCGGGATCAATAACGGTATTTTAGTATTATTCTTATCAGTAGACGTTAAATATTTCGTTTAACCTTTTACAACTTCAGTAGCTAACAGTTTATTTTTAGTATTTTTTTGCAGTTTCTATAAAAATAATTACCTTTTTTGATGTTAATTTTTCTGGCATCCTTGAGGTGTTCCTGATATCTGTCGATTTCTTTCTCCTGTCCACTGAAAGCGTAGACTGTTCGAATTGCTGAGAGAACTTCTTCAGCGATTGCACCGGCCTTTCCCGAGGCTACAGCTTCTTTCTTAGATAGCCTTGACGCAACCTGTATAAGCATAGAGAAAAATGTGTTTTTTTTTAATAATATGAGGTGACGGGAGGAGCAAGACTTGCATCAAGGGAGGTAGTTAGGAAGTCTGCACACAGCAGACTTGTAGTGGTAGGACTCTTGGCAAAGTCCGCCTGGGGAAGGACCACTCCTTTGCCAGTTATTCTACCGGCAAGCAGTAATGTGCAAACATTGCTGTGTTCCGGTTTGAAACGCAAGGTTTCCAGAGAAATTACAGGGCTTAGAGATATAACAACTTAGATCTCTGGGTGACGAGCGCAGTGCAGTTCTAGGTAATAATTTGGACTGTTCATGTTTCATTAGCTGCGTGTCACTGCGCTGTTATGTGGCAGGCGTGTTGTTTACCATCAGGCACATGTCGTGCTAATCTCGTCACTCATTATTTAAAAAAAATGCCATAGAATTTTTAATATGAAGAGTCCGAATCACTGCCTAGCATTGAGCTCCGTCTGCCGCCACTCTGTCTAATATTGCCCGTCAAGCAGGAACAAACAAATGTTTACACGTTACTGCCATTTCTGATAGAATAACTTGCAAATCTACCTAAGGCAGACTCGACAAAGAGTCCTATCACTGCAGAATAGATTTTCGACTCACAAAATAGAGCAATAGATTTATGATGGAAATTTGACGTTAAAAACGGAAACAATCGTAATACACGTTGATGTACGTACTCATATCATGGGAATCACAAAAGACATTTTGAAAACTAAAGTTTAGGTGTTTCTATGTACTTATCTCAAGAAATCTATTAACATTAACTATTACATTTCATACAAAAGCTCTATCAAAATACAAGCTGTGCTTATTTTGGGGCCAGATGTTGTGTGACAAAGTGTTTCAAATTTCACAATTTCTAACAATTTCTATTTGTTTGTTGATTTTAATAACAGTGAGTGTTAATCCCATCTTAATTTCACAGTAGGTATTGTGACAGGTACCAAAATTTTCGTTATCAAAAAATTATGAGGAATATAAATTTTGTTTATCGGTATAACAGGTTTGTAATAGTAGTTTGATATGATATCAAAGATAAATTTTGTACTAAACTTCCGACTAAGTACATATCCACTTAGAACCATATCTGACTTCAAACAAATATTGTTAAAGCACCTAGTTTAATTACAATTCAAACCACTTATTACGATTTCATGTATTTACGAGTATAGATGGCGTCGATATGGCAGTTGATGTCAAGTAGTCTCTACTGCCTACCGCACTTTGGTCTAGCGCAAGGCACAAAACACCATCTTTTCTTTATGGTATAGAGCGGCAACCTCTTAGGAGGCATGGGCCCCATGGTGAAAAAAGCGTAGGTAAAAGATGATATCAAAGTTTAAGGATAGATAAACAAATGTCATACCAATCCAGCGACTCCAACCAAAGTCAAGGTAACTGGGAAGGATATCAAGCACAGTAGAGCCAACTTCCAGCCTTTTATGAGAGCCATAATGATGGAGCTGAAGAATGAAGCTTGGTAGAATATGAAAGTGCCCAGTTTTTCGCCGATACCATCTTCTAGTTTTATCACATCGCTGAAAAATAAAGATTTTTAAAATACACGTTGCGTTAATTGATACACGATGCCAACGATCAATGGATATGCTATGCATTAAGTTTATAGTAATAGGACCATATGCCCTGTACGCCAGCCAAAGTTTAGTAGACAACAGAGTCATCTGGGGCTAACTGCCTAAAATAGGCACCTTTGAAAAAATAATATATGCTATGTATCTTATATTATTTCACTAGTAAATGTTTCTATTCTCGATATTAGGAATATGTTTTACGTATAAACGATTGTCATCAGATTTGAAAGTAGTATTAAAAAAAAGTTACATACAAAAAAAACACCATACTTTTTTAAAGAGAAAACAAAATATCGATTGAATTTGAACGTTTTTTTCATAAATCCTAAAATTAAGCGGTACTTCTTACATCAGCCATAGAGTTCGCGCTGGCTACTCACCTATTAATTTTACTGGCAATATCTGTGTTTTTGTGTACATCGAAATATCCGAAATCTTGGTTTAGTGCAGCTTTTAGATATTCCTGCCGTATTATGTAAACCTGCAAATCACAGAGCCTCATTAGTCATGGTCAACAATAGTGTTTCATATTGGTGCCTATGAAAACAATATGAAATATTTTCCGCAAGTATACCTATGTGTACTATGCAACTGCATAGTACCTACCTACTTCTAAAATGTAGAAAACGAACTTTGTTCTAAAAATATTGTTACCTGATTATACGCTGCAATGTTCATAAGCACAGTAGCTAGATACGACAGTACAACAAGTAGAGCGCCGATAATACTGTTGTATATAGCGAACCAGAACAAAGCATCCATGAAGGCATCTCCGTCAGGATTCCCCTGGACTATTGAGACACCATAGTCAACCATGCTCTGGAGTAGAGACGCTATTAGTAGAGTATTCAGGGGGGTAGAGACGGCCGCCACACAGGAGCATATAATTCCAACGAATATACAGAGCTTGTCCAACGTTGTGGCGAACCGGAACTGTGGATAGAAATATATGAAGTTAGAAACAAACTGCGTCTTTCAGATTATTCGCTGGTCTACGAATTAAAAGTAATTCAAACGAAAATGGAGAATAGCAGTAATTACCGGTTCAACTCATACTTGGTACCTCAGAATAAGGAATACCTTGGTACTAATGGCCATCATCGCCATTCAACGAGCCAATAACGTCATCATTGTAACGGTTATCTAATTAACTTGCTTAAAGATTACGTAATAATTTAATAAGAAGAAGTAGTGTTTTATTTATTTTATAGATAGATCCAAATTTAAACCGATGCAGAGGCTTATTACGAGTATGAACGCCGACAGCACGCACAAAAAAGTGTCACGTTTCACTGGAGCCAAGCGTTCAAGCGAAAGCCCGGCACAAACGTTAGAGAGGAACGATAGACTTTGGCTCGGCTTGTAACGCATTTACATTTCTTCCACTCTATCAGCCGACAGACATAAGAAGAGAGATAGCGGCAGCATCATACAAAATAATTATAATTCAGTCATAGAAATTCATTTATGAAAGTATGCAATTTTTCATGAATGTTTTGTTTTCTTTTGGCTTTATCACGTAAAATGATCGTCTGTAAACCGAATTTTCAGATAACTTATAAACAATTGATAGACAGATTCATTAAGGATTTATTTAAGTAGGTAAGTAGGAAACTACACGCTCAGATAAACTTATCAGTGTCAGTTAGTTATTCGGGGTTATTTGCTTAAATTGTTGTTACATTAGCAGGTAAGTAGTACCTATGTATATCTTCGTATCGTATTATCGGTGAAAGTAGACAAATTGAGATACAGGAAAACTCTGCTAGAAACACGGGAAATTACTCACATTTGGCTATTATTTATTTCAAAACATCACGTAAACTCATTTTTATCTCAATACCTACGACATATTTCAAACATTTACGAGAGCCAAAAAATTTTACAAATATTTGAAACAAAACAGATCAGTATAAAAATTTTCGATATTTCCGAAAGAAACAAAAATGAGTTTAAATTCCATAAATTCCTTTTGCTGACACTCAGAATACTATAATAGAGTAAGATCCCAGAGCTCCCAGACGTCACCTATTTTCTGATGAATGAAATGTGGACGATTGAGTAGAGTTGTTAGTAAGTACTAAGAACACATGCTTACTCGCTAACTTGCTTAGACGGCCAATTTTGAGATATGGGGTAACGAAGGTACATACAAACATTACTTACTTCACGTATTTTCTAATAAGTGATTTTCACGTATGTTGTAGGCAGCAATATCCTTAAAAACAAGGTCCCAATACTCCCAGACACTTTCCGTCGGCCGTTTTGCTTAACAAACTCCAAAATAATAATTTATTTTCACTTAAATTCTCATACTCCATTTGTAAATATGTTCGTCAGACAACTATTTTAAAGCTTTGTCCAATAAGACAGACCAATCGAAGGAGCCAATCATCCCCTAAACTCAATTTTAAGTCAATATTTCCTAATAAATGTCTCACTCAGTCTCCCGCTCTTACCCATAGGACATAGTTGAGTTTAGGGGATGATTGGCTCCTTAGATTGGTCTGTCTTATTGGAAGAACCTTTAAAATAGTTGACCTTAGATTGGTCTATCTCATTGTAAAAAGCAACAAAATAGTTGTCTGACGAACATATTTACAAATGGAGCATGATAATTTAAGTGAAATTAAATTATTATTTTGGAGTTTTTAAGCAAAACGGCTGACGGAAAGTGTCTGGAAGTATTGGAACCTTGTTTTTAAGGATATTGCCTACAACATACGTGAAAATCACGTATTAGAAAATACGTGAAGTAAGTAATGTTTGTATGTACCTACCCCATGTCTCAAAATTGACCGTCTAAGCAAGTTAGCGAGTAAGCATGTGTTCTTAGTACTCACTAACTCTACTCAATCGTCCACATTTCAAAATAGGTGACGTCTGGGGGCTCTGGGATCTCGGACTATATAAGTATTACAATTGCTCGAATACTTCTCCTCATCAATGTTGATGTTTACAATTTAAATAGGAAGTATGTATTTTCAAAATAATTCGTTTTATTCGTTGGTTAGGTAAATAATAATCAAAAGAAAATAAAAACAATCGAATCGAGAACATCTTTCATTTTAAATTGCGTTAATAAATTCATAATGGACGGATATACCAAACATACATAAAAATATTTTAAGTCACTCATACTCGTTGAACCTTTTTTTTGAGAACTTCTTTAATGTTGTCACTTTTTTAAAACTTTATCTAACTGGCTCATAAAATATTTATGCGAGCGAGTGATTAGTAAAAAAAACCTTGTTAAAATTATTAGCGAGCTAATTTGCATAATGTAATATTAAATCTGTAGTGAAAGGTATTCTGTTGATTTTATAAGAATCACTTACCAATGTGAAGAAAGATATACTGGGAACTTCATCTTGTAATGCTTCTGCTTCTGAACTGCTGCAAATAACAATTTCATAATAAGTTACTTCTTTGAAAATAAGTTGTAGATGTAGTTGTAACCATGAATGAATGCACCTTCAATTTCTGTTACTAGTTGATGTTATGTTGATTATTTGAATCCTTCAGAAACAGGGAAAATGGTAACAATTTCCACGATATCAGAAATTTACTAATTCCTTTTTTATTGATCGTATAATTTTTACAATCTTCCTTTATGGTTTGCGACAATATAGTGGCAGATAAAACACGCTAAAGAAGTTCTTCATCGAGTCCTTGAAATGTATCGATAACACCCCTCAAGGAACCACTAAGCCTGCTAATTATTTCACTAATTAGCTCTACATTTACGGAAAATCATTGTTAATAGAGATATTTAATTTGATTTCTAGATTAGGTACATAAATATTATTATGATTGCAAAACAACTATTTGTTTTGCTTTCATTATGACATGAGTCTATTTGTTGTTAAAACATTATCATAATTATTGTGACACGTTTCATTAACCGTGTTGGACAATTCTTAAAGTTTTTCGTACTTAGACCCATAACTGTAGAAATAACATAACTAAAATGAGTTTACTTACTTGCGAGTAATCTTACGCATTGTTCATTTAAGTGTTTTTTCAATTATCTACTATTAAAAAAAAATGAAATGAAATTTATTTGGTTCAGAGGGAAAAATACTTAAGAAAACAAATTAGCATCTACTTAATTCACAAACACTATTCTCGGAATATAACATTATTTAAACAGAAATTGAGATCACTGCTGAAAAATATGAACTAACCTTTCAGAATCCTTTTTGTTTTCCTTTGAGTCTCCATTGACAACGTCAGTAACATTGTATCGATTCTTCCCCCGAAACGATGGACTCCAGTTGTTTTCCTTCATTTTGAAATAAAATTATATGACATAAGTTGACACTTCAAATTTATGTATGTTAATGTTTAGTATCATTTAATACACAAAACAATATAAATACGGCCGACTGGTGTAATGGTGAACCCCTATCTGATACATGCTATCAATTTATCTACTGATAAACAAACGAACGGTGAACAGTGCAGAATCGATTATTATCCGTCTAGCAGAGGATTTTTTTGAATATTTGTAATGTAGACGCTTGTTCCTGGTGTACCTATTTTTAGCAAAGGAACGGTAACGTAGTAGGAGTTATTTTTAGGTTCAGTTTTTACCTAAACAATTCTTGATTGATAAGTATACAGGATTTAGTAGATGGAAATAAAACCTTAAAACGCACGAATCTAAAGTAAACAATGTTACATTGTGTAAGTACTTTAGTATAGGAATTAACAACTTATATTTCAGTAGGTAAGTATTTTTTTTAACGAACATTATGATATCTATTATATTGAGGGAACCACTTTATTAAGGCACAAAAGTGCCATCAAAGTATAATATAGACCTAATTTGCAGAACATGCCCACGTATCATAATAATCGAAAAAACACTTTTCATAAAAATAAAAGTAGGATCTTGTGTGTTTCTTTGCCGTGTTTACTAAATCTGGCCTATCTGTCACATACTGTAAAAAATAACTATCTACTTATGGAAGAGACATTAATACTAAAACTAGATCAGATAGACTGAAGTCTTAAGATTAGGTATTTTTGTACGGAACACCAAAACGCAAGCGGAATGAGGCGGTTTTAGAATGGTCGCCACCATTCTAATGTAAGAGAAAGGAGACGGCCCATTTTCCATGGGCATTTGCCCCACAGAAAAAGTGCAAGAGACTTGACCAAAATTGGATCATTGTATAGGATTTTTAATATTTATTGAGGAACCGTTTATGTTTTTATCCTGCATAGCGGGGTTTAAAAGATATCAACTAAAACATTGAAAAAAATAACGCCGCAAGTAGGTAATCAAGAACGTGATTATGTACTTACTACTAAAAGAAGGTAGTAAATTCATTACTTTGCGACGTACTATGCTCAGAATAATGTCGACTCAACAGCTCAACACAGAGAAGGACCGGAGATTCGGCCAAACCACAAAAATATTACAAAACCTTTGGAAAAATAAAGAAATTCCATGTGTTGTGCGAGTTTCGAACGAATTTTTACTGTATGTAAACTCCAAGTGAACTAAAATGAGAAAAACATGGCTGACTTTGACTATAGTCTGTACATATAATCACATAAGTACAAATGAACGGAGTGTTCACCGTAGTACTTATTAATTGGGTTTTGACCCGAAGACTAAACACGAACTAAACCTTAACAAGCTTATTTAAATTCACATAAACTTCGCTAGCGTGTTTTAACGCCGTACAACGCCATCTAGTTCGGTTTTATGGAACTACAGTACCTTAATACAAAATTACTTATACATAGTCATTAAGGTACTTTTTAATCACCAATTTGCAATCCCCGCTTGGCAGGTTAGTATTGAATGTACAGTTTGAATTATTTAATTATATGTTATTTTAATTAAATAACTTGCTTAGGTCTCCGGGGCTACTTAAGTACCTAAACTTGAAACGACTTGGGGCAGAAATGAGCCGTCTCCTTTGATCAGCATTTGTCAATATCAACAACTAGTAGCGCCCCATGGGTTTATTCGCCCATCTCCGTTATTTTCCTGTAATAAAATGTAACCTATTTGTGATCCCAGACTAATGGCATGTCTGCAAATTTAGGCTCAATTTTGCATGCGTATTATTTGAATTGTAAGTGTTTCGTACGTAGGTAGGTACTTTGAAATAATTTTCTTAAAACTCCGGACTATTTGTCTTTCTGACCTAATTTGGGTTAAAAGGTAGTTGAAATTTTCACAAAAGGAGGGTCTCAGTTATCAGAGCTGATTACTAACAAATAACCTTAAAAAATAACAAGTCCCCAACACAACGAACAAATTTTTGGCTAGTAATCTAGGTGTCGGCTTCATAGAAACAGTTATAGTTTTAAGAAACTCAAAACTTGGTAGCATTATGATGATATGATATATATATGATATGAGCATATGATTTGATATTAAATTAAGTACTTGAGTACAGTAGGTATATAGTCGAACCATCGAACCTTTGGTGTGACAGTCCCAATGCACTTAAGCGATTTATTTTCAAGTGAAAACTTCTTTTGGCGCCCTACAGACAGATTTTTCGTGGGCTGTAAATTGAATTCTAGCGTCACGCTCGGGAATGATAAGAAATTTTCGGGTGAACTCGGGACCATGGCCATTGGCCATCTAGAAATGCGTCAGCATTACCCATTGGCTATCTAGAAATGCGTCGGCATTTCAAAAAAAACTCGGCACTTTGGAAACTACGCGGGTGAAACCGGTAGGCGTGGCCTTGATCATCGCCATCTAGAAATGCCGATGCATTTCTAGATGGCGATAGTGTTATAAGTTTTCACTTCTATCAGCAGTTCCTATGACTACCAATTTCTTTTTATGTTCACTGTGCAGTCGCATGTCATCCCAACAGAAACACATACTCTATTATTTTATCCAATGTCATGATAATATGAATATTATAGATAACCTAATTTTTGCGTAGGTTTAATACCTACGTTTTAATGTTGCACAATTACATACATTTTTACATAAAGGTGTTTGTTTGTGTTTTTATACCTATTTTTGCCAGGTGTGAGTACACAGGGAAAACACAACTAAGTTACTACTAGAAAAAGTGTGAGAGAAAGAAAATGTTGCGTAAATTCTAGTGGTTTAAAAAGTTATCGCCGTTTGCGACGTCGCCGTTTGCGACATCAAAATTATTTAAAGTGACGAGTTTGCGTTTAGGTCTTATTTTTGCAATATTTAACTTTCTTCTCTTCTATAATTTTGGAAACTTCAGGGTTCTGGATCCCACAACGCTGTGGGGGATGTAAGTATCTATATCGCATAAACGCTAAGTAAAATATGAAAAATACAGCTTTTTCGTCTGTTACAGTAGGTACTCTTATCCAGACATTTTAAAAAGTTTCTGCGACGTTAAGGAAAATTATGTATTTCTCGTACATATATTATATGCGGAAACACTGGTCTTCATTCTTCAACTACGTGTCACCAAAGTGTGGGAATCAGTGCACACAAACATATTTTAGGTATTGATAAACATTTCAAAGTTATTTTAATGAAAAAGTTTACAATTATAGCGTTTATTTCAGAGGCGAAAGCTTGTTACATGTTTACAGTACGGTGCATAATAACACACCACATTTTCATCATTCATTCATTAAAGCATTCAATCACTCAGGATTATCTATACCTACGTGATATCGTGTGTAAGTACGAGTAGACGATTAATACTTAAACACACGACACAGACACACGTCACAGAGCAAGATACCACAAGACAACGATAGTTGTTGCTGAACCCATTACCAAAAAAAAAATTCAGGGCACTTTTTCTTTATAATTGAGTCCAGACGACACAGGATATGTGCCTGATGGTAAGCAGCATGGCTGCCTCCCCATAACAGCACAGTGACACGCAGCTATTGGAACACGAAGAGTCCAAATTATAACCTAGCACTGCACTGCGCTCGTCGCCCAGAGATATAAGATGTTTTATCTCTATGCTCTGTCATTTCACTGGAAACATTGCCCTTTAAATCGGAACACAGTAATATTTGCAGGATATTGCTTGGCGGTAGAATAACTGGCAAAGGTGTGATGCTTCTCCAGGCGGACTCTGCAAGTCCTACTACAACAACAGCCCTGTGTGTTGTTTACATTAAAATAATTCAAAAAGGTAAGTATTGCGTTTTTGCGTTAATGTCATAAAATGGAATACGCAGCTTGGTCCTGCGACTACATCGTGTAACATGCGTGCCAGAATGTTGTACCGTACAACAAAATCTGCCTCAAGCTCAATCTCATCTATTTATTTTAAGTTCGTTTGACGTAACAGACATCAACCACTACTAAAATACTGACGCAATTTTGCTCAAAAGTTAGATAAATTGTTTGGCTCGCGTTGACTTCAGTAAGTATCTAAATAAATACGGTGGTTTTCCATTAAAAAAAAAGTACAATTCAAATGGATAACCCCCGTACAGATACATGATCTGGTGAAAAACTTCACGTGACGCGTCCTATTTTGAAAACCACTTTCGTCCTTTGCTTGACTCTTTATATGGATCTATAATAACTACGGGTCCTACACTGAGCGAAAACTGTCTGCCTGCCTCCCTATTTAGTCTCTGAGAGTATACTACTCACACTGAATTATATTATCTCCAAAATTATTCAATTTCATTCAATCGAGATTCAATTCAATTAGAATCGTCAGCGTTAGCGAAGGAATCAAAAGAGCAAGAGGTGAACATTTTTTGAACTCGAGTGCAACGCGTAATTTTTTATCCTCAGCGAGGATATGAATGTTACTAAATTCTTAGCGCATACATAGCGCATTGCGCGAGGTTCCGAGTCTGAGTCTTTAACAAATTAAAATAAAGTGGCCAAATGCGAGTTGGACTCGCCCATGAAGGGTTCCGTGGCAGCAAGTAACATAATATACATAGTACACATAGTTCTTGTAGTTCGTTGTAACTTTGATCGAAGTTTCAATAATAGGATAATAGTGTATTTATGACGTAGGTACTAAAAAAATTACTCATCAGATCGAGTTCAAACCAATTTTCGTTGGTAGTTTACACGGTAATGTACGTCATATATTTTTTTTAGAATTTTCATTCTCTTACTTTAGAAGTTAGAGGGGGGGGGGGGGGACACACATTTTACCACTTTGGAAGTGTCTCTCGCGCAAATTATTCAGTGTAGACAAAAATTATTTTAGAAACCTCAACATCATTTTTGAAGACCTATCGACAGACACCCCAAACGTGTAGGTTTGATGAAAAAAAAATTTGCGTTTCAGTACTCAGTATGGAGAGCAACCCAATTTTTTTTTTTTGTAAAAATCTTTATGCGGTTCACAGAATACATCTACTTACCAAGTTTCAACAGTGTAATTCTCATAGTTTCGGAAAAAAGTGGCTGTGACATACGGACGGACAGACAGACAGACATGACGAATCTATAAGGGTTCCGTTTTTATGTTTTACCTGAAAAGTTGTATGATAAATTCGAGCCAAGGAGGTAGAAAAAGGTTTTATGAGGTTTTGAATTCACAAACTTAGTGCACACGATGTTCTAAATTCAAATCTACTTTGCTCTATAGAGGGTATAAACGACTTTTGCACAGAGATATCGACGAGCAAAAATAGGTACTCTTTCCGAGATGGGGGATGAAAAAAACACGTAAATTAAACACAACTTTAAACACGTAAGTATTTGTGTTTGGTATTTTATCTTTTGAGTTGACACTTGAACAGGGTATCGTAACTGTTATTTTAGATGTAATCGCTTTTAATATAGTTGTTATTTTACCATTTTTCTTTGAGCAAATACGGCTTTGTTGCATTCCTGAATGGCGCTAGCACAGTTGTAAAACTGTCCCTGTCGTGTTCTACACACACCAGAAGTTAGCGTTGAGCCAGTTGTAGTCTTCTAAAAAGTTTGGTTTCAAAAATATTGATTAATTATAAAAGAAAACGAAATAAAAGCTTTTTCATCCCACCAGCTCGGAAAGAGTACTTTTGCTCCTCGATATCAGGGCGCAAAAGTCGTTTTTACCCTCTAGAGGTTAAAGTAAATTTGAATTTAGAACATCGTGTGTACTGAGGTTTTGAATTCAAAACATAATTTAACCTATTTATTTCTACCTCCTTGGTGCCGAATTCATCATACATTTATTTTTAATTTGTTAAAAACTCATACTCGGAACCTCTTTGGTGTACTTTTTTTTTTGCTTTGCGCGCAATTTTCTTTTCACGTGTGGAGGATAGAGGTAAAGAATGTTATTTCAAATGGCAAAACATTTTGAAATGCTATGAATGAATCAATTGTAATCGAATTTAAGTAGATATGCCGAGTTGCCGAGTTAAATAATTAAATATTCATTAATTATTGACTACTAAAATAGTAATTAATAGATAATTTCAACTACTTGTGCAGTACAAAATAATGTAGTAAATATAACATCAAATAAATAACTACTATTTTGAGAAAACATGTAGGTACAATATATTCTGAAGTCAAAACTTCTTTTGGCGCGCCAAAGACAGATTTTTCGTAGGCTGTCAATTTAATTCTAGCGTCACGCTCGGGAATGATAAGAAATCTTCGGGTAAACTCGGGACCATAGCCAATGGCCATCTAGAAATGCCTCAGCCTTTCCAGTTGACCATTTAAAAATGTGTCAGCATTTCTAGATGGCCATACTCATAGCCACGCCCTCCGGTTTCACACGCGTAGTTTCCAAAGTAAAAATCAAATTCTGAGTTATAAGTTACCACTTCTATCGGCAGTGCCTATGACTGCCAATATTTTTCTTTCATGAATTCTGAATAGTACGTTTATTCATTTCCTTTAAAATGTACCCTGATGCAAATTTAGCACTACTATAGTTTAATGCATTTGGGCGGACACTTTTTCATGTACACATGAAACTCCTTACCTCAATCGGTCAACTCTCCATATTTTCACGTCATATTGTTATTGTTAAAATCATAGCTAAATAAACTTAAGTTTAAAACTTATAAAATTGAATACAAGTGAAAAACCGAAATACCATAATAATAAGTGATTCTAGCGACCAAGAAGTTTACTTAACGCCAACAGAATCGACTGAAACTGAAAATGCGCAAAGCGTTTCGTAATTTCCTCGCTAGGGGGGATGAAAAATTACGTGTTACACTCGAGTGCAAAGATTTTTCACCTTGTGCCCTTTTGATTCCCTTGCTACGCTCAGGATTCTAATTTTTGAATCCCTCGCTACGCTCGTGATTCAACTTTAGAATCCTTCGCTTGCTCGGTCATCAAAATTGAGCACGCGGTTAAAAAGCCACTTTGCACTCTTGTATAACAAATAACTATTTTCATATATATTTATGTGCACTGCGTTGAAACTTTTGTAGTTTGTCATGTATTTTCAGTTATCGCAAAATTTTTAGAAATTCTTGTTCAGCTTGGTTTTGGTTCATCATCAGCTGCAAGACGTCCACTGCTGAACATAGACCTCTCCCCTAGATATGGTTTTGGTTAGCTAGGCACTATTATAGAGGGTATGATTCACAATGGCGATCACGCTATGATGACCAGCGAGCCTAGCTACAGCCTGTCAGTTTTCGAGAGTGATAATAACAATCATTGTAAATGATTCCTGATAGCTGCAATGAGCTTTTCTAAGCTATGCTTTCAGCTAACGCTAGCGCTACCAATTGCGGAGTTGTAGTCATGGAAACAGCAACAGCAATTTTCAGTTTTTAATTAATTAATTAAGTCAATAGACTAACTAAAAACTGTGACGGTCAAACAACGATTTCATAATTGTAAGGTTGTGGGTTCGAATACCACCTGCAACTCTATTTATTTTTCTAAAAGCATAATAAATTTAACATCACCAGTGAAGAAAAACATCATCGAAGGAATCATCGAGTCAGAAAATTGGCATCCAATTGGCAAAAATTGTTCCAAGAAATACATCTGTCGACGACACGCATCATCCATCAACCTTCAGTGGACCAGCGAGGTACATTGAGGTCTCCAGTCATAGCAAAAAGGAACATAAGGTAAGTACTTATATCTAATGCCTAATTTGACGCCGTACCAGTTAATCTTTCGTATGTTTTCCACCCACTATCTTACCAGTACTTACGGCCCGTGCGTGTGGCTAAGGGGGCGTCCATAAATTACGTGAGGTGTTTTTTAAAATTTTCTGGCCCCCCCTCCCCCGTTGGTGAGATGTCGTGAGATTTTGTTCAACCCCCTCCCCCATCCCCCAATCTCACGTGAGATTTTTCAGAATGTGGGTTTCTTACGTAAACGCGTTGGGTTGTTATTGTAGAAAGAAAAAAAACAATTTGCTTCGTGCTTTTATTTACGACTAGTTTAGACTAGTAATTTGACAATCTACTATGATAAAAAGAAAAGAATACCTACTCTAATTCAGTCCATCTTATACCTTTAAACGAGCAATTCTTGTACCTATATAAATATGTATATATATATAGAATCTGAATCTCGGAAACGGCTCGAGCGATTTTGATGAAATCATGTATGCATGGGGTTTCGGGGACGATAAATCAATCTAACTAGGTTTCATTTTTTATAAACGCATATTATGCGCATTTTTAGACAATGAAAAACTGTCACATTAGACATTAGATTGTGAAGGTAAATTTCGCCGCGTGACGCGACAGCGTAATAGCTCAGATGGGAAGTCGGGCGGTTATAGCGGTCACGAATTAACAGCTCCGGGTTCGAATCCAGACGGCTTCTCATTTTTTTCATGTTTTCTTTTTTTTAAGAAAATCTATTTCTAGGTTTCTTTTATCTGTACGTATCTAAGTATATTTACTATTTAAACCGAGCAAAGCTCGGTTACCCAGGTACTGGAGAATTATGAGCGGTCTCAAGAGAGACTATTGGCACCAACATGTCCATATGATTTTCTGTAAAATCATCTGCTCCTTCGAAATAGTGAATAATTTTAATCGTATTAATACGATGACGCTCAAGATTAATCTTGAGCATGTACATACAATTTGGATTGAATGGAACAAAACAGTATAATCTTTTTTTGTTTCAATCAGAACAAAAATTACGTGATATTTGTCGAGACCCTCCCTCCCCCTAACGTGAGATTACATGAGATTTGACTCGACCCCCTCCCCCCCTAAATCATCTCACGTAATTTATGGACGCCCCCTAATAAGATAATAAAATAAAACATTTCGTTTCCCGGTTAATAGTGATGAGTTCAAGGACAGGGTAAGCACAAAGCAGTAATCCATTATACGCGTACAAGAGTCAACAAGTCACGGTCGATAGCTCCCATTCTGGCGACCAGTGACGTCATTAGCAAACTAGGGATTGGCTTTATTTGGAGCTGGTACGCGTTTCCTTTCAGGAAGTGTTGTTAGGTAAAATTGTCACTCATATTATGTGGTAAATATGTATGAACCACGTTAACGAGTAGAGGTATAACTTCATAGTATATTTTTCGTCAATAAACTGAACTTCCAGTGTTTGAGGAACATTACCAAGTTCAAGTTTACCGTCATTACAGGTTTTAATTGTGAGGGAAAACATCAGGAAAAATTGGGGAAAATCCAAGAAAGACAGACAGACACCTTTCGAGAACACGTATCACCGTTTCACAGCCAACCCACACTTGGACAGCGTGGTGCATTATGACCTTGACTCGTCATTTCTTGTGAGACAAGGCAAGGAGTCCCAGTTGTGGAAACGATAAGTGGGCTCTGCTTATTCTATGATGAAATTGTTAGTTGTGTTAAAGTTACTTCTAAGAGTAATTATTATCTACAAAGCATTAGACCGTGACTGTCAAACGTTCGTCACAAAAGCTGAAAGATTGCTAGCGCAAACAGGCTTCTAACCATAGAGACGATTTGGTATCTAAATTTGAGTCATCTTGTCTGTAGGAAGTACAGACACTTACATGGCTCGGTGACCAAAAGTGAAACTAAACATGTTCATAATAACCTACCTACTGAAGTGTAGACTTCAATCGTAGCGACGCTTTTCAGCTGGATAGTTGAATTTGTACTACTATTTGTATGATTATTTTGACACTATAATAATATATAAGCAGTTCCTCGCGGTTTTACCCGTGTAACTGAGCGGGTAAACCCGTTTCCGTAATTTTCTCACATTCAAAAATGATGTAGTATTCCTAGGCCTTGGAGGGGAGGAAGACAGACATAAGTAATCGAATTGTGTTCCAAATTTCAAATCGAACCATTCAGCGGTTCCGACGTGATTTAGCAACAATCATCCAAACATCTTTCTAAAATGAACTCGCGGTGTTTTTCATACTGAACTAAAATACTGAAGAATGAAATGATACATCATGAAATGATATATCTTCTAGACCAGCTTTTAAGTATATATAGAATATATACTAAACGTTTGATTTCACAATTGTGGGTTAAAATATTGGGGCTGGTGGAATTCTAGCCTTTTAACTAAAAAGGTTAGAATTCCACCAGCACTTTGTGAGCATATTTCCAGTGAAGGACATCTTTCGAAGACTCATGTCATCCGCCAACGAACACTAGGCCAGCGTGGTGGATCATGGTTTTGACTCTCTCGTTGTAAGAGAAAACTCAGAGTCACACAAGTGGGAACATGAAGTAGGACGCTTATGCTAGCTCTGCGCCATGCTAGCTATGCGCCATGCTTTTGCCGAAAACTGAATGCTGAATTTTTTTGTCACGCAAGTAATTTAGAGATCGATTTTAACGTCAGTATAAATCTGTATACGGAGAACTGCGCGGCCTTTCGATTAGTTCTAATTTTAGCGAAACTCGGGCGAAACCGCTAATAAAATTTACATTAAGCACCTATATCTACTTTATCTATGCCATTTCAAATCGCTATTTCACATTTTCATCAAAATCAAACGGCACAGTTCAAAAGAGCAAAATTTTATTTATTGATGTGTAAATTGTACATTTATGAATAAAGTAGGTACTTTGACTTTGACTTTGGCAGTTGTTTATTTTTCGAGGGCTTAGGGTTTTATGATTATTTAGGGTCCTTAGACTTACTATTAAAAAATGCGTTACCGGTTACCGTTGTAGAACATTTTTTTTAATTTACAGGGAAGAGACGAGCAGGGCATGGGCCTGATGGTAAGCAACATGCCTGTCACATAACAGCACAGTGGCACGCAGCTATTGAAACATGAAGAGTCCAAATCATTACCTAGCACTGAACTGCGCTCGTCACCCAGAGATCTAAGGTATTATATATCTAAGCCCTGGACGTCTACTCTCTTTCTACGAAAACGTAATTTCGAAACAAAATCTCTCGACTTTCCCACTCTCGTTCTACTTCGTTTCGTCAGATAGAACATTGTTTGACGTTTAAATAATATTCTAAGCCTACTCAAATTAGATTAGGCTTAGAACATATAAACGGACAAAACGTCGGATCGAAGTAGAATCGGAGTTGGAAAGTCGCGAGTTTATTTCGAAGTTACGTTTTAGTAGAAAGAGAGTAGATGTCCTGTTATTTGTCTGGAAACATTGCCCTTTAAAACCGACACGTTGAGAATAGAACGTAATAATTACTAAGCACATTTTAGCTGGTATTTATTCATACTCAGTTATCATTCTTGCATTTAGAACAAAAATAAACAGGAAACCGTACAATAATAATATCTATCATCATTATTATAAACATAATATTCAAAAACATCTTATTTATTACTGTGCTTATCCTACTACAGAGCAAATCCCTCTCTTTCCACCTTTCTACATAAATATGTCGACATGATCTGATTATTTCTTAATCTGCTTATCAACGTAATATTAGGTAATCATTACCATAACATAAACAAATATTAATATGAAGTAACATGATTGATAGTTACACTTACATTTTCCTTGTCAGTTATCTCATTTTCATTTATCAGCTTCTTCAGTGCATGCTGATCCTCGATAACATCCTGCGTTTTTTTTGGAGATTTCACAGGAGACTTTTTCATTGTGGCTTATAAATATTATCCACACAAAAATCACCCGGTTACAAGTTTAAACCAATTCCCATTGATTTAAAGCAAAATTTAACAAAACTACTTTAATATTTAGGTTCGATTTAGAATTCACAATTTTAATGGGTTAACACATTTTGTAATCATGGTGCAACTTTTAGTCAAACAAACTTTGTAAAAGTCGTTCAGGAACGCGGCGAACGAAATGAGCGTCCGAAACATCTGAGTCAAAAACAACCTCACCGTATATCAGATACTATGCTAAAATATACGTATACCTATACCTACAGAACAGATGCCAAACTGATATTGTCAAGAGATCTCCACTGTCACATGCCAACTGTCATTATCTAACAGTAAAAAACACAAAGTACCAAAATTCATTACAGTACCTATAGTTCGAAATGGGTCTCAATTTGTGTCTCGAGAACCATGGGATTTGCCCAATAAAGTATTTTGATTTGGTTAGCATTAGCATTTTGTTATCACAAATTTAAGGTTACACGAGCGAGACAGTTGAATAAGAGCAACGATGACGCAAAAGTGACGATTCCGAATACGTTTTCACACAGCACCGGTAATCGACCTTGACATTGTGTAGATTTAACGATTCAAAGAACGGTTTTATGTGCGCGTGCTGCCTGTTTGCCAAATTTAATGGTTGAATACAAAAACGTAGTGTAAATTCTATATAAAACGCAACAAGATTGCAGATATATAACGACATATTTTTTTTTATAAGAAACTTTAGTAACGTTTCAGTTTGTGCACCATAAGCTGTGGCTAGAGTACCGAAAGTTAGTGTTAGTTCCCAAAACAAAAAGAATTATTTCGAAAAAGGTACGACAACGGCAAAAATTTAACAAGTTTACTGAGTTGTGGCTTGGTTTACATACTATCATATTTAAAAAAAAAATTAGAGTGTCGAAATGTACAGCACATGTGCCTGATGGTAGGCAACACGCCTACCGCCTCCCTATAATAGCATAGTGCAGTGCGCAGTTATTGAAAATTGAAGAGTCCGGAAACCTAGCACTGCACTGCCCTCGTCACCCAGAAATAAAAGATGATCTCTATGACCTTTCGGAAACATTGCCCTTCAAACCGTTATCTATATTTCCACCGTATTATACTCGATTACAATGGACTTCTTAACACAAGTAGGTATTGTGTCCGCAGATTATCGCTTTGTAATGTCACATTCAATTTAATTGTATTGTAATTTTGTGACTAGATAAAATATCCGTAAACAAGCGAAAACACCAGATAACGATATCCGTACGATAATACTAAAATAGCATTAGACGTATTTACGATTGTATTTGCGATTTGTTGAATGCTTAAAGAAGTTCTACTCTACTATGTCGAATACTTCTATGTGTTATGAGTGTTATTTCTTACTCTACAATCGAATTATCATGCAAAGTATTTTAGGCGCCATCTGTCTATGCTCTCGTATACCGTAAAGTTAACACAATACTCGATAGAGGGCATATACGTGTACGTTGCGCCATTCTATTTCACGGTTTTCCAGAACTGTGGTTAAGTGCCCTTTTTGCCAATGTTTACGCCACGCCACAAAAAAGTTAAGCGGTAAATCGTGGAACTATAGTTTAACAATCTGTAATCTTTGTTAATTTAATATAAATCTAAATAATAAATCATTTTCTATTCAATTTTATATTAGTATCTGCCAGTGACTTCATTCACGTAGATTTTAGAAAAGTAGGTACTATTCCTTATATAGGTATGCCACTTTGAATTTACTCAGAAGAACCGACTCCATTGCTAATAAAACGATTTATGCTATATATATATTACAGGCTAAATTATATGCACATTCTAAATACCAATCAGATCCATTCAATTCTTCAGACGCAGCTTATGCAGCATATGTACATACGATTATTTAAACATTCTAACTTGTATATTATGAGAACGAACACAGTCAATAATAACTACCTACCTATTTATTGTTTTCGCGCTGGACTTCAATTTTAACCAATACTGTTATCTCGTAATTAAATGAATTAATGGTATAAAATATCCCCAATTCCCCATAATATTATATTAGACTACAGGCCCGTGAACAAAATGTACGGGTCAAATGAACCACCAGGATACCTATGTAGGATGATAGAAGGGTGTAAAGTATTAAGATTCAGCACTATGCCGTCACTTATAAGCTGTCCAACTGAGTGTGATTGAAGAGATTTATTAGTTTGCCGGAAAATTTTACAGAGTACGAGTAATTTATAGAGCAAATTTGGTCAATTGATTAAGTACGGCATTGGTTCCATACAATTTCAATACCTCTTTTAATCTATTATTCCGCAACGCCGTACAAAAATAATGCGACAAGGAGAAATGATCGAGGATTGCAACCCCCCCTCTTCAATTGCACTTAGTTGGACAGCTTACAAGTGCCGGCATAGTGTTGAATCTTATTACTTTATACCCTTCTATCATCCTACATAGGTCTCCTGGTGGTTCATTCGACCCGTAAATTTTGTTCACGGGCCTGTAGTCTATATACTTAGTAACAGAGAAACAGAGATGTCACAATAGAAACAAAGAAGTTTTTTTGTCAATGTTTTAAATGCCGCGACCAATTTGGGCACACAGTTAGGTTGACACTCTATTGAGTATGGAATTTCAAAATGACACTATTCAATTAATTCTCAGACAAGGTGATTTATGGCGACTATTCAATATTATAGCCACAGACAGTCTATGAAGACCAGTTTGTATTTGTAGTCTCGGTGTGGGCTGATGCCATGGTTTCACTTCTATTTTAATTTTAACAAAGTCATGTTTTCTAAACAAGACGTTGGGTGTTGGGTGCGTGCATTATTCTTTTCATACCCATTGTACTGGCCTTACTATTGTCATGAACTTTTTTTTGGCACGTTTGTTTGTTACATTTTACCTAGCATGACTAATTTTTGAGTGACAATGTGGAAGATAAATCACGTTAATTGATTTGTATGTACTGTTTTTATAGCAATACTAGCTTATGTTCACTGCTTCATGCACAAAGATTACAGTAGCGAGAAGAATAATTATTTTTTCATGAAAAATAGAAACACCCGACTTCAATTTACGAGTTAAACTTACACAACTCACTAATTATAATAGAATCAATAATTTAAAGATATAAAATGGACGTGATTTTTTTTTTTGTAGAAATCCTCAAAAACTGCTCTTCCTGTTTCGATTCAATCTTTAAAGGACTATTCGAAAAGTCTCTACAATTTTTAACAAAAAAGAAAATCAATATCGGTTCACCTAGTCGAAAGTAATGAGGTAGCACACACAAAAACATACAGGCGAATTGGGAACCTCCACCTTTTTTTGACGTTGGTTAAAAAGAAAAAAAATGGCCGTCATATAGAATTCCGATAGAAGTGAAAACTTGTAACTCTGTTAAGTAGGTATACTATTATTGTACCCATATATGAGCCACGTATAACTACTAGGGTGTCCCAAAAAAATCAAAGTCGTTTTTTAACGCATACCTTTTAATTATATGCAAATGGTACTAAAAATCTATACCTAGAGGTGCATGAAGTTTTATTCACAGGTGTTTGAATAAAATTTCATCAACCACAACAGCCCATGCCGACTAGCGCCAATACATTACATTTCAGTACTTACTTGCATAATGCATACTATGGTACGTCGGAGTTAACGTATCGTAGTGCTTGTTATTACTTACTTTATTGTTTTATAAGTAAACGCATTGTTATCGTTCGGTCAAGATGTTCCAAAAAAAGTATTTTTTTGAAAAAATAATTAACCTAAAGTTTTAACTTTAAGTTTGTCGAGTTTGAGTTGATTTAGCCATGGTTTTAACAATAACAATATGACGTGAAAATATCTACGATCGTAGGAATCTGTGTACCTACATGAAAACGTGTCCGCGCAAATGCATTAAATTATGGTAGCGCCACATTAGCATCAGGGTAAATTTTAAAGGCAATAAATAAAGGGCTGTTCACACTGGAGCGGTATTCGCTACCGCTGTGGGTTGAGGTGAATACAAAATACCGCGCGGAACCCGCGCGGTATTTTGTACGTACCACCTGGTAGGCGGTATTTTTTGGTGTGAACAGTAATATTACCTACCGCTTACCCACTCTGTTTTCTCTACCGCAGGCGGCAGCGAATACCGCTCCGGTGTGAACAGGCCTTAAACGTACTAATCAGAATTCACAAAAAAATATTCTAGCTACATGTTTCATCTTATATATAAAATTCTCGTGTCACAGTGTTTGTTTCCTAACTCCTCCGAAACGGCTTTACTGATTTTAACCAAATTTTATATGCATACTCTGTAGGTATGAGAATCGGCTACTAGCTATTTTTCATACCCCTAAGTGACAAAGGTTGTTCACTAAGGCAAAACAACGTTTGCGGGGTCAGCTAGTGTTTACTCTAAATAGTAATTGTTTGATGTTATATTAACGCGAACTCAAAGGTTTTTTTCTACCATAAAGTACTCAGCGCGGTTGATGAAGTTTTTAATACTTATATTGTAAAGAGTCACGAGACGAGCAGACCATGTACAATGGTAAGCAACACGCTTGCCCATAACAGCACAGCGTCGCGCAGGTATTGGAACATGAAGAGTCCAAATCATTACCTAAAATTGCACTGCTCTCGCCACCCAGAGACATAAGATCTATGTGCTCTATAATAATAATTATGAAATGCTTTTGGGTAAGTTTCATGCATGCTTTCAGATTTGTCATTATCATCATTAGTAAGTGGTAAGTTTAGGTTAGTGGGGCCTCTCCTGCATTAGCCCAAAGTTCGATAAGCAGTGGAGGCTATCTGAGGTCAACTTCCGTAGGTCCCTATACTTAACAAAATACTGATAGCAAACCAATATATTCGGTTTTAGACGTAGAATTTGTTATAAATTGAATCACTGACACGATAAAAAGAAGAAGCTAACAAAGAAGCAGACTATCTAAGTTTATGTCTGTGTTATGTCATGTTATAAGCTGCCATGTCTTTGAGACATGCACAAATCCTCATCTGTTCATGTTTCACATGTTTTTAGGGTAAAAACGAGACCCTATTACTGGGACTTCGCTGTCCGTCCATCCGTCCGCCTGTCACCAGGCTGTATCTCGAGTACGGTGATAGCTAACCAGTTGAAATTTTCAAAATTGATGTATTTCTATTTCCACTATAACAACAAATACAATAAAATATATTATAAACTGTATTTATTTCAATAAAAACTGTAAACTACTTGTAACATGTAAATTCTTAAACTAAAAAGTATTCCCCAAATAATCAAATAAAATAAATATTTTATTTAATAAATATTTAATTCCCATACAACAAACTTGTTTTTTTTTAGGTTCGGAACCCTTCGTGCGTGACGGAACCCACTTGCACTTGGCCAGTTTTGCTTTTTATTGATTTAATGTATTATTTCATGCTTAATTTAAAAATATTGCGTAGGTTTCACTGCACTTATTCTCTAATATTAAGAAAAACTATTTTAAAAATTGGTTATGACAGGAAATAAATAGAAAAAAATATACTAAGCTAACCACGGTGGTCAAATAAGAATGGTCGAGGTTTTTTTTTCTGAACACATCTGAAAATGGTTTCCAAATTTAAACAGCTAGAGTCCCACGATGAAAACCTCATCCTACTGCGTTGGAAGTCCTATACTGTTCAATTAACATTCAGCTGCTTACTTTTACCGCAAACCAATATACTCTGAAGTTCTTTTACTCCCACGGTCTTCCCAAAAGAGTTTAGTCAGAGTATAACAAATATTTTGACGTATTTGTCTAATATAATTTAGTCTATAGGTCATAGGTCTAATATCTACAACTATAAAAATCGTCGATAACAAAGATTCTAGAGGTAAATATTGATAATTATTTTGATCGACATTTCTTCCTGCAGCATCATTTGGCTCCAAATTAAGCTAAGCTTGCTACTAAAGGCAGATGGTTGACATAATAAATATTAAATTAAAAAACATCTTTACATTTAACTCACGGAAACACAAAGACACATAGCAAACACACACACAAATATTTGTCCTAGGTGGAAACAAATCCACGACCTCGGGCTTAGTAATGTATCTATTGATTTAATCACGTTATAAAATAATATGAGATATTGAGAATTACGTATCTACATCTACACCCGGATGTTTGTTCTGTGGTTTTGTGTACCTATCACAAGTAGGTATTTACAATTATAATACAAGTACTTTATCATCTGTCTGGTTCTTTGTCAGCTTTCCTTAGTTTGTGGCTAGATAGTGGTTGTGTGACGAATATCCACAAATATTAATTTTCACTAATTTCTAGAGTTTTCATTATTTAGGTCGACTCATAAAAACATTGAAAACTTACGTAGTCTGTAATAATTATGCCATTAGCATTTAACAATTTCGTTAACACAGTTTTTTCTTCAAAGTAATCACGCTTCTTCTTCACACTATTCACTGGAGCCAGTACCTTCAACATGGTTCAAAATTGGACTGGCGACTTCACAGCAACGTTCAGCAATTGACATCGGAGGCAAACCAATTGAAATGTTTGTGTCGAGTAAAGCAATTGTACTCTGTTTGTGATTAATTAAAATGAAGGAAGCTGTGCCGAAATAGTGACTTGGCTTGGATACAATTACGTAATGCGGTCTTAGATTGTTACTGGAAATTATTAGATTACTAACAGGGCTACGGTTTCACCCCGTCGGTGTTATTCGTAGATATGTGTGCTTTTTTACAAATATCATTTTACTGAACAGATGTCGAACAACGAACGCTACTTGTTCCGTATTTTACCATAATCTAGGTAGTAGGAATCTGCCGAACTAATTAGAATGGGATATTTTTGATCCAGTCATAATCCCAATTGTTAATACACGGTTAAACTTAGAAGCACCCCGACAGAACGCGGCCGAAGGGGACAGAACAATATCTAAATCTAAATCCATCAAACAAATATTTGTCATAGTTGGGAATCGAACCCAGGACATATGGCTCTGCTGGTAGACTTAACAGCAACTCAGCCACAAGGCCATTCACGCCAAGGTTAAGAATAAGAATTATAAGAAAGTCTCGACCAACATCTTAAGAGACTTTCCCTAGACGGTTGTGTCAAGGGTCAGATGCAGAAGACGGTCATCCTCGACACAGCGCGCATCGTCAGGAGGTTCCTCAGTCTGCAGCTCTAACCACCGGTAGCTTGGGCCCTGCCCCGCTTCTGGCGGCGATCTAGGTTTAGGTTTTTATAATGTTTTATATTGATTTTCAATTATAACAACAATTTATTTTTTATTATTAACAAACATCCGTAGACCAAAGAATACATTTAAATCGTTGAATTATAACTGTAAACTTGATAGGACGAATTTGGCACTCAAACTAGGCTTATACCACCAATTACCAAGGCCTTCCCCCAAAAAATGGACATATCATGCACGTTTCAACTTATTTTAGGCTGCATCTATGACAATAGTAATGTCGAATGATCATCGTTCACAGTTGCTAAGCAGGAACAAGTCTCACGCAAAGGGATAGCTTACCGTTTGCTGGTTTTCGCCACGGTGGGCCACGGTGGGCGGTCGCGGGATGCCCCGCGGCCGCGTGGCTTTCATCAAGTTGACGCTATGCGTAATTAGAGCTCTCACAACTACACACACATGAATTGTTCGTGCGGTTTTACTGACTCGTTGAGTGATATCGTGATTTAATTATTTATTTATGCATTTATTTATTGAAATGTAGCTTATGGTAGGAGCCGGAGTTTGATTATAACAATATAATAATAATGTCCAGTCATGCTGTCGAGCAGTACCTATTGTGTAAATTTTAAGTTTAATAATTTTTGGTTTGAAGCACAATGTGTTCAGAGAAATTACAGTACAAATAAATAAATATCTGGTATCTCTGGATGGACATTACTTTGACCCTTCATGTTCAAACAGTCGTGTAGTACACACTCTGCTATCTTGGACAAGCTTGTTGCTTACCATCAGGCGCATGTCTTGCTCATGCATGACATGCATGATATAAATTAAAATAATAATACATTTTTCAGTCCACCACCTCGGAAAGAGTATTTTTGGTTTTCGATATCTGAGTGCAAAATCCGTTTTTATCCTCTAGAGTCTAGAGATTAAAGTAAAAAGGGGGGAGGGGTCACGGGGGACATGACTCGTCTGATGAAGTCTACGATCCGACTGAATTCTGCTGAAATCCAGAATCCCGAAAATTTCAACTAGAACTTCAAAATCACTTCGAATGCCTAGATGAGGGCGTAACGGCGGACGAAATAAACGACAGGCTAGTGTAAACTGTTCATGCGGTTGGCATAAAATTCTATCTACAAAAGCCGACGCCAAAATACAACCCGAAATCTCTCCGATCTAACTCTGAATCTCATCTCAAGGTGTGATTGCAGTATTTGGTCGACATGACAGTCTACATACAGCTTAATAGACATATTTCTATCATTATATTTTCTATATATCTATCTCTACTCGTGTGAGACGGGAGTTACGCTGTTTCAATACTACGAGCATTGAAGAAGTGTTCAAGTGGAAAAAAGGACTTAAAGTGTTCTTAAAATGTCTCTTGGGCAAAGCCAAGTGACCAAACTGAAGAACAATAAAGATAACATCATCAAACATTATCAACAAACAGAACAATAAACAGAGAAATTACAGGGCTTAGAGATATAACATCTTAGATCTCTGGGTGACGAGCGCAGTGCAGTGCTAGGTAATGATTTGGACTCTTCATGTTCCAATAGCTGCGTGTCACTGTGCTGTTATGTGGCAGGCATGTTGCTGACCATCAGGCACATGTCCTGCTCGTCTCGTCACTCTTTATTTAAAAAAAAAAAAAAACATCGCAAAATAACATAACTCAAAGAGTAAGCAAATGGTAATGGGTAAGCCAAACAACCTTACAAAGGTTGCTGGAAACTGGTTGGAGGTTGTAGAAGCCCGTTCGATTTGGAAATCTAGGGGGGATGCCTATGTTTAGCAGTGGATGTATTGCGGCTTTGGGGCTGATGATAATGAATAAGCTACTTTTTACCACAGGAAAGCAACAGGAACGACAACTACGTGGGTAAAATTGCGGGACGCTACTAGTAAAGTTTTTTTTTTTAACTTTTATAGGTTTACACTTGACCGCCATCTCGCCTGATGTTAAGCGACGATGTGGTCTACGATGGAGCAACCGAAGAAACCGATTCACTCTCGAATTGAAGACACAAAGATTGTAACTTACAGCGAAAACCAACTCAGGCGACGCATTCCAAAGCCTAGACGTTCTTATCACAAAAGTAGAGTCGAATATCTTCGTTCGTGTCTTTGGAACATCAACCATGAAACGATGTCGCTTTTTCGAGCATTCCGATAGAAAAAAGGGCAAGGTAGTATTAGATCATGTAAATCAGTCGCACACTCCCCTAAGTGTATCCCATAAAAACCCGAAAGGCTAGCAACTTTTCGGCGATGTTCAAGACTTTGTAGTCTTTTTCGCACAAGAGTGTCGTTGCTTATGAGCCTTTTGGTACGTCTCTCGATCGATTCCAAAGCCTCTAGCTGATACTTAGCCGAACCATCCCAAAGATGCGAACAGTACTCCATACAAGAACGAATTTGAGCTTGATATAACGTGAGCAGCTGCTCAGGCTTGAAGTACCTTCGCACCTTTGAGATGACACCTAGTTTTTTGACAGCTAATTTGACCTTGGACTCGATATACGAACCAAAGTTGAGCGTAGATGTCAATGTAGCGCCCAAAAGCTCAAGACGGTCAGAAATCGGCACGGATACACCTCTAAAAGTTGGAGTCAGTTGGAATGAACTCCTTTTAGCGGAAAACAGACGGTCAAACTGAAAGTTCTTAGAAAATCAAAAACTGATTACATTAGCCAGTTATTAGTTTTATTATATCTTTTCAAAATATTGTCCATTCACGTCAATACACCGCTGCATGCGATGGAACCACTGGGAAAAGCACTTTGCCCACTCGTCCTTAGGGGTCTCTTCAATGGCATCGCGATACGCAGCCACCGCTTCTTCAGCATTCATAAACCGCTTTCCTTTAAGTTTTTCTTTAATTTTTGAAAATAAATAAAAATCACAAGGCGCGAGGTCGGGGCTATACGGCGGGTGACCCAGTAATTCAACGTTTGATGTCGCCAAATAGTCGATCGTTCGCTTGGCGGTGTGCGATGAGGCGTTGTCGTGGTGAAGGAGGATCCTACTGCGAGGTCGTTTCTCTCGAACTTTTTCCAAGACAAGTGGCAAACAATTGGTAGTGTACCATTCTGCAGAAACTGTTTTTTGATCCTCTAACACAATTGTTGCGAAATGACCTATCCTTCCAAAGAACGAGGCCACCATTTTTTTCCCCGCACTTCGATCTCTCTTCACTTTAGTTGGCAACTCCTCGAAAGGAAACACCCACTGAGCAGATTGTCTTTTGGTTTCAGGATCATAACAGTAAATCCAGCTTTCGTCACCTATTAGTATGTCGAACACAGCATTTGAGTCACCTCCGTTAAATCTTTCAATCATTTTACGGCACCAATCCACACGATGGAGTTTTTGAGCCTCAGTCAAATTATGAAGTATCCACCGGGCGCAAAGCTTCCTGACCGCTAAATGTTCGTGTAGGATTTTGTGCACTTGACTCATACCGATGCCTAAGCTTGTCCGAATCTGCTGATAGGTCACTCTTTTGTCAGTCTCTATCATACGCCGCACAACACAGATGTTATCTTCAGTCGTCGCCGTAGAAGGCCGTCCCTCACGTAAATCATCAGTGAGATTAGTGCGACCACGTTTAAACTCATTAAACCAGTTGTAAACAGTCGCACGAGATGGGGCTTCATCGTGAAAGGCCAATCGTAGTCTATCATAACTTTCTTGTTGACTTAAATGACATCGAAAGTCATAAAAAATCATTGCACGAAAATTTTCTCGTGTTAAATTCATGTTGACGTGACACAGACAATTTTCAATTTGCCGCCAAATCGTAAAACAAATGACAAATGAATGAAGTATATACTCAGTAATATTGGCAAAGAGTTCTATTTTCAAATTATAGAATATTTTTTTTATTATATTGTTTATAAGTGGCCAGTTCTAAGAACTTTCAGTTTGACCCTCGTATGTAGCAGGAAGAGCTTCGCACTCGACATACTGTAATATTATTGGTGACCCCACCTAAATTTGAGGCTGGGACCGCGCCTGAGTTACCTAGATAGCACTCCTTACCTCTATCCTCCACACGTGAAAAGAAATTTGTGCTCAAAGGAGGTTCCGGGTCTGAGTTTTTAACAAATTAAAAAAAGTCATATGATAAATTCGGCACCAAGGAGGTAGAAGTAAATAGGTTTAGGTAGGTACTTAATGATGTTTTGAATTACAGCTACACAAGAATCTATATTATTAATGCAAACTCCCAACGAAAATTGGTTTGAACTCCATCTAGTGAGTAGTTTTTTAGTACGTCATAAATACACTATTATTAAAACATCGATCAAAGTTACACCAAACTACAAGAACTTAAAATGTATTATGTTACTTACTTGCTGCTACGGAACCCTTTATGGGCGAATCCGACTCGCACTTGGCTGCTTTTATTTTAAATGAAATGATAAGTAATTAATCCATTTTTATGAGAATTTCATGAGTTATATCAAGCTCTCGTATTTTCCCTAAAGTGCACGCGTTGAAATTCACTTGAGCAAGTTGAATAACCTGTGACGTAAGAATATATTATATAGGTACATATTTTTTAATTTTAAGAACACAGCTTAGTAATAGATTGTGCGTTTATAACGTAGGTTGAATACGCAATTAATGGATTAATGCGTAAAGATTTAAGACATCATTGAACTCCCATTTTCGCAAATAAATAAATTAATGCTCTCTTTCACATGTTCCGATACGATTTTTCATACGATTTCACACGATCCGAAATAAAATCGATCAGAAATTATTATCAGTTCTCCTAAGATTTTCGTCCATGTCAAGGTTATCTGTAAAAGATCGCTTTTAGCGATAAAGTCGCTCATTGTTTCATTAGTCTAAGTATTTTCCTTTTACAGTCAAAGGTTTTTTTACACCAGTCAAATAAGTGTGAAATATTTGAGCAAAAACAAAATTAGTACATATACAATTTTCCATGTCCAAAATGACGACGTCCTTCACTTTAAGTTTTGAAATCCAAAAGTCCTACAGAGTGTAATAATATCTATTATCTACAGGAAACGCAAAAAATATGGTAACTCTCATCCCTTTCATATTTATACTCATTGAAGTAGGTAGAAATAATTGCAAACCGGTTAGAACAGGGAGTGTCGAAGTAGGAGGAAATTCCACGGCCACGCCTCGTGATCCGCCCACCTATCATATAACAACAAGTATGTATGGAGAAAGGAGTATATATTATATGCATATTATATAAGCACCTATTAAGTGCTAAGGTACTTCATGATACGACTTTATAAAAATAAGTAAGTACCTACCTTCTTTTGTTTGTAGAAGTGAAACCGTTTGAAATTGATTTCGTTCCTAAACCATAATTGTAATACCTATATGGACACTTGTACCGCTGTTTTGCGAAACTTGGTTTAAGGTTTACGCTCAGTATCGTAGGTATATTTGAGCTTGTTTGACATCATAAACGTCCAAAATATTTTTACTCCGCACTAAAAATAAGACAGGGTTCTGGCCCACTTAAGCATGGAGCAAATACTTACTTCGAATTTGGGTTTAAGTATTCCCAAATGGCAAAATTAGGTACTGGTACATTGCTCAGGCTGTGACTGGATTATGATGTGTGTTAAATTACTTTCAACATTTATTATTATTATTTTACTTCTAATTTTGCCATTTGGGAATACTTAAACCCAAATTTGAAGTAAGTATTTGCTACACATCAGATAGTTGATGTAATAATTGAACGATTTAAAACATATTTATGGTTTATTTAAACGCAAATAACAAATATCTATTCTCACCGCACAAATCCAGGTGGTAAGAATAAATCCACGACCTACGACTACATGTATGGGTATATATTTACCTACTACTAATTAAGCCACAATACCAGTCCCTATAGTTTGGGTGCATTTTTGTCACAACCTGCATTAGATAGATAGATTAGTTATAATATATAATTTTAAAAATGAACTGTTATACCGATAATCTACAAATAAACTATAATATTACGATATACAACACGATTTAGCCCTAGTATTACCTATTTTCTTCAGTGACAGTGCGATAAGGTTCTAGAGAAATATTTGGAATACGGAAAAAATATAAAACATTATTCGTAGCAAAATAGGTAAATACCTAAATACGTTTTGAATAAGGTGTGTAATCTATTTTTTTTTCTGTTTCTTTGTTACAAATTGTAAAACATAACGTACTTACAAAATAACCTATAGAATACAAACACCGTGGCTAATTGATGAGCTATGGCGGATTATAAATGGTTGAGGCGCATTATTTATTGTTGCAATTATTTCTATTATGGGCTGCTTTTCAACAGGCTCAGCGGTTGTTTCTGATGTAAACAAGACAATATTATGAATAGAAACGTTTTTTAATGGACAAAGCTTTTATTTTATAACTAAATTGCAACAAACTACACTACATAGGTATAAATATACTTATCTAGATAGATGGAACACTATTTATTGTGACATACAAACAGTAACAATAAAACACATACACTAGCCCTGCAAGTGCAGCTTTATTGTTAAGAGTAACCTCTTCCAGGCATACGAGCATCGGCGTTGGAATAGTTATTGGTTGTACAAGAGTGCAAAGTTGCTTTTTAACCGCATGCTTAATTTTGATGACCGAGCAAGCGAAGGATGCTATAATTTTAAAAATTAGAATCCTGGGCGTAGCAATGGAATCAAAAGGGCACAAGGTGAAACATCTTTGCACTCGAGTTTATATTATCTATTCTATGCTCGAGTGCAAAGTAACGTATTTAGTAACCATTTAGCGCATTTAGCCATTTCCTGGTTAGCGGGGAAATGACATTTGCGCATTATTAACAGTTTCAGTCTTTCAATCAATTCTGTTGACGTCAACTAAATTTCTTTGTCACTAGAATCAGTTATTTCGGGTTTTCATTCATATACAATTGTCCTGTTTTTAACCTAAAGTTTTAGCTTTGAGTTTATTTAGCCATGGTTTTAAACATAATATGACGTGAAAATATGGAGAGTTGCCCGGTTGAGGTAAGGAGTTTCATCTGTGTACATGAAAAAGTGTCCCAAATGCATTAAGTTATGGTAGCGCTAAATTAGCATCAGGGTAAATTTTAAGACTATTCAAAATTCATGAATAAAAAATATTTTAGCTAGGTACATGTTTTCTCAAAATAGTTATTATTTGATGTTATATTTACTACTTATTTCATTATTTTGTACTACGCAAGTAGTTGAAATAAATGTTCTATTAGGTACTAAGTATTTTAGTCGTGAATACTTTTTTTTAACTCGGCATACTAACTTAAATTCGTTTACACTTGATTCATTCATAACATTTTAAAATGTTCTGTAATTTGAGATAACATTCCTTACCTCTATCCTCCATAAGCCAAAGAAAATTGCGTGCAAAGGATTAAAAAAAATGTACTCCAAGGAGGTTCCGAGTCTGAGTTTCTAATAAATTCAAAAAAAAAATGATGAATTCGGCACCGAGGAGGAGGTAGAAATAAATAGGTTTAATTATGTTTTGCATTCAAAAACTTAGTGCACACAATGTTCTAAATTCAAAACTTTACGCTCTAGACCTATAGAAATATAGAATAAAAATATATAGGTAAAATCGAATCGCCCTGATATCGAGGAGCAAAAGTACCTACTCTTTCCGAGATGGTGGGATGAAAACGATGTTTATTTAATTGGTAGATAGGTACATACTTCTTAATAAATACGATGTTGTGATATAACTAAAATACTAAATGTTTTACTATAATAGCATGTATAAAACCAGGTACGTATCTAGACACACGGCAGTGTGGCCAGCTAAGTTAATTCAAGTAAACTGGCGAGCCGCACCATGTGTAATATTACACAAACCATTTGGAGCCACGAGTACTTTTGTCCTCCTCGTAACTAAAAAACTATTGTACATTAAAATTAAATTGCTCACACATTTAGACTAGTAGGATATCAATATTATGTGCTCCAAATTTCATAAACATACCTGAAACGGTTATTTAGATATTATAACGTCCTAAAATCGTCATTATTATCAATTAAAAAGATAATAATCTAATAATAAAACGTTTATTTGTTCATAAAAACTAATATTATCCACTTACTGACTAAGCTATAACAAGAGGGTAGCCAATTTTAAACCGACAATATACTGAGTCGGTAAAAGCTGAATTCCCACACAAGGGTGACCTGTGTTGTGGAAGTTCAGGCTCTTTCGTTAATAAGATGACAGTGAAGTAACTAATAAAATATAATATAATTTTAACGAAGTATCCACTCGTATCGTACGAAAACTAGCCAAGTAAAATCTGAGGCCTTAATATATTATGTTAAGTTATATCCAATCAATTTTAAGTTCTTACAAAATATTATAAGTATGTTGTTTTAATCAATTGTAGGATTGATCATTGAACTTGGCACCCATTTACATCTCAGTTCTTTTGTTGTGGAAGTCAACAATCAAGCCATGTATCATAGTATTGCACTTGGCTCTCATTTTACATAAATGTTTTTGATGGGATGTTACATACATATTAACGAGATACTATTAAATAATTATGTACAAGGGTAAGAGAGTCTAGTTAAGTTTGGATGTACCTACCATCGATTATTGTCATATTCTCACTCCCTTTTCTGCCAGTTAGAGTAGTCTGGAGAGGACACTCCTCGGATTTCTGAAATTGACTTTAACTGTAACTAGACCAGATAGGAATATCAGCCTAGTAACGTTCCAAGTTATTCCTTTTTTTGACCCAGTGAAAAGCGTCATTATAACCTAAGCTATCCATATTTGTTCTAAATCTGAATTGGTACCACCAATTTTCGATAGGTGGCGTAGCAAAGCGCGTAGGGTTGGGTAAAAATATATTGTGTTTTTACCCAACCCAACTTTTTTAAAATATTGAGTTCCGGTCTGACCGTGAAACTGTACACACGTCTTCGAGTTCATTTTGTAAACATAAGCATAAAACCAGTCTAAAAACTTGTTGATACTACAATTTTTGCAAGAATATTTAAACATATAGCACCAAACTATAAACTGAACTATTAAAAACTAGTGACTTTTCTCCAGAAAGTAGCAAAGTGCAATCTAAAGTGTTGAAATTATAACCTAGAAATTGTTTCTGACTCCGGCATTAAGCAGTGCTACCAACAACAAAGTTCGAAGTAATACGATCAGTTACTTAACAAGGTATTGCCACATCTAGAAAACAAAATACTACCGATCTGACAGTGCTACCATACCTGGAAATAAGATTCTATTAAAACATAAACTACTCCACTCTAACTCCACTCCACACAACTAAAATTCTCCACTAACAGAGGATATTAAAATAAACAACCAACAATTAGAATACGTGAATGAGTACATATATTTGGGACAATTAGTAACATCATCAGGAAACATACAAAAATAAATAGATAGAAGAATAGCTAATACTTGGAAGAGATTCTGGTCACTGAGTGAGATTATGAAAAAAAGGAGATGCCAATGGCGGAGAAGCGAAAAGTATTCGATGTCTGCACTCTGCCATGTTTAACATAATATGCTTGTCAAACTTGGGCCTTAACCGAACAACAGCAAAATAAAATAAATATTTGTCAGAATGGGATAGAGAGAAGCGTATTGGGAATAAGGAGAAGCGATAAAGTACAATTAAAAGAGATAAAAGGAAAGACTAAGTTCGGGAAAGTCCAATCCATTTGCAAAAAAATGAAGTGGCGCTGGACGGGGCATATGGCGAGCGGAAAGAAAGAAAAATGAACTAAAATAAAAACAGAATGGTACCCCAGAGAAAGCACAAGAAACAGAGGAAGACAAACTAAGCGATGGGAAGACGATATTAAAAAAACAGCAGGTCCAGAATTGATACGAACAGCACAAGACAGGGACAAGTGGAAGTCCTTAGAGGAGGCCTTTGTCGAAAGACAAGCTGTTAATAGTTAATAGGGAAGACTAACAGAATGCCGGGAGATTTAGTTAAGTTTTTTCAAGTTTTATATGAAGTTATTGTTAAATTAGTACTATAACAGCAATAAAGGCTTATATCTATACTAATATTATAAAGCTGAAGAGTTTGTTTGCTTGTTTGAACGCAAGGATCTCTGGAACTACTGGTCCGAATTGAAAGATTATTTCTTTGTAGGATAGTCCATTTATCGAGGAAGGTTATAGGCTATTTAACATTACGCTACTATCAACAGGAGCGGAGCATGACTGGAAAATGTAACAAAAACGGGAAAAAATATTGCTTTTTGAGAGCTTTCGTTGCGTGACAGTACATATATGTCATTATCTCAAATGTTAAAGGTTGCGTCATTAGAACCTAAAGTAACCGAATTTGTTCAAAATTTGGATTGGTACGACCAATTTTCAATAGATGGCGTTGCAACGCACGCGCATTCAGCTAGTTATATTATATTATTATAAAACATAAACGTATTGCCATTTCTAAACCTTAAAAATAATCGTCATGGATGACCAAATGCAATTACTATTTTCAAAAATACAGCATGAAATTTAAAAATAAACAGAAACCCTCACGGAATCAATTACAAAAGCAGTATTAAAAGACATGGCCAATAAACTAAAACCAATTGTGAATAAGATATTAAATGACAAACTGAAATATTTGGGATTTGGAAAAACAGAGAATAACTTAATATTTGAGGAGTCGTCTGAAAATATTAACATCATAGATGTAGTATGCAAAACTTTAAATAACTCTGGCATAAAAATCGGCAAACAAGACATTAACAAAGTACATTGAATTGGAAAACCTAAGGGAACTGCTCGACCAGTTTTAGTAAATATTATGTGAAATGCGTGGAAGAGAAACGAAATTTTAAGAAAGAAGAAAGACCTACCAAAAATATTTTCGTGAAGGGAAGATTTCAGCAAAGAAGCTCTTGAAAAAATAAAAGAACGAAAGAAAGTATACCTCAACTGAAAGAAGAACAAAATAAAGGTCGTATAGCGTACATAAAATATGATAAATTGATAGTAAAAGGGTCGCCTTTTACTATCATTTCATAAAAAAAACATAATTGAAAATTATAGGCCTATTAGCCTCATGTCAAACATTTACAAAATATTTTCAAAAATGATCTTAATCAGAATATCAAGAGTTATAGATGAAGAGCAATCTATACAACAAGCTGGTTTTAGAGCAGGGTTCTCAACTATTGAACATATGCATGTATTAAAACAGTTAATGGAAAAATGTCAAGAGTATGGGAAAGACCTATACATTGCATTTGTCGATTACAAAAAACTTTCGACTCAATCAAGCACGATCTGCTCTGGCAGGCAACAAGGAGTCAAAAAAAAATATGTTTGTATTATTAAAAATTTATATGCTAATATCACTGCACAGACCAAGTTAGAATCGATAAGAGGAGGGTGTCCTATAGCAAAAGGTGTAAGACAAGGAGATCCCCTGTCGCCAAAACTTTTCTCTGCTATTTTAAAAAGCATATTTCGCAACCTTTAATGGAACAAAGTAGGCATAAATATAAATGATCAGAAACTAAATAATTTAAGATTCGTGGATAATCTAGTAATAACAGAGAGAATAAAACTTATAATAACAGATAATGCCAATACACTCCAAAACTCCTATACTTCAACAATTGATCGAGGCACATACACAGATATGTATGACACAATAGAACAATGTGGAAACAGCTGGAAGAAGCCTATGTCACCTATGTGTCACAAGACACGCGTGATCACTAAACACGAAAATTCCGATGTGATGCATTGTAATTAGGTTAAGTTTCAAATTTGTTTAGTTTGGCAATAAAGGCTTATAATACAAAGAGTAGCGCTGGTAATCATCGCTTGTGAACATCTGTAACATCGGGAGCTGCCGATGGCCACCCATGTTTTCTTGCCATATATGCCGACAAGCGTCTATAACAGCCACCTTATACGGATCCTTGAAAAGTGTTAGATCGTGCGAATGATACCAAGTGTTTAGACGTAGAAAAAGGCAGGAACCTACCTTTCTGCCTTTTTCTACGTCTAAAATCTTAAGTGGTTACCGCCTTATGCCAGTTTTTAACCATCTTCAAAAAATAAGGTTTCTCAATTTGGCTGTACTCATAACTATCGACTAAGTGAACCGATTCTGTTAATTATTTTTATGTTCAAAAGGGTTCACTAATGATCTCATTAAAACTTTATCGAGATCGATGCTGTTGTATTAAAAAAACAATACATACGTCGATGATTATTATTAATTATATTGAAATTAGTAAGCTGTGTGAGTTTAATTTTTAAATTTAAGTCAGTAGCTTAATTTTTTAAAGAAAAAAATAGTATTACAGATCCCACCACTGAACCCCTCAACCCATCCCGTCAGGGTCAGGACTGGGCCTTCCATTCTGGACTGGAGTTTCCTTACCATTGGGACCACTTACTTCTTAATTTAAACTCCTAATCAAGTCTCAATATGTACAACGAGGTCGTAACCAACTTCGTCATTTTCACCACTGTGGTTCCGATGTAATATGTACCATATGTTGTCATACAAACAGCTTATTACAGGACTAGTAAGAAGGTGAAATTTAGGGAAATCCTAGAGTTGTGGTTGCTTTGTCTGTCTCGATCTTAAAAACCACTTTCATTCCTGAGTCACGCATATGTCACGAAATGAAATCGTTATAGAGAGGGCACGCAGCCTATCTGTGTAAAACGGAACTGTCCGATTGTTTTTTTTTTCGTTTTTGCGCTCTCTTAGATTAAGATCTTGTTTGTAAAGTTATAAAATGATGAATAAAAGGTTAATTGGTTCACTCCGTCTTATTATTCGGAAGCCTTATCCTCTAAAAATTAAATTCGAGGCTGAGAAGAACGGATAACATCATACAGTACTTTGGATAATAACCACGCATGCATATTCAAAAGATATGAAGAGTGACAATTTGGTAATACATTTCCGAATTAGAAATAACATGAATGAATAAATTAAATTCAGTTAATAAAAAATATTTTAACCAAAAATATGCCTGTTTGTAGTTGTATTTATATGCAATGGGTCAGACCGTTGGCGACACCCCGCTGGCGCCCGCTGCGCCTGCGCATTTGTCGGGCCCACTTTATACCCATCAAAAAACAAAAATAATTTCCAATATATGCGATTTAGTTGGAGACAGCTGAAAAACGAAATTTCAATTTAGTTTTTTTTAAATGTCTATCACTTCAGGCAACATTTTTGATAGGTAAAGATCATTTTCTTCAGTACATTTCTAATTAGGAATATTACAGAACATTAATAAATTTTTAATTGCTTATTACCCGGCTGTTTTATAGATTACACCACGCGTGATATAATGTGGTGTTGTTTTTTTTATAACATAAAAAACTAGACGAACAGGTCATGTAGGTACCTGATGCTAAGCAACATGCTTGCACTTAACAACACAGTGACATGCAGCTATTGGAATATGAAAAATCCAACTCATTACCTAGCATTGCACTGCACTCGTCACCCAGAGATATAAGATGTTTTATGCCTATGCCCTGTAATTTCACTGGAAACATTACCCTTCCAACCGGAATATAGTGATGTTTGCTCATTGCTGCTTGGTAGTAGAATAGCTACCACACGTTTTCCAGCTATTAATACTACACTGCATTAATAGGTTATCTAAATTTGAGGAAGTAAAAAATAAATGACTTACAAGGGAAAATCCCGAACTCTCGTTCACATGCACTCAGGTAGACATACGACATACACACAAGTGTATGAGTTTATATAACTTTCACAAAAAGGATCAAGGATTGCAGATGCTGGCCTACGTGCAATATTACCTACATAAATAACACAACAGCATTTGTGATCTATCGTGCGTGACAACTTTCAAACACTTTAGTGATATTCTATCTCAAAAATTTGCCATTGATTGATTTTTTCTAATGTTTTCAAAAACTTATTTTAAAATAAAAAACACAAGTAAGTTTCTTAAAAGTAAACCTCAAAATAGCGGCAAGAAATAGCATTGCGGTCGATGTCAATTTCACGCAATCACTATCATAACTGACTATCTTTTTATCCACAGACAAAGAAGACATGCTGGGAGCACTGATCTGAGTTTCCGCCAAAACTGTTTGGGAGTTGGTCGCCCACTGTGGCACGTCCACGACGATTGGTCATGGGACGCAAAAACATCCGGCGATTGGGTTTTAATTTTTCGTAATACTGGCCAGTAGCAAAACATTGAAAAGCACGGAGGTAGTAAGTATTTTTTATTTTGTGATTCTACCCGTAGAATATTTTAGTTACCAAATAGTCAACAGCTGCTAGCATGAGTATCATCTGCGAAACGTAGACCTTATCTGTAGAATTTTGCTATTTTAGAACAGAACATTAAAAAATCTACATTTTCCAATTTGACGTTGGAGTAGTAGATATTTATTTTAAGAAAAATTTTCATGAAAAATGTAACCGTGTAAAATGTGAAAAATGTTGTCTATTCATATTGAAATGAATAGACAAAATATTATTCGATTAAGCCGTACCTACATATATGTATATTATTGATATTTTCCTAACTCATAAGTTTACTTTAGACCACGATTTCACTGATGTTAAGCAATATCACGGGCTAGGATATAACATATTTACCTAGAAGTTATATGTTTACTAAATCATTTATTTGAAAATAATGTTGTTTTCATGTTGGCAGTCAATCAGTTTCTTTTAGGTAAGCACGTTCCATCATAGACGAAATTGTTACTTAGATGACTTCAGGAGATCACGGACAAGTGGAAACCTAACATTGTTAAAAAAAACCTACATACATATTATATATGTATCCTATTATAAGTTACTACCTATGGTATAAACTCTTTATTTATTTAGGTTATCGCTAAATTCACATACGTTATTTGGTAGCATTAAGATTGAATTATCAATTTTGTTCGCATGAATCTTTTAAATATTTAGTGAAGTTGATTCATTTGAAAAATAAAAGTACCTACTTATGTATTGCAAAGAAGTCACTTTTTGTAAACTTATTACGACGTTATGTGATTCAAAATTACCCTTTGATCATTCCGATTTTCTGAATATACCACCGTTACATGCTTATTAATTTTAGTCCTATTTTTAATAATGGTATACTTATTTCTTTTTTTAGCGCGACAATATCTGGCCCTAATAATGACAGCGTTCAAAGGGCATGAGTCTATTCTCCGGTGACAGTTGAACAGCGCATTCGTTGACTTCAGACCCATGGTGGGTCTTTAACGGAGCCCTGCGGAGAAAATCGCGGGGTTCCGTGATCACCCGCGAAGACCAAACAATAGCTCGCCGCGACACACAAACGCGGCGCAAGCGCACACCAAACCATTCACTCTTTACAAATCAAACAAATTATATTTGTTGAAAAAAGTTGACTACTAAATTCGTCGGTCGCCGGTCAACTACTATTTATGTGAGATGGCGGGCAATGACAGTAATTTATACAAGAATATTGAAGAGATAATTTATAGAGCAAGATGTGTTTTCTTCGGTTTTTATTATTTTCAATGGGATGTGATTTTAAGCGGGTCATTAAAATAACGATTTATGTTATGGAAGATAGTGTGTGTTTTATTTAAAACAACACACTTTTTTATACTACTTGGATGCGCATGCGTAACTTTATCATTAAAATATTTAGTAATATTATTTAAATTTAGAATAAAAAAATTGAATATTTAATGAAAAAGATGAAAAGTATCAGAAAGAGCGGATGTCAATGTTAAGGTATCGCGTAAATGTGCTGTCTATCATGTTTTAGACGAAGATTCACAGTATTTACGTAGACAGGTACAGTTCTGCCCTTGATTTTCCAATAGGAAATTCGTCACTTACCTACTTCGATTTACGGACCATCAGATCTTCTGAGTAGGTTAACACATCTTTACTTTATGTTAACCTATAATTTCCATCTACCATAACTTTTTATTAGGAAAGAATAACAACTCTTATGAGACGGTAAATCCACGCTTCCGAACTTGGCAAAAATATTCGCAGTATTCATTTGAAAATTATACAATCTCCAGGATCTCGAGACTATCGTGTATCTTTTTATGAGTCGTGCTACACTTTGGAGTTATAACCGTACATTGTGCATTCCCTTAAAAAGCATACAACCAAAAATGGTAATTAAGGCACCAAGCAATATCACCGAGATAAGAACCCAAAATGAATTGAATCAGTAAATGAATCACCCGCTGCGCGATATCTTCAAAAATCATTGAGCACGCGTCATTAGGATCTTATCGTCCACACGAATTAACACCAATACCTACTTGAAAACCGAAAAGTCAAAGAATGACGAACAATAGGCGAAATGATCACGGGAGGTGAAATTGTCATTGCCTAACGATTGACTCTGCGCACGTGACGTCAATTGTCATCACAGAGGGTCCGAAGTACCGATTCGTACTTCGGGTCCTAAGTACGCGCTGTTGTAATGAGTGTAGTAAGCACTTTAATTCAATGGGTGTAAAAGCATATGGCACTTGAAATGTCACTGAACGATACGACATCGTTTTAGTGCAAGAAATTTCTGTTTGATTGCAGAAGAAATGAAGTACTTAAAAGTACTACTCTATTTTTCTACGTAGGTCCACAAAAAAAGTTGCCATGGACCCCTGGATGTTATTACAAATTACTATGGTTTCAAGTGTGTTGTTTATATTATGTGCATTCGTGATTTTTTTGTGTTGAATTTTATACTTGTAAAATACGATTTATTTAGATAGCATAAAGTAGACTTAACACAAAATTGACCATATCTTCCTAAATCGTTATTAGTTACTTGAATAAATATGAGCATGCAAATATCCTAAATTAATAATTACTTATCCAAAAAAATATACCCACTGCTGACTGTAGGGCCTTAATCTTCTAACTAAAACTGAAACTATAAAATTACTATAACACGGTACATTTACCACGTCTAAATGGTGGAACAAATCCCTCATACTTCGATCCAGTTTTAGGCAACATTTTCTTAGTAAATTTTTAGTGTACCACCGTTATGGCTTAAAACAATTAAGTATTGCATCAGAAATTTCTACAACTTGATTCGTTATCAGTACTCACTGAAGTCATTTATAGGAACTACCTATAGTTGACACACCTGTACTATGTTGATAGGTTTGCGTATTGGTAGGCTAATCCATTTTCAAAATTATTTCACATACCTACTATGAAAAACAAATAATCGACGTCTTTAATCTACATGGTGTATGTAGGTATACAGGTCGATTTAGGTAAAATTCAAAGAATAAATTGCAGAGTTTGCGTAGTTATGTATTTTATCAGGAATATTATAATAGGTGTTTTAGTAAGATAGGTACGTGTTTAGTAAGGAACCCAAAGCCAGGTAGATGATACAACATTTACCGGAGAGCATAGACATTTATTAAGATTGTACATAAAAGGGTCTACAAAAATTTGCAAGTAAACGTTATGCGCGTTTTAATGCCAATCAATGCCATCTAGTTGCTTTTTGCGAAACTATTATTTTCAAGTTTAATTTTCAACATTAAACATTCCGCCCACTAAGGACTTATAGTCCTTCAGAACACAGCTACACACATCTATACTTCGACATATTAATTTGATTTTAAAAAGAACAATGGACTGTATTTGTAAAGTTTTATAACTATAGTAAGATTAACAAATAATAAAAGAAGAAACACAACACAAAATTACTTGGGCAAGACACAGAGTTTTGCAGTTGGACGTTTCATCTGAGACCCCTTGCATCTTAGAGACACCACTCGCGTAATCCCATCCTTTCCCGGGTGAATGGCCTCTACTAAGCCAAATAGCCACTTGGCTGGAGGTAAATTGTCCTCGCGGACCAAAACTACATCTCCTATTCGGGGTTCTGGAGTTCTGGAGTTCCATTTGTAGCGCTGGAAAAACTGGACTAGATATTCTTGTGACCACCTTCTCCAAAAACTCTGTACCATTCGTTGAGTCAATTGCCAGCGGCGCAAACTACTAATACTATCAAACTCCCAATTTTCATCAGGAGCTGTTATGAGGGGTTCTCCGACGAGAAAATGTCCCGGCGTCAATGGTTCAGGATCGTTAGGATCTGTACTGGCTTGAGTTAGTGGACGCGAGTTGAGGCAAGCCTCAATTTGGCTGAGCACCGTTGCCATTTCCTCATAAGTTAAAGTTGATTCCGCTATTACTCTTTTTAGGTGATGTTTGGCACTTTTGATCCCTGCTTCCCAGATTCCACCAAAATTTGGGGCATGGGGAGGAATAAAGCGCCAACTTGTTCCATTGTTGGCCAAAGAAGCAGTTACTTCACTTTTCATTGAAGCACTTTCTGCCGTAAACAATTTAGCTAACTCCTTGGATGCACCGATAAAATTCGTGCCGTTGTCACTCCAAAGGGTAGTGCAACGTCCACGCCTTGCTACAAACCGTTTAAAAGCGGCTAAAAAACCTTGGGTTGTCAGATCGGATACTACTTCAATATGTATGGCCCTCGTGGCCATACACACAAAGAGACATATGTATCCCTTGAACGAGCGTTGGCCACGTCCCTTAGATACTCTCATGTGTATTGGTCCCGCGTAATCGACACCTGTGTTCAAAAAAGGCTTGTTAGCCGTGACACGACAAGTAGGCAATTGGCCCATCAGTTGAGTCCTTACAGTGGCTGATTGACGTAGGCATGGAACACAATCTCGTATGTGGGCTTTAATTAAGTTTTTAACTCTCAAGATCCAAAACTTAGAGCGAATAAAGTTCAGCATTAGTTGCTGTCCCCCATGCATTGTCCTTTCGTGAGCGTCTGCTACTATTAATTTGGCGAGGGTACAGTTCTCTGGTATAAGGATCGGGTGTTTACTCTTTTCGGGTAGAGCTGAATTAGTAACTCTACCGCCCACTCGTAGAATGCCGTCTTTGTCCACAAATGGATATAATGTGATTAACCGACTCTTCTTAGGTAGACATTGGTTGTCAGTTAGAAGTTTTATTTCTTTACCAAACACTGTCTGACACTGACGCACAACACACAGGAGAGCAGTTTCAATTTCTGATGGCAAAAGATATGGTTCAAATTGTGCTGGTTTTTGGTATTTTATTTTAAGGAACCTTCTGCAGTAAGCTACCACACGAAGAAGACGTCGTAATGATGAGAATCTAGACCAAAATTCAGCATTTCGAAGTGCCGTCGTGGTTGTGTGCGTTTTTATAATCCTTTCCTCTAGATCGATCTTTGTACATATAGAGCTCGGTTTGGAATAAGATATGGTCTCTTGGCGCAACAATTCTGGGCCTACCAGCCACAGCTGATTTTTAACTAGAGCAGCTGCAGATATACCACGGGATGCACAGTCTGCAGGGTTCTCTTTTGACGGTACATAAGACCATTGCTGAGCATCTAATTTGTCTAAGATCTCTGATGTGCGATTGGCCACAAACGTTTTACAGCGTTGAGGGTGCGCGCACAACCAAGCTAGTACAACTGTGGAGTCCGTCCAGGCACGTAAGTTCTTTTGTTCAATTTTCAATACATCAGCAACTTCCATCAGAAGTTTAGTTACAAGGACTGCCCCACACAGCTCCAACCTCGGGATTGAAATTTGTTTAATTGGAGCTACTTTAGTTTTCGCTGTTACTAATTGTGTATATATTTTTCCCTCTGCATCAATTACGCGGGCATATACCACTGCAGCATATGCCACGTTCGAAGCATCACTGAAGCCATGAAGCTCAACAAGTACGTCACCCTTGCCACAGTTAAGCCAACGCGGAATATGGAAATTGGTAAGTTCTGATAGTTCATTTCTATAGCGTTTCCATTCTTGCAGGAGATTCGTCGGCAACACGTCATCCCAGTTCAGGCCAGAGATCCACAGCTTTTGGATGAACACCTTTGCGGTAATTATACAAGGTGCTATCCACCCCAACGGGTCATACAAACGCGAAATTTCACGAATTATTTGTCTTTTTGTTTCAGGTTCATCGGGCGCTAGCTTCACGGAGTAATTAAAGTCATCGGTGCGGCGGTTCCAGATAAGTCCAAGAACTTTGGTTACTTCATCCACCTTTATTTCCAAATTCTTCCCGGTACTCGCTTGTAGATCTTCAAATAACTCTACTCTATTACTGGCCCATTTTTGTAAGATGAAACCACCCTTTCGGAGTAGTTCGTTCATTTGATGATATATTTCTTTTGCTTCGGTTTCAGTGTGGCAGCCAGACATCAAATCATCCATGTAAAAATCAGATTTTACTCTTTCGGCAGCCAATGGATACAAGTTACCTTCGTCTACAGCTGTTTGCTGCAACGCTTTGACTGCCAAATATGGAGCGCTAGCAGTACCAAAAGTCACTGTTAGCAAACGATAATCTTCTATTTGGGAAGTCGGATCCGTTCTCCATACGATTCGTTGAAAATCTGTATGTTTGTCTGCCACTCTCACTTGCCGATACATTTTTATAATATCGGCGGTCAAACAGATGGGATAAAGCCGCCATCTTAGAACAAGGTGTCGTAGATCAGGTTGTAGCGTTGGTCCAACCATAAGAGTATCGTTCAAAGATACTCCGTTACTATCCTTTGACGAGGCATTAAAGACGACCCTTGTTTTAGTTGTGGTTTTATCCATCCTAATGATAGCATGGTGAGGCAGCCATACCTTGTCATTATTTAGTTTTTCAGATTCCTCCGAGATTCTTTCCATGTGCCCAAGGGTAATGTATTCGTTCAAAACGTCAGAATATTGCTCTTTTGAGTTCATGTTTTTATTTAATCTTCGTTCTAAACTCAAAAGTCTGTTTACAGCAATTTGTCTGGAATTTCCATACTTAATAGGTGGATCGATGCGACGAAACGGCAGTTCTACTATATAACGACCCGACTCATCTCTGCGTGTAGTAGCTTGAAAATGTTGTTCACATGCTATCTCCTCAGCAGTCATTAATTTCAGCTGTGGTGATACTGGTTCAGATTCTAGTTCCCAGAAACGTTTCAAGGTATCATCAACATCTTCTGTATGAAATACTACATTGAGTACCACATTATTGTGATGAGTCTTGGAATCAGTACCGCCCACTGTACCGGATATGATCCAGCCTAAGTAAGTATCTTGAGCAATGGCAGTGTTAGTGGGATTTCTGATAAGTCCCTCTTTGATTATTTTGCAATAAACCTCGGCACCTAATAAAATATCAATTTTATTAGGTTGGTTGTAACGAGGGTCAGCCAATGGAAGTTGATGAAGATCTAACCACTCATTTACTGAAAATGATCGTTCTGGCAAAATCGACGTGACTCTGCCAACCACGTGTGCTTGTACCTCCACTTGGAAGTCGGGCGCATAAAGTGACTCTATTTTTACTTTGACCACATGTTTCGATGATACTTCACTTTTGCCCCCTCCTAATCCAGATATTGTACTCTTTGCAGGTATTTTAGATAGTTGTAAGTATTGTACTGCTGATTCAGATACAAAAGAGGCCTGTGATCCTTGATCGATCAAGGCTCTTAATACCTGCTGGTCTCCATTTCTTGACTCAGCTTTAACTAAAGCTGTAGCTAATAATGTTTGAACATTCCCAGTCAAGAAATGAGAGCTTATGTTGGATATGGTCTCCTTCGCCTTTGAAGGCGACTCCGGTCCTGGCTTTTCGGGTTCAGTGCTCCCAGAAGTTCCTGCATGATTACTTTCTGGGCCCTTTGGATGTAGCAAGGTATGATGCTTGCGGTGACAAATAAGGCATTTGGTTGATGATAGGCATTTAAAGCTATTGTGATTATTCCCTAAACAATTGAAACAAACACCCAAACAAGTTGCTAACTCCCGACGTTTGACAACATCGGCTTGACAAAATTGCTTACATTTGTGAAGTTTGTGATCTTCTGAGCAAAGCTTACACGTATTTGGTTTGGTGACATTAGAAGCAGTAGTGTGCAAGACTTTAGGGCTATTTGCGTACTTAGGAGTCGGTTTATTAGGTCTTGAGGTGTTGGGTTCGATCATTTCCAAAGCGCGAAAACGGGCCTCCAGATACTCTTTAAACTGCGTAAAAGACGGTAAATCGTCGCCTGATTTGCTAACCTGCAATTCCCATTGCTTGCGAGATTCCACGTCCAACTTCAAACATGTGATATAAATTACAATAACATCCCAGTTTTCAGTATTTATACCTAGATTTGACAATTCATGTAGGCAATCAGAAGTGGTGTCTAACAATTCTTTAAGAGCAGTGGAAGATTCCTGAATTACAATTTTTTGGCTAAATAAGCGCTTTAAAATAATACTATTTGACATAAGTCTTTTATTATTGTATCGGCTTTGTAATATGTCCCAACACTTCTTATAGTTAGCCTGAGTAATAGGAATAAATCTAATTAACTGTTCCGCTTCAGACGATAACTGTGTTTTTAAATAATGTAACCGTTGAACATCGTCCAATTTGGGATTGTTGTGCACCAACGACAAGAAGAGATCTCTAAAGGACGACCACTCTGAATACTTTCCGCTAAATGTTGGCAATATGATTTTAGGAAGGCTAACGATCGAATCCTTATCAATGGGTATACAAGCATTCCCACCTTGGTTATGAGCAATGTTTAATTTATTTAGCGCATTTTTTAACTCAGTTTTGTAGTCTAAATAACACTCGTAACTTTCTTGAAATAGATCATCCTTTAAATATCCCAGTCTCTTTAGCTCGTCCATGTCAAAAGTAGTAAGTACCGACTCGTGTCTCTTGCTTAATTTGCTTATTGTTTCTTCTAAGCCTTCTAGTCTGGTTGTAATATATGCTTCTGTGATTCTATCTCTTGGAGATTTCTTAAAGTTGGCATGCCCTTTTGATATTTGGGTTTTCAAGTCATTCATTACTCGGACTTCTCCGTCAAAATCAATTTCTTCGTCAGCCATTTTAAGTGCAACTTTGTATCAATCTCAAGTATGTAATCAAGTTGAACAAGACGGATCGAATTTTTCTAAGTCCAAGATGAGACACGAATTTTTTCTAAGTGTTTGAACTATTAGAAGATTGGACCAAAATTGGGCATAGGTTCCCCGTAGTTCCACTTTCTTCGAAATTATTCTAAGTCCAAACTAATACTTTGAAATTTTACAAGTTCAGTTCATGCACTACTTTCGATTTTCTTCTAAGTTAATAATCACAGTAAATGTACTCACAGTTTGGTCCTTGCATATAATAAACCACTAGAACACTTTCACCTTGACTTGTGGTGCCCTCTGCTGGTCGACGGTTGATTTCAGGTTTCGTGCTCTTGACTATAAAGCGTTCCGTTGGTCAGCACACTTAGTATTCTTACGCCTGCTGGATACTTCTATCACTAGCTAGATGCCTTTGGTACTTGGATGTTCGTTGAATAACTCAACCAAAAAACCCTCCGACTCGTAGGACCTTAATGTTTAGTAAGGAACCCAAAGCCAGGTAGATGATACAACATTTACCGGAGAGCATAGACATTTATTAAGATTGTACATAAAAGGGTCTACAAAAATTTGCAAGTAAACGTTATGCGCGTTTTAATGCCAATCAATGCCATCTAGTTGCTTTTTGCGAAACTATTATTTTCAAGTTTAATTTTCAACATTAAACAGTACGTATTGTTGAATAGTTAGTAGGGTGGAGCACGAATGTATGGACAAATTTTTTTTTTTAGTTTCGTAGTTCTAATAGAGGGGGATTTGTGCGTCATAATGAAGTTAAAAGAAGTGTAATTTTTCATTCCATTTAATGAGAATCTTCTGCCTCCGCAGTGACTTCAAATTTTTTTTTTTTTACATAAAGTTTAAAGTCGTATAATGTGAAATGGTGTCCCTATTTACAAGTAACAAGGTACTTAATTATAGATAATGTATGGTTTAAACATTTATTAGAGTAATACTGTGACAATGAACATGAAAATACTAAGAAGGAGTTGAAAAATTACATTAATAATTAAGCTTGAAAATCCTTATTTGTTTCAAATTTAGGCATCACGTTCCAAGATTCCAACGTGGCTTTTATTGCACCTAATCGTGACTTTTGTGTGCAACGAGCTAAAGAAACTGCGGTCGTAATCTTCACAGCTCTCTCAACAGCTTCAGTAGGCCAGGGAACCTTTAAAAACAATGGTTTGCTCTCACCACTAGATTCACCAATGTCCTGATTTCTTTGGTCAGATATTTTTTTTTAAAGCATCGGTTTGGTTAAGTTTTGCTACCAGTACATTAAGTAATCAATATAAACTAGAAGTAGTATTAAAATTTATCAATGTCACTTGAAAAATTCTAGGTGTTGAAGGAAGGCTCACACTGCGTGCCTTTAGTATGCGACAACCAACCAGCTCTCTAATATTAAGCTTCCTCTCATCTGTTATCATCGCAAGAAGAAGGCTTTCGGGAAGCGCAAAAAGTTTCTTTGGATAGTCGGATCTATAATGTTTCTTAAAGTTTATGGGCAGATTTCTAGAGTCCATTACAATGTTAAACAAATGACGAGTGACATATTTTTGCAGGACGATTTGATCCTAATTGAAAACCAAGATGGTCCAACTTTATATACGAAATTTTTCTAGAATCCGAATTGTCAGTCGGATTTTCAGTTGCCACATACAAACGTAGTATTTCGTTGGCACGTGTGATCCAACGGGCATGTGAAAGTTTACCTGAAGATTAGTGTTCGAGATCTGATTTTAGTAATTGGCCATGGCGAGTAATATTTGTCCTGCAATGTGCTTAAATTTCTTCACAGTCAGTTTTTCCCATGTTTCTAGAGATTTACCTAGTGGACCTACGTAAGTTATGTGTCCCGAAGTACAGTCTTCGAGATGAAGAAATAAATGTCTTAGAGCAGTTCATCAATGTGGAGCAAACTGATTTTTCACTGCAATAGTTTTTGTCCATCATACTTTCCAGTGTTAACATTCGTTGTGTCACAACCAGTGGCCATAATACATAATACTCGCCATAATACTAGCTTGTAAAATATCTTCACGTACCAGAAAATCTGTTGTCACAGTTTGTATTCCTCTAGATGTACCAAACTCAGGTACAATCTTTACATTTTTATAGTATTTTGCTATTTATTTGTACCAGTATCATCGATTCTGCCGATAATCATCTCCTGAGACGTTCTTTGATAAATAATAGAAGCCTGTTCTTATTTAGGAACCTTTTTGTCCTTAGAACAGACGCACTGAGCTAATTTATTGCATTTACTTGCTGAAATACCAAAAAGTATCTTACGGCTTTGCTGAAAACTTTCTGACTCCTCTTAATGGATTTGAGTAGATTTTTACATTTTTAATGATTTGCTTTAAACATTTGAATGATCCTCATTCGTGTTACTATGAGAATAAATACAGTTTGTTGTATATTTCCAACCCTACATAGATGTTACGATGTCTCTTTGAAAAAGTTGGCTCTTTTGCTCTTTCTAGTTGTAATTTTAGTTGATGTCTCGTTCGTGTCAATTCGTAATAATTCTTTACATATTCGTAAGTAGTTAACACTTTCCTTTTTATCTCACTAACATCCCCCAAATAAGGACATTTAAAAACACTTTGAGTTCTTTACATAGTGTTAAAAATAGGAACTGAAAAGAACAGAGCACTGTAAATGACGAGTGTCGTGACAAGCGCCGCTAGCGACTCCTCCCGCGCTCCCACACTCCCCTTATTAAACTTATAAACACATAATTTGGTTTCTTTGTGTATTCTACATCGAAAATATAGGATCCCAGAGAACAATTCGTAATAAAAAAATTGTCTGTTTATGAAAATATAGTACTGATATATGGCGTCTATGTGAGGTCTAAAACCAATTATTTTTATAAAATGAGTGCCGGTGCGGGGGCAGTTACTCTAAACGGAATTGATTTATATTTTGTATTGCTTAATTTAAGCCCAAATGGCACCTAATTTTTACTATTACATTACAGTTAAACGAAAAAAGTTTTTTCGCTCCACCCTAATAGTTAGTCTCTTTGTAACAATTAGGTATTTACTTAGATATGAGTTGGTAGAATGTAGAAAAATTAAAAATCGATACACTTAAATACTAAACTAATTAGGTACTGTCTAAGTAAAAAATCAATGTACATCTAAGGAACAAGCACACCGCAATATTAAGCAGTGATTTGAACGCTATAGGTAATACAATAAGCAAGTGTGTTGCTTACCTACAGTACTTAAGTCTTCAGTTTCTTATAAAACAAAACTTAAGTTGGTATGAAAAAATTAATACCCTCATTGTGTTAGTTTTATTTGTTTTCCCTTCTGTTTGACAAAAACAAGGATTTACCCACTAACCTAAACTTACTAACGAACTATTCTTACGTACATACAAACAGGACGTTTACTCTCTTTCTACGAAAACGTAATTTCGTAATGAACTCGCGACTTTCCATCTCCGATTCTACTTCGATCCGTCGTTTTGTCCGTTTAGTTTAGATCTTCTAAGCCTACTCTAATTAGAGTAAGCTTAGAACATTTAAACGTCAAACAATGTTCTATCGGACGAAACGAAGTAGAACGAGAGCAGGAAAGTCGCGAGTTTTTTTTCGAAATTACGTTTTCGTAGAAAGAGAGTAGACGTCCAGTTTACTTGAAAGCTTCACCGTACTGCATCACGTATGATGACTAGCGAATGACACCTCCGACGGCAGGTACCTACTGCCTCGGTTTGTATTGCCGCCGGTAGGGAAAAATCAAGAAACGACTTGGCATCCGGCAGGTCTACCGCTAAATAGCCTAAGATCCCGCTACACAACGACCATCACCGAGCTGGTTATTGGAAGAAAAGTAAAGACCTGTGTTACATTACTTGTTATTTTGGCTTTACTCAATGCTTACGAAATCTCATATAAAAAGTTTCATACAAACTTTCATCCCTTATTTCACCCCTTTGGAGGTTGAATTTTGAAAAACACTGTAATACGTTACTCATTATTTTGATCATGCTCACTTCATGCGAAATTTTATGCAAATATGTTTAAGGAATTTAAAAGTTTCATACAAATTTCCATCTCCTATTTCATACCCTTAGGGATTGAACTTCGTAAATTTCGTAAGCGTACATCATTTGTACCGTCATCAAAATATGACAAAGCAGTCAACTACGTCTGGTTTCATCGGCGAAAGCCGAAAGCAGAAAGCAGAAGAGTTAGGGGGTAGACCTGCCGGAAGGGAGTGCTCTAGCTGGGAGGATCTGCAATTGTAGCTTCTCTTACGAGTTTATCTAAGGGTAAGTACTTATTGGTCGTAAATCAAGATTTGTTCATATTAACATTAACCAACGTGAATAATTTATACAATGTACGCATTATTATCCTGTGTTTTGTTTTTTAATAAAGAGTTTTCTTATCTTATTTCAATGTCCCGTACTCACGATGCCCTACCATTAAACTACAATTTTTATTCTGATTTTGTCGATCGTCATTATTCAAGCCAGTTATTATTTTTCTTTGTCTTGAACTGCAAGTACTTTGATTCAACAACATGTAAAATAATCGCTAATAGCAAAAATACTCATCGACGCAGCAGCTCGTGAGAAGATTTAACCGTCTTCCATTGACTCTACTCAATACGTTCCAAGTCAAAAGTCAGGGGAAAATGAATATAACATATTCTTTGATTTATACGCAACAATGCCGATAATTATACGCTTGAACAAAGAGTCGAGAGTGACTTCAATGCGCGCCGATAACAAAAATTCCATTGGTGGCCATTAGCCCTCTTCGCAGTAGAATGTAAAGTGTAAAACCATCACAACTACCAGTGACAAAAAAAAGAAACTATTCCTTTTTTACGTCTATATTCTGTGTGTCGCAGGACATGCAATGGTAGCGCCGCAGAGCGACTCGTTTTTGTATGGTGAAAGCGTGCGCAAGCGCAAGAAAATCGCCGCATCCCGGGGGTCCGCACTTCCGCTCGGTTTCGTGTTTCGTCGCGACGCTATTGTCTTCAGCCCCAGGGGTGGTGGCATGCGCTAAGCGGAACACGACGAGACCTCAACACATGTACCATGAGTTTTTTTATCCATTAGCACTTTTCTTGAAACACTTCATTGAATGCTCTTGAATGAAACATAGGTTTTCGATGCACTCCTATCAAAATTAAAACGCGATAGGTTTATGCATGTTGTTATCGATGTATATTTGTTTGTTAATTTTTCATGCAAATTACAGATTTGATCTGGATGAAATTTGGTGCCTACAAAGATAGAATAAAGTCTAGATTCTAGAATAATACCCATATACTTTTTATCAAGCGAAAATTATATGTACATGAATTACGCGAGTAAAACCACGGAGCGTTACTAGTTTAATCAATGATTGAGATAGGTACCTATATCATTTGTTCGTGAATTATTTAATTTATTTAGTGAAGATTTAAGTTCTTAGATATTTCTTTGCCCCTTCATAGGTACCTATAGGTATTCGTTTTTTGACCACACGTTTATTGCTCAAACGTTGGTACGCCTGAACGTCGTATTCTGGTCTTCAAAGTTGTTAATGTTGCGTCGGCTGTTACGGTAATTGTTATTTAATTTTTTTATGCGGTGTAAGTAAAATAAAATATAATAGTAAAAGTTGTGGTGTCATAGGACACCAGGTAGGAACGAAGTCCCTTCGTATAATACCTACTTACAGAAGCAACACAATTTGGGGAAAAATGCTTAATTTTACTATTTATGATACGATCATCTGAAAAATAAAGTTGACAGCACTGGTCACGGCCAGTTTTTACGAGTCACTTTCGTTACATATTTTTCTTATGGCCCACATTTTTAGGGTTCCGTAAAACGTAAAAACGGAACCCTTATAGATTCGTCATGTCTGTCTGTCTGTCTGTCTGTCTGTCTGTCTGTCCGTCCGTATGTCACAGCCACTTTTTGCCGAAACTATGAGAACTACACTGTTGAAAAATGGTAAGTAGATGTATTCTGTGAACCGCATTAAGATTTTTACAAAAGTTTTTTAAAAAAACAAAAATTAGGGTTGTCCCCCATACTGAGAACTGAAACTCAAAAATTTTTTTTTCATCAAACTTACACGTGTGGGGTGTCTATCGATAGGTCTTCAAAAATGATGTTGAGGTTTCTAATGTAATTTTTGTCTACTCTGAATAATTTGCGCGAGAGACGCTTCCAAAGTGGTAAAATGTGTGTCCCCCCCCCCTCTAACTTCTAAAGTAAGAGAATGAAAAAACTAAAAAAAATATATGATGTACATTACCATGAAAACTACCAACGAAAATTAGTTTGAACTCGATCTGATGAGTAGTTTTTTTTAGTACGTCATAAATACACTATTATTAAAACTTCGATCAAAGTTACAACGAACTACAAGAACTATGTGTACTATGTATATTATGTTACTTGCTGCAACGGAACCCTTCATGGGTGAGTCCAACTCGCACTTGGCTACTTTATTTTTAGTTCGGTTGCGTAGAAAAAAAACTTATGTCCTACTTACAAGCCTGCCAATGCCATAAGGAACTTCGTTCCAATATATAAAATAGTAGAACTATATTTATATTTCCGCCGCGGTATATTATACCGAAATATAAATGTAGTGTAGTATGATGCGCAAGATATAAGTAGGTAGTAGATACTGATCGCGCTGATTATGAAAGCGCAGTTCGAGGTCTTCTCAGTGATGCGGTCAGCATTGTTCCCTTGATGGCCGAGCTGCATTAAGTAAGCCCGACACCGAAATTTAGGGTCTTTGTAGCAAGGACAATAAAATAAGGCAGCAGGCTGCTTGATACCCAGTCCTGTAGCTTGTAGGCCAAGAACGAGCTTGGGATCTTCGTAGGGTGACCGTCAGGGCAGTCATATTTATTATTTGCCCATTAGGTACTATAATAATGTCAATTTATACCTGTAATTAACCCCATTTAAGTCTTATTTTTATTTTACGAAGATTAATAGAAGCTAACGTAGTTATTAGACAAAATAGCAAAAATATCGAATGCGTTCGTATATAATATTAATAAAAAATAAGTAATAACAAGAAGGGTTTTGTCCGTTTTGTTTTTTTTGTTTTTGCAGCTAAATTATAACTTTTTTGCATCAGATTCTTTTTAGGGCAGGTCTCAAAGGAAAAGTTGCATTATCCTTTGTCAATCTCCTAGGTTTCCCAGAATTATGGGTATTAAGGCTTGTTACCACGCTCTTCCACTCAAGTCCACATTAAATTCTGATATTAGATCTGATATCAAGTAGCTATATTTTTAGATATTTTAAAATGTTCTTGAATTTAACCAAACCGTCGCGTCGCGTCGTACTGGGATAATAAAGCGCAATTTCTTTATCGTTCGGATCTGCAATGAGCGCGCATTATGCGGTCCCCTTCATCAGCGGCATTGTGCTCGTAATAACAGTGATTTGGAATGATGCCTTCTCTTAGCACTGGGGTCAACAATGTTCGAACCCGATACTGGTGAGAAAAGACGTTGATCCACAAGTGTAGCGCACTTACCGTTGGGGAGATTGAAATGAAAATGTTAAGCTTTTAAACTCCAATCAAATTAAATCAAATTTAAGATTAGTTGCGTGTAAGTTATTGTTTTTTTTTACATAATTATTTAGATCAAAGTTAAAGCAAGAAAACCTAACTGTGTAAAAACATTTTGAACCATTAAATATGTGAGCGCTGCGCCGTGCCGCCGCCGTATTTAAAAACATGGCAATATCTACTCTATCAACATTGAATTTAATCGAAAATTTCTAACCAATTTGTTTTGCTCAAAAATCTGTATTCTCTGGCGCTTGCCTAAAACAAGCGCCAGCATTCCGTAAATGTTTGGAATACAGGAACACCATTCGAAGTCTGTGTGCCAATGCCAATACGTGTCGACAGTAAAAAATAGATGGTGTTTTATGTGAAACTCGTTCCTAAACAAAATTCCATAGAGACCTTGACTATCTTCTTGCCATTGTGTGGCTTGCTTACATCGAGTGTCTCTCCCCAAACTCATCGAAAACACCTCCCGGGTCTAGTTTTATTAAATTACTGCTTTCACAAATTATGTTTAAATAATAATTTAGGCGAGACACGGGCGGGGGATGCGGGGTCGTTCCCGGTGGGGGGTGCACTTTTAATTAAACTCTAAATTATTGTTCACCTTCATTAATTCCTGCGCTCCCGGTCGCCTTACTAATGAGTTTGTACTTTTTGTGCCGGATCTGTTGTAAACAAAATGATCATCTGATTTAGAAATCGTAGTTCGTTCAGTAGGTACTTACATGAAAATATTTTGGACCAATGAAAAAATATCTTGGAAATGGAAGAAAATTTCCAACATACTTTAGGGCTTAAGTAGAATCACTACAAACGTGTTCGATTCCCGCTCAGAGTTTGTCCCTCTCAGAATTATTTTAAGTACAGATTTAAAGTACAAAACCATTCACTGAAGCCTAAGAAACATTATTTTTGGTTTATTTTCTTTTCAAAAGTTTAAACTTTTCAACGTCGATGACGATCTTGTAATGTATAACTGATCGCGTTGGCTGTATGTAATACTTAAGACGCTGACAACAGCCAAATGGCACTTTTTTCAATACCAATTTAGCAAAATGTGTATGGTTTGAGATAATGAGTAAAATATATGTTATTCTTGAACATATTTATGAGTGACCCGAGGTCATAAATACAAGATTTGGTAAAAAAATCACGATAGAAAAAATTCGTAAACAAACCTCTAAAAATTAGTTTTAGACTTAGATATCAGTGTAATTAGGAGACGGACACTAGTAATTTTTTAAATTATGACGTATTATATTTTGACAAAGGACATTGCTGGTTTATATTTTGGTTTAATTAAAAAACTCACACTTATTTAATTGTTTTTAAAAAGTCGAAACGTATCGCATCTTCCTTCTCTTTCACTCTTATAAGATCTGACAGTGTCGGAAGAGACGTCTTGCTACACGGACGCACGTCGCTCTTTGCTCCGTTCGCCGTTCAATATTCAATAAATAAAAATGATCAATTCTTACAAACGTTAATTGAGTTCATATGGTCTAAAAATTTGACACCTTAGTAATCAGGAAGTTTGGCTCAACGGTTAGTGAGCAACGTACGTCAGCGGTGGACGGATGTAACACTGAGATCGAACCTCACCACTGTGAAATCTTTTTGCATGTTTTTTTTCATAACATTGTTGTTAGATTCTTTCTCCGATGTTTTCAAGCTTTTATACTATATTAAAATTTAGTTTCACCTGTCCCGAAGCCACAGATTAGAAAATAGTTACTACGAAACCGGATGCTTATTATCAAATCTTGCAAAAAGTTGAAATCTCGCATTATAGGTACGTGTGTAAATTTTATTGCAAACAATGGTATGAAAATTTTATGATGCTGATCTGATGATGGAGCCGGAAAGTTGCCATAGGAACTCAGGAATTAAAAGACATAGCCCCACCGAGTTTGGACTTATTTTCTTTGTCTTGACGAGTACTTTGGTGATAGATGGTAACCAGGGTCTGATGATGGAGCAGAAAGGTGGTCATAGGAACTCAGTAATTAAACGACATAGCTCCACCGAGTTTGGACTCGTTTTTTGTCTTGACGAGTACTTTAGTGCTAGATGGTAACCAAGGTCTGATGATGGAGCTGGGAGGTGGTCATAGGAACTCAACAATTAAACGACATAGCTCCACCGAGTTTGGATTCGTTTTCTTTATCTTGACGAGTACTTTAGTGCTAGATGGTAACTAAGGTCTGATGATGGAGCTGGAAGGTGGTCATAGGAACTCAACAATTAAACGACATAGCTCCACCGAGTTTGGACTCGTTTTCTTTGTCATGACGAGTACTTTAGTGCTAGATGGTAACCAAGGTCTGATGATGGAGCTGCAAGGTGGTCATAGGAACTCAGTAATTAAACGACATATCCCCACCGAGTTTGGGCTCTTTTGATTTGTCTTGAGAAGTACTTTGGTGCTAGACGGCAACCAGGGTCTGATGATGGAACTGGAAGGTGGTCATAGGAACCCAGCAATTAAACGACGTAACCCCAATAACCCAATAACTAATAATGTTGTCGGCTGAACGCGGTTTGCATGTGGGGGCGCTGTCTTATCGAAGTTTTAAAGGGGCGTGGCTTAAATTTGAATTTGTGAATTTCATTTATGTGTTGTCAGCACCTTAAGTATTTTTTTATCCCACCATTAGTATTTTTACTCAACTCAGATAGAGTTGAGTCAAAACTTGATTTTACTCTCTACAGTAAATTTGAATTTCGAGCGTCGCGTGCACTGTGCACTAAATCTGTGAATTCAAAACATAATCAAATCAAATCAAACGCGCGCAGTTTTATTTTCCGTCATATTGTTATTGTTAAAACCCTAGGTTAAAAAACTGGCAGGCATAGGGACTGCCGATAGAAGTTAAAACTTATAACTCAACATTTTATGGCTCACTTTGGAAACTACGCAGCTGAGGCACTGAGGCTGGCAATCGGAGGGCACTGCTAGTCAGAAATAAATCTTTAAAGCATTAACGTCTGAATAAGTCTTCTAAGCATGGCCATCTAGACTAGACGACCATACTTCTAACTTTATAGATACTTTATACTTTATAGATCTATAAATGCTGACGCATTTAGATGGCCATGGTCCCGAGTTCACCAGAAAATATCTATCATTTGCGAGCGTGACGTTTGAACTCAAATCACAGCCCACGAAAAATCTGTGTGTGCCGTGATGCGCCAAAAGAAGTCTTTTCACTTCATAAACCGGAAACTAGAAAACATATGAAAACCCTAAAATAAGTTATTCTAGCGATGAAAAGAATACTTGGCGCCAACAGAATTGACTAAAACTGTATGCGCAAATCATTTAGTCATTTCATCGCTGAGGTGAGATGGAAATTTACATGTTGCACTCGAGTGTAAACATTGTTCATCTTGTGCTCTATTAATTCCCTCGCTACGCTAAGGATTCTATTTTTTGGATCACGAGCGCAGCGAGTTAATCAATGTTAGAAGTATTCACTAGCTTGGTTATCAAAAATTGGCACCGTCACCGCATAATCTTTCTTACAAATAAAATTTTTCTATTTTCACTCCAACGACAGGTTGAACAATATCTGACAAATGACACTGACAGACTCAGGTCTAGATGGTGTTACGAGTACCTTTTCCTCAATGCTCAGAACTAAACTAGAATTACTGCCAGCACTTATCTAGAACATTATTTTTCTTTCTTAACAACGTATTTACTTTCTATTATAAACTACGTTCTAACCATGATCTACGAGTATAGCAAAAAACTTGTTTCTGAATTACCTACCCGCTGATCAGCAACATTATATTTTCCAAAATTAAGGCAATTTTTCACGAGAGACGATGGGAAAACTGTCGGTAGAGCGCAGCACGCGCCGCGGTTGTATATCATTGAATTTTCCTTATTTATTTATTAAAGGGTCGCGTAATAAATTGTGTTAAGTGGGGGCGGTGGAGCCCCGCGGGGCTCTGCGGGGTCTCCCATAACGTTAGGAAAAACGCCGGAGCCATAAGTGCCTTTCTACAACACCGTGGAGGCTATATTACCCAGCTCATAACGCATGGTATGCTGCGAACTAATTATGACTTAAAATCCGGTGCTTAATCGCGCTCGACTTCGTTTCAATGTGCGCTCTTGGGTTTTAATGCTGACCGTGGGCGGAACGATTATTGTAAATATTAAAAATATCGCACTAATAAGTGATTTGAAAACCAAACTAACTTGATCTCTCCCAGAGTTTTTGAATATTTTTGTCTGTAGTCAGCAACACCGATTATTGTTAACAGTCCTTTGCTCAACCGTCTACTAAACTATGAACTACCGCAAGAAATGCAGGACGCTAGCTAACCTACATTATCTAACTTTACTGACGGATATATGCAACACCGGCGATTATGAGTTATATAAAATCATCCAAAGCACGGGCATCTCAACGATATCGAAACTATTGTGGAATCAGAAAATGGTCTGCAGAAAATATAGCTATGAAATTTTATATATCTGTGCAACGTCTTCTTTTGGTTCACTGTACCGTATATTTATACCGAAACTAGCAGTGTCCTGCGTAGTTCCCGATCTCGTTATTTCCCCAGGATAAAAATTTGCCTAAGCGTTATTCCAGACCGTTGTCTATCTACGTACCAAGCTTCATCCAAATCTCTTCTTACATTCTTACAAACTTTCGTGTATTCATAGGATTTAAAAAAAATATTCGGTCGAATTAAGAAACCTACTTTTTTTTTTAAGTCGGTTAATAAGAATAAATTCAAATTTTGAAAATAGAATGTCATAAATTCTCACAGATACTTCTGAACGTATTTGCTCTCATCGTCGTTCGAGACGTTAAAATTTCTACCATTTCAATTGAGAGCCAAATGTTTATATTTATTTGTAAAGGATTCTAACCGTAGTCCGAAGGTGTGCAGGGGCGGACTCAGGCGTGGCTGATCTAATGGTTCTGGGATTCCAAATATTAATTTATCTAAATAAACAACCTTCCTGGGTGCAAATGTCGTTATGGCGTATTAATTTGGTGTTGCAGACGATCAGTAGAAGAGAGCAGGTAGATAGGTTTAAAATCTAACGATTTTATTACCAGTAAACATTAAGTAGCCACTAGTTTCTTAATTTAAAATTTCAACTATGCGTTTAAACAACACATATATGTACATTATATTATGTTATCTAATATCTTTTCAGGTAATTAGAAAATAAGTTTAAATTTAAACATTTAAATTAGTATAGTATGAATATATAGGTACCTACTCAGAATTTGTTGGGTCACTTTGGAAACTAGGTGGATGAAACCGGAGGGCGTTGCTGGTCTGCATGGCCATTTAGACTAGATGGCCATGCTTCTAACCACGCCATCTAGAAATGCTAATTAATGCATTTCTAGATGACTATGGTCCCAAGTTCATCCGAACATTTCTTTAATAAACGAGCGTGATGCTTGAACTCAATTCACAGCCCACAAAAATTTGTGCGGTGCGCCAAAAGAGGTTTTTGCTTCAAAAACTTTAAAAAAGATTGTACGACCATAAACGTCGACGTTAAAACCTAGTGTCCATTTTTTTATTGTAATAAGTTTTGGGCATTTTTTCTAAATTTACTCTATCTTACTTTATTGCTAAGAGCGATCTCTTTCAGGCTACCATAGAGCAACTGTCGAAGTTGTACTGAATGTGTATTAGTTGAGTATTTGAGTCTTACTTTTTCGATTACAATTTTATTATACCTACAAAAATATTAAGAAGGTGAAAGTGTTTGTAAGTGTATCCCTACGCTTTCTCCCAAGTAACTCTGTAACGGCTACACAGATTTGAATGAAATTAACCTACCTAGGTACTTACTGGATTTTTTTCTGATTACCTGGATTAAAACATAAGCTACGGCTTTACATACCGTAAAAGTTAGTTTTTGTTAAGCTGAGATTAGATAAGCGCAGCTAGTCTAGGTATATACTACCTAATATTATAAACCTGAAGAGTTCGTTTGCTAATCTCAGGAAATACTGAACCGATTTCAAAAACTCTTTCATCGTTGTACTTATACGAGTATATGCGTGTTCACTGAGTAGGTACTATAGGCTACATATTAGATATATTCCACGGGCAAACACGAGGCAGACCGTTAGTATGTTATAAAAAAGTTCTGCGTAGCTACGTTTCAAACGGTCTTTACGCACGAAACCCAATCTGCTGACTTTATTTCACCAAAATACAAAACTGTGTTATCTCGTCATCAAAACAAAAAATACGGCCGCAAAATTTTGTCAATAGCGTTAATGACGCACCTCCGATACAAAATCAGGGATCATTATCCTCGCTACTTCATAAACAATTTGATATCATTGGAGATCGACGGTACCTCAATAGGCTTGATTAGGGAGATCTAGATAAGGATTCTCTGCACCCCAAACATATTTATTGCAATCAATCGTATCTGGGGAGAAAGACGAATGTGTAGTAAGGACTTTACGATACATTACACGTCTAGCTACCATGTTTGGTGGAAGTATGAGTAACTACCTACGAGAAACAGTAGGAAAGATATACTAAAGAACTACCCGTAGCATGTATCAATTGATGCAATGTTATCTAAATGAATATACAATTTTAAAATACCTACGCGATATAGCTATCCTTACTAATATTATAAATTATAAACGTGAAAGTTTGTGATTGTAGATGGATGTTTATTACTAGTTCACGCAAAATTAGAGAAGGGATCTGGATTAAATTTGCTACAGAGATAACAATAGTCTGAAATAACATATCTAAGGCTAATAGTCACATAAGCTTAAGCTGGATATGCTCATACTGTCCATACCGTTTTATTGTGATCTTTTCTTCCATCTTCTTTTCATAGATTCTCTACAATAATAATACTCAATTAATAATCAAATAAGGAATCTTTCTATCAAGATAATGACTGTAATTTTATAAGTTAGTATTACCATGTATATGAATATATTATAATGATCATTCGCTATCTATCAGCTAGAAATTATAGCGTAAAAAATTAACTTATAAGTACATTTAACATTAAACATATTTATTTATAACAGTTACGATTTTACGGTCCTGTATTTTAAGTTAGATAGAATTATTTTAAAAGTACTTAATTCCATATGCATAATCATGGGATGAGATGTAATGTGGCCCATAAATTGAGAACAGTAACGGCGTCCGCTGATTATGTAAATAGCCTCTGTTTTACATTTATATCCAAGTTATTTCCGTCGAGTGCAGTTGGGCGAGAAAACGTTTCAAAAAGAACAATTAGTCGTGGATTGCTTTCTCGTGATGCTATCTGTGTTTTCTTTTTTGAGCGATTGGTCTATTTCGAGAATGGAGGCAATTTGTCGCGTTCGATTCGTGGTGGCGCGGTGACTTTGATCGGTTTTTGTGGGCGGCCGCGGCGGCGCGATTGGCCCCGGTCGCGGTATCAACGAGTACAACGCTAGTTGAATTACTAGCTTTTGTACTCTTTGATGGTGCCTTCGACCGCTTGTCCGGGAAAGCGTTCGGTAATGAGACTATCGGCACCTTTTAATGTACATAATTTTCCTCATTAAATAAAGGGTGCTACATATGCGGGTCTACTCATTTCTCCTGTGTGTTTTTTTGCTAATAACTCTACGATTTTAAAAAGTGGTGATCGAAGCGAGCGTTGGCTGCAACACCGAAGACCATCCGAGACTTCAATTTGTAGATGGTCATCAACGACAGAAATGCAGTCGTGGTGGAGGCTCTGAGCCGGGAGGAGGCGACTTAGAAAATAAAATAGTCCTAGAATTAGAATGAAAATGTTCCCTACTCCCCTCTATTTCCCTTTCTTCTCCTAATCTAAGATTCAAGTAAAAAAAGAAAACAAACGACAAAAGTCGGTGACCCCGGAGTCTGTCGAGTTGCGAAATTCAAACAAAAAAAAAGTAGGGGCAATAAAAATAACTTTAAGTATTCAATTAATACTCCATATTATATAATAACTTTTAAAGTATTGAAATAGTACTCAGAAAAAGGGCTAGTTATTACTACTTCTATGTTTTGGTCACAAAGGTTACATTTTTGATTTGATTTTAGTTAGATGTTATTAGTAGTTTTAGAAATACAAAACGTCGTGTGCCAACGTGTGTGGTTATTAAACCTAATGATTCGTCCACAAGAAAAACACTACCAATAAATGAAGTCCATTCGATATGTTTATGTCAATCGTTGCTTATTGATGAATCGTGAGCCACAACGTTATTTTAAGTGTATTTTGACTTGTTGATGTTGTTTTTTGCCGTTTTAAGTCCTGTTCCCGCAAATCAACAGAAATACGAGTGTGTTTGAGGCAAAAAGGGCTGAGTTGGACAAAAGTCAGCGTTTTACATCAGGCTCCGTTTCAAATCGTTCCATTTCCAATTGTGTTTTTTTAAAGCGGCATGTGGCAACACAAGCATTCTGTCGATCTCTTATTATTAATTACCTTCCTTTATGGTTACGTGCAACAATCTATCGTCTTGATTAAAATATCTAAATAATAGACGGACATAATGACGTTTGTAGTAGGTAAGTAGAACCCACACTACAGATGTTGATAATGATTAATTTTAGGCATACGTGTGCACATTGCGTTGTAGGTGATGAAGTGTGTTCACTTTGTTAATTTGATTAGGAACTTTTTCGAAATTCAGAACTTCTATATCATCTTATCGCTTCATAGATCTATATACCTACCTAGGTATAATTAATTACATTGCTAAGGTAGTATTGTTTCGATTTATTTCTGAAGCCAAAAGTTTCTCAGTGTCGTGAGTTTCACATAACCTACATTTACAAAATAAATGACTTTAATAGATATTTTATAGTTCAGGATCTTTTTTCATGTCAAAGAATTTGGAAATTTTGAGAATTCCGTCGTTTACACCACCGATTTTATGGAACTATTACGTATTTATAAATAATATTTAAATTGATTTCGATAGTCCTTTATATATTCATATTGGGCAAATATTTGTGTTTCGTTTCAAGGTATATTTAAATTTTAATGGTAATATTTCGAGAGAAGTAAATTAATGGCAAAACGATACGTTTGATCTTGTGCCTACGGATGAGTAAAGTGTAAGATGAGGTACCTAGTGCATTGGCCACTTCATAACATTTGTGTGGTATTGTGGTGCAATACAAGCTTGCGATTATAAAATATGTAGGTATGAAAATTATAATAAAAATATTTAAGTATTAGACATGTATAAACGATAGAAATAGATCGTTTGAAAAAAAAATGTTTTAAAATATTTTTGACATTTTTTTTGACATTAATTAATTTTAGAGATATTGTCTGTAAAGGTAGCGGTTCGCGCCGCGACCGCGACGCGAGACCGAGACCGGAGACCGAGACCGGAGACCGCGACACATGTCTCGGTCTCTGAGGTGTCGGTTCGCGCCGCGACCGCGACACGAGACCGAGACCGGAGACCGCGACCGGAGACCAAGACAGGCACTTGACATTATGAAATTGTATGGGCGCCAATTCGCGCCGCGACCGCGACACGAGACCGAGACCGGAGACCGCGACAAGTGTCACGGCTGCTTCAGTATGGGGAGTCTGTCGATAGAGTCAGTTGTGTTTTGTGGATCACAATGGAAAACCAAGTTGTAGAACTTCTATTGGAGGAGGAAGAAGACGATGATTTGCTCTTATATTATTATTACAAATATAAAACTAAAAGAAGATTACCTATTAGGGAATTACATATAAGTAGAGGCTAAGAAGGATCATTTTCGCTATTAGTCAAGAAACACCTAATGTTTGATGACAATAATTATATTCAGGAAGTATTTTCGGCTGAATAAAACACAGTTTGATTATATATTAAATTTATTGAAAAAAACAATGCATGAAAAAGGAAAAATATTGATGAAAGAAAAATTAGCACTAACTCTCACAAAAATTAAAACTAAATTTCTTACGACATTCGGAATCTGTAATGTATAATAATAAAGGTAATTGTTTGTAGTACTTTTAATATTTTAAGGGTTCAGTATCTCGAAAGGTAAAAACGGAACCCTTACAGGATCACTTTGTTGTCCGTCCGTTCGTCTGCCTGTCAAGATTTTTTTTCTCAGGAACACGTAAACGTAACAAGTTGCAATTTATATCATGCACTCAAATTTTTTGTCCCTTGAAGCCGTGACAAAATCAAACTTTTAAGACAATGCAATCAAAATATACAGCGGTCTATGCCGCAAATTTCGACACTTTTTTTTATGTGAAAACATTTTTAGTACAATTTACACACACTGAATTTTCGAGAATGAAGATCATCGTCACGCTCGGAAGTGAAAGAAATGTTCGGGTGAACTCGAGACCGCCGAATGGGGAGCCTATTAAAACGCATAACTTTTTGTTCCTAATTTACTTTGTCATAATGAATGTAGCATAATGTATAGTGTCATAATGCAACTTTCGCATAATCATTTTTTGGCGTCATGTGTTTTAAGCATAACAATCTATTGTACTACATTTAATTCGACTATTGATGAGATTCATAATAGTATTTAGGCATTTTTTTGTTTGTTAAATTTTTTTTAAGGTGCCGTTTAAATCGCTTAATTTTTTTCCCTAATTTACTTTGTCATAATGAATGTAGCATAACATAAATATAGTGTCATAATGTAACTTTTGCATAATTGTTTTTTGGCGTAATGTGTTTTAATCATAAAAATGTATTGTACTACATTCAATTCGACTGTTGCTCAGACGCATTTAGGCATTTTTTAATTATTTGTTGTGCTACGTAATATATAACCAGGTTATATAGGGTCCAGATCTGACTCGGAGCACCCCGACTCCACCTAGTCTTGTCGCTACTACCCCTAGAGTGTATTTAAAAATGCGGGAGCCAGAAGCTCAGGGTTGACTGCAGAGCTTCTGGCGGGAGCCCACTCGGAGTCAAAAAGTGCACCATATGTCTTAGGTGTATGTAGGTTTTTAAGTCTTAAAAACGTTATGTCTACATAAATTAGTACAAAAATTGTTATACTACTGCATAGTCCTGCATAGATATTCCATTAAATTAGTAGATACCTACATTACGAATAATAAATATTGTTGTCAAAGTACCCACCCGCATTTCACACACCCACGTATTTTATTTTAATAATGTTGCTACAGTCCGCTCTTTGCACTTGTTTTTTAGTTAGGTGTTTAAAGTTTATGCCTTTGATCATTATGTTTAAGTATTGTTATGTTTTTCTCAATGTGTGCCTTTAAATATTATGCTATTTATAGTTATGCGTCGAAACATTATACTAAGTTATCTGTATGCTATATATGGCTATGCGTTTAAACATTATGCTAAGTTATCGTTATGTTATATATGGTTATGCTAGTTAACATTATGCGAAGACAGTTATGCGTTTAGTTGTTATGGTAAATTATCATTAGTCCTAAAAACGTTATGCCTACCTAAAATAGGACAAAAAATGTTATGCCATCCCATATAGACCCACCGAATGTACTAGAGCGAGAGAGAAACAGCTGCTGCTGCTGTCTGGCTGCTGTCACTATCTTCTTTTTTAATTTATTCTTGGCCGTGGATATTAGTCCTTCTGCCGCATCTGTCACTGTCGTGTCGCTATGTTCACTACGTAATGTTGAAGTACCTGGTTGACCGAGCTTTGCTCGGTTTTTTGAAATTATATTTAGGCAGATACAATTTAAGAAATGCATTAAAATTCGTTACGTAGTTTGAAAGATCTAAGGATACATAAGTACATAAAAAAAAACGAAAAAAAATAACGTGGCCAAATGCGAGTTGGACTCGCCCATGAAGGGTTCCCTTGCAGCAAGTAACATAATATACATAGTACACATAGTTCTTGTAGTTCGTTATAGCTTTGATCGAAGTTTCAATAATAGTGTATTTAAGACGGATTAAAAAAAAAACTACTTATCAGATCGAGTTCAAACTAATTTTCGTTGGTAGTTTACATGGTAATGTACATCACATATTTTTTTTAGATTTTTCATTATCTTACTTTAGAAGTTAGAGGGGCGGGGACACACATTTTACCACTTTGGAAGTGTGTCTCGGGCAAACTATTCAGTGTATACGAAAATGATTTTAGAAACCTCAATATCATTTTTGAAGACCTATCGATAGACGCCCCACACGAGTGTAGGTGCGATGAAAAAAAAATTTTTGAGTTCTCGGTATGGGGGACAACCCTAGTTTTTATTTTTATTTTATTTTTTTAGTTCAAATCTTAATACGGTTTACAGAATACATCTACTTACCAAGTTGCAACAGTGTAGTTCTCATAGTTTCGGCAAAAAGTGGCTGTGACATACGGACGGACAGACAGACAGACAGACAGACATGACGAATCTATAAAGGTTCCGTTTTCACGTTTTACGGAACCCTAAAAATGAGAAGTAATCATCAGGATTCGAACCGCGGTCCCTTGATACCGAGGGCGGAGTTTTACCGCTTGAGCCATTGAACCTTTGAACATAGTGGCGAAATTTGTTATCGTATTCTAATGATATTCTAGGAGTCTTTAATTGTTTGAAAAAGCATATAAAATGTCATTTTTTAACAATGCAATCTAGCTAGATCGATTTACCGTCCCCGAAACCCCCTGCTCACATAATTTCATGAAAATCGTTCGAGCCGTTTCCGAGATTCAGATTCTATATAAATATAAACATACAAGAATTGCTCGTTTAGAGATTGTTTAATTTATAGGCAGGCGTGGAATAGACTTGAGTATGCGTAATATGAGGACCGCATTCGGTGTACGCTTTTGAACTCTGAAACTCTCTCTCAAATTATGATTCTGGATGTTGCCAGGAGGTGTATTGGTCCATTTTTTACAGGGGGTGCCCCAAACATGAAGTGGAGATATGCTTTGGTATCATTATAAAAAATTGGCAGTCACAGGAACTGCCGATAGAAGTGAAAACTAATAACTCAGAATTTGATAGCTTACTTTGGAAACTACACGGGTGTAACCGGAGGGCGTGGCCTGGCCATCATGACATGGCCATCTATTGGCTGACGCATTTCTAAATGGCCAATAGTCATGGTCCCGAGTTTACCCGAAGATTTCTTATCAGACCCGAGCATGATGCTAGAATCCAATTCACAACCCACGAAATATCTGTCTAGGTGCGCCTAAAGAAGTTTTCACTTCAATAACTGTTTTAGACACAATATCAAATGATTATTATGATTAACTAGCGACCCGCGCCGGCTTCGCACGGGTGAAAAAAAATCTAAAATCATTATCTGCATGTTTTTCTGAGTCCAAAACCGTACACCGAGTTTGGTCCTCATACTGGTTGCATACTCAACTCCACTCCGCCCCCACCCTATTATAATATGCATTCATTTTTATTTGTTAAATAATTCAAAAGTATCTAATAGTTATTTCTTATTTTAGTTTTCACTTCTGCTGTTATGCACACACTTTTTTCCGGTTATTGGCAAATGGAGAAACATATGCGTCGCTATCATTCGCATTTCGTATATCAATCACCTTGTTACATTTCTCAAATAGTCAAAGAGGTGTTGAAACATTTGAAGATTGTTTTAGTGCCAATTTTAGTGCCTATGCCAAAAGAAAGTGACTTTAGGTTGATATCTAAAGGCTTTTGGGATAAATGGCAATTCCACAATAGGGACTGGGTAAAAATACACCATCCTAATTAGTCCGTCTGCTTGATCATGGAAAAATATTGGACACGTATTTTTTGTTTTTTCATTATATTAAAAATCGTCAAAGATATAGACCATCAAACTTCGAGAGTGGGGGGTCGCGACGTCACTCGTGAGTAAAAATCGTACTCACAAGTGACGTCACACGAAACTTCGAAGCGCTGTATCTTCGTAATTTTTTGTTTGTGAAACAAAAAAAAAATACGTGTACAATATTTTTTGGCAATCTAACTAACGGGCTACTTAGTTTTTTTTGAGGATTGTACCCTATTGCACAGGCGCTATTGACGGAAAACACGTCAGAATAAGGGCCCCTGAAAACAGTGGATCGTTATATTTTAATTATAAGGAATTTTACTCGATTGTTCTCCTGGCTATTGTAGACCATCATTACAAGTTCAGTAGACGACGTAGACGTTGGCTCTTACGGCAAAAAAGGAGATAGTGGAATATTTCAAAAGGCCGAAATGGGAAAAAAATCATGAAAAAATAATTTAATTTTCCAGAATCAAAAATCTACCGAATTCGAACTTAATATTACCACATTTTTTAGTTGGAGATGAAGCATTTAGTTACGCTAGACAAGTCGCCAAAACGATTTAAGCAAAGAAATATTTAACTATCGCCTTTGTCGTGCTAGACGAGTATCGGAAAACGTGTTCGGTTTGCTGTCTCAGGCGTTTAGAATATTTTACACCCCTATCGGCATAGCACAAGAAACATGCACAGATATGATCTTAGTTGCCTGTTGTTTGCATAACCTATTAAGAGACGGATTTTTGGAATACACTCAAATGCCCGTACATCGATGGAATCAAGAAGAAAATTTACCTTCAAATTTAGTTTCATTACGTGGAACCGGAGGGTTTTCGAATAGCAACGGACTAGACATTAGAGCAAAATTAACCGATTTCTTTAAGCCACAGCAAGGAGCCGTAGAATCGCAAATACAACTTGTCTGTCACACGGCTTGCCTAAGTTGATTCCATCTATGTTAAGTAGTATGTGCGTATGTCTATGCAGAATAAATAAATTTAAAAAACACGCCTATTTTATTTAAGGTTTCACCCACAGAAATCTAAATAATAAGTATTTAGATTTCTGTGGTTTCACATATACTCCTCCAAATGTTGTTCTTCAGATTTTCGTCCCTGTGGGAGTCTAGTTGTGAATCGTATATCAAGGGGTGCTGTCTGATTAGCTCAATCAGCACTTTACAATTTTTGTTAGAAAAACTAGTCATTTTTAGTAACTGCTCGATAAGTCTAAGCTTGAAGCTCACTGATCCTTTGGACTTTGACTCAAGCACATAATTTGAAAACCACCAAACTTATTTATGCGGTTTGGCGGGAAGCTAAGTTTTGGCGGGAAACGTAGGTACTTTCAAAAGCCAGAGGTTTCCGCCGTTTATTTGAATTCCGTATACATTAATCATCGCAGTTACTACAGACAGGCTTTCATGCAAAAGTTTTTCTAAAATTTTGATTTTAGCTTACGATTTTAACGACGAGGTCGAATGCGTGTTTTGGTGTACTAGTGGCGCCATCTAGTTTATTTTGGAAAGGACTAATCGAGCAAGAAACTAAAAAAAAAAACAAATTAATTGTTGTATGGGAGCCCCCGTTAAATATTTATTTTGTTTTATTTTTAGTATTTATTGTTATAGCGGCAATAGAAATACATCATCTGTGAAAATTTCAACTGTCTAGCTATCACCGTTCTTGAGATACAAACAGACAGTCTTGGTGACAGACGGACGGACAGCCAAGTCTCAGTAATAGGGTTCCGTTTTTACTCTTTGGGTACGGAACCCTAAAAACGGTGGTCGAATGTATAACCTCCTCCTTTTAGGAAGTCGGTTAAAAATATGCCTCTGACGATGCGACGTTGAGAAAAAGTATTTTTAATAAGCTTTTGTCCTAGCGTAATCAGCGGTGTATCGACTGGATATAACACGCATGCTTTTCCAGCGCGACACGAGACACTACTTGACCGGGGCGGCGACCGTCTCGATGTCTCCGGTCTCGCGTCTCGGTCTCCGGTCTCGGTCGCGCGTGCGAACTGGCGCCCATACAATTCCATAATGTCAAGTGCCTGTTGTGGTCTCCGGTCGCGGTCTCCGGTCTCGGTCTCGTGTCGCGGTCGCGGCGCGAACTGGCGCCCATACAATTCCATAGTGTCAAGTGCCTGTCGCGGTCTCCGGTCGCGGTCTCGTGTCGCGGTCTCGGGTCGCGGTCGCGGTGCGAACTGGCACCCATACAAAGCTATAATGTCAAGTGCTGTCGTGGTCTCCGGTCTCGGTCTCGTGTCGCGGTCGCGGCGCGAACTGGCGCCCATACATTTCCATAATGTCAAGTGCCTGTCGCGGTCTCGCGTCTCGGTCTCCGGTCTCGGTCTCGTGTCGCGGTCGCGCGCGCGAACTGGGGTCCATACAATTCCATAATGTCAAGTGCCTGTCGCGGTCTCGCGTCTCGGTCTCGCGTCGCGGTCTCGTGTCGCGGTCGCGGCGCGAACTGGCGCCCATACAATTCCATAGTGTCAAGTGCCTGTCTTGGTCTCGGGTCGCGGTCTCCGGTCGCGGTCTCGCGTCGCGGTCGCGGCGCGAACCGCTACCTTAATAATCGAGATAACTTCAATAATTTGTACCATTTTTTAAATATCAGCCTTTGCTTTTTTTTGTTAGTTTGAGCTACTTGGTTATTGCGTCGAGTCTAAATAAACAATCTCAAAAGTAAAAAAAGACGAGTATAATAATGTTAATAACTTGAGCACTACCAGGTACCCAAGTAGTACCCAGTTAATAAAGCAAGCTCATATTTGGTTTATAACTGAACTTAGTCCAAGAGGTTGATATCGTTGAAAACAAAGTGCTAAGCGTATGAACTTTTAAAGTCGACGTGTCAAGATGTATTTTCCTTAAAAAATAAAAACGTGGTTGCTGGTATTTTTATCAAACGAACATTTTTATTTCATAATTTTTACATAAAAATAAACAATAGCAAATACTTGTCGGCGCGAGCAACATTATGTCATCGCTGCCTACGCTCGGAGCGGGAGCGGAGCGGACAGTCGCTTGCCTGCGCTCGGAGAGTGAACACCTAAGCTATTGGAATCTATGCTGATTACAGCATGCATATGGCTGGGCAGGGAGAGAGATGCGAGTAGGCAAGGTGAGCGTCAGCGCGCGCTTTAAAGGGGCCCCTTAAACCTACGCCCGAGTCGCAAGTCTTGGGGTCTACTTGGGGTTTCTCTCTCTGCCACACGATGGACCCGGCACCCGCACGGTGAGTCCAGGTGAAGCCAAGAAGTTCGTCTCTAAACTTTGACTTAAGTTGAGTGGTGTTAATTATCCTTGAAATGGAATAACGTCGGTGCGGCTGACGTCACGCTGCCAAGAAGCAATAATAGGCCAACCTACTTTGTTACCTGAACTTAATAAATCCTATTGTGTTTGTGAGTTCGCGAGTTTTCATCCAACACTACCCACCGGCTACGCCCACAGCAGAAGAATGCGATTACTGATGATGATGGCGAGACTCGGCCCGCCTACATCAGAAGCGGGATTCGTGATGGATGAGAACAAAGAAGAAAATCGACCCAGTGGCAATCGACCACAAGCAAGGCGTTTCGAGGTGAAGCATCATCGTGGTTAACTGAGATTGCCCTACAAAGGAATTACGTGGAAACAAGGTGCTTTTACATTTCGACCGAAGCGAAAGTGGGTGCTGTTATTCAAATGAATCGCGAAAACCCAAGTGATATCGAAAACTACCCGCATTTGCCGATTAATCACTTTGTTACCTAATTCTTGGAAAAACGTAAATGAAGATGAAATTACCGCATCGAAGGTTCACAACCCACAAGTCGATGTATCAATGAAGCTACTATGAGAGGAGAGCAGACGGAATACGGAAGAATTCATCTCAACCGAAGATCAAGCCAAAAGTAGACGTTCCTGCCTGCCGGCTGGTCTGTCTTCGTGATCCGCCTGGCTGCTGGGCTGGCGCGCCCGGGTGCTTGCCTGTTGGCTGGCAAATCCATCGTGCTTGCTGCTGGACAGCGGGTCTGTCGAGGTGCTGCCTGCTGGCCGGCACCGAGATCAAGATGACGAGTCGGAAGTCTACGCTCAGCGAGGAGCCTCAGATGTCAATCAGGTGTGTTCGTTTCTAGTTGTCATTAGTGCCTATTCATTCAGTTTTAATTTAAAGATTGCAATCGCTGTAATCGAGTCCCAGCAGTGGAAACGTTTAGTGGGCTGTTGATGATGATGATGATGATGAATCGCTGTAATATCACACCCTATGCCAAGTTGAGTTCATGAAGCAGTTTCATCAAGTTTATCATCACAGTTACCTACTTACTTTAGAAATCTGATTGGTTTAATTTTGAGAAAATTTCACTATTGAAGAAAATGTGTTCACTCATTGGCATAGTGCGTTAACATTACTGGCTAGTTGGAGCAATCGTAATCTATTTTGACAGCGGGTACCTATACGCACAAAATGACCCGTTTGATAAATGTGAGTCGGTAAATATTTCGAGATTTTTGTAGGTTACTTAAAATGGTATCTGAAGGTAGTTTGAAAAATACGTCAGTTCATACGATCAAATTGTAGATGGCTATGTATTGCAGTGTATGCTCTTTGACCACCTTCACGGTTACCATATGAGATGGTTATCTAGTCGAGCGACGAGGCCGTCCGGTCCAAGTCATCATATGAGATGATGATGCGGTCGAAGGGACACCTCGGTCGAGTATTATTTGCACAAGGTCAAATAGCACACACAGTGTACGTATGTATCAGGGAAAGCTGCGGGCTCGTCCGGTCCATGTCGTCATAAGAGATGACGAGTCTTGGTCGAAGGGATACCTCTAGCTGGTTTCATTTGCATGAGGTCTAATGAGGGATGTTGTATTCACCTACGCGTACATGCGTGAAATTAGGTCTTTTATGTCAGGATAGGACGAGCATAGTAAATATGGTGATCCTAGTGGTTTTATTTCTTCCTTGACAGATTAACTGAACATGAGCCAAAGGAGAGGCGAGAGGCGCACGAGGACTTGCGCATGTCAGGATAGCCGTGTCGGCGCGAGCAACATTATGTCATCGCTGCCTACGCTCGGAGCGGGAGCGGAGCGGACAGTCGCTTGCCTGCGCTCGGAGAGTGAACACCTAAGCTATTGGAATCTATGCTGATTACAGCATGCATATGGCTGGGCAGGGAGAGAGATGCGAGTAGGCAAGGTGAGCGTCAGCGCGCGCTTTAAAGGGGCCCCTTAAACCTACGCCCGAGTCGCAAGTCTTGGGGTCTACTTGGGGTTTCTCTCTCTGCCACACGATGGACCCGGCACCCGCACGGTGAGTCCAGGTGAAGCCAAGAAGTTCGTCTCTAAACTTTGACTTAAGTTGAGTGGTGTTAATTATCCTTGAAATGGAATAACGTCGGTGCGGCTGACGTCACGCTGCCAAGAAGCAATAATAGGCCAACCTACTTTGTTACCTGAACTTAATAAATCCTATTGTGTTTGTGAGTTCGCGAGTTTTCATCCAACACTACCCACCGGCTACGCCCACAGCAGAAGAATGCGATTACTGATGATGATGGCGAGACTCTGCCCGCCTACATACTTATTAATTGATACTAATCGATACTAATTGATAGGTATACTTATTGTATTATTTTATAATGAGAACTATTTTTTTAATAGCCTCATTTATTATTAAAATTTGACATACAGTCATGGATCGCGACCAATGTTTTGCGGGTAGTGACGTCATGACAGTCGTCAGTGTTTTAGCGGGATAATTCAAAATTACTTTATGAAGTATTGTATATTTTCTCATCGAAAGTACTAATATTTTTATATAAAATATTTTTTTGTGGTAAACAAGCATCAATCTTAAAAAAATAAAAAATGTACAAAAAACAAAATGTCATTCGATAAATTGTCAAAAAGTTTGATGCAAGATATGCAACTAAAGTAATTGGTCTGTACGCCTGTTTTAGATAATAAAGAATAAATAAATAAATAAATATCAATATATAAATAAATATTATGCAAAACTTACAAACAAAAGATTATTTTTTATTTTGCTAAGTATTTGCCATGAATATTATACGATTAGTTAGTTTTAGTGATGTTTTGTCAAAAAATGTTTGTAAAACATTAGTAAGCCATAGAAAATATAACGCCTTTAGTCTAGACAACCTTCGATCGACTTGATAAATATTGTAAATTTTTCTAATTCTTCATGGAAGAATAATAAATAAATAGTTGCGCAGCAAATACATACAGTTTGCTAGTTAATAATAAAAATCCTGCCTAAAAGTATGGTCAATTGGTCATGTTTGTAAACATGACGACGCCAATAATAATGAACGGTACATACGACGGACGGAGACCCGGCCACAGTTTTTTTTTTAACTTGACGAGGTTTACACTTGACCGCCATCTCGCCTGATTTTAAGCGACGATGCGGCCTACAATGAAGCGTGCTTACCTAGAAGAAACCGATTCACTCTCGACTTAAAAACACCAAGATAATAACTATCGGGGAAAATCCACTCTGGTAGCTCATTCCACAGCCTAGACGTTCTTATCACAAATGTAGAGTCAAACCTCTTTGTTCGTGTCTTAGGAACATCAACCATGAAACGATGTCGCTTTCTTGAGCTACGAGCAGTCCGATAGAAAAAGGGGCAAGGTGGAATATAGGTTATGCAGATCAGTCTCGCACTCTCCGAAATGTATCCGATAATAAACCGATAGGCTAGCAAGTTTGCGGCGATGTTCAAGACTTTGAAGTCTTTTTTGCACAAGAGTATTATTGCCTATAAGCCTTTTGGCACGTTTCTGCGTTTCTCGACCAATTCCAGAGCCTCGAGCGGATACTTAGCCGAACCATCCCAAAGGTGCCAACAGTACTCCATACAAGAGCGAATCTGTGCTTGATATAATACAAGCAACTGTTCAGACTTGAAGTACCTTCGAACCCTTGAGAGGATGCCTAGTTTTTTTGCAGCTAATTTAGCTTTAGACTCGATTTAAGAGCCAAAATTGAGCGTAGATGACAAGGTAACACCCAAAAGTTCGAGATGGTTGGTTACCGGCACGGATACACCTCGAAAAGAAGGAGTCTGTTGAAATTGACTCTTTTTTGCGGAGAATAGACACGCTTGTGTCTTTCCCTCGTTAAACTTGGCCAGATTAGCATCGCCCCATTCAGAAACTGCCTCAAGGGCCAAGGTCAAACGCTCGATCATACTCTTTCTCTCAGTAACTGGGTTTGCTGCCCACTGGCTCTCGCGCTAGACATGTAACTCTCTACAACAGAGCTATCTAGTCTAGTAGCATAGTAGTCTGCGTACCCAAAGATTCGGGCTTCAACAGATCGTTGATATGTAGCAGAAAGAGCGTCGCAGAGAGAATTTTCCCTTGAGGGACTCCAGCATTGATAGCCATTTGATCCGACGAGCAGCCATCAATGACGACTCGTATGGATCGATCCCTCAAGAAGTCCGATATCCACGCAACAAACCCAGGAGGCAAACCAAAACCAGAAAGCTTGCTTATAAGACCGTCATGCCAAACCCTGTCAAAAGCCTTAGATATCCAGAGAGACTGCAAGTGCTTCTCCGTGTTTATCGATGGCTTCACTCCAGATGTGAGTGACGTACGCTAGAATATCCCCGGTGGACCGGTTTCGGCGAAAACCTTATTGCCGGTCACTAAGGAGGTCATTAAATTCTAGGTACGTCAGGAGCCTGAGGTTTAAGACACGTTCCATACTCTTGCAGAGTATGGACGTGACCGAGATGGGCCTGTAGCTGGCAGGGTCAACACGACTATAACAACCTGTTCCCAATAAAGGTGTGCAACCTTCCATGATTTCGGTAATTGCGCAGTCTGGAGAGAGAGTCTAAACAGGCGCGTCAGTACAGGAGACAACTCAGGCGAACAGCAGGAGCAGCAGCTACGGCAGGAATTCCGTCCGGGCCACGGACCACGGGCTTTATTCACATCAAGATTGCGTAGCGCTTTACGAACCTCTATTTGGCCAATGTGTATTTCCAACATTAAAGACGGACTGTCTGGTGGAGTAGGAGGTATTGCGCTACCAACATCTTAACGTGAAACCACACACAAACCACAAACTGAGATGCAAACAAGTTTGCCTTCCCTATTGCCGTGTGAGCCAGTGCCCCATCAGGTTTCAGCATTGGAGGCAGTGAGAAGCGGCAGAAGTTCGATTCAACTGATTTAGCTAGGGACCATAACGCTTTGCTGCCCGCAGGGTATGAAGCCAGTTTGTTCCCTATTCGACTAATATGGTCAAAACGAGCCCTCTGAAGAACCTTTTTGCATGCCTTGGCAGCCTTGTTAAACGCCTTCTTCTTCTCGTGTATGTCTCTCCCCTTACGCGCTCGAGCTCCAACCCAGGCTAGGTAGGTCTCAAGTTTAAATGCTTCTGCACTATAACATTGAGATCCAAACCAAGGGCGAGGTTTGCTGGATGATGAGATGTCAGAGTATGGAATAAAATATTCCATAGCCATTTGTATGACATCAGTCACAGCATCCGCGCAGGCTGACGGATCACCTGAAGAGAAGCACAATGACTGCCATGGGTAAGATGCAAAGAAAGATCGCATCTCATCCCAATCTGCTGACTTGTATCGCCACAACCGCTGATTGCCTCTGGGGCAAGGATCGGGTGGATGGTAGACGGATACTGACTTCACCAGACAGTGGTCGGAACTGTCTAATGGCGAAGATGCCGCCACGAAATATCGGTCTGGATCCGTTGTCAGTAGAAGGTCCAAGCAATAAGGATTATGCGACTCAACGTCTGGTACCCGTGTGGCCTCTTGGACCAGCTGGGTTAGGTCTAACGATGAAGCTAGCTTTCTCGTTTCCTGCCCAGCGCGGTCGGTGTCCAGGTGTGGGTACAGCCATTCCTTATGGTGTCCGTTGAAATCCCCCAGTAACACCAATTGGGCTGAAGGGTACTTCTGCTGAGCCGCGTCCGCTGCCTCAGTTAAATTATTGCAGCCATTCACAATACAATAATTCCGCGATATTATTTTTGCGCGCGCTCGGCGTTCGCTCATATGTAAACTCGGGCAAACGGCTGCCCTGTTATCTTTTCGCTCCCGGAAAACACGAACGAGTCGGTAAAAAACTCGCAGCATTGAGCGAGTGACGGAGCCCTGCCCGGTCAGGGCACTTGCTTTGCAAAACTAGAGTCTGGCTAACGATAGTTGATACTGACAAAGCGCGGCAAATTTAAAATATATCAGCATGGTATCCCTAAACTGGAAAGGAAAGTTGGAATAACTCACTTTGATTCTTTAACATTTATTTTTGTTTTACTAGTGGGTGCTTGCGATTTCGTCCGTGTTGTGTCGACATTAAAAACAGCTTATATAACTCTATACTACCTCCATAGGGATGCGTCACTCCATTGCGGCGTATAAAAGGAACAAACAGATCATCAAACACTACATTATCATGAGTTGCCTATCTATGTTTTGCCTATCTGATTATTATGTAGTTTAAATGTGTAAATCTATGGGAGTTTATGTCAAAGAAAACATTATAATGTATTTTTAATCACTATAGTCATGATATACAATATCTGAATTTAAAAATTCAACTGACATTGACTGCGATCTAGGTGTACCTAATTAAAGAAATGCAAGTGATTATTACATTTGTTTTTAAGTAACTTGATGGTAGGCGGGAATCACGGTTGAGTGGTCGTGAGGTCGTGACCCTGACAGTGAATAACATGTAGGTACATAAATAGCACAAATGATACGAACACTACAAAACTTACGCGTGTCAGTGACCATAAATCGCATAATTTCCGTGTTTTTTTTTCATCAGCTTTTTGGTTGTTTTTCACCTTGTTGTGTTCAGAAACGGCAATGGATAACGCTATTAAAATTTTGCCAATAAAAAAAAACGCTGTAAATGTATTTGAATCATCCAGCTCTCTGCCTAATGGCGTGCACCGCACGATCAAACGAGTCATGAGCATAGCGACATATATAAATTGCTCAATTTGGTTCAGAGCAAATGGCATATTAAATTATTATTTTATTTATCGTGTACTGTATATTTACGAGTGCAGCATTCAGCTTCCTCCATACGCTTTTATGTAGACTCAACGGGATGTTTCTAGATATGATGCACGGATGCAATTAGTTTATTAAACCAATCTGTAGGAAATTTTGTGTATTTTGCCAGGTTCTCAGTTTGAAACTGAAATTTTACTTTGATAATTCACTTAGTTTTTAATGGCATATGGTTAAAATTAGATAATATGTAAACAAATAAATAAATAAATATTGGCGGACAATTCACACACAACACCATCTGACCCCAAACTAAGCAAAGCTTGTATGATGGCGGCCAGATAGCTGATATAATACTTATATAGTTTTAAATACATACTTATTATACATAGAAATACCCAAACACAGTGCAAACTTTTGAATTCATCACACAAATATTTGCACTGGGTGGGAATCGAACCCACGACCCTCGGCTTCGCAGGCAGAGCTACTACCCACTAAGCCACGAGGTCATGTAGGTATCTTGTGTTACACTCATCACTATTGCGCTAATAATAAATATTTAATGTATCTTATAATAATTGTCAAGGTACACAGAATAAAATATTAGACACAGACACAGAATACAATATTAGACACAAAATTAAATATTCTTTACAAAAATACCTACCCACCATCTACACTGTACCTAATCTAAACTCGATTTTTTGTTTCTTGCCGTCTGTCTTTGACTTGTATGTAGTAATAAATACCTAACTGTAACGAAATAGCTTTGTGTTAGAATTTAGAAATAAAAGTGGCCAAGTGCCTCTGGCTTTATTTGAATTCCGTATACATAAACCATCGCAGTTTCCACAGTCAGGCTTTCTACTAAAAGTTTTTCTAAAATTTTGATTTTAACGACGAGGTCGAATGCGCGCTTTAGTGTACCAGTGGCGCCATCTAGTTTATTTGGAACGGACTAATCGAGCAAGAAACGGTAAAAATCAAGTTTGTTGTATGGGAGCCCCTGTTAAATATTTTTTTTTTTATTTTTAGTATTTGTTGTTATAGCGGCAATAGAAATACATCATCTATGAAAATTTCAACTGCCTAGCTATCACCGCTCTTGAGATACAGCCTGGTGACAGACGGACTGACGGACGGACGGACGGACGGACAGACAGCCAAGTCTCAGTAATAGGGTTCCGTTTTTACCCTTTGGGTACGGAACCCTAAAAAGTATTCGCTTAGTAGGTAACTCAGATTTTTTTTTCCAAATATATCTTTGTTTTAGTTTACTTTTCTAGATTATCTGAGTTATAGTTTCTGCTTGATCCGTCTAAATCTTACGATGTAATTGAGTAACAAACATCAAAATTTTGATACTTACTTTAAACTTGTAGTGTAGAATTTTGTGAATTTTTATTACATCGCTCTTAGCCTTGCGCACTTTTTTTTAAATAGTCTATGAAGGACCTCTACGGGCTATCGCACCTCGAAGTGGCGCAGAACGCGGAATTGATATAGGTACCTACCTTTGCTTGGCAAACCATTTTTGCCTAAATCTATATAGGTAGGTATATAACTAATACGAGTAAACGTGTTTTTAAAATACAATAAAAGTTTGTGTTTAAACCAAGGAAAACATTTAGAATCCGAATCGAATGCTCTCCAAGCGATGCCGGCAAAAAGTCGATCGCCTTCGATTGTGTCGGCGCGGCAAAGCAAAACCTCGATATCAATAGTCATCGAATGACGGATTCGAATCGAATTAATTACTAGTACTGTTAGGAGCAAGAGGTGAACAGGTGGTTTTTTTACTCTAATGAAGTGTGAGGTAATATTTGAAAACAGCTTGTGCTATTGTTGCTGCAATGTTTGGGGTTTTCGAAAGTTTTGAACCTGGTTTATACTTATTGGCAAATGTTTACTTAAGTCAAGTTTCAAATTCATACCAAGCGGCTTACTCATATTTTACTAGGTTTTGATACGTTAGCTCTCGATGAAGAGTCTCGATGAAGAGACTCGATGAAGAGTCTAAAGCTAAATTAGCTGCCATCAAACTAGGTATCCTCTCAAGTTTGCGAAGGTACCTACTTCAAGTGTGAATAGTTGGTCATATTACACCAAACACAGATTCGCTCTCGTGTAGAATATACTGTACGCACCTTTGGGATGGGACTGCTACGTACAAGATGGAGGCTTTGGAATCGGTCGAAAGACGTGCCGAAATGCCCATAGACAAATACACTCATGTTTGAAAAAGGCTTTAAAGTCTTACGGTACTTAAATAAAATTATTAAAATGCTCCCTTGTTTCATAGTTGTCGTTCTAAAGACTCAGATGAAGATGTAGATTCTACTTTTGTGATCATCTAACATCTAGATAGTGAGATGCGTTTGCCTAAGTGTTTTTTTCCGATGGTTCAAATCTTAATGTGTTCAAAACGAAATGGTCAAAAATGGTGGTAATTAAGTACACGTCTAGTGACACAGATTTTGAGTTTTGGCAAGTACTTAATCGGAGGTTAGAAACCGTTTTTAACTATTTAAATAAATACCTATCTTCTACTTCCGTGTTTTAATTTTAAAAAATAACAAAATGTTTGTCTTTTTGGGTTTATTTGATGTGGTAAACGTGAAATATTTCTATACCAATTTGACTTCACTCGAAAACTGTTGGGCTTGCGTAGGCCTTGAGTAAATGTTGAAATGCGGAGGTTACTCTTTTTCTCTCTTTCTTAAGCAATTTTATAACGATAGATGTCCGTTATTACAGAATAATTGCACAATCTACGAGGAATTACAAATATTTTTTTGAATTAATATTGTTTAGGTTGTCAGGGGCTTTCAACCCGCCATCTGCGCGGGCCGCACTCAATAAGGCCGGTGTCCCGCAGGGGCATTGTCTGCGATAATTTGTAGCTCGCATCACTCCCGAAAAACACGCGTATAAATAATAACGTTATTTATTTTAATGAAATACCTACCGAGCCCGCAACGGGCTGGGGGTCCCATTGAGGGCGCAGTTTAACCTGGAGGCCTACTGTGCATTTCTTTTATTGCTGTTGATAGATTACCGTGTAGATATTATTTACTACGTACTGGATGTAATTGCTGTGTAGCAAATTTTATGAATTAATAATTTTTGTTTTGTTAATTCACATGAGCGGTAACTTGATCTTACATTACGTACCTATACTGTGTAAATTTGCAAAAACATGTATCCTACTAGTGTTAGTAAACAAATTGAATGTTTAGACATAAGTACCTACTTAAATATATATAGGTAAATACTAGCGTCACCCCGCGGTTTCACTCGCGTAGTTCCTGTTACCGTTATTTTTTCGGGATAAAAAGCCTGTGTCCTTTCAGACTATAATCTACCGGTGATCCAAATTTCAACCCGATCCGTTCATTCATACGTTACAACGATATTGAGCAACAAACATTCAAATCTCCAAACATCCATACGTTGACATTAATAATATTATCTAGTGGGATTCAGACCGATCCGTTCATATACTACAACGTGATTGAGCAACAAACATTCAAATATCCTTACATTGACATTTATAACATGTCCCTTTGTTTTGTCCAAAATATTTGAAGAATCTCAGTTTCTAGAAATTCATAAGTTTGGTTGCCTAGTAACAGTTCCGCATCGTGGCAATTAAACGTTTTCAATATGAGTAGCACTTTTACCTAACATGAATGAAAACATCTGCCAAAATATGCCAGTACCTATAGTTTGTAATTACGCCACAAGTAGCTTTAATGTTTTAATTTCTTTAAGAAAGTTGATAACCACACATCAACACTAATTACGTAAGTAGGTACCTACTGTTTGTAGCTCCAAAAAGCGACATCTTGTCATGTTTGAAGATCCAAAGCCTCAAGCGAAGAGGTTTGACTTAATGAGGTTCTACTTTTGTAGTAAGAATATCTAAACATGGAAAGGCGTTTACGAATTTCTCGAGTGGGTATTCCCTTATTCATATAGGTAATCTTAGTGTTTCGTAGTGAAATAGTTCTTTTGTGGGTTTTCACGATCCATTATGGACACAGGACAGCATTATTGCTTAATATCAGGTGAGACCGGTTCAAGTGTATGACTAAGTATTAACGATAGAAAAAAAAATTAAAAATATTTTGTTCAGCTATTCTAATGTGATTGAGCGAAAAAAAATCAAACTTTCGGATTTATAATAAATAGTTGGTAGGTATAGAAAACAAAATATTTGTCGTAATAGTTTTTAGGCTTTCGTTTCAAATAATTTTAATAATAATATATCAAAAAGGTCCTAACATTGTCTTAACATCACGGTTCTCACTGTTACGCATTCATTTCACTATGAGTAATTGCGGGATAGTTGCCGTTTATACATAATGGTGCAAGTCCCCATTACTGTAGGTACATTCACTTTCATGCTCAAATTGAAAAATCCTAAATTCTAGTACCTAGTAACCTACTCAGTTTTTGTTTCGTACATTCACCTTGCTAAGAATCCCTGGAAGAGATCCGGCTGCCACAACACCACGACCCTGACCCTGGCGTGTTACAACGCCAGGACGTTGCGAACGGACGACCGATTACAGGCTTTGCTTTACGAATTGGAATCTGTCAAATGGGGCATAATAGGTTTATCAGAGATAAAGCGACGTGGAGAGAATATGATTCGGCTTAACTCTGGTGACCTATTTTATTACAACGGACCTGAAAACATCACCTATGGAGGCATTGGGTTTCTTGTAAAGAAAGAGATAGTACCAAATATCCAGAACTTGAAGAGTATATCCACAAGAGTTTGTTTTATGATCTTGAAACTTAACAAACGATACTCATTAAAAATTATCCAAGTTTACGCTCCAACGTCATCTAGAGCTAAAACGAATGCCAATGAAGTAGAGGAACTTTACGACGATATAGAAAAAGCCCTTGACGATACACCATGTCATTTCACCACCATAATTGGCGATTTCAACGCAAAAATCGGCCCACCACTATCAACAGAAAAATCAATCGGCAGGTTTGGATTAGGAACGCGAAACGATAACGGACAAACCCTAGTCAACTTTCTTGAAAAGAGACATCTTTTTGCTATGAATACATTTTTCCAAAAGCGACCGTCAAGAAAGTGGACATGGGTTAGTCCTGACGGAAAGGTTAAGAATGAAATTGAATTCATTATCAGTTCACACAAATATGTCGTGCAAGATGTTTCAGTGCTTGGACGATTTAGAACAGGTAGCGATCATAGAATGATCAGAACAACACTCAAATTCTCCTTCAGGAAAGAAAGAACTAAGATGATATCAAGAAAACAGCGACGATACGAAGCACAAGAACTGGCTATGCTTGATGATTCATTTCAAATCCAACTGAAAAATAAATTTGAATGTCTCGATGAGTCTAATTTAGATGTAGACCAAATTAATCAAAATTTATGTGATATTCTACTAGACACAACCAAAACTCATTTAGGCCGCGAGAACAAAAAAAAGGAACAGATTTTCGACAGAAACAATAAAACTAATAGAAGAACGAAGAAATATGAAACAAAATACATCATTAGATCATAAATTGATTCTAGCAACAAATAAAAAGATAAATAAATCTATTAAAAAAGATTTGAGAAGATACAGTGCAGATACAATTATCAAAACTATAGAGAAATTTAGAGGACCAAAGGTATTTCAAAGAAAGCTCAGCACTGGCCAAAATCAAATATTCAAGCTTAAAAACGAAAATCAATATATAATAACAGACCGACAGGAAATTTTAAAAGTGGTTGAGGACTTTTATACAAACCTATATACATCCCAAATAGCTGGCGCTTCCTCCTCTCAAGATAATCCTAGACCTAAAGAGTACCGTGACACCGAACAACTACCAAAAATTATACCAAGTGAAATACGAAAAGCTCTCGTACAAATGAAAAGTGAGAGAACACCGGGGCAAGATGGTATAACTGTAGAGATGCTCCGAGCAGGTGGCGAACCAGTTCTAAAAATATTATCAAAACTTTTTAATGAAGTAATGATTACATGCCACACGCCTGAATCTTGGAAAAATGCCATTGTTACCATTATACACAAGAAAGGGGACACCGCAAAATTAAGTAACTATCGACCTATTAGTCTCCTTTCACAAATATACAAACTGTTTGCAAAGGTCCTATGTAACAGAATTAGTCGTCAGCTTGATGAATGTCAACCTATCGAACAGGCCGGTTTTAGGAGCGGTTTCTCCACTATTGACCATATACATACGGTAAAACAACTTATGGAGAAGAGTCAGGAGTTTAACCATCCTTTGTGTATGGCCTTTGTCGACTACGAAAAGGCATTCGACACTGTCGAGCACTGGGCGGTGTTTGACTCACTGGGGCATTGTTCCATCGACGTTCGATATGTGGATTTGCTCCGAGAATTGTATGCTTTAGCAACGATGCAAGTAAAACTGCATGACATGACAAACCTTATTTCTATCCAGAGGGGGGTGAGGCAGGGAGACACCATTTCACCCAAGCTTTTTACAGCGGTCTTACAAGACATCTTAAAACTGCTTCCATGGGATTCATGTGGTATTAAGATCAATGGTGTTTATTTGTCTCACCTTAGGTTTGCAGATGACCTTGTAGTTTTTGCTGAAAATTTAGACGATCTCCAGAACATGATCCAACAACTTTCGGATGTTTCTTTAACAGTGGGCTTAAAGATGAATATGGCCAAGACCAAGGTGATGTCGAACGTTTCTGGAAACTCAAACACAATTACGGTTGGGAATGAGAGCCTAGAGATGGTCGATAGTTACGTCTATCTTGGTCATACCTTGTCTTTTGGTATAGAACATCAAAAAAAGGAGATCTCTAGACGTATACAGCTTGGATGGGTAGCGTTTCGAAAACTGGCCGACATTCTTACATCCCGACATATACCACAGTGTCTGAAAACACGTCTTTTTAACCAATGCATTCTGCCCACCATGACATATGGTGCTGAGACGTGGACGCTCACACACGAAGCTATGTATAAGATCAGGGTAGCACAGAGAGCCATGGAAAGGTCCATGCTCGGCATCAAACTACAAGATCGAGTTCGAAACACTGAAATCCGACGAAGAACCAAAGTTCAGGACGTCGGAAAAGCAGTGACAAAGTTAAAATGGAGTTGGGCAGGGCATATTATTAGACGGTGTGACGACAGGTGGACCAAAACTGTCACAGAATGGTGGCCGAGGCAGGGAATGCGGAGCGTTGGACGTCCACCAGCAAGATGGGTCGACGATATAGTAAATATCGCGGGTCGAACCTGGACTCGATTGGCACAGGACCGAGGCAGATGGCAAAGTAAGAGAGAGGCCTATACCCAGCAGTGGGATAGAGAAGGCTGTGGATGATGATGATGATGACATTCACCTTTTTTCACTTTGTTTTACATCGTCGTAGTCAAAGTCAAAACATTTTGTTCAAGGATTTCGTGCTCCAAAACGTGTAGGTACGTATTTTTTTGGAAAAGTCAAACCGAACTCGAGATGCAATTGAGCTGTGATAAGATTTTGTAGTACCTACGGTGATTAGTACCTATATTATTATTAGGTACGTACCTACATCTAACGATTCCTGTTGATATCCAGTCACTCAAAAGCCATGTCAGGGCGGTCAAGAAGTAAGTAGGTACGAGTAGATATTAATGGTATAGGTACGTTAATAGTATTTTTAAAGTTTGTGCCATCAATTAAAATAAAAAAGTAGGTAGGTAGGTACCTACCGTAGGTATAAGTACTTTATAGTGTTGTGGTTAATTTTATTGTTTAAGTAAGTAGGTACACATATTAAATTTGAAACCAGTCACCATAAAAAGAGTAATGTTCCGTGACAAATAAGCATTCACGCATTGAAGTACTTAGCAAACTGAAATTCTTACAATAAAATGTTAACGAAACAAAAAAAATTACGTGCGAGAAAAAGCTATTGCAACGACTCGAAGTCGACAAACGGAAACGCAAAAACGACATTGCGTGCTTCGATAAAAATATATTAAATTAATCACGAACGTTCGTGCTGAGGATGAAAATAATGTTTGTAAAAATAAAACGCTTTAGATGCGCGGGAGCTTAGGCCCCCGCCCCGCGGCGCTTGAGAGCCTCTGCGGCGACCAATCGAGGACCGCTCCCACAGGGGCGTGCCGTAAGCGGCACGCGTGCTTACTTTAACACTTTTTACACAAATAATTACAAAGCCAGATCGGAATTTAAAATTAATTAACCTAATTATAATTATATTTCACGCGGCTCGTTCGCTCCAGTACACCTCCTGAATCCTAATTGGAAGCAAGGATTCCTGGTATGAAACTAAAACTATATGTGGTCGGTCGTAAAAGGTTGTGCAATATAGATAAGCACTTAATTAGCCTGTTAAAAAGAAATAAAAAAAATAACTCGAGATTCAAATCGTAGGCCTAGCTAAAATTAACATTCTGTAACTAATAAGGTACCTAGTAGGAAACAATAAAGTTACATTTTTGTGTGAAATAAAGTATGTAGAGTCATAAAATGCATTTTATTGCTATTCGTGCTTTATGGCAATATCGGTAGGTAAGTTTCATAAAATTGAATTATTTCTTTACCTACTTCATCTCAACTATAATCTCGTAATAGTTAGGAGCTTATCGAGAAATATTTTCTAAGTTGGGCGCGTACCACGACACGGCACACAGCGTGACGCGTATTAAATTAAAAGCGACGACATGTGTTTTTCTTCCCACAGGAAAATACATTAGCCGGAACATTTCCCGGCCTCTCCCGTCTCTTTTCCGCCTTCTCATAATGCCTCTCACTAGAACAAGACGCACAACGTGGCGCCCTCGAAGCTAACAGCGAGCTTTCAACGTAAATCTGATAAAGCGAACACATTACGACACCAACACAAAGAAGTTTCTTTGTAATTCTCTCAACGAAAACCTTGCCTCTCTTTCGTTCGAGACTATTCGTTGTAAGTTAGAGCGAGACGGCTACTTATTGTTATTTTGGTAGCACGGATATTACGATTGGATGAAAAAGTAGTGTGCGTCCCGCCCTTGGGTCGGTAGGGCTGCGTTCGCGCCTTCGCCCCGACCCGAAGTGTTTTCTAAGAAGCAGTATGTCGGGTATCCGAGGGGCGGCGTCGCGGGAGCCCGCAGTCATGCTGGGAGGCTCAGCGGAGTCAGAGGACACACGTCGCGAAGCCTTACATTACGAAAAAAAAACCTTTCGTGACATTTCGTCCAAAACACTAATGTGGCCATTGATACAGTTTCCGAACGCTGAAGGCTGTGAATCAATATTATAACGACGCGCCTATAACTGTGATAATGCATGTTCTAGTTTCATGAGGATACTGAAAAATATTTTAGATACATACCTATACGATGTGATGTGTTTTGATATTGTTATTCTGTGCTAGTTAGAACTGTGTGAAACTGTGTAATGAATAGTTAGGTTTGGGACATTGAAGACTGGATTAATATTGAAATTAGGTAAGTTTTTATCAAATTGTTATACATTAATATATATCTATCAATTCCTATAGTATACGAGTACCTGTCACATTTAGGCCAGTATGTCATTAAAATTACGCCTAAACGTAAAAGTATAATAAATGTATTAGTACCTACAGTTTCTCTGTATTGATACCTAAAAAAGTAAATATTAGATCAATGACAACGATGTAAACAAACATTAAATACAAAAACAATAAATCCAAACACTTTACACAAACTAATTTTATTTACTAATCAATCAATTAGTAATCAATTTTATTTACGATCTCAACCACCAATTTTAACTAAATAACTTACTTTGAATTGGACCCAAACTAGTATTAATATTTTATTACCCACTAGACTAGAATATGTCCTAAACTGCATCCTCGTATCATTTATGCACTACTTTATCTATTTTTTTGGACTAAATTGCTAAAATGTTTTTGTAATAGACTAGGTACCTCCTATAGTGGAAAAACAAAGGCTATTTTTATCCTGAGTTCCTAATTTCAGCCTGATCCGTTCAGTTCTTACAACGTGAATGAAAAACATACAACCTAACTTTCACATTTATAATATTACCAGGGTGACAGAAATATGGGGCTCATACAAACTCTATATAAGAAGTTGGATTGTCGAACTAATATCTTGCGAAGGCTCTTATTTGACCGAAAACTGATTTAATATGCTTAAACACTGTTCATTTTATATCTACATATATACCTACATAGGTACTTTGACTTTTTTACCAAATTAGTATTTATTTTATTATAATTTGACTTTATTAAAGTCAAAACCAAAGTCAATTGTAAATTTTACTTTATTAATAGTACTTGTATTTAATCATGTCTTCAATTAATATTTTTTTGGCGTTACACGTTTAGGTTTATTTTTATTCATAAAAGTGAAACAACAAATTCGAATGAATTTAATGGATGATGTTTTCTTAGCTCAATTAAGAAATGGATATGTACTTGATTTACGGATAGATGTGTATAATGTAGATATTACCATTATCAATAAAGAACTCTGACTATGACTACTCATAAAACTGTTAACTAAACTGTTAGTTAACAGGTTTTAAGTTATTCTGGATATCTAAAACAAATGAAGATTCTAATATTTTCAGCTATTATCACCACGTCAACAATATTTCAAATATGACCCAAGACATTCAGGTTTTAAATCCGTACCTAAAGTATAATTTACTTGTTCCCGTGGAAAATCTAAATTTGTTGGTTTACTCAAACTTGTGCGAGATTATTTTTTGTTATTGTTGAAGTTGTTTGTTTTCATTGATATTGTTGTAACTATAAATATTACGACAGTAAAATAAGTAGGTGCAGAAAAAGTGGTAAATAAAAGATTAGTCTATTATTTACGGATAATTTAATTATTTTTTTACTAAACATAGGTAATTTACAATCACAAAATCAAAATTATAATAAAAACTGATTTTGGGACTGAAATTTCATTAACAATAAATTATTCGAATCAGCAAATGATGATTGCAAACGTTTTTTTATTATTATGTTGGATTAACCGAATTCTTCAATACATACTTATTCAAAATACTTTTAGGTAGGTACAGGCTCAAATAAAACGGAGTCGTTTCGTTCAGGATTCAGATTCGGCAGCTTTTTCTAACTAAAGCTGTTCACTAACTTGTGTTTATTTTTCTTGGCACCTTGTACATTATGCAATATAGGTACTTATAATATTTTAAATAGTAGCAGTAGTTTAAATATACATTATATTACTTGTGTTTATTTACCTATTTGGAGTTTGTTTGCACCACTGCCCAAAATAAGTATTATACTTTAAAAGATTCCTAAGAATCAAAAGGTTATCTGGAAGTATTTTGTTATTGTTGTTGGAAGTGTTGTTTGTGAATTGGAAGTGTTGTTATTTTGTAAGTTACTCATTGTCAACTTTGTTTGTGGTCTCAATGAGGTGTTTTGTATTGTCGAATTAATAGATTTTTATAGATCAAAATTAACTTTTATTATGGGTCCGAAACTGAAACAGTTTTCTGAAACGGATAAACTTCCTGAAACACTATAAATAAATATTGGTGGATATTTTACACACAACAGTTGTTGTATTTGAATACATAGGTACTTATTATAAATAGAAACACCCAGGCACAGAACAAATATATGTATTCATCACACAAATTTATGTACCTACTGGATGGGAATAGAACCCACGGCCCTTGGTTTGCAGGCAGACTTACTACTTACCAACTAAGCCACGAAGCCAGTCAAAAAAATATGTAGAGCGTTTCAGGAATACATACTTATGTATTACAAAACAAACAAACATTAAAAAATAATAAACATTATTATCAACAGCGTTGCAAAACAGAGTAAGTAGAATAGCTAAGTAGGTATACCTACGCAACTATTGTAAATATGTACCAATAAAATGTATCAGAGTACCTAATTAATTTTGTCAGTATTGCGGATATAAGTAATTTGACATTAATTCATTAACTGAAATGTCATTGAGTCATATATATAAATTAAAAAAAAGTCTCATATTTTTTTAAAAAGGTAATTGAGAAATTAATTAGTGTTCAGAAAAAGTAATTGATATATCCAAATAAAATTGTTAGCTCCATGCTCCATGTAGGTATGCGAATATAAGTTTAAAAGCTTTTTTTGTCTAGTTATAAAATAAGTAAGTAGGTACTTTATAAGCACGGAGTGAAATTCCGGCCGACGGGATTAATAATGCATGCTTATTAATGAGAAATTTGTAGAACATATTTCTCAACCACTAAAAATCGATATTTATACATTGGGATAGTGTTTAATTGTAGGTATAGACTTGAATCCGCAAGTAAAAAAGGGGTAGGGAAAGAGAAGCAAGAATATAAAAAAAATACATACTTTGAGTACATACCATACCAACCTTCCATAGATTCATGCTCCTCTATTTTTCTTTATAATTCAAAAACAATACGATGTGTCAAATAAGTAAAATATGGTTTAAAAATAGAACATTATAGTTAGGTTAGTGTTTGACTAGTACCTATGTAGGTACAGCTTGTCATGTTCTCAAAGTCAAAGTTCTTTATTGATAAATGTACAATTTACACGTCAATCAATAAAAAAATTAAACAAAAGAAAGGGCATACAAATTGTATACATTTTCAAAGTATTTTACTCATCACAGCTATAGGTATTTAACGAAATAAAAAATAAATAAAAATCGTTTCATTACAGTTAATAGGTATATACCTACATCTATTTTTTAAGTCAAGAATAACGAAACAAACAAATCCTTATTACGAGTATCAAAAAGTGAATATAATAAGTGAATATCTGTTATAAAACAGAATACTGAAATTGAATATAGTGCTTATTGTTTATATGTTTTATAACATAATACTGAAATTGAATAAAAATATCCACGTAACAAATCAATTCGTGTCAATAAAATTACATATATCTTTTATATAATAACTTTATCCAGATTATAATATTTTTTGGAACGGAGATCCTTACTTTCCAGACTTGGTTTTTCAGATGACCGTAGCATAAATAATAAAATCAAGCATTTTTTTTTCAATTTCTTTTGTTTCTATAGTTATTATCCGAAAGAAGTACGTTTTTACCTGATAAAATAAAAAAAGATGTGGTGTCATGGGACACCACAATTTTTTTCAATGTAATGTTTGATTCAGATATATAGTAAACGAGTCAATTATTGTAATCATAACAGTTATATACCTACATCCGTATACGTAATAAAAATTAAAAATAGAATTAAAAATAGAGTCAATGAAAAAAAACTATTAGCCGTTATTCATCTGAACAAAATGTTCTCAAATAGAAACACACAGAAACAGACAGAACAAATTATTTACTTAGACAAAAGGACGTACTTAATCTTGACCAAAAAATATTATCTCAGTGCTCCGGACTGGTGCAAAATATTATACCATCATTCCGGCGGGTTTGCCGCCGGTATCGGGCTCGATAATCTTAGAAAACACACCCATAAAGAACAATAATCAATCCAAAGATTATCTTTTTAAAGAAAAAACTTCCCTCGACTTAACTTTGTTTACAAAATATTACTGTAGTGTAGTAATAGTACTGTATTAGCACAAATAGGTTATTAAGTTTTTTTACTTCAGTTAAAAAAATCTTCTTTTATAATTTAGAATAGGTACGTTTTGCAATACTCAAGACAAACGGAAGGTTTGTGAAATTGTAGTATCAATAACAATTTAAAGCTAGAAAAAATATTGTGCTCAAACGGCAACGATTAAATAAAAAAATCAATATTTGTTGGCAATTCAACACACAACACCATCTGACCCCAAACTAAGCAAAGCTTGTACTATGGCGGCCAGGTAGCTCACATAATAGGTACCTATGTAGTTTCAAAAGTCCAAGCCAAAGTCAAAGTCAAATTTCTTTATTGATAAATTTACACGTCAACTTTTTTTTTTCAAATACATACTTATTATATACTAGCAGCGCCCCGCGGTGTTACCCGCGTAGTTCCCGTTCCCGTTGTTTTCCGGCAAAAAAGTAGCCTATGTGTTTTTCCAGACTATAATCTATCTGCGTTCCAAATTTCAGCCCGATCCGTTCATTCGTTAGGACGTGATTGAGCAACAAACATCAAAATATCCAAACATCCATACATTGACATTTATAATTTTAATAGGACAGAAACACCCAGACACGGTACAAATATTTGAATTCATCACACAAATATTTTCACTGGGTGGGAATCGAACCTACGACCCTCGGCTTCGCAGGCAGAGTTACTACCTACTGAGCCAGTCAATTATTTCCCTATTTTCCATTTAAAGTTCTAGCAGAAGCGTATTTACTAATTATGTACCTACTTAAGTAGAATCTCAAAGGCTTAGTACGGTATTCTATTAAAATCTTTGTGGGTGCATAATTGGCTATTAAATGGCTATGGCTACGAAACTCTTTTAATGATATTGTTTTTGAACTTTCGGGATTTGAACATATGTATATTTATTTATATTAAACAACTTAATCACGAACTAACATTATTTAAATTTACATTTCTTTCAATGATTATTATATTATTAATGATTATCTTAATTCATATTTATAACAAAAAAGTCTCTACTAATATAACTCTGTCAAAAATTAGGATATTTGTTGCACCTTGGTACCGCTGAACGGATGGGGTCATAGTTTGGAACACAGTTAGGTTACCTATAGTCTGAAACAGCACATACTTTTTATTCCAGAAAAATAACAGTAAATGGCGATTTGGAACTCATTTAAAGTTTGAAATAGCTCATAGGCTATGTATTTTATTACCTTAGAAGAAAACAGATTCGCTATAAGCTAGGTTTTCCCATATTTTGGTAGGAAGTAGAGACCACTTGCGGCCAACTCTACCATAGGTAATTTTGAAATATAAGGAGGAAGCTGAGTTCCTTAAGAAATAAGCCTTTTCCAAATAATCTGCATTTGACGGGCACTGACGGGACTATTTACTACATTCAAAAATATAATAAATGGTCTGCGTTTAATTTATTATAAATATTAACGCTGATTGAGAAAGAGCCGATAATAATTTGTATTATTTTAAATATTCTTAGTTGTAACTGTAAACAAAAGATTTACCGTAATCCTGTTACTTTTAGTTTAAACCTGAGAAATATTTAAAAATTGCTTCAATAGACAGCTAATGAGATTACAGTTAAATTCTCAAAACCCGTGGAAAATCTTTAGCAAGCAGCTGCAAACATTAACAAACTTAACTCTACACTTTTTGTGTAAATGATCGTTTTTGTTCAAACGGAACAGGGTATATAATGGTGTATCATGTTGGGTTGATGTCAAATGACATATTTTTGGACTCCTATTGGTGGATGAGTGTCTGTGGAGATCTGTCAACCCGTTGCTTTGTGAGAGGGCGCGCGCTCCACGGGACATCGGCAGATAATACCAGATTAGATGAGAATCTCAAAGGAACGACATTGTTTAACTGTTTAGCTCAGGTAGAACTGCACGATGAAGTGTTCCAAACAATATGTAAACAACGTTATTTCAAAATAATGCGATTATGTGAAATCTGGAAAAAAATGTTTTCTTGATTGACACTGACAGTTAGGTTTGGCGGGGGTGTGATGTTGGCTCATTTATTGAGGGATACTTTTGGGATTTCAAATGAAGTACGTTTTTTTAGGTAGTTTAATGTAAGTCTACACCAGTAAATAATCTTTAAATAGAGCTCTATGCTAATGTTCACGATCGAATATAAACGAACTTTTGAGACAAAATTCGAGTGAGTTCGAGGGTATTTTAGAGGCAGAAATCATTTTTAAAGATAACTGTTTTGAAATTATGTAACTTGTAAGGCAACAAACAGACTTTTAAAAACCCGTTCAGATTTTAGAAACTATCAAATGCATCTTTTTATGTTACAATACCTACCATATTTAGGATTTCTTTCCTCGATCGTGTTTTTATAAGTTTTTTGGTAAAAATATCTATAAAAATCTATCGTACTTTATTCGCTTGCCACTATAACTCAAATTTTACACTGGTCAGTTCATCATAAGTCAAGTTCATACAGAAATACGTACAAATACTACGTGTGTATTTTACATTGTAGGTCTTTAAGTTGTTATTTATGAACATAGAAATAGCATCCTTTACAAAAATAATCATATTGGAATAAATTCTCATGTCCGTGTTTCCAGTTTCAATATAATTTATGAGCAATACTTGTTTTCAGTATATTTTGCCAGGTAGGCTGGCTCCGGCCCAATAATTATAAAAGGACGAGGAGTAGGCGATAAAGTGTCCGAGGTCCTGTCGCATGCTCTCTACGAAGGAACAGGTTTTATCATTCATAAAACTATTTTAATAAATTATCGATGCTAAACCACGGCCGTAAAAGAGATTGGAGCCAGCGTAACAAATAAACTAAAATTAAATATACACGAATACAATCGAAATTTTTGTCTCAGCCGTATAAAAGTGTCCTATAAATTTACCCACACTTTAATTTAATGTCCAAAAGTACCTGGCTCACATTTTTTTTTATTATAAATAAATGTTCATCGTCGGTTATGGCCGCACGAATGTATGTTATTATTTTGAGAAATGGCCTTAAATTTGTCTCAAAATATCTCGGTTAAGGGCTCGTTTTAGTAAATCGAATTTGGTGGAGCGTTGACAATGTTTGTTGGTATCGATGTAAATAAATAAGTGAATCTTTTTTGCAGGTGTCCAACCGCGCACGTCACACTAAAGAAGTCGTTGAAAAAAAGACAGACGTCTGTCGGTGAAAGACTGTAGTGAAGCTAGACACGGGTGGGCTCGTGAAACGTCGGTAGCGACACCAGCCAGGTGCAGCGTTCGCGCGGGCCGCGCCCGCCGCGTGGATGGTGGCGGGCGAATGGGGCTATGCGCCGGCGTCGGCGACCCCCGCCATGAACGCCTTCGATCACGCGCACCTCGCGTCCTACGGGCTCAAGATGTCCCCGCAGACGGGGTGCGGGGGGCCGCAGCACCGGGCGGCGGCCCCGCACCCGCCGCACCACGCGCCGCACTACCAGCCCTACCCGCTGCACTCCTACCAGCCCGGCTACCTGCGCGACTACGGCGGCTGCGGCGAGCTGTTCCCGCAGCAGCCGCTCGAGCAGGGCTGGGAGTGGCGCGGCGACGTGCACTACCAGGGCGGCGCGCCGCTCGTGCCCCACGCACCCCACGCCCCTCACGCTTTCCTCCGCTACGTGCGCGCGCCACCACGCCGGGATATGCGCTGCCAGTGGCTCGACCCCGATCAACCCCCGCCGAGGAAACTCTGCAACAAACTCTTCTCCAGCATGCACGAGATCGTCACACATCTAACAGTCGAACACGTCGGAGGCCCGGAATGCACCACCCACGCGTGCTTCTGGCAAGGCTGCTCGAGGAACGGACGACCTTTCAAGGCGAAATACAAACTCGTGAACCACATCCGAGTTCACACTGGAGAGAAACCCTTCCCCTGCCCCTTCCCTGGATGTGGGAAAGTGTTTGCGAGATCGGAAAACTTGAAGATTCACAAAAGGACGCATACAGGTTAGTAACTTTATTATGATTGTCATTTCAAGGTTAAGATGGCTCGTATCATATTCGTTCAAAGTGTTGATCCGTCGAAGCATTTGTATTCTCATTAATGCATAATGAAGCACCCCCGTGGTCTCGTGCGGCCCCGGATGGCCACTGTTGCAATATATCCAAACACGCCTCCACAATGCCCCCGGCGCGACACAATGACACGAGACACAACAAACCGATATCGAAGAACACCCCGTAATTCTATCCAGCACAAACAACGCAGCTAACGGGCGTCCTATAAATGTCGACTTGTGAAGTCCGTTTCTCGGTAGGCAAGGACAAAAACGTCCGTTCCATTTTTCAATTCATTACAAAAGTCGAAAGATTCATCTTAAACGTGTAGAATAAAAAAAATAGATCGTAAATTAAAATGTCCAGTTCCGTCTCGGTCTCGGTTCCTCGAGTCTGGCTCGCTGGACTCTGGACCATTGTTACCGGTAAACTATGGGTACTTAACTTTAGATATCGATTTTGAGGAAACGATTCTGGAATTTGTATGGTAGTCTGAGAGCATAGGCAGATGGTTTTATTCTTTTTTTTCTGCTCGTCACTGAATAGTGTTGCGTTGGGACTTTTGTCCTGTGCCCGCTCCTCTATTATCTCATATGGGTCTTTGAATAGAGGAGACCTTTTTTGCGGGGAGTTTGAAGAATTGTTTTATGGTTGGCTATAAATTAACTTCGAAAATTTGCGACGATATAGTGAGCTTAGAGGCTTTTGTGGTACATAATTGTTTTAATTGGCAATTTAGAACCACCATATTAGGTGGTAAAAAGATGTTTTATTGCAGCAAAGGGTTACGGCCCGGCCACCCAAATTAGGTAGTTCCTGACGTAATGTGTAATATAAACAAAAAGTTATGATAAAAGTGAAATCCTAGGTAAAGTATTGTGTTCCAATTATAAACCAATCGGGTAGATCTTTTACGAGCTCCTTTTGGTCGTCTAGAACTGAGATTTAATATGCATCAGCAATTTATAGCCCATAATATTTGATATGAAATGGATATTATTGTAAGCAGGGATGTAAACTGATACTTTTTGCGTCGGTAGCAAGTTTGACTTGTATTTATAGCTCTTTTAGGATCTGTCATATTAAAATTGATTAGGTTATAAATTTGTCTTTAATTTAACTTTGTAACATTCTTGAAATTATACTTTTATAAAAAATACCAGCAGTTTTTAAAACCATTTCAAAAGGTAATTCACGTTTTACGAAAATTGGTACTGTGCGGTTTTAGAAATTCGATTCCCAAATTAGGTATGAATTCAACATTTCAATCAGGTAACACAATATAAACATAATGTGTGCAAATAACACAAACACATTAATTTATTATGAACTAGCTGACCCGAGCTTTATTCCGCCAAAGAGGCAATAAATGAGCAGATTTATACCTACTTAGGAATTATCTCATTCTGGACGAAGACAAATCCAAAAACACAAAAATCATAAAAATAGCTCCAGCTGTTTTTTCTAAATGGTTAGTAACACGTCTGGTTTCGTGAGCATTTGTAACTAAACTAACAAAAATATAATAAGGTCGCTAAATATTCGTAATTACAAAAACGGCTGCATACATACAAGATACAGTAACATTTACAAATGAACTGTGCGTGATTTCAATTAACGTCTTTTTTTTGTTGCTCTCGCTTTGCACAAAAATGCAAAAAACCTAACACAACAGGCCAGCCTGATGCAGATGGCAGTTTTCGCACTGTTCTCAAGCGTTCCGAGATATCGTCTGTATTATCTTTTCTATGATATCGTGTCCGTGAGCGATGTCTATGTATGCGCAGCTCGAATCCACGTTATACGGAGTTTGATTTCCGTAAGTAGGTACACTATTTTGTGACAGTGTGGTCGAAGATGATGCACGATGACCTTGAAGATACACCTCACTATACAGTTAAATAATTCATCTTAAACTGGTTAAGTCACTCATATCTAGCATAGTCTTTTTGTAATTTTAGTTCATCAGAAAGGGTCTTATAGTCTCAAAGTCCCTCGTTAAAACATCTAGAGTTCTAGACCATAATGGTATCATTAAAAACGTTTCACGACGCATCTCGATGACGTTATTCGACCTTAAGCAAAACGCTCGAGGCGTTCAATAAACGTAAATAACCTCGACTAAACTGTCCTCTAAATCAAAAATAATGTCGCGTTCATTTTATTAGCCTTTGAACAAATCGCGAAATGAAAGAGACAATATCCAAACACCCTGAGGGATGACATTAACACGGAATAACGCAGTATGCGTCAAAGCGCCCAGGGCGAATCCGCCCACAGACCGACAATTACTTTATTTCCACTTATGAACTTATAAAAACATGACACGTTCTCATGTTATTTATGAAGTCTGCCTTTGAGTGCAGCCTTATAATGGCTTCGGATAGGGATTTGAACTTTCGGTACTAAAGACATTGAGTGATAAAACCATAGTATAATTAGCATAGATAATAGCATATTATTAGAGTAATAAGGACGGAATTGTTACTGGTATGTTCTAATATTTACCACAATTTGAATATTTATAAATCGCACCAAGTTGACTATATACACACCCATTCGAGTATTTTTCATTTAGACATAACGATAGAATATATAAAAATAACGCATGCTCACTTCGCTCACAGATTTCATTGCAAGAAAATCTTCAAACTTTACAACCACCGTATTGAAATGAAAACATTCATGCTACTGTGTACGAAAAACATGTAAAATTGTTGAGTTAAGCCAAATCATTATAGAAATTTTCCGCATTTGTGAAGTCAAATTAGGTACTAGTAAACCTAGTACATCAGTAAATCCCTAACAAAAAAAACTTATATCAAGTAAGTCTGTAAAATCTATTATATCAAGTCAGCCAGAGCCAAAACCATTTCATATACATAGGTATATACCTATTACGTCGACGTAACAATATGGCGGTCAATCACAAGGTTATCGTAAAATCGAAATTTTTAAGTCGCTTATTTTATCATATCATTCACTTCAAGATCAAAATTTGGAAATTCAATATTTCCATAAATATAAAATGCTCAACTAAGCGTGACGAAGTCAAATTTTAATACCTACCGTAAAACATTGTTGTGGTCAAAAGGAAATAAATACCTTTGATAATATAATTAGCGGAAAATAAAATTGTATGTTTGGCAACACAAGAAATTTAAATAGTTCACCCCTAGAATTGATATATTTATGTAATTACAAGGCCGTATAATAAATAGTTGAAAGACCGATAAATGGTAATTGTTAATATTAAAGGACTATATTATTTGATCCAGGACAAATATTTGTGGATTGAACACATTTTTTTTTCTATGTCCAGACATAGAAACTTCTTCTACACGTATGTATCATATCTCATATCTAGATAAAAATAAAGTGGCCAAGTGCGAGTTGGACTCGCCCATGAAGGGTTCCGTTGCAGCAAGTAACATAATATACATAGTACACATGGTTCTTGTAGTTCGTTGTAACTTTGATCGAAGTTTCAATAATAGTGTATATCCTCTCAACTGGCACGAGGCCCGAATCGGGCTTCGTAAAAAAAGCACCCCTCTGGCACGAGGCCCGAATCGGGCTTTCTACGTCGTATTTCGCGGGAATTTCTACAGACGCGTCTGTTCCTATCCCTTTTGCACCTATCTGATTAAATAGAGGAAAAAACAGGCTAGCTAGCAAGCCACAGATCAAGGTCAAGTGCGATACAAAATATTTGAACAGTCTTCAGTGTAAGTTAGCAGTGCGTGTTGTCGTGTGTGCCGTGTTCGTATGGAAGTATGTCGTAATAGGTGTGGTGTAAAATTATAATATGAAGACAAGGTATTTTATGGTTTTAATTTGTAAATAATATCTTAAGGTATAATATTAATACAAAACTGTATACAAAAATAATAAAGTTTGATATGTAATCTTTATTTCTAATATTTTTCTGATTTTTTTTTATTTTTTTTATTTTCTCTAAGTTTACATTGTGCTCGTTTAAAGATTCAACTAAAATAGCAAATTGTTTTGGCAGCACTTTATAGCAAATTTTATAGAGAATCTAAATATTTATGGGTTTATTATGGGTTTTCCTACAAAATTAACGAGAAATCGGCCAAATAGTGTAATATTGTCACCCCGCGGGGGGCGTGGTGGTGGGGGGCTGCCAGTCAACGGAGGTCGCGCGCGCGGGGTCCCGCCAGTTGAGAAGATATATGACATACTAAAAAAAAACTACTCATCAGATCGAGTTCAAACTAATTTTCGTTGGTAGTTTACATGATAATGTACATCATATATTTTTTTTAGATTTTTCATTCTCTTACTTTAGAAGTTAGAGGGGGGGGACACACATTTTACCACTTTGGAAGTGTGTCTCGCGCAAACTATTCAGTATATACGAAAATGATTTTAGAAACCTCAACATCATTTTTGAAGACCTATCGATAGACACCCCACACGTGTAGGTTTGATGGAAAAAAAGTTTTTGAGTTTCAGTTCTCAGTATGGAGGGCAACCCTAATTTTTCTTTTTTTTAATTTTTTTTGTTCAAATCTTAATGCGGTTCACAGAATACATCTACTTACCAAGTTTTAACAGTGTAGTTTTCATAGTTTCGGCAAAAAGTGGCTGTGACATACGGACGGACAGACAGACAGACAGACAGACAGACAGACAGACAGACATGACGAATCTATAAGGGTTCCGTTTTTACGTTTTACGGAACCCTAAAAATAGATGGGAGTCCGTGTCTACACAGTAAGAAGGTTGTTAGGATTCAGTGCCTTTCCAAAACTACCCCTGTCGTTGAAGCGATATGCTATTTGAGGAATATGCTAATGTGGAAATAATGTGGTGCAGCGAAATGCTGCGATCAGCTCTTTGCCGGACTGGCTCTCATGCCAGAGATGATACCTACGCATTAATTTATTTATCTATTATATCAGCTGGCTCTCATAATTACAAGTTTTGCTTAGTTTTGGGATAATAAGAAAGGAATGTCCAATATTACTTGTAGGTATATGTTTCTATAAAATATTTTTTTGTGTTGATCTCTTACAACCAACGCTAAAACTTTTTGAATCAGTTAAAAAAGATATTAGGCATACGTATATGAACATCAAACCAGCATTATCATAAAAAGTCGTCACACTGTCCGATCCCTACCCGTGTAGGTAATAACTAGCAGAAAATAATAATAAAGCTTTATAAAACGCTTCACCAGTCCCACTCAAATATTCAGTGGTTTCATTGTAAACACCGTCAGCGAACTATCCCGAGGGTGAATCACAAAGCCGTAATGATGATATGATTCGTTGAAGACGACCCCGGCCATCAAATGCAGAGCCTGGCTAATATAGCGTACGGAATGAAGCTTTCAAAATATTGTGCAAACAATATGGAACCCTTCTTGCGTCCCCTGCCGTACGCGACTGTCGAGTGCAGAACAGCATTGTTCATTATCGCACTATGCAACTTTGAAACAATGTGTATATTGCACATGTGTTGCGTTTTTCAAATATCGTGTCAAAGTTTTTTGAAGTGAAAACTTCGTTTGGCGCTCCATAGGCAGATTTTTGGTCGTGGGCTGTGAATTGAACTCTAGCATCACGCTCGGGAATGATAAGAAATCTTCGGGTAAACTCAGGACCATGGCCACGCCCTCCGGTTTCACCCGCGTAGTTTCGAAAGTAACGTATCAAATTGTGAATAGGTACTAAGTTTTGACTTCTATCGGCAGTTCCTATGACCACCAATTTTTTTGTGGTTATTATTTTAAAATTATATTTTAGTAAAATTAAACTAACTCATGAGTGTTCAAACGTGTGATATGGTCAGTCCAGCCCTACTTAAGCTGATTTTCGCCGTAGTGATCAACCTAGACTTATCTATTTTAGAATAAAATAAACGAAGTTTTTCAAAATATTGTCTAAACAATGCGGAACATTTCTCACGTCCTTTGCCGTACGTGATTGTTCATTGCAGCAGAATATGCCACTTAGAAACCATATTATATAGACATGTATGTAAGTGCGTGTGGTTTTTAAATCGTTTCTAAGTTTTTCGTGACTTTTAAAAGTCCCACATTAGTGTTTCCTCAAATTTAATTACATTAAATTTAAATTAAATTAAATTTAAATTTAATTACATTATTTACGCATAAGTTATAACCAATTTTTTGTAACGCTTGTTGTACACAGCTCTATCTACAATTAATTATGAACTCTAGTTCAGTGCAGGTCCGTGTCCTCGCAGTTGTTTATACTAGAACACTCCGCACGATGTTTTCCTTCACTACTAAAGCAGTTGTAAATCTATGCCTATCTACTAAAAAAAACAAATGAGCATGTAGATTTCGAATCTTCCTCATTCTTGTTAATCGGGCGATTTCGCGTTCAGTTCCTCGGCTTCCACTGGCTACTACGATTATAAAATGTCCATAAAAAGTTGTAAAGCCTATGCATGAAAGCTGGTTCTGGACCCACCGGTTTAGGCTTAGCGTGGGCACTAACATTGAATCTTTTGGTCACTGACTTGAGTAATTTAACAGACCAGCGCTCATAGCGTAGGTGTTTCTGTTCTATGTATGTTTTTTTCTAGACCTTTACTCTTTAACCTTCTAGTATGATAATATATGTGTTTTAATTTTAATTGTTAACACATACGTGTATATTCTGTAATTTGCTAGATATGATTTAAACGACACATTGAACCAACCCTATTTAATGTCACAATGTACAAGCCTGTCGTCATTGCTGTCTTTAACGGTGAAGGCAAACATCGTGAAGAAACCAGCATGTTCCAAGGATCTTTCAAAATCATGCGTCATCCGCCAACCCGCACTGAGCCAGTGTGGTGGATTACGACTTTAACTCTGTCCTTGTGAGAGGAGAAGACCCTGAGTCCCAGCAGTGAGAGCATTTATCTACTAGGCTGCTAATACTATAATATCCCTCTTCATCCTTCGGTTATCTGAATAAGATCACTCTTAGCGATCGTAGTTTGTTTCTCTAGTTAGATATAAGCGAGTGTCTTGTAAATGTTTTATTTTTTAAGAAGTAAAAAGTTTTTATTCACCCATATTAGCCTTATTCTGTAGCCGAACTTATCTAACGGCGTCAGTGTGTTCGGAATTAGTCTTCGGATGGGTGATTGTAATTATCATTTACACTGAACGCCATGGGTTTGATGTCACACTTAAATCAATACTGGATAATCTATCTATCTCTGAATAGATACCTATGTGTTTTTGCAACAGGGACTGACTGCCCAGCCATTACGGAAAGCAGAATATTAAAATTCCACCTATAGGGCTAAACCGTCGTCCATAAGAATTTTTCTACTTACTGTATTTACCTACCATGTCCATATCGATTTCAATTTTCTCCTAGAAAATGTATATAAAACGGATAAGTGATCATTCGTAACCACGTCACATATCTACAGTGTGATGTCAACCTCTATATGGCTATAGCTGGTATCGTTGAAAAAACTGTTAAATAACCTTATGTGTACCTACTTAAATGGCTAAGTACCTACTACATCTCATAAATCAACTCACTTATTCATAGATATTCCATTATTCATAAACACAGGTATTTATAAACTGCTCCCTGAGAAATGTGGGGACGAACTAAGTACCTACCATGAAAGCTGGGTGTCTAAGAAGGTCGATGAGACCCCCCCCCTTTTCCCCAAAATGTTTTACTTTAAATTAAAAATTTTAATAAAAAAATATAATTTAAAAACTCAAAAACCCGACTGCGTAAAAAGTGAACCAAACTACGTACTCGCATACTAAAAAAACTGAAAAGAATAAAACAAGCATTTAGATTTCTGGTGGTCTAGAATTCTATAATATGTTATTGTATTAATACTATTGAAATATATACAATATTTTGTAATAAAAGAACATTACAACTGAAGAGTCGGGATCCATTATTATTCGACATACAATCTAATTGTTCAATGGATTCGATATTATTATTGGACATACAATGTAATTGTTCAATGTATCCCGACTGTTCAGTTGTAATGTTCTTTTATTACAAAATATTGTATATATTTCAATAGTATTAATACAATAACATATTATAGAATTCTAGACCACCAGAAATCTAAATGCTTGTTTTATTCTTTTCAGTTTTTCTAGTATGCGAGTACGTAGTTTGGTTCACTTTTTACGCAGTCGGGTTTTTGAGTTTTTAAATTATATTTTTTATTTTATACTTTTTAGTTATGAACAATGTTGTGAATGTTAATATGCTCAACATAATAATATGCATCTTTTGGTTGTTGACCAAATGTCTTTGTTTTTACTGATATAATATGTAGGATTTTCTACTGCATGTAATTCATATATATAGTTTTGTGTTAGTATAGGTTTTCGATTGACGTTGAGTACATACTAAATCGTTTGAAGTTGGAGATGGGAGACCGAGGCGGAGCAATCCGAGAGTGGTTCCGTGTTCCCACTATCAGCGGGTTCATGGAGTTGAAACCCCATGGAGGTTTATTAGTAGATAGGGGCACCATATCCATACATGATATAGAGTGCAACATAACCCGGCTGTCTCCCGGGCGGGGCAGTAGGGTATGCGTAAATACATTTCCTGCACGTACGAAAAAAATGTAGCCCAATATACCTACTAGCATAGATCGTAGAACCCAAGATGGGCCCCATCCCAAACTTCACGGCGCACGCAATCATGTCAACGTTGGGAAGAGTGAGCTCACTCTTTCCGTTCTAGTCGGTTGCAGGACGCGGTGGACGCCAGACGTTTTTACCTATCATTATTCGGTGTCAACAACCAAAATAAGTAGAACCACAGCAAATCTCGCCGTTAGCGATTATAGAGGTCAAGTAGATTGGTTGTTTGTAAACCACTTACGATACATACAGAGACGCAGTTTATTACCAATTTCAAGGTACTCAGGGCACACCTATTGATTTATATCGATGCCTACTAGATACATTAGTATATAATGTCCATCCACATTCACACGTACACTTAGTTACGAAGTTTTCTGCTACCTAAAAACCTATAAATGTGAGAATGGTTGTTACTCAACTTTAAATCGATATACACCTTAAACGGTCAGTCAAATCAAAAAACATTGAGAGAAAGCTAAACATTATTTTTAAATACCTATTCAACGATACTCCTCTTGACATATTTTGGTGATTTTCATTTTTTTAATTTGGACAATATGGCGTCCTGGATCCGCCATATTGGACTTACACTAATGACATGTCTTTAGTGTCACTCGCCAGATTAAGAGAAATCGATTGACGTGTGAATCATAAAAATCGGCCCAGGTCTGTATAGTGCTTCAAAGGAACATACAAACATACATACATACATAGACTGTTAAACACATTACCACTCCTTTGCGTCGCGCAGTCGGGTAAAAAAACCAAATTACGAACAGTAAGTAAATTGTTTACCGCGGGAAAACAAATGAAACGACAAATGTGAAGCTGCGACCGTTCCTGGCCGTAGCTCCCGTTCTCGTGATTTTTACGCAATAAAAAGTAGCCTATGTGTTATTCCATATAATCTAACAGTGCTTATAATCTCAACCCGATCCATTCAGCCGGTGCAACGTGATTGAGCAACAAATATTTATACAACCAAAATTTCACATTTATAATATTGGTAGGTTGAAATTCGCTGTCTAGCTCGCATAGTACTTACCTATAAAATATCCTCTACGTAATTTTATGAAATACAATTTTACACCAATTTTCCACCAACATTTACAATTTAAACTTTTTTTTTTATTCGTTTTTTTTTTATGTGACTTTTATGACTGGTCACATGGCAGTCCCATCATATAAAACAATTGTAGCTAGGTACTAAAAAAACTTAACTATTTCTTCTATCAATTTAATTTGATCACTTTTTACCAAGATGACCATAAGGCACAGTATTTAATTTAAACGCGATCCGCCATTTTATCTCCCATGTGATAATGTTGTAACCCTATAATAGTCGGTTGTATTTCAAAAGGTGTTTATGTGAATCAGGGACCATCTGCCTGAATTTATAAAATGTATAAAAACATGTTATCTGTTGTTAGTGTGTGCGTGTGAGGGGATTCAGAGATTTTTTAAAAGTAGAACGTCATATACGACATAAACATAACTGTCATTAAAAAAAAGTAAAAATACCCAAATAAGTATTGCCATATCTAAGACGCACTATAATTGTCTTGGACGACATCAATTAATTAACATGTTAGGAAAACTTAGTTTTATTGCCAATTTTTTTCATAATAATTTTCTTTTAAACAGTAGAACGTGAATATCAGTTCTTTTGATCACCTTCAGTAAAATTAATGAGATGAACGTGTAAAAACAAACGATAATCGAGAGGGCGTGGTCGAACCTTCACCCGTCAGTAGCATTGCAACCCTCGGCACTCACACAGCGGAACTTCAGCTGCACACATGTCCTGATAATCGCACCAACACATACGCACTTGCCACCCCAAACAACTTTCGTGATATTGTCGCAAACATAGACAATGAACGCTAAGCGCTTTAGTTTTTTTGTATTCTTTGCTACTCCCCTCCGATGTCACGCATATGAGGCGTCGAGTTGACGATATTCCATGCTCATCGAATACATGTCACTTTAGTTAGCATTACAACTGGCCAGTATAGAATTAAACACTTGGAGTAAAGGTTCCAAAACAACATAAATACAGAGGTAATTAATATGGTAGTCGAATTGATTACTTCCTCATTTTTGGAAGTAGTTTAAACCAGACTAATGCTTTTTCGAATTGTACAAAATTTGATAAAGGAATAAGACACAGATACAGGAATAAATTGTATTCATGTACGTTTCTATTCTGGCTGGGCATTGTAATAGCACTAAAGGTAAATTAGCTAAGATAAAGTATACCAATACCTACTTACTCTTTGGCTGTAGATATCATGAAATGATACAAACATTTAATGTTATTTACATTGCATGCTAAGAGTGAGACCGGGATAACTCTTCAATATTTCTTGTAAACTAGGATAACTATTTTTAACCGATTTCAAAATAGGTTTTTTTGTACTTATTTATGTTACGCGATAGCTCCGGCAATTGTACATGAATTTTGATGGTTATTTTTTGTTTGGTAGGGATCTTAGTTCAGAGATGGTCCTAAATAAATTTTATCGAAATCAGTGCGATGGTTTTTGAAATGTGAAACAAAAAACTAATATTTACTTTCATATAGGTACATCGATGGCTTCTTACAAACTTTGATTCGGCCGAGTGTCTGAATTTAATTTTAAATTGAAGTCGGTTTTTGTTTTTTCGGAGCAAAAAAAAATCTTATCTATGCCCAGGACAATAAATTGATCCAATGGGGCGTTTTCCAGATGAAGATAGACTTGTCAAAAATAGTTCTAAATTTTGCCAAGTGTGGCACCACTGTTTGTTTTAGTGAAATTTCTCAAACAAAATGGAACATTGGCGCCACTTATGGTGAAATTGGGAACTGTCTTTGACAAGTCTATCTTCATCTGGAAAACGCCCCATTAGATAGGAAGACAAAAAAAATCGAATCGCTTTTTTCCCCTATTCGCCTAGACTTTAAAATTAAGGACATAATTTTCGCCTATTCAATTAGGTGTAGGTAGGTAATTATTGCACATTCACATTTCTAAGTATTGAATATGGCTTCGCCTAGGTTTTTGTTCTACATAAACTTAAACTTTTTTCTAAAGGAAAGAGTCGAGTTAGCACAACTAAATTACAATGAAAACTAAATTTTTACTCTTCGTACTTATCTAAGTATTTATACAGTAACTCGCGGCCCGCTCTTTCTTCGCTCGAATAATAACCTAGATATCAACTGCAGCGCCATCTGCCGGGCTGATTTGTAAATCTAAACCATCCAGGGCCCTACCCAAACGTATACAACAAAAACCATTCAAATCGGTCCAGCCGTTTAGGAGGAGTTCACTAACAACGAAAAGTGGCATTGATTTTTATATATATACAAAGATAGATTAGTGAACTTTCACTGATCATATTTGTATTATCCGTAGAGCTACCTACGAAGGTAGTAGATAATCAAGTAATCTAAATCATTATCAATAGACATATTTGTGGAAGAACGTTTATACGGTTGTTTATTTGCTTGTCCATAATGTAATTCTTGGTCGTTTCATCTGATGTGAAAGTGAATAGAATATCTAATATTCTAAATTGTGAACCGAACTTCTTATGGTTTCATTGTTCTTTTGTTGGCAGTAGCATCTTTTTTTTAATTATTTACTATAATCCGAAAAACTAGGTTCTTATATTCGTATTAGCAGCGCCCCGTGGTTTTACCGGCGTTGCTCCCTTTTTCGGGATAAAAAGTAGCCACGGTGTTCTTCTAGACTATTTAACTACTACTATTTAACTTGACTACTAATTTAACTGTGTGTTCTAAATTTCAGCCATATCTGTTTATATGTTACGCCGTTATTGAGCAACAAATATTCAAACACTGAAATTTATGATACCTAGTAGTGGGACTAGTAGAATTACCCTTATCTTTAAAATATGTCTGTTTTAATCGATACAAATAGATATTTCTTTGTTTTAAATTTGAACTTCAAACACATAAATTACTTAAATGATCTTTTGAGGCCGTGATGACCGAAATCGATAAAATCGAAAGTTCCCATAATTACTATCGGGGACTTTCGATTTTACAAACCTGAGATCGCAGGTTCGGGCCCTGTTTGCCTCAGTTTAAATTTTTCCAAGAACAGATATACCTACATAATTATCACCGATTATGGCGGAGGAAAACTTTGAGAGGAAACAGACTTGGTTCAAGACTTCAAGAAAGCCATCTTTGAGAACATAATAAGACTTCAAGAAAGACATCTTTGACAACAACATATCTTATAATTTTGGGTGAACACAGTGCTGTGTTAGGTTATGATTTAGACTCTTCTTCTTCCAATAGCTGCGTGACACTGTGCTGTTATGGGCGGGCGTGTAGCTTACCATCAGCCACATATTTTGTTCGTCTCGTCACCCTATACAAAACAAACTGTGACAACCGTCAACTTGCACTGGGCCAGGGTGGATTGTTTGCTTTTCTCCTTGTAAAAGAAGAGAGCTAACATAAAAAGTTATTTTTGTTTAAGTTAACATGAGTTAACTAATCATGTAATTATTGTAAGTTACAAAAAAAAAAACTTATCAATACACAGACCCTAAACACCATTGCATATAAAATCAAGATGCAGTCCATTGAACAAAACTATGGTGTTTGCACGTGTGCGCAAAATATTCCACGGACACAAAGACACGTTCCCTGGAGGGCTAAAGTATTCTCGCGAAAGGAAAGGCGAAAATGCTTTTTGCCCCACAAACAAGGCATTTCTATAAACGTCAAAGTAGCGGTGCGAACAGGGTAAAGGAGTGCGTGCAAAAACAAATCGCGAATCGCGAATGAAATCACAAAAGGTTTAAAACTACATGGGCTTATTCTGATCGGGCGAGTTTCACTTGTATTTAACGAAAATCGTTGATTAAGAAATCAATTATCATTCAACGAATATGTCATAAAGAATATGCTGTCAGAAACTACTGGTAAATCTGTTTTGTTGGCCGGATATTTACCATTCCAATAAAATACAATTCATTCAAAACTATCTGTTCATCCCAGCACTCGGTTGAATATTTCTAAACGGATTCCTCTTTAAAATGTATTTCACATAAAATGTTACTCTTACCGCATAAAAACGAACAAAAAAACAGCCCAGTGAAAAAGGGTATTCCCTATATAAACTGGATATAAACTGGATTTCTTCAAATCGATAAGGCAGTAGTTTCTTCTATGTAGTAATGAATTAGTGTCTTCTAGTGCGCTCTATCGTATACCTCGTTGCTGCTAAACATCAAGCGAGATGACAGTCTTGTTATCGTTCAATAAGTAGACCAAGATTGCTCCAGTTGTCTCTGTTGTCTGAATACTCGAGTATCAATATTTTCTATTTAAATAATGATCGGGACCAAAGAAACTAGAACTGGTACCTTGATCACAGAACTCTACATAAGCAAAAGGTAAAATAACCTGATACAACTTGTAATATTCTGGCTTGTGCAATGTGCAATAAAGTACAGAATAGACGAATTAATATCAGTAATGTACACGTGTGCACGGTTGCCTGGAAGAGATTGCTCTGAGCAATAAGGCCGCCATTTAAAATGTCAAGCATGTGTTCTTTGTTTCTTTTGTGGCTTTTAATAAAGAGTTGTCTTATCTTCTTATCTTATCTTAATGTAAGTATACCAATATTGTATTACAACTTTCTATGCTAATTGTTATTCATAGTACTATAATATATGTATGTATGTATATCAACCCGTGCCGACATATGACGTAACTTGAAACTATGTACTAAGCTATACATAATATTTCAATACCTATGATAAAAAAGTCGAACTAAGCTACTTCAATACAGCTACTTTAGAGTATCGTAATAAACTGTACACTGGCGCCGTATGACAACGGTCTTGACTGGTGGCGCGGACTCCAGAAATGGGTTTTTTCTAAGGCTGTATGGTCAAGCCAGTATGCCACCCGCGTTGCACTGATACGTTACACGACTGTCCATAAACGAGTTGTAACTTTTAGTATTCATGTTTGTATTTTAGTACGTATATTTCGTAATTTCAATATTTCCCGATAAATTATTTATTATCTCTGGGTGATGAGCGTAGCTCAGTGATTTGAACTCTTCGTGTTCCAATTGCTGCGTGTCACTGTGATGTTATGGAGGCATATTGCTTATTTTAAGACGCATATCTTGGGCTCGCGCTCTCCATAATTGGATTTTCCTGTGACACCTTGTATAGTTTTTTGTTATAATTTAAATTACTCATGCAATCGGAAATTATAATTATTCCAATGAAAGAAAATTATGAATTCAATCAAGTGATGTTTTGTTCCGAGTAGATAAAGATCGAAGTGTTCAATCAATCAAGTAGATTAAGCCGATCACCTTCCCATCTCGGTCTCTACCGCATAACAATGTTGCTATGTTTCTCTCTTTAATTTCGAGTCGAAATAAAAGAGACAGCAATAGCCATGACATAAGCAATTGAGTTAGGCAGTAGAACGCCAGGCTTAACCGATCGATCGACCGGTCGACCGACTAATCGAGAACACATCCCCACTTTTACTAATAAACCATTCGTCATGGTTATTTTAAATTGTTTAATCATGATCTCGACAACATTCTTAACGAACGTTGCTTGTCGTATGAAAAAATAGACATCGGCAACGTTTAGAGTTCGAAGAACAAGGTTGAGCTTTTGCGAACGAACTTTCCGAGAAGAATTTTCAATTACCGATGCTATGAACAATAAACATTGAGTACAATTTGTGGATAACCAACGTGAAAAATAAAAATAATTGTAGGTATTTTTATTAGTTTTAGAAGAAGTCAGAGAACATTAGTCGTCAAAATGAATACCCTTCTACCCCCACTCTTGATTTTTAATCGCGATAATTTCTATTGATTTTGTTTGTAAATTTAACTGTCGTAAAGTGTCGTGTTACTTAGATATTTTATTCAGTTGATAATTTTATAATTTTTATGATAGAACGTTTGCCGGGTCAGCCATTCGTAACAAAACTTTCTGAATAATCTATTTTTCTGTACTCATAGCTACAAGAATGGTATAAAAAGCAACGCGAACTCTACCTACGCCTTGCCTTCCTATCTTATGACCATCATTTCTTCAGACACTTTACTATCTGTGCCTGTACTTTATAATGACAATCGTTTTTGTTAGCTAGCAACTAGCAATACTAAAGTAGGGATAAGATAATGGCCCCATTAGCGTGACTGAAATTTACGAATTTATTTTATTTATTGACCCTTAAAAGTTTTGTGGCCAAGTTCAAGGCATATTTATATATATGCTGGAATGCCGTAATTATTATATCAAAATAAGTGTTTTTTTTTCATTTGACAATGACGCGTTTTCAGAGTGACATATTTTAGTGAATTGATGTGATGAATATTTCTACAAGATTTCAGGTCGGTCACATGTAAAATCTGCTCATATTAATTACATACAAAACAGCTGCGGCATATTATTGGTTGATGGTTTGCGTAATCCTGTGCATTCCTATCTAATATAGAAATAACCGCACTGCCATTCCAAGTGTGATAAATTACTATGGTACCTAAATATGAGAAATATGGTTCTTTAGAAATACCTCACATGAAAATGATATTGCATCGTATTGGTACTTGTTACGAAAAGATTGCAAGTTTTAAAAAGGTTTAACATTTAAATTCACTATTTTAGCACTTGGTATGTATCCGAATGGCCAGAAAGTAACTAAACATGGGTAATAACCTGATGAATAGATAATTTGACCCTAATATTCGCTTGAATCTGCGCAGTCAGAGCTGGTGCCAATTTTCGGCTAGTTAATTGAGCCAAGCCGAAAATTTGTCACATGCCTCTCTTATGAAACCCCAACACGGAGCTGTGGACCTGGCTGGCAAAATGACGTTACAAAGAAATAAAAATAGGTTTACAAAACAATTTAAAAATAGGTTTTTTTGTGACATTACACAAGTCTACTTAATATAATTTTGGTCTCGTGCAACAGAGAAGGCAATTAGTTAAAAACCGCACACTGCCTCAAATAGATCCTCATTAAATTAAATGAGCTATCAGAAGTTTTCAATGCGTCAAGAAAAACTGTTTGCGCTTTGAGGTTTTTAACTGTGCGAAATTCCATCGTCTTGTAGGGCGTTGGTGGTGGTATCACTGCATCATTCATGGCTTTTTTAGCGGACACCTTGTCGGTATCAATATGTATGGGCTTGTGTGATATTGCCGACGCCGGTGTAGTGTATCAGTGTTTAAGGCATTCATTAGCCTCCTATGGAGCTATTCGTTGTAACATACTGCTTGTAGGGAAAACTTGTTGGATAAGGCTAACTCGCTTATTGCCTTTAACATGAGCTCTTTACTCGAGACAATTATGTAGCTACACATATTTATTTCCAAGTCAAAGTCATTAGTTCATAGTTAAGTAAATTTTAGTTTTATAGATTTTTTTTCTAACGTTATGATGTAATACAACTGCATTATACATATTAAACCATTTTGAGATAAACATACCTAATACTTTACTCGTAAAACGAATCGAATAAAAACGCGCACGGCCAAGGAACTTTGTCTTAACAGCATTCGAAATCAGCATTCTCCACATTTAACACCCGCTTGCAAAAAATCTCGATCGATAGAAAGAATCCAGATTCAGAGAACAATCGCGACTTCAACACGTTCGCAAGAAAGAGCCACTTGGTCGCGTATCAAATTTTTTTACGATAAATTATCTTTTTAGAGAGCGCACAATTTTATTTTTCAATGTGCACAAGCTGCAAAAATGTAGTTTATTTTTGCTTTTGGTCTTAAAATTATAAATATGCATTGAACATTTTTAAACAAAAACTCGTAAATATTGAACTAGTATTGTTAAGACTCTACATCTAACTAAAAGTTATATAGCCGGGTTTCAAAACTAATTAAATTAATGTACAACCTGATTATTTGGTATAAAACGATCTACCAATCCTATAATAACGCGCATTTTGGCCACGCAATTTGCAAACTTTTAAACCAAAACGACATACCACATTTGTACTTATCCTACGGCACTACAAAGAATGTTTGGCACGCGTAAAATGTGGGCGCATCCCAACAAAATTAAACACAGTAAAATAAAAGCAAAACGGGCTATTAATATTCGTTAGAAATATTGGTTTGTCCCAAAAATGTGCCCAGGGGCTGAAATGCGATACAACGTGGGCGTAGAGTGGACACGCTCGTTACGAATACATAACATCAACAATTTATGAGCCGACTTGGTACAACAAGCCGCAAAATTATAATGTTTATGACGGATTAATATTCATTGAAGCACAATATAATTTCAATTTCGCGAGGTGATAATTTAACGTGTACCTTGTAAAATGACAATAATTTATGCATGGACTGTTGATTTTGCATACTTCAACAATGAACTATAATCGGACTGTGTAGTAATTTGTCAATGTCAATAATAAAATTCATGAAAGTTAATTAATGATCAGGTCTTTTAAAACTTTTATTTCTGGAGATGATGGTATTCATGTTAATATATTTTTTTGAAGAATTCTCTGCCCAGTAAGTTGGACGTGAAATAAAAATGTTATGTGACTTCTACGAGTAGGTAACACCAAGATTATCTTAAAAGCCGGGTCACACAGAGGCGATCCGATAGCGATAGCGATCCGATAGCGAGACGATATTTTTTGTAATGTTCGAATTTGTATGCAACCTGACACACAGCAAGCGGGCGCGATCCCATACTCGGTATCGGATCGCTATCGCTATCGGATCGCTATCGCTACCGGATCGCCTCTGTGTGACCCGGCCTTAAGACGACAACAACATTTTGCATTTGTTCATAATCTGACTAGTAAAACTATTTAATACTCATTTTAAAAAAGTGTCTGAATTTTCTATTATAATTTTTGAATAGAATAAAAATAAAATAAATAATAATACCTAATAATAATAAGCAAAAATACTACACTGATACAAATAGATGACATGTAGCTTTTGTCAGGATATTTATAGATAAAAAAATTGCTTTTGTTGAATCTAATGACATATCCATATCATTCCTAACGCCAACGCAGATAAAGTTCAACATCGTATCTCTTGTTGAGCCCGAATACCAAGAAATGTGATACACATGGACAATTCATAAAGAGTTTATTCGTGAAATAAGTGTGTGTTTCTAAAGTTCAAATAAATAGTATTTGAGTAACTTTACACTTTACTAAACTAAAAATAGTTGTTCGGACGATTGTAACTTTTTTACCCGACTACGAAATAGTAAGAAGTTGTAGGTTAGGCTGTATACTTTTTTTAAATTCAAAGGTACATATATTTTTTAATATAGGTACATAATCATAAAAAACTTAACAATTTTTTAAGATTATCTAAAACAAAAACACTTAAGAAGTTAATACAGATATTTCATTAGCATGGTAGATTTTATATCTTGATTACGCAGGCCTACCACAACAAATGTCGGTTTCCCCACGACATTTTGCTTCACCGTCAAAGCCTGATGATAAACTTCAGAACAAAATATATTCATGATAAATTGTTTTTGTTGCATATATATTTTCTTATATTAAAAATTCGACACAATTTAATATTCTGTGATACTTTTTTGTGGCGCGATGATGCCGGTTAGGGCTGTCAAAACGCTTGACGTTAGGATTGACGACCGTGGCCTGCCCGTGCGCTGTTTTGTACTTTTTCTTAATTCTTACAACCACCTGTCTCGTACAATATTGTTTATCTAAATTGTCTGGGAACGGACTGAACCCGGACGTCGAATAAAAAAGTTTTCTCGGGAAATATACGAGTACACGGTAGAGAGATCCCATGATTCGCTTTCGCATTCATTTACCGTACATATTCATAGGTTCTTACTATTAAATACGTATTTTAACTACTTGATCTTTGGGTATGCTTTATGGTATACTTTACGTATGTGTGTAAGTACCTATAGTTAGTAAGTTAAGGTAAGGTCATGCATCTTCTGCTCTAGCACTAAGTTTGATATGCAGTAGAGGCAATCTGAGACAAACTATCATAGGTCACTTTAAATACAGATTTTTTTGGCTAAATACTTATTACTTGTTTCCTTGGTAAATTAAATTAAAGTTTATAAACAAACTACAGTCCAAACATGTACATAGGTTTAAGCGCAAAAAATTAGACAGAAAGAAGTAACTACATTTTTAACATCTCCCTAAACACCATTTCCATCCTATGGGGACAACCAATGAATTATAGACCTCGGGTGTTAGTGTATGTAGGTTAAAATCAAAAACTCACCCAAGTCATTTCATCCATGTAATCATAATTGTGATCATCCACACATAAATCATTAATTTACAAGATAGGCAACGTAGCACAACACAACACGCTAAGTAGGACACACAAATCTGAGTAAAGCGGTTTACAGTATCCCTAGTATAATTGAAATAATTAAGGCTTCCGCGTTGCAAAAATTTATAATTTTATTGTATAATTTGTGTAATTGTAATAGGCTTCCGCGGGTACAATCCTTGTGCCGTTCGACGAACGTCGCAAGCGCATCGCTCACCCATCAAACCAGGCAATGATGCGATAAAGGTCGGTCGGCATAGGTAGATACATTATTCTGGCCAGCCCATTCGATCGGAGGAGAAAACTAAGGTCATAATCCACCAGGCTGGCCAAGTGTGATTGGTGGTTGATGCATGACCTCGAAAGATTCGTAGGAACATGTCGATTTCTTCACGATTTCGTTCCCGTTTTTAAGTTAGTGGGATTATATCTTCGAAAAGATAGTGGTGGGCGTGAATTTGAACCAGGGGTCCGGATCGGCAGTTTTCGTTCTCCCGACCAGCCGTAAAGACAGATCGGTTTCTATGTATCTATACAACAGGGGATTTGCTGAAGTCGAAACGGCGCTGTAGAGTTTGTTTATAATTATTGTGAAAATACTCGTAGTTATTTTAAGGTCTGCCTACAGCATGGCTTAAGTAATTACTGCTGGCTACAATGACCAAATTTATAACTATGTCGCAACCAACTGGCTTAATCAGCCCTTCAATGAAGAGCCTAGCGTCTTTACTAAGCAGTGCCGTTAAACTAGCACCCCGTATGGGTTTATTTTATTAACCGACTTCCAAAAGGAGGAGGTTATCAATTCGACCACCATGTTTTTTTTAATATATCTTATTGTATAGGCTAACCTAACCTAATTATATTTTACAGTTAGTAGTTAGGTACATTTTATTGTTTTATTATTTTTGTGGTCTGCCGACGCCATTTTGACAGTTTGGAGAGTTTCGTCGCTAAGTATCAGAAAGTGGAACTAAATTGAAATGAATTGAATAGGCTAGCTCAGTATGAAATGTCATCTATCCAAGTCATTTGACTGTAACCTAACCGTTTGATCCAATGGCCGAACATCATTCAGGAATCTGGTTTGACGGCGCTGTTTAGTAAAGAGACTAGGCTGTTGATTGAATGGCTGATTAACCTAGTTGGCTGCTACAACTACATAACCTTTGTAAATAAATAAAACCATCGACATGGTTGTATACTAATCAAAATTCTCGTTGATTGGGTAATTCCGTGGTAATCCGATTCGATTCTCTAAATATCCAAACCGCCTACCACCTGTCTTGCTACTATGTATTATCCAGTCGACTGGAACCAATTTTCTCCTAGCGAAATAATCAGAGCGTAACAATTGCTCAATTACATTAAGACTTTTAATGTACTCAACAACTTAATCTACTGATCATTAATACCATAATTAAGTAGTTTATTTAATTCACTCTGCCTAGACATATAAGGTTGATTACCTAAATCATTATTTTGTACGGACATTAATATTGGTTATGTGTAGAATTTGTGTCAATTTATTGGCGGTTACAAGCATCGTGTCGATCAAAATGCTGGCATATAATTGACTCAACGTGAAAGTTGAATGGCCATACTTATTGCCGTTTGTCGTGGTAATGCTGTCAGCATGCTATTGCACGCTCCATCTGGTAGTGGACTTGATTACCTTTTGATAATCTCCAAGCCATCTTCTGTTTATGGTTAATTTTGAGTACTGTGGTTTGGTAGTTAGTTATATAATATCTATGTAGTGTATAAAGCTCGTTAAATTGAAAAATTTGTTTGGCGGCCTTATCGCTTAGTAAGTAGCACATAGGTAGAAACATGAGTAATATTTGCATTGTCTATTATCAGTTTTTGTCTAAGATGGTACGACCTTCAGTAACTCTAAGTACATACTCTTTCGAAATTTCATGTATCTTAGGTCAAACGTAAAATTTGCATACTCAGATTGTGCTTATAAATGTTCGCGATTATCTGGTGATGCATTTTTTCAATAATCTTTGCAGATATTTGGGATAAAATGTGCTGGATCTGGCTAGACAGGAAAACGAGTCATTTCTCCATTCCGTTTCCAGAGGAAGTACAATCGTTTGTCAGGCTTTCATTCTATTAAGGCTGTTATTGATGCTTTTCACACGACTTTCTCCATTCTTTCTCAAGTTACGTGCAATATCTGCTGTTGTATGTGGTGACATTGTCATAGCTCCGCCAGTTGAGAATCGATTATGATGGTTATTTTTTCATGTCATCATAGTTCAGAAGTGGTCCCAGTGTAATTTTATCGAAATCAGAGTGATGGTTTTTAAATATCAACAAAAACCTAAAATTTGCAATTATATCTGGATGACGTCATGATAGATTTAACAAAAACTGTGAAATTTAGTCGAGTTCCTGAATTAAATTTTAAACTAATGTTGGGTTTTTTTTCGTAGAAAATTAAATTATTTATGAAGACGTTTTCATCAAGAAATTTTCATATAAAATATGTATTTATTCGACTTTGTATTATCGCACTGATATGTATGTATGTTTGTGGGTCATACAATAAAATTCGTGGTATGCGATATTATTATGTTCACGCATTTTGTAGGCTTGGTTACAATAGCCTGAATATTTATTCGAGAATTTTAAAAGTAAGAGCATTTCCACCAAGCCTCTCACCCCATTCCTCATGAATCACCAGCAAACACGCACTGTCAACTTTAGACGCTACGAGTTCCATCGCGACAAAGAAACAACCGTAACAACTCGCTGTGTGTTTGCTGTATTTTCTATAACTTGTGTTTAATACCAGCTTTAATTTGTTTTCGTCCACTGGCCTCATCCGTGGTTCATTTTAATTTATATTATCAGCGAGATATGACTGTGCAGTCCGCGGTCAGAGTTGCTACATTTACTATTATACTTTTATTGGGATGCTTTTGTATGAGTTGGCAGATATTTATCGGGTATCGGAACATTATTCGGTGTGCTCATAATCGTCCGCATAAAGCACCTTGTCACACGGTTGTTGGGCGCCGAATACGCTCGTCCGACCCCGCACTTATTCTTTTTGTGTCGAGGGCCTGTATTCTCTGAGAAGTGGAAAAAATTGAGATATTAATATATCTTTCTAATTCGAAATACGTTACGGATAAAAGGTACATCATAAATCATTGTACGGCTGCACGGAACATCTTTTAAATATGCGAGAGAAAATCGGTTTTCTGGGAAGTGTCGCCTTTGTCGTCAATCAACTATTGTATTGACAGGTCTGAGAGGCTCTTTATAGGGATGTTAATAGTTTGTCTTCGATCATTCTTTCATCTACGATTTTGACTGGGTTCACCTTTTTGTAAGAACATTTTTCTAAATTCTGTTAGTTTTCTAAGTTGAGCTGTTTGATTATGTTCTGGGCAAAATACTCAGTTCTGTTCAAAAGGATATTAGCTTAAGGTGCGTCCCCCAGCAAAACGAGTTTTTTGTCCAGTTTTCAGAGCTATCTACTCATTAGCCAAAACAAATATCAAATGGTAAAAAATACATTAAATTTCTACAACTTCTTGGCTTCAAAATGGTAGTTTTATTTTTTTGTTAATGGACTTATTGTTTAAATAATCGCCTCACAACGAAACCATGAAAAAATAAAATAATTGTAGTTATCATGCATCTCCTTGGAAAACCTCCATTATTTTGATTTTGTACTTCCACCAACGGATAGACATTACGAAAATTTTGGTAGTTTTATTTTTTCAAAAGACCAAAATCTGATTTACCATATTTATACTAAGTACTAAATACCAAATACGTACCTATGTATGTCTATGTATCCAAAATAAAATTCATTTAGCTTGAAGCCTTTATGCAGATGACTGTTACAATAAGTAGACCGTTTTTTTTTCAAATTTTACATGCAATGGTAGGTAATTACAACAGTTGCCTACATTACAAATACTGTCTACTAAAAAGCATGTGTTCAAGACGAAAAATTACCAATTATGAAAATGGAATAAGCCTCAAACACATAAAAAGTACATATTAATAGGTATTTTACGTATTATAAAAATATTGGCATGTTCGTCTAAATTACGTATCCAGGTGTAATCCACAACCTTTCGCACACCGTCGTTGTATTTACGTAGAACTAGTTACGCTTAGTTTAAATGTCGCTTTCTATTTTTACTGAACATTCCTTACTATGCTGTTACATATTAAAATTCTTCTATGTTCCTGAACCGGTGAAACATTAATTTCATAATAGGCAGATGTTATTGGCTATCAGTCCGGTGGATCGGAGCGAACATGGTCCGTAGCCATGTCTCCCGTAATGGTCGGTCGTACAAACAACAAGTCATTCCTCGCTTATTAAACCCGCTTCGACCGAGGAGATTGAATTAGCTTAGATTATGTTGTGACTTTTTCATTTTTACAATTGAAAGCGAAGCTGATAAGCGCCGACTGAGCTGTTGAACATTTATCGTAACGTAAAAATGTACAGTATGCTTTGGCGAGTATACCTGCGAAATTTGGATATACGAACATCCACGGATTTTACCTTGTTAAATCGTTGTACATACTTAAACAGCCCACTAAATGTTCCCACTACTGAGACTCGAAGCCTTCTCTCACAAAGAGAGAGTCAAGGCCATTAAAAAATGATTATTTATAGGGAACTCATCATAACAAACAAAATATACGAGCACGCACCTAGTAGATACTTAAAATCAAAATCGTTTTACTGATGAACACAAACTTGCACATCGAATGCAAAACAAAATATATAATAGAGGAACGATAATCATTATCGTAGGTAAATAATACGTGATATATCTATCTAATTATAAAAGTCATAATGATAACGTAATTTAGGAAAAAATAATAGAAATACGTAGTTATATCCAGCCTCACGGTATGTACCTAAATAGATGTGAATTAGCAAAACTCTTAAGTATTAGTAGCAGGTGTGCGGATATCAAATGGCATTATATTTACATCTCAGACGCAAGTGCCTACCTACCTACACGACTCATTAGAATAATATTAAATTGTTTACCTGGCAAGTTCTTCAGCATAAATTTAAGAATTAATTGAATGTTCGCCAGAATTCGAAAAAAAAAATCGTAGAAAATCCTCTTGACGTAAACATAACGAGAGCTTTAGCCCCAATAATTTATGACTTATCTGTCAATTACTAAATTAAAATGCATAAAGCATCACAGTAACCTAACCTAATCTCAATTCATATAAATTAGACAACACGTTTTTAAAACAAAATATTTAATTTATCTTACTACTCCTACTCCAGAGCCTGTACCTACCATAAGCGCATATTGGCATGTAGGTTTGTTCGATTTCAATTACAGCCAATGGAAGCAAAAATATTTAGTTAAGTCCGCATGTTAATAGTTAGCTTGTGCAGAAAGACAGGTTCCTAATCATATGTGCATTTATTTAGGTACTTGATATTGACACCTTTCTAACGATTTGGTGTATGCTGACTAGTAAGTAGCGGTATTTAGTAGTGATTAGTAACAGTTTACTTAATTAACTTTATTACAAAACGTGTCATCACCGTTTGGGAGCAGCATAAAGTGTACTACATAATAGCTCTCCGTTTAAAAATAACAGAAATACATTTCGGGTGAAAATCTAGACCGCCTGCCACGTTTGTTTTCTTTCAAAACTCACCTAAAGCCATTTAACACAATTTGGGTTCAAAGGCCGAATATCTCATGTTACATCCAGCGTGCTATTTCTAAAAAGCTTGTTTTCTCAGCGGAGCGCACTTAAGTAGCGATTGGTAATTCAACACTGTACAGTAATTCCATCTGGGCGATGTGCCAACTGTTCATTTGCTGTGCATTTAATGCCCTAAATTAAAGATTTCATCAAGATAGTCCTAGAAATACATGAATTCGAATTATTTTTGAAGAATTGAGACACCGATTTGCAAGTAATATTCACCAAGTCGAAATTCGGCCATAGAGCAATATTCTTATATTCTCCACCAATCTATTGACGACAGACTTCAACAATAAACCATTTCTATGATGAAGTAGGTATTCATGAGTGGAAATACATAGTAGTGTATGTAATATTTAAAAACAAATTTTAGAAAAAGTCGGTCAAAATAAATTAATGTATTTTAACCGACTTCAAAAAAGGAGGAGGTTTTAATTCGGTTGTACGTTTTTAGGGTTCCGTAAAACGTAAAAACGGAACCCTTATAGATTCGTCATGTCTGTCTGTCTGTCTGTCTGTCTGTCTGTCTGTCTGTCTGTCTGTCCGTCCGTATGTCACAGCCACTTTTTGCCGAAACTATGAGAACTACACTGTTGAAACTTGGTAAGTAGATGTATTCTGTGAACCGCATTAGGATTTTTACAAAAGTTTGTTAAAAAAACAAAAATTAGGGGTGCCCCTCATACTGAGAACTGAAACTCAAAAAATTTTTTTTCATCAAACCTACACGTGTGGGGTGTTTATCGATAGGTCTTCAAAAATGATGTTGAGGTTTCTAAGATAATTTTTGTCTACACTGAATAATTTGCGCGAGAGACGCTTCCAAAGTGGTAAAATGTGTGTCCCCCCCCCTCTAACTTCTAAAGTAAGAGAATGAAAAATCTAAAAGAAATATATAATGTACATTACCATAAAAACTACCAACGAAAATTAGTTTGAACTCGATCTGATGAGTAGTTTTTTTTTAGTACGTCATAAATACACTATTATTAAAACTTCGGTCAAAGTTACAACGAACTACAAGAACTATGTGTACTATGTGTATTATGTTACTTGCTGCAACGGAACCCTTCATGGGTGAGTCCAACTCGCACTTGGCTACTTTATTTATATGTTACACGATAGCGCCGCCAATTATGAATAGATTTTGATAGTTATTATTTTGTTTTGTAGATCATAGTTCAGAGACGTTCTCTTATAAATTTTAATGAAATCGGCGTGGCAGTTTTTAAAATATGAACAAAACGCTAAAATTTGCTTTCATGTATTTAGATGACATAGTGATAGATTCATATGAAATTTGGTCGAGTGTCCGATTTTTTAAATTGATGTCGTTTCGTGTCGGTTTTGGTATTTTTGGGAGAAAATAATTTACGTGCGTTACAAATTTTGCATTCTGTACTCTTTCTCTATTCTAAACTATAAGGTAGAGTGCGAAATTTTAAACTCCTCCGATATTAAAAGACGAAATAGTAGACATTCGGTCAGAACAAAGTCATGGGATTGCATGAAATAACGCGGCAAATAGATTTTAATTAATGATAATAGTGTGACTGTACGAGGGTACTTTTGGAACGCTCTACAGTACCAATAAATCAAAGCGTACCAGAGGCTCTACAATGGCAATTCACAACTAGGGAGAAGAAACGTAATTAGGAATAATACCTTCACCTTTCACCTTCACTACTTTCACCTTCGGGAAAACGGTAATAGTCAGTAAAATAACCGTTCCTGGTGACATCCTCGATACACTGACCGTGACATTCGTTAACTTCGGCGTTCACTGTCTAGTTGAGTGCTGCGCTTTGACCGTTCCAATCTTTCATTAATTAACCGCTTATTAACGCCAATTCAACCAGGACAAAATCAATCTAAATTCAACCGACAGTATCCATCTAAACGTGTTAAACAAGTTCCAGATAAAGTCTACCATCGATAATAACGTGACAAAAAAGTGTCTCCCGGGGATGATACAGGCGTTTAAGATAACCATCTGACCCGGCCCGTGGCCGGTGTGGCACGCAGCGAATCCACAAGGCGCATTCTTCGCTTATTTCTTCTCTTTGGTCGTTGTCAAATACGTGAACTTTGTTCGGCCCTGTCTGGTGATGTGGGCTTCAGATTATCGCCAAGAAAAACATCATACTTACGGTTATTTAAGACGCCCTTAGATTTTACGTTATAGCTTATGTTACGCTCTTAGATTTTACCCGTCGGCGTTGTGTTGGACTGTTATTTTTTTTTCAGTGACTTAAGCCATCGTTTGTTATATTTTTTCGAGGACTGTAGCTATTTTTGAGTGATTTGTTTTAATTTTTTTTTAATTCATTGATGAGTTTTGAAAGCGTAATAAAGAAGCAAGAGTAATAAACAAAAATCTTTAAATGTGCGGTCTATTTTGCTATGATTTATTCTGTAAAATACTATTTCTCATAACATGGGTAGTGGAATGCTGAACACAAAAATAGAGGTTTTCTGTAGATAGAATCAGAATTTGTAGTAAAATGTCTTAAATTAGGTGAGTGGAGCTAAATTTCTCGTATCTCAAGTTATGTCTATTATTAATTGCCTCATTAATTTTTCTATTTCCGCTAAGAACCGATATTATTAAATAAAATATTGAAAGACTGTTCAACAAAATATGGAAAATGTCAAGGTCGACATTATTTATTTAGTAAGCAAATAAATTAATAGAAAATGATTATCGAATAACTAAACTACATTCATATTTTTCTGAAATATGCGTCTAAGTATGTCTATACTCACATAAACAGATGATAACTTTTTTGCTTCTATTAATTCGTTCTAAATAGCTCAGTAAACTCGTTAGATAAAGTTATGCCAAGAGAGACGCGTGCGCAAGGGAACATATCACTCTCTAATAGAGGTCGACACAGTTGATCTTTTTTGTGACATCCAAAAAGATGGATCCTCCGATAAGTAATTAGGCAGACGACACATGTTCTGAAGTCTTTTATCTCAGTTTAAACGAATCTTTAATACGAGACATGTTTATTGATATACCACACCAAGTTCGATCAGGATAACGTTTTTTCCTTATTTTACTTTTTAAGCAAAATATATAAATTTTTAAATGTTCATTCGACCGTCTTATGGTATGCTTAGTACGTATTGTAAAGGAACATGAATGATAGCGGATAATACAGGGTCACGATGAAGCTTTGAATGAGAAAGGAAGTATCACGTATTGACAGTAAGCCGTGAATTGAGTATTCGACAGTAACAAAACTTGCGGTGTACACGCCTTAGACGTAAAAAGCCCTATTATGGGTGCGTTAACAGACACTTGAGATTAGCATCTGTGGGCCCGCAACGAGATCTCCTTTCAAATATAATACGAGATTACAACCGAAGAAGTTTATTTGTAAACACGGCTATGAAAGGCTCATTGTCGAACCTCGCTCACACTCGAAGGTAGTTCGTAATACGTCTTATTGAATGTTATTCTCATCACACACGTTTCGGTGAACTCGTGAGGAATGTATCAATACATAGTGGGTTTCTGTCGATGATGCGAGAAATGTATCGCGTCGCAAAAAATTGGGGTTCAGAATATGATAATATGCCACGATGTCCAGTGAGCGAATATTTGCTTTAATTTTGTAAAACTTATAAGCTATTTGATATATTTATATATGACTAACCTGCACTTTTCCCATTTCTGTTATTTTCCCGTGATAAAAAGTTTTTATGTTATCCCAGACTAAATTCGAACTCTGCTCCAAACTTCAGCCCGATCCGTTCAGACGTTCCAACGTGATTGAGCAATAAATATCCAACCTTTTCCATTTACAATATTAGTAAGGTTTAATAATGACAAACAAACAGACGGTTTGTCTGACGGTAAACAAAAACCGACGTGTCGTCGGTACGTTGTCATGCTAGACATATTTAAAGTTATTGTTTAGAAATGCCCTACACGGACCTCTTGAGAAAACACAGTGGGAGGAAGAGCATTTCACATTCTACACGTTTGCAGTAAAAATTTGCGTTCAAATTACAGCGTGGGACTTCTGGTTCTACAAGTTGTAGAGATAAGCCTGAACCAAAAGACATACCTGATACAGTTTTTATGCAACACACTTAAGGTAAAGGCTCCTATTACGGAGGTAGTCAAAATCGACTCCCATTACGGAGGCATTTTTATTTTCGTGTGTTATTCTCGATAGCGTGAATATAGATAGAACAAAATGGAGTTTATCCATTCAGAGTCTTTTACTTCATAATTTACCGGACTCTTGAAAATGTAACACAAAGGCAAGTCACAAAAACCAATAAGCCGGTGTCACGGCGCCGATACGGCCGGGTGTTTCATACAAACGCGGAGCGACCTAGGTAAGTGCAGTGATATTTAATATCTAAGTTTTTTTATATTAATTTACCATTTAAGTGTGTGAATATGTCATTTATAGCTTGTGTATATCATTATACTTACAAAATGTTTAGATTTAATTCTATTTGTAACTGTTTTATATCTAAAAAATGAAAAACAAAACCCCGCCGTAATAGGATATAAATTTCAAAGGTTAGTCTTAATACAGATGTAACATCCGTGTTAGGAAAATTACTGTGTGACATATATTTGCTTATAACTTTCAATATAATAATGTATTTAATTAGGTATATGTTTAGTTAAAATAATGTTTAATATAACAAACTAAATACCAATTTCTGTGGTATGATTTATCCTCTAGAAATCCTATTTAAATATAAAAACTGTCGAATGTAATATGACGATTTATTAGAACGGTCAAAAAATAAAGGTGAATTTTAGTTTATTAAAAAGCAGTCATCTGTGTAGCCGTTGATTTGAGTCTTACATACCTTAACCAAAATACTGTTGTTGATCGACTAAGTTACCTTCATTGTTTATATATCTAAATTTTGATAGGTCAGAATAAGGATGATAAAACAATAAAAGTTCTCTTATTACGGAGGTAGGAGTTTAAGGTACCTCAGTGATAGGCTCTATGAGCTCCTAAAGCGGTGGTCATGCCTCCGTAACACGAATTTCATAGTACCTATTATGGAGTATTAAAATGCATATTTTAGGGTTCTTTAAAAACAATGAAAAGCAAACAGACACTGAAAAGGCAGAACCAATAAAGGAATGTGTCTCAAAGAAATTGAAAAAGGCAAAAAGTCAAGAGGGGATCGGGGGTCCAACCTCTAATGTCAGTTACCTAGATTGTAACATTTCAGAAAACGGTGATGGTGACCAAGAACTTATTTTTGATATTCCTTCATATATTACCAAAGCAAAACACCGTGGTTTCTTTGATACAGACACAGATAATTTTCTGTCAAGTGGATAAGTAAATCTTATACTTCCTGTAAATTTATTTTTTTGATATTTAATGCACAGAATGCATCAAAATTTTGTAAAAGAATATTGTATAAATATAAGTGAAAGTGTTATTTTTATAAGAAAATTAAGTTAAAAAGTTAATTCAATTATTTTGTTTTCTAAAAATTAAAATTAAAAGTGTTGGTTTAGTAAGAATATACTTATGTATATGGTTCCTATTAGAACTTAACAATTATTTTTTTAATTATTCATATTTAAAATTTCAGTAAACTTTTAAATTGTTGTATTTTTGATAGGTTTTTAATGTTATAAGCATTTTTGTTTAAAAGTGAAAACTAAAAATGTTATTTTTGTACACGACATTGATTATTAGTTAATAAAGTTGATTCTTCAAAACTTCACACATGCTTTTATTATGTCATAAACTTAGTAAGCGCCCAGTGGTTGCACTCGCGTAATTCGCGACTCTGTGAGAATATTGCGAAAAAAAATTTACTATATTTACACACGAGTTTTAATTAAGTTGGTCATCTATGTACCAAAGTTTCAATACAATTGATTAGACTATTATAGCCTGAAAACATAACAAACAAATTGACATAGTCCAATTCGCATTTACAATTGGTAAGAAAGGATATAAATTATTATACGGAACCACAATATGTTTAACTAGCTTACCATCCGAATTAGGAGATGATTACCGCCGTAATTGGCTCGAACCTTAATCAAACCTCCGTAATAGGGAAAATCGACTTGAGTACTATAATATATTTAAAAAAATATAAATAACCTAATAACAGACAAAGTGACACAAGAAATATAAAATTTTATCCCCATTTTTGCCGATTTCCTTTTGTTATGCCTAGCTTGATGCTTACAAATGCTTATTTTACTTATTTACTTTCAAACGTTGCCATTTACCTCCGTGATAGGAGCCTTTACCTTACTCATTGCAACAAAGCGTCATGCAACAATTTTACATCAAAATTGCACTCCACTACGCTCATTACCGAGATTTAAGATGTTTCTTTGCCCTGCAATTTCTCTGGAAGCATTATCCTTCAAACAGAAAAACAGTTAAGTGTATTTGCACTTTACTGCTTGGCGGTAGAATGTAGAATAAATGGTATATGTATGTGGTACTCCACCAGACGGACTCTGCAAAGAGCCTTACCACTAAACAATTTGTTTTATTAATTGTTCGTCAAATTTTTAAACAGTAATATACAGGGTTATTGGTAATCAGCCTGCATCCGTTTAAGGGCATGTTCTGTATATTTAAACAAACAACTTTTGTTCTACAACTTTCGTTAAAACTCAATAGACAACCCAAAAAAAAATAGTGTTTGTTGTCCTTTTTTGTACTGTTTAGCGACTTTTTAGTGTTTATTCACGTCGGCACATCATTTTTTGCGCGTTAAAGAGCGTACGCGCTCTTGTTACGAATTGTTACGAAGAGTTCGAAGCTTTTAGACCGTGCAAATATTATTTTAATTTTTTTTGTAAAAGAAAAAAAACTCATTTTTTTTAAAACTGTTAAACAAAAGTTGACGTATTGAATGTACCTAACATCCCCTTAAAAGGATGCAGGCTGATTACCAATAACCCTGTATAAAGAGAAGTATGCTTGCAACACAAGTAATTGTTATATCCGCAGATACTGATACAATTTATCCATTGTACTACAGCCGATGAAACATAGATACTAAAACGTAGGTGTTAACGCCAGATCTGGCAATAAACATTATTGTCCCTCAAGTCGTCAAGCTCAAATCAGAAGCACCACGCTCTTTTCACGAATCCTCAATCCTAAACGAAATATCAGTGCGAAAATATGTCATTTGTCAATTGGCTAAAGTTGAATATCGGCCCAGCATTGTTGCCCGTGGCTTTGTCACGGCGATGTGACAAACTCGTCTTATAAATATGATTTATGGTCGTGTTAAGTATCCAGCGCAATTGTTGTGAATATTTATTTATACTCGTAAACTATAAACAACGAGCAAATCTGGTTATTTATGGTGTGATTGGACATTCGCGTACCCAGCTTCGGCTTTTTATTCTGAGATTGGAAACGGGCAACGTAGAGCTTCTGCCTACATTCACAATCTGACTCGGGGTATTCTTTGGAAATAGACGTTCTAAGACATATTTATGTTCAATATTGTACAGACACAATCATAATTCATGCTGTATTATTCCAATCGAACTATGTATGTTAGTATCGGTGGGCATTATGATTTGTGTTGCCACTTCAATGGAGACTGGTAGAACCCAATCTAAATTAATGTTAATAATCTAAAAGATTCCACTACAATAAATGTGATCGAATATACCTACTAATTATATACTTACTAATTTAAATAGAATTGTAGGTTAAAAAATTGGCAGTCATAGGAACTGCCGATAGAAGTGGAAACTTATAACTCATAATTTGATAGCTCACTTCGGAAACTACGCGGGTGAAACCGAAGGGCGTGGCCATGACCATGGCCATCTAGGCATAGGTACTTACAGACATTTAGTATAGCCAATGGGAAATGCTGACGCATTTCTAGATGGCCAGTCGCCGTTGTTCCGAGTAAATCTGAAAATTTATTTTCTTATCATTCCCGAGCGTGACGCTGGAATTCAATTCACAGCCCTCGAAAAATCTTTCTTTGGTGCGCCAAAAGAAGTTTTCACTTAAAAAGAAAAACAAATCAGAAACTACAATTTCATTAACTCCAAAAATTTTCGTTTTTCCAGGTGAGAAGCCGTTCAAGTGTGAATACGCGGGCTGCGACCGTCGGTTTGCGAACTCATCGGATCGAAAAAAGCACTCTCACGTCCACACGTCTGACAAGCCTTACAACTGCCGCATACATGGCTGCGACAAGTCATACACGCATCCGTCGTCTCTGCGGAAGCACATGAAAGTGCACGGTGCCGCCGGCGAAGCGTCGCCGAGGTACGACAGCGACGGCGAAGGCGATGACACGTCGTCAGCTGGAAGCGTCAGCGTCACAGCCGGCGCGGCCAGCCCAGCTGCCCCCATCCCCCCGCCCCCTCCACCGATCCACCCGCATCACCCACACCACCATCCATCAATAACAGATAAACTAGAAAGCCTCAACGACAAATACCTCAACCCGCATGACCAAAAACCTTACGAAAAACCTTACGACCGACCGCCGGCACCGCCCCATCATAACCAGCCTCCGCACCTGACAAATATTGGGGGTAATGGCATGATGGATAATAAGATAGGGTTCGGCGGGCACTGGAGCCAGTTCCAGCAGCCAGCGCCCGCCATGCCCCACGGGGTGCCCGACTGGTGGTGCCCCACGCAGGAGTCCTACCATCACCACCATTTGATGCATCACTCGGGTGCGGCCGCTGCTTATTGACCGCACCGCGCTTAGGGAACTCTTCATTCGACGGCTTAGTTGTGGCACTTATGCACGTAACGTAACTGCCAATAAATCAAATATATTTCCAGAATTTATTCGAAATTATGTTATATGAGAAAAAAGGTTTCGCTTGATCCACAATCATAAAAAACCACTAAGTACTAGTTTTTGATTAAATTTCTATGTTCCCTCCCTGTGTGATTTTAGACTTATAACTTTTATTAACTAACACAACGTTGGATGCCTTTAATTAAATCAAGTCTTAACTCACACGCGGAGTTAAATCACTTACTTCATATTTACTTGCGTTACGTAGTAAATTAAGTACCTGTACACTTACATTCCCGTGGAATGAAAAGTTCGCTATAGCGCTTTTATTACCTATTAATTTAAGTGTGTTACGCTTATTAATATTCTAATTAGTCCATAACCAGTCCGACCATTTCGAAAATGCCAGTGTTAGCTGTAACCGTCCGAAAATATATAAAACCCTTCTGTAAGTGAATTGTGAGAGAGTTAAGACAATGTATTAGCTGACAAAGAACGGGTCTCGGTGATTGGGAGCAGCGCAGTTGTAAACAATAACCACCAGTTGAATGCTTTACAATATGTTGTATATTTTACGTAAACAGGAACGTCGTTTTTTTTATTTTCGCGCTATTTTTTCGATCACAGTATTGTCCGTTCCGTATTGTCACGACGGCCCATTATTCCGGGAGAATTTTGTCAACTGCATTGTTGACATTGATTTATTACAGCCTTTTTAGAAAAACTGTGTACAAACGAACCTATAGAAATCTTTCTTAATAGGATTTTAGAAATTACTTTGTTGCATTCATTATTTTGTATTTTTGTAATTAAAAGTTTGTAAAGATTGTAAATTTATTTGGCATTTCAGCACAAAGATCACCTCAAATCTCATTTATATGGCCAAAGCACCGAAGTTTATACTACGATTTATAGGTTTAATCTAAATGTAAATTTTATTTCAGAAGTTAGCTAAGTTTATTGTAAGTAATTTAGGTAAAATGCCCAGTGATAGTAGAAATAAGTTTAATTTTATTCTATAAATACCTACACAACGCTACTTGAATTATTGTGCTATCAATTTCTGAGTAAATGTATTTATATTATAAAAATAGCATTATTTTTTCACGAAACGACATTGTAGATAGACAAAAAACTAAATTGTACCTATACCTACTTGTAATAAAGATATTACCTACTTCTAAACGACTGAAAAAGCGTAAGAGCATGATTGATATTTAAGTTATTTTAAGATGAGAATGTTGTCTTTTCTACAGCCCTGTAAATAGCAGAAAATAAAAATATGTCAATATCATTTCAAGATTTTTATTCCAAATATTCTTAGCGACTCCTTTTTAAATAAGTAATAAATATACTACTTTGTTAATTTTATTGGTGTAAATTTATTTACTTAATAAATTTTATTGAAGAAGTTTAATATTACAAGTCAATAATACAATAAAATATAGTCCACAACAAATTAATCAAATAAAAACCCACTCCTAACAGTACCCGGCACAAAAGTGCCCATTACGCTGGCAGCATTACCACGCTGAATAGCGATTGACAATCTTTGTGCCAGGTACAAGCCAGAGCGGGAGTCTTCTTTGTTACTACTTTGTTAGGGTAATATATTTAAAAAATGCATATAAGTAAATTAAACAAATCCAAATATACCATTGGAATTAAATACACTATTTTTTATTTCTGAATGAGAAGCGCAGTGCAACGCTAGGCACCGATTTGGATTCTTCATTTTCAAATAGCTGATTGTTACTGTGCCCTGTGCCGCTTGGCTTGTCTTGTTAATTTCGAAAATTTTTGTTAAAAAATGAAGAAATATAATGTTAAATCTTTTACATAGTCATTATAAATTATCTTCTATCTAATATCTAATCAAAAAAGTCAAAGGACATTTCATAATTTAACAAATTCTTTTGGTCCATCAATTCTAACATAATTTAATTAAAGAATCAACAGAAATAAAACTCATTTACCTACCTAATACAATTATTTCAGAGCTGTAGCTGTATAATGGCGGAAAGTTTTAAGCAGGGTTAGGTACTCAAAGCTCATGTAGGTACCTGCAATGCTTTATGCTAAAAAAATGTCAGCTGATTAAAAAAAATGCAGATTCTTTCCATTCTAGAGTCACTCTAGAAACCACCACTGTGGTGGTGTGGTGGTATAAGATGTTTTTAACATTATGCAGACTGTATTGTTATGGGCAAACTTGTTACCTATTTAGTACCAGGCTCATATTATCATAGAGACGAGCCAGACCTCGTTCCATCACTCTACTCTAGAATATAATAAAATTAAAAAATATATCTTCCTATCTTTTTATTCTAAGTAATAGGGTTGCACTTGACCGCCGCGCCGTCTCGCCCGATGTTAAGTGACCGTGCTGTCTACAATCAACAATGTCTTGAAGAAACCGATTTACTTTCGCCTTAAAAACATCAATATTGTAAATTTTTGGTGTAAATTATTCATTATAAGGTTACTGTAAATGTGATACAAATTTTACAAGTTATAGGTATACCAAGTGTATAAAATTTATTTCCCACACTAAGTTGGTTCCGTCTAGAGGACAGATTTTAGTTAGAAAAGGTTTAAGTTGTACTCATTTCCTTCTAAATTGATACAAAATTCATTCCCATTTCAAATTAATGCAACATTTCTTTGCGACGAACTCGTAAACAATATTCAGCATCCCAAAATCGAAGTCAAAAGATTGATCATTTCAGACAACAAATCTAAAATGGAAATCCAATTCTCGCGATCAATTCGATCGGATTCCGATCAAAAAACCGAGCTCCGTGACGATGCCCACAATAAAACACCACAATAACAAAACGAGGAACAATCATATTCCAAAAGAGAATTGAATTTATCATTGAGAAGGAACGAGAGAAAGAAATGATAAATGATCGATAGGGTACAGGATGAGCGAGTGCGAGGAGGACAGAGATATTCGAATCGACTGTACTGTCCTGGGGGATGATTTATCGTTTCTCAACCGGGATTGGCCGACGCGGTACTTCAAGATTTATAGATCCTTATGGCGCATGCGCGGTAGGAGCGTTTTCTTATTATAAATCCTCACTCCCGCGTATGCACTTGCGATTGCCTCTTTGGCTGTCCGGAGGAGAAATTAAAAAATATGTTAACATATTGCTTGGGCAGAGGAATGGCCGGTCAGTGCCGACGTCGAACATAGCACGTAATTGGCTAAGTTAATGCGCCTGCGCATGAAACTTATACCGGACTTATTTTGCAGCATGTTGTTATTGTAAGTATTTTTATTATTACAATTTTGGCTTAGTAAAACTTTATTGATAATATTATAATGATAAACACCAAATGTTCTCCTTCTCTCGCTAGGAAAGACTCAAGGGCCACCAGGTTAGTCCAGGATTAATGGCGCATGACCCAGAAAGATCTTAGGAATATGTCTGTTTTCTCACGATGTTTTCTTTCACCGTCACAACCAACGGTGATGACAAACATATTTGCTCAACTTAGAGATGGAATTCAAGGCCATGATCATTCGATTTATTCCGAATTCGGGCTTTTTACCGCTACCTCGGCTTAAAATTGAAACATAATAAGAGTATAAAAAGGCGTGTGAGAGTCAAATATACGGAAATGTTTTTGAATGTTTTTTTACGATAAAATGTATATTTTTTATACAAAATCACAGCCCTTAAAAATCATAAATTCAATAACTAGCAAGCTATCTTACGGCCAATAACGGTGTTATATTTTACAAACATTATTACAAGATTACTGATATTAATATTGATAGTAGGTACTATTAGATTATTAATATTTATGCATACTTAAAAAAAATAGTAAACTGCTAACTTTCTCTGTATACTTAAAATACTGGCACCCCGCACGGTTTTACCCGCGCAGTTGCAGTTCCCATTATTTTCCGGTGATAAACATACGTTCCGTCGTGACTGACCAACAAACATAAAAACTTTCGCCTTTATAATAAACTAGCTGAACGCGCGCGCGTTGCTTCGCCATCTATGGAAAATCGGTCGTGCCAATTCAAATTTTGAACAAATTCGGTTACTTTAGGTTCTAATGACGCAACCTTTAAAATATGACATATGCTGTCACGCAACGAAAGCTCACAAAAAGCAATATTTTTCCCCCGTTTTTGTTACATTTTTCACTCCTGCTCGGCTCCTGTTGATACTCCTGCTCCTGTGGACTATTCTACGAAGAAAGAATCGTTCAATTCGGACCAGTAGTTCCAGAGATGTTTGCGTTGAAACAAACAAACAAACATGCAAACAAACAAACAAACTCTTCAGCTTTATAATATTTTTAATATTTATAATAAATATTAGTCGGATGAGTACCTATGGGATATAGGTAGTGTTCAATTCCTCTGTGCGCGCGATTTTCGTAAAAAGGGATTCCTACGCAGTTTTTGCTTCACTTAATAATAAATACACAAATTGCAAGAAGACAGGAAAACGTGTGTGGGTGTGGGTAGGTACATAGACGGGGCCAAGTCTCCCGGCGCCGCGCTGCATCCCTTCGAGATAAGATCGCTGCGAGTGACACCGGCCCCGCCCCTGCTAGCCCCTTGCATACTCACCTCACCTCGTCGAAGAATAGGGTTGGAATTAACTACAATCAAAATTTTAAGTAATCTTTCTTTTTTTTTTGAGCTATGGACAGAGCTATGCTCGGAGTCTCTTTGCGCGACAGAATCCGTAATGAGGATATTCGCAAAAGAACAAAAGTAGCCGACATAGCTCGAAGAGTAGCCAAGCTGAAGTAGCAATGGGCAGGCCACATCGCTCGCAGAACTGACAACCAATGGGGAAGAAAAGTTCTCGAGTGGCGACCACGAACCGGAAGACGCAGTGTTGGACGGCCTCCCACTAGATGGACAGGTGACCTCACAAAGGTTGCTGGAAACCGCAGGTTGCATGTTGCGCGGGACCGTTCGTTGAGGAAATCTAGGGGAGAGGCCTATGTTCAGGAGGGGAGGTCTTGCGGCTGATGATGATGATGATATTTATTTTGCTTAAAAACCTAACAACCGACTTCAATTATGGTGGCTGGCCTGGTAATTGATTGTAAGTCTGCCTGCGAAACCGGAGGTCGTGGGTTCGATCCCCACTCAGTGCAAATATTTGTTTGACGAATTCTAATATTTGAACTGTGTCTGGGTGTTTTCTATGTATATTAAGAAAGTGTTTTAGTATTATATTAGCTATCTGACTTCCATAGTACGAGCTTTGCTTAGTTTGGGGTCAGATGGTGGTGTGTGTGAAATGTCCACCAACACATATTATTTATTAATTTGAAATCAAAATTCAATTTAAAATTTAAACTTGCTCTGTTTACTAATCTAAGTAGATGTAATAATAAACTCCAATTCTAATCTGATTATTATTTTTAATGACAGCAATAAATGAACCCTACAAATATTTTATTAATTAATAAACTAATCTCCGAATAACCCACCCCTAACTGCTCCCAGCGCAAAAGTGCCCATGATGCTCGCCGCGTTCCCACGCTGAATGGCAATGGCCAACCTTTGCTCCAGGAACGCGCCCGTCTGTCTCCCGAGCGGGAGTCACCCGTATTCTCCCTGAGCCTGCGCCCCAATTCTGAGAGGAACCCTTTAGCCTCTGCCCCCCAACAACCTAAGGTCTCCACAGCAACAGGTACAAATAATACAAATTATAAACTAACATGTCACCGATGTATGCATTTATTATTTTGTTGATTTTACTAAAACCGCTTAACCGATTTCGATTTTGTACGAGAATTATTTAGGAAGTCTAAATTACATCTTTCGAAGAAAAAAACGGTTTTCGGTTCACCCATTCAAAAGTTTACAAACTTTAAAACATAATAATATAATTGGTAGGTAGGTACAGTCGAATTGGGAACATTGCAGTCAAATTGAATTCCTTTTTTGAAGTTGATTAAAACTACAAGAAATTGATATTTCTATTTTAAATTAATTCACAAATAACCCTAAATACCTCTTACTTAGTGGTTGTAACTGAAACATTTTACTCGTGTAAAATGTTTCAGTTACAACCACGTTAATTTTCCTACTAAGACCTTTTTTATAAAGAGAAACTAGAAATCCAGATTGCATCGAACTGCCTTATTCCAAACACTTGTCAAGGTTTAAAGCCGTTGTGGCCAAGGGAGGAGAACGTTCTACTTTACACCCGTGAGATTGTAGGCTTACATTTTTTTTTAACTGACTTATGGTAGCTGGCTGTGAGCAGTGATTGCCCGGGTACTACCTAACGGACTTTTGGGTTAGCGTGGAAGCGCAGGACCCACTTAAAACCTAACTTAAGCGCTTAAGCCTAACATACTTACGCTAATTAGCATACAACCGCCCTGTATTCAACCCTGACTCCTATTAGGGATATTAGGACTTAATAAACTAAAAAAAATATTTAAAAAATCCATACAACCTGATAACTGAAAAAAAAATTGGCAGTCTCAAGAACTGCCGATAGAAGTGAAAACTTATAACTCAGAATTTGATAGCTTACTTTGGAAACTACACGGGTGCAACTGGAGGGCGTGGCTTGGGCATCTAGAAATGCGTCAGCATTTCCCATTGGCTCACGCATTTCTAGATGGCCATGCCATGACTGCCAAGCCACGCCTTTTCAGCAGTTCCCATTGGCTGACGTATTTCTAGATGGCGAATGGCTATGGTCCCGAGTTTACCCGAAGATTTCTTATCATACCCGAGCGTGACGCTAGAATTCAATTCACACCCCACGAAAAATCAGTCTAAGCGCGCCAAAAGAAGTTTTCACTTCAAAAATCGAACTAAGCCCTAACTAAGATTGAACTATCTGACTTCTCCATACATACATACCGAGTGCAAGCACTCTTAGTATGTCAAGTGCTGCTATCGAGCTCGCCCGCCATTCGCATGTCGCAGCGGGCGGTGATGTAGGTTCACATGTCCTACGGTCGCACCTCTGAGTATTTTTCCAATTGGAAATTTACAAGCTCCGCAAACTGTAGAGTGCCAGGTCCCAGCTGTAAAAACATTAAGTGTGCTATTTATGTTTGCTTGAGATTAACGGAAAAGCAAGACAAAACACTGTCTAATTTTCCTATCTCATTCAAAAAGAAATCAACTGTTAGATTTGTAATAATTAAAACCTAAGTGGACGAAATTCGACCTTAAAACAATATTATCTATTCTCATCATAGACTGGACCATAAACTTGAACCATAAACAAATGAGGATATTTATTTATTTATTTATACGTGTATGCCAATACATGATATCGTGTGTCATGTTTTCTTATTGATTTATTTTATGCAGAATGAAATAAAAATGGCATTCTGCACTTCTTCTCTAGAGATACATAAAATACAAGTGCTCCTCCGTTTGCGCAATTTTCGTAAAAAGGAATTACTACTTACTGTCAAAGTTTTTGCTCGACGTATTACGAGTACTTACTACACAGATATACATACACAAATTTCACACACTGATTGACAAATTTCACAACTGATTGTTCCCTGACATTTTCGTGTTTTAGTTTGAAGATGCGTGAAGAGCAAAGCAAGATCAAAAATCATAGTTTGCCACATCAAAACAAAAATAACTGCTTCAAATTATTTTTTTTAAGTATTATGTTTGTAATTTACTTACATTGGCTGAACCTTCGCTTTTAGTCTAGTCAACATGTGCTTTTTAGGTCAATTTTTTTTGTCCTTCTCTAATCATTATGATTAAGGTGTCATTCGATTCGGAATGGAATCTAGATTTTTTGAGAAATTTCTAAGCCTTAAAAAATTCAAACGCATACAGGATAGATAAAAGAACAATAATCCATGGTTCAAAACTTTTATTTGCGAGTTTTCAATAAGTTATTCATTAGTTAGTTAACAGCAGCACGAGCATTAATACTATAAGTGCGACAAATGTTAAACTAGATATTAATCTGAGGTTATTTTCCTTTTTTTTTAGGTGAACCTTAGTAAAATCGTTAATAACAAAACGAAAAATAGCAAATTTTTTATTTTTCCAACGGGATTTCGGTCTATACTGAAATCTTTGAAGAATAGATCCGCAAAAGGAAAAACAAGTGGCAGTCATAGGAACTGCCGATAGAAGTGAAAACTTATAACTTAGAATTTGATAGCTTACCTTGGAAACTACACGGGTGTAACCGGAGGGCGTGGCCTCGCCATCTTGGCATGGCCATCTAGAAATGCGTCAGCATTTCCCATTGGCTCACGCATTTCTAGATGGCCATGTCATGATGGCGAGGCCACGCCCTTTCAGCATTTCCCATTGGCATTCCATTTCAAATCGAATGACACCTCAATCATAATGATCGGAGAAAGAAAAAAAAATTATCTAAAAAGCAGTTGTTGCCTAGACTAGCCCAAATAGGGCAAAAATCAGATGAATAGTTATGCCAAATCATTTTTTCGTGACTTAAATCCGAAATTGAAATCAATTACGGATAAAATTCAAAATTGACCACAGGCTTTAACAACGAAGGAAGTCAACGTGTGGAAACAGACTTGTTCAAAGCTGACATATTTCGACAACATGATTGATTCATCTGTCAACCCACACTTGTTCAGCGTGGTGGTTTATGGCCTTGATCGTCTCATTATGAAAAAACGCTCGCTCATCCTAACGTTGGGAACATAAAAAGGCTGGATATTACTGAAACATTATAATTGACTTCTGACAGCGACGATTTCATCATCAAGTTTAGCAATTGCCAACTTTTTTCTTTGAAAATGATCAGTCCTACTACAAGAAATTTTAATGCGTGCAAGATGCAAAAACTAAATTTATGATAAATACAATAGAGTTAGGATTCAAATACATGCGACTCCGGCGGTCGTTTTTCTACAGTCTCCGGACTTCTTCATGGACTAAAATCTTTATTTATTAGAATCAGTAAATTATTAAAACGTATTTTAAATCCGTTGTATTGTTATTGACGGGCGATAAAAACTACCCCCGGATGGACCTATTAGGGTTAGGTCGTACAATTATTTATAATTAAGCATCATATTAATTTTTTGTAACAAAATTCAGTATGTTTAATAAATTAAACGAATTTAAGAGCTTGAAGAAGTTTTAATCAACGTTAATAAAGATTCACCGTTTCGTTCCAAAAATTAGCTGCAGCGGTATACTTTTTTCTCGGTTTGGCAACTTAGTTTTTAACGCATATTTTACCTCGGTATTCACTCCAATAGCTAAATATTTACTCAGGCTTTCGTGATCAAAAACAGCTGTAAAATATTAATCAGTCGTTTTCAAAAGAAAGTGGTTTTATACTACGGTCTAGAACAGATGGTGGTATAGTGTGTTTTTAGTATTTAGTACCAACCTCATTCCTACCACTAATTTTTGTTTATTTAATTTTATGTAATAAATACAAAATATATAAATCTCACAGATTGCATTGCTTTGACGTGTTCAATTATTTTGATGGGTTAAAAGGGGAGAATAAAAAATTCAAAAACAGTTCTTGAAATGTGACAAAATACATACGTAATATGTACTAATGTATGTATGTCGATTGACATATTTTATATTTATGTAGCGGCAAATATTTCACTAAAAGCTGGCAGCTGATAAAAAAAGAAAACTTTCCCGCCTTTCTTCTTTCCGTCAGGTGGATTTAACCTCAATTTGTAATTTAAAAACAAAGCGTCTCAATCCGTGTTCTGAATTCAAATGAGCGGTTGGCGGAAGCATGCAACATGCAGGCGGGGGCAGGCATTGTTCGTTTATCGGACAAATGTTCTGAGGACCGCCTATCGCGCTCTCAAATAACACGAAAACTCAATATAGAGACACTTTTGGTGACAGTAGATTAGCATAATGGTGTTGACTGAATTATTATCTATTCTGTTGCCTAGGTAGAGGGTGCGACATAGTTTTTATGCTTAAAAGCATATAGTGAAACAGTATATCAGCTTCAGGACAGAAAATCGAAATAAACGAACTACGGTATTAAACACTGAAGACTCGCGATATTTTATGTCAACTTTAAGTATCGTAAGCAACAATTTTTTTAAGTAAAAACTGCTTTTGGCGCGCCACAGACAGATTTTTCGAGGGCTGTAAATTGAATTCTAGCTCGCTTCACGCTCGGGAATGATAAGAAATATTCGGGTAAACTCGGGACCATGGCCATTGGGCATCTAGAAATGCGTCAGCGTTTCCCATTGCTTTTCCCATAGAAATGCTGACGCATTTCTAGATGACCATGCTCATAGCCACGCTCTCCGGTTTTACCCGAGTAGTTTCCAAAGTAAGTTTTCAAATTCTGTGTAAGTAATAAGTTTTCATTTCTATCGGCAGTTCAAATGACTGAAATGATGATTCAAAAACCCAAACACAGAACAAACAAACACCGTAGAATAACTGACAAAGGTGTGCTACTTCCCCAGGCAAACGCTGCGAAGAGACTTACTAATACTTACTTTCAATAAATACAGTCTAAATGACTACCACAAAAACCTACAGATCTAGAAACTTCTACTATTATTTTATTTAGTAACAGTTGTTGCCTACGGAACATGTCCTAACTTTTAGTGTTTTGTAAGAAGAAAGGCAACAATACATCTAAAACACTGACAATATTTTTCCTCTCCCTTCGAAAGGGAGAGTTGAACAGCAATTCGCACAACTCTGTTCTTTGTAGAGGGGCAAGGGGCGCCCCCCGCTGGGCGGCGATGATGAGTTACAGCCGACGCTATCCGGATACGGAAGCGAGCCCTCCGCCCGCCCTAGCTTCCGATACCAATAGACTCGCAGAAAGTATTTCATAATTTATTGACGATGTTGATGAGTTGAAGAAAAAAACAACCGTCGACAATAGATGGAAAGATAAACTATGAATTGGACTTAATGAACAACTTTATTTGACGATGGGTTTTTATGAACGACGTCATTTGCTCTCTGCTTGGGCTATTGCAGAAAGTGTACGGTTATAATATATTTTGTAACGCGGGAAAACAACCGGAACGGCAACTACGCGGGTAAAACCATGGAACGCTACTAGTAAAGTCTTTTTTACTCGATTTATTGTAATATTTCAACTCGTGACCCTCAAAAATCCAATCAACTCACCAAACTAACCAACCGAAAATCTAAATCTAACTAATCTAGCCCAAAATCTGGGGCTGTGGCTGTGGCAAAAAATGTGTACTGGAGACCCCTCCAAAATTCGAGTAAATGACCTCGCCTGGTACATAAACATAAATTAACCTATAGCACTCAGTGATCACGTACATATCAAACGGTGAAAGAATTTTGGTAATTGGTTCAGTAGTAGTTCCTGAGATTAGCGCAAATAAATAAGCTCTTCAGCTAGTACCTAGATGATACAAAACCATGGATTTGAGTGTTTCCTATAGCGCCATCTGTCGAATACCTTAAGAAGTACAGTTTGTTTTTTTATTCTATACCAATTTAAAAGTATGGCTTCACCAAGGTAACTATTGCGCATAAAAAATAAAAAAGACAAGTTTTAAAACTTTCTTCCATGTGAGATGACTCTCATTACCTCTACCCTCCATAATTCTGAAAACACCACATTCCAAATATTTGCATTACGATTATCTATGTGGATCAAAATCTTGCCAAATTTTTAAACAAAGTTGATATGAAGGTTCGCTGTTTGTGACGTCAAACAAACGCAAAGAGATAGAATTAAATTAAGTCAGTTTTTCTAATACGACGGTAATGGCTTTACTTTTTAAGCCACAAACTGCGAGTGTCATGAATACAGTGGGTGGTTGTCAATAAGCGCAAATAATTAGATGTGGCGTCTACAGCCACGGCACGCGCCGAGTCACAGAACAAGTACTAGCTAGTACAGTGCGCGCCACGAATTAATGCCTGCGTAAGTTTTTAAAACTATTTATTTGTTAATTTTTTTGTGGTAACTATAAGAAATTTTAATCAACACTAATGCAAAAAACGGTAAATTAGAACAATATCCATTACGGGGCATAAGAAAAACAGTATTTAAATCTACTGCCCCTTACAATATCATCATGGATTTATGTAGAAAACATATTTTACAAATTCTTTATACCTTACGTCTTAAAATTAAGATGAACAAATACACTGGAGTGCTATATTTTTTTTTTGATAAGGAATAGTCGGTTTCCAAAATTCTACACGAATTTTCTTTTTCAGGATCACACAATCTTGAAGGAATAATTGGGAGGATTTGATAGTTGTGCACCAACCTTTCAAAACTCCACGCTCTTACAAGATACATACTTTATTTATATTATTGTAACTTAAGCTTTGTAAATTCTTCGTAAATAATAAAAAAAATGGTTCGGATAAACAAATCACAAAAAGTTCTTCGCATTACGGCAGCGCTAGGCGCTAGTGTCGCACCATTGTCACTGTCTTCATTCGTGGCGCGGCCTTGACTATCAGAATCGAATAGCGCTTGTTCTATGGTCCGTCGCGTGAGCCGGGGTTTCTGGCACGTGCACCACAATACATGCTGTTATACCAGTTATTTATGAATATTGTTTCGCGCCTGCGAGATCGAGGACACGCGTTCCACCCCCGGTCACGTGGTGACTTCAAGGGGTAAGATGAGTATGTTTACTTCTGTACGCAAAGTATCTAATATACTAAAATAACGTTAGTAGGTATTACCACAGTCTATTAAATCATACGAAGCCGTCTAGACGGGACAATCGTGCGAGGCATCCGGGGTGAAACACGGGAAGAGCGTTCCTGCATTGCCTACATTACAATGTTAGTATTGCAGGTGAGCGGCTCAGGGCTGACGCTTTCCGTATGTTTTTGTAAAATATTTTATAACCCTACCCGTGTCTAGACATTATCAGCGTTTCTCCCAAGATCAAAGGCGATGAACTACTGGTAGTATTTCTTTATAATCTGGTATTACTATGAAAACTAACGTGATTATTACACATTTTAAATTAATACACGGATAACACACGTGTGATAAATAGTAAGCCCAATCTGACCTTCGTATAGGTAAACGTTAATAAGTAATTTTGAAAACAGTCAAATTGTGCCAAAGCCTTCCAAATGCATAAAACGGTGACACTATTTCTTGGTTTACTCGAATAGATCTGTTTTCGTTATAAGAACAATCAAACTGTAGAATGTGTTATTTTAGTGGAGTTTTTCCGATGGTTCCCATTTCGATGCGCAAACCTACACCATAATACATTGAAATCTTCAGGTTTCAAAATAAATATACAAATTACTTATAAAGTTTGTACAACTTTAACTGAACTAACAACGTTACTCAGGACTAATTAATTATAATAAAACTAGTGGCCCGTTCCAGCTTCGCTCGGATACCTAGATACCAACTGCAGCGCCATCTGCGGGCTGATTTGTGAATCTAAACCATCTAGGGCCCTACCCAAACGCATGCAAAAAAATTAATTCAAATCGTTCCAGCCGTTTAGGAGGATTTTACTGTCAACACATGTAAGTACCTACAGAAGAATTATAATTATAAAAAAAGATATTTTATGATTAGAGCTCAACATACAATGTTGTCAAAGTACCTGAGTAAAAGGGTGCCATTTAAAACGCATATTTTTTTCCTAATTTACTTTGTCATAATGAATGTAGCATAATATAATGTATAGTGTCATAATGTAACTTTTGCATAATAGTTTTTTGGCATAATGTGTTTTAACATGACAACATCTCTAGGCATATTGATGAGGCGCATAATAGTATTTAGGTATTTTTTAGTTATTTGTTGTGCTACTAAATATAGACCCAGGTTACATATGGACCAAGATCCGACTCAGAGCACCCCGACTCCACCTAGTCTTGTCACTACTACCCCTAGACTGTATATAAAAAATGCTCAAGCTCAAGAAAGGTCCTGATTGGTGCTAGCCATGCGAGTAGTGAGGGTGGCTAGTGAAGCAAGCCGATGACCTCCGTAGTGGATCGCAGGCCGAGTATGAAGAAGCGACACTCAGGGCAGACCCCAGGCTTATGGCGGGAGCCCACCCGGAGTCAAAAAGCGTTCCATATTTCTTAGGTGTACCGTCTGCTTTTTTCAATGTGTGCCTTTAAACATTATGCTAAGTTATCTGTATGCTATATATGGTTACGTGTTTAAACATTATGGTAAGTTATCTGTATGCTATATATAGTTATGCTTGTTAACATTATGTGAAAACAGTTATTATGCGTTTAGTTGTTATGGTAAAGTATCATTAGTCCTAAAAAAGGTTATGCCTACTTAAATTGATACAGAAATGTTATGCTATCACATATAGACCCGAGTGAAATACTATTATAAATATCTATACCTAGAACCAGATAAATTATTTATGTACCTACTAATATTTTTGGTATCAACTTTGTGTCTATAATAATTTTGCAGTAAATCCCGATAAGGGAACCACGCCGCAATCGGATAAATATATTTTTTCTAGTTAGATTACTAAGTAACTTGAAATAGATACCGTTCCAATAATAATAATGTATCTTCTCCAAAAAACCAAAAATACAAAAACAGACTCAGTTTAAAATTAAATTCAGACACTCAACCAAATTTCATTAGAAACTATCACTACGTCACGTCGTCCAGATATATGAAAGCAAATTTTAGTTTTTTTCTGGACATTTCAGAAACGTCACAAAGTTATTTGAAAACATTTTGATACTTAAATCTTAGTCCACTGCTGAACGTAGGACTCCACACTCGACTCAGCCCCATCCTCAGATTTTCTTCTATAGCCACAGCCGGCTGCCTTAATTATATCGTCACTCCATCGCGTTTCAAGGCGTAAGCTACGTTTGCCAATTCGCAGTATCCAATCTAGGATAAGTTTACCGGACGCCGACGGTCATCGCGGTCCTACGACATTGTGACTTATGACCAGCCCACTGCCACTTCAACTAGCTACTACGTATTGATTAATTATTATTATTAATAGATTTCAATTAAATCAAGTACAATATTTTCCATAAAACAAAAATTCACCTAGTAAGATCACATACTATGATGTACTAGCGTGACGCGACGTTCACCGAAACGCCATGTTTTCGTATTTTACTCGTAACAACCTAATATTATATACAATTACCTTATAAATTACGATTGCCAATTAAGTTTTCACTTCTGCTGAGTGTAGCTACTAAGCACACACATTTTTTTATGGGTTTACTGTGGTAGTATAAGCGCACGAAACTCTTAAAAACTAGTAATACCAATATGAGTAAATAAACTGGTGAAACTAATAGAGAAAAAATTGTAATTTATAAATCTAAAAATCTGTATACTTAATTAATAACAAAAACATAAATTTAGTACTTAAAAAACAAATTCGACCTCCAAAAAGATCCGACGAGGATGGGATTCGAACCCACGCGTGCAGAGCACATTGGATTAGCAGTCCAACGCCTTAACCACTCGGCCACCTCGTCATGCGAAACTGGGTCGAAATAGGTAAACACATCGCTAAGCATTCTTATTTGTTAACTTTATCGTGATGTGTGATGACATCACCGCGGCAATCAAATTAGATAGGTACATACTTTACGATAATGATTTATTGAGGACGATTAAAACATTTATACAAAGTATTTTAAATATCGCGACAATAGAACCAGTCCATGGCCTCTTTCAAATGTACATTGTGTCTTATTCAACAGATTTATCTACATTTAAAAAAACTCGCTGCTGGGGTTTTGCAGATTGACTCCACTAGGCGAAAATATCAGATTATTCTCACCAATATTGATGCACATCGGTATTTAACAAATTAATAGACAAAGAAACGGTGGATTTTTTGGTTTCAAGGTTAAACCAAATTTAATAAATTCATAAATAGGAATTCGGCGTGGACATGCCGCTCGTGATACACCATTAATTATGTAGGCTTAACCAGAACGGGTGTGGTACGATGAAAATATGCGTTGTATTTATGAACAACTTTTATTATACAACACTGATAAAGCAAAAAAAATCAAGTGCTTCTTACATTTTGTCGAGTCCCAAAGGAGATTAGGAATACCTAGCCGTATTTTTTCGTTATAGTAGACTTGATACTTGATCCCTCAGAAAAAAAAACGTTCAATTTACATACCAAGTAGTAGGTAGAAATTATATTTAAATTTTTACTTCATTTAGCATTTTGGCGCTGTTTTGCTCATGTGACAGTTGGAAAAAATACGTCCATAGTCTTCCCACAATGCCGATGGCGTATTACACTTACTAGCGCACCGTGCAGTAGAAATGTTAAAAAACCAGACTTGGTTTCACATAACCGAAATCGATACCCGATACGATATAATATACGTAGTACGTAGTAGATACTATTAAGGGTGTACCAAACTATATACCTACAAGTGTACCTTTTCTGTGTCAACTGATTTAACCAAGAATACGCTATGAGTAGGTACCTACGCACTACTTGAATAAAGATCAGTTTTATATCGGCCATCAAGCCGTTTCATTGCTACAATAGTGGTTATCTTCACTCCAGAAAAATACCTTCTTTATCCCTAAACATCTTTTATTAACATTATTGACAATAATTTTCCGAGGCAGAGGCGCCAGTCACGAGTTACCGTCTCCTGAATATGACAAATAACATTAAAAATGGAACTACACGAATACCAACATAAAATAAAAATGTCAAAAATTTAAATTAAGGATTAAAATATTTAAATTTAGTGCGGGCGCGTCCCGATCGCGCCTGCACCGCCGAGTCTCGGGCACTGACGACCTTGGTTCGTACAATATGGAGTAGGACTCATAAAAATAACTTTATTTAACAAAAAGAATGTAACTGTAAAAAATATATACATTATTTAAAAAATACAACCAAATGCTAAATCATTATGTTTTATTTGTCAAAAAAATAGTTAAATGACGAATAAAAAATCTAATTAGTGACACAGTTAGATTAGTTATTAGAAATATTGAACACATTATTTTCCTTTGTTTCACTAATAAAAAGTATAAAATAAGCAGTGCGTAAAAGTTTCGAGTGACGAAACTTTTGCACTTGTTTTAAGATTTTTTCGATAGTAATTTGATCAAACAAAAAATACCTTCGTTTCCCATTTTGACCCACAATTTAGCGGACCGACTAATTAGAATTACCTACCTATATATTTTATCCCAGTCGTCATCCCGAAAAGTTAAGTCGTATTGGTGCGTTTTGAAGACGCAAATGTACCGAGCTGTCAAAGATAGTTCTCAATTTCACCATAGGTGGCGCTAATGTTTAATTTTTGTCAGAGAAATCTCACAAAATGGAACATTTACGCTACAGTTGGTGAAACTGAGAAACTATCTTTAAGAGTGCGCCTAAAGCCAGGAAAAAATCAGATTTCACACGCGCGACGCGTTTCTTAATGTGATGTACATAAAGTCGAGAATAGCATGACACAGTTTGGAGGAAAAATCAATATTTAATCAGGCGTCCATTTTTTACCAAGTTTTATTTAATTACTCAATAACTAGACATAAATTTAAGAAGTGTTCGGTTACTTTACTAGAACATACAAATAGGAATTTTATTACCAAAAAATAATGTGGGGTCATCGCTGATAATTTCGAGTACTCGAATTAAAACGGGTTTTTTCGGTGTCATTTTTATTTTTTTATTGTAAAAAAATCTGATCTATTTTTTTAATTCTATTCGGTTATTGTGCTTCTTCTTGATTGTACCCACACGTCAATATTTTTTTTGTCATAGTTTTTAGTTTCTTAACTTCAGTGAGCGGCGTCGAAAATGTCCTTTTTTCGTTTTCTGGCTTTAGGCGCCCCCTTCACAGATGTATCTACTTTATTTGCATCTTGAAAACGACTCATTTAGAAGAATATTATTGTTTTTGATATTGCAGTACCTAACCATATTAATACAAGTATGAGTTAAAAATATTGAGGGATAAATAGTAAATACCAACATTTTTTGAAGGGCCATATTTCAAATATATTACAGAACATAAAGATAAATCATCTTAATATATATTATATCTGGGTAACAAGCGCAGTGTTAGGTAATGATTTTGATTCTTCATTTATAGTGACAGGCAAACAATTTGACCCAAAATTGACGTGGAAGGGGAAAGTTCGCGCATGTACCTACACTTCCACCAAAGGGAGACCTAAAAACGTTTCTGCCATGCGCAGCTAACTTCATTGGGTCAACTTGTTTGCCGGCACCTATATCTACCAATAACTGCGTGACACTGTGCTGTTATGTTTATAATATACCTACTAGCGACCCATCTCAACTTGGTTATGGTTGAACGACTAATCCATATAGCCTACTGAGGCGCCATCTGTTCCATACTTATGAAACTTAAGACTAATAACAGCAATCAACATTAGTTATCAGTTTATTGTAAATTATAAATTATGGAGACCATTCATCGAAATAAAAAAAATATATCTCTCAACTTGTACCAAATTACACACATGAGTAGGTAAATGCCAACGTCGTGAATATCGGTTGACTTGGTACAGACTGAGGACAAACATTATGACACTGAATTTTTAAATATACTAAGATTATTTGCTAAAAAAAATAGCACTAGGTATATCTTTATTTGTTTATTATCCTCCTTCCCTACGGTAGTCCCTATTCCCACTACTTAGCTATAAGCCCTAGAAACTATGTTCGTGTCAGTATCTCGTCTCTTTTCTGTTTAGTGTGCTTCCCAATATTGAGATATGTTGGAAATACACTCCTAAGTCCTAACCCCTTAACAACCTTCTCCACATCGGCCTATCTTGCCGGAATACTATAAATTAATGGAGTGTACATACTACGCCAGAGAATTTTAAATATTTGAAAGCACAGTTTAGAAAAAAAACCGAAATCTCCACAAGATAATATATTACTTAAAATAAATAATACAATCATGAAGTAGTTATAAATGTAGTGTTTATAAAACGTAATCGTGGTTTTATGGACCATATATTAGGTTGGATGGATCGTCATCCCGGACAGCCAATGGTCGTCTAGGAAGACAAAAAACTATTAATATTAATTACTGTGACGGGAACAGATAATTTGTTCCCAAAACGTAATTAAAAGTTTTGTTTGTTAATAAAATTGGTCGTCATCAATTTTTAATATTCTGAACGCCGTTCGATAAACAGTTCATTATCATAGACTGGTATCTTTTCTTCTGAGGATTAAATTTACTCCAGCTCAACAAGTTTGATGAAAATGTCTATCAGCCGAAATATAAATGTGTCTAAATCAGTAGAAAAAAGTTGGATGAAACGTTTATGCCGTTCAGAAAATAAATGATCAAAACTTCCCAATTTTAATGACATTTAAACGGATCTCTACACTATGATTAATTAAACACATACTTATATTCTAAAGTTACATTTCCGGGAAATGAAAACGGCAAATTTGACAAAAAAACGGAAATTAATGATAAATGGGTATAGGTGGTTTATTAAATCGACTCTTTAGATCCGTTGCATCATGATTCTGGAATAATGAATGAAACAATTTTATTAAACAGTGAAATAAAACTACAAGAGTCGTATGTATATGTACATATTTAATCTATTTATTCATATGAATAGAAATTACGGAGAATATACCAAGGAATTATAAAACAAAATTCCTTGCGTCAGTTGCGTCTCTTTCTGTCGGACATTCAAGCAAACGGGACCCAAGGGAAGGGAAGTGAAGTGAAGTACCTGGTGGCTGTTTCTATCTAATAAGTATGATCTTCTTGGGAATACTAATACTTATTAGATCAATAAAAGATCATATTTATTTTATTTATTTATTTATATATGTACATAGATTGGAATTATTTATTGTCTATACGATAAATACCACATGAAATAAACAAAATCACTTAGCCTTAATACTAGTAATCAAATGGCGACTTTATCGCTAGAAAAACCTAGATGGTATCTTTAAATCTATAAACAGATTATAGTGAACAGGTTTCTACTTGGCGAACCACACTCTAAGCCCCTTAGCAGAGAACTTATAAACTCTTTTTAAATGAAAAATTTGGTAAACAAAATTAGCTGAAGTGCTTGTAGATTAAGTAGATAAAAAGATGCAGATAGCGCTAAAGAGATTTGATACGTTATAGCCAAAGTTTTCCATGCATGAAATGCTCGTTGACTAGCCACGTATAAAATTAGTCCCCCAGGTATAATCACAAACACATACGAAGCAACAGTGCTCTGCCGGTGGCAGGGCATAATTCGCGCCCCTCCATGGATGTTTCCGACAACCTTTGTGCACTAATAACCATCCATATAACCATCAAACTTCGACCTTAAATTCTACCTCATAAGGGTCACGAGTAAAGGGATGGGACTGAATGATGAAATCTGTCCTAAACACGTCTGTAAGGAGGAAACGCAATTTCTTTTTGACAGCGGCATTATGAGATCCGAGATACGAGAAAACGATTGTAACGAATTATTAATTTCGTACCCTTTTGATAAAAAAGGTATCAATAATAACTAAAGCATGCCCTTCCACTGTCAATTCTAAACAGTAAATGCTGTCTTTTAAACCAAGACCGGAAAATTCGAATTTAGCTGATTCAAAATAATAGCTTTCAATTCCAACGCGATCGTAGAAGACATAGACAGACGTCTGGCACGTGAGCGTATTATTTTAAGGGGTTACCCATAGTGGGTGTATGTAGTAAGCCGATAGGGATTGTGTGGTGTGTCTAAACTTTATCGTGTGTCGTGAAAGTGAGTCAATTTTTAATTCTAGTGCTGCTCGTAATATGACTGGCCTAGTGGCTTAGTTGCAAAGCCGAGGGCCGTGGTTCAATTCCCACGACCTAGGACTCAAGACTGTCTCTCACAAGGACAGATTTAAAGCCATAATCTATAACGCTAGTCAAGTGCGGGTTGGTAGATGACGCATATCCACGAAAGATGTTTTTCTTGGAACAAGTCGGTTTCCTCACAATTCTTCGCCGTTAAAGCAAATAGTGACGACAAACTTTTATCTGTACTTTGCAAAATACTCAGAGATGCAGGCGCGATTATGAAATCGCTCTTTAAAGCCACTAGGCTCCTTTCAAGAAGGAGTGTTATCATTTTAAATTTAGTAAAATTAATTCCCATAATTCCTTAGCATTCCCTCCTAGCATAGGTTTCCCTCTGAATCCCGTTAGCACTTTAGGCTGCAGGCTGAACCTCTCTGAATCATCACAGTAGTGTCAACTTCTCTGATATTAAAGACTTTCTTGTGCAGCGATTGCCACTTAGCTGCTATCGGCCGGCCGATGTTAAGTTTGCTTGTTTATCACTTCCTCTACAAAACAACGTTGTTTCTGAGTAGTCCTATACATTATGTGACAAGAGGTACCACAGAATAGTGTTCACTTGTAAGAACACGATGTAGTCCCAGATTAGATAACAGGTGCTGTTATCAAGGATCGATCCGGCCTTCAACCGCCAAACTAAATCGGCTTTGCCGTTGCTATTGCTATCTCTATCATTTCAAGCGAAAAGAAAAGAGAGAGCAATATTAAAGCTATGACAGTTTTAGTTAGGCGGTAGACCCTCCGGCCGCCCAGCGTCGCCTAGCAACGAGACGCCGCGTCACTTCGCCCGTCTCATGAAAATCTCTCGCTCTATCCGTTTCCGATCTGTAAGAAAGTGTTCTCTGTGAAAAGAGTTTTGTGTTTGAATGTGCATTTACCGCTGTATTCTAAACATTTATTTTGCGAGCAAAAATCTGGCTAATTTTAAACAAATATCAATAAATGTAAACGAACTCAAAAACACAAAGTGGAGTTTAAATGACTTTTTAATACGATAGTTACTAGCAGATGTAAGATTTGGTGGTGTCTTAAAGTTTTATAATATGTCAGCATAAAGTTATTTAAAATTAACATATCCATGTTCATTTAATTGTCATAAGATTTGTTTGGCATTAAGATTTAACAACTAGGGATAATATTAGTGCGTGCGTCGTGCGTCCTACACGTTATTTCTTTGAAAGTAAAGGTATAACTACTACCCTACTAGCTAGTAGTAGGTATACCGGATACCCGTAGTAGCAATGCGAAAAATCGTGAGTCATGTAAGTAGGTAATTGCTTCAACTAAAATTAAAACAAAAACGATTGATTGATACGTGATTAAATCCATCAACATGTTGTTAAGTTGTTATGCAAATGTAAACAATTTTAGCTCCGATGTATGGCTTGAACTCTTTTGGTGTTGATAAAAGTTTATTACATCATTTTTTTTCAGGCACTAGAATTTTCAAGTGAAATTTTTTCATCGTCTGAGTGGTTACGGTTAAACTTAACGAATAATATAGACGGTAAATATGTAAATGTTAGGCGTGTAAAAATAAATACTGAAATATTTTAGATTAAATAATTACTAATTTGTCAGTTAACATTGCAGGTATTTTTACTACATAATAATCATCAGCTACAAGACTTCTTTATCACAATGCTACCCAGCGTCAAGTAGGCATCAACATATTATATGTACATCCAAAATTTTAATACCAGCAGCGCCCCGCGGTTTTCGTAGTTCACGTTCCCTTTATTTTTGAGCAATAAAGTAGGCTATGCCTACTTCTATGCCTTCTGCCTACTTTAACCCAGGCTATAATAAAAATTATACATTATTTTTGTCGCAGAGATAAAAAAATCATTCTATAAGCACTATTTTATGATAGGTATATAACCATGAATTTTCTTTTATCATAGTTTCTGCATTCCACTGTACAGTAATAAATCTCATAAGAATGTTTAAAATTAAATCAGCTAAGCGAAAACAAGGCTAGCTTGCTAAAGTGAAAAGGGCGAGAAACTTAATTTAGAAACAGCCCGTAATGAATTCTGAGGAAGATTTAATAAACCCTCGCCGTGGGTGCCCTTTCTCATAGGGGTAGGTACAACTACCACAACTCTAACAGTTTTTCACCCCTATCCAATAATAACAGATAAACTCTGTTTTCATTACTTGTTTAACTCGATATGGGGATGGAATTGATTAATACTATCTGCTTTTTATTAAAGTTTATAGTTTTACTATTGTATGCGGTTGTGTTTTGTTTTTTGGAAATAAGCGTGTAGATGGACGTATTAGAAAAGTCGGATGTAGTCTCGCTAAACAAAAACTCTGTTACTAGAGTCGGCCACATTTGCACGTGTGCGTTGTCAGGTTGATAGGCTGACACGCACATATATAGGTACACAAGTATACGCGACGACACACTGATGTGTGTATGTGTGCATGTCAGCCTGTATGTGACAGCCCACACGTGCATATTATGTGGCCGACTCTACGGATGTGTCCGTAGAGTCGGCCACATAATATGCATGTGTTTTTGTTTTAGCGAGACTAACTAGGCTAGCTAGACTGTTTTAACCTTTAACCATACTAATGAAAATTCAGTCTGAAATAAGAACGAATAAGCAATTATTATTATTACTTAGCTACAATACTATTTTAATTTGATTTCTATAAAAAATGATGGTGTTATTTATTGTTTCTTTATCTGCATTGACAAGATTTTTTATCCCATACTCATGTTTATCTGCAAAGGCGATCTCTGCGACTATCTTTGTCGTCGCCGGCAGTTTTTTACAGCCAAAAAACACAGTCATTACATTTATAGTTCGACGGCGTAGCCATAGTTTCAAATCTTTGCTGATTTCGTTGATCTTAATCTTTATGGCTTATATTCGGAGATACATGCAGTGATTGTCTTGTGTTTCTCTTGCCGCTGTTCTTATTCTATGATTAGTAGTTGTGGTAGGAGTCTTTGCAGAGTCCGTCTGGGGAAGTATCACACCTTTGCCAGTTATTCTACCGCCAAGCAGTATTGTGCAAACATTACTGTATTCCGGTTTGAAGGGCAATCTTTCCAGTGAAATTACAGGGCATAGAGCTAAAATATGTTATATCTCTGGGTGACGAAGCCCAGTGCAGACCTAGGTAATGATTTGCACTCTTCATGTTCCAGTAGTTGCATGTCACTGTGCTGTTATGTGGCAGGCATGTGGCTTACCATCGGGTACATGTCCTGTTCGTCTCGTCACTCTACATAATATATACTACCTCAAAAAAAAGTTATAGAATATACCTTCATACTGTTCGTATTACCTACATAAACAGAAGCAGCCCATTTTATGCTTCCAATGCTGGGACTCGGGACCTTTCAGGGACTCTCGTGGAAAGAGTCAAGGGCATAATGCTTCCATGCTGACCAGTGCGGAATGGCAGATGACACAAGTCTTCGAAAAATGTCTGTTTTGGAACACATAATATTTTGGTACAATTTATTATCACTCGGAGACATAATAAATTTTTGTTTAGTAAACAATATAGTTCATATTATGCGTGGCTTCAATACTTATTGATTTATTTATCCCGCTATAATACTTATTGTAATTTTAAAATTTGTGCTTAAGTTTCTTGTTCAATCAGGTCGGAACGGCTAAACGGGTCAGGTTGAAATTTGGAACAAATCTATAAGTACCTATTACTTTGGATAAGCATGTAGGCTATTATACTGCGGTAAAACTACAAGAAAGTAGGGAACTAACTGGGTAAAACCGCGGGGTTCTGTACCTATATATTTATATGTATGCTGAACAGTAAAATTGTGCGTGGCAGCTTTCTTTACAATTTTAATTTAAAACAAACAAAAACAAGAATAACTTAGTAGAGTAAAATAGTGAAGAATAATACAAATACCTTGATGCGATAAAAATCTCTCATTCCTTGAAATATATTACACACCTATCATATTAAAATTATAACCTATAATTTAATTTTCGAAATGCCCATAAAAACTAACGTTGGGTGTTGTCAGGTGAAAAAAAAACGGTCGCACATTCGTTTGTTTCTTTTTTTGACATGTTAACCCGAAGTTTAGTGGCCCGGATAGAAAAATGGTTATTTTCGAGGAACAAATATCATAATTCATAATGATTTTACTCGTAGGCTTTAGATTTTTTATATCAGGTGGTCATTTAAACATTTTAAACGAAAAATAAAGTTGCGTTATGTCCAACCCACAATAAAAGAAGTAATAACACTGACACCTTCAAATTGAATTGAAACAAAAAGACAGCGTTTATTAACAAACCTGAATTACAACGAGAACACTAAATACCTAACTAACTGCTTACACTAAGCACATCTGAATTATCCTTAGGCTGATGAAAGTCTGGACATAATCAAAATGATCAAGTTACCACTCTAGCAGTCGTGATGTGTAACAATCTATGATATTGAGATGAGCTCATAAGATACATCAGTAGAATTGGTAATACCTATCATTAAATATATTATTACATTTACATATAACCGAAAATTATGCTAAATAGGTTCTTACTGGTCATAACAGTGAGTCGCGAATCTCCAGGCTCGCCCACGTGTCCGATTCCGCCTCAGTGGAGCGAGAGGCTTTCAACTTTCGCTCCTCTAACTCACACGACCTCTCACCGTCAGGCACCACGGCAAAGATGATCGGCAGCGAGCGGTCCGCCCTCAACACCGCGGCTAGGAATAGGCTCTGTGGCCGTATCGCGGCCCTTGTTCTTCTACTGAGCAACCTGCTGATCAGACTGCTCGTGGAAGACCCTCATCTGGAAGACTTCGGAAGTTTAATTGGCCGCTATGTCAGCCGAGTAACTCTCCCAAACATTTCAGTCCCTCTCCCCAATCTCTACACGCACTGCTCAAGGGGGTGAAGAGCGCATGTAAAAGTTCCCAGCTCTGGCCGTGATTCGCCACATCACAACAAGATGCCATCCGAGGCATGTTGTTGTGTGCTACCCAGGGTGCACCACGTGGAGGTTCCTGAGTCACGTACCCTACTACAATAATGAATATCGCAAGTCTTAATAACTATGCTAAGTATCTAAGCTGCATGAATTTAAAAATCTAATCGCGAATCATTTGAACAGATTAGGCCTCGTAATTACTTCTGAATATCTGAACGTCGACGACCTCGTGGTCGTCTTGTGGAACCTTTAAACTGTTCTTCATCACAGACCTTGACTGGGCGAGCAGACGCAGACTAAAGTTTAACCTGTGCTGTTTTCCCACGCCGCCTGTGCCTGCGCCCGCGCCGACCGTGACAGATGGACGCGCGACAGGCGGACCATCCGTCAGGCGAGACTGATCATTTGCAGGTACACGATGACGCACTCTCAGCCTCGAGCAATCGTCATGCGAACGTGTATGGTATCCTTAACTCAAATTATCCTTATCTTCATTCTAGACTATGGATCTTCATGTTCCAATAGCTGCGTGTCACTGTGCTGTTATGGGGCAGGCATGGGCAGGCATGTTGCTTACCATCAGGCACATGTCCTGCTCGTCTCGTCTATCTTTATTTAAAAAAAAAAAGCTCTTTGTAAAATATATTCTAAGTTAGCTCCAACTAAGCGAACCTGTCTCGAAATGTATGTCAGCAACTGTATTGCTTTAAAGTTTAAGGCACATTTTTTTAGCCTTTTTTGTAGATACTATAAGTAGGTATAGTTTCTTGCTTAGTATTTTACACATGTACATCTATATTACCAGTTCACATAACCATTACCTTACATGTAGTATTTATATGTACAGGGTTATTGGTAATCAGCCTGCATCCTTTTAAGGGGATGTTAGGTACATTCAATACGTCAACTTTTGTTCTACAATTTAAAAAAAAAATTTGTTTTTTCTTTTACAAAATAAATAAAAAGTGAATTTGCACGGTCTAAATGTATCGAACTCTTCGTAAAATTCGTAACGAGAGCACGTACGCTCTTTAACGTGCAAAAAATGATGTACCGAATTGAATAAACACTAAAAAGTTGCTAAACAGTACAAAAAAGGTCAACAAATACAATTTTTTTTGGGTTATCTATTAAGTTTTAACGAAAGTTGTAGAACAAAAGTTGTTTGTTTAAATATACAGAACATGCCCTTAAACGGCTGCAGGCTGATTACCTGTAACCCTGTATAATATCTGCCTATTAGTGTATAGGTGACCACAACATCTCGCTTCAAAGTAGTTCTCAAGGCTGTTTTATTCGGTTTTGTGTTCGTTACTCTAGTATTCTACTCAAATCACCACTCTTGGTACATGTGTGATACCTCATTCTATTCGGAATGACGTCTAGAAAAAATGTTTTTAAGGGTTTTTTTACCACATAAAAAATTCCGATTGTTATTAACAAAATAAGATTACAAAATGAAGGTATTTAGTAATGCATTAATAATTTCGTAACTAATGACACTTAAGATATTTTGAAAAAATATCCTGAAAGAGGAGAAAATTTCCAACATAATAGTTTAACTCCTAGAACTCTATCTTTATTATTTATACACTTTTTTAACGCTGAACGTAGATCTCCGGAAGCTCAGGTTTTCTAGACGTCATTCCGAATCGAATGAGGTATCCATACATGTTTCTAGGAGCTTTATGTCTACTTTGCACGTTTTTGAACTTGTTGACTAGACTACCATACAAGTCCATAATGTCAAGTGTCTGACGCGGTCTGCGCGCGAACCGCTCAGACAATGAGGCCGGCGCATTGTCACTTCTATCTAAACAATTACTGACACAAATAAATAAAATTGGAGTATCTGTATGTTATTAACAGCTTTTCACTACGTTAAAATAAAAGTATATATTACGGTCCTTCCTATATCTAAAAAAATGTTATTATTATTTCTGTCTGTCTGTCTGTTTTTTCAGGCTAATCTTCGAAACGATTATGACTTGACTTTCAGTACCAGATAGCTGATCATCGAAGGTAGCTATGTTATAGGGCACTTGACTTGCACTCTTAGGAAAATAATTAGGGTTCAGTATTACCCGCGGGTGAAACCTCGGGTACAGCTAGTAAATTACGTACCTAAGTGCTTTCCTTACAAAACAGATCACTCCTTGGAACGACAAGTTAATAATTTACTAATTGTATTTTAATATTTATGCATATCAACGACCGTCAACATTTTAATCTTGTTCTATCAGCCAACAAGTCATCTATTTCGATATCAATCAAACTGCGCCTGAACCTCCGTAACGAATAAAGCTTATAATCGTACTTTTACAAACACTTCATTATCCGTGACAATCGACTATCAATCACCGGCAAGCTCGCAAAACAATAATCACATTATCATTCTCCCATAATAACAAATGTAGGCCCGAAATGCATAAAGAATACGCTTTGTAGCTTTTTTTGTCAAAATAATTTTAAGAAATATCGTCGTAAGGTTGCCTCTCGACCAAAATCGAACAATGTAAACTTATGAGCGAACGTATTATTTATTGAATACGAGAAAAAAACAAATGCTACGCAGTTTGACATATTGTTAAGGGTCCATATAAAATTATTTGCTATCACGCCATCCAAGCCGTCGTCGGTGACTGCGAAGAAGCAATCTTTAAACGATACAAGAGTTCACTGAGGTTACATTACCGTCTTGTTCTGTAATAAAACAATAACTCATTCGTTTTTGAAACGTTGTTCGAGGCACGGAGGGTTTTGTCTAAGGATAAGTGTTGTCTTCTCATTTTAATAATCAAGGAGAAACCCGCTTCAAGAACGCCATTAATAATGGTTTGAATGAATTTTTCGAATTCCCAAATGTCATCCAGCTTATTAACCGGCTTCATTTTTTGTTTAAGTTTTATTTGTTTTGGACAAGCATTTTGGTTTTGGCGCGGTCATTCCGACCTTTCGTTTTTTGTCTCGCGCAATCTTGGAAGATGAAATATTGTTTAGAGTTAATTAGTTATACTTTACTTATATTATACGAAGTCATATTTCACCTAATTTAGCTCTATCACGCAGAACGTTCGACATCCATATTCTCACAGTTGGTCAGACCAAACACTTGTAAAAATAAAAACATGTTAATTAACTAAAATGTAAAATAATTTTCAAAGGCTCGTGAAATTTGTCTCTTAAATATAAAATCTTTACCAAATTACATGTTGGGAACAAAAGGAGGCATAGTATGAACTCGTCTATTTATACTAACGTAGAAAAAAGTAATATGTACAAGTATTTTGCCTTAAATCTTTATTCGGAGCATTGTAAGGAAACGGTCAAATTTTGAAAAATATATCATCGTGGACGTGTTTCATCTGCAAACGCTCGATTGTTCTGCGTGGTGGGTAATGGCCTAGAGTCCCAGCAGTGGGAAAATAAGAAAAGTAAACAATATACATGACTTAATCACGATCTAAAATATTATTTAAGTCCTGTATAGTGTATTCACTTTCTTTGGAACAATAAATGTTCTATTCTATAATGTTTACAATCTGTGCAAATCGCAAAAGTCAAAAACAATAAATAAGGTAGGTATCTAAGTAAATATGATTAATCCAAATAATTATGAACTCTATGCTTAACTCTAAGTAAATACTTAAAAGTTCAAATTAAATACCTAATGCGCGTTTTAAAGATAAATAGGTAAGTTTAACCTATCTAAGAACATAATAAACTTTTTGCCTCAGTTCTCCATAACCACCTAAATAAAATAATTAGACACGCTGATTAAAATTACAATTCAAAATTTAAGCACGAACAATTTATCAAAAGGTCCATACGTCAAACACCGTCTGCAAAAAGATGCCACTAAATGAATAAATTTAGATTCCTATGCGCGTGATCGATAGACTCGTAGATCGGATCTATAGATCATATCGACTTCGAAAATGGAATGCGTGAGTAAGACAAAAATTATAATTAATGATCGTCCTTCGAAATTCGAATCGGTCTGGTGCAGACAAGTTGGCGTCGACGCATAAACAATAGGCAAAAAGTTTTGTTTAATTTTTTATGCATTTTTTAAGTTATAAATGTTAAATTTTAGTAGATATAGATCATTAATCACGGGCAGCATTGTGGCATCTGTCGTGGCGGCTTGTAGTTCTGGAGTGCTGACTATTGTTGGCGAGGCTCGGTATTGTGTAAACTGACCTTTTGATAACTGCAAAAAACTCTGCGCCACCTGTTTCTCGATTTAAACACATTATATATTTGTGAACAGACATACCTGAAGCCTCAAGTAAATGATCACGTCAACATAGAATAACCCAAAATTTTTGATTTGACAATTTCAGGGTTGGTTAGGTTAAAAATATTTTTCAGATGAGTAGATAATTTCCTAGGATTTGTATACAATGACAGATAATACATAGACATATAATATACATAGATTGTAGTTATAGATACATAGATTATAGTTTGGAATAGCACATAATATGCACATTAACACGGGACGTTATTATCCCTTACGGGCACAGCGCGGGTAAAACCGCGGGGTGCTGCTAGTTTTTAAGTAAATATTTAATTGTATTTATTGTTGGGCAAGGCTCACACGATACTATCTAGCTTCTAACTCAGTAAAACTTAGATACGAGATCTAATAATACGCCTGGCCATAGAATCATAGCACCTGAAATATTGTTAAATATTTAGTAGTGGTAGGACTCTTGGCAGAGTCCGCCTGGGGAAGTACCACACTTTTGCCAATAATTCTACCGCCCAAGAAGTAATTTACAGACATTCCTGTGTTCCGGTTTGAAGGGCAATGTTTCCAGAGAAATTACAGGACTTAAAGGCGACTTATCATGGCGTAACACTCGCAAATACGTCAAAACTATTTTTTTTTCTACGGTAGGGTAAATTTTCTAATTTCCCTTATATTTAGTAGTAGGTTGTAGTGGTAGGATTCTTTGCAGAGTCCGTCTGTGGAAATACGACACTTTGCCAGTTATTCTAGCGCCAATAATGTGCAAACATTACTGTGTTCCGGTTTGAAGGGAAATGTTTCCAGTGAAATTACAGAGCATAGAGATAAAACACATATATCTGGGTGACAAACGCAGTGCAGTGCTAGGTAATGATTTTGAGTCTTAATTTTCCAATAGCTGCGTGTCACTGTGCTGTAATGGGGCAGGCATGTTGCTTACCATCAGGCACATGTCCTGTTCGTATCGTCAAACCATACTATAAAAATATATTTTATTCGGCTACGCTAGATTTAATGGTATTTGAGAGTCAATATGTAAGTATTTAGGCTAACTCTACTACTGTGCTCGTCACACGAAAATTTGTATCTATATTACTCGGTATTTTTTCTGAAAGCTTTTTTCCATTCAAGACGGATTCCTGACTATATTCTAGTTTAAGTCCGTTTGTTACATTAGGTACTACTTATTGATGATATAACCGGAGAGGGCCGGTCTAAGCTTGGTCCACAATCCATTTGTATTTAAAAACTCCGATGAAAGGTCAAACCTGACAATAATTTACATAGTCTATTGAACGATTTTCGATTGTTGTCTAATTACGATACAATCAGGCTTTTATTCAATAACAATAGATACTTTTGTCGGGACAATGCCGCTTAAATTAATAATTCACGGTTACAATACTTTGTAGGTACTTAATCCATTTTAATTTTGCCCGATCCGCTTATGCCGATGCTTTTCGTTTTATTAGTATTTCGTCAATAGCCATACATTATGTAGGTATGCATGACTAGACAAGCGTACTAGAGATGCGGTTACGTTTCATAGTACGGGCATATTTCGATTGTTTTTAAAACCTTTTCGATCGCTTGGTTGCAAGGTTTAACCAAAATACTGGTCTTGGTAATGCCACCAGCTTGTTGGCCACGTTTCAGCTGAACTAACTGTTCTAGATAATCCTGGTGCTGAAGCAAATGGGCTTCATCTCTTCAGACATACATTGGTCTATGGGTAAATCAGATATGCTTAGTGTAAGTAAGTAATGTACTTTACTTCATAAATCAACTCGACAATGAAAGCAACATTTATTTTAGTAGAGAATTGGCTACTTTAAGCTTCTATTCAATGAAATGAATTTTAATTTCTGCCCTTGCATCAAAAAGTATCTTAACTTCATGCAGCAGGATTCAAGTTACCTATATGGATCTCTGGGAACACTTTACTTGGTAGCTATATTCAATCAACACGGCAACAGCAGGCTCGTCCTCAATCTGCTCAAATGTAAACGTTAAACACACAAACAAATAAATAATACAAAATGAAGTCATGGCATTTCCAATTATCAATTTATGCACAGCGGTGCTAAACAAAACCAGCAGAGAAATACGATATACTTATATTCAAATCGATTGAATATACTTATATTCAATCGATTTCTTATTGGGATTATTATAAATTTAATAAATCGATACTGAAGAGCTCACCTCTAATTTTGTTGCAACGATAGTTCGATAGATATTGTTGGCTCGATCAGTGATATTGTTCAATCAATTCGCCCAGGCAGCATTTCCACGGTGCCGATCTTCCGTCGAAGTGAAGACTGATAATATCTTCAGATTGAAATTTAATAAGACCATGACTCTTGACCTAGTGAGCTGGGGCTGATGAAACTTGTTTGCTGCCTATAGTATTTTGTAATCGTCTACGAAATTCTTATGAATATTATAAATACGAAACTGCTCTTTCGTTGATTTGCCGCACCACTTTCATTATTGTAACGGGAAGTAGAGACCGTCTGAAATCAACCGCCTAAGATTCTTTAAAAATAACCTACCAATAATGTAGAGTTTTCAGAATCCATAAACCATACCTATCTGTCAAATATATAATAATATATACCTATCTGTCAAAGATATAGTTTTATGAGACAAATTTTACAAAATTACATATTGGCGCCATCTAGGATGACATTTAGAACTATCTTTTACAGATTTTTATTAGTAATCTGAAAACGGACTAATTAAACCAACAAAATTTTGTTGTAACTACTAGTTATACAAGATAAGTAGTTTTATTTAGAAATAATGAGTAACAACTGATATCAACAAATTCTGTCTAAAGGCCGGTTTGCATTTGATTATTGCGAGTGTGAGTGCGAGTGCGATTGCGAGTGCGAGTGACTGATTACTATGCACTCCCAATAATCAATCGGTGTCCACACGTGTTTGCTACCAATCACTCAACACCTGCACTACTCACTCGCACGCGTACTAATCAAAATGAAAACAGGCCTTAATGCTCATATTAAAATAATTAAGTAGTTAGTAGTTATAATTTCGGTACAGTTGGAATGGTTTTAACAAATTTCTTTCAATTTATCAAAAAAACCACGTCAGTAATTAGTTTTATTAAATTGTGCAAAACTCTACGATTAGGTAATTATTAAATTTTTATTAAAATTAAATTTTATTAAAAGGTAATTTCACACAAACGAAATTTTGTATAAAACTTTGTCGCCATAAAGACTTTTCTTTTTGGACTATTTGTATTTAGGGGTAGACAGAAAGCTACCAAAATACAAATACATTCTAAAATATGAAAAAAATATAGTGAAGCTTTATTTGTTCAACAAATATTCCGAATATGTTAATTGCGTGTATACTTTTATGGTACAAAAAGAACGATCGTCCGTAGGCGGGGCTGCCCCGCCTCGGATGGCCAATCTACTTATTATCCACTTACCCACATCACTTCTGTGTAAAATATCTTGTCTCCGACGACGAGGCGCCTGTTTTTGTGGAATTTGTTTTCTTGTGTGACGTAACGATGATTCAGAGGGAGAAAAATGTAGAGCAATTTATTTACATAGGACGTTCCCTCAACTTGCCATTTTTAAAAAACACCATGATAAAATTGGCAACATTTACGCCAGTTACGGGTTTACAGTTACGGGGTGTGTCAGGATATGAGTTTTGCACTCCTTTTTCATGCCATGATATCATAAGTACATAATTATTGTGAAGCAAAAACTTTGTATCTACCCCTTTTTACGAAAATATCCCGGACGGATCGATATGAAATTTTGCACACTTTTATAAAAAAAATAGAATAAAAGTATGAGCAGTTACAATGGTGTTATAAATTTGATCATCCCCAATTAAAGATCCAGAATTTCCTAATTCTGCCCGAATTAATAATCTTAGAAGTTACTACTATTCCAGAGTTGTTTATACAGAGAGTGCAGATTGCTTATTTTTTTTTAAATTACCTATGCTTAAAAATACAGTAATTAAAAAAGGAAATAATTACACAGAACAAATTAAATAAATTATTTATTTATCCAAAAGTAGTACATCATGTTGTCATGTTTATCCACCAACCTGGGAGTTAAATACCTGTATCTTGGTGGTTATACCTATTAGACACACACGAATAATGTAATACTATTTTGTTTATTGTTGAAGTCTGTGATAAAATTAACCAGCCGTAACTTCAATCAATAGATCAAATTAATACCCGGTTTACATTATTCCAGTCCAGCGAACGAATCCAGCGCTGGATTGCTTAGGTACTGGAATAATGTAAACCGGCATTGAAATGCATTGGCACTAGATTGGTGCTTTCCAGTGCCGTGCCATGGACTAAAATTGCTTTATAGTTGAATTTAGACCACGGCGCGACCACCAGTATAATTAAATTAAAAATAATAATACTGTAAGCATTCAGCAAAGAAATAGAACAAGATCTGTTTTGTTTCTAGAGTCCATACGAAATATCTATAAAAATAACCTTATAAACGTATTGAGAAATTTTAAAACTACAAAAATCTCGATCGGGTTCTTTAGACAGTTGCTAGGGTGTTTTGACAAGGCGCTTAAGCGTTCAAGTCGTGTTAAATATCAAATTGACGGTATTAGATTTTATTTTTTCATTTATTTTTGTCTTGTCTCATATACATCACAGAATAAATAATTTTTCCGTCGTACTTACAAATCTATATCTATAAAAATCAATGCCACTTTTCGTTGTTATTGAACTCCTCCTAAACGGCTCGACCGATTTGAATGATTTTTTTTGTATACGTTTGGCTAGGGCCCTGGAAGGTTTAGATTTACAAATCAGCCCGGCAGATGGCGCTGCAGTTGATATCTAGGTAATTATTCGAGCGCAGCCGGAGCGGGCCGCTAGTTAATTATAATTGAAATGAACTATATATCTAATTTTTTTGGCATAAAAAATGCGATTTAACGTCAATTAGTTTAAAACTATCAAATAAAAGCATACAAAAAACATCAATTTTCAAAGTTAACATAATATCAGTGTAGGATATTAATAATTATCTGTAATTAACGATGTCAGTGTTTTACAATTTTATCGTACATTTACCATCACTCTCAAAAACTTGCTGTAATAATTATTATTGAAATGCGCGGAGTAGGTATAGCAGTGCTGTTTGCATGCTGTACTCCACCCGCGTTGCTGTCCAGAATTTGTTATACCAACTCAAAAACCTTCTTTGGCTCATGCCCAACAATTTCACTAAAGGTCATCACAGTCATGATCTAATGCTTAGTTTACGATTCTATTAAGGACATACAGACAAACACTTACTTTTATTTACTCATACATACCTGCATAAGTTACGGCTGGTCAAGTCGGGAGAACGGCGGCTGCCGATCCGGAGACCCCGGGTTCAAACCCCACACGCACCACTGTCTTTTCGAAGTCATGTGCGTAATGCCGCTAACTTAAAACGGTGAAGGAAAACATCGTGCGGAAACCGACATGTACCTAGAATATTTCGAAGTCATGTGTCGTCCGCCAACCCGCACTGGGCCAGCGTGGTGGATTATGGCCTTAACTCTCTCCTTGCGAGAGAAGGCCCCGAGTCCCAGCAGTGGGAACTTTTAGTGGGCTGTTGATGATGATGATTGATGATGACCTGCAGAAGAGCTGCAACATTTGGTTTTGAAAGGATGCTTCTAGCGCCAAAAACCTGACAGTTATGAAATTCCATTCAACTTTGCTGGCAACCCGACGAGTTATTTATTTAATTTTTAGATAAATGCATTTTATCGTAGACCACATCAAACAACGGTTGAAATAGCAGCCACACATTAGGTAATACATTTCGAATTTAAATTGAAATAGGTACATAATATTTAAATCAAGGAATCGATTAGATATGACTAGTATACCTACCTACATAAGTACTAATATTAATCCTACTAATATTATGCATGCCATATGTCGTGCAAGTAAACAGTAAACAAAAGGTTGTGCTCGTTTTTAAATTTAAAACTGAGATAAAACGCAAGATTTGGTATTCAAAGTGAAATAAAAACAAGTGACTATAACCTCCAAAGGGAATAACAACAAATTACAACACGGGTGAGCTGTATCCACGCAATAAAATCACTATCCATTACAGACAAATATCGTTACACAGTTCAAAAAACCTCGCACACACACACACAGGAAATTCCAAATTATATCATAATTACACAAAGTAACTACAATTGTAACTGTAAATTACTTTAAATTGCAATGTTTGTGTGACATCGATTTGAATTTGAGCGAATGAACGTAACTCTGACGCCAATATACATTCACCAGACTGACGTACGATATGGACAGATAACAAATCGTGTTCGGATACCTGTGGATAGATGTTTTGTGTGGCAAATTCTGTTAAGGCACTTATGACTATCTGTGGACACTGTTCCGAATTATATTGCTAACTATAGAATATGCATATCATTATGATTTAGCGGAGTTCTTTATTACTCTCGACGCATTCAATACATTGAGTGTACACTTGAGACACACTTGAGACTGTAAATCGATAATATTTTACACAAAATTGTACAATTTTTTATTAACCGTCAACAGTAACAAATATATAATCATGAAAACCCGACAGTCATCGCTCCGAGAGCTAGAACAAAAATTAAAAGTGGCTTTACACGATCTACAACAAGAAAAAAATACTAATAAGAAACTGTTGACTGAAAGAGAGGAAGGTGAAGTTGAAATAAAAAATATAATTGACCAAAATACACGCCTTAAAAATAAAATGTTGAAACTTGAGTCTGACTTATCAGAAATGCAAATAGAACGTGATCAACTTTTACAAACCTTACATATTCAAAAAAATAGTAGATCGGAATGCGACGAAGCACATTCTAAAACACACAGCCTTCAAGAAAAACTTAAGCAATCTAAAGCCCTTATAAACCACCTAAATGATCACATCAATCAAAGAGAGCATGAAAGTATTTTAAACCAGTATGACACATTAATACCAACGACAAATAGAAGTGATGACATGTCTACTATTGGCCTCACTTCTGAAAATGATGACTCAATAACTCAAAACAATGACAAATACCTTTGTATGAATAGAAATAAACTAAAAAAATACATCAAAATAAAAAAAAACATTATTAAATGTAAGAAAAATCTAAAACGTAGTAACTACAGCAACATAATCCTTATCAAACAAAAAATGAATTTAAGACAACATTTGTATGAAAAAGAAAACATTATAATTAATCTTCAAGAAGTCTATAACGAACATGTAGAAAGGATAACGAGGATAGAGAGCGAACTCAAAGATGCAAATTACAAATATTGTTTGGCGCAAAGAGAAATTCAGGAGTTGATTTCGGCGATAACCAGTTTAGTGGGATTAAATTCCCCTGAACGACGGAAATCAATACCGAACATAGATACACCTATAACAATAGATAAAACTACATTCGAAGAAACACAACCGAGATTAAAAAAATCCTTAGAACACACAACTAATCAATTAAATCATGAAAATTTGATACTGTCAGCTTCCTCATCAACATGCGAACATTCTCCATCAACGCGCGAACATACTCTACAAATAGAAAAACTAAATGTGCAACAAAAAGAAAAGAAAGTTGGTGATATTAAGCTTTTCTGTGATAATATAGGTATTGGACTTGGAAGCATTTTTAACAATTGTGTAAATGAAAATGTTATAATAAATTGTATGCCGAATATAGACTTTAAACAACTCATAGATAAGGTAGTGGCAAGTAAATATGAACATAACACAAGCATAGTAATCATGATGGGACATACTTTTGGAATCACGAAAAAAATACTAATAAGTTGTGTGGAATCACTTATTCAATTGTACAAAACAGGCGTTATAAATAAAATAGTGGTGTGTACGTTCCCTTATTTAGGCTCGCTAAATGAGGCACAGAAGAAGAAAATATATTCCTTAAACGTTATTTTACATAACCTCATATCGAATAGAAACAAGGAATTTTTAATGTTTGACATAAATGTTATTACACGCGACATTCCTTTTAAATCACACCATTTAAGTAGACATCACAAAATTAGGATTGCTAACCTTATATATTGTGCGTTGCTGAGTGAGCAAAATAGACGGAACTCAAAAAACTGTAATAGTGTTATCGCTATAGATATAGAGCAAGATATTGCTTTAAACTGAAAAAATTGACAACAGGGAATCCTTGCGCTGCATTTAAACGCAATCAAATTCATCCTGGCATTAAGAATAGATGCTTTAATATATTATACCAAAATGTAAATAGATTGTTAGGCAAGCTACTAGAATTAGAACTATTTTTAGAAAGCGAAAATCATGAGATATTATGTTTTACTGAAACATGGATATCCAAATCTACACTAAATTTTAGTTTGAAAAATTATGATGTGGGTAGTATTTATTACAGAAAAAAATGTATTGGTGGAGGTTGTATAATTTTTGTTAAAAATAATATCAAATTTAAGAAACGTAAGGATGTTGAAAAAATTACTGAGGAATGTCATTGTGAACTTGCATGTGTAGAGTTAGACACACATATTGTCTTATGTGTATACAAACCACCTAGTGCTGATACAGATAGGTTTTTGGCTGTTCTGGAAGAAGCGTTGTGTCGCATCACGAGTAAGTGTAAGGCGATTGTAATGTGCGGAGATTTTAATATCGACATACTCAAGGAGTCGCCTATCAAGAATAAAATAAAGCTATTGTGCCAGTCGTTTTCTTTGGTGGAAGTATTTATGGAGCCTACTAGAGTTGCTACAACGAAAAAAGGTACTTCTGCAACCTGCATCGACAATTTTTTTGTGAATTGCCAATATCAGGAAAGTAAAATTATCGATCGCATCAAATCAGATCATAGAGGTCTGGTTATCACTTTACTCTCTGATACAAAAAAGACTGAGGTAAAAATTAGGACTAGACCGATCACATCCACCCAATTAGAATCTTTTATAACTGCAATTGATAATTATTTTCTGAATTTTGACTTTGACTTGATATTTAATAATCCAGATCGTAGTTTTAGTATATTTTTTGACATGTTACAAAATGAATTTAATACAATATTTAAAATAAAAGAAATTAATGTTAATAGTAAACCCACTTTTGCCGAGTGGGCAACGCCTGGCTTGTTTATAAGCAGAAATATTCTGTATAGTCTATATGATTTAAAAAACATATGTACGGATGCGACTACTCTGACATATATTAAACAATATTCAAATATATTTAAAAGGGTATGTTTCCATGCAAAGACAATTTTTATAAAGGAAAAATTAAAAAATTCGGAGAATGTTATAAAATCGGCATGGAATATAATAAATAGAGAAACAGGTAAATCGAAAACTCAGGAAAAATGTACAAAATTAAAAATTAATGACAGTGTTATTACTAACAAAACGTATATAGCAAATGCCTTTGAAACCTATTTTGCAAACATACCGATGGATACCACACGACACTTAACATCTTCACCAAAACTAGCTGAAGATACATTAAAGGCAAATGTTGAAACACCTACAACAACATTTACATTTCGTGAAATTTCGGGTAATGTCATAGTTAAGACTTTCAAAAGGATAAAAATTAAGAAAACTGAAGATCTATGGGGACTGTCCACAAAAGTACTTGAATATATTATTGAGAAGATTGCCCCTTACCTTGCTCTGTTGTTCAACTCTTGTATAAAGACCGGTACATTTCCTGATATTATGAAGCAGAGTAAGGTGGTGCCTCTGTTCAAGGCTGGTAACAAGGATAATCCGGGGAACTATAGACCTGTCTCGATACTACCCTGCTTTAGTAAAGTTTTTGAGAAAATCATGCTGGACCAACTAGTTTCATATTTTAATTGTAATAATTTGCTCCATGACCATCAATTTGGATTTTCCAAGGGTAAATCTACTACTGATGCAGGCCTTAAGCTGATAAAGTACATTCTGGAAGCATGGGAGGATCGCCACGACGTCATTGGTGTGTTTTGCGACTTGTCGAAGGCTTTTGACTGTGTCCACCACCAAACTTTACTAAATAAACTGGCGCATTATGGATTAGTAGACTCTGCATTAAGTATAGTTTCATCCTACCTGTCTAAACGTCTCCAGATAGTAGAAGTCGATGGAGCCAGATCGTCAGGAGCTCCCATGGGCATGGGAGTACCGCAAGGATCCATTTTAGGGCCTTTTTTATTCTTGGTCTATGTGAATGATCTTCCACAATTAATCAAAAAACAAACAAATGCTGAAATTGTTTTATTCGCAGACGATACCTCTGTGTTATTTAAAGTTAAGAGAGGGGGGCAAATGGATTACTGTGGAATAAATAAAATTTTAAATATTTTGTGCAACTGGTTTGATGCCAACAACTTAGTTTTAAATCCGGGAAAAACAAAATGCATACGTTTTTCACTGTCAAATTTACAAAACTTTAACGTGAAAATAGCTATAAAAGGCCAAATAATTGAACCAATCCAATCTACAATATTTTTAGGAATAACCATTGACTCCAAACTCCAATGGAGTCCTCATATAAATAAATTGGCGGACAAACTTAGTTCAGCTGCACATGCTGTTCGCCAAATAAGAAGAATATCAGATGTGGCAACTGCTAGGCTTGTTTACCATGGATACTTCCACAGCGTAATGTCTTACGGTATATTATTGTGGGGTTCGGCGGCAGATAGAAATACAATATTTGTGCTACAAAAGAGAGCAATACGCGCTATCTATAAGTTAGGTCCGAGACAATCTTTGAGAGATTTATTTAATACAATTGGAATCCTCACAGTGCCGTCGCTTTACATTTATGAGTGCATCATGTATGCTAGAAAAAATAGATGTCACTATGCTAATAAGTCCGATGCATCGCATTATAAAAATAGACTTGTGTATCCGCGTTGTAGATTACACAAGACGGACATTTCTTTCATAAGAAACAGTGTTCGTTATTATAACATTGTTCCAGAACAGGTAACAAGCCTAAATGAGACGAAGTTTAAAAATGAAGTCAAAAGATATCTGTTAAGCAGGGCTTACTATGAAGACAAACAATTTTTAAAGGACAAAAATAATTGGAGAAAATCATTTTCTACTCGTACATTGACATAAAATTTGTAATATCTCTTTTATATATATATTTTTTTTTTAATTCAAGCTTTAATATAATTCTTTTGTTTTCATACATTCTGACAACGCCTCTCTACAGCTGCATTGAACTGACAAGGCCCAACTGAATAGCCGCTATTTATTTTTAAATTATTTTCTTTTATATAACTACTTCTTTATAACTTGAACATGTATAATTTGAATTTATTGAAATTTTTAAACTATTCTTTGAATTTTGTAAATGACGCTACCAAGTGTATATTTGTTATACCTAAGGTCTGAAATAAAGAATCTGAATCTGAATTATGATTAATTATTATGAACTCTCAGCTGCCCGCGGTTTTGCCGACGTAGTTGTCGTTTCGGTAAATTTTCTCGCGATTAAAATTACGAATTCATAAATTTAATAATAAATTATAGCATACAAGTCAAATGTCTATGTAAGTCACATAGACAATTAAATTAAACATATCTGTAGGGAACCATGACATTTAGACGACTATTCTCAAGGGAGCTTACAATTCGTGGGAACTCATTCTCTCGTGCTAGTAACTCATCCTAAATAGAACGTTACACTGCTAATAAGTGTGTAAGAAAGTGTTAAGTATATAAGAGCAGAACAAATTATAGTAATAAGTAGTTTAAAAGTAATAAAGATTTATTTCAGAAACTGAGACAACGATATACCTACATTGATTGACATTTAAAAATTGCCCTGTAATTTATCTGGAAACAAGACCCTTGAAATTGGAACACATGTTACATGAAGACTCTAGTGGCATCTAGTGGTTAGTGCCTGGGTTAGATGAATTACATGCACGATTGAAATTATAAGTACATCTTAAATCACCCTCTTGCACGATGTTTCAAGAGTGAACCTACCGACATATTCAAAACATTTTCAGTTTGTTTTCGTTTATGTAGTACAGTGCAATTAAGAGTACCTATATCTATCTTTTCCTCAAGCCTCTCACAAATCTAAATCCTACAAAATCTTGCAAAGTCCAATTTTTCGTTAACATTGATAAGAGCTGACGATGATTAATATTAAAACTTCACCACCGTCTATTTAGCTAGACGCTAGACGTTTAATCATAGTTTTTTTGTTGTTGTAAGTCAAGCATAAAAATAAAAGCGCCTTAGCTACAAGTGATAAATATCCCAAACGCACCAGTACCGTTCAAATCTTCAAACCTAATAAAGTCGGCTTACCATCCACCCTTGCTGTAATCAGTGTCTAATGCCGTATTCACGGCTTACGATAATGATTAACGACACTATATTAATTCGATCTGTAGGGATTAGACGGTCCACTGTGGCAGAGGGTATGAAAAAACAAACGGATTCTGCAAGGGATATGCTTGGATCTAACCCCGTTGATACTTAGGGTTGTCACCATCTTTCACAGTTTGTCAAATCTCTATCAAATTTAAATTGAAAAAAAATCTAGTCACTCACATTTAATTACCTATTAATTGCAAATAGAAACTAACCACTTGTTTAGTCATGGATAATTCATCTTTAGAGAAACTGAAAATAGACATTATGAAGGAAGTGTCTCAGTTCTATCGAACAAAAAGTTTAAACTCAAATAGGCTGACATATTTTTCTTATTATATAATATAATTAGATGAATGTATAAAATGCGACGGGAGACAAACATTACAATAGTAAATATAATTGTCACCCAGCTATTTGAACCTGAAGAGTCCGAGAAGAGAATTACTGGTAAGTATCGCACAGCGCTCACCACCATTAGATATAAGATGATTAATCTCCATGTTTCGTAATTTCGCTGAACATTGTCCTACAAAATGAGGCATAAAGATATGGTACTTCCCCAGGCAGGCTGTACAAATACATTACAACACTTGAACAAATTCAACTAACCTAGCAGTAAAATACGTCATAAGTGATAAAATTGAATTTGTAACATTTCAATCATAATAATAATAGTTATTATATAGACATTTATTTTAATATGCCTAATTCATGTGAATCGTTACATAGCAAATTTAAATAACACACCCACTGCATGCATCGTCGAGGACTACAGAGCAGCGGTCACGCAACAGCCCTCGTGTTATGATGTCACAACTCACAACATACCTACCTGATAATGTAGCCTTATCTTATCATCACAGTAACATGATATTTACGAGATGGATTTCTAAATATTAATATTTTTCCACATCAACATTGCAAATCTGAAAATGTATATGTGTGTTTGTAATTATTTTTTCGTTAATTTTCGTGAAAATTCACACTGGATTAAAATGCTAACAAAATCTTACTAATTATTTAAATGTCAATGTTTGTCAGTAGGCCGTCTATTGGATGGATGTTTGTAACTTTTTTACTCCTAAACAATTTTGAATGGCAATTTATTGTTTACGATAAGCGCAGTGCAGAGCTTTGCAATAGTTTGGATTCTTCATGTTATACATAGCAATAGCTACGTGACCCTACGCTGTTATGAGCAGGCGTGCTTACTCTACTATAAAAAAAAATACAACAGAATCACTTTATACATTGGAACGCAGCACAGTATAAAGATATACTACTAGACTGTGAACGCAGTTTGCTTCTGAACGGAGTTTTCTGGAAGACAAATAACGGGTGTAGTCGCGGACCAGCGCCAGTGTTGAATACAATCGAGTGTTACATTTTATCATTTCCTCCAATTTCTTTCCTTATTCTATATTTTCTCTCACTTTACTTAGAATTAAAAAAAACTTTATTCGTAGCAGCCCTGGTGGTTAACTTTACGTACTGTGTCAACAAAGGGGACGCACGCCGCGCCGCCGAGGGATGCGTTTGTTTTTATTAAATCTTTTTACTTACAAAATGCAAAACGTTCAATTAAATGGTCCATCGAGACTTTTTATCAGTTGTAAATAAATAAGCGTAAACAACGTTTATTTGTATGTTCCCACTGCAGAGACACAGTATCTTCTCTCGCAAGGAGAGAGTCAAATCTATAAATGAGTACCTCCATTCAAGTTCTGGTTCGCGATTGGGATGATAACTGGGTCAAATATATTTTATATTATTTTGATTATAGAAAATATGGGACACATGGGTTTTATTTTATCAAATTATTAAAAATCGACAAAGATATCTAGATCATCAAACCTCCAGAGTAAGGGGTTGCGGCGTCACGTCTACATAAAAATTGTATTTAGACATGACATCACTCAAAAGTTTAAACAAAAGAAAAAACGCGTCTATTTTTAGGGTTCCGTAAAACGTAAAAACGGAACCCTTATAGATTCGTCATGTCTGTCTGTCTGTCTGTCTGTCTGTCCGTCCGTATGTCACAGCCACTTTTTGCCGAAACTATGAGAACTACACTGTTGAAACTTGGTAAGTAGATGTATTCTGTGAACCGCATTAAGATTTGAACAAAAAAATTAAAAAAAAAGAAAAATTAGGGTTGCCTCCCATACTGAGAACTGAAACTCAAAATATTTTTTTCATCAAACCTAGACGTGTGGGGTGTCTATCGATAGGTCTTCAAAAATGATGTTGAGGTTTTTTAAAATGATTTTCGTCTACACTGAATAATTTGCGCGAGAGACACTTCTAAAGTGGTAAAATGTGTGTCCCCCCCCCCCTCTAACTTCTAAAGTAAGAGAATGAAAAATCTAAAAAAAATATATGATGTACATTACCATGTAAACTACCAACGAAAATTAGTTTGAACTCAATCTGATGAGTAGTTTTTTAAGTACGTCATAAATACACTATTATTGAAACTTCGGTCAAAGTTACAACGAACTACAAGAACTTTGTGTACTATGTATATTATGTTACTTGCTGCAACGGAACCCTTCATGGGCGAGTCTAACTCGCACTTGGCCACTTTATTTTTTTAATAATACGGACTTATTAATTATAGTTTTTAGTCATCATGCCTAATATCCTTCTCGGAGCATGTCGATTTGTTGTCGCGGGAAATATATTTACGCATCGCCCACCATACAGGGACACGACGGGGTATGTCGGATTCGCCACCACGGAATGTTGGTGCCCCTACTAGCGAGGCGAGGCGAGGCACCCCACAGGTTTCTCCAGTCGTGGCTTGGTGAAATACTGACATGCTTGCGGTAACTCTATCACGAAATAGCCTAGCCCTCCAGTAAAGACAAGATGGACGTCAGACTGCCCCTCCAGGCTCGTCCACGTGTCCACTTCTGCCTCAGTGAATGAGTGAAAGGTTACAGTCTCCTCTCACTCCTCCACCTCGCACGACCTCTCACTTTCGATCATCTAGCGGCTCTTTTCTTATAACTGACAAAAAATATTTTCTTTCCACCCTGACGAGTGCACGCAAGACCCTGGAATGGAAAGGATAACCCTCATATTGAAGACTTAAGAATTTTACTTGGCTGATAAGAATATCAGGCATTAGCTTCCCAAGTCTTTCAGTACTTTTCCCCGAACTTCTGGACGCGCGAAGAGCGTAGAGCGCGAATAGATTTTCTTTCCCTCCCAGGATTAGCCATCACACAAAAAGATGGCATCGGGCAAGTTGTTGTGAGATGTCCAAGTTGCACCACGTGGAGGTTTCAGAGTTTCACACCCCTTATGAGACATCCCTTTTTTGTGTGGGGGAAATGCTTTTACGCACCTTTCGCCGGACAGTGACACGGCTGGTGTGTAAGAATCGTAAGTAGTATAAGAATATATTTATAATATTTATGGGCTCTATTATGTGTTATCATCATCATTAACTTACCCTTATCCCACTTTAGGTGGTGTCGGTACAACATGTACGTTTCTTCCATTCATCTCTGTCATTCGTCAGATCTAAGCTCACTTTTTTTTTTAGTCGACCTCTCCCCTGGCATCCATCTACATTCATATTTAAAACTCTTTTGGTTATGTGGTCTTCATCCCTAATTCCCTAATTCCTCTATTATGTGTTAAAGGTACATATTTCAATTAACTAATTAGTTTTAAAGTGAATGTATAACATAACTAAATTATCAGTGAATATTTCAAGGGTCTATCTGTAGTCGTTTTCAATATCAAGCAAAAACCACCAAACAAATTGCGTTTTTTGTATGAGAGTTAAAGATTAATTTTATTCTACGTATTTTATTTATTCGGCAACAGATAAACAATTTATAATTATGATATTTATAAAAAAATTGGTTTATAGCAAATCAATTTATAACAACATATTTTTGAAGATTTTGAAGAACCAACGAATTTAAAAGTGAAAATATTAGCTTTACCCCAATCTAGATAATAACTGATAAATATTTTTTTGACACTGCCGTTTCCTGATATACATAGGTAGATACTAATCCCATCAAAAACGTAAAGTTGAAATGAGAGGCAAGTTCAATATTATGATATTCATACGATGATTGTTGAGTTCAACGTCAAAATAAGTGAGATCTACACGGGTGTCTGAAATCTAAATAATTGACCCAAACTACCTGATGCCCAATTTCAATTTCGTAAGTCACCTGGAACTGAGAGAACTAGAATTTTGATGTATAGGTCAGTCAGTGATAAAAATAACCATTTTTGGACGTTAAGTTAATATCTAAATAACTATTTGAGATGTATTTAATCACGCTTGAGGTAAATATTGGTACCTTGCAAGTCCCAATGTATGAGCAACTCGATACGTTAAGTGAAATAGTGTTGGAGTTATGAGGAAGTAAAAAATGGGCGCATAAAAGTAATGTTATGGATAATATATACGCAGTGCTGCTCACCAGTTTTGTTTGCTTATATTTGGCTTGACATCCTACCGCGTGTCTACATAGGTACCCAGCTGTGGCCAATTGATCAAAATAATTAGATTAGTCACAAAATCAGAGTGATGTGTTTAGTTGAGTGAGTTGAGTGATGAGGTGGATCGGAGATTGTAATAAGATTCTTAGATATTGGGATAAACATAATATATTAGTAACAATTTCGTCCTATTACGAAGACTGCAAATATGTGCCTACCTACTGATATCATGCTTCAGTAAATTCTAGAACATTTTATACATTGTTTAAATTTGAGAGAAAAATCTTTGCTCACGAATATAATAATACATTTTGAAAGTTGAAGGTGGCGGAATAGAATATAAAAATAAATGATAAACATATATACTCGTATATAAAATACATGTATATAACACAGTACCTGTAAAAACATGTATGTTATCATAGATACTTAATCCTAGGAATTAATTTATTGACTCTTGCGATTGCAATTCGAGCTCACTTTATTATTTTTAGTCAGTGTTGTTTTTTACTTCGTGGAGGCAAAATATACTTAGAGTAGTAAATGTGAGTATAAAATAAAAAATAAATTAAATTGAATAGCTTTAAAAAAATAATTAAAACTACTTAACCAAAATATTAAATAACTAGGTTCTATTTTCCACACGCAATTTCACTCGAAATTGAGTAGAATAAGGCATAATAATTTTTCTACCAGTAAAAAAAAACTTTTTTTTTGTTGATTACTTTTTATGGTAGTTTCTTTATGAAACAAAACTAAGCTATACCGTACATAGGTCCATAAAACTAACCTCTAACATCACAACACTACAATTCAAATGAGCTGTATGTCTGTATACCAGCTTTGGTGGAAACTAACAAGCGATTATTCAATGTATTGTAACATTATTCCAGGTGACCAGGAGTTCCATTATGAAAAACTCGACTATATGGATCTTGGTGGTGGTCGGGTTGGCAGTTGCCGGTGGACTTAGTGCGGTCATCGCATTCGCAGTCATGCGGGACTCAGGAGGGTCGTCCACTGTTGACTACGATGCAGAGTTCTGCTACCCCCTAGTGATAGCGCACAGAGGATCTAGCGGATACGTTCCAGAACACACGCTTGGAGCTTATGCTCTCGCAGTCACCATGGGCTCTGACTATATAGAGCCAGACATAGTCATGACAAGAGACGGACACATCATAGCACGACACGACAATGAGCTCGGACTAACCACTGATGTTGCCCAACGTCCCGAGTTTGCCTCACGCTACCGAACTCAAACAGTCGACGGCTTCACAATCTCTGGTTGGTTCACCGAAGATTTCACTCTGGAGGAAATTAAAACATTACGTTCCATTGAACGCATTCCACTCATAAGACCTGGCAACGCTCGTATGGATGACGCATTCGATGTACCCACACTCCAAGATATTATCGACTTAGCTAAAGGAATGGAAGTAAGCTACAATCGACGTATTGGAATCTATATAGAAATCAAACATGGAAGTCACTTTCAAAATCTGAGCTTGGCGATGGAACAGCCATTAGTGGATATTTTACATCGAAATGGTTATCTCGGGCCTGAAGCCCCGATTTATATTCAGTCTTTTGAAATAAGTAACCTAAAGGAGTTGAAGACAATGACTGACCTTCGTTTGATACAGTTGTTAGCGAGCCGGCCTCAATGGCAGCCGGTCGACCAATCAGCTTTGGGTACTGATGTTACGTACGGTGATATGGCCACAGCGGAAGGCTTACGGGAGATTGCAACTTATGCTTATGCTGTGGGTCCGGACAAAAGCTATATCATCCCTCGAGATGAGAATAACAGACTTGGTCCTGCGACCACTTTTGTGGCAGACGCGCATGCAGTCGGGTTGAAGGTACATCCTTACACGTTTCGTGCTGAAAATGTATACCTGCCGGCTGAGTTCCAGTCCGATGATACTTCGCAAGCAGCTATCGGAGACTTTGCTGGAGAGATCAGAGCATTTTACGACGCCGGCATTGATGGGTTGTTCTCAGATCAACCAGATGTATCTGTGAGGGTCAGAGGGGCGTGTCGATAATACTTATTACCAAATACCCACCTAATTATTTTAAATTACGTCTATTTATAAATTCGGAAAATGGCTGTGCCTCTAGTTATCTATGATACAAGTAAGTATATGTAATTATTTTAAGAAATAAATGATTAGTTAAGCCCAAAGTAGTTTTTTAACATAATTGGGTAATCAAAGCCCATTTTGTAATGGTAAGTAAAGTATGTAATGTCTTTGGAGTCTCCTCTAAGCATACCCTATAACTACAATATACCTTTAACATTCAACGTTTTTAGTTTGCTCAATGCTCATAGTAGTATTTCATGATTTTATAATAAAGGTAAGGGGATAGTATCCTAAAACAGTGTATTGTGTAACTTAGGTTCCTATGTACTTACTGCCATATCGGTCGAAGTCGCCTTGTCATTTACCTACCAGTAGCTCTAATAATTATCAATACATCAATATTTATTAATCTTCGAGAGATTAACATTTGAAAAGATATAGGTACAATTAATTCATGATTATTAAGAACTCCAGGAAAATAGTTTTACTGCTTCATACATTCAAAGACAAAACATTACGAGATTATGAAATACTAGTAAGGTTCTGCAACTCTACGAGTATAAGCCATATTTGGTTTTCCAGTACAGGGATAACAGGTACTCGTACAGGTACGACGTCGTATCGTCGTATCGACAACATTATTTGGTACTCGTACTCGTACAGGCATATGAAATCTTGGTCGACAATTTGAACTTGAGCTTTTCTAGGCAACCCTCACAACATTTAGCCGTCTCGGTTTACATGCATTTCCAAATGTAGTAGGTAAATGACTGTACTAATTGATGTTTCATTCACACAGGAGTTGTTTGGAAACAACTCGTTTGAAGCTTTATATTATATTTCAAGCCTCTAGTGTAAGTGGTTTAGCAACGGATATCAACTGTATTTTATCTACTCTTATTGTTTTTGCGCTTCTGTTCTCACCTTTTCACTTCCCGAGGAATGAGGGTTGCAGCTCGTCCCGTCCATGTCCACATTCATCCGAAAAGCTTTATTAAAATTTTGATTTTACCTCATGGTTCTAATTCTAATGACGAATTCGATACCGCGTCTTCTAGTGGCGCCATCTAGTTTGCTTGGGACGGACTAATCGAGCTAGAAACGCTAAAAATCAACTTTGCTGTATGGGAGTCAACCTAAATTTTTATTTTTTATTTTATCATTAGTATTTGTTGCTATAGTTGCAATAGAAATACATCATGTGTGAAAATGTCAACTGTCTAGCTATCACCGTTCTTGAGATACAGCCTGGTGACAGAGGGACGGACGGACGGACAGCCAAGTCTCAGTAATAGGGTTCCGTTTTTACCCTTTGGGTACGGAACCCTAAAAAACTACGCGTGTAAAACCGCGGGGCGCTATTAGAGCTAAACTTTTCGTTTCAGTTGATTTCTTTCAGTTTAGTAGTTGGGTAATTTGTATAGGTATACTTTATCTCATTTAGGTAAATATATATACCTAAACTGACATTTAATTTGGACCCGGGCTATATAATGTTTATTTTATGTGCAGTAACTCTAGTTTGTGATTTGGCCTAATATATGGTATTTTACAGCTTAACAACAAACATTATCGGGATAAAAAGTAGCATCTGTTACTCCAGGTAATGTACTTAGGTACTACGTATTTAAATTCGATCCATTCAGTCGTTATAGAGATATGCGAGAATAAACATACACATTTGCAAACAGAAACTTTCGCCTTTATGATGTTTAAGTATAATTATGATTTTGATGACGCTAGCTTCGCCACATCAGTACAGGTCATCGTGTACTGTTAACCTTATAAAAATGTTGACCTCATTATCTTCGAATGTACAGTTATGGAGAAAGATCGCTGTGCCTTATCTATATCCAAACTATTCCGACAATGAATTTCAATAAAATAGATTCAGTAATTAACCTCTGTCTCAATCGACTTTACACTGAACGAATTTCCGGTGACCCATCTCCTGTCTAACCGTACTAGCCGCCTGGGCCAAGAATAGTGGTCCTAGCGAAAATTGAGAGCTGTTGAGTTATTTACGCTTACTTAAAACGGTGAAGGAAATCATCTTGAGGAAACCGACATGTACCTAGAATCTTTCGAAATCATGTGTCATCCACCAACCCGCACTGGGCCAGCGTGGTGGATCATGGCCTTAACTCTCTCCTTGCGAGAGAAGGCCCCGAGTCCCAGCCGTGGGAACATTTAGTGGGCTGTTGATGATGAGTTATTTACGCACGTGTGCCTCAAGCTGTCATGGTACTCAAGCTGTCACTTTGCCGAGCGGACTGTGATAGTGGAGAGACCGTACCGCTCGGTGGCGGTAGATCATGGCATGAATTATGAACGTCGCGCCGCACCGTCTATTGCTAGGCCGAGACAGGGAAAGAAGTGGTTAGGAAAATAATATAAATATAAACCTGTGTAATGACCTCGTGATATGTTGACGTTTAATTCGATACAGAACTTTTAGCTTATACTATGATTCGGTAAATACCGAAACTACTACTACTAGAATCTGGAATTTCATTTCAGGCAGCGATCAACACGGAAGGGAGTAGCCATACACAGCGTTTCCCCTCTGTCAAAGTACAAGTCCACGTGGACCATGGAGTTTGATAATATACTGTGGCGTGGAATACACTGAGAGCGGGGCTAGATTTGTGAATGGTGCTTTATTTTTTATGTGTTAGTGATTTGGCTGTGTGAGTATGATCGGCAATGGACTGGTACAGGTATGTTTTGTATGTAATTAGTGCGGTTTTGCGCTAGTGTGCAACTTTCCCCTCCCGCAAGAAATGACAGAAATATTTGAATAATATTTTTTAGCAAAGGCTACTTCCCTTCCGTGCTTGCGCGGAAGATCGAGTTGCTTGATGATTTCAGGCAATACCAAAATACTCGGTATTAGAAAAGTGATTCGGTATTGCGACCACAAGCACATTCTTTTTAGTAGATAGCATTAGCAATGTGATATTATATATTGGAAATAAATTGATATAAATTTACAATACTTACAGCACTTCGCGCAAAGGTATCTATAATACTGTCTGTATTGCCACACTGGATGGGTATGGCCAGCCTTAGGCCATTCAGTTGCATCCGACACGGAATCTCATCTCTCGGTCTTTGTCTTATCTGTTTAGCATGACAGAGACAGGGATTGTCATTCCGATTCCGAACCGTTCGGAATTGCATTTAGAATCGCTACAGGTCGCAGCAGGAGTCACTTAGGATCTTCCTAAGCCTACGTCTCGATTCGATAACTAACTGTCAACTGTATTCAAACTGCACCTGAAGTGGAATTTGCGGTTAGATTGCAGTTGTAATGCGATCCGTCTGTCTAGAGCCTTACAAATGACGGAGATAGGACAGAACGACCAAGCTGACCGAGAGCAACGGTTCTGACGTAAATGCCGTCCCATACGAGATACCTATCGTCTTCGAACTACTTAGAATAAATAATTCGACCATCCTTCCTAAAATCATAGTGAAATATCTTCGAAACTTATCCACTTCTGTTAATACTTATACCTCTTCTCATAATCGTCGTACAAACATTACCCATACATAAAAATATACGTGTAAAGATAATGACTCAATCTCAGTCAATAATAGTTACAAAATACATGTAAATCATAAAAAAGAGTATTCGAACTTCTTAAAGCTACTAATAAATGTGTTTTTTTTTTTCGAAAACACTTAAAATGTATTATTACTTGCTGTGTTTTAGTTTACTAAGCATCATAAAGATTTCGTCACCAGCACCAATGGCTCTCGTTGAAGTCGAAACGACGACAGCACGCAAGCATCCTGACAGGTGTAAATTGGTGGTGATAGCGCACCGTGGTGCCAGTGGCTATGTGCCAGAGCACACTCTCGGTTCATATGCACTGGCCATCATAATGGGGGCAGACTACATCGAACCAGACCTCGTCATGACAAAAGATGGACAACTGATCGCACGACATGACAACGAACTCAGTATGACCACTGACGTCGCTCAACATTCTGAATTCACCTCTCGACGTACCAACAAAACCATTGATGGGACCGTAATGGAAGGTTGGTTCTCAGAAGACTTTACTTTAGCAGAATTACAAACTCTACGTACCATTGAACGAATCCCGAACATTCGACCAGGTAACACAAGAATGGATGGCACGTTAACCATTCCCACCTTTGAAGAAATTATAGATCTAGTTAAAAGCTTAGAACTTAGTCAGAAACGTATTATTGGAATCTATCCAGAAATCAAACATAGCAGTCACTTCAAAGGCCTAAATCTACCTATGGAACGAGCTGTAGTAGATACATTTCAGAAGAAAGGGTACTCAGAATCATCAGCACCCGTTTATATCCAATCTTTTGAAGTAACAAACTTAAAAGAACTTAAAAACTATACTGAACTAAGGTTGCTTCAACTTTATGGTAAAAAAACTTTACGACCCTACGATCAAGAAATATTAGGTACAGGATTAACATACGGAGCCATGGCATCAGCAGAAGGACTTCTAGAAGTAGCAAAGTATGCATCAGCAGTAGGACCGGACAAAAGCTACATAATACCACGAGATGAGAACAACAAGTTAGGTGTCGAATCAAGTTTCGTAGCTGATGCACATAGAGCTGGCTTGAAAGTACATCCATATACATTTAGAGCAGAGAATTATTTTTTACCTGCAGAGTTTCGAAGTGGCAACAATTCTCCTACAGCGATTGGAGATTTCGAGGGAGAAATGAGGAGATATCTTGCTACGGGAATTGATGGAGTATTTTCAGAGCATCCTGATATCTCTGTACGTGTCCGAGGATCATGCTAAATTAAGAATTCAAGAGTTTTTTTGTAAATAATAGTGAGTGTAATCATCGACTAAAATACTTTTTCATCCCACCACCTCGGAAAGAGTACTTTTGCTCTTCGATATCAGGGCCCAAAAGTCGTTTTTACCCTCTAGAGCAGGGGTCAGTAACAGGCGGACCGCGAAAGTTGAACCTCGGACCGCCAAATATTGTATTGTATACCAAGTATACATTTTAAAATGTAGATAAGGTACACTGTACTGTACCTTTATTAAATGTAATAATGTTTTTTTGCCACGTAGAATCTAACTTCAACCTACAACCAGTTTTTTTTTCTGGACCTCGTTAAAATTTTCGCCCAGCATCCGGACCGCGCCTAAAACTACTTGGCGACCCCTGCTCCAGAAGGTAAAGTAAATTTGAATTTAGAACATCGTGTGCACTAAGTTTTTGAATTCCAAACATGATTAAACTTACTTATTTCTACCTCCTTGGTGCCGCATTCATCATATTTTTTTTTTAATTTGTTAAAAACTCAGACTACCAGGAACAGAACCAGACAGGAACCTCCTTGGTGTACTTGTTTTTAAACCCTTTGCGCGCTATATTCTTTTCACGTATGGAGGATAGATAGATTTCGTGAGATAGATTTCGTGGACTGTAAAATGGATTCATCAATCGTCACGCTTGGATATGATAATGGATCGAATCGGATATGAAATCTTCGGGTAAACTCGGTAAAAACGCCCAGGTAGGTAACAGGGCAACAGAAACAGTAAAGAGTTTCGATTACCTACCTCCAACAGCCCAGCGTTTATCTCCAGATACCAGGACAACAGAAATATAAAAGAGTTGCGTTTGCCCCTAGATACCAGTACCAGGGCAACAGCAAGTTTTCACTTCTATCGGCAGTTCCTATGACTGCCAATTTTTTTTTTCAATTTTGGCGATTATAACCCTAAAGTACTAGTAGTGTAGTAGTCTACTAGTCAAGCCCTTTCATTTGATACCCATATAAAGACATTAGTGAAAAAAATATGTAATTCGCCATTTTTGGATTTGAAATTTGTTATACTGTATCTTCTAGTCAAGCCCTTTCATTTCATACTCATATTGAGGTAAATTGTGATGAAATATTTGGTCCGCCATTTGGTGGAGACAGCCATATTGAATCGATATTAACCAAAAATAGCTCAAAACAATAACACAACAATTTTTCTTCAAATAAAAAACCGCATCGAAATCGGCCCATCCGTTTGAGCTCTACGGTGCCATAGACAGATACACACAAAGGCAGATACACATAGAGACAGGCCTGTATTTGTGTCTGTCTGATAAACAGAGAGACTTCGACGTCAAATTTATAACACCTCTTTTTTTGGTCGGCAGCGGCGGTTAAAAACCGCAGTAACTGTGCCATAAAGTGGTCAAGTAGGAGTTAAAATATTGCAAAAAAATTGCGAAGTTCGAAAAAAATTATAAGCTTTGAAAGACTTATTCTCAGAAACTATTGGGTATACAGAGACTATTCTAGTATCATATTGTAGCAAATTTAGTCTACTTTATAAACGCCAAAAGATAGTTTTTTTCAAAAACTAGTCGTTTAGGGTTATAATCGCCAAAATTTGAAAAATAAACGATTTATTCGCGGGTTTTTCGATTTTTGACAAAGTTGGGTTCGTCGCTCGAGGTCACAAACTTGAGATAATCATTAGGCCAACATCATAAACAAGTCTCCAAAAAATCAGATCTACCGGATTTAACGCATCCTACTCCATACTTTCAGGCGACAAAGTTATTGGATTATGAATGAAACAATTGGAAATTGTAAATGAATTCAAGTATGTTGAGTTTAATAGTTTAATATTATTGACGACTAATATAGATACTATACTATACTACATAGAAAATTTCGACTGATTGCGTAGTACTAAATATTGTAGTAAATAAAACATCAAATACTTAATTACTATTTTGAGAAAACATGTAGCTAATTCTGAATAGTACGTTTAAGTATTTATTTCCTTTTACCCTAACACTAATTTAGCACTATCATAATTTAATGCATTTGGGCGGACACTTTTTCATGTACCTACACAGATGAAACTCCTTACCTCAATCGGTCAACTCTCCATATTTTCACGTCAAATTGTTATTGTTATATATGTTCTGTGGTTGAGACCATGGCTAAATGAATTCAAAGTCTTACCTTAGGGCCTTAGGCTAAAAACATGAAAATTGAATACAAGTCAAAACCCGAAATAGGCGATGCTAGCGACAAAGAAGGTTAGAAGGCTATTTGACGCCAACAGAATTGACTGAAACTGCTAATAATGCACAAAGCGTTTAGTCATTTCCTCGCTAATGTGAGATGATAAATTACGTGTTGCACTCGAGTGCAAAGATTTTTCACCTTGTGCCCTATTGATTCCCTTGCTACGTGATTCAATTTTAGAATCTTTCGCTTCCTCGGTCATCAAAAATAAAGACGACGCGGTTAAAAAGCTACTTTGCACTCTTGTACAACAAATAACTATTATCCGAAAAGTTTTTTAACGTATCCGGGAACTCATAGGGGTTCCTAAGGGGTCTAGTAGTGGTAGGACTCTTGGCAGAGTCCGCCTGGGGAAGGACCACACCTTTGCCAGTTATTCTAGCGCCAAGCAGTAATGTCCAAACATTACTGTGTTCCGGTTTGAAGGGCAATGTTTCCAGAGAAATTACAGGGCTTAGAGATATAACAACCTAGATCTCTGGGCGACGAGCGCAGTGCAGTGCTAGGTAATGATTTGGACTCTTCATGTTCCAATAGCTGCGTGTCACTGTGCTGTTATGTGGCAGGCATGTTGCTTACCATCAGGCACATGTCCTGCTCGTCTCCTCACTCTTTATTTAAGGTAGAAAAAATACAACAAGACCTCAGCAATAAAAAGTCTGTATCAAATGGTTGATATGACGGTCAGCTGTACGGATTTAGATAAACATTTAGTATGGAAGTTAGAAAGCTAAATTGTCTGTTACAATAACATAGTCATTAATTTTACCGTACCTAGACTTTGAAGCGATTTGGAACTCTTAACTAAAACAGACAAATACTTTTTCCTTCACACGAATATCATGACTGTTGTCCTTTATGCACTCACTAAAGAGTGATTCATCTAGGATATTGGATATCGGTAGCGGTTTGGATAACATTATTCAAAATTGAGCATTAACCAGTGACTGGTCAATTACCCTGTTAGAGTCACTTGGTACGAGTAAAAGGCTTAAAGCTCCGATTAGAAGACAAAACTTTATGAAGTGATGCTTACAAGCTTAAAGTTTTCACACCGCCAGTATACGCTTTTTCATAGCCATGCTCGAATTGAGTTGTCTTGCGCATGAAGGCAAAATACTTATCTTACTATAAAACAAAATAATACTCTTGTGCATGGAAATTGGGTCTGCTTCTATTGGAATTCAATACTTTAAGGCTACCACATCTTCTAGAGACACGTAGTAGGGCTGGCTGCAAGCTAATTCTGCTTTAGTGATAAGCAGTAGTTGCAGCCCTTGGAACCGGATGCTCATCTAAATTTCAAAGAAATAAAATTTAGACGAGCTTAGTATGTAGTTTAGTTTACACTGTAATTTTATTTTATTACTGAAGGATCTATCCGTTAATAGATAGTTTAAAACCGAGATATTTTGCCTCCAACCATTTTCATACTAAGTAAGGGCATGTGCCAATAAAAAAGGACATGTGACTAAAAGGAACTAGCTAGCATATCATCATCAGAAGAGTTTTCCAGAGCGCAACAGAACCCATCCAGAACCAAGAACCAAAATGCTGCATGATTTTTTTAAGCAAATGATTTTAGTAGTTTACGTGAACCTCATTCTCTTCACGATGCGTTTCACCACTAAGATGGTAATTGTCGAATGTATTCGCAACAAGTTATGTTGTTTTAAAAGTATTACAATAGGAATGTTATATTTTCAAATAATAAAGAGGTCATATAGATGATAATTTGATAATAAAGACGCGCTGCAGCAAAAAGAATAACTTAAAATTTATTTTATTTTAAAACAGTAAATATGTTAATTTTTGATTATTAAATTGCTTTCGTGCGCTCGTGCATATAAGTGTTTGTGCCAAAAAATATATATGCTCTCGAATTGAGAAATCTCCTTTCTCCTTTTTAAGTCGATTAACAAAAGAAAAAGTAAAGGGATTTTATTTTATTAGACTCATATATTATTATGCATATCTCGCAAAAAATCTAGTCGTTATGTAGCCCGAAAGTCACAAGTCACAAAAATATCAAACTGGTTAATATTATTTAAAGGAATCAATTTAGAATTTCTTTTGTTTTGTTTTGGAAAATTTACATCGTAAAAAATTCACTTTAAGTCTTTATCACTGCATAAAAGCTAGCTTATCGGGTTTTTATCGGATACCGGCGGAGAGTGCAGTTCTTCATCTGAATGATCTAATACCACCTAGCTCTTTTTTCTATCTGGCTGCTCGTAGCTCAAAAAAATTGTCATCGTTTCATGATTATCTTTCCAAAGACTAAGAAAAATGTGTCGCCACTTTCTTAATAAGAACTTTTGGGCTACAGAATGCGTTGCCTGAATTGATTATTGCCAAATTGGAAATCCCAATGGCACAATCTGATGTCTTCGAGTCGAGAGTGAATCGGTTTCCTATAAATAGGTTCTTAGGCAAGTACGCTCCGTCGTAGACCGCATCATCGATAAACATCATGCAAAATGGCGGTCAAATGTAAATGTGTTATCGATAGAAAAAACACTGACCGTGCTGTATAGACCGTTTTAATGTATTTTTCTTTATTATCCTCTCAGTGTGTACGAGTATTTTTACGGCAAACTTGACGTTCTAACTGGTAAGTTTCTGAGCCTTGAAATCAATGAGTTTGATAAGATGTTGACTGACACTCTTCGATGAATGTCTGGTTATCTAACTAAAGTATCTAAAAAACCAACTACTTATCTCAAGTCGAAAAGATAGTCTTGTCAATAAGTATTTTAATGTTCAATGTGTACTGTGGCAGAGAAAACTGTGTTCTTGCCTTAAAACTATCTATTTATTTAAGTATACTTTATTGTAAAAGTACTACCTATTTTTAAGAATTTTATTTACTAAACTCATCATCTTCATCATCATAACTTTAGCAGCTCTACTTATGTGGTATCCAATCTATAAATAGCACGAATAATTATAGTATAGTGATGATTAATTGAGTAATTAAAAGAATAATTATTTGATTTAAATGAGACATTTCAAAGAATTCCAACCAACAACATCCAATATTACTAAAAATATGTTTGAACGTGCTATTTTATTCCCTGTAGTATCTGAGTGCCTGAGTTACATTAGGGAGGTTCACAAAATTTGTAGGACAAGAGTTGTTTAAATTTATGGAAATCCCTTACATGGATGCAGACTCATTACCAGTAACCCTGTATAGAAGGCACTATGAGGAAAATGAGAAAACGATTAGGCAACAATAAGGAAGATGTATAATATAAGATAATAACCTCCAAGATAATTAAAATGCTACTTTTGACTGATATGGTTGGATTCATACGTTACTTTATCAACGACCGTGAATTGGCCTTGCTTTCATATGAATAGAACACTATTTTTCCTGTGACTGTACTTGCATGCTATTTGAAAAGGTTTTGGTCACACTTCGTTTTAAATCTTGGTTAGACAGCTACACAAAAACGGCGCTTTTTCAATACAAACATTAGTCTGTGGCGGTGATGTGGTTATGTTAAAATAATTTTACTATTGATAACAGGTAAGTAGATTTCTAGTTATCACCTGAGTTTTTTTACTTTTTTTTATTCATTTAGGCTATTAACATTGTGTACCAATTGAAGAAGTAAAAACATTAAATAGGTACAGGGCTAGTTGCCACAAATATATTTTAAGTTTCGTTTCCATGATAAATACTGTTGTTATTTTTCCTATATAGTTGTAACAAATTAGAGACAGACGAATGGATATTATAGAAACTGCGTAAGAAATGATATTAGTTACGAATACCCTATTAGCTATTATTATGGATAATTAAACCATTTAAAATAGTCTGAATGAACAATAGATAACTCAAACATGTTGTTCTGACACCACACAAAGTGTAAGTAGTTACCATTAAATTCTATAAACATTTACCTTTAGGTGGGCAAACTTTAAATTAATTACATTAAACAGTTACAGTTAATTACATTAAAATTTCATTTAATTTAGTTAAATGTTGCCTACCTAAAATTAAATTAAATTAATATGTAATATGGATTTTGAGTTTCGATTAAATTACTTACATTTCATTTCATTTAAGTGGAAAGTCGGTCCGAGGTCCGAGAACACCCTTACTGTGGAAAACTTCTCAAACGATTGCTAATTTACTGTTATTTTCTTTTTCTAGGAACAATAACAAAAAATGGCCAATACCTTTCATGTACTTGGGCTGGCCGCCACAGTCCTAGGATTAGCATCATCAATGGACATATTACAAGGACTAGAATCTGTGGTTACCGGTAGCGACGCAGATTTCTGCAGTAAAGTCATCATTGCTCACCGCGGCGCCAGCGGGTACGTCCCAGAGCACACTCTTGGAGCATACGCTCTCGCAATCACGATGGGAGCAGATTACGTAGAACCCGATCTTGTCATGACAAAAGACGGACAACTCATAGCGAGACATGACAACGAACTCAGTTTGACTACAGATATCTCTAGCCACCCTGAATTCGCTTCCCGAAGGCGTAATCAAACCATCGACGGCGTCGAAATGAATGGTTGGTTCACCGAGGACTTCACATTAGCAGAACTTAAAACGTTACGCGCCATCGAACGCATCCCAGACGTAAGACCCGGAAATGCACGTATGGATGGGTCGTTCACAATACCCACCTTCCAGGAAATCATCGACCTGGTTCGAAGCTTACAGCACAGTCAAAAACGAACCATCGGCATCTACCCTGAAATAAAACACGGCACGCACTTCCAGCGTCTCGGATTATCGATGGAGCCTATTATAGTTCAGATTTTTCATAAAAATGGATACTGGAGCCCACACGCCCCTGTCTATATTCAATCATTTGAAGTGAGTAATTTACAACATCTGAGTAAAATAACAAATTTAAAACTCATACAGTTGATGGAGAGTGATAAGTCTCAGCAGCCTGCTGATCAAGCGGAGCGGGGCACTGGACTGACTTACGGTGACATGTCGACGCCTGTAGGGCTCCAGGAAATAGCCAAGTACGCATCAGCAGTGGGACCTGATAAAACCTATATAATTCCCAGAGATGAGAATAACCGATTGGGAGTTCCTACAAGTTTCGTCGCCGATTGTCACGCGGCCGGTCTGAAGGTACATCCGTATACTTTCCGCGCAGAAAATTATTTTTTACCAGCGGAATTCCAAAGTGATGACCCGTCTCAAGCCGCAATTGGAGACTTTGAAAGCGAACTAAGGGCGTATTTTGATGCTGGCGTGGATGGATTGTTTTCTGACCAACCAGATATAGCAATCCGGGTGCGAGGACAATGCCAAAAGACTATAGAATAAGCTAGTTTTGTGTTTTATATGTTGTGTGTACCGAATAACAATAGTTATTTGTTATACAAGAGTGCAAAGTGGCTTTTTAACCGCGTGCTCAATTTTGATGACCGAGCAAGCGAAGGATTCTAAAGTTGAATCACGAGCGTAGCGAGGGATTCAAAAATTAGAATCCTGAGCGTAGCAAGGGAATCAAAAGGGCACAAGGTGAAAAATCTTTGCACTCGAGTGTAACACGTAATTTTTCATCCCCCCTAGCGAGGAAATTACGAAACGCTTTGCGCATTTTCAGTTTCAGTCGATTCTGTTGGCGTTAAGTAAACTTCTTGGTCGCTAGAATCACTTATTATTATGGTATTTCGGTTTTTCACTTGTATTCAATTTTATAAGTTTTAAACTTAAGTTTATTTAGCTATGATTTTAACAATAACAATATGACGTGAAAATATGGAGTGTTGACCGATTGAGGTAAGGAGTTTCATGTGTACATGAAAAAGTGTCCGCCCAAATGCATTAAACTATAGTAGTGCTAAATTTGCATCAGGGTACATTTTAAAGGAAATGAATAAACGTACTATTCAGAATTCATGAAAGAAAAATATTGGCAGTCATAGGCACTGCCGATAGAAGTGGTAACTTATAACTCAGAATTTGATTTTTACTTTGGAAACTACGCGTGTGAAACCGGAGGGCGTGGCTATGAGTATGGCCATCTAGAAATGCTGACACATTTTTAAATGGTCAATTGGAAAGGCTGAGGCATTTCTAGATGGCCATTGGCTATGGTCCCGAGTTTACCCGAAGATTTCTTATCATTCCCGAGCGTGACGCTAGAATTAAATTGACAGCCTACGAAAAATCTGTCTTTGGCGCGCCAAAAGAAGTTTTGACTTCAGAATATATTGTACCTACATGTTTTCTCAAAATAGTAGTTATTTATTTGATGTTATATTTACTACATTATTTTGTACTGCACAAGTAGTTGAAATTATCTATTAATTACTATTTTAGTAGTCAATAATTAATTAATATTTAATTATTTAAATCGGCAACTCGGCATATCTACTTAAATTCGATTACAATTGATTCATTCATAGCATTTCAAAATGTTTTGCCATTTGAAATAACATTCTTTGCCTCTATCCTCCACACGTGAAAAGAAAATTGCGCGCAAAGCAAAAAAAAAAGTACACCAAAGAGGTTCCGAGTATGAGTTTTTAACAAATTAAAAATAAATGTATGATGAATTCGGCACCAAGGAGGTAGAAATAAATAGGTTAAATTATGTTTTGAATTCAAAACCTCAGTACACACGATGTTCTAAATTCAAATTTACTTTAACCTCTAGAGGGTAAAAACGACTTTTGCGCCCTGATATCGAGGAGCAAAAGTACTCTTTCCGAGCTGGTGGGATGAAAAAAATATTCCTCTTTGTTAAGTTTGAATGTGGAATGTTTTCCCCTTAAGGCCGATTTAAACTGAACGAACATAGAGCTAGAGCTGGAACAAGAGCATTCTTTCTTGATATCTGATCTTAACGAAAGATCGTTCTTAGCGTTTTCCATATTATATATTCCATAGAATCTTTGCGAACGCAAACAAAACAACGAAAGAATGTTCTACGTTTGTTTACGCCAAATGAATTTGATACAGTGGGGATAGAATGAGCATTCGCTCGTCTGATGTAAATCGGCCTTTACAATGTAGTTTGCACTTACCAAAAACCTATTTATTTTTGTGAAGCGTATTTGCTAGACTAGCGTGTACTCTTACTTAAATATAACGTAGCTACGAATGGAGTTAAAATATCTTAGCAAATTTATATGATCGTTGTAACATAGCTACTGAGTAGTTTCATTTATTTTCACATTTATGGCTCAAATTGGAACATATTTGCGTTTAAACAAAGTTCAGGAATACTTTCGATTGTAAATAAAATTATGTTTTGGAAATTATACAGGTATTTGTCTTGGATTATTGAAGTAATAATTCTTTACGCGTTCTTGACTTAGGGAGTAAGTACCTAAGCTGGCGAATTCGTGACGAGAGCGTTACGAAAAATGTGATCGATCGAAACGAACGGAAGACCAGGGTAGCGATTCTGAAACCATTCGGTTGCATCCGACACGGAATCTCATCTCTCGGTCTTTGTCATGCTAAACAGATAAGACAAAGACCGAGAGATGAGATTCCGTGTCGGATGCAACCGAATGGTTTCAGAATCGCTACCCAGAGGGAAGTTTAGTTGATATATTAGTGCAGAAATTAGATTAATTAGTTAGAAATATATAGTTGGCACGTTTTGAATATTACTGAAGGGGCAAAAGAGAGAGATGCGAGCACACATTTTCTTTCTCTCTTCCTCTCACAGCCAGTGCTTCAAATCCTACTTATACCAGAAACGCGAGTTTATTAGATTGTATGTTTGTTACTGTTTCACGCAAAAACTACTCTTGGGATTTGGAAGAAATTTTATACATAGATTGGTAATGGTCGGGAATAACACGCTGGCCATTTTTTTCTGGGAGATTAACAGGTTCAGGAACTACGTGGGTGAAACCGCGGGACGCTGCTAGTGTTATATAAATACATCAAGCCGTTGTCTTGTAACCCTCGCCCCGGTTTGATTTACTAACGTAAGTAGGTAGGTACATCAGTCCGAGCAACCCTATTAGATCTCATTTTACTAAAATATGTAGTGGTAGGACCCTTGGCAGAGTCCGCCTAGGGAAGTACCACACCTTTGCCAGTTATTCTACCGTCAAGCAGTAAAGTGCGAACATTACTGTGTTCCGGTTTGAAGGGCAATGTTTCCAGAGAAATTACAAGGCTTAGAGATATAACATCTTAGATCTCTAGGTGACGAGCGGAGTGCAGTGCTATGTAATGATTTGGACTCTTCATGTTCCAATAGCTGCGTGTCACTGTGCTGTTATGTGACAGGCATGTTGCTTACCATCAGGCACATGTCCTGCTCGTCTCGTCACACTTTGTTTTAAAAAAAAAGTGCCTGTTTATCTGTAACTAGCAACTTACCTCGGAAGTCATACATTTAGACTAAACATGTGCCCTCCTAAACTTCAAGGCACACGGAATTAAGTCATCGTTGGGAATAGTGAGCTGAGCTCACTCTTTCCGTTCTAGTCGGTTGCAAGAAGCGGTGAACGCCGGACGTTTCATTTAAACATTTGGGATTCTTAGGATCGTACAATATCGCGTGTGAATTAAATTAATGAGGGAGTTTCCGACGAGACAAAAATAGTTCCAACGGACGCACTAGATGGCGATTGTTCGAGATGCAGATAGATCTGTCTCTACCACATACTCTCAACAGTGTAATCCCTTTAGAGACCCTACCCGTTTTCAGGGAAAAAGTATAGTGTAAAAAGTGTCTTTTTTAATTTTAAAATATTGGGAATAAAAATAGCTTATTAGGTTGATAATGTAATAAAAAACCGTTACTGATCACAATCCCTTTTCAGTAAAAATCTTTAGAACTCCCGAGGCAATAGACACCAACTAAGCCAAAGTAGAAGGAAAATTCAAAGATATAAATAGCAACACTGATACGACAAAATTTTATCCACAGACTAAGTAGAGGGATACTCTCTCAGCTTAAGGATTAGTATCCATAGCCAAGAATAAATTTAAAAAATATATATTTTGTCTTTCATCAGGTTTACGAATTTGTTTTGAAATTTTGATTTTTTGATATAGTTTTCATTCGAATAAAATGCGTACATGGATAAAGTAGTTTATTATTTATTACTAGAAGTCGTGCTTTCGCAAATTGAATGAATTGAGTCCCATTATGCCTACCGCTTTTGACAACAAACCAAAAGTCCTACAAGCGCCTCCTATTATCGTTTTATTAAACCATGTCTTTTTGTCTCGTCGGAAAACGGCTCATTAAATTGGCATTGGCATGCTCGGCCGAAGCGCTCTGCGCCTGCACAACCCACCGCATGTCCACACCGACCGAGCATTTCGCTCACGACAACATCACTGTAAAATTGCTAGCTCATCAGATTTTTATCGAGTATACACATCGGAGAGTGTGCAACTAATCTGCATGATGCCACATTACCCTGTTTTTCTATCGGAAGCGATCCTATAGGTGCACTTGACTCGGATCCTGTTTCCAACGGAGGATTTGGGGTGTCAGACGTTTAGGGCGGTCCGGCACCGCACCTAGGGAAATTATTTCCCGAGGACGTGACGTGTCGCTGGTTTCTGACGCGTCACTGGAACCAAATACTGCGGTTCGGACGCCTTCAGCAAGGTGTTCTTGCAAAAGGCGACGGCAATGGCTGAGTCGAGGTCGAGTGCGATAGCGGTCCCAAGACTCTGCTGCCAACCAACGGCTGGAGAAACCTGCCGGGGTTTTCGTCGGTAGGGGTACCATATTCGTCCGTAAAGTCGATCCCGACATATCCCACTATGTCAATGTGTGACCGTGCGTAATTGTTCGCCCACATAAAAAATGCGTATAATTTTCAACTACTTATCTAATAAAAGATCACGGCGAATAGAAAGTAGATGGCTTGCGGCCGCCGCTTGCTCTACGAGATACCATTTGCTTCCTTCCCGAGGACTTCCCGCATTGACGAGGCGAGGGTCCAGTAGTAGCCGTGGCCTGGTCAGTCACAGTGAAGCTAAGAGAAACCTAGCTAGAAGCTAGAACATATATCGGCCGAACTTATGGATGTTTCTAACCACAAAACACAATCAGTCGGTTGATCGCATCGGGCGTTCGGTAATTTCGAATTTCGACCGACATAGGTTTGTCAGTTTTTATGTCGTAAACCTTACTCCGAAAGCATTTTATTACCTTACCGATTATTCGAACAGCTGTCGGCCGGATACGATTATTCGGAGGTTGTTTTCGTAGTAGACCTGCTGATTATAGGCCATAGATAAGTCGATTTTGCTGAATATTTCCCCGCCGTGCAATTTAGAAAATAGCTCCCGTGCCGTAGGCAAGGGATATTTTTCAACGCGAAGTTGCCGGTTAATAGAAACCGAGTAATCGGCGCAGATACGTACGCTACCATCTTTTTTCAATACCGGAACAATTGGTGACACGTACTCCGAGTGCGGAACGGGTTTCAGAATACCTAACGCGACTAACCTACTCAGCTCGTTGTCTACCGCGTCGTCCAGCGCAAACGGCACCGATCGCGCTTTGAAAATTACGGGCTTAGTGTCCGACTTCAGCGGCAGTTTAATCTCGAAATTTTTGAAACAGCCTAATTCTTCTGAAAATACCCTTGGATATAGTTTGGTCAGATCTTCTCGAATATTCTGAACGAATATCTCACTCTGTCCTACATTACTACCGTTACTGTTTGGCATACTAATTGAGACAAACCGTAATTTAAAAGCGCGCATGAAATCCAGACCTAATAATGAGGGACCACCGTTTCGAATCACGAATACCTGCAACTTAGCCGAATAGTTCAAATAAGTGACTTGAACCGTCATCACCCCGACTACCTCCATTTTATTATTCGTATACGTAAATAATTAACATAATTACCTATTCTACTGACAATTTAAAACAGGCTGATTAAATATTAGAGGAAGCAAACATTTTGTTCGGGTCCTCCATATAGTGTAGTAAATATTAAGCGTATTATTATACAGGGTTGCTGAAAATCACTCAGGTTTATATTAAGGGGATGTTTAAACATAACAGCTTTTAAACTTTTCTTCCACAGTTACGCTACAGTACCGTATGGTATGGTAAAAACAAATCAATAAAAAAAATACTTGTCCTATCCAAACATGTCAGACTCGTCGTAACATACGACACGCGATCACGCGATCCTTTCATCTGCCTAGCGATCCTCGCGCAGCTACACATGCCTATTGCCTACACATCAAAACTACAAAGTAGACAGTACCTAATAGGGTACTTCTTCGAAATTTCATTCTTCAACTGATTCATCTGGCCAAAATTTTGTTTCACTTTTAGCTCTGTCACACATGTTCATATGTAAAAAACATATATTTCAATGAGGGACTTGTTTTTATAAAGTAGTTTTCAAGTTATCTACGTTCAAATATTTTGTACGCAGATGAATCAGAATTTGTATTGCACGCGCAATTTGTATCAATTTGTATCAGTCGCGAACGCGCATTCATCGGCGACGAGCGTGTTTTTATTACTGTGTACTCGTAGCGGTAAATCGCGAAGATGTCGAATGTTTTAAAGTGTACTCAGTGCAATTTATTAGTAAACGAATTGTTATCGTATGTGCAGAACAAAGTGTCTGTGATTGATGAAGAAACACTAGTTCGTGTGTGTACGTCGGCTTTCGATGCTACCGAAATTAAAAACGCAAAGTCATTACTTTTTGATGCTATTCCCACAGAAAAGCGAAAAATTCTACGTAAAAATGCAGGAAAGGAAAAACGTGACTTGAATGACATTATAAATCTGCTTAAGTCCACTGATCCTGATATTGTTCCGATTTTTGTAGCGAAGGATTTAGACAAACTACCGCCGATCACTTTTGACCATCTGGACTGCACAAAACTACTCAAAGATATGCTGCTAATGAAAAATGAAATCGAGTGCCTAAAATCAACATATGTAACACAAGACGAAGTTAATGAGTTAAAGGACGAAGTGTTTCGTTTAAAGACTGATTCTTTGCTACCTACGTCGGCGTTTAAAGTCAATACTAAACGCGGTGCGTGGTTTGACAGTGGACCCATGGGGTTGTCTAACGATTGTCATATTTCAACGTTTAGCGAGACTCAGAATGATCACAACTATAAATCTGTAGAAACCCCTTTCGTCGGGTCCACCTTCTGGCACGTCCTTTACACGACTGGCTTCCCCCCGTGGAGGAAGTCAGACTCCTATTATTATTACCTGACCAAGAATGGTCAAGCGCAGCTTATTCCACATGAATCAGTATTATAGGCCGGACACTTCTTCTTTCCCTATTTATAAACACACTAAGGTAGGTATGACCAATAGAATTTTATTTTATAAGACAAAAAATCTTTTCCTTTTGATATAATTTTAATTTATAATAATTTATCAAAGGGAAAATGTGGTATCGACTATTTTCTTCCAGAAAATGGCAAGCGGGCACGTCATATGAATCAGAAGAACACACTTCAATTTTTTAAAAATTATATTTAGACTGCAATTATTCAAAAAATATCACTTGTCCCAGTTAGAGTTAAGCCCAAACTGTATGAGAAAAAAATACACGCCGTTTTGTTAGTTAGTTTCGGAAATAAACTCATAGAACTCCAAAATGTTGTCTTTGAAGAAGTACCCAATAGCATCCATAGTAGCTGAAATATATTCGTGAATTTTATTTGATCAAATATGGTGCGTACGACGTACGAACCTGATTATTTGATCGTGTGGACGGCGACACGCACCGTATTTTGGTTCAGACACTTCAGTCGTAATCATTCGATCGCCGCAATAGCTACAATCTACATATTGCATGCCTCTCGAAGTGGCCAGGAAGTCTACTCTGTTTCTACGAAAAAAAAAAACGAAAAAAAACTCGCGGCTTTTCCTGCTCTCGTTCTACTTTGTTTCGTCCGATACAACTTTGTTTGACCTTTAAATGTTCTAACCATACTCTAATTAGAGTAGGCTTACAGCATTTAAACGAACAAAACGACGGATCGAAGTAGAATCGGAGTTGGAAAATCGCGAGTTTATTTCGAAATTACGTTTTCGTAGAAAGAGAGTAGACGTCCAGGTCGTATGGGTCAACTTCAAATGTTTTATAATATCTTATCTTACCTGCAAACAGCAATAAAAAAAATATTGGTACATATCACATTTATTTAATAGCATTTTTGTAAATAAAATATACCGATTGAAAAAAAGTTAAGACAAAAAAGTAGGTAATGTAATACGATGGTTCCAGAAACTTAAGTGGATTTTGTGGAATTTTGATGAATAAGCAACAGGACGCAAGACATGTTGACGCGCTCCCTACATCTGGACAATGAGGCATTTTCAAGATGCAGAAGAAATTGTTTCATACCCCTGCACTCGCCGCGCTAGCTTCATTGTATTACCGACGGTACGAACTAACTACGGCAAGTCAATGATAACTTCTGAAGGTGCACGAATTTTTAATCAAATACCCTCGGACATTAAAAAAATAAACTCGTTTCACGCATTCAAAAAAGGGACTTACTGCACATGTACTTAAGATGCATGTGTAGTTAAAATAGGCACCTATCCAATCTAAATCTATTTTGTTGAACGTGTATCATTTGTTTATTGTTATAGGTTTCAATTATTTAAATCAGTTTTTGTTTTTATAAATTTATTATATTAACTATTAAGTTTTCCTGCGGCGACGAACTACCTAATGTATTTCTTTATAAGTGTTCTCATGGAAGTGATAATTATCTTATATGAGAATAAATGTCTATAAACCTAAAAAGACCTGTCAAAGATAGTTCCCAATTTCAGTATGGGTGGCCGTGTTGTATTTTGTTAGAGAATTTTCACAAGAACAAATAGTGGTGCCACACTTGACAATATTTAGAACTATCTTTGATAAGTCAATTTGCATCTGGAAAACGCCTCATTCGGTCGCATGTTGCGAAGGGCCCCACTGATCGGTTCGTGGTTCGGCACGAACCATAATACAAGATCTGAATGCTAAGACGCTTGAATATGGTTCATGACGGAACTATTTTCATGGTTCGCACGAACCATTGTCTAGTGTTTGTTATTACAATAAGCTAAACCTAGTGTTAGCGTTCAGTTTTAATTATGCGGTCAAACAAGAGCGAGTTCCCAAGAGATGGGTGGAGCTTTATTATAGTTTGTGCGCTTCTTCTTATGTGCTATATTGACCTATTATTGAGATATAAACAAAACATGGTCACGAACACGACGAAATTGCTGGAGCCCAGTGGTGTTTTGATATATGTCTGTCATATAAAAATTCACATTTTAAAATTACGACATGATTATTGGCAATATGAACATACGATGGTCTGGATCTGAAAGATTTCAACAGCTTTAATATTTTTTAAATATTCTAACTATGTTACTGAAATTGGTAGTTTACAAATATTTATTTAATGATTTTTATCCTGCCGGTCTTTCAATTATGTTTTTCTACCTAAGTATCTATTCTGAGTATTTATCGTATTTTTATATGTGGCCAAATCTAAAGTTGTTGAAATATTATGAAATGGTGGATTCTCTAGTGGTGTAAGCAGAGATATTAAGTCATAGTAAGTCTTCCACGGGAAATTATAGTATGCGTATAGCAGGTATTCCTACGCCGCGTGCAACTAAACGCCCTTGTTGCTCCGTTATGTGCGCTACCCGCTACGTGCTTTGGACTATTTTTACTACATGCGACAATAAATGCAGCGCCACCGTACATAGAACAGTTATAGAAATTGAAATCTGTGTCTCTCTCTAGAGTTTGCATAAACATTGTAGAAAAATAGTTTAAATATATACAGAAAATGCCCACTAAAAATAATGCTGACTGATTACCAATGACCCTGTATATACTTTTAAGTCGGTAGGTATAGAAGTCACTATCAATGTAGCTTCAGTACAGATTTGAACAATTCGTGGATAGTACATATTAGAGTCTCGGCCAAGAGCTGGGTTTTTATACAACGCGTGGGCTCGGACCAACTACGAACAGTTGTGATTTACATGTAGGTATGCACTCATACAAGTTCTGTGTTTCCTTCCCTATCAATATAATTAAATTAATTAAAAAAATTAAACCTTTAGCTCCAAACTGGTTGAAAAATTGTATTACGGTAGCCAATAGCTATTTGTATTACCCTTGACAGAGTCCGCCTAGGAACCGCCAAGAAAGTAATGTGAAAACATTACTGTGTTACCGTTAGAAGGACAATGTTTCCAGAGAAATTATAGGGCGTAGAGATAAAACATCTTAGGTCTCTGGGTGACGAGCGCAGTGCAGTGCTAGGTAAAGATTTGGCATCTCTTTGTTCCAATAGCTGCGTGACACTGTGCTGTTATGGGTAGGCATTTATTTATTTATTTATTTATTTATTAGTACTAAATGTTGCTTACGATCAGGTACATGTTCTGCTCGTCTAGAAATGCGTTAGCATTTCAAGCCATGGTGCCGAATTCACCCGAAGATTTATTTCATTCCCGAGCGCGAAGGTTGAGCAAGCCCACGAAAAATCTGGACGTCTACTCTAATTCTACGAAAACGTAATTTCGTAAATAAAAACTCGCGATTTTCCTGCTCTTGTTCTACTTCGTTTCGTCCGATACAACTTTGTTTGACGTTTAAATGTTCTAAGCATACTCTAATTAGAGTAGTAGGCTTAGAACATTTAAACGGACAAAACGACGGATCGAGGTAAAATCGGAGTTAGAAAGTCGCGAGTTTATTTCGAAATTACGTTTTCGTAGAAAGTGAGTAGACGTCCTGTTTGTGGTGCGTCAAAAGAAGTTTTCTCCGTGGCGTCAATAATAATCCTTAAATAACATTGAATCATCATCGCATCGTCGCTTAACATCAGGTGAGATGGCGGTCAAGTGTAAACCTATAAAAGTTAAAAAAAAAACAGTAAAATCAAGACCATAAACTTTCTGTTGTTACGAGGTTTAGAAGTTATTAAGTAAAATAATAATTATGATAATAAGAGGAACGAAGTTGTATGACGGAATTACGGATATTCATTGTTTTTGTATTTAGGTAGTTTACTCTCACTTTCACTCAACTATTTCAGTGGACATTAACTTCGACAGAAATGAAATGTAGAGCGCGATTCGAGTCTGCTCGGAAAAGATTCTAGCTTTTAAGTTTCGCTAATTGGATTAGTTTTTACGCAATACAAGTAGCATCCGAGCAGCGAGAAATCATCCGAGTATAATTTGGTCCGAGAGCACCCGTATGGTAAAAAACCTCCTAAATGATTGCTAATTTACATGTAATTTCTTATTCTAGGAAAAAAATTAAAAATGGCCAATTATCATCGTCTACTTGGGCTGGCCGTCACTATCCTAAGATTGGCATCATCTAGTTCAGGTGACATGTCACATGGACTAGAATCTATGGTTCCCGGCAGCAACAACAATTTCTGCAGTAAAATCATCATCGCTCACCGCGGCGCCAGCGGGTACGTCCCAGAACACACTCTTGGAGCATACGCTCTCGCAATCACGATGGGAGCAGACTATGTAGAACCCGATCTCGTAATAACAAAAGATAGACAACTGATCGCGAGACATGACAACGAACTCAGTATGAGTACCGACATCTCTAACCACCCTGAATTCGCTTCCCGAAAGCGCAATCAATCTATCGACGGCATGGAAATGAATGGTTGGTTCACCGAGGATTTCACATTAGCAGAAATTAAAACGATACGCGCTATCGAACGTATCCCAAAGATTAGGCCCGGAAACGCACGAATGGATAGGTCGTTTACAATACCCACCTTCCAGGAAATCATCGATCTCGTTCAAAACTTACAGTATAGCCAAAAGCGACCCATAGGGATCTACCCTGAAATAAAACACAGCACTCACTTCCAGCGTCTCGGGTTGTCGATGGAGCATATAGTAGTACAGATGTTTCATAAGAATGGATACTGGAGCCCATACTCCCCTGTTTATATTCAATCAACCGAAGTGAGTAATTTGCAATATCTCAGTAAAATAACAAATTTGAAACTTATGCAGTTGATTGATGTAAAGTCTCAGCAACCTGCTGATCAAGCAGAGCGGGGCACTGGACTGACTTATGGTGATATGTCGACGCCTAAGGGACTCAAGGAAGTAGCCAAGTACGCATCAGCAGTGGGACCTGATAAAACCTATATAATTCCCAGAGATGAGAACAACCGATTGGGAGTTCCTACGAGTTTCGTCGCCGATTGTCACGCGGCCGGTCTGAAGGTGCATCCGTATACTTTCCGCGCAGAAAATTATTTTTTACCAGCGGAATTCCAAAGTGATGACCCGTCTCCAGCCGCAATTGGAGACTTTGAAAGCGAACTAAGGGCGTATTTTGATGCTGGCGTGGATGGATTGTTTTCTGACCAACCAGATATAGCGATCCGGGTGCGAGGACAATGCCAAGAGCCTACAGAATAAGTTAGTGATATGTTGTGTTCCACTTTGTTTAGGTACCAAATACCAAAAAACATAGTTTTCATCCCACCACTTTGGAAATAGTATTTTTGCTCTCCGATATCTGAGTTCAAAAGTCGTTTTTATCCGAAACTTTGAACTCTTAGACCAACTATACGTTTGTGAATTCAAAACATCATTAAAGCATTAAACCTGCATCCATGGTGCGGAATTTATCATACAAATTTTTTCGGGTTCCGTACCCAAAGGGTAAAACGGAACCCTTTTACTGATACTTGGCTGTCCGTCCCTCCGTCCGTCCGTCTGTCTGTCACCAGGCTGTATCTCAAGAACGGTGATATAGTGCTCGCAGTATAAGTCTGCGCGCGACTGGTGGCGTACTTAATGTTGCCAGGTCAAGCTAATAGGTTCCCTTCCCGTTCATTGGGAACGTACAACTTCATAAAACAGATACGGGAAGGGATTTTTCAGGGAAGCAATTTAAGTAACTACACGACAACTGAGACTCAAGAACGAATGTCTCAAAGTAATGAACGCCTTTGCAGTGCTGGTTTGGTTCAGTATGACCAAGTATCATTGGTAATTGGTACAGGCTGTCTGAATCTCTTACCACCGGGAAAACTTTATTATAGTTTATTACATTATAAAAAATCTGTCATTTTCAACCTACACCAACATCGAAATAACAAGAATTTAATTTAAACTTGTAAATCTTTTATTGAGACCATAAATAACACTATTTGAAAATTTGGCGCATAAACTTTCTTTTAATGAGTCATTGGCTTCCATAGAATCATCTTCTTTTTTCAATAGGGTTAAAATCACGATGAATCACGGCGGTAGCCGCAGAAGTTCCTGTCCACGTTCCTTTAACAGTTATTCTACTTGGTATTGTGGGTCTTCTTTGTGCCTTTTTATTCGAGTAACTGCGGATTTGTCCTACAATCGTCGAAATCTATTTCATTTTTCTTAAGCCACTTTTGGCTTTCTTCTTTTACATTGCCCATTGTAGCCGCTTTCTTTATCTGAGTGCAGTGGTATAATGCGTTGTCCATTACCACGTGACAGTACGTTCTAAAACGCCTACAATAAAAATGCAGTAATGAATACAGAGTTAAGGATCAAAGAGCATCCAAGCTAACGTTGATAAAAAAATTAAGTAAAATTTCTTTTGGCGCACCGCTGTTAGGTGAAAGGGTCGATCGGGTGAACATGGAACCGCCGAGTGTACCCGACCGAGAAAGATACAATCAGCTGATCTTCACTGCTGTGTCACTGTGTTTTCTATTTTGATTTGTATATTATGAAAAAAAATAATTTATAACTAGTTTCTCACATTCGGTCTTAAGCACACATATTTTTCCCACGGGTAAATTGGTGATAAAACAATCAAACCCAAAGCCGCACCTTAACCTAAAGCCTTAGATTTAAAATATGCCGATAATAGGTGGAGATTTGATTGCTATGGTATCCCTACATGTTAGTTGTCAAATAGCTCTGCGTTTGGAAAACTGCACTTTTGGCCCGTTATTGTATCGTTCTTCTTCACAACCACGATTGATTTTCAAGAACCAGCCACGGCCAGCACTTTTAATCACTTTCGGCATATTAAAAGCTATTAATTATTTTGGAAATTAATAAATACACCAAACGTAAACAAACTTTTGTCAACTGACGTAAATAAGAAGTTGACGGCCTGTCAATTAGTTCCAAATTTTGCTACGCGCAGAGTTATATTGCGAGCACTATAGCTAGACATTTGACATTTTCACAGATGATGTATTTCTATTGCCGCTATAACAACAAATACTGAAAATAAAATAAATATTTAACGGGGGTTCCCATACAACAAACTTGAATTTTTACCGTTTCTTGCTCGATTAGTACATTCCAAATAAACTAGATGGCGCCACTAGTACACTAAAATACGCATTCGACCTCGTCGTTAAAATCAAAATTTTATGAAAACTTTTGCATGAAAGCCTGTCTTAGGAAACTGGGATGGTTTATGTATACGGAATTCAAATAAAGCCAGAGGTTTCCGCCGTTTATTTGCTAATGGTACGGAACCCTTCGTGCGGGAGTCCCACTCGCACTTGGCCACTTTTATTTAATTTGTTAACCCGTCGTCAGTGCGGTCCACAGACTAAGTAGAGAGATACTCTATGTGTTGCGGTCGGTCGTAGTCGTATACAGACTCGGGTCCTTGGTTTACTCTTTTTACCCGACTGATATTTTCTTTCACGTGTGGAGGATAAAGATAAGGAGTGTTAAAAGTAAAAAAAAATTGTCCAGCAGGTCCACTACGAAAACGAACTCCGAATGATCGGATCCGACCGACGCGACAGCTGAATCGGATTGTAGCCTGCCACGAAAAACAGTCAGATCGATACATCTCGGTCGGAAGTTAAAGACTTAGGTCGGATGAGTTTCGAATTGAACGAAACGGCCGATCGTATCAACCGACAGATTGTCTTTAGAGGTAGGAAAAGTCCATAAGTTCGGCCGATATATCTTTTATCGGACTTCTTAGTAGGCCTGCAGGATAGCGATTCTAAATGCGATTCCGAATGGTTCGGAATCGGAATGACAATCCCTGTCTCTGTCATGCTAAACAGAGAAGACAAAGACCGAGTGATGGGATTCCGTGTCGGATGCAACCGAATGGATTTAGAATCGCTACTCAGCTGTATTCTACAAATAAAAGGTCAAAAATAAGATCAGGGTAGCGATTCTGAAACCATTCGGTTGCATCCGACACGGAATCTCATCTCTCGGTCTTTGTCTTATCTGTTTAGCATGACAAAGACCGAGAGATGAGATTCCGTGTCGGATGCAACCGAATGGTTTCAGAATCGCTACCCAGCGCCGGTTGGATACAATCGGCATTATGCTGAGCTGGGGCCGGAATGTGACTAAAATGTGTAAATTGATTATAAAAAATAATGTAATTAATGTAGTTTTAATCATTAGATTAGGCTTTTTTGTCACAATAAACATATTCTTGTTAATTCGTTGTTGGTGTAGGTTGAAAATGACAGATTTTTTATAATGTTATAAACTATAATAAAGTTCTCCTGGTGGTAAGAGACTCAGACAGCCTTTACCAATTACCAATGAAACTTGGTCATACTGAACCACCAGCACTGCAACAGCGTTCATTACTTCGAGACATTCGTTCTTGAGTCTCAGTTGTCGTGTAACTTATATGTGTAGTTACTTAATTGCTTCCCTGAAAAATCCCTTCCCGTACCTGTTTTATGAAGTGGTAAGTTCTCAATGAACGGGAAGGTAACTTATTAGCTTGACCTGGCAAAATTAAGTACGCCATCAATCGCGCGCAGAATTATATTGCGAGCGATTGCGAGCACTATACTCCGCAGCCAACCGTCACGCGTCATGCAGACGGACGAATAGACGCAAAGATGGACAAAAAAGATGGAGGGGATGTAGTAAAAGTTTCACTTTATAAAAATATAAACATTTTAAAAACTTGAAAACTAGGGTGCCGCCAGTAGTGGGGCAAAGCGAAGCTACCGTTAGTTAGGGCTGTAGGGTGAGCAACCTCCTGACGATGTGCGCTGTGCCAAGGATAACCACCTTCTGCATCTTTATTGAAGTGAAAACTTCTTTAGGCGCGCCTAGACAGATTTTTCGTGGCCTGTGAATTGGATTCATTCGTCACGCTCGGGTATGATAAGAAAGCTTCGGGTAAACTCGGGACCATGGCTATTGGCCGTCTAGAAATACGTCAGCCAATAGGAAATGCTGAAGGGCGTGGACAGGCCATCATGGCATGGCCATCTAGAAACGCATCAGCCAATGGGAAATGCTGACGCATTTCTAGATGGCCATGCCAAGATGGCGACCCCACGCCCTCCGGTTACACCCGTGTAGTTTTCAAGGTAAGCTATCAAATTCTGAGTTATACGTTTTCACTTCTATCGGCAGTTCCTATGACTGCCATTTTTTTTTTTATTATTATAAATCCAGTGACCTCGTCAATCGTTTCCGTTTCGCCTAGCGAGATATCCTTTTCGCAAAGGACAATGCCCACGTCCCATACATTGAAAAACCTGGCCAACTTTTTTTGATTCTGAAAGTGTATAGAGATGAATAGTATCTAATTAGGATTGTTAATGCTTCTATAAACGTCTACTAATGGTGTTTTTCATTTCCTAAATACCAAAAATGAGTTACAGTTAAACAAAAAGTAAGGTTATGTTTACTGTCAAAATATTTTAGAATTATGTTTTCTTTTGGATTAGAACAGAAAAGAAAAGAAAGAACTATGGTATTGTCTTTCAAAACATATTTCTTATGAGAATAAATAGGAATAATAGTACTTCTCACCACCAACTGATTACCATAAAATAGTTCTCGGATGGAATTATCATAGGGTAAACAAGCCTTAAACAAACTGAGTGCAGGGCTAGGTCTGATGATGTGGACTTGTCTTCATGTTCTAATAATTTATGACACAAGACAGTGTGTCTTGTTAAAGGCAAGCATGTTTTCTTGCTTACCATCAGGCACATGTTTCGCTCATCCTATCATTGTTTCCTGAAAAAATACTTAAATCAGTGTAGATAATACTGTTCACTGATATCTTTCTACTGAATATATATTCAAACCAATGCAAGAGAGGATAAATAAAATATATTGTTTGCTATCATATAATTATATTTACATTTAATAATAATTTTATATATTTAATAGCCCAAAACTACTACATAGCCAAAATACTCTGCTCGTGGATTTATGTGGTCCTGGTGTCTGGCCATCCTAGAAATCTCACGAAGAACTCTGCAATGCAAGTACAGCAGTACTGAAAGATGGCCTCTGCTGGTTGTCCCTATCATTTTCAACTAAAATATACATATTATATCTATTTTATTTGCTTCAGCTTGTGTCTGTCTTCTAAAAGCAACTCAGGGTTTTAAAATTGGTAATTGCATAGGTTTTGTAGCAACTTAGCGCTATCCCCGTATTTCCTGTAGAGTATGAACACTTCATTCGCATAGAAATATTGTCACAGAAGGGAATATCTTCATTGTGATATAATTATTTCATTATTTTGGTAGGTATTCGAGACAGTGGTCTTAGAAGGTTCATAACTATCGAGGGATTCCATCAGAAAACACAAGCAAGCCATCACAACAATATAAGGTTTTATGTAATTATTACCACAATTATGTAAGTAATAAGAAGCACTGAATCACATAATTCCCAGTTTTGTTAAAACCAATTTAAACAAGAAAAAAACCAAAGTTAGGAAGAACACCACAGTCTGGCGAAACCGTAGTACTAAGAATTAGATGTATGAAACGCCTTTTCTATTTTATGGTGACCGAACCCGTCAAAGTAGAAAAGTATTCCATATTCAAATGGTAGCTATGACATCACTGAACCTCTTGTTTTAGCCGTATAATGTCAAAAAAAAATGGCGGCCGCGGCCGCCATAATAGCCGCCATGTCTTCGGTTTTGTAACTGTCAATGTCAGTTTAATTTTAATTTTCTTCGCGCCATAACGTTGTCTTAACTTACTCTGTGGTATGAAGTCTTTCCAAAAGTTGAAGTTCGTTACATAGTTGTTTTGCGTTTTTGAAAATTACAATTTAAAATTTAAACTGTGTAGAAATTTGCGTACTTTTCGTGTAATAATCTGAAAACCTGTGGTTAACTTGTGCAGTTATTTATAAAGATGCCATTTGCGACGTGCGAGATTTGTGGACTGAAAACAAGTCGGGTGGAAGACAAAAAACGAGCATTTATGGCTAATTTTCCACTGGATGAAGACCGGTTAGTACATTTTACAAATTTAACTATACTCTAAATCAATATGTCTTATAATTTATAGAATTTCAGGACATATTTCCAAGTAAAAAATCTAAGAATCGTAAAATTTCGAAAGGTTTCGTAAAGTTTTCGCGGTGAAATCGTAAATTTTCAAAATGGCAGTCAAACCCAAGCCAAGCCAAAATGGCTTGGCTTGGGTTTTCTCTAAGGGTTTGCATCGGCAATTAAGTAATTTGTCAGAGAATTAAACTCACCGACATAGCTCAGCGTATTAGCAAACTGAAGCGGCATTCCGGCCGGTCACATCTGTCGCAGACCCGATAACCGTTGCGTAGACGGTTTCTGGAGTGGAGACCGCGAATAGGTATATAGCTGTAGAACGCCCTGAGACTAGATGGAGTGACGATATACGAAAGACAGCTGGTGGCGGTTGGAAACGTAAGACCGAGGATCGGGCTAAGTGGCGTATTATAGGAGAGGCCTATGCCCAGCGGTAGATGAACAAGGGCTGATGATGATGAAACGGGAATTTTAATCCCTTTAAGCAGTTACCTCCGTATCTAATTTCAATAAAGTTTGTTCAGCGACTAGCCGTGACAAGTAGGATAAAAAAGTTATTGCATTAATGGATGTGCTTTAATTTACTTTGTAGGTGCAAACAATGGGTAAAAATAACAGGTAAAGAGGACTTGGCCTACGTACCTATAGAAAAATTGCACCAATTAAAACATATTTGTGGAAAGCATTTTCGACGTAGAGATTTTTAAAAGAAAAAGACACAACTTAGAAATAATGCTGTTCCATGTATTGGGATTACGGCCGCACCCCTGAGCGATGAAATATTGAGTGACTTTCCACTCCATTTAGCTAAAAAAGCTGTACAAGACCAACATCTCCAGTTTGGTGCCACTGATCCTTCAACACCACAATGTTCAAAATGTTTGTCGCAGTTTCTTTTATATTTTATTGTAGATGCTAGACTAGAGGTTCATATTATATTATTATTAATGAGACAATTAGTGAATAGTCCAATAAAGTAATGGGTAATGTTAGTATTTGTTGTTTAGTAAAGTGGCCAAGTGCGAGTTGGACTCGCCCATGAAGGGTTCCGATGCAGCAAGTAACATAATATACGTAGTACACATAGTTCTTGTAGTTTGTTGTAACTTTGATCGAAGTTTTAATAATAGTGTATTTATGACGTACTAAAAAAAACTACTCATTAGATCGAGTTCAAACCAATTTTCGTTGGTAGTTTGCATGGTAATGTACATCATATATTATTTTAGGTTTTTCATTAGCCCCCCCCTCTAACTTTTACACATTTTAGCCGGTACTTTAGCCCAAATATCCCTAAAATCCCGGTTCTTGTAAATGGAACCGGTTCTGCTTTCCCTAGAGACAATCTGATTTAGAATTTTTGAAGTGAAAACTTCTTTAGGCGCGCATAGACAGATTTTTCGTGAGCTGCGATTTGAATTCATTCGTCACGCTCGGGTATGATAAGAAAACTTCGGGTAAACTTGGGACCATGGCTATTGACCATCTAGAAATACGTCAGCCAATGGGAAATGCTGACACATTTCTAGATGGCCATGCCAAGATGGCGAGGCCACACCCTCCAGTTACACCTGTGTAGTTTCAAAGGTAAGCAATCAAATTCTGAGTTATAAGTTTTCACTTCTATCGGCAGTTCCTATGACTGCCAATATTTTTTTACTTAAAAAATTCATTGAAGAATTAAATTTATAACAACATTTACTTTTTACAGATCTTGCTGCACTCATATTACAAGAACACAATTACTGTAAGGATAATGACACAAGTAAGATTTTTTATCAGAATACTAGAGTAAATTATTAATTTTAGCTGACTTTTTAATTTTATTTAGATTTTTTACGTAAAAAACTCACTGAAGAATTAATTTTTTTTAAATATTTACTTTTTACAGATTTTTCTGCATGCATATTACAAGAACACAATTACTGTAAAGATAATGATGCAGGTAAGACATTTTAAATCACACTACTTTAATAAATTATTAATTTTAGTAACTTTTTAATGACTTGCCTTTGACTGGCCTCGTGGCTTAGTGGGTAGTAGCTCTGCCTGCGAAGCCGAGGGTCATGGGTTCGATTCCCAGTGCCTCGTGCCCAGTGCAAATATTTGTGTGTGAGTTCAAATGTTTGCACTGTGTCTGGGTGTTTCTATTTATAATAAGAATGTGTTTAAAATTATAAAAGTATAAAATCAGTTATCTCGCCGCCATAGTACAAGCTTTGATTAGTTTGGGGTCAGATGGTGTTGTGTGTGAATTGTACACCAATATTATCAATTATTATCACTTATGCAGGGTTTGAGAATATCCAATTTTTATTATAAATATCAAAATATTGGATAAGTACATATTACATCTTATAAAATAATTTATCAATTTTGTATGAAAGCCAGATCATTGTTTTATTGTATCATCTATAAAAACTATTTGCATATTATATTATGCTACATAAATACAATACTAAAATTATTTAAAAAAAATATGTTTCTTGAATAGTTTGATGGGATTGTTTGAAATTGAGGCCATCTATATCCAATATAATATATATATCATCGAAACCAGTCTAATATGTATCAGATATATATCTAGATACACGGCAGTGTGGTTAGCTAATTTGTTCAAGTAAACTGGCAAGCTGCAACATGTGTAATAAATATTACATGAACCATTTGGAGCCAATTTAGTCCTCATAACTTACAAAAACAATTTTCACATTAACTTATAAAATATGTGGCAGGCATATTGCTTACTATCAGGCAAACGTCCTGCACGTCTCGTCACTCTACTTAAAAAAAATCTTATAACTTTAATATTTCAACATACTTATAATAATTATTTTTATGTGTGTTACAGAACCTTCAACATCGTATGTTATACCTAGCCAGGAAATTCTATCTGATAATTTTAAAAGAAAAAGACCATGCAGCCCAAGTTCGTGTTTCCCATTGATTTTATTTAAATACTTTAATATTTAGACATACTTATAACACTTCCTTTTTATATGTGTTACAGAACCCTCAACATCATATGTTTCCCTTAGCCAGGAAACTACATCAGATAATTTAAAAAGGAAAAGATCCTGCAGCCCGAGTATGTGTTTCCCATTGATTTTATTTAAATACTTTAATATTTAGACATACTTATAACACTTCCTTTTTATGTGTGTTACAGAACCCTCAACATCATATGTTTCCCTTAGCCAGGAAACTCAATCAGATAATTTAAAAAGGAAAAGATCCTGCAGCCCGAGTATGTGTTTCCCATTCATTGATTTTATTTAAATACTTTAATATTTAGACATACTTATAACACTTCCTTTTTATGTGTGTTACAGAACCTTCAACATCGTATGTTTTACCTTCCCAGGAAACTACATCAGATAATTTAAAAAGAAAAATACCGTGCAGCCCGAGTATGTGTTTACTTTACTTCATTTTTTATTTAAGAACTATTTTAATATTTAGTATATAATTAACAACATTCCTTCCCATGTGTGTTACAGGACCATCAAAATCAAATCAGAACGATATTGACACACCTAGAAAAAAAATATTACGAAAGAAGTTGAAGGAACACAAAATTAAAATTAAAAATCTTCAAAAGCATCTTAATCAAATTGGGAAACTCAATTCACCGATACTGAAAAGTTTTATTTCTGCTTCTATTAGGAACAACAAACGAAAACCACAAGGTAAACGTTGGACCAAATTGAATAAAAGCATTGCCATCGCTATCTATAAAAAGTCTCCAAAAGCATACAGGTACCTTAAACAGTTATTACCAATGCCAAGTGTTAGAACATTACAGACAATTTTGCAAAATATTCAAATGGATCCAGGAGTATATCCAGCTGTGATTTCTTATTTGAAAAAAGAAGGCGCAAAAATGACTGAAAATAATAAGGTATGTGTTGTTATGTTCGACGAAATGGCTTTGAAGAAGAGATTAATCTACAATGTTAATTCTGATCAAGTTGAGGGTTATGTGGATTTTGGACCGGAAGAAGGCAGAACTGCGGAAGTGGCAGATCACGCGCTGGTTTTTATGCTGCAAGGTATACATAAAAAATTTAAACAACCGATAGCGCATTACTTTGTCAAGGGCACAATTTCAACACAAAAATTAGCCGTTATCATAAAAAATGTAATCAATACTGTAAGAGATGCTGGATATACCGTAGTAGCGACGGTATGCGACCAGGGTCCAACGAATATTGGAGCTCTAAACATGTTAAAGCGCTTTTGTGGTAACCCTGAAGATTCCAATTACTTTACAGTAAACAACAATAAAGTTTTTACTATTTTCGACGTGCCACATCTTTTCAAATCCATCAGAAATAATTTCCTCAGTGGTGGCACACTAGTTATGGGAAATAAAAAGGCAAAGTGGGCTCATTTAATTCAATTAGAAGAAAAAAACAGAAGTACGCTTCATTTCACAAAGATCACAAAATTACATGTAGAACCGAAATTTCGTGCCAAAATGAAGGTTAAATTAGCTGCCCAAATACTGAGTAACACAGTTGCTGCAGTTCTAAAATTACTTTCCCAGATATCCAACAACCAAGAAATGCTACAAACTGCAGAAATAATTGAAGACTTAGATCGCCTTTTTGACTGTACAAACGGGCCGTCGTCTCGGCATGACATTAAAAAAAACATTAGGGAAAATGTGCGCAAGAACAGCTTTCACCATAGACTTTGGATCGAGTACAAAGAAAAACTAAGAAGCCTTCATTTTTTAAAATCTGACAGTCATTTGAGATTAAAAAACGTGAGATGTGTCAATGGTTACATCAATACTATAACCTCCCTTCAAAGTATTTGGCGGTATGCAGAGAGCAAAAATTTTAAATATTTAAATTTGAGACAACTCAATCAAGATTCTCTGGAAAATTTGTTCGGAATTATCAGGCAACACAGTCCAACAAATAGAAACCCGACCTGTCACCATTTCCAATCAGCTTTAAAGTCGTCCGTTCTGACTCGCCTGAGCATACCCCGAAGCAGAGGAACAAACTGTGAAAGCGATGATAGTGAAATATTGTTCGATTTTCACGACATAGTATTTGGGAAAAAAAACACAGAGGAAACGAAATCGTGTAGTGAAAATCTGCAACATCCAGATACCCATAAAAATGAACCTTTGGTTTCCTCAAATGAAGATCTGCTTGCTGCATGTACCACTAGAAATGATAATTTGGCAGCTTCAAATGAAAATTTGCCAGTGTTGCATTTAGAAGATATAGACAACTATGATGAGACAGAATCAGACAAGCAATTGGAAGAACTGTTTAAAACGTTTGACAAACAGCCAACTATATATGTCAGTGGCTATTTAGCTAAAGTTATTTTGAGAGAACAAAAGTGTCAAAAGTGCTGTCAAACATTAAAAGTATCCAATCCTGAACAAAATTCAATATATGATTACATAGCCTTGCGAGAATGGTGGAGCGACAAATCTTCCCTCACATACCCGACACTTCAGCTTTGTAAAACAGTTGATTTAGCTACAAAGCTATTTGAGTGCGAAGTACGACCGCAATTATTTCGCCAAAATATTAGTGGCTATTGTGTTACAATAATGATGACTTTCTGTGATATAACATGGATGTGTAAAGACCACAGAAGTATGATGTCTGAGATCTTGTTGCGTCGTCTAAGTCATTTATTAATAAGAAACGATTGCCGCAATATAAATCGTTCTTTTGCGCTAGCCGAGGAAACTTCTGCGGATTCATCGAAGAAAGCGCAACAACAAGCTATTGCGAAATAAATAACGTTGTCAGTAGAACATGTAAGTTTTTAATAAAAATATATTGATTTATTTTGTTACGAGCTAGAAGTATATAGGTTTATGTTAAATACACTACACAAGTTTTAATTTACATTGGGGATGGTCAACAATGGCCATGGTCCGAAGTCGGAGTTTACCCGAAAATGTCTTATCATTCCCGAGCGTGGCTCTAGAATTCAATTCACAGTCCACGAAAAATCTGTCTGTGGTGCGCCAAAAGAAGTTTTCGCTTCAAAAAGATATCGTGTTTTGATTAGTTAAAATATAGTGAATAAGTCATAACCTATCCTACTTTTGTTGCAGAACCTCCAGATTGAACACACCCGGAGTCCAGATCATTCAGTGGCGGTGAAAATGAAAAATGCAGCAGTAGCAAGCGGCGCTTTTTATCCCGGAAAAATAACGGGAACTATGCAGGTAACACCGGGGGCGCTGCTAGTAGTAGATTAGCGTTAATCTGTCTATTAAAAAGATATTGTGTATTGATTAGTTAAAATATAGTGAATAAGTCATAACTCATCCTACTTTTGTTGCAGAACCTCCAGATTGAACACACCCGGAGTCCAGATCATTCAGTGGCGGTGAAAATGAAAAATGTAGCAGTAGCAAGCGCCGCTTTTTATTCCGGAAAAATAACGGGAACTATGCAGTTAACACCGGGGGCGCTGCTAGTAGTAGATAAGTGTTAATCTGTCTATTAAAAAGATATCGTGTATTGATTAGTTAAAATATAGTGAATAAATCATAACTCATCCTACTTTTGTTGCAGAACCTCCAGATTGAACACACCCGGAGTCCAGATCATTCAGTGGCGGTGAAAATGAAAAATGTAGCAGTAGCAAGCGGCGATTTTTATCCCGGAAAAATAACGGGAACTATGCAGGTAACACCGGGGGCGCTGCTAGGTAGTAGATAAGCGATAATCTGTCTACTAAAAAGATATCGTGTTTTGATGAGTTAAAATATAGTGAATATGTGAATAACCCATTCTACTTTTGTTGCAGAACGTCCAGAATTAACACATCCGGAGGCCAGATCCTTCAGCGGCGGCGGAAAATGCGGCAGTAGTTAATTTAGCAACCATTTTTGTTATTACTTATTAATTTATTACGTATGTACTTAATTTAAAAGAAATAAAAAATAAAAACGTTATTTTTTTTTTTGAGAAAATAAAAGTAGCCCCTAACTATTTAATCGTTCTAATCGATTTCACTAGCCATCCCTAATTTTTTTTTGTTAGGTTGGCGTCACTGGTTTGTTGTAAGTTTTAGTTCGGCTGAAGAACTAGTATCCATGGCCATGATTAAATTCAAAAAATAAATAGAAGTTTTAGTTAGGTTGGTATTGACGCATTCCCTGTGTTTCATACATTTGGATTGGTTCGTTTTTTTAGTAGGGAGTCCCGTCTCTTATAACGTAGTGATTACTTACTCTGTGAACACCATACATTTTGCTTGTTTACTTTTTTTTGATTTGATTTTGATTTGTCAATTTGACATTGATCTTTGACCAATTTGGATTTGGTGAAAATTGCATGCCACCTTTTTCCTCGTTTACATTACCAAAAAAAGCTTTGATAGTTTCTTTGTCGCCGTATTTATATATATCTGTGAGGTATTTTATTGTTGTTACTACTAGCGCCATCTATTTCCGATGAACAGTACTACTCGCTAAAGTATTGTTAGCGCCATCTGTCTCAATATGCTGGTACTACTTACTAGCTACGAGGAATGAAGTAAACGAGTGAACGAGTTGGAGGCTTCGTTTACGAATGAACCTATCTAAGAGTCAGTAGTTCGGTCAGCGCAGGAGTGAAGGACGATTCATTCTGCTTTCTGTCGCCGACGGCACCACAGTGTGCACTGATTCTCACAAATAATCAACATGGCGGACAACGGCGAAGAAAGTCATCTCCTATCTCCGACAGCAGCGGTGGGATCGGAACAACACAATTCCGATACAATTGACCAACCTACGGCTACGACTTCTGAAGCATATTTCGACGTCTCGATGTCTGGTTCGACCCAGAAAAACAACGATCCGGTTTTTATCTACGCTGGACAAAGTACGCGCCAGAAAATGAAAATATTGGGCAATCGTCGGACAATCATCTTCCTAATTTTTCATCGGCCACTTGGACATCGTTTTTTCGCGGTGTGGTTGAAACCTTTCGCACCAACGAAACCGGCAACACGACTCCGCTGACGACAACGAAGAAAATGAAACCGAGTGTGTGATGTCTACATACCCTCTTTTGACCCTGATAATTGCGAATTTACAGCAGCGCAGTGGTGTGAAGAACTAGATCACCATCGGACTCGGAACGCGTGGACCGATCATGAGACAAGGAATGCGGCGTTTACACACCTGCGCGGACGCGCTCGCAAGTGGGCATCGAAATCGCTATCCCCTCTGCAAGACTTGGGACGAAGCAAAAGAGCGGCTGAGACACCAGTTTGCTGCTAGGAAAAAGTTTCACGACTTTTTTTCGGGACATGGTGCAGTATACTAGCAACAAGGCGGCGACCTACGTGGAATATTCGACCAACAAGCTGGCAATTGTGGACAGGCTGGAACCAAACTGGAGCGAGGCAAATAAAATAAAGGTCGTCATCTCAGGTATCGTCGATAACCAGGTACGTTCAGATTTGTTAAAAAATACTCCTACGGACTTTGTATCTCGTGACAGACACCTTAGTAACTACCGTAACGTAAAAAGTTTAAAAAGATTACCCTCATCTAACTTTGTGTCCGAACAGAAAAGACGAAAGGTGGATTTTTTCGATCGTAGCCACGTTGTATGCCATAATTGTGGCAAACTCGGACATTATTAACGTAATTGCAATTCAAAAGTCCAAGACCGGGTCTACACTAGTATAGAAACTCCTCGTCCAGTGCCGAATTCTGAGAAAAATGCCGAATTCTGAGAAAAATATTCAGTGTACCTATTGCAACAAAGTAGGACACACCGATCAATTCTGTTTTACCAAACAAAGGGACACTAAGAATAAACACGCAACAAAGTCTGGCAATGTGTGTTCATAGTGAGGCCCCAGTTATAGAAACCGACATAGACAGGTTTAAATTACAGGCCCTGATTAACAGTGCATCTGGTTGTTCCCTACTACGTAAGTTTGTTGCCGAAGATATAAACGATATCCGTCACTTTAAACTTAATTAGCTTACAGGTATTTATTGGCTCTGCCTCGATGTACTCATTTTTTCGTGTAACTATTTGTATCAAGGACGTGTATGTAGAAGTGAACTTTGTTATTCCTCGATACGATTCTCATGTAATACCCTATGACGTCATCATTTTATTTGGCGTAGGTGTTTTTGCAAGGTTTTGTGGTTGAATATTGCAAGGGTGAGCGAATCCCTCATACTGACCCTTTTAAGTTGAAATCTGATTGTACCTACCACCCTCCTACCTAGTATCCAACTCGGATAATTATCGGGCGTATTTGTAAAGACTAGTTGTAAGTTGAACATCGGCTTGAGCACGAAGTTAACAAATTTTCGAGTCAACAAGAAAACACTGTCTCGTGCAATAATTCCTAAAAACTTCCGGTGCCAACTAATACAAAGATTTAATGACGATCTTGAAGCACTTGGGTTGGGATTACTCAAAGTCAGGGTTCTTGTTTGGTAAGTGTACAATTTGCACGTCAATTGTTAAAAGATTGGAACGAGAAGGAGCATACAAATAGTATGCACTTTAAAGGTTTGAAGTGATAGCTTCACTGTATTATAATTATTATTATTATTTATCGTACAGAAAACTGTCGGGCATTGTACGAGTGTAACAGGTATGTTTTGAATACAATTGTACTGACCCATGTATTTTTTTTTTTAATTTTTGTGAGATATTTGCTATCGCTCTCTAAAGATTCGCTATAGCTGTGAAATGTTTGATCGGCACATTTACTCTCCCTAAGATAAGAGAACATTTCTAGTTCCCGAACATGGCGACTAGCGTTAGAACTTACGTTGTTCGATGTTTACCGTGCAAAATAGGTAAGATATCCTCAGATGCAAGGCAGTCGACTCTGCACCCGATTGAGAATGTCCTCGAACCTATACACACACTACACATTGACACTAGCGGTAAACTCACCGGCAGTCGTAATACTAAGGAGTATGTGATAGTAATTATAGACGCATTTACAAAATACTTGACCTCCGTGAAAGACTTAACAGCGAAATCCGCCTATAACGCGCTCCGTACCTTAGTGTTTTATTTGGAACGCCCTTAGGAATTATAGCTGACCAAAGTACCTTATTCACCGGGAATGAATTTCAGAATCTGTGTCGAGACTGAACCATCGATTTTTAGGAAATTGCAAGCGGCGTAAGTCGAGCAAATGGACAATTGGAGAGATTCATGTGTACTGTCACCATTTGAAAACCATGACCATAGGTCATGGAAGTCTGTCCTGGGTGAGATTAAACTTGCTATTAATCATGTCGAGAAGTACAGGTAAAAGTCCCAGTGTGTAAAAAGTGTAACGAGTAAAAGTGCAGATGTTGATGGGTTGTAATAAGAGCCCAGCACGGATCAATGTATTAGTCCGGGAACATGAGAAGCTTGATCTTTTTGAAATCAAAGGACAAGCTAAGGTCAGAATGGACGAGCAAACACGCCTTGACAAAGCTCGGTTTGATAAGGGCAAGGCAAGGGTGCAGCCATTTGACGTCGGTGTTATAGTCCTGGTAGAAAAGAATCCTAGAATAAACACAAACTTAGGTGAGAAGTTTTCTTATCCTTGTACAGTTATAGAAACTTGCGATAACGAGAGGTACAAAGCAGAACCGATGTCAGGAGGACGCGTCCAATACGTTTGTCACGAAAAATTCAGTAATTACCTTCCAAACTTACCTGAGTTATCCGACAAACTAGATGTTGCTTCTAGTATTGCCCCAGTGGTGCAGGATTATATCGTGTGGATATGTGGTTATGCAACGAAATTGATCATATTATGTTACAGTTGATTTTTGCACATTTCAATACTTTGGTATAAAGAGGGATATAAGTTACTATTGTCAATAACAAAGTCGTTTCACCATTGTCTGTCACCCTTTACCGAAAGAATTGGAAAGCTCCGCGCTTAATGTATTGGTTGAACATTGGAAGCTCCGCGCTTCATGTATTGGTTTAACATTGGAAGCTCCGCGCTTCGTGTATTGGTTGAACATTGGAAGCTCCGCGCTTCGTGTATTGCTGCACATTGGAAGCTTCGCGCTTCATGTATTGGTTGCACATTGGAAGCTCCGCGCTTCATGTATTGGTTGAACATTGGAAGCTCCGCGCTTCATGTATTGGTTGAACATTGGAAGCTCCGCGCTTCACGTATTGTTTGAACTTTGGAAGCTCCGCGCTTCATGTATTGCTGCACATTAGAAGCTCTGCGCTTCATGTATCGGTTTTACATAGGAAGCTCCGTTCTTCATGTATTGCTCAATATTGGAAGCTCTGCGCTTCATGTATTGGTTGTACATAGGAGGCTCCGTGCTTCATGTATTGCTGAATATTGGAAGCTCCATGCTTCGTGTATTGCTGCATATTGGAAGCTCCGTGCTTCATGAATTGCTGAATATTGGAAGCTCCGTGCTTCGTGTATTGCTGAATATTGGAAGCTCCGTGCTTCGTGTATTGCTGAATATTGGAAGCTCCGTGCTTCATGTATTGCTGAATATTGAAAGCTCCCCGCTTCATGTATTGGTTGCACATAGGAAGCTCCGCGTTTCATGGATTGCTGCATATTGGAAGCTCCGCGCTTCGTATGGTTCAGTGCACATTGATGGCTTGGCGAGTATTTTCGAGACGAAATACCGTTTGGTGTACCTTTGTGTGTCCGCGATACAGGTAGATGTCGCGCGAGAACGCACTTCTTGTCAGAATGGCCGTGTGAGGTATTTTATTGTTGTTACTACTAGCGCCATCTATTTCCGATGAACAGTACTACTCGCTAAAGTATTGTTAGCGCCATCTGTCTCAATATGCTGGTACTACTTACTAGCTACGAGGAATGAAGTAAACGAGTGAACGAGTTGGAGGCTTCGTTTACGAATGAACCTATCTAAGAGTCAGTAGTTCGGTCAGCGCAGGAGTGAAGGACGATTCATTCTGCTTTCTGTCGCCGACGGCACCACAGTGTGCACTGATTCTCACAAATAATCAACATGGCGGACAACGGCGAAGAAAGTCATCTCCTATCTCCGACATATCGTTATTTAAATATGTAAAAGTAGTAAATAAACGACATTGTGAAAGAAATTGATATACATAACATCTATTTTCAATTTCAATCTAACGCGGATCACTAAAACGAAACGCAGGTACAGTTTCGTTATTGCAATATTTTACAAGTCAGCTTTGTTGGTAAATGGTAGGTTTAATTTCAACAAATGTAAATTATTTTATTTTGGAATGTTAGAAAGTTATATAACTTCGCACACGAGTACAACAAAAAATCACCAATTTTTTAATATATAACTCATATGTCTACACAACTATTTTAGCGGGTCAAAAATGGACATTGTCCTTTAGCACAGCAAAAATAATTGCCGGTGTTACTACTGGTAGTAAGACGGGTAGTAACACGGGCAATAAACGCATTTGATTTTTTTTAACGTCACACAGTAATTTAACAAAAAAAAAATATAATCAGACAGTCAGCAGTCAATGTCATTGGTATGTCTCTTTCATTTTTATCTATTTTTTCGACTTTTTAGTCAATTCCGCGCATCGAGCATCGAGTTGAATTTAGTTTTACATATTTATTTACTGTAGTCTCGAAAAACTTTTCCAAAATTTTGTAAAATCATTTAAAAATATACAGCAATGTGAACAAAACAGACTACAAGGCCCTAGCAATGATAAGGCATTTCTTAAAGTTCCGAAAGACATTGACCGCTGTTACTATTTTATTTTTGTGTAAGTACGTGTGATATACTTATTTTGTGGGATATACTTATTTTGTGGAACTTTGCAAGTGTTTCGTTATTTTTATTATTAACTCATAATACTCTTAGATAATTCTATATCTTATTTCAGTTTTTTTTTGTATCCAATAAGTTCGCTTTTTTCGTACAGATCTTATTGAAGTTGGCAAGCAACATTCACTTTTTATTTGCTGATTACGGCGTTAGTGCTTCTTTACGTCCTCTATAATTTATTTAGCCGTTTTTTCTTTCACTACAATTTCAGTTTAAATTGTATCTTATTAAAACTCCAACGATTTTAGTGATCTTAGTATACTTGATATTATCAAGAGAAGCTCACAATAAGAAACCTGGTAAACCTCATCAAATAGTTGCTGATGACTTTCAAGACCTGACTTACAGAAATTATAACAATAAGAAAGAATATGATCATTTAGTAAAAATGGAAAACCAAGATGATAGTACAAATCGTGAGCTTCAAGAAGCCAAAGCCAGAATAGAAGAATTAGAGAAGAAAATTGCGATTCTAGAAGGCCGAGTACCACAAAAATATCCAGATGTTGAGTTCTTAGGTTATAAACAGAGGAAAAGAATACTGGTGAGTAGAAAGCTATTTTAAACCAGCGGGTCGGCATAATGCTTCCATAATCTCTTTCTAATTATAGAGTGTGAGGTGTTATGAACAAATTGATAACGATTTTTTCATGTAATAATTGACTCGGTTCTAGGTCAGCATGTTTCATCATAGACCATAATTATTGTAACTTAACATCAGGTGAAATAGTCGTCAAGTACAAGCCTAATTCTAATTCAGAGTGGGGGTGATCAGCCTGCACTGATATCCCGTTATGGGTGTATGATTGTGTACAAGCAATCAACTGTTAAAAACTGAACAAGTGCGAGTTGGAGTTTTCAGTTCATATCTAAATAAGATTTGATAAAATTATAGCTATAAATAAGAGTAAATAAAGGGTTCTTTTTATTCTATGTCATAAATAGAAAACTACCTCATAAAAATAATTTAAAATCTTAAGCTTATGATTGAAGCCTTTTTGTATGGATCTCAATTATAATTATGTACCACCAATCCTTGTCTGAGACCCTGTATTTTTGTGTGTGAAATGTCCACCAATATTTATTTATTTTATGATATGAATAAAAAATCGCTTAAAAGATTTGGTTACCCATATATTTACTACTGGTTAACGTCAAATTTTAGGATGATACCTGACATAAAATAAAATAAATCCTATAATAGTTCCATTTTTAACCTTTTGAGAACCCTAAACAAGATTAAATTAAGTTTAATATTTTTTCTATGTCCTGTATGTATCATCATACAGGTTGTACCTGTCTATAGAGTTTTTCTGTACAATCATTTGAATCCCATAATAGAAATCAAATGAACTGATTGTGAACTGTCCTGAACCACATCAGATAGGTAGTTCTGGTAAGATTGCCTCTGTCTTCCTATATCCTGTAACTATACTCCATCATTGCCCCCAATAATTTCCTGAATACTTATCAAATAATGTAATAACTGCACTGCAGTAATTTTTTTCTTATAAGTTAGATACTTATTTCTTTGCAGGTAACTGGAGGTGCAGGTTTTGTCGGTTCCCACCTCGTAGATGTTCTGATGATGCAGGGTCATGAAGTCATAGTTGTAGACAACTTCTACACCGGTCGAAAGAGAAATGTAGAACATTGGTTTGGTCATCGAAACTTTGAAATGATCCATCATGATATAGTTAGTCCACTATATGTAGAGGTTTGTATCATGTGCTAAATCTTTATTTAACTGTAAAAAAAAAAGATTTCAGACTTGTGCAGGGATAATATAATAGTATAGCTGGATAGTAGGCACAGGTTTTAACAGAGATTTGGGGCTACCATCTCAAAATATTATTTTTGAGTCAACCTAGATGAATATAATATCTGTCCAAAGCCTATTGGACAGCCTATTGAGTTGTCTTAGAAGAAACAAGAAAGTTCTCAACATTCAGAATTTTTTGTACCACCCATGGTAGGATACTACAGTTTGTCCATTTTGAAGTGAACTCTCTGTTGTTTGTTGTAATTGTGGTGTATGTTTATATTTGTTTCTTTATTCTGAAAAAAGATTGCTGTTTTAAAACACTTGTATGCATCATACTAATATTTGACTCATACTCAACATGCAACTCTTTGCGCAGACTTACTACTAATCGAGCCACAAGGCCTTTTAGGATTTGTCTATACATTTCTATTTAGAGCTTGCTGAACTTGCTTTACAATAATTTAAAGATTTAGATATGGACAAATATGGGCATATCATATAATGTGTGTAACATGATTATAACCATTAGAAGAATATTGTTTGAGTGTATTCAGTTTTATTATCTTATCCAGAGGTAAACAGGTTAAATGTTTGATTATTGGATGTGTTCATTTTATTGCATTTAGAAAGATGGCCAAATGTTTAGAGACTAGACAATGGTGAATAAGTCATTTTCCAGTGAAACAGAAAAATCATTCAAAAATATCACAACAGATGGTGTCTAACTGAGAACTTGTCAGTCTTTTTGTTAAATAATCTTCTCGATAAACCGTCACAGAACAAAAGTCACCAACATAGCTCAGTGTATCAGCAAGCAGCAGTGAAGTGGCTGTAGGCTGGTCATATCTGTCGCAGAAGCATCCGTTGGGATACACCGGTTCTGGAGTGGCAACCACGAATTGGCAATTTAGTGTAGGACGCCCAGAGACTAGATGGAGGGACGATTTACGAAACGCAGCCGATGGCGTTTGGAAACTTAAAGCCAAGAGTCGGTCTGAATGGCGTATTTATTGGAGAGGCCTATGTCCAGCAGTGGATGAGTGTGAGCTGATTATGATGACCTGACAACTAACATTATTAAACAAGTTTTGGCCAACTAAGGTTCTATCAAAGTCTTTGGAAAAATATTTTTCTTGAAACATGCTGATTACACAAATGTATTCCTTCGCTGTTAACGCCAGTGATTATGACAAATTTGAACATCTGCCTTTTACCTCTTTATACATATACATAAGTGCAGGCAGAATTCCATACTCCATACTCCTAGTGTAACCGGACATTCGCGCTACTAAGTCATCACGGCTTATTTTACTGTAGCATTTTGCGTATTTTAAACGCACAGACGACGCTCCTCGTCAGTTCAATGCCTCTGCCCCTCCTCCGACTCTTTGTACGCGTTTCGAACGCGCTTCACCCGCGCGTTTGTATCGCGTTTTAAGAGCCCTATACACACTGGCCACTTGCCGTCACTCGGCCAGTTAGGCGAGCGACGGCGAGTGATCACAAGTCATGGCAAAACGACCCTCCACACACTAGCGTTGGCCTCCACTGGGCCAGTGTGTATAGGCGGCTTTACGTGGTTTTGATTCTATACAAACGCAAAAATAGTAATCTACGGCGGAGAATACGCGCGTTGTCTGCGCGTTTGAAATACGTCCCTAAGCCACTTCAATTATAAAGGTGTGATATAGCCGTTGATGAATAATAATTGTTTTCTCGTTTCAGGCAGATGAAATTTACCATTTAGCTAGTCCTGCAAGCCCACCGCACTATATGAAAAACCCAGTTAAGACTATTAAGACTAATACTTTAGGAACTATAAATATGTTAGGTATGTATGTGTGATTAATCAAAATTGTTTTAATTATTACGAACTTCATAAACTAGAATTATTAATTAGTAGCATCCTCTGCAGTTTCATTCATCATTTCGTGTAGTTCCCGATTATTTTCCCGAAATTAAAAAATGTGTCTTACCCCGGGATGAAAAATAGCCTATGTGTTATTCCAAACTATTATCTATGTACCAAATTTCACCTAGATCACTTCAGTAGTTTTTGGTTGAAAAAGTAACATAAACATCCACAGATCCACACATACATACAAACAAACTTCCACGGGATCGGGGACTACGCGGGTGAAACAGGGTGCTTTTACTCAACTTTTTCTTTATAATTCCACATAATATATTATGGTGCATTTACCGAAACTATGGCTACATAGAATGCATTTTGAGTGCAAGAAACCATTAAAAAACAACTTTCAGTGCAAGGTCAAGGTTTTAAGAAAATAATTTAGAAAACTATTAAAATGTAATTTTCTATTGCAGGTCTCGCCCGAAGAGTCGGAGCGAAAATTTTAATAGCTAGCACGTCAGAAGTTTACGGAGACCCTATGGTGCACCCACAGCCCGAGTCATACTGGGGACACGTCAATCCGATAGGTATTTTTATATCCTTAGTATTAGTAGATCGTAGAGTATAATATTAGTAGATTGTAAATTTGCCGCAATAAAACATTTTTTATTTTTTTTAATTATTATATTATAAACTAGCAGCGCCAACTATTCGGTGCTACCCGTGTAGTTCCCGTTATTTTCCCGGGATAAAAAGCCTGTGTTCTTCCAGACTAATGTCTATCTGATTTCCAAATTTCAGCCCTATCCGTTAAGATTTTACGATGTGATGGGGCTACAAATATCTAAACATCCATACATTGACATTTATAATATTACTGGGATGTCAATGTTTGGATATTTGGATGATTGTTGCTCAATCACGTCGTAACGTCTACATATATGTAACGGATTGGGTTGAAATTTTGAACTTTTTATTCCGGGAAAATAACGGAAACGCAGAAAATAGTACATTTTTATAACTACTTATATAAATTCTGCCGTTGCCACGTAGTTCGGTTAGGCTCCCAAGTTCAATATATGACTTGATGTTTTCTACCTCTGGCAAACATGATCTTGTGGAGTTAATTATTCTCAAACTCATTATTTTTAACTATGTCATTTTAATTGAATAAGGTTATAAAGAACTATTGAGAAGTATACAGAGACTAAAATCTTGAACATCAGCTATGAACGGTCGCAATATACAATAGTTCGACCTCCATACGTTAACGAGTGTTATTGTTGATGTGTTTAACAATTGCCAACGTTTCAGGGCCGCGAGCGTGCTACGACGAAGGCAAGAGGGTCGCCGAGACGCTCGCGTATTCTTATGCAAAACAAGAGAACGTGTCTGTGAGAGTGGCGCGGATATTCAACACGTACGGACCGAGGATGCACGTCTCGGACGGACGGGTCGTCTCTAATTTCATTATGCAAGCGCTGCAGAACCTCACTATTACTGTAAGTATGTCATAGGTTACGGTACAAGCCTTTAGCCAACAATTCATTTGGGAAAAAATCTCAGATATAGTGAAAGAGAACGTGTCTGTCTGTCGTGTGAGTGGCGCGGATATTCAACAAGTACAAGCCGCGGATGCACGTCTAGGAAGGACGAAGACTTTGACGTTTGTGACGTGACTCGCGTGACGTCACACGCGAGTAAACAAAGTATTTTTCTTTACAAAACCGTTCAGCTACATATGGTTTGCTATGTGTTTAATATGTTGCGTCTGTAACGTCACCAGCGTTGCTGTCTATAACAATGCGTTTACGTCTAAGATAAAAATCAGTTTACTCGACTTATTTTGGCCCGTCTCTTCAAAGCCTCGAGAGATCATGTAGAGTTGGAGTGTGGAGTAAATTTTAGAAAAACATCAACTCGTAAATTTTGCTGCAAAATTTCATTATTGTCATACATTTTCAATGTTAATGCCAACGATGTTACATAAACACTTTTTTGACGTGACAACGTCTTATAATTCGATGAAGCCGGCTGCACGTACGAAAAAACGTGACTCATGCGGCGTTACCTCGCTCTGAGGCGTTCCATTTAAGGCTTGAAGTTGAAGTTGTCACGTTCAACTATCGTCAGTAACTTTACAGACAACCGATTTTATTGACGTGACAACGTCTTTTAATTCGATGGAGCCGGCTGGCACGCACGAAAAAACATGACTCATGCGGCGTTACCTCGCTCTGAGGCGTTCCATGTAACTTAACGGTTTTACTAAATTTGTACGAAGTTTCATGCAAACATGTCCAAGGAATAAAAAGTTTCATACAAACTTTCATCCCTTATGTCATCCCCTTGAAGACTGAAATTTGAAAAACGCTTTCATAATTGCTTCATGATTTTAGTTGAACTCAATTTATACGAAATTTCATGCAAATATCTCCATCATCTTCATCCCCTATTTCACCCCTTAGTTACTTTATTTCACCCTCACCGTCGCAGTCACACGACACGACAGTCGTGTCATCAAGTTGTATGGCGTTAGACACGACTCTCGTGTCACAAAATATTTGTTCGCAGCCACTGCTCGAAGTTCTCAAAATGGAACTCCACAACGAAACGGTTAAACACACTCGACATTCACACAGCAACATTCAAATTACTTTAAAAATCTGTAATCTTGAACACCTGTAGAATAGTCCAAAAATTTATATCACATTCTTAAAAACCACTTGGCTCCGGCCCGTGCCTATAAAATACCTCCGTTACGAAGGTCAAACAAAAGTTTTCGTAAAATAATAATAATAATATTGGTGAACAATTCACACACAACACCATCTGACCCCAAACTAAGCAAAGCTTGTGTGATGGCGGCCAGATAGCTGATATAATACTTATTTAGTTTTAAATACATAGGTACTTATTATACATAGAAACACCCAGACACAGTGCAAACCCAGACGCAGTGTAATATACCTTCGTTGCTTTAAGTTAAAGCTCGCTCATTGTTTAATTGGTCAAAATGTTCAATATAATGTATTAGTACACCAGACAGCAGCGCCCGTTTTTTCACTTACGCAAAACAGCCGCATTGATACGTCGAGTTGCGGAAAACATCCCGCTTACGAACACTAATACACGCCCGTTAGTAATGTCCGGGCAGTTCCCGTTCCCGTTATTTTCCCGCTCAAAAATGGCCTATGTGCTATTCCAGACGATAATAATCTATGTTCCTAATTTCAACCCGTTGCGTTTAGCCGTGATTGAGCCACAAACATCCAAACTTTGACATTTTAAATATTACTTAGTATAATTATTTTTGGTTGATGGTCATCGTACCCTTGTAACTATTTTTTTTGATAATTGTTATCTATGGGTGTTTATGCTTTATTTTGAACTGATAACAAACACAGATTTCTGAAAAAAATGTTGATATAATTTGATTTAAAATCACTGAGTAAACAAGGGTCATCATTTTTTTAAAGAAAAAAAATGCCTCTAGCCCTTTGCTTTACATGGCCTCCTCTGCCTACCAAACTTTGGGCTAACGCAAAAACCGCAGGACCCTGCTATAACTTACGCATTTACGTAGTGGATTTCTGGATTCGTGAAGCACAGTAGCGATGTTAGGGTAGGGCGCAGTAAGGCGCGCTAGGGCTCCAGATATAAACGGGTGCCGCGTAGCTAGCGCCCCTTTATGTCCCAATCAGTAACTAGGCCTTCCTCATTGAGCGACCACGTGTACCTAAACCTATAGGTGTACAACAGTATCTCGCCCAGGGCGCTGATAGTGCTAAAACCGGCTCTGATGAAGCATACCTGAAATCTTGCAAGCATTCCATATGCCTACTTACTGCACTCACTTACCATACTTACTCAATGAGTAACACTCGTCATCTTGATCTTACCAATTCTTATTCTGTTTCAACTACAAGGTTACACAGAAAACCTGTACTTATTCTGAAAATGGATAGTGTTCTACTCACAACAATGAGAAACATCGTGAGGAAAATGACATGCGACGCGGCCAGACTTACTTGAGCCAAGAGTTCCGTCGGAATAATGAAAGTTGTTCTGACCATGATCTTCTTTCTATTTCTGATATATTGGCACACACTTTTCATAGTTTGGATAGAATTTAAAAATAAAAGTGGCCAAGTGCGAGTGGTACTCCCGCACGAAGGGTTCCGTACCAATAGCAAATAAACGGCGAAAACCTCTGGCTTTATTTGAATTCCGTATACATAAACCATCGCAGTTTGCAAAGACAGGCTTTCAACCAAAAGATGTTTTTAAATTTTATTTTTACCTTACGATTTTAACGACGAGGTCGAATGCGCGTTTTAGTGTACTAGTGGCGCCATCTAGTTTATTTGGAACTGATCGAGCAAGAAACTAAAAAATCAAGTTTGTTGAGTGGGAGCCCCCGTTAAATATTTATTTTATTTTTAGTATTTGTTGTTATAGCGGCAATAGAAATACATATATGAAAATTTCAACTGTCTATCTATTACCGTTCTTGAGATACAGCCTGGTGACAGGCGGACGGACGGACAGACAGCCAAATCTCAGTAATAGGGTTCCGTTTTTACCCTTTGGGTACGGAGAGAGAGAGACGTACTTCTTAGCATTCCATGGATTCACCGTGGGGGTGCCGGGTCCATCGTGTGACAGAGAGAGAAATCTCGAGTAGACCCCAAGACTTGTGACTCGGGCGTAGGTTTAAAAGGGGCCCCTTATATTGACGTACGTCAACACTCACCTTCACTACTCGTATTTCTCTCCCTGCCCAGCCAAATCCGATATGATCCTACTAGTGCAGCTTATAAAAATTATACAATTTTCGTTATTTTTTTATCTATCAACACAACTTTGTTATTCCATATTATTATTGTTTTTATGTTCGAAAAACCGAAATCAATTCCAATATCTATAATTCTCAGTATTGCAAGGCGCGATTTATTACGCTATATTGATTTAACTGATGCAATTACGAAGGATAATTATTGTAAATGTTATCAACAACAAGTCATTATGCCGACGAAGATAATGAAGTAGGTGGAATCGTTTTATTACAGTTTTTCAAATGTATCGATGATGACAAAACACGTTTTAAATTTATATCTTTAAGTGGAGGTTTTGCACTTAGTGACAACATGTACAAATAATTAGGTCGAAAGCCGTATCAAACAAACGGAAGAATAAATCGAGGGTGTCTTATCACTGTCGCAATATACTATCATCACTTACTAGCACCGCCCCGCGGAGTTCCCGGTCTCGTTATTTCGGGATAAAAACTAACATAAGTGTTATTGCAAACTATTATAATATGTATATGTACCAAATTGTCGTCTCCTTTGAGTAGTTTTTGCGTGAAGGAGTTAGAAACATCTATACATACAAACTTTAGCGTTTATAATATTTGTAGGATTACCGGATATTTACCACGGTCATGTGATAGTGTGTGGTGCTTAGTGCCGTCGATGTTAATGGAAAATAATTTATTTTTTCCGAAAAAACAAAAGCCGGCTTCAATTTAAAATTAAATTCCGACACTCAACCAAATTGCATATAATCTATCACTTTGTCGACTGTCTAAATACTTACATGAAAGCAAATTTTAGTTTTTTGTCCTTATTTCAATAATAGTACATTATGATATAAGTGCGGTAAGTTGATAATTACAGCCGAGGCTTTATTGCTAGCTCGAGCCGAAGGCGAGAGCTATAATTAGCAGAGGCTGTAATTATCAAAGCGCACGTATGTCATACGACGTTTTATAACATATTTGCGAGGAAATAAACAAAACTCTGACGACATTTTCAAATAAAAACAATACAGCGAAAAAAAACGCGCGGAATAATATTTACTTGATCACAGCACAGAGTAAGTAATCACTATGGATCACAGATTAGCAATGCGCGCGCATCGGCGCCTTTTTTTTTTTAAGCAACGGCACAGAACCAGCCTATATGCCATTAATAATAAAGTAAATTAATATTTTTGTGTTTTGTTACAGACAAATTAAAGTAATTTATGGTCTAAATTAATTAAATTAACGAATTTAATAATTCTTTATCATATTTTACCTCTCAAAGTTAATTTTATTCATAAAATGTTGACCACACTTTTCTGACATAAAAACTCTTTACTAAGATGTAAAAAGGTACCGTTCGTTTTAGCCGGAGCATATCTCTTTACCTAGTCTGTGGACGGAGCATTTTGAAACCGTGCGTTTTACATTACACATTACAGCACTAGTGCGTAATAAGATACATTACGATACATAAATTGGTCCAATAAGAGACCCTTTACGAGCAATTATGTTATAAAATGTATATGTGACCACCTCTGAACTATGATCTACCATACAAAAAAGGAATCATCAAAATTGATACACGATTGGCGGAGCAATCGCGTAACATACATACAAAAAAACCTAATTGATAGCCTTCTCTTCTTTTGAAGTCGGTTAAAAATAACGTGTAATAGTAGATTATGCTACAAGTGTGTAAAGTTGGTGATTACCGCTGTGGCGCCATTAAAGCCTGAGCCGTAGGCGAAGGCCTTACGAGAGCCGAACACGGTATTCATCAATACAAACGTGTATCATATGACATTTTTCAACACACCTGCAAATAAAATAACTATGAAAATCATTTTAACAGTGAAAAAAAGCTATGATTTTTTTTCGTTTTGTGAATTTGGTCAAATCATATATAATTGACATACCAGGGGGAGGATGGTTCAAAAAGTGTCTCAAATCACGTCACATATGTAATTGATGGACGTCCCCTTTAGACCTTTCGCCCAGTAGTACTCCATCTGGAGACATAATATGCAAACATATTATAAAAGAAATGCAAAATCTGAAATTTATATTTCCAGCTGTACGGCAACGGTAAGCAGACGCGGTCATTTTGCTACGTGTCAGACCTCGTAGATGGTCTACTGGCCCTCATGGCGTCCAGTTACTCGCTGCCTGTCAACATTGGCAACCCAGTAGAACATACCATAGAAGGTAAGGAAAAAGACGCAGTGATGTCTAAAATAATAATTGATAATAGAATAAGTCTTCACTACTCAGGCGTCACTATTCCCACACACTAATTCGACCTTTGGAGGCTTTTTTAATACAAGATCGTATCTTTTTTATCATTGTATGAGTATTTACTCATACTTTTCGAAGCAATTGATCTACGGATAATCATTTAACAATTTCACCCTTTCCGGGGGGATTAGGTAAGATATATCCTACAGTAGACCTTGTAGTGCCCACCCACTAAAACCCCTAAAAACCCCGGAGTGTTCCATCCGTGCGTTTACTTGCCGGAGCTAAGAGAACGCTTTCGCGCTCGTCAGCAGCTCTTTCTATGAAAAGGCTATGTTTATCCGCACTTTTTGCGTAGCGGTAATGCATTTACGCATCGTCCGCCATGCAAGGATACGGCGAGGTATGTTGGGTTCAAAACTTACCCCCGACTAAAACCCCCACAGGTTTATCCAGCCGTTGCTTGACAGATAGCGCGGGATAGCTCTCGCATTTGGTTGCGAACGTTTATCCGTGTTGAGGTATAACTACCAACCGTACAAAGTACGCATAGGTACATTAGATGTGATGATATGTGTCTCTGTATCTCTGTAAAGTACATGTTTAAATTTCTATAGTTAAATGGGAACACTACACTAGTGAGTTCAGGGTGTGATATGCGGTGTTCCTTAGAAGCAGGACGTCTACTATCTTTCTACGAAAACGTAATTTGGAAATTAACTCCCGACTTTCCTACTCCGGTTCTATTTCGATCCGTCGTTTCGTCCGTTTTAATGTTGTAAGCCTGCTCTAATTAGAGCTCTATTGATCATCAATATCATATCTATGTATATAAAAATCAATGCCACTTTTCGTTGTTATTGAACTCCTCCTGAACGGCTGGACCTATTTGAATGATTTTTTTTGTATACGTTTGGGTAGGACCCTGGAAGGTTTAGATTCACAAATCAGCCCGGCAGATGGCGCTGCAATTGATATCTAGGTTATTATTCGAGCGAAGCCGGAGCGGGCCGCTAGTATCATATAATAGTCATCAAACAATGTATTAATCATCAATAAATCAATATCGATCGATAAATGAATCGATCGGAGGAAACGAAGTAGAACCGGAGTAGGAAAATCGGGAGTTTATTTCTATATTACGTTTTTCATAGAGTCCAGGACCAAGAGTTTTTCAGTAAGCAACGTAAACGAAGACACTATTTACTATTTAGGCTTAGTTTACTGAACTGAGTCGCATACGTTTGTTTACAGAGTTCGCGGTGATAATAAAGAATCTAGTCCCCGGGTGCCGAAGCACTGTATCGACGGGAGCCGCGGTGGAGGATGACCCGCAGCGTCGGCGGCCCGACATCACCGTCGCCGAGACTCATCTCAATTGGAAACCTAAGGTGAACAGTTTTAAATAAACTTATTACTCAGAATTTGATAGCTTACTTTGTAACCTACGCAAGTGAAACCGGAAGGCGTGGCCATGAGTATAGCCATCTAAATGGCTGATGGGAAATGCTGACGCATTTCTAAATGGCCAATGGCCATGGTCCCGAGTTTACTCGAAGATTTCTTATCATTCCCGAGCGTGACGCTAGAATCCAATTCACAGCCCACGAGAAATTTGTCTGTGGCGCGCCAAAAGAAGTTTTCACTAAAAAAAAAAAAAATTATTACTTATAGTGCATTCCAATAAGCTGTGTAGAAAACCAAAACAAACCAAAACAAAGGTGATACCATAACATAAACATCGTTTAATCTTAGTATTTTTATGAAATAGCCTTAAAATATTTTTCACAAATAGAATTCGACTTTATTGCGATCTTAAATACCATATACTTAGATTTGTATTGATCAAATAATTCTATACTATCTTATTTTAAAAGTTATATAAAGTAATGGTAGGATGATAGAAATATGATTTTAAGTACTAGCAATTTGATCTGTGTTTCTCAAACTCTCAATGTTGCATTCAAGACATTTATACTTCTTTTCATCAAATTATTCTTATTAAGTACGCGCCTATTTTTCTAACATACCCATATTGCCCATCATGCCCATATTGTGAAAATGCCCATTTCCATTATATTCCAGTATGGATTAATTTTACTCTATTTATTTTTGTCATTAATTTAGAATTTTTAATTATAATGTAATTTGATTTTAATATAATGTATTATTTGATTTTTATTGTAATGGGATTTTAAATTGACGTCTACTTTTTTTTAAATTATTGACTTGTATTGGTAATATTTGAATACCTTGAATATGACATGCAACTACTCGTTATCAATAAAAGAGTAAGAGTATGACTAAAGAACTCCGAGAAAAAGGTTTCTTGTGTCGTAACGAGTTGAGAGAAAATCGCAAACCTCTAAATACGTGTTCCACATTACGCTGTTTACTATCAAAAGCATGTATAGTTTTCACTCTAAAATGACATACATTTTGTGTTATTTTGATCGAAACTTTTGTATGTGTTTACAGAATATTACGTCATAGTGTAATGATCAGTTTTGGGTAGTACGAGGACAATTCGAACGAGATATTTTTTTTATAAATAAATACTGGTGGACAATTTACACACAATACCATCTGACCCCAAACTAAGCAAAGCTTGTGTGATGGCGGCCAGATAGCTGATATAATACTTATATAGTTTGAAATAAATTTTTATTATACATAGAAACACCCAGACACAGTGCAAACATTTGAATTCATCACACAAATATTTGCACTGGGTGGGAATCGAACCCACGACCCTCGGCTTCGCAGGTAGAGCTACTACCAACTAAGCCACGAGGCCAGTCTTATTTAATTATTGTTAAAAATAAAAGGAACGTTTTCACATAAGGAAACATCTAAATTACTTTTCTTCTAGTGTTACATTTTTCTCCGAACTCAAATGCTTTGCCTTTCCTTTTTTTACGTGGGGGAAATAAATGTACGTATGCCCGCCATATTCTCATTATGAAATGAGAGGAAATCTCCATCTACCCTCATTTGGGCTTCAAAAATTGCACGGTGACTAACACTACACACAAGACTAACCATATCACCAGGTTTCTCCAAACTAAGTGCGCTATGCACACATTTATTTATTAGAGGATTTCGCGACGCCGATAACCGTAAACTGGTTAGTTTTCGGTTATTGACATCGTGGTCATCGCGTCGTAGTTGAAATAGATACCTATGTTTTTTATTTTCCAATGCTTCCCGAACCATTCTTGCGTAGTAATGACATTCGGTAGATAGAACCTTCGGGTCGTGGATCTCGATCCAATGACCAGTTTTAGCATCAATCAAATGTTCAGCAATTGCAGATTCTTGTGCCTGACGATTTTTTACAGCGGCAATGTGTTGATTGTTCCAAGTCCCAGCAGCAGTGGGAACATTTATTTGGGTGTTTATGATATGCATACATATATATTTAGCCTTTTTATGCGGCGAAAATTTAAAAGGGCAAGCAATGAAAGGTACTACAAACTATCTTGTAAAACAATGGTTGAGAAATGCTGGTCTGTCATATTTTGAGTGACATCGATTTGTTTACCTTTTATTCACAGAGATTTGGAATGAGGTATAGAGTAAGTTACCTGTCTTTTCCAATGTCAGTCTAGGGCAGGGGTCGGCAACGTTTCGGGAGCCATGGGCCACATGGTAAAAAAGTAGATAAAAGAGGCCCGCACTTTTGACATTTTGTAATTCTAACCCTGCGAAAAATCTTCTTTCGCGGTATAATACATTTATTTAGTTGTATAGGTAGCTGTGCAAATTAATACTTGCCATTCGTAATATACAGGGTTATTGGTAATCAGCCTGCATCCTTCTAAGGGGATGTTAGGGACATTAAATACGACAACTTTTGTTCTACAGTTTTAGAAAATTCGTAATTTTTTTTTTCAAAACAAAATAAAAAAAATGTATTTGTCCGGAGCATCGAAGTCCTCGTAACAATTCGTAACAAGAGCGCATGCGCTCTTTAACGCTCGCTAAATTACGTGTCAAAGTGAATAAACATTAAACAGCCGCTAAACAGTGTTAGAAATGGCAACAAACACTATTTTTTTTGGGATATGTATTGAGTTTTAACAAAAGTCGTAAAACAAAAGTTTTTTGTTTAGATGTACAGAACATGTCCTTAAACGAATGCAGGCTGATCACCAATAACCCTGTATATAGGATAAATGTGAGCCGGGAATTAATTATTAAAAAAAATTAAATCTTATTTAACACCCTCGCAGGCCGTGCGTTGCCGACCCCTGGCCTAGGGCATAGAGACAATATCCGAGAGTAGGTACCTAGCTGTAATTGTTCGATTTCAAATCTGCCCAAGCTTCGACCCGTTTAACTCGTTCTGATTGGTTCTCCGCGCGTGACGAACTTTGACCAACCAACCAAACCAAGTAAAGACAAGGAAACGAGAAAGTCACGTCAGCGAGTGCGAATGAGACGCAGCTAGCAGCCGGTCATCGTAATTTGACTTCTTTGATTTTGGGAATCACATGAAACGAAAGCAAAACAATTACACTGATTTTACGTATTAAGTGAAAGGTGAATCCATTTTTCTGATAACTGGAAATTTTACTGTTGGTCCTATCATTAACACGCTTTTAATAAATTGGTAAGTAAGGATATATGTATCTATAAATCAACGTGTTGTTTGTGAATTGTCCACCAATATTTATTTATTTATGTAACGGAATCTTAGAACGTGATTTTCGCTACTTTCTAAGCTACGGATTGGTCTTAAACTTTGCACACTTATCCAGGTCCGATGACAGTGCAATGATTTGTAGGTACAGTTTGTCCCACTAACTATTATCCTCACCACCATCATCAGGATTAATAATTTTGTTTACTTCATTTTCAATTACTGTAAATATATTAGTGTCATACTGACTGCTACTGACATTTAATGCAGTCAGTGACTACGTTGTACGTTTCGTTACTACGTAATCAATCAATTTGATTAAATTAGTATAACAATTATTAAAATATAAAAATACACTTTTGAAGATAACCAACCTAAAATGTAGAAAAAAATTGCAATTTCGCGCAATATCAATCGACGCACGAGCAAACGTTACCACAACTTTGACCTGTGCGCGTTCGGTCAATTGTTTGTTTTAAAAAGGCTTTTTCTAACAGTAGTGGATAAAAATGTCCTCTTGTTCTATGAAATAAGTAATAGTTGTAAAAAACACGCTTTTTCAGAAGATCCAACTAAAAAGTAAGAAATAATTATGAATTTTAGTGTGACAAATTGCAAATCCAAGATGGCTGCCACCACAAAACCGCGAAATTATATTATTTTTATATTAAGACCGTAGTCTGTGAGCGTGGGAAAATAAAATTGCATAACTACATTGACAACATTACTCACACAGATATAGCACTATTCGTATTCTGATAGGCGCCCACAGACAGAGCCATAGTTTCTACGAAACGGGGATTCCGAAGCAGGTGCGAACTGCTACATATGCCATGTTAAGTTACTGTTACGTATTCAATATCATACACCATTTAGGAATATTAGACTTTAGTGTGCTCTGTTGTAAGTTGCATTTCGATTTGGAATGTGACAATAACAAACGGCTATAATCTCAATGTTCCAAACTGTCATTCAGCAAAACACATCCACATAATATCCAAACATTGACTTTCATAATAGCAAATAGGTACTAATAGGACATTTATCTCTACAGGGTTACTGTAACGAACGTGCAGGAAGGACAAAGTGCAGGGTTAGATAGAAAAAGTGTTTTACATAAGTGTTTTTTTAGGTTAAGCCATTAATTTCATATGAAGTAAAAAAAATCGCCGAAAAATTACTAGCTTACCGGTTTTTTATCGGATACACTTCGGAGAGCCGAGAGTTGTGGGTTCGATTCCCACCCAGTGCAAATATTTGTACTGTGTCTAGGTATTCATATCTATAATGAGTATGTATTTCCTACTATATAAGTATTATATCAGCTATCTGGTTGCCATATTACAAGGTTGCTTAATTTTGATGGTGTTGAGTGCGAATTGTCCACCAATATAATTATAAGTATTATTTATAATATTACCGTGAAATAGTTTTCCAAGCTTTGAGCAACACATTTGCTAACATTCAAACATTTACATACATTTGTAAAGACCAGCAGCTCCTCTCGGTTTTACGGTTTTAGGGTCTATATGGGGTGGCATAACATTTTTTGTCCTATTTTAGGTAGGCATAACGTTTTTAGGACTAATGATAATTTACCATAACAACTAAACGCATAACTGACTTCGCATAATGTTAACTAGCATAACCATATATGACATAACGATAACTTAGCATAATGTTTAACCGCATAGCCATATATATAGCATACAGATAACTTAGTATAAAGTTTCGACGCATAACCATAAATAGCTTAATGTTTAAAGGCACACATTGAGAAAAGCATAACTATACTTAAACATAATGATCAACGGCATAAACTTTAAACGCCTAACTAAAAAACAAGTCAAATGCGGGTGGGTACTTTGACAACAATATTTATTACTCGTAATGTAGGTATCTACTAATTAAATGGAATATCATTGCCAATAGTATCTGTCATTATCGCATTCGTGTTATCATACTGTTGCTGTGAAATTATTTAGTATATTTTGAGGATTAAGAATCGTTGGTCTGAGAATAACACCATAATTTTTTTATGGTAAACACCATTTTTATTGTAGGTACTATAAACGGTATTTATGCAGTAGTATAGCAATGTTTGTACTAATTTGTGTAGACAACATTTTTAGGACTTAAAAACCTACATACACCTAAGACAAATGGTGCACTTTTTGACTCCGGGTGGGCTCCCGCCAGAAGCTCTGCGGTCAGCCCTGAGTGTTGCTTCTCCATACTCGGCCTGCGCTCCACTACGGAGGTCACCGCCTCGCTTCGCTCGCCTTCGCTACGCTTGGCCTCGCATGGATCGCTCCACTCAGGACCTCCCTTGAGCTTCTGGCTCCCGCATTTTTTAAATACACTCTAGGGGTAGTAGCGACAAGACTAGGTGAAGTCGGGGTGCTCCGAATCGGATCTGGGTCCTATGTAACTTGGTTATTTATTATGTAGCACAACAAATAATTAAAAAATGTCTAAATGCGTCTGAGCAACGGTCAAATCAAATGTAGTACAATAGATTTTTATGATTAAAACACATTACGCCACAAAACGACTGTGCAAAAGTTATATTATGACACTATATATTATGCTATATTCATTATGACAAAGCAAATTAGGTGAAAAATAATATGCGATTTAAAAGGCACCTTAAAAAAATGAGATCAAATAAAAAAATGCCTAAAAACTATTATGCGTCTCATCAATAGTCGAATTAAATGTAGTACAATAGATTGTTATGCTTAAAACACATAACGCAAAAAAACTATTATGCGAAAGTTGCATTATGACACTATACATTATGCTACATTCATTATGACAAAGTAAATTAGGAACAAAAAATTATGCGTTCTAATAGGCTCCCACGGTTTTACCTGCGTAATTCCTGTTCCCGTATTTTTCTGGGATAACTATATCCTATGAGTTCTTCCAGGCTATAATCTAACTGTGTTCTAAATTTCAGCCCGATCCGTTCTCACTTTACCATGTAATTGACCAACAGATATCCAAACATTGACATTAGGAAATTTACCTCTACAGGGTTACTGTGACAAACGTATAGGAAGGACAAATGCAGTGTTAGAAAAAATGTTTTACACAAGTATTATAGTAGGGACAAGATAATAGGCCACTTTTGACAGATGTCAGTTTTATATTCATAGTGAGGTGACCTGCTTAAAAACATCGATTAAATGAATGGATCGAATGAATCGATACAGACTTGAAACATAAATATGTGAATTTTAAAAATGATCATGCGAATCCCTGCCCCATTATTATTTTTTCTTTCATAAATTAAAGGAGCAAAATAAGACAAGTACCTACGTAATTTAACAAAAAATTGCTTTTATTCACTTGAACTATCGGAACTGCTATCTTCATCACTGCTGTCAGCACTCAGAGATATTATTAATTCATTTTCAATAATATTGTCTATTCTCACATCTCGTTCAAAATCTTGTAAAATTATTTTCTTTGTCTTCTCCACGACTTTTCGCCAGTCTTCTGTATGACTTCTGCACATGCAGTTTGTAGCAGAGTCATTATTTTAGCAGTACTGAAGGGTGGTTCAGTATTGTTCCGCGCTGCATGACCCTTTATTTGTGCCCAAATAAGCTCGATGGCGTTATACTGACAATGGTAGGGAGGCAATCGAATAACTTCGTGTCCATGCTCTAGGGCTAGTTCATCGATTACATAGCGGAGCTTGGACGGCTTATTTGCTTTTACCAGATTTAACAACTCAACTTTTAATAAAGTTGGACTTGCCTCCACACCATTTCTTACCAGCCACGAGACAATTTCTTGCTTTTTATTTAATTTTGCTTGAGTTGGTGGTTTATCAACTTGTACAGAATGATACGGAGCATTGTCCATTATAATTTTCGATGGGTTTTCTAAGCTGACTAGCAGCTTCTCAAACCACTCTTTAAAAACATCAAAGTTAATTTCCTCATGGTAATCTGTTGTAGTTTTAGAGGCGAATGCGAGGAGGCAGTCTGGAATAAAACCTTGAGAAGCTGATCCCGCGTGACATATAATAAGTCGACAGGCACTGGTGTTGCCAGCAACATCCACCTAAATTGCACCCAACATCAATGACCTTTCTATTTAGTTATTTTTTTGTATTTTTATAGTTAGTTAAAAGAATAATAAATAATTAGGTTTTATTATAATCACAACGTGGTTATAAATTTATGGTGTTTTTTCTTCACAAGTAATCATTGCATTCGATTCAACTTACAATCCTATCAGCTTTCGATTTTTAGAGTAACATCCCTAGTGTTTAAAAAGAAAAAGGGTTGACTGACGCAACATTGTAACGACGTTCAGTTCTTTAGATCAGAAATTGTTTATTATGTTTAGAATGGTTTATTAGTGAAAGCAAATCGTAAAATTACTGGTATCGGTCATTATTACAATAAATATGTAAACGTAATTGAAAAAAGTTAAGCAATTGTGCAGTTCTTATTTTATGCCCGCCGTTACAAGGTTACGTTGTTGAATTTTGATGAAATGTCAAAAGTGGCCTATTATCTTGTCCCTACTTTAGTTCATTAATTTCATATGAAGTAAACCTGTTTTTATTCATTTCTTGGCTAGATATTTTCAAATTCGCCTGAGTAGGTACCTAAAATCAATATACACAAAAATCGCTCAATTGTTATTGGTTTAAAAAATTTAATCTGATGTTGTAAGATTATAACCCTATCATTGCTTTACGATTGTGAGTCATCTTCTTCTTTAAACTTTTTTAAAAATCATCATTCTGGTCATCTCATTTCAAATCATACATTGTCACTACATAGTATAAAACAAAGTTACTTCCCACTGTCTGTCTGTCCCTATGCTTGCTTAGATCTTTAAAACTACCAAACAGATTTTGATGCGGATTTTAATATATAGAGTTATTTAAGAGAATAATAAAAAACTCTTTATTAAAAGACCACACAAGGAAAAAAACTATCAATAACTTATAAAATAACGGATGACACTTTTAATGACCTAAATAAAAATAATTAAGCTTAGGAACCCGCTCCAAAGAGAAACAAGTAAAGCCGCAGTTGCTTTTTTGCTTCCTGTGATGATGATGAAGGCAAAATACCATTAAACTCTCCAACATTGGTGTTTTGTACAAAAATACTCTGACGGAGCACTTCGTTTCGGACGTACTCCGTCAAAATATGTTAGACATCCTCTATCACATCTCACATCACATTCTGAACACTCCTTGGGCTAAACCAACTCCCGTAGTTCGGCATAATGTGACATTGTCATCTATCGGAACCAACAAGACTCTTTCATGAAGAAATTGCCATAGATATTTACAGAAATCTGATCCCACTTCCAAACCATCCAATACTTGCAAGAGACTTGTTATATTATTGACGTTGATGTAGGCGCTTTCTATGTCTAGTGTCTACAAAACAACCTGTAGTTGGATAACTTTCTGTGTGACCAATCTGAATATATGACCTAGCTAAATTATCAAGGCATGATCTAGACCGCCTAAAACCGACAGTTTCCTCTGAAAATCAGGTCTTTTTCTCAAGAAACCAATCAAGTCTACGAGTAAGTATAGCTTGTAAAATTTTAGTATGGACAGCTGACGTTGGCCGGTTTTCATTTCATGTTTTTGGTATAGGAACTATCTTAACTTTCTGCCATTGTTTGGAAACAAAATTAGTACTCCAAAATCGAATGTATAAAGAAACTAGATAACCTATATCTGGAAGGTTTTTAACCATAAAGTACGAAATATTGTCCATGCCGGGAGCTGTATCTGATCGTTTAATGCAGTTTGATAGTTCCTCTATCGAAATTTGATTGGATAAATTCTGATTACATTACATAAATTGGGCCATTTCTGGGGATGCAAAATCTGGTGTCAAACTATATAGGGGCTGGTCATTAATCACGTGATGTTTTTTTTTTAAATTTTTAACCCCTCCCTCCCCCTTGGTGATACTTGGTGAGGTTTACAACTAAAACCAAAATCACGTGTATATTTAATTTCTACAAAGAATCCAATTTTTTTAATCTTTTTTTTAAATACCGGTATAAAGTAGGATCTAATCCTATTCTAGGCGCGCGAGGTCTTCGTTCGTTACCTTAACGGGGAGTCAAGGTTTACACTACACGTCGATTTTCGATTTAAAATCACGCGGTTGACGAAAAATAAATACACGTGATATCTTACTATCACGGAAATGTCTATTTTGTATATGTTTAACTCTTGCTGAATTACCGTCTTGTTAAATTGTGTTGTATTCAAAGTTTCGGAAATAAATTATTAATTTATTATTTATTTTAAGAATACACCACAGCCCCCGTATCCAAGTGACTTTGAAGCCATCTGTGCATCCTTACTTTTCTGCTGCCACAGCTATATTTTGATTTTGCATTAATTTGGATATTGTATATAAACATATTGTTATGTTTATGGGTGCCTCAAGAAGTGTTATTTCTTTCAGAATCCGTTGCAGTTTTTTTTAGTGTCGTGTTTCTAGGTTTGTTCTTAGTTTTAGGGTATATGCCTTTATGATTAAACTAGCTGTTGCCCGCGGCTTAGTCCGCGAGAAATACAAATTAAATATTAAGGCAACTCGAACAGAATTTTCTCAATATTCCCAAATCCGTACTAAACGGTTTGAGTCCACTTTTCTCGTACGTACAGATTTAGAGTGGAATAAGTTGTCGGCCTCCTTGTTCTCTGAAAGATACAATTTAGAACTTTTCAAGGTTAGAATGAATACGTTCTTACTAGGTCAACGTGCGTCATCTTCGACCACACCGTCGCTTACCATCAGGCGAGTTGGTGGTCAAAAGAGGACATATACGCGATAAAAAAAACTCACTGTCTTTATAGTAACCCTGTATACGTGTTTAAGAACAGTACCCACCTTTTGAAGAAGTCTAACCACCGATAGATGCAGCCGAACAAAACAACGTATAATTTTTATCACAAACGCGAAGCTTGTGATGAAAAAAAAAACATTATGAACGTTTGTTCATAACCACTTACTGTGCCCGCCCGTTTTGAGGGTTTCCTTTTTCTAATTATTTTCCTCAAGTAAGAGTAACCTGTCATGCCTTAGGAAATCTTTAGTATTGGTAGGACTCTTGGCAGAGTCCGCCTGGGGAAGTACCACACCTTTGCCAATAATTCTACCGCCAATCAGTAATATGCTAACATTACCGTGTTCCGCTTTGAAGGGCAATGTTTTCAGAGGAATTACAGGGCCGAGAGATATAATATCTTAGATCTCTGGGTGACGAGCGCAGTGCTAAGTGAGGATTTGGACTCTTCATGTTCCAATAGTTGCGTGTCACTGTGCTGTTATGTGACAGGCATGTTGCTTACCATCAGGCATATGTCCTGCTCGTAAAAAAAGAGATCAGCTACCTATGTGATAGTGCAAGTCATGTCATAATCGGTCCAACCTTTTCGGAGATTAGCCGGCACAAACAAAGAGATAGACAAAAAATAATTTTTAGGTATAGGTACCGTAGGTATTTAGTTTCATTGGAGCTAAGTGAAAAACTGTTAATTTGATATTACAAACAGACGACCCAATTTTATTTATTTGTATAGGTATGTATAGATAATATTTTTATAATTTTATTACATTGCATTTAACAGATTATAGCAATCAATCAATACCTAGTATGTGAGAATTCTATATCGCACATCGGCAATCAGTTTCTACCTAGGTGTACGCGAAAAAAATATTGAAATGCACCTCTACATGTAGGTATAAATACATACCTATATCAACTCTTTCGAAACATAGCAAACGTAAGTACAAAACGAGCGAGCAACCAAACAGTGGCTGTCATTATGTATTCTATGGCTGGCACAGATTATGATAATAGTTACTACTGTGAATAACGTGGCCGAGCAACTACAAAAACGCCTGTTGTTTGAGTGATAGCAAATACATCTGTGCAACATGTATTTGCTGTCACTCAAACAACAGGCGTATTCAGTAGGCTTTTTTTAAAAACTTTCAATAACTATCCCTGGCTATCTGCTGATTAATAAGTAGATTGGCATACAAGATCTAACCCATATATGTATCTACATAAAAGTTAGAATCTTTAAAAACACGGTTTTCATATAATTTTTTCACATCAAAATTACGGGTGAAAACAAATTTGGCCAAACCAATTTCATAGTTTCAAGAGACAAGAAGCATATGCAACGATTTTTAAAAGTTCAGTTTGAAATTCAGGATATGTGTAATAGTATGTATTAATTTCACACTTCCACATAATGTATTATGGCCATGAATTGGCTACAAAAACACATCGATTTCGTTAAAATCGCAGACGCGCCCCTTAATCCTTCAATATGGGTATCAAACGAAAGGGCCTGACTAGTAGAATGTTGTATAAATTACAAAATCCGATAGTATGGGGGGTAAATCATAATTTTTAATTTTGTTCTTATTATTTCAGGTTTCATTGCAAGATGGACTCCAACGGACCATCAAATACTTCCGAGAGGAGTTATCGAGGACGACATTCTCCAACAATCAAACTTATATTAACATAAAATCAAAAATTCCCACATAGACCATGTAAATAACTACTAATTGTTTTGTGATACTAGGTGCCAGTCAGTCTGGAGTAATTTGTACCTTTGAAAATGTTATTGTTTTTTTTTTATTTACTGCTAATGTTGATTTGGTAAATGTACTAATTGTGTCATAATTTAAACTGATTTTTATGTTCACAAGTACTTATGAGGTGACTTATGGACTACTACTAAATAGTGTCCTTTATCTTGCCATAAAAAAGGAAAATCACCATTGGTGGGCTACATATCAATCACAAATCATCATACAAATATGTTAAATGTCAGAATAGGTTTATGAGCCAATCATATTTTAAACTCAATTTTCATATTATGTTCACTGTGTATTTGTAATGAATGATGCTCAAGAAGTTTCCAGTTTGTATTAGTGGGACTTTGCTGAGTCTTGGACAAGTACTGTACCAGTTTACTGCCAAACAGTAATGCATAGACATTACAGAGTTCCAGTTGGAAAAGCAATGTTCCCAGAGAAAATACAGTACAAATCATGTCAAAATCTGGGTAATGACCTGTTAACCATAGTGCAGTTCTAAGCAGTGATTTGGACTTCACATAATTATGCAAATAGCTTTTATGAGCAGATGTTGCTTACCATCAAGTGAAGTTCTTGCTCATCACCCATAAGTAGTGAACACTAATTAATAGCTGAAACTCAATTATTTGTTGAAGATCTTTTAACTTTTAGAGAATTAAAAAAAAATGAGTTTCAGTGTTCATAATTTTTTTCATCTCCCCAACTTATTTCCTCTCATAATTTAAATATGTTTTTTTCTGACTTTGACCTCAGTTTCAACATAAATTATGTTTGTAATATTAAATCAGACTTCACAAAGACATAATTTTTCAAATGTATATTTTTGTGTAAACTGTTTCAGTATGCCTTATGCCATAATAATAAAAGTTTTGATAATTATAAAAAGTAAAATGATCGGTAGTGGAATAGGCAGTGATTTTTCTATTTTCTTTTTTTTATAATTTAATCTTGTTATTAAACAACTCAATCTTTTATGACTTAGAAGGCGCTAACGCAAGTTACACTATGAAAATGGACTCGTGAGGCCACTATGAGTCGACAATTTATGAATATTTTGTTATATATTTCTGTGTTCAAAGTTTATAAATAAAAAGCATTGTGCACTGTTAACAAATCTTTTAATTCAATCCATTTAGTATACAAGTTGTTAAAATTAATGACTAGAAGGGGTAGAGCCATAGAATCACCACTGTTTTTTGTATTATAAAAATAAATCAGTTTTAGTATGTATATTTTATAAATAAATTATTAAATAGTCTAAATACTAAATAAGGTGGTACTACTAAGGGAGTATTAATCAAATATTCAAGGGAGTACTCAAATTACTGATCCAGAGCATTGTTTACAAAACACTAGAATAATGTGTGCAGAGTGGACCAATTATACAAAAGTAAATGTTTTCTTATTTGTGATATGGATGATGTCATTGCTAATTTCACTTAAGATATAATTATGCATTGTCTGATATTCATAGATTAATTGAAACTAAAATGCTATAAGCTCTATTAAGTTAAGTAAAGGATTTGACAACAGTGAGGACATTTCACACCCAAGACCTTCAGTAATGTCAATAGACATTGTATAATCTCATTGTGAGTAATTTGTCTCGAAACACTTCCATTCTAGCAAAATGTTTTGGCAAATTTCTAGTCCACACTCAAGAATTTCCAAGTTGTCCAACATAATAACCTACTTTGTATTAAGTACAGCAGTTGCTTGGCAGAACATTCCATCTGTACATATAAGGTTCCATATCTGTCACTTCTGTGTTACACAGTCTTTGCCCTTGGGTTCGCACAAGAGTTTTATGAAGTTGAAACATATCATGTGGACTCTGCTTATGTCGGATGAGCATATGATTGTAGCATCCACGTGACTTCCATTGTGTATCAAATCTGATGTCATGAACTCTGTTGATCCCGTCAAGTGAAGCTGTCCATACACCCATGGATACATCTTCGGAGTTGTAAACACTGAAATGATCTTAAAATTATACCTTTACATGCTTTGAAAAATAAAAAAATGTTTGCTCTCAATATTATGAAAATTTTAGAAGAAACTTTATTTGGAACATTTTTTTCATATTTCATTTACTATAAAATCGTATATCTTAACCGATTCACTGCTGCGCACATTTTTGACAACTTAACACAACAGGTTAACATAGAAAATAGGGATAGTTTAGTTCTGGGCAGACCTTATATATTAATATTATTATATCTTAATTTGCGGGAGTTATATTTGATTTTAAAATGACACGCCTTTCATGTTATCAGCCATAAGTTGAAAAAAATTATATGCTTGTCATGCCATGAGCACAGAATCGGTTAATAAATGACAATAATTATTATTACAGAATATATTACCTTAGGACATCAGCATTTCTAGCAATGTAGTCAACAATGCTGCGAGATATCACATATCCTCCTCCAAGTGCATATGGCAAATAATTGTTACAAAGAAACCAATCTGTATCTTTCCATTTGCCTGTTGAAAAAACTTTTGCTTTGCCATGAAAGTAGCCCCAATACAAACCTTTGTATGAGGGTAACTTTTTCTGTAAATGTATAAAGATTTCATAAACAGGAAGAGGAAGGCTCATCCTAATATGCTTAATTTTAACACCATAAATGTATTGGTTGAAATAAAATATCATCATCGTATTCACAGCTAGACATAAGCCTCTACCTTGAAACAGCATTCAATCTACACCCAGACAAGACATTGGTGCAGAAATCATCACCTTCTTGTTGAATAAGAAACACTGAGCTTAATTGTCGCCTTGATGTATTCTGCTACCGTTGGTGCCTTTCATATTTAAAATAAGCACTACAAATTACCTTAAAGCTGATATATTCTGTCAGGCCAGGATCATCCATGCTGGGAGCATATGCTTCTAGGTCTTTGACAACCAAATCAACCCTCACAAAAGAGTCATCGTCACATTTTATCAGGTACTTTAAACCTCTCATATTAGCACTTATCCATCTTAGTGAATGCAGCATTTTCGAAGCCAAATTTTCATATTTATCTTCAAAAGTATCCAGAAGCAACATATCATTACTTCTCCCTTTTTCAGCTTTTAATTTTGATGTTACCATCTCATTCAAACTTTGTGTGCCGATCACAAAGTAAAATTTTATTATATCATGAGTTTGTCGTCTCATATCTGTATGGTTCCACTTATATAAAATTTCTCCATTTTCTATGAATATGTTATTAGTGAGTTTACCCCAGGTTGTTCTTATGGCATCTCTTTTAGCTTCATTACCTGGCCCACTAAGTACCAGCACTATATACTTGTATCTGCTCAAGGAATCGGACAGCTCATCTTTGACAATAGTTCCCAATGCTTCGGTGCACTCCAGATAAGTGTAACTATATGTCAATATGCAACCGACGTAGAAGAATAAAACACTCGAAACCATAGTGGTTCTGTTACGTCTAATGAATAACCTCAACATTTTAATTAATGGGGCTATTTGGCCCGATGCCTTCTTCTATAAAGACCCTTTCATGGTCTGCAAGTCTACATATTCTCACACTTTAAACGACAGAACGCAGAACAACATAGACCTGTTACTTAGAAATTATATCAAACAAATCAATATTATGTATTTTGATACTTTTTGCAAGCTAGTAGATCTAATTACATGAATTCTATGTTCATTTCAACGAATGGGCATTCATTAAATTATAGGCATGACTTATTAAATTATTAATCGTTGTTTCTCGTATTTATTTGATTTATTTACAAAATTAGATTACAAACCTTCGAATTCGAAACCAAACATTACATTTTTGACAATGACATCGTTGTCAGTGTTGCCAACGGTTAACCAAGCAATCCACTAGATTCAACTCTTAAAACCACCAGAAAACCACTAACAAAAAATGGTCCGATACTCATAAACACCAAATTTTCCACTAAAGAAATTTATTTTAGGAAAAAAGAAAAGCTTAGTATTTTTTTTAATTAAAATGTAATAAATAAATTTTAATCAGTAAATCAACATACCATTTTTTGTAGGTAGGTAACAAAGGACTAGCGGGTAAATCAACATAAAAGTTATTAACATTAATTAAAATGAACATAAAAAATTAACAAACATAAAAAAATATTACAGCAGCTGTTCTAAAATAATCCATCTTTATCAGACGAATCATTTTTGTCTGCACTCACAAAGATAATGTAGGAACAACACAATTTGCAAAAATATGCTGAATTTTGTTATCTAAGTAAATAATTGTAAATATTTTTTTATTTATGGTACGATCATCTGAAAAATAAAATTGACAACACTGGTCACGGGCAGTTTTTACGCGTCACTTCCTATTTATATTTTTCTCACGGTTTTAGTCGTTTTAGTATCACATTTTTTTTCAGTTTGGTCGCGCTGCAAAATTCCTATCTATCTCCTCCAATCCCGCCCTAAGAAACTTCGTTTTAAAACATACAAAGCGTTGAGTTCGTTAGTAGGAATCGGAGCCAAAAACTACTGAAGGCTATTTTGGCCCTTGGTTTGACTCCGGCTTACCTAACGCTATAATTTTTCGTATTTCAGTATACCGTCTTTTTACTGCATATATTAAAGCAAAACCCATATTTCGTAGTTGGGTAAAATCTTACCAATGAAAGAATCGTATCAATAAAAAAAATTAGTAAATTATATTATGTAGAATTATTACGGATCGCGTTAGTAGGATACTTAAATGAGAAACAAATCAGAAGCCAAAGTTACTATGTCTGTATCTTTCTCGCTCGTGTACACTCGGTGGTCCCGAGTTTATCCAAACAAGCTTTTCACTTCTGAACGTGACGATCAGCCTCAGTCACAAAATCTGTGTGCGGTTCACCATAAGACGTTTTCACTTTAAAAAGTAGTTGTTTACCTTTCTATTTTGCATCTACAAAATAGAAAGGTAGAATCCTTGATATCCCATGAGACTTCAAATCTCCGTAGTGACTCCTTAATTTTTGCTACTTGTCCCGTTGTACTTTCAATAACCTCTAGCCAATCTTTTAATTGTGGGTCTTGAAGCCAAGAATTCCGAAATTGTTGCTTATATTGTGGTTTTGGTATTATTATGTTTAAATAAAATCGCAATCATACCACAGTTACAGAGTTACACACCATCTGTACTGTACTGACAGCTCCACGATCCACGATCGATCGATCGACGATCGAGTTGATTGAAAAATATTTCACGGGGATTGGGGAATCCCCACATGTAAAGTAATATATACATAGATTCATTTCGATAAAAGTAAATACTCTTAAAAGTAAACGCAAGTAACACGAATATGTACATAATTATATTGAAACGTGTAGGGAAAGTAGATGGGTCAAAACATTTTTGTAATTGAAATTGAATTTTACTAAACCACTAAACAATTCCACTAGCCACTAAGACTAATATTTCGCCACTATATGGGGTGTTAAAACCACCAGTTTTAGTGGTAAATCCACTAAGTTGGTCACACTGATCGTTGTACGTTGAGCCCAGTGTTGCCAACTTTATTTTTCGTACCATAAGCCTAAAACTATACTATAGTTTTAGGCTTATGGCTTTTTGTATTTTGCCAAGAAATCAAGAGAAATAATAGTCATCATCATCAATGATGATGATGAAATCAAGAGAAATAATAGGACACAATGGTATTTCAATAAAATTACGTATATTGATCAAAAAATGGACTTGAATTATAATTTTGTATCAATATTGGTCGTCAATTAACACCATGTTCCGGCTTGAACGGCAATGTTTATTTTTGTAATAAAATATAGAGCAGCAAGACGAGCAATGTATGTGCTTATGTGCCAAAGTGCACATGCAACAGAACAGTTACACGCAACTTTTATTGGAAGACAAGAAACGGAACGAAGAGTCCCAATCGTTACCTAGCACTGCACTGTGCTCGTCACCCACAGAGAAGAGAAGGGGGTTGCATAACCTAATTGACAGGTTAATACCGTAATACCACAGTATAAACTATACACATAAATAAATATAAAGAAAATAGACTGTGTCAATACGCTGTGTATCTTTAGTGGAACTACAATAGAGATATTTTATTGGATGCGTTCATAAAACAACCTATAAACAAGAAGTTCAGTTCGATCAACTCTTCAGGTTGTTTTGTTTTTACACAAAAAAAAATGGTTGTCTGTAAAGATTGTTTACTGACGATAGTTGAACGTTACAACGTCTTAAGAAAATACTGATGGAATGGTACTGACTAGTATTTGTGTTAAGCGCCATCTAGGTAAAACATTCTGAAGCTTTTTGAAAAGCTGTTCAAAGCGCCATCTCTGGGTACATCATTGTACTAGCACAAGTTCTTAACTTCATATCGTACCTTTTCTAAAACATGGACAGACTCCTTGAACGTAATACACATTTCACTCACTAGATGGTGCGAAAAGTAATAAGGCGAGGTAACGGCGGTAAATATTATCTAATCTATGGCGGTAACGTTACATGACGTCATGTTCTGCGGGCGTGCAGCCGGCTTCATCGAATTATAAGACGATATCACGTCAAAAAAATTGGCAGTCATAGGAACTGCCGATAGAAGTGAAAACTTGTGACTAAAAAGTTTTCACTTTTAATTGAATTGTCTAATGTATTTATCACCTTGTCGGAAGACAAATTATTTGTTAAACCATCGTAGGTCTATGTACATTCGCATAATTTCAACACCGCCAGCTAAATCGATGGTTGCGCCGTCTAGTTTTATATCAACGTAATTATACAGAATATTGCAACTCTTTACTGTTTCTGTTGGCCTGGTACTGGTACCTAAGGGCAAACGCAACTCTTTTATATTTCTGTTGTTCTGGTATCTGGAGATAAAAGCTGGGCTGTTGGAGGTAGGACTAAGGTAGGTAATCGAACCTCTTTACTGTTTCTGTTACCCTGGTACCTACCTGGCCGTTTTTACCGAGTTTACCCGAAGATTTCATATCCGATCCGATCCGATCCATTATCATATCCAAGCGTGACGATTGATGAGTCCATTTCACAGCCCTGAATTTCTGTCTATATTCTGTCTATAGCGCGCCTAAAGAAGTTTTCACTTCAAAAACTTATGGTGATCTTTCATTTTGTAAGATTACATTCAAAAGATCGTATATTTTGCGTCTTCGCGGTCGTACATCGTACATGAGCCAAACAGATCGTATAAATACGATCGTACGGTTGGCAGCCCTCAGTGTGGTTCAATGCGAACCACAGACCACATACTAAAAAAAACGACTGAAGGACTAGTATCCATGGCAAAAACTAAATTAAATAAAAAAAGACCTATGTCATAATGTCTTCACTAACTTCACTTTTGGTGAAGTCATTTTGGTTATGTCTCATCTGTATTATCTATTCTATGGTCTTATGTCAGACATACATTGAAGTTGAAGTGACTATTGACTTGACATTTGTGACATGAGATAAAATTTCAAAGTAAAATACTTATCGCTATCGCAATTATCGCACTATTAATTCATTTTATTCAAATAGTGGAATGGAAGCGAAGTGTACCTAGCACCTAGCGAGACTGATCCAGTTCACGTTTAAATAGTCCGTCGGTCGGATGTCCACAAACGATAACACCGTTACAGTAAATCGTGTCGTACTTAATTCATTAGTTAACGTTTCTTAACGTTTCACGTGGACGTCTCTCGTGTGATTTTGCAGCAGACCCGTTTGTAACATAAATTCTGCGGTGTCCTCTGCTAAAACCTCCATAAAATAGGATACGTTTATTACTAAAAAACAGGTAGTCGAAATCTTCATAAAACCGAATTAGTTTATATTGTGCAGATAGTGACCGGCGTTTACATTGTCATGTTGTTTTTGGGTGATTAAAATTAACAGAAATAAGCTACCGTCTAAAACTAACGGTATGTATTCTTTGCACTAATTCAAATGATACAGAACATATAATTTAATGTGAATAATAGTGAAGTAAATATTATTACATCATAATAACAGATATTGTGTTGGTGCCAAATTCCGTTAACAATGTGTTTGTCTTAGGTGCCATGGAATCTCTAAAGAAAAAAGGTCGCCCTCCACATCCGAGGGCGACAGCTAATCCGTTATCCGCCCTAACATTTGCGTAAGTATCCCTATTTTATGAAATATAAAAATGTTATGAGAACATTGAATTATCCTGGCACTGTGTCCCTAGTAAATTTTACTAAGTACCAGCAGATTATTGCTTCACCTACAAAACATTTTATTTATATTTTATCTCTCAATGAATTTAGGAATTTTAGTAGGTACCTAGTTCATCTAGGAACACAATTTTTAGAAACCTTGAAAAGATAATAAAAAAACACCACATGTATTTTACAACTGTACTATGCTACCTATAAAAATAGAACTTCTTGTGGAAACTAAAAAAGGTGTGCCATCTGTGGTTAGTGTCTACAGTGGTAGGTAAAATCAATTGGTGTAATTTTAAAGAGGCAGTGAAACAATATGCTTAGCCAATACACTAAGTAACTTATAAGAGTTGATAATAATCCACACTTCAGGTTTAGTTTCTGATCCTGATGTGTTGAAGAATATCTAAAAAAAAAATGGTAAAAATATTTTTATTATGAAAGAATAAGGGATCTATGAGTTTTTTATAAAAGTGAAGTGATGAGTTGACAGTAAGTTCCACACCTTCCCATAACAGCACAGTACCATGAAGAGTGCAAATTACTATTTATCACTGTTTATTGGCTACAGATGGCCACTATTGGCTACAGATGGCCATTACTGACTATGTTGGCCATTTATTTTTGTATATACAGTGGAATCTTTATAACTTGAACCTTGTGAAGTTAAACCTCAGTAAGTAAAAAAAGTGCCATTCACTTGGGCTGAACCCCAAAATACCTACTTTCAGATTGTTTAGACTTTGTAACTTGCACAAAATGTTACTTCCTGGCCTAGGCATTTTAGTACATATTTAAACTCAAAACTAGAATTTAAAAAATGAGCCTGAATATCAAATTTTGTAAAACAATTATGTTTTACTTGTGATTCCTCAAACTCGAAGTAATAAAATTGATACAAATGTTTGGCATGTTAATTCTATTGCTTCTGTCTAGTACAGTCATGTGCTATGAAGAAATCTATTCATTAAACCTTCTAAGTAACAACACAGCTGTGTATCTTAAGGTATTGAGAAAAAACATTTATTTTCCATCAATTATCTCAAACTTCTCAAAGTTGAAGTAGAAGACTCAGTAAGTCAAAATCTTTTCCATTTCATAGGATGTTACAACATCTAAATGCTGCTGTAGTGCCAAATATTGTTACCAAAATCTGTTTGTTCTGAGTACTTTACCATAAAACATTTTATTGTTCTACCCTCATTATTTATTTAAGTGCCATTAAACATGCCATTGTTCCTTCCTGTTTTGTTTCTGATTATGAAAGCTATTATGCATAGTAAGAACTCTAACTACAAAGACAACAGATACTGATGACTTAAAAATATATTAGTCAAGTTTGAAATTAAACAACAATGCTTTGTAGATAACTCTTGTTCCATGCAATGATGTCAATAACTTTTATTTAGGGGTCAACCTTAGAACAGCAACAAAATATTTGACTACTATGTTACCATTTTTGTAAACTTAGAAAAAAAATACTTTGTTGTATAAAAACATTGTTTTTCACATTATTACACACCACTACAGGAAATGTATTTTCCTGGAGGTTTGGCTCCTTCTTACTTCACATAAGTTTACTTTAAAGATTGGCAGAATCATACTAATATTAAGTTTGTATGTAGGTATGGTTGTTTCTTATTCCTTCAAGCAAAAACCATTGAATGGATCTGGATGAAATATGGTACATAGATAATATAAATAGTCTGGAATAACACACAGGATGTTTGTTATCTTGGGAAAATAACTATATTGAGAACTTGGTAACTGAAACTGTGGGATATTACTAGTGAAATAATAATTTAACTAGAGCAAGATTGAAATGAGGATGGAATTACCTACAGAGATAAAACTTGTAACTTTTATATACCTAACACAGTTCACATAGTTGTAGGCTTCAGATGTTAGTAGGTTTATTCATAAGTTATTACAAAATCTATTCTACAGTTACTAGTTTAAAATTTAATCAAATTAATTGGAAGCAATACTATAAATCTATTAGGTTGTGTTTTATTTAAATGACGCTGAATTATTTAGAATTACTAACGGAATCAGTAAAAAATCTTAAGAAATGTAACAAATCATCTATTTGTTTTATTACCAACATTCAGATTAAAATAAACATACATTGTGTAATAATTTTTATTTATTCACATAGATGGACACTGCCAATGTTCTGGAGTGGATTGAAAAAAGAAATGGAGGAAGAAGATCTCTATGAACCTTTAGAAGAACATGCTTCTGGTAAGTGCAAACCTATTATTGGTCATTTAAAAAAAACACCTCAATAAATTTTAATTAATGTTTATTAATGTTTTGCAAAAATTCAGCAATGCCAACAAAATTTGGGTTGAACAAAAAATAATTATGATATAGGTTAACAAAAAAAAACCTGTTATACTGTGTATTACATATTATTCTTTTTCCAAGTAGTTCCCATGGTTTTGGGGATTACTCAAAACATATTTTATGTACAGAATAAAATAAATACTAGTGGATTCTTTTCCCACTACCCTATCTAGCCCCAAACTATGCAAAGCTTGTACTAGGCATAGCTGGGCACCGTTAATCAAATAGTTAACTTCGTTAATCGTTAACCCGTTACAAAAAAAGTTAACTTCGTTAAACGTTAAAGCGTTAAATTTCGTAAGAATTAACGGAAGTTAACGTTAATCGTTAATCCGTTAATTTGCGTATTGTATTTTTATATCGTTGCGTTAGTGAACTTATAAAACCTGTTGGTTTAGGTTCAGGAAGTTAACAGGTTAGGAAAAAACCAAATACTTGAAGAGTTTAATTTTATTTATTGAAGTGAAAACTTCTTCAGGCGCTCCGAGACAGTATTTTCGTGGGCTGTGAATTGAATTCTAGCGTCACGCTCGGATTTGATAAGAAATCTTCGGGTAAACTCGGGACCATGGCTATTGGCCATCTAGAAATGCGTCAGCTAATGGGAAATGCTGAAAGGGCGTGGCCTGGCCATCATGGCATGGCCATCTAGAAATGCATCAGCCAATAGGAAATGCTGCTGCTTTTCTTGATGGTCAGACCATGATGACCAGGCCACGCCCTCCGGTTACACCCATGTAGTTTCCAAGGTAAGCTATCAAATTCTGAGTTATAAGTTTTCACTTCTATAGCCAGTTTCTATTACTGCCTCTTTTTTTTATTTAATTTCATTTAATGTGTAATTTAATCGTCGGGGATAATGCACATAGGTATCTATTTCCCCTCATGAACATTAACATGTCGAAGTTCTCGCCTGAAAGCGAGATTCGCTTTGGTGTTAAAATGTCTTTACCCGTGGATAGCAGACGTTCATCTGCAGCGTTTGAGGGCTGTTTCCAAATTTCAACCCAATCCTTTCCCGTTCCCTGACGTTCTGACGTGATGAAACAACAAACATTACAACATCCAAAAATTGCCATTTATAATATTAGTAAGATGTTAAACACTGGAATTTTTATTGTATATCCCTATTTCTTCATCCTTATACATCGATTTGTTCATTTTATTTAACTATTCTTTGGTTAGTTGAAATTTTACCACCGATTTTATTAAAAGAAAGTTACAATACAGACAAACGAAATAAACCATCGAAAAAGTATGATTGAATTTATCGGGGATTTCCTCACTAGCTATAGATTACTATAATCTACTTGGTTTACTAGGGATGTGTGAGAAATATTCAACTAAATTGTAAACGTCATCGTCAGTCAAATTAATTCGAGTACGTCTATGCTCAAATTTTCAGCCAAAAAGAATCCGAGATTATCGGAAATATGACTTATGATAACAAAATTATATTTGTTTTCATATAACGTCAACCGATCATGCCACAGGCTAAAATGACGCCTCAATCCTGCTAAAATTTCAGGAACCTGCCACATATGGTCACACTGCGCCCAGCACTTTTCGTTTCATACTTGTCTGAACCTGTTTTTTGCCCCGCGCCGAGGTGCCATGCGGTAAATAGTAGGCATTGGATTAACGATTAACGGACTTCTGCATAATTAACGGAAGTTAACATGTCCATTAACATTTTAAAAAGTTAACTTAAAAGTTAATCCGTTAATCAAAATGTTAACTTCGTTAATTAACGATTAACGGATTAACGAGTCAATGCCCAGCTATGGTACTAGGTAAGCATGATCTGCATGATCCATTGTAGACCATATTATTGTCATTGCTAATCACTAGGCAAGATGGCAGTCAAATCTCTAATATAGTTGTATGAGAAAAAAAAATGGTTGATAAAAAGGCTCATAGATGCTGGTGATAATTATGTAGTTGAGATTTGCTATCACCATCACTGTACACTCTATAAAAATCTAAAAAATTGCATTTGCTGTCTGCACACTTTGCAATAAAAAGGCATATTATGATCGACAGCAGGCAGCAAAGTTGTAAGGATTTTCCAGTGTCTCTAATATGTAATATTACCTTGTCTATTCTGTGATATCAATTCTACATCAGGTCAACAAACTTGTCTTTGTGTATTAATATTAACTTGAGCCTTGAACTTGTTGGCATTTGGAGGTCAATGCATTTTTGATAAGTCATAATGTAGGCAAATATTTATAGACGGCAGCGGACGCGGCTCAACAGAAGTACCCTTCAGCCCAATTGGTGTTACTGGGGGATTTCAATGGTCATCATAAAGAATGGCTGTACCCATACCGGGATACCGACCACGCTGGGCAGGAAACGAGAAAGCTAGCTTTATCGTTAGACCTAACCCAGCTGGTCCAAGTGGCCACACGGGTACCAGACGTTGAGTCGCATACTCCTTATTGCTTGGACCTTCTGCTGACAACGGATCCAGACCGATATTCCGTGGCGGTATCTTCGCCTTTAGGCAGCTCCGACCACTGTCTGGTGAAGTCAGTATCCGTTTACCATCCACCCGATACTTGCCCCAGTGGCAACCGGCGGCTGTGGCGATACAAGTCAGCAGATTGGGATGAGATGCGATCTTTCTTTGCGTCTTACCCATGGCAGTCATTGTGCTTCACTTCAGGTGATCCGTCAGCTTGCGCGGATGCTGTGACTGATGTAATACGAATGGCTATGGAATATTTTATTCCATACTCTGACGTTCTATCATCCAGCAAAGCTCGCCCTTGGTTTGGATCTCAATGTTATAGTGCAGAAGCATTTAAACATGAGACCTACCTAGCCTGGGTTGAAGCTCGACAGCGTATGACGAGAGACGTACACCAGAAGAAAAAGACGTTTAACAAGGCTGCCAAGGCATGCAAAAAGGCCCTTCAGAGGGCTCGTTTTGACCATATTAGTCGAATAGGGAAAAAACTGGCTTCGTACCCTGCGGGCAGCAAAGCGTTTTGGTCCCTAGCTAAATCGGTCGAATCGAACTTCTGCCGCTCCTCACTGCCTCCAATGCTGAAACCTGATGGGGCGCTGGCTCACACGGCGATGGAGAAGGCAAACTTGTTTGCATCTCAGTTTGCGGAATCTTCACGTCTAGATGCTGGTAGCGCGATACCTCCTACTCCACCAGGCAGTTCGTCTTTAATGTCGGAAATACACATTCGCCAAATAGAGGTTCGTAAAGCGCTACGCAATCTGGATGTGAATAAAGCCAGTGGCCCGGACGGAATTCCTGCTGTAGTATTGAAGGCTTGTGCGCCTGAGTTGTCTCCTGTACTGACGCGCCTGTTTAGACTCTCTCTCCAGACTGCGCAAGTACCGAAATCATGGAAGGTTGCTAACGTGCAACCTGTGCCCAAAAAGGGTAGTCGTGCTGACCCTGCCAACTACAGGCCCATCTCGGTCACGTCCATACTCTGTAAGACTATGGAACGTGTCTTAAACCGCAGGCTCCTGACGTACCTAGAATCTAACGACCTCCTTAGCGACCGGCAATACGGGTTTCGCCGAAACCGGTCCACTGGGGATATTCTAGCTTACGTCACTCACATCTGGAGTGAGGCCATCGATAAACACGGAGAAGCACTTGCAGTCTCTCTGGATATATCGAAGGCCTTTGACAGGGTTTGGCATGACGGCCTTATAAGCAAACTTTCTGGTTTTGGTTTGTCTCCTGGGTTTGTTGCGTGGATATCGGACTTCTTGAGGGATCGATCCATACGAGTCGTCATTGATGGCTGCTCGTCAGATCAAATGGCTATCAATGCCGGAGTCCCTCAAGGGTCGGTACTCTCTGCAACGCTCTTTCTGCTACATATCAACGATCTGTTGAAGCCCGGTATCTTTGGGTACGCAGACGATAGCACTGTTGTAGAGAGTTACATATCTAGCGCGAGAGCCAGTGGGCAGCAAACCCAGTTACTGAGAGAGAGTATGATCGAGCGTTTGAACTTGGCCCTTGAGGCAGTCTCTGAATGGGGCGATACCAATCTGGCCAAGTTTAACGAAGAAAAGACACAGGCGTGTCTGTTCTCTGCAAAAAGGAGTCCATTTCAACAAACTCCTTCTTTTCGAGGTGTATCCGTGCCGGTTACCGACCATCTCGACCTTTTGGGTGTTACCTTGTCATCTACGCTCAACTTTGGCTCTTATATCGAGTCCAAAGCTAAATTAGCTGCCAAAAAACTAGGTGTCCTCTCAAAGGTGCGAAGGTATTTCAAGTCTGAACAGTTGCTTACATTATATCAAGCACAGATTCGCTCTTGTATGGAGTACTGTTCGCACCTTTGGGATGGATCGGCTAAGTATCAGCTCGAGGCTTTGGAATCGATCGAGAAACGTGCCAAAAGGCTCATAGGCAATGATACTCTTGTGCGGAAACGACTTCAAAGTCTTGAACATCGCCGCAGAATTGCTAGCTTATCGGTTTTTTATCGGATACATTTCGGAGAGTGCGCGACTGATCTGCATAACTTAATACCACCTTGCCCTTTTTTTTATCGGACTGCTCGTAGCTCGAGAAAGCGTCATCGTTTCATGGTTGATGTTCCAAAGACACGAACAAAGAGGTTTGACTCTACTTTTGTGATAAGAACATCTAGGCTGTGGAATGAGCTACCTGAGTGGATTTTCCCCGATAGTTATAATCTTGGTGTCTTCAAGTCGAGAGTGAATCGGTTTCTTCTAGGTAAGCACGCTTCATCGTAGGCCGCATCGTCGCTTTACATCAGGCGAGATGGCGGTCAAGTGTAAACCTATTATAGTTAAAAAAAAAAAAAAAAAAAAAAGACTTGTGGCTGCAAAGAGTTGTAACGAATCTAGAGGTCAAGTTATAACAGTAATGGATCTGTGATTTAAAAAAACAAGTTTTTAGTCAACATAATATTATTACATGCACTTTGAAATGACTTTGATAGGGGGTTATTACAATACAACAGTTTGGTTAAGTCATTACACTATAATTAACTAATTTCTAGGATAAATTATAATCAGATGGACAAAGTTTTTTTTTTGAAAAAATAATGACCTTAAAAGACCTAATTATAATAAAATCAAAATTGTCAAAAAAATTAAATTCTGCATAAAAATATATTGATTCTTATAGATATAAGGTGTTTTTTTAGGTTTCGGTACCCAAAGCGTAAAAACGGAAGCCTATTACTTGGCTGCCCGCCCGTCCGTTTGTCACCAGGCTGTATCTCAAGAATGGTGATAGCTAGACAGTTGAAATTTTCACAGATGATGTATTCCTATTGCCACTATAACAACAAATACTATATAATAATAAAATAAAATAAATATTTAAAGGGGCTCCCATACATCAAACTTGATTTTTTACCGTTTCTTGCTCGATTAGTCCGTCCCAAGTAAACTAGATGGCGCCATTAGAAGACTAAAACGCGCTATCGAATTCGTTGTTAGAACCTTAACGTAAAATCAAAATTTTAGTAAAGCTTTTTGGATGAAAGCCTGTCCGCGGAAACTGCGATAGTCTATGTATACGGAATTCGGATTAAAGCCAAAGAGGTTTTCGCCGTTTATTTGCTAATGATACGGAACCTTCGTGCCCTTCGTGTGGGACTCCCACTCGCACATGGCCGGTTTTTATTTTGTATATTTAGAGGTTGGTATAATAAACACTTTGACAAATTCGCATAATCAAACATTATAACAGTTGTAATGGCGGTTTGTACAAGACAAAAGAAATTGAATTTAAACAATTACCAAAAATAAACTCAAGTTTCAGCTGTAGAGGATCCAGATTCTTTTCAGGGTCACATATTAAACTATCTGATGGAACTGTCGGAAGCATCAAACAAGTTCTGATAATATATAGATAACAATATATATGATTTACCTATATATATTTTTTAAATTAAGAGTGACGAGACGAGCAGTACATTTGCCTGATGGTAAGCAACAAGCCTGCCACATAACAGCACAGTGATACGCAGCTATTGGAACAGAAGAGTCCAAATCATTACCTAGCACTGCACTGCGCTCGTCACCCAGAGATCTAAGATGTTATATCTCTAAGCCCTGTAATTTCACTGGAAACATTGCCCTTCAAACCGGAACACAGTAATGTTTGCACTTTACTGCTTGGCGGTAGAATAACTGACAAAGGTGGTACTTCCCCAGGCGGACTCTGAAAAGAGTCCTACCACTACAATATATAGATCTAAATAGAAATATGCTTAGTTGAATCTACAGTAATCTGTTTATCTTTCACTATATTATTATGTTACCAGGGTTTATAAAGATTGTGTCGTCTAGGTCCCCTGGGAGACAAGTTCGCGCGACTATGGGACGAGGAGGTGGCCCGCGCTGGAGTGAAGCGAAAGCCGAGCCTGCTTCGGGTCATAATGAGGGCGTACGCTTGGCGTTGTATGCTGTACGGAGTTGTGCTCTTTGTAATGGAGTGCGGTATTCGGTAAGTTCTACACTTTGATAAAGAATAAGTAAATAGATCAGGTTTTTCCGCACGGTTCCTTTTTACCAATCGTAAGCAAGTGAGGTGTATGTTAGCTATGGCAACACAATGAGTTTGCTTTCCGATGCAATATGCTAACAAGGTCTAAGGCATAACACGCAGCGCTTGCCAAGACGATCATATACTATGTGTGAAGGATTGTAGGTATGATAAAAAAAGCTTTATGTGAATGGGATGGCAATTTGTTTTAATTTCCCCTAGATTAGATGCCGAGGTTAACTGAACAGTAAACTGGAATTTCAGAAAGTAAGCCTAAAGTAACCTTTACTTTAGGCTCATGCTTAATGATCTAGTGGGTTGTTGGGTAACGCATGATATCTTTTCTCTTCGTGGAACATGCCGTTTTCCTTCACCGTTCAACACAGAGTTGATGGTAAACTTGTATACTAGGAAAGTACTCGGGAGTGCAGGTGGTATGCGAACCTACGACTTCAGTTTGTGAATCGCAATGCTGAGATAACAAGAATAAAATTAATTCCTTTCCTTCCCTTCGGAGCAAAAACGATATTACCATACAATACCTACGAATGGTATTGGCTACGAACAAGGCAGCTGTCACTTGTTAAATGGACTATATTGCCTCTTATTGAATTGTACTGAAACGCAATTCAACGCGTCCACGCTGTTCTAGTGTCTTATCATTGCTCACCCTAATTAATATCAACATTCCTCTTGAAAGATTTACTAAACATCCTGCTAAGGGAACTGCTCTTATTTGTGTTATACATTGCTAAGGCAGTGAACCTTGTAAATGTTTATGTTTGACATGGCCATTACACAACTTCCATTAGTCTGTGTGTGATAAGCAAACCCTTGCAATAAAGTGCTTTGTTCTCAGCTTCCGACGATAACTATACAATTCAGATAACTATTTTATAGCAAATTAGGGCTTGTATTCTTAATGACAACCAAAGCGTGTATTTGGTATAGTTCGCCCCACTATATGGATATAGTTCAATTGAACTCGCACAGTTCACTTATTTTAATAGAATTCATTATTAAAAATCATGGACGTATGTTTTTTTATATTTTTGTTGATATTACGAAAATCGCTTGGCTGATTTCGATAATAAGATGTATATAGGAACATTCGTTCGAAGTCAATTTTTCGAAGGGATAGACTAGACTAGTAGTTATGAGACCATCCCTTAACAAATAAGAATTATCAAAATCGGTTCACCTTGTCGAAAGTTATGATGTAGGTTATTATAACTTAATCAACCCTTAAATGTACTTCGTAAAATAATATACTTACTATACTATTGTCAGCTAACTATCCAATTCATGCCAGAGTTATCGTATGATGTCCGTACGTACATTACACGTAACAATAAAATGTATTAATATTAAAAATGACACTTCAAAATTTAAAATTGTAAAAATGTGAGAAGTTTTATTTGACACATAGTTCAAATAATTGTCTCCTAATACCCCGTTTACATGATTCCAGTCCAGCGACCGAATCCAGCGCTGGATTGCTTACTGGAATAATGTAAACCGGCACTGGAATGCATTGGCACTGGATTGATGCATTCCAGTGCCGGTTTCCATTATTCCAGTAAGCAATCCAGCGCTGGATTCGGTCGCTGGACTGGAATCGTGTAAACGGGGTATAATGCCCGAGCTACACGACGCGAGTTTTTCAAGCTAGGATACATATTAGGCACATAGGCTTTTGTCAACACTCTACAGCCCTACACTGTAGACGTAGGTTTGGTAGTGGTAGGACTCTTAGCAGAGTCCGCCTGGGGAAGTACCACACCTTTGCCAAATATTCTACCGCCAAGCAGTAATGTGCAAACATTACTGTGTTCGGGTTTGAAGGGCAATGATTCCAGAGAAATTACAGGGTTTAGAGACATAATATCTTAGATCTCTGGGTGACGAGCGCAGTGCAGTGCTAGGTAATGATTTGGACTATCATGTTCCAATAGTTGCGTGTTACTGTGCTGTTATGTGGCAGGCATGTTGCTTACCATCAGGCACATGACCTGCTCGTCTCGTCACTCTATGCTATATAAAAAAAAATACAACGCTACGCTACACTAGTTTTGTCTACACGAAGCTAGAAGTACTAACTTGCTAGCTTACTAACACTAGCTTGCTATTCTAGCTTGAGAAACTAGCCTCGTAGAGCTCTGGCGTAAGTAATAATGTGATCCCATAGGCCCTAAAGATCAATTTCAAAGTAATTGGCGACCAAAACAGCAAGCAACAGCTAATAATAATGAATAAGCTAAGTCCATTATGTGATTTGTGGGTGGACTTAGTATACATACTAATCTATTAGCGACACTGATGTACGTCATGATAATGTATGGAGGTTCAAATTACCTTCTATAATGCGAATAGAATGCGCCCCTAACAGTATCACAAAAATACAAAAGTTCGATAATATATAGGTATGTAAAGCATGTAGGTCTATGAATTTATTAGTTCATTTTGGCTAAATTATGATCTTGATCTGCAACTTAGCATCTGCATAAATGATGGGATTAAAAACATACCTACAATTTGATAAAACGCAGGAATTCTATCGCCTACTATAGACGTTTACCCACGTAGGTGGGTAAAGCATCAGCAAATTAAAAAAAAACCTATTTAATATCACATCGAATTAAAAAAGGCACAAAAACGCCATAAGCAATATTCTACTTCGCAGTTGCGATGCACGAAGCTTTGAGCGTGAATTTCCTTGAAACAAAAGCTATAGTACTATAATAAAAAGGTACTAAAAAGCAGAGCTATTGAGGAGTCGTTAAAATCTTACGTAAGAAAACCAGGGAGGAGTGTCTGGTGATTGTCACTCCGCTTAGCAATAATTTCCAGTTAAATATTCGCATTAACCGACCTTGTACGGTTATACATAATTGATAAATTTTGGAATCTGAAAATGGGAACCAGTGCCCACTCGTGGAATACTTACGACTTACATACCTTCACAACAACGTACTGAAATCCAATACAGTGCATATTACTTTTATATTTTTCTAATATCTACGTTATACTCATATTTTGTAACGATGAGATAATACCTTTGCTAGACATGGATCGTGATTTAGCACCTAATATATGTACAATGCGGAAATCCGAGTTTTTATCTTGGGTGACGAGATATGACTTGTGCTATCGGTAGCAGAAGCCTTTCAAAAGATTAGTCTCGGAGATTGAGCACGTCATCACATAAACATGTAAATTATCTACTCAAGAAAAAATATTTGGTGAAGTTTAATTGAAAAACTACTTTTAACTATTACTATTAGACACTAGGGATCCTTAGGGTCTGTTTTGTAGTGGTTGAACATCAATCTTTAGGCTTTAGGACCTACGTTCACATAATATGGCATGGCATAACAAGCTACAGCATTCTAGAGGATCATACCAGAGCATCGCGTGTCATGAATACGAAGAAGTTGATTTGCTGAAACATCTAGCATGTAAGCGTCTTGCGTGACGGATTGACATGGTGTGACATCTCATTGAATGTCGCGCCTTGTTACAACATCCTGGGGAATAATGACGAGATGCGAAGTACTAAGGCACGTGGGATGTTTTCGTGCATTCATGTTGAAATAAAACACCTGACATTCTTTTATTTCTACACGAATGTTACAAATACATTATTTTTAATCCTGAAAATGAGGTTGGAAATCGTATCTCCGCGAAAAATATCCTGTGCCCCATCGTTCCGTGCCTTGCCGCCTGTGAGTAGGTACCGCGACATTAATGGCGTACTAAAACTACATGTTGCCATGACGAATATTGACTAAACAAATTTCTTCGTTCCGCCCACAGTTGGGAAAACCTGCTAAACTAAACATGACTATCGATTGTGGCTTTTTAACACACGTACTTTGTACTTATAGAATTGATTTACAGTGATGACATCATATTTTTCTTATTACAATTTACCATAGCTGTGTTCCGTGGGGATACCCACAGTTATATATGTCAAGGTTTCAGACAACAGTACAATTTAACATTGATTATGTTAGTTGACGTATTTAACACTTATCTGAATAATACTTCAACTTTTTGCAGCTAAACATAAAACTTGTTATGCAGTCGTATTGTTTGAAAGTAGGTAAATTTACTCGTGCATAATCTATTTTTGATTTACCATGAAATTGCTGATTAGTGATTACTGAAATTGATTGATGTAAAAATAGTGTAAACTAAAGTCTAGTGAACCAATACGATCGTTGTTTTATTTTACTATTTTTCTACTTAGTCCTTGTTGGTAAATATGGGGTTCATCTGTGCCCGTTCGGTCTTACAATACATCTAGACTAGAAAAAATGGCTTTTGTGATGAATGAAAACAATGAATTTTACGTAAATAATAGTTTCTAGAAAAATAAATAGATGAACTTCAATGAATAAATTATTGCTATCTAAAAGAAGTTACAGTAGTTAATTTTCCGTGTGGATTGTCACAATAATTGTACTCGCACAACGCGAGCGTGACATTGCAAGGAAGGCTGACTAATGATTCGCGCTCGTTGGTGTCATCGTCCATTAGACCTAGTTATCACCAAACGGAAAATCAGAGTATGTGTTGAGTATGTCTAAATTGTACAGTCTTATAAACCGTGAGATGACGATATTATATTAAATTTTGTTCGTTGTGCCTGTAATTTTCAATTTCCACAAGACACGAAATAGTTTATATTTGCGTCGACAAACCATATTGTAGAAACATTATATCCTATAGTATCGCAACTATATCGTAGCAGTATAATGCGTGTGTGTATTTGTGTGAAACATTCAGTCATTCAGTACACATGGTTTCCCTCAAATTATGTTTTCCTCATTTAGGTACTTATTTGCTCATTGCTGCCATAATATTATCTTATATATAAGTTATTCTTTCAATGCTTTTCTTACGATATCTTATTTAGCAGATAATACACACTTGTGACATTTTCTTTCATAACTAAGTACATAAGTATGAAACAAACACAATAAAGTTTATTGAATGAAAAGAAGTCGAAGTGATGGCAGCAGTTCTAGTGCCGCGAGAGTTGCCTTTTGAGCGAAAATGATTCCAGTGCGTGCAGTGCCAGATAAAAATCATGGTATTTTACAGTTGTTCGAGTTTTAATATTATGTAATGTAAAAATACCACAGACAAATCAAAAATCATTTATTCCTTATAAACAGTACATTCGAATAATAATAAAATATAAACGTTGAAGTTCTTTTTCTAAATGTCATTGTGCGTATCAAGCGTGATAAAGATTTATACCTACCTATTTATTATTTGGTGAAGCATGCATTGACGATTTGGTGCTGTGACAGTAATAGATGGAGACCTTAAAAATCGTACCGCAGCTGTTTACTCTTGACCTAGGCCGACCGGTTCGCGGTCACAATTGTTAACTTTTTATTATCTAATAGGTATTATTGGTGTTGTGAAAGATAACCGAGCTTGCAAAACGGTCATTCATCTTTCGACCGTTCTCTCTTAAATGGTCAATTGGAACATAATGGTTTGATGAACTTTCTCAATTGTGATTGCGTATATTTTGTTTTGGTTTGCAAATTCTTGCGCAATGTTTGCGATAATTAAGTTCTGTGGAAACGATGTTTTAATAATATTTAGGTACTTTTGTTATTGATAAAATGCAATGAACTTTGTAGTGGTCCTTTGGACTTGGACTTTGTATATGTATAATTATTTATCGATGTAGGTCTACTATAAAACTAGCCAGGCCCCGCATTGTAACTCGCGGCTTAACAGTGTTTTGAATTCTTGCATTAAGTATGGGCAGGGCTTTTTTTGTGGGGCACGTGGTGCCCTCAAAGGCGTACGTACGTACTGTTGGCACATAGAGTTCATTAATAATTTATATACTTAATAACTTTCGAGAATAAAAAATAAAAGAATTGACAAAACAAGGCGTGAGTATGGAGGACTACTAACTTTAACGCGATAAATAGATTATATTTTTAGGAACCAGAAGTGGTTTCATATTTTTAAAACAACAATTTAACAAATCACACCAGTTTTTATTATCAAATTATAAATTATTACACAAAATCACAGTAATTACTAAAATAATAAATCTGTAATCTTAAGCACGTCCAACCCAGACAAGCGTCCCTCCAAAAAGAAAAGAAGATCAAGATTCCAGAAAAGAAGTTAGGTTCCAAGGAGGCGGCAGCTATCTTCATGAAACCTCTTTAGTTGCGTCACATCATGTTTGGCTCCGCCCTCTGCCTAGGTAAAGTTCCTAACACGGCCTCTCCTGATGCAGCGTCGTCCTCGACCGCTCGATCACGAATGGATGAATGGTCCTGGGACAGAACCACTGTTCATTTCTTCGTGGCCATCGTGATCTGGAATACGACATAAGTAAAAGCACAGTTCTAACACTCCTTAGATGTTGATTTGAAGAGTTGAATAAGATTTTATCAACAATCACAAGATCACAACTGTTACCGTGCACTCCTAACAGTCACGATATGACAAAATAAAAAGTTGGCGATAAGCTGATAGTTTTTGGTTTAGTCATGTTTAAGACTAGTTGTAATCGCCACATGATATCCGACCACTCGTTGGTTGCACTCGATGCGAATCAAGTTTAGTAAAGGTACACAGTAACGTTCGACTCGGTCGTACCTGACCTTTAGTTATGCTACAACTAGGGTAGTGGAATAGGTAATTAGAAGCACTGAGGTCATGGATATCTCAATCAGAATTAGAAACATAGTAGTGGATAGATCTCACCAAAGTTACTATTTTAAACGCGTCGTTGAGATGATCCTTAACATCTGCGAAGGCAAGGTTCGAGACCTCACCGCGTGATGTTGCTGAACCTGTGCTAGCCCGGCCTGTTCCCGAGCGCCAGGCTCTACCGCAGTGACGCCACACGGAGGCTCTGGCGCAGCGACGCCACACGGAGGCTCTGCCGCAGCAACGCCACACGGAGGCTCTGCCGCAGCAACGCCACACGGAGGCTCTGCCGCAGCAACGCCACACGGAGGCTCTGCCGCAGCAACGCCACACGGAGACTCTGCCGCAGCAACGCCACACGGAGGCTCTGCCGCAGCAACGCCACACGGAGACTCTGCCGCAGCAACGCCACACGGAGGCTCTGCCGCAGCAACGCCACACGGAGGCTCTGCCGCAGCAACGCCACACGGAGACTCTGCCGCAGCAACGCCACACGGAGGCTCTGCCGCAGCAACGCCACACGGAGACTCTGCCGCAGCAACGCCACACGGAGGCTCTGCCGCAGCAACGCCACACGGAGACTCTGCCGCAGCAACGCCACACGGAGATTCTGCCGCAGTGACGCCTCACGGACGCTCTGCCGCAGCGAAGCTACACACATTACGTCACACGCCATAGGTAGCTGCACACTGCAAGCGCACGTGGACCGGCTCATGTCATAGGTAGCTGCCCGAAAGCAAGCGCACATAGCCACACACATTACGTCACACGCCATAGGTTGCTGCACACTGCAAGCGCACGTGGACCGGCTCATGTCATAGGTAGCTGCCCGAAAGCAAGCGCACATAGCCACACACATTACGTCACACGCCATAGGTTGCTGCACACTGCAAGCGCACGTGGACCGGCTCATGTCATAGGTAGCTGCCCGAAAGCAAGCGCACATAGCCACACACATTACGTCACACGCCATAGGTTGCTGCACACTGCAAGCGCACGTGGACCGGCTCATGCCATAGGTAGCTGCCCGAAAGCAAGCGCGCATAGCCATACACATTACGTCACACGCCATAGGTAGCTGCACACTGCAAGCGCACGTGGACCGGCTCATGTCATAGGTAGCTGCCCGAAAGCAAGCGCACATAGCCACACACACATTACGTCACACGCCATAGGTAGCTGCACACTGCAAGCGCACGTGGACCGGCTCATGTCATAGGTAGCTGCCCGAAAGCAAGCGCACATAGCCACACACATTACGTCACACGCCATAGGTTGCTGCACACTGCAAGCGCACGTGGACCGGCTCATGTCATAGGTAGCTGCCCGAGAGCAAGCGCACATAGCCACACACACATTACGTCACACGCCATAGGTAGCTGCACACTGCAAGCGCACGTGGACCGGCTCATGTCATAGGTAGCTGCCCGAGAGCAAGCGCACATAGCCACACACACATTACGTCACACGCCATAGGTAGCTGCACACTGCAAGCGCACGTGGACCGGCTCATGTCATAGGTAGCTGCCCGAGAGCAAGCGCACATAGCCACACGATGATACTGCACACGTCTCGACGGCGACCCTTCACCGGCACCGCCACATGGAACGACGTGCTCCGCAGCCACTTGGGTTCGTTGTCCATAAGACCCTGCAACAGTTCAAGTCATGAAGCAAGGTTTCAATGATCGTGTAGTACTCTTTGATCCCGTAGTCTTAACTTCACATAGCTCTTATATCTCGCTGACCAACACAAATTTAAAATTCAAAACTTTGAGAATGTTTTCTGTTCTCATTTACGCAACAATCCTGCTGTTGCCGATTAACTTCAAGTAACCCTGATCCTGTAGTACGCTATTTATCTTGAACATCGCCCCAAACAAACTTTTATCGTAACATCTACAATGCTAGTAGTTTTAACACTGTAATTGTCAAATTGTGTAAGCCCAGCGCGGCTCCTGCGAACAAATATGCATTACCTACAACAGGTCTAGATTCTTCGATAAAATTCAGAAATTATTCAATAACAGGGATAATCTATTTCATTCCTCTTTTAAAAACGATGATTTAATAGACTTGTTATCGCCCAAGCGAGACACATCTGTGAGCCACTATCAACTCCGGTGAGCTTTTGATGTCACCAATTTGGTTATAAACCGGGGTGGTTATTTGGTTCAATACATCCGTGCCTATTGAAATTAGCACACTAGTTTTTCTGAGGGTACTCGTACCACAAAAAAAGTCTATCTCCAATGAAGTTTTTGGAAAGGTCAAGAATATCGTAATCAAATAATCAAATCAAATAAAATAAAAAGTACCTATCGCAAGACGATTTTAACACTTGGCTGCCGATTCAGCTCATCAAATGACACGAGGACACGTGTCTGTTTTGCTTTTTAACGTTGAGAAATAAAAGTCAATGTAAATAAAGCAGTACGCTTTGACCAGTATATCGATTAAATACGTCAACCGGTATCTCATCTCCGTAAGCAGCGAGATTTTACTTATCTAGGCATTGATACGAAACATTTGATGTAGGTACCCTGAGCACCATGAAATCGGTAATAAACTGTGTCTATGTCTGTAGCGTAAGCGGTTTACACTTATATAGATTGGTGGGTCTACTAGAACCCTAGAATCGCTAGCGATGCTGTGGTTCTACTTATTTTGGTTATTGACAACGAATAGTGATAAGTAAAAACGTCCGGCAGTGACCGCTTCCTCCATCCGAAAAGAAAGGAAAGAGTGAGCTCGCTATCTAGGCATTTCGTGACAAAAATGACTTGGTTCGGTGTCTTAGAGTCAGTGCGACGCTTAACATAGCGTTAATTAATCGTGTAACAGACCCTTTTTTACAATTCGTACACATGAACGGTGAAATGTTAGACAATTTATAAATGTTGATTTTATATCCGCATTCATTATTTTAGGTCAACAAGATTGTATGGTGTAGATGACCAACAATACAATTTGTAACATTGGACTGAAACCTGCGCGCTGTGGAGATAGTTACGTGTGAGTGAAAGTTTACGTGATCAGAACAGATTTTCACAGAAGCGGGTCAATTCGGGAATATTTCACAGATCATTTTAGGCTTTATATTGGTTTAACAAAATAAATTCAGCTAACTCGTTATGTTAGAATTGGCAACAAACATCGCAGCCTGACCTCGTAGGTCAGTAATTCTCCAAATAACGATATGGCGTTTTGAAGTCATTCGATAGACCTCTAACAATATTAAGGCATGGTAAATAGGGCAAATTGATGAGTAAGTACACGGTATTTTAAACAAATTGTCAGCGACATTGAATTTTTGGGGAAACTGACCGAAATTCAGTCTTAAAATTGGACCAAGTGCGATTATCGGCAATCCAATCGTTTAACCATGCATCCTCCTTAAGATACTTTCCAATCCGCGACTACCACTCGTGGTCGCTCCAACGATTGAGGTCACATCCATGGTCTATCTCCGCGCACTAAACATCAAAATCGTGAACGTTCGGATCAAAATTTGAAATGTAGCAACGACTAGGTTTCGATACAGCAAAGAAGATAGTGCATTCAAGGCTCAATACGCGCTGTTATCAGTATAAGTTGGAACGGACTCACCAAACTTGCTGAGCTTGCCATCTACGACCAGTGGCGTAGAAACCTGGCGTTCCGGCGTTGGACATGCTTTAGATGCGTATGCCGAAGTCGTTAATCTATCATCTAGTGTGTTTAATCAAACCATACAATTGTATCTAGAACATAATTACATGTACTATTTTCTCGAGATCGGGTTTGAGGTCTATGTGTCTTTAGACCGAGAAGCTCGATCCGACATAATAAAAACAAATTTACTTACGTATGTTAACAAAAATAAAATGAAGAGATATACGCACACAAAGATGGTAGGCACAGAACACATTTTTACAATGAAAAAGTGAAAAACAAAAGGCTGCGGTGATAGCCAGCAGTTACGTGAGCGGTTTTCGAATCCCACTTCTGATTTTAGGAACCAGAAGTGGTTTCATATTTTTAAAACAACAATTTAACAAATCACACCAGTTTTTATTATCAAATTATAAATTATTACACAAAATCACAGTAATTACTAAAATAATAAATCTGTAATCTTAAGCACGTCCAACCCAGACAAGCGTCCCTCCAAAAAGAAAAGAAGATCAAGATTCCAGAAAAGAAGTTAGGTTCCAAGGAGGCGGCAGCTATCTTCATGAAACCTCTTTAGTTGCGTCACATCATGTTTGGCTCCGCCCTCTGCCTAGGTAAAGTTCCTAACAATATGTTAATTTTATTATGTAGGTATTTAATTTAACTCAAATCCGAACAGCCGTCATAGATGCCTAAACCCACGTGGGAAGAAACATCAACACTTACGAACTCACGAAATTTGATGTACATATGTTCATGAAGCAAAATTGTATGTTAGATAAAGCGGATTCGTTCAAATTCTCGTAAGTAAATGAAGTTGGTATTATAGCTGATGCTCTAAATTAACAAGAGTATTCGTATCGTTCCAGTTTACAGTAGTTTAAATAAATAACTATAACCAGTCAACCGGTTCGTTCCATTCCCATCGTATCGAGTATCGTAGAAACACCACTAATCACCGTGGAATTTGGAACCTGTACACTTTGGTTTACATATTACCTCTAAACGTTTTTCCTATACATATACGATAACGATTTACATTTAATGTGCAGACGACGAGTAGGAGGTTCGAGTGTATTTTTTGTGTTAGCATACCTATAGGCATCGCGAAAAACAAAATGTACCTTCACCGGTTGCGCTATGGACCTAATTCCATAATGTATTTTTTGTTCTATAGTGTATTTTTAGCGGTAAAGTAAACGGCTAAGTAAACTAGTTACCTACTTACTGAGGCGGACTCTGGGAAAAAATCTGCCACACAACCACAACATACCTGAACTTGATGGCCGTATTCATAATGATGAATCAGAAAAACTCATTGACTTTACTCAAAAACTTTTGTTTTTTATTTAGGATCTAGTAAACCCGGCAAACACTTCATCTACTCTACTGTAGGGCAACTAGATAAACAAACGCCACCAGTTCATGGTGGAAATTCCGAATGTTATTAGAACAAAGCGCTTTGAATCCATATTATATTTGCACTGCGAACCTAGAACACTACATGAGTCTATTTTCCGATGGATACAATTTTAAGTCTAGATTTTTAAAGGAATCTTCTTGGTAAGCATGCGTCATCTTAGGCCCTGGGTATTGCTTAACATCAGGCAAATCGTCGTCAAACTATCTACCTACTACTTTAAACGACGGTCGTTTCTGTAAAAGTAAATTCGTCTATCGTCTAACCGAAATGGTTATGGCTTTAATATTGCTCTCCATAATTGAATAATTGCAAACGAATATATCTTTGCTAATTATAATTTTCAGTTTACTCGTATATGATGCCCGCCGTTTAGTTCGGCGGTTGAAGGTCAGCATGCTATTTACACGGTAATACTAATATTACTATGCTCTTTACGAGTAAGTGCTAGCATTGCAGAATAAAAAGTATAATATGAATAGGTAGTTGTAAAGACTGCGATAAAAATTAAAACTTAAAATTTAGAATTTAAGTAAACACGAATGTTGCACAATACGACATCTGTATATCTAAAGAACTAATAGATATACATACAATTATCATCATTAGGAAGTCGGTGACGCAAGCTCATGAGATTTACACCCCTACCAAACAGTGCTCAAGGCGGAAGAAGATTCACTTTAAAAAAAAGTCAAATGCTGGTGATCAAATGTGCTCATTCATTGTTTTACTTCAACATAATTATAAATTACACGTAATTGTTTGCGGCCTGGTTTGTTATGTCGTTCTCAATTAATGCTGGACTTTGTACTGGACTGAGATGATATTGCCATGTTTGTTGCGTTGCTACTTATACCAACTGCGGTTTTAAGTAGGTACATACCTAATCGGAGCACGGAGTTACGTCGCTCTTGCTTACCAACTGTCTAACAAACGACCACCCGAGTTTTAAGCAAGGGGGTGTTACAAGTTTGATTTGTTCGGGCGTTTTCGTAGCTTCTAAACGTTTATTATTATCAACATATTCGATTTGCGCTTGATTTTGTATTTCGCCTGACGTTAACTAACAATATGGTATGGGTACGATGTATCTAGACTATTTAGAAAAAAAATATTCACTGTCTACGGACGAATGCATCGATTTTGATGTTTTTCTTTGTTTGAGAAACAACTGCTGCTGATGTGTTTGAGATGGTTTCTTGGTATCGTTTGTGAAGGTAACTTCTTTTTGTTTATTATGTTTAGTCATTTACTAAGCATCGATGTAATATACCTATTAAATGCACATGCAATAAGAGCAAAACAGACGTCATTAAGTTCAGTTCACTTTAAAAGTACTGAACGCCCGTGAATCACGGACATTCATAGGATTACGTACTAATGAAGTAGCATCCCGCAGTTTTCCCTGCGTAGTTCCCAATCCCTTTATTTCCCCGGGATAAAGAGTAGCCTATGTCTTATTCCAGACTGTCTTCATCTATCTATGTACCAAATTCCGTCTAGATCGGGGGTCGCCAACCTTTTGACAGCCATGGGCCACATGGTGAGAAAACTAGATAAAAACGGGGCGTACTTCTAAAACTTTGTAATTCTTTTACATGAACATATTATAACCATACAATTAATACAATGTATTAATAGTATATGTCATAAACGTGGGATTTGTTCATTGCTAGTCGTAGATCCGTGGATGAAGACTATACTAGTATATAATATACTCGTATATTATATTTTAAGTTATTATTTCAAAATATATCGTGGGCCCTTAGGTATACATACTTTTATGAATAAACAACGTTATAAAATGTATGTGTATAGTATTATGTCATTATTATGTGAAAACCGATGGGGGAAAAAGGTTCTCGAGTGGCGACCACGAACCGAAAGACGCAGTGTTGGACGGCCTCCCACTAAATGGACAGATGACCTCACAAAGGTCGCTAGAAACCGCTGGTTGCAGGTTGCGCGGGACCGTTCGTTGTGGAAATCTAGGAGGGAGGCCTATGTTCAGCAGTGGACGTCGTGCGGCTGATGATGATGATGAGATAGTATTTTATAGTAAAGAACCACATTTTTGTACGATATACGGGATGACCAAGACATGCTCCTGACCGTAAGCAACACGCCTGCACATATCACCACAGTGCCACGACTGCCACGAAGTCCAAACCTTTGCCTAACACTACACTGTCTTCGTCACGTTATATTCCGAGAGCTACTAGCAAATTTTGGGAAGCCACTTGACGCAAGTGAAAACTTGTCACATAGTTCTCCTAATATTCCCCAACACGGAGGTGCAGACCTGGTTGGTGAGATGCGAGGCAAAATGGATCCACACATTATTTGATTTTTGAAGTGAACACTTTTTTTGGCGCGCCTAGACAGATTCTTCGTGGGCTGTGAAATGAATTCTAGCAGCACGCGCGAATATGATAAGAAATCTTCGGGTAAACTCGGGACCATAGCCATTGGCTATCTAGAAATGCGTCATCCAATGGGAAATGCTAAAAGGGCGTGGCCTGCCCATCATGGCATGGCTATCTAAAAATGCATCAGCCAATGGGAAATGCTGGTGCATTTCTAGATGGTCATGCCATGATGACCAGGCCACACCCTCCGGTTACACCCGTGTAGTTTCCAAAGTAAGCTATCAAATTCTGAGTTTTAAGTTTTCACTTCTATCGGTAGTTCCTATGACTGCCAATTTTGTTTTGTTTTATTTTTTTATTCTGTGGAAATGTTTGAGGCAATATGCAATTTTTATATGGTGTGGTTTAATGTTTAAGAATAAAAAAAGTAATATAAAGATGATTTAGTCGGGGTTTTAACATTGCCAGGTGCGTGCAAATATATATGTTTTGCAAAAAAGACCAAAAATGGGTTTGAGGCAATTTGAAATTTTAATTGGGTGTTATTTATAACAAAAAAATAGGGATTCTCAGAAAGAGAGATCATTTCGAAGGGACTATCTACCTGCCCGGTGATTTAAATTGAGGGATTAATTTTGCCCCGCTACTCACCAGCCAGGTATGCATCTCCGTGTAGAGATATCTAATAGGAGAACTATGTGATAAGTTTTCGGCTTACCTCAAATACCCAAATTTTGCTACCAACTTTCGCAATATAAATAATAATAAATAAATAAATATTGGTGGACAATTCACACACAACACCATCTGACCCCAAACTAAGCAAAGCTTGTGTGATGGCGGCCAGATAGCTGATATAATACTTATATAGTTTTAAATACATACTTGTTATACATAGAAACACCCAGACATAGTGCAAACATTTGAATTCATCACACAAATATTTGCACTGGGTGGGGATCGAACCCACGACACTCGGCTTCGCAGGCAGAGCTACTACCCACTAAGCCACAAGGCCAGTCAATAATATAAGATATAAGATTATCTCGTTGCTCTTTAATTTCACTTCAAACATTTCTCATCAAACCAGAACACATTTATGTTTGTCAGTAGAACATAGCAGAGTTGTGGTACTTCCCCAGACAAACTCTGTAAACAGGCCAGACCACTACAAACTGGTTCTCGGAACTCCAGCGCACGTATAGTCGGAACTTCATTATACGCAACTCGTTTTTTTTAACTTTTTAACCTATTTCAAGAAGGAGGTTCTCAAGTCGGTTGTAAGTTTTTTTGAATGTATGTTACACGATAAATCCGTCAGTTGCGAATCGATTTTGATGGGGTTTTTTTATTTGGTAGAACATAGTTCGGAGATGGTCCCATATACATACATTTTATCTAAATCAGTGCAGCGGTTTTGACTAAAATTTACTTTCTGGAGCTTGTTATGAAATGAATGTCTGAAATATCTGAATTTATTTTTTTGATTGAATTCGGTTTTGTTTTTTCGGACTAAAATAAATTTTATAGGCTTACACTTCACGGCCATCTCGCCATTTTTAGAGGAGCCTGAAAATTTTCTGTTTTAAAAATTCTTCCGTAAATTCTTTTAGATTCAGAATAACCAAAAAAATTTGACCCGACTTCGATGACCGGCTCGTCTATGTTTAGAGAGAGAGACTAGAGCTAGATCTCTTTATGACAGTAAAATAACCGAAGATCATTTATCTCTTAGTTATTATATTTTTTACGTTTGTTACTTCAAAAATGTCGTCTGTGAGCCAATTTTAATCATTCTTAAGTGTTCGAAAGAATAGATTTTCCAAATGGTCCTATATAAAATTTATCGAAATCGGTATGCAGTTTTTGAACTAAACAAACATAATAGGTATCTTTTATAATTATTAATTAATTAAATCTATTAAAATTAGTGACATATGTGAGTTTAAGTTTTAAATTGAAGTCTGTTGTTTCCTGTGGGTGTTTTAATTTTTCAGAGAAAACAAACATTATGAACAGTTATCGTTTCAAGACAGTTTATACTTAGTTAATTATTAAAGGACCTGAGAATGCGTTCCGACGATATAAGTCGTAGGGTCAACTTACATCAGTGACGAATTAGTCATCAATATCGCGTCTATACCACCTAACTAAAACGGCCGTGGCTTTGACATTGCTCCCTCTTTAATGTCGAGCTAAAAAAAGAAAGAAGAATCAAAGCCAATACCAATTTAGCTAGACGGTAGACCCCCGGTACCGAGTTTACTTTCGGAGAAACGTCGGCCGACTGAAGTGGCATATCGTCGACGCAACTCTAATACGGCATAAGTCGCTGTATTATAATGTTTTGCTTTACTGCTGTTTGTTTTGCTTTGTAAAGCAAAAAAATCGTTTGGTGTACATAAAGCTCAAAAGCTCTTATGATTCTTTTTTTTTTTAAATAAAAATATTGACGGGACGAGCAAAGCATACGCCTGGTAGTAAGCAACATGCCCATTACAGCGCAGTTCTTGCTATAGCTGCGAGCCATTTCAACATGAGGAATCAAAATTACTGCTTCCCAGTGCAATGCGGGTCGTCAGGTCGTCACCCCGAAATATAAGATCAGTTACATTTTTTCTGGCAATATTACCCAAACCAAAACACAGTAATGTTTGTATATTACTGATGGGTTGTACTTAGAATATGTAACTGGCAAAAGTGTGGTACTTCTCTTAGACTAACTACAAAGTCCTAACTCTACATTATATCAATGTTGAGGTAGATCAATATGTTTATTGCATTGATAGTATAAAAGTGGGGAGATACGGCACTAGCGACTCGTCGTGACCGCACAAGTTAGGCCCATGGGCCTAATATGTCTTAGTCACAATCGAACATGCGTTTGTGTAGCACGTGCTTTTATGCTATCAATGGTTTATTGTTTAGTTTTAGATATAAACAATACCGGAAGATTAACATTAAGTTTCATGAACATAATAACATTTTTTGAGATAGGGAAAAACAATTGAAATCAGTACACTGTTTACCGTTACCGACACCAGACCTCTGTATATAAATATCTCTACTTATATTGTCACTTTTGCCTGATGAAAACATTACACAAAACTTCATCACGATCTAAATTATTATTTTTAATGAAGTATTTCGACGTTATGGCAGCGTACAACCGCCGTGATCACGAGAAGACAGAATAATAATTTAGATTAGTAATAATTTATTTCGTGATTAAGTCATGTGTGACGTTTTCAATATGACATCAAATCGCGAAGGTTTAGGAACTGTACTCTTAGAGTGCCACTTTTTTCCTCCCAGGGCAGGTGTCAATTTTGATTTACGCCGTATTAGAATGAGGACGACGATACGATAGATAATCAGTCTACCTGTCTGTCGTATTTGTTCTCAGTTCTCACTACAGTCGATAGTGTTCTTTTGTGACAGTGGTAATTCGCGACGCGCTTGTGCAAACAATACAGTCGTGCGGTTTTCCTCTATTGCAACTTCTATGAATCACGATTATGTGAAGATTGCGAACATTGTTTCCAATGTGCGTTTTAGAATGGTCATGCAAGAATATATAAAAAACCAAGTGTAACAATGATAAAGATTTCAACGGATGGAGTAATATCACGAGATACAATCGCATGATTTAACACATCCGCAAAGAGGTATGACTCTGTTTTCGTACAAATATCGTTTAAACTGGTATACTGGAAGAATGGATATTCCCTGATGGGTATAATCTGGGTGTCTTCAAGTCGAGAGTCAGGGTTTATTCTTGTGCGCTCCATTTTAGACCGCATCGCCGTTTAACATCTGGCGAGATGAGGGCCTAGCGCAAGTAAATATTGATAGAAAAAAATCATTAGTCCATTTTGACATAGATTATTCCTAGATGCTCCTATCCATGCAGAGACCTATCCCAATATCTTTGTGCGACGTATGTTGTGATATGTGAATTATTTATCAAGTCAGTTATCTTTATAGCCTATTAAAGTAGTATTATGCAATGTATAACAGCAATAAATCTCGTTATCAATGACATGCTTGATAAGTTTTAATTTACAATCGGATGAGTGAAATTGGATGATAACACAGTAGTACATCACTGGGATTGTCCCCAGTGTGCAAATTGATTAAATAAACGGTTAAATAATGTACTCAAATATTGTTCATATGTTTATCATTATTTGGATTTCTATTGATAAAATACATGACATGTTCTTAATAAATCTTTCTTCCGCTAAACCTATACCTATTTACAAGCTTTTATAGTTTTATAAAGGTCCTTCTCCTTATGCGCTAGTCTAAAGTTCGGTAGGCGGCAGAGGCTTTTTAAAGCCAACTGCCATAGATATTTAAAAAGGTATTTACGAGTACAGAGTTGTGGTACAAAAAGTTGGTCAACAGTAATCGGGTCGTGGTTTACAGACACAATTCCGGATTAAGTTTTATTAATCAAAAACGAGAAAAATGTAGTCTGAGAACTACGAGTTGAAACGTCAAACAACAGATATACGAACAAATACAATTTTGGAGTCATTAATTTAGTCTCCACCGTCTTCAGCTCTCTTTAGGTCCTCGCCTTAGGACCCACCACCAACTTTACACATTTGTATCATGATTAAGGCCAGCAAGGGTATCCTATTTTGTTCTCACTGCTGACTAGGGTCCTTCTCTCACAAGGATAAAGTCATGGCCATAATCCACCACGCTGATCAAGTGCGGATTGGCGAATGACGCGAGGCTTTGAAATATTTCTTTCTTGGAACAGCCGCTGTTTCTCCTCGATGTTCTTCCTCACAATGTTACCTCCTTCACCGTTAAACCGAGTGATGATGACAAACTCTTACTCCAATTTCAAAATACTCAGAAGTGCAGGCGGGTCAGGAACCGACAATCTCGCCACTGTCACTGGCGACTACTAAAACCAAAATCAAAGAAATTATGTACATTATATGTACGACCAAAATTGTAAATTAGAAGAAGAGACAATATTAGCGATGTTTTTATACATACTCTACGTTTTTGTCTGTAACTTCTTTACCACCCTGCCCAGGATACAGCAGCCTCGAATGCTGGGATCGTTTCTTGGATACTTCGCCAAGGAACCTTTGGAGACTATGCAGAACGTCAATGAGCAAGATGACGAGACCAAGTCCAGGTGGACCTTGGCTAGTATTCTGTAGATTTGGTTCACATTTCAGTAGAACTAGATTAGACATTTAATCGTTGTGAAAAAAATAGTTTTTCTATTTTTTATCCGTTATTATGCAGGTACGTACACTTATGATTAGGATGAGATGTGGTGTTTTCTTAATAAAATTAAACTTTTGATGGAAGACTAACTGCATCGTCACTTAACATCAAGCGAAGTGCCGAACAATAGCAGCCCACTACATGGTAACTCTGCTGCGACTTGGGGTATTCTTTCGCAAGGAAAGAGTCAAGGTTATAATTTACCACGCTGGCCAAGTTGCCACCTGTGTGTGGTATTGGCGAATGACGCATATCCTCGAATTATTTCTTTCTTGGAACATGCATGCCGATTTCTTCACGATGGTTTCCTACACCGTTAGAGACATTGGTGTTGAGAACCTTGTACATTTGGACAAATAATAATCAGAGGTGCACGCAGGATTCGAACCTGCGACTTTACGATCGATCGTTTTCGTAAAGAAAAAGAACTTCGTAACCTAATTTAGTGGTTACATACTCGTAATTATTATTACACAATCCTTTACTAAAAATATTTTTTTAACGAACTTTAGTAGTCTCGCTGTTGGGCGAAGGTCTCCCCCTATTCCCTCCACTTATTCCAGTACTGAGCTTCCGTTACTCTATCTTTTTTAATTGCTCCGAGCTCGTTTAAGGACAACCCTGGGATCCACTGATATTTGCGTCCACTCTACAGAGCGTCAAATCCTGGCCTACAAATATATAATTTTTTATGCGTAATATTTACGTTTCTTACGTATGCATTACGTAAAATTAAATATAATAGTATTATTTGTGTTGTGTTTATGATATCAGGAAACATACATTTTATCAGCATGCAACATGCGTATTTGCATAATATTTGATTTCTTATCTCAAATTAAATATTACCGACTTGTTTTAATTAAGTCTTATTTGTAGGCAGTTACGACGCCGACGTAACCCTACCTACCCAGCTACCCACCTATAAATATTTGATATACATTTCCTGGGTACTACGTACATTTTCTAATTATATTTTGTGTACCGATTTGTGTATTGGTAGAGTAATGTTTTAGTTTGGTAAAAGTAGGAATATGCATGTACTCGTAATTTATAAAATAAATATGTACGTCGACTTTAATTATTATAACCAGGATACCTTCAATCGCTTGTATTTTGGTCGAAAGGTAACTTACATAACACCATCATTTCAAACTTTTTATCTAGATTTTATAAACACATCAATGATTTTCCAGAGATTGAAGGTAAAGTAAAGTGATACACTTTACCTTAATATATTTATCTTATATATAAAATTCTCGTGTCACAGTGTTTGTTTCCTTACTCCTCCGAAACGGCTTTACTGATTTTAACCAAAATTTATATGCATATTCAGTAGGTTTGAGAATCGGCTACTAGCTATTTTTCATACCTTTATTTATATGGCAAAACAACGTTTGCGGGGTCAGCTAGTATTTATATAAATGATAAACGTATTTTGTGGATGTTCACTTAATACAAAATCCCTATGGATGGATAAATTGTTTGTTATTTAATTTATTATGTTTATTATATTGTCCACGGCACAAAAAGACATTAGTGAACAAAACTTTACTGCGAAGAGTATACAGGTTTAAACAGAACTAAGCCAAAAGAACTTGAGTTGTACCCACCATTGTGAACAATTTGTCCTGTGAAGCCAACTCTAAAATGTCATAAAATTTATTGTTTCTTACAAAAATTACCTGTATAAGTATTCTTAAAAATAACAAAGCTGCTTATTTTGCCTTCTTGGGCTCGATTCGATAGTAAACAATTGTTCACAATGCTTCGATCGGCAACCTTCTCAGTTTACTGGTATATTAGGTAACGCAAGGGGCGTCTATTAAACCAGTATTCATTCATATAACTCATCATTGTAACACAAATTCCTTTTGTTTCCCTCAGGATAGCCCAGCCGGTGTACCTCGGTAAACTGGTCGAGTACTACACGCCAAACAAAGATAATAGAGTCGAGGAGAGCGAAGCGTACATGTACGCTGGTGCAGTGGTACTCTGTTCGGCGCTCAACGTGTTCGTGGTGCATCCGTACATGCAGGCCATTTTACACATGGGGATGAAGTTCAGAGTCGCTTGCTGTTCGCTTATATACAGAAAAGTAAGTACATAGTAATTTATATCCATAGGTACTATACATTTGAACATGTTGTTTTTTATTTGGGGATTACCAGAGGTGTGTGAATGTGTTTTATGCTCATCAAAGCCTATTTACACGAGAAGGGGAAAAATAAATATTGGTGGACATTTCACACACAACGCCATCTGACCTCTAAGCAAAGCTTGTACTATGGAAGCCAGATAGCTGATATAATACTTATATATTTTTAAATACTTATTATACATAGAAAATACCTAGGCACAGACCAAATATTTGTATTCATCACACAAATATTTGCACTGGGCGAGGATCTTTGGGATATAGCTTATACTATAATATTTTACTCTAAAAAATTCATTATCACTTCAACCTGTGCTATTCCACTGCTGGACGTAGGTATCTCCCGCCTTATCCTCGGCTTTTCGCTTCCTACTGCCATTACCCATACCCAAAGGACACCCTCATATACAGGAATTACTACTACTCGTAATATCAGAATTATGTTGGTCTGAAAAACCAAATACCTATCCGACTACAAAAATTACATTAGTAAAAATTAAAGTTACTCATTCAACGAATTTCGATAAAACGACTGAATTATGAAATGTATTAAGGTTTTGGTGGAAAAGAAAATGTGGTCTATCTATGGATATATTTTTTATTTTATGTTGAAATTACAAACATCGCTATGATAAAATTTATACGAGACTTGGAAAGTTATAGAAAATAAAAACATATGTATTTGTTCAAGTGTTTGTATAAATCAGACAGAAATCAAAAAGTGAACAAACATAAAAAATACCAGCAGGTCTACTACGAAAACAAACTCCGAATAATCGGATCCGACCGACAGCTGAAAAACATTCGGATTCTACCACGAAAAACATTCGGATCGATACATTTCGGGTCGGAAGTTATAGACATAGGTCGGATGAGGGTCGGATCGAACGAAACGGCCGATCTGATCAACCGACCGATTGTCTTTCGTGGTTGGAAACTTCCATAAGTTCGCCGATATATCGTTTATCGGACTTCGTAGAAGACCTGCAGAAGGCAGTGACGATTTGCCTTGATATTCAATCGCGTTCGGAAAACGTAATATTTAAACAGTTTTACTTCTGCGAATACATCATCGCCAAGACATTGCATAGCATTACGTAACTCAGTAAATCATGATCATACGTAAACTTATCTGAACTACTATTTATAACGAAATAGTTAATATGTTTGTTTATTTAAACGCACAAATTTCTGGAACTCTCAAGAGTCTCTGGGAAACATACAGTCGAATTAAAATCATAATTTATTCAATGTTTCTGAGTGAATACTCACAGTCACCATAACTGTGGATAATTCTTGAGGAAAAATATGGATATTGGTATTTCGCCGCAAAAGCCGGGAGGATCTGTTGAATGTTGATCCAATTTATACGTTGTTCCCCTGTTGCTAACAGAATATTACTTAGTTACTGAGAATCGACTGTGACCGCTTTCAAGGTTCTCAACGCTTGGCAGCGGTGTACAGTTTCCATGGGAAGTTGAGAATCGAATAACCGACCATCTGACACTTCATCCGCGGAGCCACAAATAGCTTTTGATAACTTTTGAAAAATAGCCCCATAAAATTATAGTTTGCGTAATCTACATATAGAGCCATCTGAATGAAAAGTGTAGAGCTCGTTAATGATACAGCCGACTGTATAATTTACGAACTCAATTTTTTTTTTTATTGATAACATGAACAGGGATTGATCGCGATCTGCATATTAAATTCCTATAGCACTATACATATCTATAATATCTTCAATCAGTGTTCTATCAAGTCGCCAAAGTTTAAACAACTAAATGTTCTTACATTATTGTACTTTTAATCAGTGAGTATTGATTCTAACAAATTTCTTTAAATTCGTCATAGGTACACATAGTCACACATCACTCGGTAGGGTCACATGCATAATAAGTAACCATTTCTATGTTTTATAACTTGAGTTGAGTCACGTCACTTTATATAAGAAGTTAATTTAGACACTCTTTACATTGCCTTATCATGATACTACTACAATTTTAAGTTGTAAAAAATCTTGTCGAATATAGAGATTTAAAATATGTTTGCCATGTTTATACACGTGTCTCCACCAATAGCTTACCGACTTACACGAATTACCGGCTGTGTTTACGTATTACCGCTGCCGCTGGTCAACATCTTATAAATAAATTCTTCGATCGCTATCCTACTAATATTATAAATGCGAATGTTTGGAGGTTTCTTACTCAATCACGGCGGTACGTCTGAACGGATCGGGATAAAATTTGAAACATGGTTAGATCATAGTCTGGACTTTGGAATAGCACATGAGCTACTTTTTATCCTGGTAAAATAACGGGAACAGAAACTGCGCAGGCGCTCTGCTTGTTTAACATAAAAATCAAATACTACCATCGCTTATTAGGCGACTCAGCTATTTAGGGGCGCGATCCATACCCCTTAATGGTTTTATTGATGTTTATGTACATAATATACGGTACCATTGTTACGAGAAGAAATGAAGACCACCTAAAGTAAAGGATGACTTATATGAGATTGAATGGGTACAGTCCTAGAGGAAGACTGAAAAAAAAACTGTCGTTGACGGTTAATGCATAAATAAACAGCCCACTAAATGTTCCCACTGCTGGGACTTGGGGCCTTCTCTCACAAGGCTCTCTCAAGGTCAAGGCCAAACGGTTAATGAGAAGGGTGGTAATATTACGAGAGACAGTAGCAAACATGGTGTAGTCATGTGACACCATCCCACAATGATAATATGATAATTTTTATTTCGCAAACTTACATATCTCATTAGTTACACCAAGAACTTAAAACTAAACTAAACAAATTACAATTATTTCAGCTTCGAGGTGTTTACTGAAACCCACACTAGGTTGTCCTGTGTCGTGGGTGTAAGGCTCTCCACTAGAACATTTTTTTTAAAATAGTTAAAAAATAAAATTACAAATACAAACAAAAGCAAATAACAAAGCCAAAGGTAAATTCCAAATCAGGGTTAATAAGTCTCAAGAACTCACACAAACACTAGGCAAAATCAATACATAAATGATTAATAATTCAATAATTACATTTAATAAAAAGGATAAGATAGAAATCAGATATTTTTTTAGGATATGAACTACTTTTCAATGCTTAATAACTTCTCTGTTTTCAAGTACCCAAGTACCCTAGGGTCAATAGTCATGACGTTATTTTCTTCCTCCCCATAAAATGCGACAAGTACAGCAAGTCTAGTGTTTGGTCGAGTCTCTGGTAAAGATATGGGATATTGCCCATAGAAGGAGAAGGAATTTTGGGCGAAAACGGTTCGCCCAAAGGTAAGGCCCAAGCGTTCCGTCGGTGGTTGTCCTTTTTAGTATGAGTCGCAGTTAATATTGCTGTCCTATGAAACCGTACGGCAATTGATAGCACATACAATTGACGTACTGTAAGAAATTCACACTCTTTATATAGGTTGTCGGTGGGGTAACGGAACGGTTTTTTGTAAGCCACCTTTAAAATCCCCCGCTGGGCTCCTTCTAAGTTGATGACCCGAGTTTTAGATGCAGATCCCCAAGAAACAATGAAGTAGTTTAATACAGACTGACACAGGGCTAACTAAACAATACGCAGCGTTTTAGCGTCGGCTAAGGAACCAAGTCGTTTGAAAACATGCAACATATTATCGAAAGTAAGCCTGTGATCAATCGTTACTCCGAGGTACTTGATGTTTTCTACACACTCGAGCGCAAGGCAATTGCATGTCAGGTTCGTGTGCAAACCGCAAGAGTGCAGTTTGATCATCATAGGTTCTGGAGTAGTCTTTTGCGTGATTTTAAATGGCATGTACTTAGTTTTAGTAGCATTCAATGTGAGTAGGTTAGCCTGAAGCCTTTTAGCAACCCGGGATAGTTCTAATCGAGTAACATTATTCACTCCGTCCCAGCTGTTTCCATGGAACACAATAGCGGTATCATCAGCGAAGGTAAATTGCTTCCATTTGAAAGTTTCAGTCCACACAGCTCATTGATGTAGATTAGGAATAGGGTAGGTCCAAGCACACTTCCTTCCACACCGAACGAAACAGAGGCATAGTCACTGCACTGATTAAAAATTCGAACTCTCTGTTTTCTGTTGCTGAGGTAGGAACAGAACCAGTTCAAAGCAATTCCACAAACTCCGGTTGATTCCAGTTTCTTTAATAGTATTGGCCAGGCTACCGTGTCGAAGGCCTTTGCCATGTCACAAAACACACCTAAACACCTTTTATTTGCATCTAACTTTTCTGTAACATGATCAATAAGTGCTACAACAGCATCCTCCGTCGATTTGCCGGCTCTAAAGCCAAATTGGTTCGACGACAACATATAATTTCTATCTAAAAAGATGACCAGTCGCTTATTTACAAGTCTTTCCAATACTTTCAATAAAGATGATTTGGACATATTTTTCTCGGATCTAAATTCTCTTTACAGTCGTTTGTACTTATACGAACGGCCTTCATTTCGCTATGCGCCGCTGAACTCGGTTAAGTAGATGACAGTAAAGTTAAGTCGTGTCCATCAATTCAAACTAAGCACTTACATCCTTTTAGTTACCAAGCACGTACAGTTATGTTGTGAAAACAATGTTTAAGATAGCTATCTTAATTTATGCAACACAAATCATATATGTTTTATGTTTGCTAGGTTTACGTTTGATTTTGATTTGCCTGCTTTTAAGCATTGCTATGTATTTGTAGCATCCTTACCACGAATACACTTAAGATTTCTTTAAAATTTTAGTAAAGTTTTTTTTTTTCAATTCATTATCTCTATAAAGAATTGAAACAAAACTGTCAAACGCTCTGACGCATTTCTTTCAAATATAACTGAGGGGCCGTTCAAGTATTACGTAACGCAATTTTATGGTGGCTTGTGAAACATTACGGTGCGTCATTGAGGTATTTTTTTTACCTAAAAAATAATTATGAAATTAAAATCTCCCTAGTTTGCAACGATTTTATACCCAACTCGTAACGCACCTTAACATTTTTAACACCCTTCGTTTCACTCTCCATAAATATTAGGTAAAATCCAACGAAGAAAATCTTTAAAAATTGCGTTACGTAATACTTGAATGCTCCCTGAACTAGCAGCGCCTTACGTCATCATGTAGTGCGAGCATTACTAAGTGATCCGCATTGGTAAGGGCAGTTTCCAGGTAAATTACGGAATACGGAGATAAAAAATGATGTTATATATCTCCGACTGACGAGTGCAGTGCAAAACAGTGATTTTGCCTCTACATGGTCAAACAGCTGCATGCCACTGTGCCGTTATGGGCAGGTGTGTTGTTTACCACGATATGCATGTCCTGATCGTCCTGTCACTATGTATTAAATAAATATATTGATGTTATCGTACTCGCTTTTTTTTTCTCATTCACACACAACACCATTTGATGGGGTCAAATGGTAACTAAGCAAAGCCAAATAGCTGATATAATACTTATATAGTTGTAAATATAGAATAGTTGTTTGAAAACGACGTAAACACAGAATAATACACGATGCTCTGTTTCGAGGTTTTGTCTAGTGCTTTACTTTCCCTGGGACTATAAAATGTTGCGTTATGCAATTTCTGAGAATACCTTTTACTAGCAGCGACCCGGGGTGTTACCCGCGCTGTTATCGTTCCCGTGATAAAAGTAACCCATGTTTTATTCCAGACAATAATCTGTGTTCCTAATTTCAGACGTGCCGACGTGATTGAGCAATAGTATTTATAATACTAGCAGCGCTCCGCGGTTTTACCCGTGTGGTTCCCGTTATTTTCCCGCGATAAAATGTAGCCTATGTGTTTTTCCAGACTATAATCTATGTTCAAATTTCAGTCCAAATTTCAGTCCAATCCGTTCATACATTACGACGTGATTGAGCAACAAACATCCAAACTGACATTTGTAATATTAGTAGGAAGTAGGATAGGATGCCCGAATTGATCGTGTTGATCTGACTGCTTCATTCTTTTCCAGTCGCTACGGCTCTCCAAAACGGCCCTCGGCGAGACGACGGTCGGTCAGGTGGTGAACCTGCTCTCGAACGATGTGAACCGGTTCGACGTGGCGGTGATATTCATGCACTACCTGTGGATCGGGCCCGTGGCCACCGTCATCATCACCTACTTCATGTGGGTCGAGATCAGCTGGGCGGCGGTCGTCGGCGTCGGCTTCATGCTGGCCTTTATACCGTTGCAAGGTAACTGGTATAACTTGACCCACACCACCTTGTTACATATTGTAAGGGTATCCGGGGTCAAGGGTTGAGAACTCAATTGGTGAAAATTGAATTCCCAAACCTCCCCGGAAAAAAAAGTTAATGTTTAAGTATAAAATAAAAAAGTAAGACTTTTTCAAGCGTTTATTGATAGGACACAAAGGCATACATCAATACTAAAAAGGGTAAAAGGCCAGGGGTTGATCGTTGAGTTACTGTTCCTTCAAAAGACAAAAAAAAGGAATTTGAAGAATTCCTCGACAACCTCTATATTAAAATTTGGTTATTCCCAGTACAGGGTCCTTTTGTAAAGATGGGTAAATTCCGAATACCACCCTAGGTTAGAGAGGGGTTCAGCAAAGGCAAAACTCCCCGGTTAGGTTAGATCTGTAATTGGGCGAAAATCAACCCCTCCTTACAGCCAGGAACCTATACTGTTACCGAGAACTGACAATATCTTAGGCTAGACAATATATAGGCCTTCATCAGTATGGTGTAAGACCATGGAATTTATAACTATAAATCCAGGTGACTAAGTATGGTAAGTGACCTAACCACAAATTACAAGTACAACGTCCGTTCCCACGCACTAAGAATAAACCGTTGAAATAACATTATTAGGTAATTGGTGTAAGACCAAGAAATTTATAACTATATTTATAGCAGATGAAGTAAGGTAAAAGACAACATTACACATTACAAGTACAACGTCCGTTCCCACGCACTAAGAATAAACCGGTGGAATAACATTATTAGGTAATTGGTGTAAGACCAAGAAATTTATAACTATATTTATAGTAGATGAAGTAAGGTAAAAGACAACATTACACCTTACAAGTACAACGTCAGTTTATGACTGACTCTCAGTCACTTACAGGAAGTATGGTATCCAACGTATAGCCACCCCTGGAAAATTCAAGACTTGTGTCTCTCTGGATTAAACTTTATAGGGTTTACATGAGCTATAACCGAAAGTACACTAACTAGACACTAGCGGTGACCCGGGAAAATTATTAGGTAATTAACTACTGTAAGCTCCGATGAAAATAATGTTTAACTGCAACCGCAGGAAAAAGCATATGTTATTGAACATAGAAATTTAGTTATTATCTAGGTCAGAAACCTGACCTTTATTAACCGACCTCGGCCGGACACTTTCAGGACACTTAACTCCTCGGGGGGAAATGGACCACTGTAATGTTATGCCCTATAGCTTACTCGGCTTCCCAGATCCCGGTTTGCTCAAAGCATGGAAAACATGGTGAGTAAAACCATACACCTTCAGTTCGGTCAAGTCGGAGAGACTGACCTGGGATAGTACCGTCCTGCCTCAGGGAGCTAATGCTCAGGAAAACATCCGGAGGTGACCCTTGTAAAACTCGGGACGGCGGGTATAGTAGGATTACTACGATATTTCCTAACCTATAGCGGTCTCACGTTCCCCCCGAAACCACCCTACTCAACCACGGCCCATGACCTGGCCTGCCAAATAGGCCCCACTCTCCATTTCAACTTCAACCACTCTTCACTACCCAAAAACCTGTCGGGTTCCGGCTAGCGTCGTCCCGTCCACAAGGCACGAGCACGGGGTCGACCGCCGAATAGGGCGCAGCCCGGGGAAACCGCCAGACCTCTCCAACCCACACCCAAACACCTCCTACGAAAGAACAAACCAAATTAACAACGTGTTCGTCAGACTCCCGCCTACACGCGGCCGCTCGGTACATTTTCCTTTATTCGACTTACCCCCTTAGGAAGGTGTGTTCACTTGGAGACGAAGACAGGCACGCGCACGACGCGGATGGCCGCCGGGCGCCGACGCTGGCCGTCTCGCCTCGCCGCGTTAGCCTCGGGACACGTCACTATAAAAAACATGTTTTCACATTTCTGCGACACGAACAATCGATCGATCGACGATCTAACAAGCACAATCACTTCACATAACTCACCAAAATCTTCAAATTCCACCACTCACGCACCAGAGAACGAAATCGACCACTCGCCACGCCGGTCGGAAAAAAAGAACGCTTTCAAAACTTCCCGTAGGGACGCGGTAAGCGAACCGACTTTTTTAGTGATGTCCGTTAATCGCTCGGCCGCATAGACAATCGATGCGTTCCGAGTCACGGAGGAAAAAAAAGGGTTACAGTACTCCTCCCATCACCAGAATTTTTCGAGAGGAAAGAGAAAAATTCAGACGGCCCTCCGTCTCTACACCTCTCAATAACAACACCCTACAGCTTCAAACTAAAATAACAAGAAAACCTATGACAACAAGCAAAAACCAACATTCCGTCCAGAGACATCACGAACAAGATGAAGATACCTAAACCAACCCATGTCCGAATAAGAGGACTGGTCAGCGTAACGATGGGGGCCGCACAATAGTGACTCGCATCCCAGCCTCCACTCGTCGATCATCTACTATAGAATAAGAGAAAACCTGAAAGGAGGTGAAAATTAACTTACATCCCAGAAAACGAAAACGTAGACTTGGAGCAACCGAACGCTTCCCAAGTTACATCACGCAGCTCCCTTCACATCCTTCACGTGGCAGGTAGTTCGACGACCCTTAGCGTCCTCCAGCAAGTAGACTAACTTGGACAACTTCTTCACCACCGTACACTGTTCAAAACGAGGGGCTAACTTGTACGAGAAATGCTTAGCAGCGTCACTCCTTACATGGGTGCGTCGCCAAACTACGTCCCCCACCTGAAATTCAAGGTCACGACGACGTCGATCATAATACTTAGCGTTACGGGAATGCGCCTTCTTTAAAGCCGCGCCCACTTGCAAAAAAACTGCTTGCATTTCCCCCAACTTATCCACATAGCCCTCTCGAGAACCGATGGAGATACTATCGAGATCCTCTTGCTCCCCATACACATCACCATTAAGAACAGCTTCCCTACCATGTACGATCAAAAAAGGAGAATACGTGGTAGAATCATTCACAGCAGTATTAACGGCAAACTGAATTCGACTGAGGTTGGTATCCCAACTTCGCTGGTCATTTCCCACCAAAGCAGCTATCGCAGTAACGATGGTACGGTTATACCGTTCCACTGTATTTACCTGTGGGCAATAAACAGGAGTATAATGCACTTGAGGAACAGAATACCTCTTAAATAAATCTTTCACCTCACGCCCTATAAACTGAGGCCCGTTATCAGCTATCACCGTTTGAGGAATCCCGTGCACCAAAAACACACGATCCTCTAAACGCTGTGCTACGACAGCACTAGTCGCACGCGTCAAAGGAAACAACAAACAATATTTGGAAAAACAACACACTACCACGAGCAAATACTCATTACGTTGGCGGGACTTGGGTAAAGGCCCAACCAAATCTATACTAATACATTGAAAAGGTCTTTTACAGACTTTAGGATTCCCGAATAATCCGATCGCCGGCCTATTCGGTTGTTTATAAGCTTTACAGGTCGCACACTGCGACACATAATCTAACACCTCTTGATACATACCGGGCCAATAATATCGAAGACGTAAACGTTTATAGGTCTTCTCTATTCCTAGATGAGCCCCAATAGCAGAATCATGAAACTCGGCAAGACGACCTTGCCTTTCTTCAGCAGGAACGACTTCCTTCCAATCAAAATCACCAGTTAAAGAAAATTTACCCTTAGTATAACGGTAAAGCTTCCCGTTTATAATTTGAAAATTAGGACACGTTTGTGGTCTATCCCTGCAACGCGCAAAGATATTACAAAACCACGGATCATTCACCGACGGATTTAAAACAGAAACTGGCACAGAACGCGATAAGGCGTCCGGTACAACGTTCTCCGACCCCTTTCGATGCACAATTTTAAAATTAAACGGCGAGAGTCTACACCCCCAACGTTCTAAACGTCCCGTGGGATTCTTCAAATTGAGAAACCACTTCAAACTAGCGTGATCTGTAATTATCTGAAAGGGTTTAGGCCCTTCCAGGTAAGCACGAAAATGTTCCACAACATTCACAACAGCCAACGCCTCGCGCTCCGTCGCGGAATAGTTCCGCTCCGCTTTATTAAGAGAACGACTATAATACGCAATCGGATGCTCCACGCCATCAAAAACTTGAGTCAACATCCCGCCGACTCCAACATCAGACGCATCCGAATGAACTACAAAAGGTAGGGAAAAATCAGGGCACGCCAACACGGGGGCCGTCGTAAGAGCACTCTTCAAATCTGAAAAAGCACAATCTGCCTTAGCAGACCAAACATAAGGAGGTTTATTCTTACGGGTAGAAGTAAGAGCATTTAAGGGAGCAGCCATGGTGCTGAAGCCCTTAATAAAACGTCGATAGTAGGAGGCAGTACCTAGAAAACGCTTCACATCCTTTGGACAGGATGGCACAGGAAAATCGGTAATGGCCAGAATTTTATCAGGGTCAGTTCTCAAGCCCAGCTCATCTACAATGTAGCCTAAGTATTTTAACTGCTTCCGAAAAAAACAACACTTCGACAGACTTATCGTAAGGTTAGCCGAGCGTAGCCTATCCAGCACCTTCAACAGGAGATCAATATGTTCCTGGAACGTTTTAGAAACCACGATAATATCATCTAAGTACACAAAGATACGCCCTCCAAACTCAGGTCCAAACAGTCTATCCATCAATCGTTGCTGGGTAGCGGGTGCCGAGGTCAAACCAAAACACATTACTTTAAACTGGAACAATCCCCGGTTGGGTACGGTAAAAGCGGTCTTTTCTTTCGAGGAAGAAGTAAGGGGAATTTCCCAAAAAGCAGATTTTAAATCGAGAGACGAGAGAAAACGGGCGTCACGCAGCTGATCCAGAATGCTGTTAATGTAAGGAAGCGGATATGCATCATGTTTGGAAACTTCATTCAACTTTCGGCTATCCAAACAAAACCTCATCTCCCCGTTCGCCTTGGGAGCCATAATGACGGGGTTATTCCACGGACTCTCACTAGGCTCAACCACATCCAGCTCTAACATCTCGTCCAGTTGTCGATTCAACTCGTTCAACTTATCAGGTGACATTACATAATAACGTTGCTTAATTGGAGCCGCGTCTCCAGTTTCAATATGATGGGACAACAGGTGAGTTCTACCTAAACCCTTCTCCTCTGCAGAAATATCTTCAAACTGCTTACAAACATCTTCAGCCACTCTCCTCTCATCAACGGTCAATTCGTCCAAAGGATGCAATCGATGCACCTCCGACACCACAGCATCTCGGGGTTGCTGAAAGAAACCCGAACCATCACGGCTATCGGCTAAGCGCAAAACATCTGGAGCTAAATTAAAAGCTTTCCAAAAATTAATACCAAATAATAAAGATGTGGTCACACCCGGGATCACATAGAATTTCACCACACGCTGCACCTCCTTCATTACAACGGGTAAGTACATATAACCACTAACAGGAGACAAGGAGCCATTAGCAGCTACTATATGATCCATGTCATCAGCCTTTCTTAAAGTAGCGTATTCGGTAAAATACTCATTTGCCGAACCACCTAAAATAGAAATTTCCGATCCGGAATCCAAAAGACCGGAGAAAGATAAACCACAAATATTAACCTTTAAATATGGACGAGCATCAATTCTATTCACACGAGCCATTGCTGCTTCTAATCTGGATTGTTCAAAAAATCTACCTACAAAATTACACCAATCAGACCACTCTGCCTTAGAAGTTAAACAATGGCCCGTCCTGTTCAGTTTTTTGGCTGAACACAACGAGAACAGTTTCTAATAGTAACACCCTTCTCACCACATCGATAACAAATAAGAATAGGAGGCGCCTTACATGCCTTCAGGATATGACCCTTAGTCCTACACCTTACACAAAATTCGTCCGCCGCAGCCACTGCAACTTCGGCTCTTCGGGGTACCTTGCCTTTATAAGTCAAGTCCGGGGAAACAGCTGTAGTTAAATTAGGCCGAGGTTCGCTGAACAAATCCGCCTTCTGCTTCGCACCTTCCAACTGCCTACACCGTGCCTTAAACTCAGACCACGAGGTACAATCCACCAATGCCAACTGCGTAGTATAAAAAGGCCTGACGTTATACTTCACAATCTCCAGCCGCTCAGCTTCACTTAAAGGTCGCCTCAAGCGGGAAAAATAATTGTGCATAACGCTTAGATATTTCACCATCGATTCATCAGGTCCTTGGGTTCTAGAACGAATCTCCTGTAATAAAAGGTAATCAAAATCATGAGGCAGGAATTCCTCTAACAACAAATTCTTCAACTCTTCCCAGTTATGAACGTCGTCGCGTATACTACGATACCATAATAAAGCATCATCCGTAAACAACTCCACAGCCGAGGTATACAATTTAGAGGGGTTAATATGTCTAGACGAGCTTAACTCTTCTAATCTCTCCAGGTAAGCATGAACACTACCCTTTCCATTAAACTTATGGTTTAGTGCGTGAACATTTGAAACTCGGTCACACGAAACCAGGCGCACAGCAGGACCACTACGAACTTCCTCGGAGTCAGCGACTGCATCAGCTCCATCAGCAGTTCCCAGCTCCTCAACAGTAGGGTCACCTTGAGCTCCACACAACGGCTTATCATCTGCAAGGGTAAATTCAACACTACTACGAAAATTTTGCAATATGCGATCCATCTTCTTAGTGATAACACCCAAACGTTCGTCAAGCTGAGCTTTACGGACACAGTCTTCCTCGAGGGAAGGTGAAAGGCGACTCAACCGATGAAAGAGATGATTACCTAAAGCTTGTATCCTATTCAGATATTTTAATAGTAATGGGCGTCGAGCACAAGTCTCCTCTAGTTCCCCTAGTTTACCCTGAACACACAGTAGTTCGGCAGAAATATCACCCTCATAAGTTACAATTTCATCAGTTCTCATCTGAGCATTTAACTTTTTCACCTGAGCTCGTAACTTTTGTATATTATCCTCCGGAAGGGCATCGCGGATACATACTTCATATTTCAACTCATCAACATTCAGTAAATGGAAAGATATGGGACGTTCCTCCATATTCAAAGTCTTAAGTAAACAGAACTATACTTAAAATTAGATAAACTTAGGAATATAGCTTATGCTAAAAAGTTATAATACTAGCCGCACAATACAACAGTAGTTAAACAATATTAAACCGTTATTATGATAACAAACTCAAAGTTATAGGTTGAAAAGGTAACAGTAACACGATCCAGAATCGAGCAACAGACCGAAACCAGAGGTAGAAGACCACGATCGATGACTTATAGTAGTTAAGCACGTCTTGAAAGCTTTAAAATAATAAAACAATAAGAAAAATGTTATATAGTGTCATATAACCAGCATATAGTCATATATATGATCTATAAATAGCCTAAAAAGGTAGAAAACTTCACATACAGTCGGTAAAGTTAAAAAAGTAACATATGGGGTTATACAGCTAACATATAGTCAGGTATAGTAAAAGGGTATAATAATAAATAGGTTGTGACAGCTCAACACAGCCTAAAAGTAGAAAACTTTACTTATAATAAGGAAAGTTAAAAATGAACTGACATATAGTAGTATATAACTAACATATAGTCAGGTATGGTAAAAGAATATAACAATAAACAGGCAATGACAACTCAACAAAGCCTAAAAAGGTAGAAGACTTTACTTATAGTAAGTAAAGTTAAAAAATTAACATATAGTAGTCTATAACTAACATATAGTCAGGTATAGTAAAATAATACAACAATAACCAGGTAGTTATAACCTAAAACAGCCTAGAAAGAACACAGAACATCCTATAAAGCTTCAATAACGTGCAAAACATCCCATACAGTCTTATATAGCGTTATATAGTATATATATAGCGTATAAATGCTTGAAAAGGTCCCTGAGTTCGGGCGCCAAATTGTAAGGGTATCCGGGGTCAAGGGTTGAGAACTCAATTGGTGAAAATTGAATTCCCAAACCTCCCCGGAAAAAAAAGTTAATGTTTAAGTATAAAATAAAAAAGTAAGACTTTTTCAAGCGTTTATTGATAGGACACAAAGGCATACATCAATACTAAAAAGGGTAAAAGGCCAGGGGTTGATCGTTGAGTTACTGTTCCTTCAAAAGACAAAAAAAAGGAATTTGAAGAATTCCTCGACAACCTCTATATTAAAATTTGGTTATTCCCAGTACAGGGTCCTTTTGTAAAGATGGGTAAATTCCGAATACCACCCTAGGTTAGAGAGGGGTTCAGCAAAGGCAAAACTCCCCGGTTAGGTTAGATCTGTAATTGGGCGAAAATCAACCCCTCCTTACAGCCAGGAACCTATACTGTTACCGAGAACTGACAATATCTTAGGCTAGACAATATATAGGCCTTCATCAGTATGGTGTAAGACCATGGAATTTATAACTATAAATCCAGGTGACTAAGTATGGTAAGTGACCTAACCACAAATTACAAGTACAACGTCCGTTCCCACGCACTAAGAATAAACCGTTGAAATAACATTATTAGGTAATTGGTGTAAGACCAAGAAATTTATAACTATATTTATAGCAGATGAAGTAAGGTAAAAGACAACATTACACATTACAAGTACAACGTCCGTTCCCACGCACTAAGAATAAACCGGTGGAATAACATTATTAGGTAATTGGTGTAAGACCAAGAAATTTATAACTATATTTATAGTAGATGAAGTAAGGTAAAAGACAACATTACACCTTACAAGTACAACGTCAGTTTATGACTGACTCTCAGTCACTTACAGGAAGTATGGTATCCAACGTATAGCCACCCCTGGAAAATTCAAGACTTGTGTCTCTCTGGATTAAACTTTATAGGGTTTACATGAGCTATAACCGAAAGTACACTAACTAGACACTAGCGGTGACCCGGGAAAATTATTAGGTAATTAACTACTGTAAGCTCCGATGAAAATAATGTTTAACTGCAACCGCAGGAAAAAGCATATGTTATTGAACATAGAAATTTAGTTATTATCTAGGTCAGAAACCTGACCTTTATTAACCGACCTCGGCCGGACACTTTCAGGACACTTAACTCCTCGGGGGGAAATGGACCACTGTAATGTTATGCCCTATAGCTTACTCGGCTTCCCAGATCCCGGTTTGCTCAAAGCATGGAAAACATGGTGAGTAAAACCATACACCTTCAGTTCGGTCAAGTCGGAGAGACTGACCTGGGATAGTACCGTCCTGCCTCAGGGAGCTAATGCTCAGGAAAACATCCGGAGGTGACCCTTGTAAAACTCGGGACGGCGGGTATAGTAGGATTACTACGATATTTCCTAACCTATAGCGGTCTCACGTTCCCCCCGAAACCACCCTACTCAACCACGGCCCATGACCTGGCCTGCCAAATAGGCCCCACTCTCCATTTCAACTTCAACCACTCTTCACTACCCAAAAACCTGTCGGGTTCCGGCTAGCGTCGTCCCGTCCACAAGGCACGAGCACGGGGTCGACCGCCGAATAGGGCGCAGCCCGGGGAAACCGCCAGACCTCTCCAACCCACACCCAAACACCTCCTACGAAAGAACAAACCAAATTAACAACGTGTTCGTCAGACTCCCGCCTACACGCGGCCGCTCGGTACATTTTCCTTTATTCGACTTACCCCCTTAGGAAGGTGTGTTCACTTGGAGACGAAGACAGGCACGCGCACGACGCGGATGGCCGCCGGGCGCCGACGCTGGCCGTCTCGCCTCGCCGCGTTAGCCTCGGGACACGTCACTATAAAAAACATGTTTTCACATTTCTGCGACACGAACAATCGATCGATCGACGATCTAACAAGCACAATCACTTCACATAACTCACCAAAATCTTCAAATTCCACCACTCACGCACCAGAGAACGAAATCGACCACTCGCCACGCCGGTCGGAAAAAAAGAACGCTTTCAAAACTTCCCGTAGGGACGCGGTAAGCGAACCGACTTTTTTAGTGATGTCCGTTAATCGCTCGGCCGCATAGACAATCGATGCGTTCCGAGTCACGGAGGAAAAAAAAGGGTTACAATATTTTCATCATCGCAGAGTCATGTTATGATAGTTATATTCTTGGTGTCTTCAAATCGAGAGTGAATCGGTTTCTTCTATGTAATACCCCGTTTACAAGATTCCAGTCCAGCGACCGAATCTTACATTATTCCAGTAAGAAATCCAGCGCTGGATTCGATCGCTGGACTGGAATAATGTAAACCGGGTATAAACACGATCTATCGTAGACCGCATCGTCGCTTAACATCAGGCGAGATAAAGTTAAGTGTAAACCTATTAAAGTTTAAAAAAATGTATTCTAGACTGCATAGAACAATTACATTTCGATACAGTTCTATAAATATTGGTATATGGTAATATACCAATTTATATACCAATATTTATAGAACTGTTTCGAAATGTAATTGTTCAATGTTACAATGTGTAATAAATCATTATAATAGCTAATTTTCAGCCAGACTATTATATTCTTAAACACAGATATTTTGACTCACATTGTTGCAAATGTACATGATGACAGACTCATGTATTCTGGCCTGTTGGTAATATGGACCAATATTAATAGAATTTGTGATTGATCAATGTTGAAATAGGTAATCAATCATTAATATAGTTATTTTCAGCTTGACTTACGCTTGTCAATTACTTAAAATCTATCATTATCTGTGAAGCAGTAATGAAAACACCCGAATGGTTATTGATGTGTATTGGTCTAGGTTCTAGAATAAACAATATACAGCTAACATAAAGCATAAATAACTTATGAGTAAAAAAAACAAGTTTATCTTAAACTAAAACATTAAATTGAAATGAAGTATTTATGTGTGTAGAATACACAAACTAGTATCTTAAATTTAGAAACTAAATACCAAGAACTGATGTAAAAACTTAATGCTTTTAACCATTATAGTTAGATATTTGGAAAGTCATCAAAACTGCATACTTGTAACCCAAAACTAAAATATAATTTATTGTACCTACTTTATTGTTTCCACAATTTGATTACTTATTTACATTGATGATTCGTATCAATATTACGTTTTTGTTAATAATACCAATGTTACATTCCTTATACAACACAAGACAAACAACAAACAAAGCTAAAGAGCAATAACACCAAGCAAAAACAGTCTGTAAACTTGAGCCACGAAATACCTACTTCGAAATCGAGAAATAATATTCTCATTGGGAAAAAAATCCTGTCAAATAAAATCTATTTTCACCTGGCGGCGTTGATTGAGTAACATTCATTAACAGTGTGATACTTTTACAGGTTTCGGACGGAAATAAATCTTTCCACGCCTTATCTCTAACCATTTTTATCTCATTGGCAATTAGGTACATAATGTAAGCCACAATACACGCTACGGTCTACCGGAGAGGTCTACCTGTGCAGGCATGCCTGCGCAGGTAGACCGGAGTGTGTGTGGGAAGCCTGCGCAGGCGACCGGAGCAAGATCGAAACGAAAATCAATTCTGTTCGGTTGGCCTGCGCAGGCATAACTGCACAGGTAGACCTCTTCGGCAGACCGTAGCGTGTATGGCTTACATTACGTGGAGAAGATTTTTCATCATTTTTTACGATTTTATTTCATCACCAGTCTACTCATAGTTTAGTTCATTGCTAGGCATAGGGCTCCCACCTCGACTCGTTATTCAGCCCAATTCTGAGTATTTTTGTGAATATTGATGTGTTGGTGTTGTAGAACATTTTATTATTTTACAATTAATAGTTTCAACAGCATATTTGCGTTGAAAGACTTTTTTCCCACCTTTTTACGTTATTAAAGTTCCCTAGGGATCCCCAAATTTTTCTAATATTAAGTAAGTACTCGCATCAAGTAATAAATAAATATAACCCATTACTCAGGTATAATGTAGCATTCTAGTACTTAAAGAATGTTTTAAATCGATCCACTAGTTCATACGTTCCAAAGAAAATGAAGGTACAAAGATAGAAAGACCACAAATCTTTTCTCTTAAAATTAGTAGGTATATTTTACAGCTTTGCGTTTCCATCCAACTCGTGTTAACTTCTGTGTGTGTCCACACCATCAATTCAGGTGTTACAATTCTATTGTATTATTTATTAGCGAAGTGACGTTGCACTAGTTGGCGTAAGAGATGCACTCATTGGGCACGTATCATGTGTATTGAGTATGGTAAGGATATATATGGAATGTTTTCAGGTATGTGTATCCACTTTAAGTATGTACGTAGGTATACTTAGTGAGTTTAGGTTAGTATGACCCTCGTCTTCTTCTGCCTGCTCGGTAGGCGGTAGAGTCCATGTGAGGCCAACAGTCTTATAGGCCCCTGAAAAAGGGTATTTTTATATAAATTACTAGCAGCTCGTTCCGCCTTCGCTGGGATATTTTCACATAAAGACTATTAATCGAAATAAAAATTATCCTATCTTTCAAATTGGATCAAACTGCACACGGTGTGCAAATTTGGCTAAAATCGGTTAAGTAGATTAGAAGGCCATTGCGATTAAACAATGTCGCGATGAAACAATCGCGTAATTTATATATAGGTACTAAGATTTATTATTCCTACCTCTAAAGTTGGACCGAATTACACTTAAGGCAAAAAAATAAAGTTAATAAGTAAGTAAATTAAAGTGAAGACTAGCGGCCCATTCCCGCATCACTCGGATATTGTCGCATAAACACCGTTAATCGAAATTAAAATGGTCCTATTTCTCTAGTTGGCCCAAATTTCACTTAAAAGCTTAAGGCCGGTTTGCATTTTGAGTAGTGTGAGTGCGAGTGCGAGTACGAGTGAGTAATCGTGACTGATTACTATGCACTCGCAATAATCAATCGTCGTCCACGCAAATCACTCAACACCTGCACTACTCACTCGCACTCGTACTAATCAAAATGAAAACAGGCCTTTAGTACAACTTTGGTGAATATCGGCTGTCTTGGTAAAGAGTTCACTGGGAACAAACATTGAATACTGTATTTTAAAACGTTAATATAATTTTTCCAGCGTACCTGGGCAAGCGCACATCGGTGTTGCGGCTCAAGACAGCGCTACGGACGGACGAGCGAGTGCGGCTCATGAATGAAATTTTGTCCGGGATTCAGGTCATCAAGATGTACACCTGGGAGAAGCCGTTCGCTGATCTCGTCGCTAAAGCTAGAAAGTGAGTAACTTTTCAAATATAATACAATACGACATGTATGTAATGCCTTCAGTGAAGTCATATTCAAGAGAAAATGTAAAACTGAAGTTTAAGGATTTCTGGTGAACTATTTAAGAACTGGAAGGATTCACACACTTTCATTCACTACTACATTTGTTTTCTTATCTTCTGAGTAGCTGTAGATGTTCAACTTTGTTATCATCACTGGCTTTAAGGGTGTGTAGGATAAAATCCTGATAAAAGAGACATGTAACAAAAAGAGATTGTTGGATATCCTCGTCATCTGCACTCTGCTCACCCACTCTTGGCCTGTGTGGTGGATTATGACTTGGAATGTCTTACTGCGAGAGAAAGCATCCGAGTCCCAGCAGTAGTAACATAAATTGGGCTACCTATGCTTTTGACATCGTACTGTCCTAGAATAACACAGGCATTATTGTCTCGGAAAAACATTGGGTGGGTTTTTCCTGATAGTTATAATCTTGGTGTCTTCAAATCGAGAGCGAATCGGTTTCTTCTAGGTAAACACGCTCCATCGTAGACCGCATCGTCGCTTTACATCAGGCGAGATGGCGGTCAAGTGTAAACCTATAAAAGATTAAAAAAAATTGGGAACGGGTAAAACCGCGGGTCGCTGCTAGTTGTTTACACCGCTTACCATCGGCAAACCGTCTACTTTATACCATTCTCTTTTTCTATTTATAAAATAAACATGAATAGGTATTAAAAGATCTCATGCTTATTCTAAATGCCATTGACCTGATTCGTCACCAAAAACAACATTATCATATTTGTTTGTTTTTATTTTAATTCAATGTTAAACGATAATAGAGCAATGGTCCGTGCCGTAAAGATACGAGCAAGACTTGTGCATAAGAATTTAGTCATAATTATTTATATAATTTTTAACTGAAGGTCGTTTTAATTACGTCAATGATCGTTCCACTTCAGATGATATTTTTGTCTCTTTGCCCCAAATTTATCTCAGAACTATAATTAATAATCCATTAAAATTAACCAATAGATTCATGACTGATTTTAACGACTAAGTGTGTGTCTAATATTAATCCATATCAATGTTGTAAAGTGGAAAGATAATATGTATTATTGCCCGTTTCTACTCGAAAACAACTAAAACGATTTCGATATTTCTTACATCATTGGAATGGTACAATCTACCTGAATAACATGGGTATACATATATATTGTTTCTCAAATATGTCTTATTTTAATATTTTTTACCCGTGCAAATTCGGGGCGGACTGCTAGTTAGGTATGAAGTGCCGATGCAGGGACAATGTACCTTAATATGCAACGATTCTGAAATGCAACTTTACAGAATTTCCCCCAAAACTGCCGTATTGTATTCTAATGTGTTTTAAATTTTGACTGTTTTGGGACGCCAAATTCTTGAACTTGGAAACCTTTAATTGTTTTATGTATTTTTCGTCCAACAAATTACAGAAATACATTAATTACGGATTCCTTAAAAAACGAAATGTAGGTTTAGAATTTTGGACCCGATAGCAACGTCATAGTGAACCAAGATAAATAAAGCTGCAACGTATTTTGAATTAGATATCTCGACAGGGTTACGGATATTGTATTACCTGTACTGAGGCTAAAGGTCACGTTCCACTCATGAGTAAGGACCAATTTGAAAATAATGAGCTGTTCTATACCTTTTGTCGAACCCAAAGTTTAGAATCGGTCCTATAGTAATATTTGTTTACTAGCTGTCCGCCCCGTGTAGGTATATATAACAAACGGTAAAAAAATAAAACGATCCATTAGTTCCTGAGATTAGCGCGTTCAAACAAAAAAACCCTTCTGCATTATAATATTAATATAGATGACGAACTACACTGCTTCACTTTCCTCTTAATACAGGTGTTCTATGTGATGAACTCAGAATGTGTATCAAGGACGCATTATCACCAATCAATATCACAGTTTTACTAAAAATACCTAATATTGACCTTGGCTCGCTACAGCTCAGACATGATATACTGTGTACTGCGATTATCGATTCATATATTTGCATAAAGGACATTGTTCAAAATGGGCTATCCGTGGACAAAATGTTCTTGATAATTTGATTTTGTCAAAAAATCGATTTATTTTTGTAATGAATTATGATGTATTATTTTAGTACCCAGATTAATAGACAAAAAGTTCATTATATAAGTAATTTAATCTATATTTCCGACTTCTCAACCAATTATATTGCCAGTCTATAAGCTTTGAATGATGTCGATTTTTTTCTCGAATAAAATCGATTTCTGTAAATCGATAGAAAAAGTCGTCTTAATAATTATGCGTGAAATAAACAATTGATATCGTATTTAAGTTGTTTTCAAGCGACACTGTAGCTAGCTTTTTTGTGCAATGGTTTTTCGTCGCACCCGCTTTTACTTTACAACGCCACGAAAAACGAAATCATCTACTTAGGCAGTTTTCCTACCGCCGGCGAGAAAACGAGTAACTATCGACTATTTTCTCGCTCAAGAAACGTACAATAGATATACATTCCGTGTACCTAAATAAAAGAGATGCATATACAAACAGTTGATCGCTGACTGTTCACACTCCCGGCGAGCACTCGCTTCACTAGTTAGTCGCTGAGCGACACGAGCTATGAAAGATAACACTCGCTAAGCGATTAGAATTAGAACACGCCGAGAGAGCAACCAGCGGTTCATTTCTGTCTATTCAGTGTGGATCTGAACGTACACGTTATTTTACGCCGCGAGCGAGTGGTGCGAGTAATCGCTCGCCTCACTCCCACACTCGCATAGAACCGAGGTACACAACTATGGGAACTACGCACTCGCTCCCCGCGGCTCGCCAACTCGTTTCTAATTCTAGCTTTACTCGTTCATCGTTGCCGATGAGACAACTGCCTAATGCTGAATAAACAGTAAACAATAATTCCGTAGAGCAGTATTAATAATCATCTACTCATTTTAACCACTAACTTGTGAATATTTTAGTCATTATTTTAATCAGCAGCCACCATAATAGAATTGCATCGATTTTATCCACGCGATCACTATCGATTTTTTTAGATCGATATTAATATATTTTTTACAATGGCAGCACTGAATACGTCGATGCAAAATGCGTAGTTATCAGCTGTTTGTTTATGTTTATTGTGTCATGTGTTTCGTATTTGGAAATTGTGTTATGATGTGTTTTTGGTTGATGAAAATGCATTCTTGGGACCCTAGCTGACCCTCGGAAATCGTTGGCATCGTCCAATAACGAATCTGGCCCTCTGATGGTACAAAATGTTGTAGTTTTGTTTAAAAATAACCTCGTCAACGTTCGCATTACTTATGGGAAATATGCGTAAGTAATTTTTCTGCTACTACTAAAAGATAATATTCTGATATCAACTGCTAGAAGCCATCAAGTTTAATATATGATATCAGTGACAGTCAATGGCCACGTTTAGCCCAAAGTCCCTTATAAATGAACAATGTCCTTTACATACTCAGTATTTATTTTTGGGGAATATTTAATTTCAATTAGGTATCTAGTTTCATTGCCTTTCGTTTTTTATGTAAATGTATTTTTAGTGTGGTATTTAGATGTGTTTGGTACTAAACATAGAAATTGAGCAAAAAATACATCTAACCATGTCTTGTTTAGTAATTTACGTCTGAATTTTGACTCATAATAATAATTGGTGGAACGGGTTTCCCTTGTTGGTTTTCTTCGAAATTGATATATTTTCATGGAAAATCCTTATATTGATAATTGTTAAAATCAAATCTCTATCTGTATGAAATTTAAAATTTTCGTTAATCATTCTCGATATTCTTGAAAAAACAGCGTAAAGATGGGACCTACATCATCATCTTCATCATCAGATTACCACGTAACCTGAGGATACTAGACGCGTGGTGGATTATGGCTTTGTCTCTCTCCTAACGAGAGAAGGCCCCGAATCCCAGCAGTGAGAACATTTAGTGGCCTGCTTATGTTATGCTGAATTTTTAAATTATTGCCATAACGTAAAAAAAAGTGTATTCATGTACACACGCATGAAGTTTCTTTTCTTTATTCCTCGTACTAAGTAAGTTAATGACCATAGAATAGATAAAAACTTCAACGCAAGAAGTATTAACCTGAACTTAGTTACAATGTTTACTAAAATGTTAACTAGCTAACTTCAGGGTGTCAGTTTTTCGTGACGACGTACGCGCGCATCATAAAAAAAGTTTACTTATCATTTGATCCTAAAAGTATAACTATGTATTCCTCCAGAAGTAAAACTTCAAAGATGTAACTTTCAGACACGAAGTGAAGCAGATCCGTGCGACGTCATACATCCGCGGCGTGCTGACGTCATTCATCATGTTCACCACCCGTATCTGCCTGTTCTGCTCGATCCTGGCGTACGTTCTGGTGCACAACGTGATCACGGCGAAACAAGTCTTCGTCATCACTAGCTTCTACAACATTCTGCGGCAAACTATGACTGTGTTCTTCCCACAAGGTAAAATATTTGGCACCGCAAATTTTAAAAAACCATTAGATTTAAAATGATGCGGTTTTATTAACCTACCGTTGGATTATAATCTCACGTGTTTTATTATAATTTGACGGTGATTACAATTTTATGGTGACGTATCCATTTGCCTATATGTGTATATACTTACTCGGCTGACATCATACAGGTTAACTAATTAATACAGTTTAGCCTATTACAATCATTAAAAAAGTAATTTTGAAATTTCCTTATTGTGAACGGTTATTTTAAGTTGGTATGGTGATTTCGGAGATTAGTTTTAACTTATTAAACGGCTATTTCTCTGTATAAAATTAGTATAGATTTAAACATATAACAGTACTTAGTTTGAAGAGGGCAGGCACTATGTGCTGCAACACAGTTCACGTTAAATCAGTCGACAGAAGTTTTTTTGTATATTATTTGTATTTTTTTTCTTTACAAAAATGTGCCGTATGGGGCACGCTGTACGCTGTACCGTTAGTGACAATTCCTAAGAAGAAACTGCTGAAAAAACAAAGCAAAACAGATGTTCCATATAAAAATGTAATTTGCATAACCACAAAGCATATGTATGTAACAGCTTAATAAAAACAAAATTTTTGGCTGTTTTTATTAGGTGCTATAGGCGTTTATTTCTACCCTTTACAGGTATCGCTCAAATAGCCGAAGCGACGATATCAATAAAGCGTCTGCAAAACTTCATGTTATATGAGGACACCACTAAACCAGTGCCGGGGCTCGCAGAGATACAGACTTGCACCAAACCGAAGAAGAAGAAGCGAGAGGCTGCTGCCAGCGAACTGCCCAAGGACGACACGAAGGAGTCTCTAGTCTCGCCGGTTGAACCGAAAGTCGACGAGGCTCAAGGAAATGGTAAATTTAAAAGCATTTGTAATAGTTACAGCTCTAATTTTTTGCTATTAGTTTCTCTGAATTGCAATGAAAATAATGTAAATGTCTTAATTTTTAACCGACTTCACAAAAAGAGGAGATTCTCAATTCGGTTGTGTGTGTGTTTTTTTTTGTATGTAATACGTGACAGCTCCGCTAGTTGTGAATCGAGTTTGATAATGATCATTTTTTCGACGAATGAGTAGATGATTTTTTTTGTACGGTAGATATACCGAACAAAAAAAATCATCTAAAGTATTATCATACTTTAGAGATGTTCCCATTCAAATTTTATCGAAATCGGTGTGCTGGTTTTTGAAATGTAAACAAAAACTAAAATTGGAAAGTCCAAACATGCTGTGTAATTCGATTCTTTATGGTGATGCACCAAAGTATATTCTGACCGACATAAATGATGACAATCGATTTATTCGCTTTGCCACACAGGTACAAGTTCCAAAGCTGCCCCCACCGACGATTCCCACGAAGAAGACGTCAAAGAGTTGTCCATCAGAGTGGAGGACGACTCGCGAGGGGTCCGTCTGAAGCACGCCACCGCGAAATGGATCATCGCCCATCCGGAGAATACGCTCACTGATCTCTCGCTCACGATCAAACCTGGCAAGTGAGTGTCAAGATGTATTTTATACTAGCAGCGGTTTTACCTGCATAGTTCCCGTAATTTTTCCGTGATAAAACTATCCTATGTGTTATTCCAGACTAGAATCTCCAAAGCTGTTATCCAGTGTTCCAAATGTCCACCCGATCCGTTCCGCTGTTCTAATGTGATTAAGAAACAAACAAACCAACAACTGAACGTTTGCATTAAAAATGTTAGTTTTATATTACTCTCTTGTACTGGGCTAGCCATGTTTGTCGTAAAATCGATAACCATAAAGGTAGACGTCCTACAGTGGAGACCGTTAATCGGCAAAGGGATGAAGGGCTGGTGAAACAATGATGAAGATAAAGGTGATTTGGCATATCATGAGAGAAGCCTACGGCCAGCAGTAGAATACGATAGGCTAATGATGATGAAGATGATTATAAGTCCCATACAAGTATATTCACACAAATAGTGATTTTGAACTACCATCCAACCTCTATGTAGTAAGTAACACGTCGCTTCTGTGTGTCAAGCGAAATTGATTGAAGTTTGAATAAAAATAAAATAAAGCGTGCGTCAGACCCCTCGTTGTGGTCCGTACCGTCGCAAAATATCTCATTACCGTAAAAATAAAGCGTATGAAGCGTATTCAGGATTAAATTTATATTTTAATTTTCTTTTCAGATTAATCGCGGTGATAGGTCCAGTCGGCGCGGGAAAATCATCACTTCTGCACGTACTATTGAAAGAGTTGCCGCTGCAGTCGGGATCGGTACACATCGGCGGGACTGTGTCGTATGCCAGCCAAGAACCGTGGCTCTTCGCAGGTAATTACTAAATGTCTCCTTTTTATCCACTACTAGCTGACCGCTGACCCTACAGACGCTGTACTTCTTTAACTATGGACTACTCGCACATAGTTTTATTGGTATTCCGACACGGGACATATCCAGCTATCTACCACAGATATTACAACAACTGACAGCTAAGTCAAATGCATAACATAGTCTTTAAGTTTTCTCAAATTTCCGATCAGCATTCTTATATCCTATATGACCTGTATTTAAATTAAGTTTGGTAAAACCTATCACAAAAGTATGACATTTCAGTTGAATTTTGGTACGAACATTTTAACAGTTCCCTAATTAAAACAAGTTTAAATAAAATAATTTTGGATATGTTTCGGATAAAACTCGCGAATTTGTGAATACAGGGAAATTATCGCCTCCAAATAAATGAAATATCGCTTTGTAAATCGTCTAAATCTAAACGTTGTTACCAATTCTGCGATACGAACCTTTTGCATAAAATATATCGGAAAAATTTGCCATTTCAGTTGAATTTTGGTATGAAAATAACAAAGAAACAATTCCAAGGAAGTATTAAATCATAAAACTTATGTATTTGGGAATCAGCGAAATGGTGGCCTTAACACACATCATCATCGAAAAACATCGCTTTATAAATCGTCGAAAAGTTGTTATTTTTTTGCTTATGAGTAACTGTTTTTCAAACGACATCAAGACGGTAACTCACATGTAATTTGTCTAAATGTAAACTTCCATTGAAACACATGACGATTCTTGATAATTCGTTATTTTCCACTCTACATATGACAATTCTTGATCAGGTAATTATTTCGTGTTCCAGGCAGCGTACGACAGAATATCTTATTCGGCCAGCCGATGGATCGTCCCCGGTACAACGCAGTGGTGCGCCGCTGCGCGCTCGACCGCGACTTCACGCTGTTCCCGCACGGCGACAAGACTATCGTCGGGGAGAGGGGAGTCAGTCTCAGTGGAGGTGGGACATTCCTTCTATTAAATGCAACTAGTATAAACGACACCAGATACTGTATCAGAACTCCATACAAACAGTACATCCTACTTGATTTTTAAGTATGATAGGCGTGCACTTGACCTCTTTCTCGCTTGGTGTTAAGCGACAATTAGGTCTACGATGGAGCGTTTACCAAAATCGATTCACTGACACCAAAATTATAACCATCAGATTTCAAGATCAGACAGACCAAGATTCAGACAAATACTGGGTTCCGCCTGATCGTAGGGGAAGGTGGTAGCGGTTGTGTGACGTTTTTGACTCCCGTTTGATGGGCCGGTTATCGAACTTCAAAAATAAGACACTTCAGAGAGTAGGTATAAAAATTACATAATGTTTCCGACTTATGACCGGATTTTTCATGTAACTACTCCTATGTGCATCAGGAAAAACCTACTCAGGTAACGCATTGCACAGTCCAACACGCCCCCAGATAATAAGATGATTTATCACTCTGTCCGTAATGTCTTAGGAAACTGCCCATCGAACCAAAATACAGTGATAGTTGCGTAATACTGTTTGGCGGTGGAATAATCAGAAAACTTGTGGTACTTTCCCTGGCGGATACCACTAGAAAAACTTGCTTACCATTAGTTAACTTTGTTGATTGTAGGTCAGCGCGCGCGCATCTCGCTCGCCCGCGCGGTGTACAAGCGCGCCGACATCTACCTACTGGACGACCCGCTGTCGGCGGTGGACGCCCACGTCGGCCGGCACCTCTTCGAGTCCTGCATCGTGGGCTACCTGCGCAACGCCACCAGGATCCTCGTCACGCATCAGCTGCAGTTCCTCAGAGACGTCGACCAGGTAGGACTAACATAAACAGCTCACTAAATGTTCCCACTCTGGGGCTCGGAGCCCTCTCTCGCAAAGAGAGACAAGGCCTTAATCTATTTAATATGTAAAAGCGAACGAGTAGTGCCAGTAGTCCGGTTGCTAGTTCGGTTAACCGAACTACTGCAACTTTTTAGTCCCAGTAGTTCGGTTGTACGTCATCACCGAACTATTGGCACTGCGGAGTGCCAGTAGTCCGGTTGCTAGTTCGGTTGATCGGTTGCTTCTAGGTAAACACGCTCCATCGTAGATCGCATCGTCGCTTAACATCAGGCGGCATGGTGGTCAAGTGCGAACCTATACTTAATAGTTAAAAAAAACTTTTTAGTTGCAGTAGTTTGGTTATATCTAAGTACTGAACTATTGCTTACTTATAGTAATTCGGGTTTATCTAAGCATCGAACTATCTATCGATAGACTTAGTTTATTAAAACTGGCGACCCGCTCACCATTTCAGCGGTAAATAAAAATATCTATACTTACTTTACATTTACATTTTTGCGACTTTTTATGTAAGTTTCATTTTTTATCAATCTTCCTAAACGTTCTACAGTCAAATATCTTCGTTCGCTTTTTTGAGATACGAGAAGTCCTAGGTATAGAAGAAGGGGCAAGGTGGTATTAGATCATGCAGCAGGTCGGTCAACCAAACTAACAACCGGACTACTGGCACTCCGCAGTGCCAATAGTTCGGTGATGACGTACAACCGGACTACTGGGACTAAAAAGTTGCAGTAGTTCGGTTAACCGAACTAGCAACCGGACTACTGGCACTACTCGAAAGCGAAAGGCGAACTCGTCACGAAGTCTCGGAAACCGCAAATGCTAAGAGTCTGAAATTTTTCATAAAGGTCTCTCTTAGCACGTAGACGCTTACTAAGACGGGGTTTTGCGAAATTCAACCCCTATGAGGTAAAATAGGGGATGAAAGTTTTACATAAATACACAGGGTAAACTCTTAGGGCTAGAAAAAAGCGGGCAAAAGATTTAATAAAGGTTAAACGTTGGTGGGTGACACATAACCTCTAAAGATTCTAGATGCATAAGTGTCTTACACACTATTGCATCTCAATTACTCGTTAAATATGTACAGAAAAATGTATTAGAATCAATGATGTTATATCACATGGACGTAATGTCTCCAACTAAAGTTACAAGTGTCCTTATTTTATCTATACATACTTGATATTTGATTATGTTTTTTTATCTATAGATGCTTGTAAATTAATTACTATTATATCCCATAAATTTAAAAAAAAACCTACAACTAGATACCTACTTTTTTAATCAGTCTATTTTAATTTGTGTTTTTGTTTATGAATTGCTTTTTTAGAGTAATAACGCTTTGAATTGACAAAATTATGATGTACTTACGGAAAATGTGATATGTCATAATTATTTTTCCTATATTCATCCTTCGAGCCGTTTCAAACAAATGAATTACAGGTTTAAAAACATTCCTACATTCCTAAACAAAGAGGAGATATTTGAGATCAAAGTGGCCAGTATGACAAAACACCAATCTCATAATTATGTAAGAACAACAACAGTAACTAATTGCGGTTGGAAATATAAATCTGTAAATCGGGCTTACAGGCGGGTTATTGGAGAGGCCTATGTCCAGCTGTGGACGACTGTGGGCTGATTATGATGATGATGATATACCTACATTGGTGGCCAGCTACACCAGTGAAGTTTAGTGTCGGCAAGTTGGCATAACATTTTTATCAAGTGCAAGTCATACCAATAAGTTTGATACCTCTGGTTCTAGATGGCGGCACTCGACACCTACATCGCGCAATCGTTTTGATGTCGAACATCATAACCAGAATCTGAGATGTTCGTTTCTTCACGTGTGTATGTTAATCGTACATATTGAAACATAAGATTTGTCTTGAAAGGGCGATTTACTGGCAAATAGTCTGGTAAACGCCTACAGAAATTTTGTAATACTTATTGGAGTACATTATTCCGTTGATACGTGATACGTGATCACCGGTCACGCCGGCAGCTAAATCGTGTGTTACCGTCAGCGTGTCTACTGTCTATTATCTTTCTACGAAAAACGTAACTTTGACGTGCAACGTCAAAAACAATGTTGTAGAAGAGTAGACGTCCAGCGGACCGATCATCTGAACTAAGACTCCTACCTCCTCTTCAGTGAATAAAAGCTCAGAAGACTATCTTAACGAAGAAACGCTAGAAACTGGCAAACACTGGCGAAATTCCGTTGAAATTACCGAACGGAAGCCATACGAAAAAGTTGAAGTTAGACGTCCAGGACGTTTTTTTTTTTTTTTAATAGCATAGAGTGACGAGAGTCATAAGTCGCGAGTTTATTTCGAAATTACGTTTTCGTAGAAAGAGAGTAGACGTCCAGGTGTCAGGGTGTACCTACTTCGTTCACTGTTGACGTAATTTAACAGTATCTCAACATTCTTAAGGGGGTGCCTAAAGCCAGAAAACGAAAAAAGGACATTTTCGACGCCGTTCACTGAAGTTAAGAAACTAAAAACTAAGACAAAAAAAATATTGACTTGTGGGTACAATCAAGAAGAAGCACAATAACCGAATAGAATTTTAAAAATAGATCAGAGTTTTTTACAATAAAAAAATAAAAATGACACCGAAAAAACCCGTTTTAATTCGATTACTCGAAATTATCAGCGATGTCCCCACATTATTTTTTTAGGTAATAAAATTCCTATTTGTACGTTCTAGTAAAGTAACCGAACACTTTTTTAAATTTATGTTTAGTTTGTGAGTAATTAAATAAAAGTTGGTCAAAAATGAACTCATGATTAAATATTGATTTTTCCTCCAAACTGTGTCATGCTATTCTCGAGTTTATGTACATCACGTTAAGAAACGCGTCGCGCGGGTGAAATCTGGTTTTTTCCTGGCTTTAGGCGCACTCTTAAGCAGTGTACAAGTTTCCATTTGTCGTGCGCCCAATGTATCTTGATGTGTCACTGAAGCGAAAAGATATTAGTTATGTAGGTACATACTTTTTCAACTGTCTGATCTATATCCCTCTTTTAGTTAAGTTATTGAGTTACTTAATGGTTCGCATACGCGTCTTGTGTCACTGATATGAAAAGATTTGTCCGGTCCGAATCTTTTGGCCACTGCGAAGTGTACAATTTATTTAGTTGAGTAGTTCAATCTAGTCCAACGGCTCTTTGATTCGTTAGTTCATCGAGCTAGATGGTGTTTATTGAATCTTGTGGCTGTGTTTGCTATGAACTAAATTTGTTTCGCCGAGAATAGTATAAATTAACTAAATAGAAAAAAAACTTGTTTAAAATAACGACGCAAAATTCTTGAATTTTTTAATAATCTATATTTTTCTGCATTTTGTACTCAAGGTTAGGACTGCGAGGTTAGATTTATTTGCCCTAACTTTACTTCAACGTTTGATTGGATTTTTCATACAACACCATCTAGCGCCAAACTAAGTAGGTAAAGCGTGTTACTATGGAAGCCAGGTAGCGGATATAATACTTATACAATTTTGGAAATATTAAATTAAACTGCCATGGGAGGGAATCGAACCCACGACCCACAGCTTCCCAGGTACTACAAACTATGCTACTACTAACTGTGCTACTAGGTCGGGAACATTTTTATATTTCGTATAACCGTCCTTTTTCAGATCATAAGCTTGCGTAACGGCGCGGTCGTGGCGGCGGGTAACTTCGACACGCTCAGCGCGTCGGGTCTCGATTTCGCTGCGATCCTGGCCAGAGAAGAACTCGAACAGAAAGCGGAAAACACTCTGGATTCCTCATCCATACAGGACAACGAAGAATCGAGTATTCTTCAGGGCAGCTTTAGGAAACGCCAATTAAGTATACACTCTGTAAGTATTTCCGTAGTTTGTTTAGACTTACTTTTTTGTTTTAACGACTTAGTTATCTATAGTTTTTAGTGAATAAATGCTTCACCTGATGGTAAGTAACAGGCTTTGATCTTAAGCCGTGGCGTAACTTGAACATGAATAGTTTAATATTTCTTGAGTATCCATTTCGCAGCCATACTGGTGACTGAGAGAAAGACCAACAGAAATGACTAGCAATACTAGATTTCAAGTACAAACAGGATTTCAATGATTTAATTTCTATTGAAATGGGATAACTTATTAGATTAGAATGTTATAGTTTGTTTAAAAAAGATCTCATTGGATCATTAGAATGGAAATTATATCGTCGGTTCGGTAGTATATTAAAACTGGTTTTATCACAGCATAAATTGGAAGTGCAAATCCATCCATCAGTTTCATAAAACCACACAATCTTTTTTTTTGTGTACGTTGTTGTTCATTTTATGTATTTCCTCAGGTGAGTTCTGTGGACAACCTGACGGGCGTCGCTCCGCCGGAGGGCGGGCGCGAAGAGGCGGAGATGCGGACAGCGGGTGCCGTCTCCACGCGCGTGTACGGCGCGTACCTGCGTGCGAGCGGGAACGCCTGCATGGTCACACTCATGGTCGGGATAGCTGTGCTGGCGCAGCTACTCGGCTCCGGATCCGATTGGTGGACCAGTTACTGGTGAGTTGCAATACTATTTTTTTTTTCAAGTGAAAACTTCTATTGGCGTCCCACAAACAGATTTATCGTGGGCTGTGAATTGAATTCTAGCGTGACGCTCGGGAATGATAAAAAATCTTAGGGTAAACTCGGGACCATACCTATTGGGCATCTAGAAATACGCCAGCATTTCCCACTGACCATTTAGAAATGCTTCAGTAATGTGACTGCCAATTTTTTCATTTAGCAACTCTACAGACTCCTCTTCCGTGACCTTTGTCATTTGGATCCTTTTTTTATATGTATCTTGGATTCGGAGAAGAAAAGAAAAATATAGGGGCGTAGTGAACATTTTCAACCCAATGTGTGTCCGATTTTTCTAAGCCGCCTCATCCCAGAAAGGAGTCCACTAAATTGTTCCTACTGCTGGGACTCAGGGCCTTCTCTCGCAAGGAGAGAGTCTATGTCAATATGCTTATCCACCTCGCTTGCCCAATGCGGGTTCGTGGATGACAAATGACCTTGAAAGATTCCTGGAGCATGGCATTTTCTTCTGGATGTTATGCTTCTCCGTTTTAAGTTAGCGGCAAACCATGACTTCGAAAAGACAGTGTACGCGTGAGATTCGAACAAGGGGCTCCCGATCGGTAGTTGCCGTTCTCCCGACTAGACCAGCCGTAACTTATGAGTTGAAATATTTCCAGTAGTGAAATTCGGTTTTGCTTGTCAACAACCGAAATTGAAGAAGTACGCCAAGGTGAACGTCAAATAAATTTATTTATTAATTTTAAAAGTCCATAATATACTACTAAAACCTAATAAATGTTGTCAATAATGTTACTTACTAACAGTAATATTAGGAATGATTATGTTTGTTACTCAATCACTTTTGAACGACTCAACAAATCGTTTTGGAATTTAGAATGCATTTTGATTGGATACAGGTTGGAGAATTCTATAATTCTATGGGGAACTTTATAAAAACAAATTTATTTATTTTATGGTACGTTTACGTTATTTTACGTCAGACCCTAACAGGGTCTATTCTACGCGAACTATGGCGTTGGTAAATACTTATTTAACGTCAAAAAAACATTTTTTTGATGTAAAATATGTTAGTTTTGGTTTTTGTTTCCTTGTAAACTAATAAAAACATTAAAATAATATTATTCTTTCCAGGGTGAATCTGGAAGAAGATAACGCCAACAATCCTAATAAATTGATGGAAGAAATACCTCTGAACGTCACGAGTGGAGGGAACGGCACTCAAGCATACGACGAGCCGTTCTTAGAAAACACGGTCTACAAAAACGAATTCACTAGATACGGCGCTATTTACGTTTATTCTGGTATGTTAATGCATTTATATTTTTAATCATTTTTGTTGTACGTTCAACAAGTTACGATTTATACAGTTTTTTATTGTGTAGAGTGATGAGACGAGCAGGACATAAAATATATACCGGATGGTAAGCGACATACCTGCCCATAACAACGCAATGTCACGCAGCTATTGAAAAGAACATAAAGAATCCAAATCATTATGTATTAATGTATGATTAGCTTAGTTTCTCAGATTTAAGATAAGATTTGCAACAAAATAGCTCTAGGTTGAGCTTCGACACGGGATGTGCGAGGCAGCTAAATACCGCGGGAAGAAATTGTCCAGTAATTGTAAAACTTTATTTTACTTGTCGTTTCATTCTATTGGTAGATATATTCTATTCATAGCATATGTGCATATTCTACGCATAACCTATACATTTGCCGAACTATTGATAATTTTATTTTACCTGGCTTCCCTAGTAAAGACCATAACACGCTCATTTGTATGTAGATATTTACATGGCACTTCAATTTCTAACACTATAATGTTGGTGGTGTTACTCTTAAACAATCGCGATGTATGTGATAAACTTAACTTAATTTTTTCTGTTCACAGCCATGGTAATCACACTGGTAGTAGTATCACTCTTCCGTTCGTTCCTCTTCTTCTACATGGCGATGCGGGCGTCGACAAATCTCCACAACAATATGTTCAGTGCGATCACTCGCGCTCCTATGCGATTTTTCCACGTAAACCCTTCTGGAAGGATCCTCAACAGATTCTCGAAGGACATGGGCGCTGTGGATGAAGTGCTGCCCTCTGCTTTACTGGACGTTTTGCAGGTAGATACGAATATTTGATACCTATTTATTATAATCGCTCATTATTTGATTTCATTAATACATTCTTTGATTCGCTTATTTGACTGGCCTCGTGGCTTAGTTGGTAGTAGCTCTGCCTGCGAAGCCGAGGGTTGTGGGTTTGATTCCCACCCAGTGCAAATTTTTGTGTGATGAATTCAAATGTTTGCACTGTGTCTGGGTGTTTCTATGTATAATAAGTATGTATTTAAAACTACATAAGTATTATATCAGCTATCTGGCCGCCATCATACAAGCTTTGCTTAGTTTGAGGTCAGATGGTGCTGTGTGTGAATTGTCCACAAAAAAAAATATTATTATATTATATTATTCCTAATGTACAACGCGTCGACATATCTACAATATGTTCAATGAAAGTCTCTAAAACGGTTGTTTTTTACACAGAAAGCTGTAATGGTCGCGTTCATAATTAATGGACAACTTTAAATGTAGCTTACTCTGAAATCAAAAAAATAAACTTTTCTGTAATTTTTCTTGAGCATAATTTTTGTACGGAGCTGACATTTTCTACGGATTCCGAGTTGGTTCCAGAGTAAAAGTTATTCAAAATAACGAGTAGAACGCGACCTCTTTAGTTTAGTCCAAGTGTTCTGCTTAACTCTGTATTCGCCTCTCAGAATCATACTAAAAGTATTGTAACTTGTGTTACAGATCGGGCTATCCCTGATAGGTATCGTAGTGGTGGTTGGCGTCGTGAACTACTGGCTCCTTCTCCCGACGGTGGTCATCGGCATCATATTCTACGGCCTCCGGATCTTCTACCTGGCCTCCTCGCGCAGCATAAAGCGGCTCGAGGGTGTGAGTGAGTTATCTAACAAGCTTTCTTACCCACACACTAAACGATAACTCAAAGATTAAAGTTTTTCTTACCCCATGTCTTTAAAGTTAACTAAAACTTGTGAGAAGTTTTCTTAACTATGCATTGAATGTCTATTCAAACTCAAGAGAAGTTTTTTCTTACCCATGCATTGAATGTTAGCTCAACTCAAGCGAAGTTTTGTCTTGCCCTTGCATTGAATGTCAATTCAAACTCAAGAGAAGTTTTGTCTTGCCCTTGCATTGAATGTCATGTCAAAGTTTGAGTTCTTAAATGAAAAATCATAGTTTAAGTTTTTTCTCACTCACGCATTGAATGTTAACTCAACGCTTAAATTATTTTTTATCCACTCACGGAACGTTAACTAAAAGTTTGAGTTTTTTATTACCGACCGTTTGATTAAAAACACAAACTTTAAGTTTTACACTGACAGTTGACCTAAAGTCCACACATTCTTTTTTATGTACATAATAAACCCAAGTCTAGCTCTAAGTTATTTTTGGGCAAACTTCAATACATGTCAACACATCACCACATACAACATGAAAACAGTTTTGTTTAATGATAATTCCATTGTTGTATATTTCAAGATAATGAATTTTGTAAAACTTCAGTACTTCATTTAGAAAAATATGCACAAGTTGCTGATTTTGATTAGGTAAGTAAGTAAAGTTAGATAAATTAAAAAATGCTGTGCCTAACTTTATGTACCTATAAGGAATAGTAGACGCGATAAGTTATTTACTTTTATTTTCACACTTACTACTAAAAAAAGCCTTTGTAAATCAGTCTCATAATAGTACATTATGATATAAGTGCGGTAAGTTGATAATTTCGCAGAGGCTGTAATTATCAAAACGCACGTATGTCATACGACGTTTTATAACATATTTGCGAGGAAATAAACAAAACTCTGACGATATTTTCAAATAAAAACAATGCAGCGAATAAAAACGCGCGGAATAATATTTACTTGATCACAGATCACAGCACAGAGTACAGTACCCGGCGATAAATATTGCACATCGACACCTGGAAAGAGACAATCGGCCAACTTCGGCTTCGTAGAGCGTCATCTCAGTAGCACGAAATACAAACAGTGCGGTATCTATTAGGAGCTGTTAAAACAATTTTAATTTGCTTCTTTTAATAATTCCTTTTATTCTTTGTATAAAATACACCAATAAGTGTTCTATAAGTGATGGCTTTAGGTTCGAGTAAAATAAAATAAAAAAGTAGCCAAGTGCGAGTTGGACTCGCCCATGAAGGGTTCCGTTGCAGCAAGTAACATAATATACATAGTACACATAGTTCTTGTAGTTCGTTGTAACTTTGATTGAAGTTTTAATAATAGTGTATTTATGACGTACTAAAAAAAAACTACTCATCAGATCGAGTTCTAACCAATTTTCGTTGGTAGTTTGCATGGTAATGTACATTATATATTTTTTTTAGTTTTTCCATTCTCTTACTTTAGAAGTTAGAAGGGGGGGGGGGGACACAATTTACCACTTTGGAAGTGTCTCTCGCGCAAATTATTCAGTGTAGACAAAAATTATATTAGAAACCTCAACATCATTTTTGAAGACCTATCGATAGACACCCACACGTGTAGGTTTTATGGAAAAAAAATTGAGTTTCAGTTCTCAGTATGAGGGGCAACCGTAATTTTACTTTTTTTTCTTTTTTTTTGAAAAAATCGTAATGCGGTTCACAGAATACATCTACTTACAAAGTTTCAACAGTGTAGTTCTCATAGTTTCGGCAAAAAGTGGCTGTGACATACGGACAGACAGACAGACAGACAGACACGACGAATCTATAAGGGTTCCGTTTTTACGTTTTACGGAACCCTAAAAATATGTTCACATTATGTTTACGTATTTAATTATTTTAATTTTAAACACCATTGTACCTATTGTTAAAGTGAGACATTGTAATAAAAATAATAATAATAATTATTCTCAATTACTTCCATTTCACTATCTGTGCTCTCAAAGAGGTCAATATCACTGTCACTATCAGCCGTATTTATCACTAGTCTATCAGTGTAATTGTCTAAACCGTGTTTAATGCTTTTATATTCATTCTCACATTTGATTGTGTGATCGCAAACCTTTTTCCATTCTTCAGTCCCGATCATGTTTACTTTTTCAGTCAATAACGTTTTTACTTTAGTTAAATTCATACCCACATTTCTACAGGCTACATAGCCTTTTAGTTGAGACCATATATTTTCAATTGGACTAAAATCCGGATGATACGGTAGCAATCGCAACACAGTGTGCCCATGTCCGGGAAGTACTTTGTCCACGGAAAACTCTGTGTACCTCTCCTTGTGCTGACATAATTATAATGGCATAAATCTGGGTTTTTGTTAATTTGGGATCAACTGGAATTTCGTGTCTGTTTAACCAGTTGATCATTTCCTGTTTAATGATAATGACATACGGACATATAATCATGCAAACCTTTTTCCACTCTTCAGTCCCGATCATGTTTACTTTTTCAGTCAATAACGTTTTTACTTTAGTTAAATTGATACCCACATTTCTAGAGGCTACACAGCCTTTTAGTTGAGACCATATTTATATTTTCAATTGGATTAAAATCTGGATGATACGGTGGCTATCGCAACACAGTGTGCCCATGTTCGGCAAGTACTTTGTCCACGGAAAACTCTATATACCTCTCCTTGTGCTGACATAATTATAATAACATAAATCTGGGTATTTGTTAATTTTGGATCAACTGGAATTTCATGTCTGTTAACCAGTTGATCATTTCCTGTTTAATGATGTTTGAGTTGGGGGGTCTTTCAACATATTTATTGTTGTGATAGGGTGCGCTGTCGATAACTAGAACGGAATCACTGGGTATATTTGGGAATAATTGATTAACCAGCTATTTCTCGTAGTTATCGTTATTCATTTCATTGTGATAGTCACCTGTAGTATCCGTGGATTTATACGTTAAAAAGGGACCGGGTACAAAGCATTTTTCATTACCCGCATGAACTATTATCAAACGTTGCCCTTTTGAAATTGGCTAAAAAAGGAGTAAAAATACTCCTTTTTTCTTATCATCACTCCAAGATTTTAGACTACAGGCCCGTGAACAAAATTTACGGGTCAAATGAACCAGCAGGAGACCTATGTAGGATGATAGACGGGTACAAAATAATAAGATTCAGCACAATGCCGTCACTTGTAAGCTGTCCAACTGAGTGCAGGTGAGAATTCAAAAGTGCAAGTAGAGTGGGTACATTTTGGTCATTTGTTTCTGTACGGCATTCTTACCATCCAATAGATCCATGAAAAATAATGAGAAATCGCGTAGTGCCGTACAAAAATAGTGATCCACGATCCACGAAGTCGGAAACATTATTGATAATCCGGAAATTTTGATGGAAAATTTTGTCATTTGATACTGTACGGCATCGGTTCCATACAGTTGCAATACCTCTTCTAACCCATTATTCCGAAACGCCGTTTAAAAATAATGGTCCAAGTGGAAATGATCGGGGGTTCAACTTCCTCTTTTCAGTGATCCGGAGAGGTGATTTGAAAAAGTACGGTATCGGTTCCAAATGATTATCTAGCACTCAAACGGACAATTAAAAATAATGCCGTCTTAAAATTACTGTTCATTTGAATGTTCACCGATAATTACATTAATTTCATCGTATACTTCATTTATAAAGGTGGTAGGTCATTTGATCCTGTACGGCGTCTTATTTTTCTACATGACATTGCTAAAAACTATTGTTGTATAATAATGCTGTACAAAAGAAAGTGTTCTAAAAAAAGTAACAGAGGAATACAAAACATGCAAGTTTTCAATTATTTGAATAACCATAGATTAATTAACTATAGGAATCTTCAACATTATCATTGTTTTAAAAAATATTCAAGTAAATAAATTGGAAAAAAATAATGCCGTACATTTTAACCCTTAATCAAACAAAATATGTACCACTTAGTTAGAAACTCGGAAACTCGGAAAGCATGTACTTAAGGGCAAAAACTATTGAGATTTTTATTGTAGAAAATAAAATTTTACACTTTTTGTTCCAAGAAAACTTTTTTGTGAAACGTACCGTTTGCGATTTATGGCCCATTTAAATACCGGTTTTTCTATCACGGCCGATATCTCTTGAAATATTAGATTAATCAATAAAACGAATTGAACTATTCTTAAAGATCAGTTTATTCTCTACAACTTTTGTGAAAAGCTTTTTTTTGTAATGTCCATACTTTTTGATTTATAAGACGTTTAAAATCTCTTATTCCGCCAAAAATATTATAAATCAATGAATTGTATTAAAATAAACAATAGTTTTGTTTGTGGTCGGTTATTAGACCATGAAAATTCTGATAAAAAATAAGTAAATAAATATAGATCAGGTTTTTCACGCACATGAGGTGTATGTTAGCTATGGCAATATAGTGATGCGTCCAACATTAAACTTCTTCAAACTCAAAATATTACAGACTTTAAAAAAAAAACAATTTTGGCAAAAGTTGTAGAGAATAAACCGGTCTTTAAACATGGATTGATGCGTCTTATTTATATAAATATCTCAAGAGCTATCAGCAGCGATAAAAAACCCGGTTTATTAAATGGGCCGTAAACGGCACGTTTAACAAAAAGTTTTGGGCAACAAAAGGTGTTAAATTATACTTTCTACAATAATGACTCCAATAATATTTGCCCTAAAGTACATAGTTCCCGAGAAAACGTTTTTTTCAAGATGACGCTTAAAGATCCACCTGAATCTATCAACATTTTGTTATTTTATGCTCAGTAAGTGATCATACACCTTATAATAAATAAATTGGGAACGAAAATTTGTAAGTTAAATTATATTTTTACTGGCCTTTAATATGAACTTTCAGATTTGTACGGCGTTAACTTTTCTTAGTCATACATTAAATTCAAATAAATTATCAGAATGTCGTTAAAAAACTGTACCAACTATCACCCTAAAGTACATTTCGTCATATGCAATGTTCTGGAGGTTTTTTGCCATTTACTGACTTTTGGACTAACAAAAATGTCCGGCACGTATTAAATTTGTATCTATGGACAAAATACTTTCGGAATAAATTAATTTTACGTTGTGTCAAATCACCTCTCCGGATCACTGAAAAGAGGAAGTTGAACCCCCGATCATTTTCTCTTGGACCGTCATTTTTGTACGGCGTTGCGGAATAATGGGTTAGAAGAGGTATTGCAACTGTATGGAACCGATGCCGTACAGTATCAAATGACCAAATTTTCCCTCAAAAATTCCGGATTATCAATAATGTTTAAGACTTTGTGGATCACTATTTTTGTACGGCACTACGCGTTTTCTCATTATTTTTCACGGATCTATGGGATGGTAAGAATGCCGTGCAGAAACAATTGATCAAAATGTACCCACTCTACTTGCACTTTTGAATTCTCACCTGCACTCAGTTGGACAGCTTACAAGTGACGGCATAGTGCTGAATCTTATTATTTTGTACCCGTCTATCATCCCACATAGGTCTCCTGTTGGTTCATTTGACCCGTAAATTTTGTTCACGGGCCTGTAGTCTATTTTCCTTTAGTGTGGGATGTATGTATGTAAGACTCATCCATGTAGACGATATTTTTTCCTCTTTCGCGAAATTTGCGCATTTTATCGAGATATTCCATTCGTTTGAGGCTTACATCGTGCTTTTCCATTAAAACTTTTCGATTGTCTTCCATTTTAGTGAACCGAAATCCCATCTCGTGAAGTATTTTTCTCAACGTCTTTTCAGACCCATTGTAATTAATCATCATTCGCCTACCCTTATCCCACTTTATGTGGGGTCGGTACAACATGTAAGTTTCTTCCATTTGTCTCTATCATTTGTCATATCTGAGTTTACTCCTTTCCTATTCATGTCCTCTTTCACACAATCCAGCCACACTTTTTTTGGTCGCCCTCTACCACAACATCCATCAACATTCATTGTAATTAATAGCTTCACATAATTTAGCTTTTAATGACTTTATTGTTGGCAGTTCATTAAATCGTAAGTGAAAATCATACACCATTCTTTGAACAACATCATAATCAAAATCGTCCATACCCAAACGAAATTGCTTTTTTGGTCTCCCTTTTTTTGGAGTGCTAAACTTAATTTCAGTAGAATGTGTTTCAGTACTGACTTCGTTTAATATATTGTTCAAAGTTCTTCTTGAAATTCCAGTGGCATTTGCAACTCGCGCTTGAGCCTTCTTAAAATAACAACTTACAGTTTTATCTTCATTTTTTTTTAAATCTGTCAGCTTAAAAATATTAAAAAGGTTAGAAAATATTTATAAACATTGTAGATAATTTGGCGTGACTGACCTCGTAAAGGTTTCACTTTTTTTTCCTAAAGATGCCATAGTACAACTTTAAATTATTTAAATTTGGGGGTGTTAACAACTCTATATACAGGGTTATTGGTAATCAGCCTGCATCCTTTTAAGGGCATGTTAAGGACATTACATATGACAACTTTTGTTCTACGGTTTTTAAAAATTCAAATATTTTTTTTCTCATACAAAATAAAGAAAATATATTTGTCCTGTCTAAAACCTAATAACTCTATAAACACGTGCCCGCAACAAGCAGGCGCGCTCTCTTTAACGCTCGCCGACACGACAGTAGGCACGATGCTACAGATAGGATAATAGTTACTACTGTGCCGTCAAGGCATATGAAAGGGTAGCGGGGCCGCCTGCTCGGGGGCGGCTCCACGTGCCTACAAATCAAAACCTCTAACAACCAAATTTGTAAATTTGGCTGTTAGTAGTAAATCGAAAAGCGCGCGAATCGACTTGTTTTTGTTTTAATGGTTCGTTACAATGTGTTAACATTGGGTAGGTACATACAGAAATGGTGTGAGTTTTCGCTCCCACCATCACCACCACAACGACAATGTAGCCGTCGCTTGTGGCGAATACGTTGTTTCGCAATACCTATCTAGTGTTTTGGTGATATTGATCATGATTAATATGAACATTTACTGAGTGACTACCCGTACTCTGCAATGAGGGGGGCTCCTTGCCACAACTCGCATAAAAGTAGGTACTAACAAGACGGACCGCCAGCACATTAATCGTACCGGGTGAAAGAGTTTGACAAAGAATTGATACCCGGGCCGCGAGATCAAACGCGGTAGCGGTGTTGTTGTCCGAGCTGCCAGGTCGCCGGTCTCACATCACTGTGCTTCGTTCGAATTGTAGACACGTTAACGCAATAGTCTACACCAGCACCAGCAACCAGGAACCTTTATTCGAAAAGTCACGTGCGGCGCTCAAAAATCTGCTCAACTAGCCGATAGCCTAAATACCTACGTACCTACTTACCTACGTACTCGTAATAGCCTACGTATACGTAGGTAAGTTTGAATGCTGATAGACGAAATAATAAGTAGGTACAATTCATTTTACTTTTGTCACACCCCGGACACTCGGCCTAAACTCCAAACAAACGGTGAAGTCGACATACCTACACTCACACAACTACGCTTAAGTCGTTCGAACACATTTACGCATGTGTGCGTGTCATCTAGGGTTACTAAATTATTTTATGGAATAGCTGTGACCCGTGAGTTCACCTGCCTGTGTTAAGTGGCTTACAATCTTACCTAGTTAGTGTTCGATCTTTAATGTAGGTAAATATAACTTTCATCAAAAATCAGAAGGGAGAAGATTTAAAACAAAATAGGAGATAATAAAGGTACCATGGACGAATTGATTTTTAGTTAAGTAGGTACACTTACCCAAAGAGAAAACTTTATTCTGACAATATATTAATTAATCACTCCACATATCGCGTATTTCATTATAGGTAGACTAGTCACAGAACATTAGATTAGGTACACAACAACGTTCATAAGTTGCACTTTAAAAGGCGTTATCACAGTTCACTAGGTATATCAGACTATCATACACTGCACAAACTACTTATTAATAATTAACACCTCATGTCAGCGACTCGTAAAGAGAAAGCACATGATTTTTCAACTCAAAATTCCAAATTAAATGTTGTAAACAAACATTATGTCGGACGTCGGATAATGTTGCTAGTTCCGGATTTAATTTATTACTAATACTTAAAAAAATATTACTTTTGTATGTTGATAAATAGTGATTTATTTATTCGCATTATAGTAAGGATCGCATAAAACTTTAAATATTGTGAGAATAGTGAGTGAGTCTATTATACTCAAATCACATTTTAAGGTTGAAGTCATTACTTAATAATTTATTTGCGCCGAATAAACAAAAATCAGTTGTAATTTCAAATTAAATTCAGAAACTTACTTGACCAAATTTCAACGACAATCATAAAAAACTTAAACAAAAATAAACGAAAGTAAATTTTAGTTTTGTTTTCATATTTCAAAACTATGATCTACCAAAAATAAGAAACATCAAAGGACATGGCCCAAATCGTACCCTGACCTCGGCACAAAATAATTGTATCTAATCTCAAAAAAATCGAATAATTGCATGTAAATATATTTTAGGAATAAAAATTACACCACTCCCAGAACCCAAATTAGTGGCTAACATGTTTTTTTATCATTGTAGTTTTGTAGGCGTTTTTTTTTAAAGTTCACCTATAGATTTTTTAAAGTTAAACTGTTTAGTTAAAATAAAAAAATGCAATCCGATGTAATCATCATCATCATCTTCATAACATCTGAGCATATACCTCTCTTCAAGTACGCCTCATATCCCAGACCTATGCTAGTGCTGTGCTTGTGCTAGCACTTGTCCAAATTTGACCCGCGATGTAAGCATACTGACAATTGAATACAAAGTCCAAAGTACATTACCAAAAATAAGCGTATTATCATGAATTATTTTACTTACACTCGTTAAATTTGAATTCCAAGGCCACCCATCGCGAAAAGAACCTAAGCATATTCGTGCATTGTTTGATATATCTCTTTATGACTCAGCCGGTATATATTATTTTTCTATCATTAACACCAAATTATACAATATATTTTGTTCCATAAAACGAGCTTTTGACACGAACTTCTACAAAACTTCTACAGGCAAAAAAACGCAGGTTAGCCACTCAAACGGATGATGATGATAGTTTAGAATATTATTACTAATAACTTAAAATCCGAGGTACATCAAAAACCCCAGGTGTGGCACCTGGGTTTTTTCAATGTGATTTGGGCTTATGTCCTTTGTTTCACAATAAATGGAGCTATCACGTAACAAACATATAAACGAATTGAGATCCGTCTCCTTTTTTGAAGTTGGTTAAAAATGAAACTAAATCGTAGTAGTACCGGTAGTACTAGTACCATTAAAGTTTATAAGTCAATGTCAAAGCCGTTAATTACTGAATAAGTTTTAGTTTAAAAATATCGTTAATTTTTTTTGGAACTATCCATTCCAATAGTCAATGTACTCGTATCCTCTTACTGCTTTTAATGAACGGTTGTTGCGAAATCTTAAATAACCATACTACTAGATGAAATCCTATATTCATTGTTCACTATTGACCGACATAATATATACATGGACGCACATAAAAGTACAGATAGTCTAATATAGAACCTCTTTCTTTTTTTTGAGTCGGTTGAATGCTAAGAAATAATCACTTACCAATAAATCTGAATAGTTGCAATCTTAGTAAAAAAATCCACTAAATTGGCAACACTAGTGACTAAGCGAACTATACTCCGCGCCATCACTCGTTACCATACGTTATTGGCGCCACTGACGTATTTCACAACGATTAACGAAAGCCGCAGTTTAAAAACAACGAGTTTAATAATTTCGTCACAGCGAACACAGCGTCATGGTCGTATTCTCATAGAAAATTGTCGTCCGATATAACCCTTCGTTGAGAGCTTCTCGCGTCCTTGCGGGGTAGGAAGCTTGAAACTGGCGGGGGGTGGGGAGTGTCCGTTCTATCTGTATTATCTATTCTATGCTTTTGTGCTAAGTAATCAAGTTGAAGAACAAATTAAAAAAAAAAAGATTTACCCCCAACTACCTACCTCGGTTTTGTAATCTGTTCAAAATTCTACTAGTTAAGCCCTTTCATTTGATAGTTGATACCCATATTGAGGGATTTGTGAAAAGTTCGCCATTTTGTGGTAGCCATCCAAGATGGCCATCTTGGATTTGAAATTTGTCATAGCGCATAGTATTCTACTAGTCAAGCCCTTTCATTTGATACCCATATTGAGGTAGGTGTTATAACATCCCTTTTTTGGTAGGGGGTTAAAAACAATATTATTTAGGTATGTACTAACAACAGTCTACAGCAGCTGCTAAGTAGGTATCAATCAGGCACGACTGAGATGGGCAGAGCGATGCAGGGCGTCTACTCTCTTTCTACGAAAACGTAATTTCGAAAAAAACTCGCTACTTTCCTACTCCCGTTCTACTTCGTTTCGTCCGATACAAAATTGTTTGACGTTTAAATGTTCTAAGCTTACTCTGATTAGAGTAGGATTGAAATATTTAAACGTACAAAACGATGGATCCGAAGTAGAATCGCTGTTGGAAAGTCGCGAGTTTATTTCGAAATTACGTTTTCGTAGAAAGAGTGTAGACGTCCAGGACGTCTACTCTAATTCAACGAAAACGTAATTTCGAAATAAACTCGCGATTTTCCAACTCCGATTCTACTTTGATCCATCGTTTTGTCCGTTTAAATGTTCTAAGCCTACTCTAATTAGAGTATGCTTAGAACCTTTAAACGTCAAAAAATGTTGTATCAGACGAAACGAAGTAGAACGAGAGTAGGAAAGTCGCGAGTTTTTTTTTCGAAATTTCGTTTTCGTTGAATTAGAGTAGACGTCCAGGTATGTGCTTGTAGTTTCTGCGTCCACTGCGTGATTAGGTACATAAATACCAGAACGAGAAAGAAACATAACATGATCGTGAGCCAAGTTACTGAAGTGCAGCTGGTGTTTGACGTTTGTGTTTCGTTTTGTAAGTAGGTACCTACCTAAATGGAAATCATGGTAATGTTTTTTTTATTACACAATTACTTATTAATAACTATCTACTTAAATTACTAGTACAGACACAGATAAGAAAATAGTAACTGTACAGATACGATTTATTAAACGATTTTAATGCTGATGGACTTGTTCGTAGTTACAATTAGGTAAGTATGTACTGTTTTCTGTTTTCAAACTTAAGTATCCAAATACTAATCGTATTTTTGTAGCATCTCCTATGGTGAATTAGTATTAAACGATCACTATCGTTTAATAATAAACTAATTCACCAGACTTTCATCCCGTGATTAGGAGTTTTCCATTGATAAATGTGTCTTTTTAGGGTTCCGTAAAACGTAAAAACGGAACCCTTATAGATTCGTCATGTCTGTCTGTCTGTCTGTCTGTCTGTCTGTCTGTCTGTCCGTCCGTATGTCACAGCCACTTTTTGCCGAAACTATGAGAACTACAGTGTGGAAACTTGGTGAGTAGATGTATTCTGTGAACCGCATTAAGATTTTTACAAAAGAAATTAAAAAAATATAAATTATGGTTGCCCCTCATACTGAGAACTGAAACACAAAAATTTTTTTTTCATCTATCCTACACGTGTGGGGTGTCTATCGATAGGTCTTCAAAAATGATGTTGAGGTTTCTAATATAGTTTTTGTCTACACTGAATAGTTTGCGCGAGAGACACTTCCAAAGTGGTAAAATTTGTGTCCCCCCCCCTCTAACTTCTAAAGTAAGAAAATGAAAAATCTAAAAAAAATATATGATGTACATTACCATGAAAACTACCAACGAAAATTAGTTTGAACTCGATCTGATGAGTAGTTTTTTTTAGTACGTCATAAATACACTATTATTAAAACTTCGATCAAAGTTACAACGAACTACAAGAACTATGTGTAGTGTGTACTATGTATATTATGTTACTTGCTGCAACGGAACCCTTCATGGGCGAGTCCAACTCGCACTTGGCTACTTTATTATTTATTTGTGTCGTCGTCGACGACACAACGTACCGCAACACGCCGTGTTCAGCGTGCAACTCAAGGTCACACACAAGGTACACCCCCGGGCCGGGGCTCTGGGCTCTGTTTAACGCTCGCCTACACTGAGCCAATGTTGCCAAGTTAGCTATTCTGTGGCTTTATCTAGCAACTTTTTGTATTTGCCAAACATTTCATGGCCACAGATTTAGCAACTTTTAGCTATCGGCGATAACAAATAAGGCATAAACCACATCTTAATAATAACGAATTAGTTCGGTACGGAATATTTTTCGATTTCATAGCACAATATTGTCCGTAATCTATTTATGAATGAACATTGACTAGATTAGAGTCTTGCGCAAATACTCACCCGGTGAAACCGGGAACGTCTTTGATTTTTCGTTTATTGCCGTAATACTCACACAATTGCCAAATTACACAAAATTCCTTGTAAATAATAAGACTTAAAAAACTACTCGTACTTTGCGAACTTTAATTTCGGTAACTAATCAATTCAATCTCTTTATTCTTTTTGACCTAATGTTAGCCACTTTTGATACTACAAAATCTTAAACATTCTAGCCACTTTTGAAAGAGTTTGGTCATTTCTTATATCATTGATTTGGCAACACTGCACCGAGCGCGGCACCATTAAAAAAAAAGGAAAGGGGTGGTGGGAGGGGAGGCGGGACGCTGCGCGGGAGCGGCTAAAAGTATGTAGGAAAATTCAAAAATTCGACTATTAGTAGCGAATTGAAACGAGCGCGAGTCCGAGTCCAGTAACTTTCCACCAAGTTAGGAGAAGCGATGTTTTATCTCGAGTGAATGAACAATTAATTCATCTTTCGGTGTGTGTTGGAACTGCTGGTGATTTTGAAAGTTTTGTGCGTGATTCTCACCGCCACCCGCGGACCCGCGGGACTTGCAGCTTCGAGAAGATCTTGCGTAAACGTGTGATAGGTATGTGAAAAAAACATTTTGTTTTTACTATGGTTGTTTTGTTTATGATTACGTGAACAGACGAGAGTTTGATAACACACTCACTAAAAACCTATTCTCGCGGGCCAGCCGCCGGAGCAACGAAAACGAGGCAGGCGAAAGTACCTAGACTGAGTCTCATGCTGAGTTTATCTCTTGTACAAGTACATAGTTTATCTAAATATCGTCGTCCTCCCTTTTTAAAAAACCCAAGTTAAATCTAAAAAAACGTTTCTACGCTAATTCTGTAAAACTAGCCGATAGCATAAATACTTAAATAGGTACGTAGATAAGTTCTAATGGCGGCCGGTAATCAATTCACTTTACGTATTACACACTTTAAAAATAATAAGATTCTAAATAGCATGCTGCATTAGGTCCGACGCCTTCAACTATCTACTTTAGAACAATGAAGTTAAAGAAGAAAGTAGCCAGCGATGTCGGTGTTCAACGAAACTTATGCGACACGTGTAATGCATACTGGTTCGTAAACTTTGGTGTAGTTAAACAAACAAAACTGTGCATTGATGTAAATTTTTTTAGGTAAGAAAAGCATTATGACTCTTATTTACTTACAATTCGAAATTTCATTGATAACTTATCTAAAACTTACCTAACGTTCCAAAAGCTGTGGTGGTCTAGTAAAAAGCCGTAGTGGCGTAGTGGGTAAATCGTGCGACTCACGATTGTGAGATCGTAGGTTTGAATCCCGCCTGCTCATTTCGGTGCCAATGGTTTCCTAGTGTAAGTTTGTCATCATCCCTGGCTTTAACGGTGAATGAAAAAATCGAGAGAAAATCAGCATAAATTAGATAAATAAAATAAATAAATAAATAAATATTGGTGGCCATTCACACACAACACCATCTGCAAATGCAAATGGTTTTGATGGCTATGATATTTTTCAAAATTTGAACTACCTAGGTAATTAAAATTGACTTATCAGTACTACTGATAGTAATTTCATAACGGATTTTATTGCTGACGATATTGATTTGTAATTTTTTAAACCTAAGTACCCATGTACTTCTCTTACTTTTTGAAACCAAATCTAAGCATGGTGAAGTATTACCAAGTTAACTACGCGAGTAACGTTTGCTACGCACTTTGGACTCAGCTGTTTTACTACATGCGCAGATGAATGAAGCGCTGCGCCGCGCCGCGCGGCGCGTAGAGCTAAGTAGTGCTAGAGAGGACAACAAAAACTTAATTTTTTTTTTTTGATGAATGTGTTGACTTTTAACTAAAGTTGTAGAACAAAAGTTGTTTATTTAAATATACAGAACATCCCCTTAAAAGGATGCAGGCTGATTACCAATAACCCTGTATATTTTTTTAACTGGACGCGACCGCACTCTATCGCACTTGAACAACGACTGACAAAACGTCACATAGGTAGTGTGTGACGGAGATAATGCTCTACGAAGCCGAAATCAGCCGACTGTCTCCCTCCAAAGGCCGATGTGCAATACTTATCGCCGGGTACTGTAAGTAATCACTATGGATCACAGATTAGCAATGCGCGCGCATCGGCGCCTTTTTTTTAAGCAACGGCACAGAACCAGCCTTTATGCCATTAATAATAAAGTAAATTCATATTTTTGTGTTTTGTTACAGAAAAATTAAAGTAATTTATGGTCTAAATTAATTAAATTAAGGAATTTAATAATTATTTATTATATTTTACCTCTCAAAGTTAATTTTATTCATAAAAGGTTGACCACACTTTCTGACATCATCATCATCATCAGGTGGATGTAGTAATCAGATAGAATTGTTTTGTCAGACCAACTCTTGTTGTGCTTCACAAGAACTTGTTATTTTAAATAGTATCACATTGCATGCATAATTTTGTTTACCTTTCATAAATAATGAAATAATGAATACTAAAAATGTTTATCCTATTTAAAAGTTTGGAAACTGCGTCGAAATGCTTGTGTCAAAATGGATAACAGGTTTTTACAAGTCCCTAGTTTTTTTTTTACAAAGTATCAAATGAGACTGCTTCAGCAGGAATTCTGAATACAACAATTATACTTTTAAACAACATTAAACCGACATCGTGTCATCTCGTAGCAAACTCATAAGTACTGTACAGTCATTGATATAAAATAACATTTCGTTTGAAAAAGTGCCGAAATCAGTGGTCACTTGCGAGTGACGTACAACAATACAGTGAGCGTATCCCCCACAGCTCGCAGTCCGGTATTCTCTCACCTGAACGCGTCGCTGCAAGGTATCACAACTATACGCGCGTTCGGTGCTCAAGAGGCGCTCATCAGGGAGTTTGATAACCATCAGGACGTGCACAGTTCTGCGTGGTAAGTCACTATTTTCTTTTAAAACTAAAAAAACCTACAAAAAATCTTTAAAACTGTGTTATTGTTATAACTGTATTTCGAAGTTATATATCTTTTGGATCAGATGATGAAAGTTATTTTTTAACGCTGACTTCATACACGGACATTTAAAAAACGATACGATCAAGTTGGCTGACAAATTTCTCTTCAGAGTAAATTTTTACGATGCGCGCTCAAATCGACACACTGAAGTTAGTTGCGCGTTGTCGTTAGTTATACTTCTTAAAAATACAAGAACTAGTACTTCTTTTCTCCATACACAATACCTACACATATAATTATTAATATATTATTAATTGTATGTGTTATATTAATACTAATATTTATGTTTATAAATATTAATATTATTTTTGATAAAGAAAAACATGTCGATTTGAGGGTGGAATAAGCTATTGGCTACCTAAATTCACAATGACGCTCTTCACACTGACTACTCAATTATCGACACTACATCCCCAGCTATCCTGTGGCAAACAAATTAAGAATGACGCAGCATCAACTGCGCTACCTATCCCCTTTCCCGGCGGTATAGTGCGTGCAAAACGTTCGGAATCATGGTAGCAAATCAAAGCCGCGCATCGCTAATCAGAACGTGTATTTTCCTGATTTTTGCGTGTGTACAAACGTAACGTTCATCTAATACTTGGTAGTTTTTTTTCGATAGTATATTTGCGTAGGACACCTAGATTACAATCAATTTATTTGTATCAAGAAATGAAATGTTTGTGTATGTTATTTATTTTCTACAGGTATCTGTTCATCGCAAGTTCACGCGCGTTCGGTTTCTGGTTGGACCTGGTTTGCGTCATGTACATAGCAGTGGTCACGCTCAGCTTTTTAGTTTTTAGAAATGGTAATTATTTTTTACAATTTCTTTTATAAGTTTCTGTTTCACAATTTTTTATTTTATTTCTTCTGTCTCAGCGGAGTATTGTCAAATTTTGCATGTTGAATTTGGCTCACTACTTGCTTGTGGAATTCATAAGCTCTTAAAAGTTAAATTAAATGATAGGGGGAGCCTTTTAGTTAGGCAGTAACCACCGCTACTCGATGGAACTGTACTTATGCATATACAAATTGAATTTGCAGAGGAGCACGGCGGTAACGTGGGGCTGGCAATCACTCAGGCGATGGGGCTCACAGGAATGTTCCAATGGGGTATGAGGCAGTCCACGGAGTTGGAAAACCAGATGACTAGTGTCGAGAGGTGAGTCCGTTATACTACTGCTACTTGATTAGGAGAATTTTCTAGGCTACTTAAACACTATGTTACTCTCAAGGTTTTAGCTGAGTGTTTGTGATCTATTTTCGGTAAAAACGTCTCGTTGGTGGGTTAGTGTTTGTGGGCAAAAGTTTACTAAATCGATACAATTCTAACGGGCTCAGCAAAATTTGCTAAATATATATCAACCGAATGAAATTTCAAAGTGACGACACATTTCATGTAATTTTCTTGACTTCACGTCAATGATCAAGATAAAAGAAAGAAAGGGGCAGAAAGGTGACAAACATTTTGTTCTTTTCTTACAACAAATACATAAAAATCGCTCGATCCGTCACAGCAGTGTCACAACACAAAACATCGTCACACGATGTTGTTAAATTTTGGATAAAAAAACGTTTCAAAATAATAATTACGATCAAGATACCCGCGACTTAATGTGACAATTAATGCTTTCAGTGACTCTGTCAATTAATTAAACTTCCACTTCCCATGTCATCCTCAATTGAAAAATTCAAGGATAAGGGCAAGTCACCGAGACTTGTCTCCAATCCAAACTGATGCTACGCCATAGGCCTTAATGAGTTAGACATAAAGTTATTACTGTTAAAAATGTATCCATCACCATAGTTTTCGCAAATCTTTCTAACAAAACTTTCCTTCCCCAGGATAGAAGAATACTCGCACATAGAATCCGAACCTCCGCTCCAATCTGAGCAATCCAAGAAGCCACCGCCATCTTGGCCCGAGGAGGGCCGCATCGAGTTCCGACACGTATCTCTGTTCTACACTCCGAACGAACCGCCCGTGCTGAAGGACCTCAGCATGGTTATACTGCCCAAGGAGAAAGTGGGCATCGTTGGACGCACCGGAGCTGGGAAATCGTCACTCATTAATGCTCTCTTTAGGTAATTCTTATTTTATTTCTTTTTAGGTAAAAGCTTGCTTGTAAAATGGACATAAGTTGCTTATTTTAGCACTGTTATAAAGTAGTGACATAGCTCAGTGACAAGAATGCTCCTTTTCGAAGTAGTAGTTAGAAGCGTAACTTCACTTGCACAACTCCTTAAAGATTTTTCGTCAGATTTCGTCGTTCAGATTGATTTTCGTAATAAAATCGATAATACATTCCCAAAATCGATTGCCGCGAATAAATTTTTCGTCTATCACTTACTTCAACGGTAACAAAAACTATCTTTCGAAAATAATTATGTATTTATAGCACTTGGCCAGCTTGGTATATTTGTTTAAAGGCACCTTTGGCATTTCCCCTCCAGAGTTAGTATAAAAATATAAATGTGTAACGATATCTGGTCATTCCAGGCTAGCGACGATCGAGGGTGAGATCGTGATCGACGGTCGCGAGACCTCGCAGCTGGGGCTGCACGAGCTCCGCAGCCAGGTGTCCATCATCCCGCAGGAGCCGGTGCTGTTCTCGGGCACGATGCGCCACAACCTCGACCCCTTCGACGAGTACCCGGACCCGGTGCTGTGGAGGGCTCTAGAAGAGGTACCATACTATAATTCAGAATATTCCAGTCACAATCGAAGGTGAGATCGTAATAGATGGTCGCAGATGGGGAGCTGCGGAGCCAAGTATCCATCATCACGCAGAAGCCGGTTCTCTGGATGGAGTTCGAAGAGGTACCACACCATTATCTATAACATTCTAGTCACAATGGAAGGTGAGATCAAAGTCGACGGTCGCAGATGTGGAACTCCGGAGCCAAGTACTCTATCCATCATCACGCAGAAACCGGTTCTCTGGAGGTACCAAACCATTATTTGTAATATTCCAGTCTAGCCACGATAGAAGGTGAGATCGTGGTCGAAGGTCGTGAGACGTCGCAGATGTGGAACTCCGGAGCCAAGTGTCCATCATCACGCAGAAACCGGTTCTCTGGAAGGTGCTCTAAGAGGTACCACGCCATTATCTAGAACATTCCAGTCACGACCGAAGGTGAGATCGTGATCGACGGTCGCAGGACCTCGCAGCTGGGGCTGCACGAGCTCCGCAGCCATCATCCCGCAGGAGCCGGTGCTGTTCTCGGGCACGATGCGCCACAACCTCGACCCCTTCGATGAGTACCCGGACCCGGTGCTGTGGAGGGCACTAGAAGAGGTTACTATAGTATAATCGACTTTAAATTCGTCTGCATAAGATTCATTTATGAAATATCCACTATCCAGACTAATATAGATGCTATCGTGATTATCTATATGTTAATACGTGACGTGTAATTGTTCCGTGGCCAGGTGGAGCTGAAGGAGGCCGTGACGGAGCTACCGTCGGGTCTAAACTCGCGCATGTCTGAGGGCGGCAGTAACTTCTCCGTGGGGCAGCGGCAGCTGGTGTGCCTCGCGCGCGCCATCGTGCGCCGCAACCGGCTGCTCGTGCTCGACGAGGCCACCGCCAACGTGGACCCCGAGTGAGCTCACACACACACACACACTCACCACCACACACTCTACACCTCGTGCGCCGCAACCGGCAACTCGTGCTCGACGAGGCCACCGCCAACGTGGACCCCGAGTGAGCTCACACACACACACACACACACTCACCACCACACACTCTACACCTCGTGCGCCGCAACCGGCAACTCGTGCTCGACGAGGCCACCGCCAACGTGGACCCCGAGTGAGCGCTCACATACATACACACACACACACACACTCACCACCACACACTCTACACCTCGTGCGCCGCAACCGGCTGCTCGTGCTCGACGAGGCCACCGCCAACGTGGACCCCGAGTAAGCGCTCACATACATACACACACACACACTCACCACCACACACTCTACACCTCGTGCGCCGTAACCGGCTGCTCGTGCTCGACGAGGCCACCGCCAACGTGGACCCCGAGTGAGCGCTCACATACATACACACACACACACTCACCACCACACACTCTACACCTCGTGCGCCGTAACCGGCTGCTCGTGCTCGACGAGGCCACCGCCAACGTGGACCCCGAGTGAGCGCTCACACACTCACCACCACACACTCTACAACTTACAGATAGCAATTAAATACCGCAACGATGGTGCAGATAATGGGGTCTAAGATGGAGTCTGCACATCGCTTAAAAATTGACGCAATCGCTAATAGACTACAACGCCCGTGAAATTTACGTGGTAAATGAACCACCAGGAGACCTATGTAGGATGATAGAAGGGTATAAAGTAATAAGATTCAGCACTATGCCGTCACTTTTAAGCTGTCCAACTGAGGACAGTCGAAGAGGGGGGGTTGCAACCCTCGATCATTTCTCCTTGTCGCATGATTTTTGTACGGCGTTGCAGAATAATAGATCAGAACAGGTATTGAAACTATAAAAATTATAAATAGTACGTTTCTAATTATTAGTTTGTCGGAAAAATTCGTGATTTTCCGACGACTTACATATTAAATTTGGGCATTTGATTAAGTACGGCATTGGTTCCATACAGTTTCAATACCTCTCCTAATCCATTATTTCGCAATGCCGTACAAAAATCATGTAACAAGGAGAAATGATCGAGGGTTGCAACCCCCCCTCTTCGACTGTACTCAGTTGGACAGCTTACAAGTGACGGCTTAGTGCTGAATCTTATTACTTTATACCCATCTATCATCCTACATGTTCATTTACTACGTAAATTTTGTTCACGGGCCTGTAGTCTATAATGTTAGATCGCCACTTCGCGTTATGGTAGACGATGATGCGGTCTGCTAATAAGATGGTTCTGTATGATTCATCAAACAGTTTTACTCAATGTTTAAATGTAATTGTTTTTTTCTGTATTTTTAGTACGGACGCCCTAATTCAAGCTACGATACGGACCAAGTTCGCAGAGTGCACCGTTCTCACGATAGCTCACCGTCTGCATACTGTTATGGATTCGGATAAGGTACATGTTACTCCTGTATAATTATTTCCTTATCAATCACAAATAAATACTTCCTTGAAAAACTGTATTAAAGGATCTTTTGAAGTAAAAGCTTCTTTAGGTGCGATGATCGCTTTTTGGTAGGGGAAAATCTAATGAGTTGGTGTCTCTGACTGGCTAATGTATCGGCAAAGTTATAGAGCAGCGAATAGAGACGTGTGGTAGATGCTGTTTGAATGGGTGAAATCTTGTAGTAGCTACTGCTAATACGTATTTTTTTTATAAAATAAAGCGTGACGAGACGAGCAGGACATGTGCCTGATGGTAAGCAACATGCCTGCCACATGACAGCACAGTGACACGCAGCTATAGGAACATGAAGAGTCCAAATCATAATCACCTAGGACTGCACTGCGCTCGTCACCCAGAGATCTAAGATGTTATATCTCTAAGCCATGTTATTTCTCTGGAAACATTGGCCTTCAAACCGGAACACAGTAATGCTTGTACATTACTGCTTGGCAGTAGAATAACTGGCAAAATAGTGGTACTACCCCAGGCGGACTCTGCCAAGAGTCCTACCACTACAATGTACCGATATGTATGTCACCGATATGCGTACTAGCAATATATCTGTAGCTATACAAGCGACATTCGTTCTGTATAGCATAATTAACATTCTGCAGGTTTTCATTTCTATCGGCAATCCTGATAGCTGCCATCTTTTATTGTCAAAAATAACGTAAATATGATAATATTTGTCGTAGGTGATGGTGATGGACGCGGGTCAGTTAGTGGAGTTCGATCACCCGCACATGTTGCTGCAGCGACGGGACGGCATCCTGCGCGCGATGGTCGACCAAACCGGACGGAACATGGCGGACAACCTTGACAGGGTCGCGGCAGAGGTTCGTATCACACACCCATTCTATCCTTGCAAATTTTGAGCCATTTACAACAGCTGGAGCTATCAAAAGCACAATTTTCCGAGTCTAAATTTACATAACTAAACCTAAACGGTTGAAAATTGACATTTTTATGTATTAGAGTACAATATACAATTGGAATTACCCAGATGTGTTGTTAATTATCATAATAATCTGTAAGTTACCGTTAAAATGTTTAGTCTATTCATCCATTTTTAAAATATTTTGCGCAGTCTTCATTTAAGAAGAGTTCGAGGAATTTCTAGTTTATAACCAACAAGCAATAATGGTTTCCACAGTTTAAATGATCTTATTACGAAATGGAATCAAACTTCTTCGTTCAAGTCTTTACAACGTCTACCATTAAACGATGCCGCTTTTTTGAGATACTACCTACCAGTCCGATTGTAATAGGTTTTTGCCAGTGTCTACTTACTGGCACTAGATTATACAAATCAGTAGCGCATATCCGAAATGTGTCCGATAAAAAAATCGATGAACTTGAAAGTTTGCAACATTCTAAACTTTGATACAAATATTGTTAGATTGTTTATTTAAATCCTTGTCTTTTGCAGGCATATGAAAAGAAATACGGCTCATCGATTGGTTCCTCGCCGATGTCTTTAGGTGCCACTGATCCCGGCACCAGCGATCCTCACACTTAGTCTTACGTCACACTTACTTATAGTTCCTACTCTATACAACGTACAAACGATCTGAAATTATGTTCAATCATTATTTTTTGTATGGAGCGTTCTCGCATACATACACGACATCACGATTTATCGGTTAATAAGTGAAACGATTTTACTTATTTAATTAATATCACACTTAATTATTATTTATATCACAATTATTACGTATTAGTTTAATTCAATTAACTATTTTTAAGGATAGGTTATTGTATAGCTACAGATTCAAAGCGTCCAACGTTTGGTACCAAAACATAAGTGAAATTGAAACTAAATTCTAAATGTTATACCAAAAAATGTACTCAATTGTTTAATTCAAGTAGTCCTACTTATATTGCTAGACTAGGGAATGATCTGAATATAAACCAAGTTTATATATAAAGCGTGCCTATACAAATATTTTGTACTTAAAATTTAAGTAAATTGTAGGTAGTATCTGAATAACTTCAGTTAATCAATGTACTTATGTAATGCATATTTCAAAATCTCAATTGTAATGATCTTATATATTTATGTGCTCTATAAAAGCCGAATTTTGATACTTAATTTTCGAATATTTTTATTCAATAAATTTTTGGACATATATTTATTTTAGTGTATTTTAAAGTCAATGTGATAAGGAATTGTTGAAATAATGTTTTCTTTGCTGCCATTTTCAAACATGAAATAGGGCTAAGTATTTGTTGTTTGTTGCAACAGTAATAAAATAATTATTTAATTCTACTTGTTTTATTTTATGTCATATCTCTTTCGTTATATAAAATGAAATCTAAAAACAGCAAATATAATAGAGTAATGTCACACTACGATGCAACACCTCATTGAGAGATTGGTGTTGCAATGTTGATGATACCGTGAACAAAACGATTCACACTCGATTTGTAGACGCTCGGAGTATGTATTTTTTATTGTATAGAGTGACGAGACGAGCAAGACATATGTCTGATGGTAACCTACCAAGCCGTGTTGGGTGGGTGTCCATCACCTTTCATCATCAGACCTATAGGAACTCTCCAGATAGGAACTTTATATATAAACGACTCATTTAGTTAGCGTCTTTGAAACGTTAACAATGAAAGAGGATCGTAATAGCAAGAGCTACAAGCGACAATAGAGCAAGGTGTCGATTTTAAACTAGTCTACCTCGAACCCACTATGCCCGTTGCCATCCGTTGCATTAACTGTTCTAGGCGCAATGCTATAGTTTAAGTTAGCTTATGATATTATTCTATTTATATTTATGTTATATTTATATTATATTTATGTTATTATTCGTTCAAGACGTACTATTGCTTAACGCCTGACATCCGAATTATCGGTGATGGTAATCTCATAGGTTTTGATTTTTTTATCTATATATAACAAATGGGCAAAGATCACCACTGATTGGGCTCCAACATCTAAACGACCTCCGGGTCGACCCAGACGAAGGTGGCGTGACGAATTGGAATCGCACGATAAAGACTGGACCACCAAAGCCGTAAATCGAGCTATCTGGAAGGAGGGAAGAGAGGACTTTGCCCAACAGTGGAACAATTTAGGTGAAATATATTTTTTTAATAATAATAAAAAAAAAAATTTATAAATAAAAGCGAAAGGTCACTCATCACAAAATCTCAGAAACTATAAATGCTAGGAGTCTGAAATTTTGCTTGGAGGGGTTTTGCTAAGACGGGGTTTTGCGAAATTTAACCTCTAAGAGGGTGCAACAAGGGATATACGGTTGTATGAAAATTCTGTCATTTCCAAAGCTATAAGCATAAAATCACTGCACCGATATTAATGAAACTTAGTTACACATATAGACTAGACCCGAAAAAAGGACATCTAGGTCACTTTTGATTACGGAAAAAAAGGGTTGAAGGGGTTAAAATGGGGGATGAAATTTTATTTGGAAGTTCGTAATTGTTACAATAAAATAAAACATTGTACCTATGTGTAACTAGACACGAAGCAAATAAATGTTTGTTCTAGCAATTTTGTAATTTCGAATTGTACGGGGATAAAATTGGGGTTGAAATGGGGGATGCAAGTTTTATGGAAGTTCCCAATTGTTGAAGATAAAACCATGAGACTTCGTATCTAGACACTTGATGCATCGCAACTAAATGTTTGTAAAACTAAAAGCTTAGGCATCATACAAACTATTACAATTCCTATGAACGTTTGAAATTTTCGACATTTCATAATGAAGAATTTGGTTATTAAACAAGCTAACACGAACAATAATGAGTAATCAGAAGTCGAATAAGTGAAATATTAATGAAACAAAGAATTGGTAGTCATAGGAACTGTCGATAGAAGTGAAAACTTATAACTCAGAATTTGTTAGCTTGGTTTGATAGAGAATTGGAAACTACGCGGGTGAAACCGGTGGGCGTGGCCATGACCATCTAGAAATGAAGATGAATTTCTAGATAGCCAGTGGGAATTGCTGCCGCATTTCTAGATTGCCAATAGCCATGGTCCCGAGTTCACCCGAAAATGTCTTCATTTCAAATTCATTTTCCAACAAATTTTCAGCCACTGGTGTGGACTGGTCTAGGTTTGAACTAGCCATAGGACTGATAGCTGTTAAAAAAACGAAAGAGACGTTAATCGTTATATTTTCTTTGAATAATAATTATTTTGCAACTACTAAATTATTATTTCAATATGTGAATGCTGATTTGCCGATGTTTAAAAAGGCTTGAAAAGTAAAATTTATAACAGCATTTTGTCACATGAGATATAGCTCAACTTTCTGCAGGATTTTTGTACTGATATCCCCTTTGTTTATCTTTGTGAGCAAAGACAAAAAACATACCAGATCACTTAACTGAAATTAAATGAAACACCAATGTTTATATTTAATTTACATTTTATTTCGCATCATTCACAAACAACTTAAACTGTATTCAATTAATCATTTCTATGGAATGTTATACAAAAAATAATACTACAGACATGTTTAAAAAAAACTGCTTAGCTTCTTCGAGTCTTAAAAAGTAATACGTTAATTTGCGAAATACTTTCAAAATCATAACCGTAATATTTACAATGATACAAGTACTTTAACATGCTATTTAGTATTAAAAGTATAAAAATAATAAGATACAAAGTATCATCAGTATATAAACCTCCGAGACGAATCCTAAAGTTAAGATAAATGGAAGTAGTTACGTATAATACAAGCCAAGGAGGCTTTATACACTCGTGATGCTTTCAACAATATACACACTTCGATTATCACAGAACCCACCAATCATCTCAATTCAACAAATTTCGCACACCGCTGTTCACAATCAACATAAATTAATACAATAATGAGAACATAAATACAATCACTAACATTAAAAAGCCACACATGTTTTATACCTATCACACTTTGTGTGCGTGTTATTCGAATACGTGACCTGTCGATCCGAAGACGTAACCAGACAATCTTAACACGCAACCGACAGACCACGCGTTACAACAGTCATTAGATCGCTTAACCTAATATAAAACATATGCAACAATAGCTTAAATAGAAAACTCAGAAATGAAAAGATAAATAAAATAAATAGAATACAACCGTAAAACAAAGCCTTAAGAATAAAATTGTCATGATAGATCTTCTCTTTGTTTGGCACAAGAGAAATTGGAAATAGAGGTTAAGTAGTCAAGAGAAGGGAGATACTGAGATCTTAGAAAACTGTATACAGATTTCGTATCGTCCTATATCTAATCGTTATGTGATAATTGGGTATTACAAAATAGATTATAACTATTCACAGTCTTGGAACAGATTGGCCGCACAGGCAGTCCTCGCTTTAGTACTGGCGCCAGCGTCAAGCACTCTTTTTTGGATAACCACATTCGATGGAACGCACTCAACTAAACGTTACTTGAAACGTCGATTCCAACTGTTTTATCGAGCAGCGGATGACTTTAACCCGTGATCGAGAGCACGTGCTAAGGCAAATTCTATTAATTTATTTCACTAGTTTATAGTTTTATTATCTCCTGCCACAAAATAAAATTAGTTGATAAACCTTCAATTATGATTTCTTTTGTGAAAACTAACCTCAAAAATGTTTTTTTTTGTATATTTTTTTCACATCATATCCGGCACCGGACCCATATAGGTTCCGGACAGATTTAAGGGTAAACATTGAAAGTGGTTTAACAAGAGGTGTTTGTCTGCACTAGTTGCCCAGTGTCACCGTCTAGATATACAAACATGTAGCTGCCAGGGTGGAGCTGGCGTGCTCACATCTCACGTCTACACGAGCGCTGTGAGACTCCCCGAGCGGGAGTTCTTGTTGTCGTCCGTTTCTATCGCCGTTGGGGGGGTCTGCTTCTCCTGTAACAATGAAGCGTTGATGAAGATTGTGTTCGCGAATTACGTACATTAAAATAAAGTATTTATTACATACATTTACAAGCCCATGATGTTGATATAGTCGGTAATCAGTACAATTTTTATTGAGATAGGTGCATTCTGATGTTTTAAATTATTTGCGGTTTAGACAACGCATTAGTTTTAATGATAACCTGTGAAAATCTTGTCAATTTGTACGAAGCCTTTTAATTTATCTAATTGTTTTGCTGTCGGTACATCAATTTGTGAGTATTTAAACAGTATTCCTGTGCACCTTTACACATTTTAAATTGACCATTTATAAACGTGATCCTGAGAAGAGGTAAGTCACGTATTATTATAAATGTACATTCGTATAATTTAGCTGTTTTCCTCTGTAAGTAGAAAATACCATCACCACCATGTATATAAATTCACTATGATTTTGGTGAACCTCTTTCACTTCTAACCATCACCAACAACCTCTCTATTGATGGGAATGCTAACAATAATATAAACGGAATATATCACATATTAGATCACCTAAATCACCACCCATTAAAATTAATGTCCACTAGTTTTCAAATAGTTCAATCAATCATCTATGAACAGGTTAAACAGAGTTGGTGAAGCTATGTACCCCTGTGAGACACCAGTCTCTTGGTCCATACCTGTGTGTTACGGAGCGGCGGCGCGGGCGGCAGGGGTAGGGCTAGCCGCAGCTGCGTCCAGAAGGCGCGTTCGTGCATGTGCCTCCACGCCACTAGTCGCGTCCCTCGCAGAGCACACACCAGCGCAGCGCCGCACTCCTTCGCTTCACGCTTTAGCTTTGGCAAGTCCTGCAGAACATTTCACGATTATAAATTGGTTTGCCGGGTGACACTTCAAGAAACTGCGTTACGCTCCGCTCACGTTATGCGCTCACAATGAGAGCGAGTGAGAGGGACGCGTGCCTTTCACTTTTTATGTCTGTCTCTCTCGCTCTTAGGCGGGCTAACCATGCCCGAGTCGCCGATTCGCTTAGGCGCCTGCATACAAGTTTACACGTTGCCAGTTAATTGTAAAACGATTGTGTAGTGATAATGTGAAGGTAGTTTATTTTAGTAAAATTATTTTACCACTCAAAGTCGTTGTCACGTAAAACTTTCGCCCGTATACCGACTTTACAGGCAACCAATTTTTTTTTTATTGATCATAACTTATCAATCGAAAAGAATAAATACAAGCAGTAACAATACACTACAAAACCAAATGCGACAGCGACAACATTGCAAAACCTTACGCGTTGAATAGCTGTTTTATAGAGAGCACAAAGATCAAAAGAGCAGAAGATCTGTTCCAAAAGGATGCATTATACTTATAAGTATGACAAACTTTTACTATGAATCAAGTCTGATAGCGGAACAAATCAAATTATAAATATAATAAATATTGGTGGACAATTCACACACAACACCATCTGACCCCAAACTAAGCAAAGCTTGTAATATGGCGGCCAAATAGCTGATATAATACTGATATGTAGTTGTAAATACATACTTATTATACATAGAAACACCCAGACACAGTACAAATATTTGAATTCGTCACACAAATATTTTCACTGGGTGGGAATCGAACCCATGACCCTCGGCTTCGCAGGCAGAATTACTACCCACTAAGACACGAGGCCAGTCTGGATATGTATGGAACACTTCAAAGTAGGTCACATAGTACAAGTTGTCCATGATGATTAGTACAGACGTTCTTCATAGCAATAAAATTTGTCTGGTTTCGGAAAAAATTGCGCGATTTCTTAAATTAGTTATTAGGTTCCGGATTTTTTCTTTGAAGATAATGAAGGATAACAGTCTAATCAATCAAATAGTAAGGACATAGGAATTTCATCCCTAAAATGCACCAACCACTTTTGTTTTTAGGGTTCCGTAAAACGTAAAAACGGAACCCTTATAGATTCGTCATGTCTGCCTGTCTGTCCGTCCGTATGTCACAGCCACTTTTTGCCGAAACTATGAGAACTACACTGATGAAACTTGGTGAGTAGATGTATTCTGTGAACCGCATTAGGATTTGAATAAAAAAAATTAAAAAAAAGAAAAATTTGGGTTGCCCCCCATACTGAGAACTGAAACTCAAAAAATTTTTTTTCATCAAACCTACACGTGTGGTGTGTCTATCGATAGGTCTATAAAAATAATGTTAAGGTTTCTAAAATCATTTTCCTCTACACTGAATATTTTGCGCGAGAGATACTTCCAAAGTTGTAAAATGTGTGTCCCCCCCCCTCTAACTTCTAAAGTACGAAAATGAAAAATCTAAAAAAAATATATGATGTACATTACCATGTAAACTACCAACGAAAATTAGTTTGAGTTCGATCTGATGAGTACTTTTTTTTAGTACGTCATAAATACACTGTTATTGAAACTTCGATAAAGTTACAATGAACTACAAGAACTATGTGTAATATGTATATTATGTTACTTGCTGCAACGGAACCCTTCATGGGCGAGTCCAACTCGCACTTGGCCACTTTATTTAGCTTTTATAGGTTTCCACTTGACCGCCATCTCGCCTAATATTAAGCGACGATGCGGTCTACGATGGAGCGTGTTGCGTATAACGCGTATTTCCTACGAACACAGTAAACCCAATATTTTACCTGTAGTAGTACGACAACCGGCGGCAAGGGCAGCGCTCGCAGTTGCCGCAGCGCCGTCAACAGCTGCTGCGGCGAGTACTGCGCCGGCGACAGAACCGCCACCAGCGAGCGGCAGCGCGCCGTCTCTCCTACCAGCTCGCTGTACCCTGACAACAGAACACACCATCTAAAGGACAGATCTCACACCTCATAACTGATACTGAATCGAGACTTTGATTATAGTATAAAGTGACGAGACGAGCAGGACATGTACCTGATGGTAAACAACATGCTTGCCACATAACAGCACAGTGACACGCAGCTATCGGAACAATGTAGAGTCCAAATCATTACCTAGCATTGCACTGCGCTCGTCACCCAGAGATCTAAAATAATATATCTCTAAGCCCTGTAATTTCTCAGGAAACATTGCCTTTCAAACCGGAACACAGTAATGTTTGCATATTACTGCTTGGCGGTAGAATAACTGGCAAAGGTGTGGTACTTCCCCAGACGGACTCTGCCAAGAGTCCTACCACTGCACCGTGTATTTGCACGTAAGACATTTGAGTGTGACTGCGCTGTTATGAGTAGGTGTGTTGCGTACAAAAAGGCATACGTCTTGCTCAACTCGTCACTCTGTGCGTTTGCGCGCTCGCAAATATTTGTGAACCCCGAGACTTTACGGCAGCGACCATCTTAGATTTGAAATTTGTGGTAGTGCATAGTTTTCTACTAGCCAAGCCATTTCATTAGAAATCCAAATTAAAACAAAAAGAAATTGTGAAAAACAAATTGTAATTCGCCATTTTGTGGCGGTGGGCATCTTGGATCGACTTTCATGAAACAAATGTATCTATAACTCAACTTATACGATAAAACTATAACTAACAACACCCCGTCGTTTTAGCGTCTAATATTAAAATGTGTCTAATACTCACACCTCAGACCAACTATTCTTAGGGGACGAGCTTAGTTCTAACATACCCCTTTCGTGCCCAAATGAATGTCAAGTGATCTTTATTGTCAAAATGGTCAACCACGTTTTATAAAGCGTTTTGTAGATGTGTGCATGTTTTGTTTAGGTGTACCATTTGTGTACCATCGTGCCCAAATGAATATCAAATGAGCTTTATTGTCAAAAATGGTCAACCACGTTTTATAAAACGTTTCGTAGATGTGTGCATGTTTTGTTTAGGTGTACCATTTGTATACCATCGTGCCCAAATGAATGTCAAATGAGCTTTATTGTCAAAAATGGTCAACCACGTTTTATAAAACGTTTCGTAGATGTGTGCATGTTTTGTTTAGGTGTACCATTTTTATACCATCGTGCCCAAATGAATGTCAAATGTGCTTTATTGTCAAAAATGGACAACCGCGTTTTATAAAACTTTTCGTAGATGTGTGCATGTTTTGTTTAGGTGTACCATTTGTCTTAGTACAAACAGAGATGTGTTGCTCCTGTGTGAGTTCAAATGTGTGAAATATACGTTCCCACCGCGCCTCGCAAAAAAATGTGAAAAAGTTTGTTAGCAAGCCAAATGTCTTGCGTCCTCCTATGGTAAATAGTCAAAGACTTACACGTATCAGGCTGCGTGGACAGCGGGACGGAGTGCACCCGGTACTTGTACTTCAGTTCCAGCGTCGGCAGCAACGCGCCGCGGACCAGCTCGCCGTCCACGGGCGTCCAGCTCACTAGCACGTCGAACTCCTTCTCTAGCACTGGAACGAAAATAAATAAATATTGGTGGACATTTCACACACAACACCGTCTACGGTCCGCTTACGGAAGAAGTATCACACCTCTGCAAGCTATCTTACCGCCAAGCAGTAACGTACTTCCCCAGGTGGACTCTCCAAAGAGTTCTACCACTACATATTTATAAGACACAAGTAAGACGCGCTTCGTCGCTTCGTGAGATGAAACTACTGCCGAACTGCCGATAGAAGTGAAAATGTATAACTCAGAATTTGATAGCTCACTTTGGAAACTACACGTGTGTAACCGGAGGGCGTGGCCTGGGCATCATGGCATGGCCATCTCGAAATGCGTCAGCATTTCCTATTGGCTGATGCATTTCTAGATGGCCATGGCATGATGCCGAGGCCACGCCCTTTCAGCATTTCCCATTGGCTGACGCATTTCTAAATGGTCAATATGGTCCCGAGTTTACCCGAAGTTTTCTTATCATATCCGAGCGTGACGCTAGAATCCAATTCACAGCCCACGAAATATCTGTCTAGGCGCGCCTAAAGAAGTTTTCACATCAAAAATAAACAAAAGTCACTTAAAACAAAACAAAATAAAGTAGCAATAGTCGACCTTATCACTAGAAGCAATACTATAATGATGTGTGTAGCGTACTCCTAGCGCGGTATTGTTATAGATGTTGATGTGTGTGTACCTCTGGCGCGGTGCGCGGGCGTGGCGGCGCGCGCGCGCGCGTGTCGCACGGCCAGCAGGAGGCGCGGCACGCAGCGACGCCGCAGCGCGGCCGCGGACACCAGCAGCAGCGCGCCGCCGGCCGCGCCCAGCGCGAGCGCGCGCCACGGGACCGCCTCGCCGGCGCACCACGGGCCCTCGCCGCCGCGACCGCCGTCTGCGGACAAACGACACACATTATCACACAACAATCAAGGAAAGAGAGCAGAGGAAAAAAAATTGGCAGTCATAGGAACTGCCGATAGAAGTGAAAACTTGCTGTTGCCCTGGTACTGGTACCTAGGGGCAAACGCAACTCTTTTATATTTCTGTTGTCCTGGTATCTGGAGATAAACGCTGGGCTGTTGGAGGTAGGTAATCGAAACTCTTTACTGTTTCCGTTGCCCTGGTACCTACCTGGCCGTTTTTACCGAGTTTACCCAAAGATTTCATATCCGATCCGATCCATTATCATATCCAAGCGTGACGATTGATGAATCCATTTCACAGCCCACGAAAATTCTGTCTATAGCGCGCCTAAAGAAGTTTTCACTTCAAAAACACTCAATTGGCCTCATCCCACGATCGATGACGAGAGCATTGTATTTTATTACTTACTAGCAGCGCCCCGCGGTTTTAAGCGCGTAGTCAGTGCATCCTCAATCGCTCAAGGTCGCGCGGTTTTAACCTACCGCTAGACCGTTCCTTCCAGGAAACAAGTGACAGTCGGTTGTCGGACGCACGGCTGAGCGCTCGCGCAAAACGTTTCCCGCGCATATTGTTATTAGATATGTCGTAAACCCTCCGCGCTAGACAGGGACAGAGTTACGCGTTAGAAGAGAGAGTTGAAAATCGCGACAGATATTGAGCGCTAATGCGAGCTGAATTGAACTTTGTTGTGTCCCAGCAAGAGTCGCTATTTATATAAGTTTTATGTTTTTGGTAAGTGAGGCTTCTGTACTAATATTTATTCTGTGGCGTAGTTCCCGTTCCCGTTGTTTTATCGGGATAAAAAGTATAGCCTATGTGTACTTCCAGACTATAATCTAACTGTATTCCAAATTTCAGCCTAATCCGTTCATACGTTACGGCGTGATTGCGCAACAAACATGCAAATATCCAAACATCCATACTTTGACATTTATAATATTAGTGGGATATAGGAAGTATATCCTACCCTGTAAATAATAATTGAAAGTTTTACAAATATTGATAACTTATTCTGCTCTATAACCACAGCCGAGCATTCCATTTTAGCAATATTCCATTTCGCAAAGTTATCAGACGACCTTTGTCTGACATTGTTTTGAGCTATCACGGTTGTTTACTAAACTAGTATTATTCATCCATCATATAACCACGGTAAATACCCCATTACTAACAATACGTCTGACAACGGTTTGTTTGTTAGTTACATAAAATATAACCAACTTTTCGCCTGCAAAGTTATTTTAACAAGTTGAGTTAAATAACAGTTAAAATGTACCTATACACGAACGTTCGAAGCTGCGTATGAAAGACTTAATTAAAACTTTTGCCTTTAACTTTTTACTTTGTACCGCTCAGAATGTTCAATTTTATTATTAGCGACCACCCATGTGCGTTACTTCCACGGTGTAGGTACATTTATTCTCCAACCAAACATCAATGTGCTAAAATAATTGTGTCCCCAGTTCAAAGGGCAATGTTTCCAGGGCAATTAGGGTAAAAGATATAACAAAACAAATACATTTAATCTCAAGTTCAACGACGAGCGTGATGCAGAACATATAGTAGAGAAGTAGAAAAAAGACAACGTGGTAGTGTGCTGCAATGGGCACTTTGGGCAGTCGTGTTGTGCTTAACATCAGACATCTGCCATATTCGTTTCACCGTTGTACCTACTTCATAAAAAAACGATCACTGTTTGAATATACGTAGAAATTATTACAATATGAAACTAGTTTCAACCGTCTTTCTACTTTAACCTAACTATGCAAATTACCATAGCTGGGCACCGTTAATCAAATAGTTAACTTCGTTAATCGTTAATCCGTTACAAAAAAAGTTAACTTCGTTAAACGTTAAAGCGTTACATTTCGTAAGAATTAACGGAAGTTAACGTTAATCGTTAATCCGTTAATATGCGTATTGGATTTTTATATCGTTGCGTTAGTGAACTTATAAAACCTGTTGGTTTAGGTTCTGGAAGTTAACAGGTTAGGAAAAACCAAATACTTGTAGTTTAATTTTATTATTGAAGTGAAAACTTCTTTAGGCCCTAGCCAATGGGAAATGCTGAAAGGGCGTGGCCTAGCCATCTAGAAATGCATCAGCCAATAGGAAATGCTGCTGCTTTTCTAGATAGTCATGCCATGATGACCAGGCCACGGCCTCCTGTTACACCCATGGCCATGCCCAGGGCTATCTAGAAATCCTGAGGCATTTCTATATAGCCGTGCTTATGACCATGTCCTCCGGTTTCACCCGCGTAGTTTCCAAAGTAAGCTGTCAATCAAATTCTAAGTTATAAGTTTTCACTTCTATCGGCAGTTTCTATGACTGCCAATATTTTTATTAAATTTAATTTAAAGTGTAGTTTAATCGTCGGGCATAACGCGCATAGGTATCTATTTCTCCTCACGAACATTACATGTCGAAGTTCTCGTCTGAAAGCGAGGCTCGCTTTGGTGTTAAAATGTCTTTACCCGTGGATAGCAGACGTTCAACTCCAGCGTTTGAGGGCTGTTTTCCAAATATCAACCCAATCCTTTCCAGTTTCCAGACGATCTGACGTGATGAAACAACAAACATTACAACATCCAAAAATTGCCATTTATAATATTATTAAGATGTTAAACACTGGAATTTTCATTGTATACCTCCATTTCTTCATCCTTATACATTGATTTCTTCATTTTATTTAACTTTTCTTTGATTAGTTGAAATGAACTACCATCGATTTTATTAAAATAAAGTTACAATGCCGACAAACGAAATAAACGATCAAAAAATTATGATTGAATTTATCGGGGAGTTACCCACTAGCTATGGATTACTATAATCTACTTGGTTTACTAGGGATGTGTGAGAAATATTCAACTAAATTGTAAACGTCAGTAAAATTCGAGTATGTCTATGCTCAAATTTTCAGTCAAAAAGAACTCGAGATTATCGGAAATATGACTGATGATAACAAAATTATATTTGTTTTCATATAACGTCAACCGATCATGCCACAGGCTAAAATGACGCCTCAATCCTGCCAAAATTGCAGGAACCTGCCACATATGGTCACACTGCGCCCAGCACTTTACGTTTCATTCTTGTCTGAACCTGTTTTTTGCGCCGCGCCGAGGTGCCGTGCGGTAAATAGTAGGCATTAGATTAACGATTAACGGATTTCTGCATAATTAACGGAAGTTAACATGTCCGTTAACATTTTTAAAAGTTAACTTAAAAGTTAATCCGTTAATCAAAATGTTAACTTCGTTAATTAACGATTAACGAGTTAATGCCCAGCTATGCAAATTACCTACAACAGATGTACCGAATATACCACTCCTGACCGCTCGCAGCAACACTTAAAATACTTATTATCATCTCGGCTCACAAAAAGCTTAAATACTGCGAGACTGGACCAAATTATTCGGACCCACCACTTACAGACAATAATAATTCCATTACAAGACCATATTCTTCATGTAATCGTGCTGACATTTAAATAGCGGCTACAAAAAAGCTATTAATCGGTAGTGGTGTTGTTGACGACATAATGACGATCCTGGCTCTTTTTTTAATTTATCATTTGTAGGTATTCACTACTATTTACAAACTATTATTTCCTAGGAGAATAATAAAATTATTATCGAGCTCAACGTTATTGTAATATTATCAATTATTTAAAAATGTTAAAGATTACAGCGGCTCCATTATGGCTATTATTACCACGTCAAGGTTCACAACCTTATCATGATGGCATAAAGTTTAGAATAAAACGCTTTCACGATAGGTTTAAAATTGTTAATCCTATAGGAACACGTGCAGGATTCCTGGAAAGCGGATCTACCCAAAAGTACGTCATCACTTGAAATGGCTGTAGGCGTTACTGGGCGGAGTTTATCCCGCATTAGCCCACCTTTATAAGCTTTAGGAAAACAATATTATAGAGTCTAGATCTAAACTTTTAGTAGCAAAATCAGATTAAGCAAACAGAAAACTGTAAGAGCCACAATATTGGTTTAAGTATTTATGTATATTTACACAAACTTTCCTTTTTTACGTGGATACATTAATTAACGCTTACCCACCGACTGGGCAAGGGTGGATCCAGCTATGGTGCCAGGTAGGTCCGAAAAGTGCGTGCGTACGTTTTAATTAGTGGTTCTTGCGCCTGGGACAGATGTACGGAATATATCGGACTCAACACTTTAAGTTGTGTCCCTACCCACTACAACCTCCACGATGTTGGTCCCCGTGACCGGTCGGGTCTGTGGTCCCGCCACCTACCACTTTTCAGCTTCAGAGGATATAAAGACAGCGGTGCATCACATAGTTTATCACCAACCATACGGGCCCGTCGTAGTAGTGTTGGTGATGTACGGCGCAACCTACATAACCTCATCGTCGTCGTCTTGGAAGCATAGCCTAGACGAGCGGCCCCTACCGCGGTATCCCCTGACCAAGCCACGGCTACAGGGCCCCTTCGCCTCGACAATGAGATATCCTCTCAGAAACTTATATATTATCTACTAATACCATTTATAGGCACCGAATTTCATGTACGTGGAACGGCAAAGTTTCTCGGAAGAAACTAAAAATATTTCGTGATTCCTATAATACTTTAATTACAGATAATGCCTCACTAAGATTTCATCTATTAGTAATCTAATATATCTTATTGATAGATCTAAGAAAAAAGTAAGTCTACATTAGATAAGGAACTTGGTTATTAAATGACCAAAACATTTAGAATATTTCAAGTTTCAGTAAATTTCTAAGTAAGTATTTATTTTTGTACTATTCTAGAAATAAATGTATTCGGAATATATCTAGGAATCATCAGACTCCAGAAATCATAAATTCAAACCGACAATTGTGTAGAGAAAGTTTCGACCGCTCTTACGGTCTTTGGGTTCAGTCAGTTGAAAAAGTAGCTTTGTTCACCCATCTCGAAATTTAGTTCGATATTCGTGGTTTAAAATCGGCGACACAAACTTGCTAGAAATGATTGGTGCTTTGTAGCGATATATTCGATTTTATGATAAAGAACTTACAGTAGATAAGTAGGTTTCTTTTCACTTTCAAGTAGAAGGTATTTTAATAGTTGCAAAAATCATAAAGGATAAGGGTAACTTACGCCTATAGTGTAGAGTGACGTAGTTTCTGGAGACGAGTGTGTTGCTATGGACGAGACAAACGTAGGTGCCGTAGTCTTGCGCCGTGACGCGGTCCATCGTAAGGTACGACCCGATGATGTCCTTCACGTCGTCACTGAAATAAAAACTGCGATTGAGTTGACTTATCAAAACAAGCCTAAATGTCACGAAAAGAGTACTGTGCCTTTTAGACCATGTGGAATGAGAGAGGCACCGTATTGGTGCGCCAAGAATTATATCAATCAATAGCAACATTCTATTTTCCTAATAGAGATCACATTATTATAGGTCGATGTACTTAGGGCCACAGCACACTAGCTACTCTTAGTATCTGCGATCAGTGACTTAGTCGCGATACAGGGACAGGGACTACACGCTACACTCCGTACATATTCAGATGCCGGTTGATTTATTCGGCATCTTTAAAGTTTTAAACTCAGGACGGCACTGTAACTCGTATGGGTAGACTTAACATCGTTTCATGGTTGACGTTCCAAAGACTCGAACGAAGATTCGAACGGATCCAATATCGGAGCAGTCGCTAAAACGCGCGATATCGATACCGCGTCCGAACGCAGGCAGTCGTGAAATCCCGACGCCGCGCCGTATCGATACAATCTCTAAAACGCGCAGTAAAATCAGCCGAGTAGTTTCTGACTAGTACGACGACACGAAATTTTTATGTCTATATTTTATACTGTATGTTATTATTAGCTAACTTTGGCATACCATTTTTAATTTTTGATCAGAAGTATCAATTTACGTGGTAATTTACCGTAATGATTAATATACATAACTACGGTAGTAATGGAAATTTTTTATTAAACATTTTTATAAGGAACCAAAACCTGATTTAAGTGAAGCAAGGCCTTGTACGGCTTCTGCTGCTAACCGAACTTTGGGGTAGTATAAAGCACAAGACACGAAACTCCCAAAACTTTATATCTATCTGTATAATCTCAAATTGAGTAACGTAATACTAAATCTAGGATGCAATAAGGTGTTTCCACGTAATTACAAAAATGTAGTAGTACCTAGGTACTTATTGCAACATAGGAACCCAATGAGAGATACACTCGAGAAAATTGCGTGTTGATGAAACGTGCGCTATCACGCATCCAATTTATCAGCCCGACGCGGACGCCACGTTATTTGAGATATGGATGTGTTTATGCAAACGTAGATTTCAATGATGAGCAGGTGCTTTGCAAGAGTGAAATACTATCAAGACTTAATTGAATTAAAAAACAATAAATCATCCCTAATATAATTCACAACAGCTAATGTACCTACAGAGTAGTTTTAGTAGTGGTTGGACTCTTAGCACTACCTGGGGAAGTACCACACCTTTGCCAGTTATTCTACCGCCAAGCAGTAATGTGCAAACATTACTGTGTTCCGGTTTGAAGGGCAATGTTTCCAGAGATATAACAACTTAGATTTCTGGGTGACGAGCGCAGTGCGGTGCTAGGTAATGATTTGGACTCTTCATGTTCCAATAGCTGCGTGTCACTGTGCTGTTATGTGGCAGGCATGTTGCTTACCATCTGGCACATGTCCCGCTCGTCTCGTCACTCTTTTTTTGTACCTATGTACCAAAAGAGTGAAGGAACCCTCTAGTTAAGCTGATATTTTCGCACCGTTGGACCCTCTTACACGCATAAAAACCTTGCTATTTAGAAAATATGTAGTATTTGAGCATGTGTATTGAAACGTATAATCTATTTACAAGAAAAGTCGGTTAAAAACATCACAAAGTACCTTTGTTTTTACGTGAAGCAGTTCACGTAAAAACAAAGGTACTTACAGAAATGGTATTGCTTATATTAACGACAGAGTATAATTCAGTATACACGTGTACAAAAGATATCTTGAATAGCAAACAATTTTTTGTAATTTTCTTTGCGCTGCCTACTCGTATCTCAATTTTCTTTCACAAAGAACAGTCATTAGCGACTTCTGAGAAGTCGTAAAAGCATGATGAAATCGTTATTCAAACATCTCATTCTTACATACATGTACGACAGTTTTAAGAAATGGTTTATTATTTGTTGTTACGTTTATGTACGTACCAAGTGTTATTACCGTATGAGTACGCCGAATAAATATTATTTATCGTAGTGTTATTATTTTTCAGTGTTACTGCAGAAATATCGTAACTTTACCCGGAAATATTTGACAGAAAAAGCCACCCTTGAAAAACCCTTAACGTTGAACCTATAGATAACCCCAGAAGCTTAAATCCTAATGATAATTAAATAATCAAATGACATCTGTTAAAAAATCTGCCGGTAAAATCTAGCCACATGATTAGCTGCGTTCAGCGTTATCGGAGGTCAAGTCAAATCAACGAGTGTTTGCATTTTGGTAATCGGTAATCACGGCACTCTCCTAAACTTTAAATTTCTAGAGTTTTTTCTCTCCTCACTGACGTGCTTAATTTTACTTTTTATCTGAAACTTTCAAACGCTGTTGACTACAGATAAAATAAATTAATTATTCTATTTTCCTAAAGCCTTTACATAATATCTTGCTGTGCATTTTCAATCTACTTATAGTCTATAAAGTTACGAGTATTTTATAATGTGACCATTAGACACGGTTAAATGCATCTTAATTTTTACCTTCAAGTAATCTCATTTAATATGATATGATCGTCTAAATCTAAATACTTAGATTACAAAAATATATGCTACCATAAAATATAGGCACCAAAAGTTTAGATGGAAAACGATGAATGCATGTAGGATGTAGGATCTATTCTATGATGTAGGTACGAAGTGTGTACTAGACGAGAAGTGTAGCGCGTCGTTGGAAAGTACCGATGAAGCGAAAACCAGTTTTATAGTAACCCAGATGGGTTTTTTTGATCTCAAACGAATTAACTTGTTTGTTTGTTATGACGCCATAGCTACCTATAAAGATAAAATAGGCTCTCGAGAAAAATATGTAATTTTGAATAGAGGAAAAATTAGCTCGGGGAAAATTATGCGAGGTATTTTTCCTTTTGAGTGGGATTTATTTAGTACTAGTAGTTGCCTGGCGGTTTTACCCGCGTTGTTCCTGTTTCCAGGGATAAATAAATGCTATTCCAGACTATAATTTAAACGTGTTCCAAATGTCTACCGTTTCGACGACCAACAATATCCAAACTTTGACATTTATTATAAATATAAAGTTTCGCGGTTCGCTCGGAGACCGCGACAGGCAGTTGACATTATGAATTTGTATGGGCGCCAGTTCGCGCCGAGAACGCGACAGGAGACCGAGACACGAGGCGCGAGACATGTGTCGTGGTCTCGGCGCGAATTGGCGCCGATACAATTCTATAGTGTCAAATACCTGTCGCGGTTTCCTGTCGCTGTCTCAGCGCAAACTTGTACCTTTAGTAGGATATTTCCAGTGTGTCGAGCTGACAAAAGTGTTATGGGAGCTATTAGGACATACGAGTACATAACAATATGGATATTTCTTACCGTGTGGTTTTGATCTCGCTCTGAGTGATAAGAAGGTCGCCCTCGGTGCCGTTGGGCCAGAACTTGCGCCAGCGCAGGTCACTGCGAGCGTCCGCCAGATACGAACGACCTGCAAACAAGTATATATATTTTCACAATGGTCAAACAATGAAATCAATAAAAATATAATGTTTGCGAAGGCAACTGTTTTAATATATTTACAGGTGATTTTAAGTAAGAATACAAAGTTTTAGCACAGTCTATTAAATCATACAATCGTTCGACGAAGCCGTCTAGACGGGGTAATCGTGCGGGGCATGCGGAGTGAGACGCGGGAAGCGCGCTCCTGCATTGCCTACATTACAATGTTAGTATTGCAGGAGCGCGGCTCAGGGCTGACGTCTTCCGTATGTTTTAATTTTTTTTTGGTGCCACGTTTTTAGGGTTCCGTAAAACGTAAAAACGGAACCCTTATAGATTCGTCATGTCTGTCTGTCTGTCTGTCCGTCCGTATGTCACAGCCACTTTTTGCCGAAACTATGAGAACTACACTGTTGAAACATGTATTCTGTGAACCGCATTAGGATTTGAACAAAAAAATTTAAAAAAAAGAAAGATTAGGGTTGCCCCCCATACTAAAAACTGAAACTCAAAATGTTTTTTTCATCAAACCTACACGTGTGGGGTGGCTATCGATAGGTCTTCAAAAATGATGTTAAGGTTTCTAAAATCATTTTCCTCTACACTGAATTGTTTGCGCGAGAGACACTTCCAAAGTGGTAAAATGTGTGTCCCCCCCCTCTAACTTCTAAAGTACGAGAATGAAAAATCTAAAAAAAATATATGATGTACATTACCATGTAAACTACCAACGAAAATTAGTTTGAGCTCGATCTGATGAGTACTTTTTTTTAGTACGTCATAAATACACTATTATTGAAACTTCGATCAAAGTTACAACGAACTACAAGAACTATGTGTACTATGTATATTATGTTACTTGCTGCAACGGAACCCTTCATGGGCGAGTCCAACTCGCACTTGGCCACTTTATTAAAATTGCGACAAACCTACCCGTGTCTAGACATTATCGGCACTACTGGTAGAATTTCTTTATACTGTGGTTTTAGCTTGCTTTGAAACTACTCCATAAGTACTGATATCATGTATTACAAATGTTCCAATACGGCCCTAAACAATCGACGAAGGAAAACTAATCGCTTCAGAGAAAGTTCTTTCATTTGTGACTTAAATAACCGATTCGTAGAGTACAATTAGTTCGACCACGCCTACTCCGAGCAAACAACGCTGAATTCTGCGGTTTAGCCAGACTTTCTGTGAAACGGTCGACCGCGAAGCATTGTCGGGAATTCCTAGCACGCGCCGTGGACTAATGCATTATAAATACTATAATGTGGAGAATACGTCGTCTATAACCTACCTAGGAACTTTAACTTTTTATTACTGTACACAACGGCTTGTTAGTGACTGGAATTTCATATTATAGCATGTTTATATGTCTCATTGCTAAATTCGGAGCTCGTTTTAATAAGTGGTTTAAGCCGTTCGTGTCTATTATGCTGAGTACTGAGAGGGCATTTGATTGCCTTAAGGCCGATTTACATCAGACGAGCGAATGCTCATTCTATCCCCACTGTATCAAATTCATTTGGTGTAAACAAACGTAGAACATTATTTCGTTGTTTTATTTGCGTTCGCAAAGATTCTATGGAATATCTAATATGGAAAACGCTAAGAACGATCTTTCGTTTACACTAAAAGATCGAGAAAGAACGCTCTTGTTCCAGCTCTAGCTCTATGTTCGTTCAGTTTAAATCGGCCTTTAGAAGAAAACATAATATCACGTATATCAAAAGACACCTTAGACACAATTAGAGCAATCTTCAGAAATTGCATATCTTGACTGATTTGATAGATTCCTTGTATAAAGAATAAGGATGTCAAAAATGTATGGCGTCTGTCTGTGTGTCTGGTAGTAGTAAAGAATCAGCTCAGGAAATAATAGATAAGCAAAACTAAATTGTGATTTGTTTGTACTAACTACAGTTTTTATGTATTCGTCTACTATAGTCCATATTATTATTTTGGAGTTGTTAAGCAAAACGGCCGACGGAAAGTGTCTGGGAGTATTATTGGGACCTTGTTTTTAAGGGTATTGCCTACAACATACGTGAAAATCACTTATTAGAAAATACGTGAAGTAAGTAATGTTTGTATGTACCTTCATTACCCCATATCTCAAAATTGGCCGTCTATGCAAGTTAGCGAGTAAGCATGTGTTCTTAGTACAGACTAACTCTAGTCAATCGTCCACATTTCATTCATCAGAAAATAGGTGACGTCTGGCAGCTCTGGGATCTTACTCTACTAAGCTTATTGATAATTTTGTCAATTGATTGTTTGTGTCAAAATAAATTACTTTTGATTGGTTTTGGTTCCTAACTAAATTGATCGCTTTCAATACGTTTTTCTGTTTGAAAGCTGTCGTGTGCAAGACTGTTATTATCTGTAATTTAACGAAACTTTATTTTTTATAGTATAGAGAGTGACGAGACGAGCAGGGCATGTGCCTGCCAAGTAAGCCCGATGGTAAGCAACATGTCTGCCACATAACAGGACAGTGACACGCAGCTATTAGAACCTGAACAGTCCAAATCATTACCAAGCACTACTGCACTGCGCTCGTCACCCAGAAATCTAAGACATTATATCTCTAAGCCCTGTAATTTATCTGGAAACATTGCCCTTCAAACCGGAACACACTTTACTGCTTGGCTGTAGAATAACTGGTAAAGGTGTAGTACTTCACCAGGCGGACTCGTAATTTACTTTGGTCTTTGGTCGAAGCTAACATTAACAATTTGAACACAAAGTCACTTAATTCACTCGTATTCTTAAGTCAATAGTATCACTTAATTCACTTACCTATCAGAGCCTCGCAGTAGAGTCGCACGCGGCTCCCCTCCTCGACCCACTGATCTTTCGATATGAACATTGTTCTCGGCGAGTCCGTCGGCTTTTCTGTGAAACGATGCGACACGGTTGCAACAATCATGCATTTTCCACGAAACATTGTATTATAAGTCGGTCAAATGTACTTCCAAGCATGAGGAAAATAGTGAATACTAGATATATTTCAATTTAAAACCACTACATTCTCCCCGCAATTTTATACACTAGGTATACCGTAGGTTCAGGTAATCTGTTCGGGAAAACTGGTAGCTTATGTATTATGCTGATGAATAAGCTAAGTTACTGTAACTTTTCACTCAATCCATTCAATAGATTTTGCGTGAAAGAATACAAACATCCTAACATCCATCTATCCGCACTAACTTTCATCAATATTATTATAGTTGGACTAGCGGGCCATTCCGACTTGCCTCGGATTATTCAGTAATCAGTTAATTGTTAGTTACAAACTTTTGAGACCATTGATCGAAATAAAAACTATACTATCTCTAAATTTTTACCAAATTACACATTAATGCCAATTTTTATGGATATCGCTTGTCTTGATTAAAAGTTCACAGGGACAACCATCATGACACTGGATTTTTATACCTGTACTTAGACAAACAAGGTTTGATACACTGTTGTTGGTCCATTATCTGTGGTTTTGACATGGTATAATGTATTGTTCATTGAACAGAAGCGAAACCACATCAGGCCTGATAGGAATATGAAATAATCTAAAATCTAATATATAAAACCTCATGTCACGATGCTTGTGGTTATATTCCTCCGTAATGGCTTGGCTGATTTTGATTTCTTTTGTGTTTTTGGTAGTTACGAGAAAAGTTCGTCGTTCATTTATGTGAAGTGGTTTGCGGTTTACTTGAAGTGTTGAGTCACATGACATTTTATTTTAGTCTTACTATAAGGGAAAGTTTGGATGTTTGTTGCTCAATCACGTCGGAATGTATAAATGGATCGGATTGGAATTCGGAACACTTATTATAGGCTAGAATAACACATAGGATAGGCTACTTTGTACCACGGGAAAATAGGGAACTGTGCGGGTAAAAACGTAAGTAATTTATTTGACCCAACCATGTTTGTGAGATCAGTTATTAAGAGTGCGCCTAAAGCCAGGGAAAAATCAGTTTTCACCCGCGCGACGCGTTTCTTAATGCGATATACATAAAGTCGAGAATAGCATGACACAGTTTAGAGGAAAAATCAATATTAAATCAGGAGTCCATTTTTGACCAAGTTTTATTAAATTACTCAATAATTAAACATAAATTTAAAAAAGTGTTCGGTCACTTTACCAGAACGTACAATTAGGAATTTTATTACCAAAAAATAATGTGGGGTCATCGCTGATAATTCCGAGTACTCGAATTAAAACGGGTTTTTTCGGTGTCATTTTTATTTTTTTATTGTAAAAAACTCTGGTTTATTTTTAAAATTCTATTCGGTTATTGTGCTTCTTCTTGATTGTACCCACACGTCAATATTTTTTTTGTCATAGTTTTTAGTTTATTTACTTCAGTGAGCGGCGTCGAAAATGTCCTTTTTTCGTTTTCTGGCACTAGGCGCCCTCTTAAGAAACATAATAACCATAACAGAGGTAACAACATAATTAAGAATATTAAGATATATCTAGTAAATAGGGATCGGAGACTTATAGAACTTTAAACTGGGAACATACTACTTTTGCGTACATAAGTATTTATATTTTTTATAATTTAGAGTAACGAGTCGAGCAGGACACGTGCCTGATGGTAAACAACGCGCCTACCCATAACGGCACAGTGATACGCAGCTAAAATCATTACCTAGCACTGCACTGCGCTCGTCACCCAGATATATATAAGATACATTATCTCTATGCCCTGTAATTCCACTGGAAACGTTGCCCTTTAAACCGGAAGTGTTATTATAATTGATACTTACAAGTTTCTAAATTGTTTCTAAATAACAGTTTACATTAACGATTGCTCGGTAGCCAAATCAAAAGCGACTTATCGCATATGCAATCTCTATTTGATGTGGTCTAATGATTTCTCAGAAAATAGAAATCGACATCGGATGTCGTATGGATTCTAGATAGTAGGAAAACTGCATATTCCAACCTGTCTGGCAAAATATCACCTTACATATTAAAAACTGGAGGTATGTAATTGAGGAAATGCACGCAATAGTTGGCGTGTTAATGGGCGTAGCGAATTTTTGAACGGTTTCTATTTTCGGAAAACGAAAGGTATGGCAATTAGTTTATTTTGTAATCGCAAGCTTCAATTGCGTGATGACCCAACTCGTAACAGAAAACAAGCTCTGATGGTTTTGGAAATCGAAGGGAGAAGTTTCGAGGGTTTCGTTACAAGTTTGCGTAATCGTATAAATGATAAATTAATATTTTGTTCAATCGTTTTAAAATACGGATAATATCGATCCCTAAGAGTATTCACAAAGCTTGTGGACGTTTAGCAGTTAATACTTTGCAAATCTAAACCACATCCTTTAGCGATAAGTTAGGCCACACGTAGCTGCACGACATCCGCACGATTTCGACAATTGTCGGATGCAAGACGAATGCTTGCATCTTGCGAACAAATAATGGAGTCTGTGTCCACGAAACGACAACGACACGACAGCCGCACGTCTTGCGTTTGATCGTAAGATGCATGCATTCGACAAAAGACGCGACTGTCCAAGTAGGTCTAACCGGTCGCGATTGAAATATTGAGCGTCAAACGTTTCGTCAAAATGATTCCAATTTATTATACAAGTATGCAGCAGTATCAGCATCTCACTAACTATTCCCACTGCTGGGGTTCGGGGGCTTTCTCTCGCAAGGAGAGAGTCAGGAAACCACCACACTGGCAAGTGCAGGTTGTTGTATGACCTCGATAGATTCTTGGAGGTTTCCCGACGATGTTTTCCTTCACCGACGGTGTTTTTAAGTTAGCGGCATACACACATGCTTTCGAAAATACAGTGGTGTGAGTGGGATTCGAGCTAAGGGCTCCGGATCGGCAGTTGCCTTTCTTCCCACCAAATCAGCATGCCAGCATCGATATAAACCATTTGATGTGCTCTCCCAAACTTCAGGCGCACGGAATCATGTCATCGTTGGGAAGGGTGAGCTTTCCGTTCTAGAACGTAGAACCACAGCATGTCTCGCCTCTAGCGATTACAGGAGTCAAGCAGATTGGTGGTGTGTAAGCCACTTATGCTACACACAGAGACGCAGTTTATTACCAATTTCAAGGTGCTCAGGGCACTGGTTTATATCGATGCATGCGAGTATGACTGTAAGTTACGGCTGGCCTAGTCGGGAAAAAGGCGCCTGCCGGTCCGGAGTCCAAAACCCACACGCACTACTGTCTTTTCGAAGTCATGTGCGTAATGCCGCTATTTTAAAACGGTAAAGGAAAACATCGTGAGGAAACTGACATGTACCTAGAATACTTCGAAGTCATGTGTTATCCACCAACCCGCACTGGGCCAGTGGATTATGGCCACTCTCCTTGCGAGAGAAGGCCCAGAGTCCCAGCAGTGGGAACATTTGGTGGTCTGTTGATGATGAGTATTAGTGTTCCAATGACTTCAAAGGAAGGACGGCTTATTGAACATGTTTTGGCATTTTAACGGCCAGCAAGATTTTTAGGCCCAACGCTGTTGTGCCATTTTATCGCACCTTTGGCCAGGTCCTTATATACAAGTCTATGAGTGTTACCTAATATTTCGAGGCGCACGGTGTGGGTCTCGGTGTGCGTCTCGTTGCTAAGGCGGCAGGTGTAGTTGCCCGAGTCGGCGCGCGCGGCCCGCTGCGCGTACAGCGTCTGGTTGGCCGCCTCCGGGTACAGGATCAGGTTCGACACGCCCGCGGACCAAGGGTACGGCACACCGTCTTTGAACCTGGAACAAAATATACGATTTTCAAATTACATACGAAACTGGAGGGAAAACGCGTCGATTTAAACGACATAGTTTAAAAAATGCAGTAGATGAAAAGCCGAGGATAGGATGAGTGGCGTATCATGGGACAGGGCTTTGTCCAGCAGCGGACTAGGGTAGGCTGATGATGATTTAAAAAAAAATCGTTTTGAAATTGGTTAAGACACACATTGTAAAATATGTATATAGTTTAGTTGTGTAAGCTTTCAACCAACCTTTCAAACTTTTTTGTGTACCTTGATTTTACTTCCAATTTCAGATATAGCGTTCATTGTACGGTAGCGTGTATGGAATGTTGAGTAAAAGCCTAAACAGTCAGGAATACTTCAGGTTCCCACAGATGATAATGGTAACCGAGAAACTCTTTTAAGGCTGTTATCCACCACGCTGGCCAAGTGCGGGTTAAATGTCTACGAAATATGTATTTCTTGGGACATGTCTCTTTCCTCAGGATATTATCCATTAGCATCATAGTTTAAGCCATAGATAATTATAGACCCGTAAAGGAAATACTCCGATGTGCCAGCGGGATTCGAATCTCACTTTCGCCACTAACTAGGCCACAGGGCTGTAGATCATGTAGATTGGATTCATTGTTATTGATAATTGAAACGGGATTTATTTCGAGATTGAGTTAACTTACATTGCAACAATTATTTAGAGTCGATTGAATAACAAGCAAAATATTTTAAGATCAGCAGACGCTTTGGCTTACGGTTTGATATTAAACACGATAGATGGTATGAATATTTATGGACAACAAGGAACGACATATAAGGCCATGAAACTCATACGAACGGGACTTTATCGGATCATAAACCGCAAATTATGTAAGTACTTACTTCAAGTAAAACAGAGAGTGCATACGGATATTTGTACATTTGAGCACTCTATTCTCTCCCGCCCACTACATTTTGCTGTAGGTTTTATTCGCTTTACAATAGTCTTAGTTCCATTGTTTGCAAATATGTTTAAATTAAAAAAAATCCTTTAAGTACCTATTTGAGCCCAAAAATAACAATGTTTTTAAGAAAATTGACAATGTCTTTGGCTTTGCAAGATAACACAGTGACCGATGGTATTAGTCAGTGTTAGACAAAAGTTATAATCCGATATTTCAAAAAATCCCATGCAATATTCTGAGTATAGATGTGCAGTGTGTTTATTAGCTTTTACTAGTAGCGTGCATGGACATTGGACGTATTAAGTAGCCAGGGTTAACTATAATGGGTAGAATTATAGCGGTCCGTTCGTGAGATTGTCGTGTTCTTTGTTAAAGCTGTCATTACGAGTCGAGATGACATCTACGAATGTCTATGTACAGGAAATAATTCCCGGTAACGTGTAATGGAACGTCATTCCGGTACAGCGGCGATCGCGCTCCGCAGCTGCTGCTGATCTCAGTCGCTGTTCCGAGAATGGCCCGTATTGCATTCGCTTCTCAATGAGGAAATCGTCATACGCGGATCGGAATTGCATCGATACGATATGCCGCAACGATACATCGGACCCGTTACCTACGTCACGAAAACGGTAAGAGAGTTCATCTCCAATGTTTAGATTCCGCATTCGGGTTAGTCCGAAATCAAACAGCTGTAATTCGTTCAGCGAATCGGGCTTGTGCAAACAAAACGTCGCACGAAGTAACCGATTCCCGCGAACAGTAAAATTTTGCGGGAGCCGTTTTTGAATCGTACGTTGGGAAAACAAACACGTGAGCGATGTTTCATAGCAAGGCCGCCCTGGAATTGTTTCCTAGAAGCTACAAGAACTCGTAATCTGGTGAATATCCTTGGCAGTACTATATAAATACGTATACAAAGATAGAGTACACTGAACTGAAAAGGACTCTCCAGCCACGTCATTAAGAATACTTTATACAATAGGGTCCCGACCCTAAGCTTAATATAGTGAAAAGCATTTAACTGTTCTAAACAAAATTGTTTATTGTCCTCAACAAACAAGAGATATTGATGTTGATTATTTTTTTGTAAATTGAAAGTTGACAGCTTAGTAAAGATTTTTAAAGCTGTTGAACAATACGGTAGGGTTTCACATAACTATTGTATTTTCTTAAGAGCTTCGTTAAATAGTGGCACGCATTAATAATGTTCCTACTTGCTCATGATCATTCTATCCCCACTGTATCAAATTCATTTGGTGTAAACAAACGTAGAACATTCTTTCGTTGTTTTGTTTGCGTTCGCAAAGATTCTATGGAATATTTAATATGGAAAACACTAAAAACGATCTTTCGTTTACACTAAAAGATCGAGAAAGAATGCTCTTGTTCCAGCTCTAGCTCTATGTTCGTTCAGTTTTAATCGGCATTTAGAAGTAGGTTCATGACAATACTCGAGCGGGGAGTCGAACCGGCACGGCGACGTCCATATGACCACTAGACCGATATCCCAACCGTTAGACTTCAAACTAGCCATGGTTATAACTACATATTACAGTAGAGAAACTCACTCAGTTACCACAAACTTAATAGAAACAACGTTTTCCAAAAGTTGTTTAAAACCAGGATTCAGAGTAAAAACACATTGTCGAGAAAGAAATGGAGCAAGGTTGGAAAAACTAGTAACGCGTAAATAATAACTCAATCGTTTATTTGTACAAAATCCATTACAAATACCGCTAAGAGATTTCCATTTCATATTTACTACGTAGATCAATAACGAAATAAGCTTATGTCAAGTAGACTGTACGTAATGTGAGTGGGCAACCTACATCTCTCGAAATCTATTATTTGCGCTAATGGTCTCATGTCAATTTCTGAGAAGATGTTTCATACGCGTGTGTTTACAACTTTATTCAACTCCCAGTGTTCCTGGGAGAACGATACGCGAATATTTTTAACTTTTTCCGAGCAATGAGTCACACCACGCGAGCGCAGCGAAATCAATCACATTTTGATTTTATGGCAGTGCTTCCCCAATTTGAGAACCACTTGCATTGATTCCAAATTTTACTTTAACATCTTGATAAAAGTCAAATTTATTTACAGCCGTTTTTTTATACTCTTCATTCGCAATTTCAGGATTGGTATCATGTTAAGATCTGTTTTAAGTAGTGCATATAGCGCCATTCTTTTGGTTTAGTTCATCCTTACTGCGAAATGCTGTATTTTACACAAAATTTACTAGTTTCTCATGCAAATAATATTTGTTTGTTTTAGAAATATATCATTATATCAACAGGAATGCATTCATTCAGAAATAATTACAATTAGTTTGTATATAAAGTGTTGTTGAACCACATAAATTTAATTTCATTTCAAAGTGGTATTTGCGATGTAATTGAACAATAATTATTCACAGTTAACCTTATTAATATTGTTGTCTGTTTATCATTGTACCATGTTGTTCGAAACCGAAATACATTAGATAATTCCGTTACCTGGAAAATTGTAGTAGCTCGCGTTGTGCGCGGCTTCAACCGCGCCTACGTACATACGTACATTACGTACATGGCTAATGAGAGGTTTGCGAGTTCTTGTAATAATATCTGGAATTATTCTCATGGAGGGTTCGCAGTTGCGATGCTGCGAGCGAACACATCGGCGCGCGTTCGCCTGGCGCATAGCCCGCACTCTTCTTTTTGCGGCTGTCTGCAATAAGTAGACCCCGACACCGTACATAAAAGTTCACTTGTTACATCTCGAAAAACCATCCGGAGAATGTGCATAAAAAGCCATAACGAGCCGCTGCGACATCGCAAACAATTTACTGACTATAAGATTAATTAATTTAATTAGTGCAAAGCCATAAATAAATTAAATGGCAGTATATCTTTGTAAGGCGATATTTGACATATTACGCTAACAAGGTCTTTTGTTGTATGAGCGTTGCATATTCTGTTCCAAAAGCTATTCCTGAAAGCCACGCGAAATTACATTTTCATATTAAATTCTGAGGCTAATTACTAATTAATATTATGTGGCACACATGTGAGGTTTTATTACTATTTTTTCATTCATCACATCAATATTACGACGTTTCATAATAAATATGGATAAAATATTGCAGATCTGGAGATACATATCTTAAATTATATCAATCGATACAACCCGGGTAAATAATTATTTTTTGAAGGAGAGTGGGGTATTGATGTGTGGAATTAATGTAGTAAGTATCAACAATCAACAATACAAATAGTATCAACAAATACAAAATAATGATAGATGTCATTTTAAAATATTGCCTATTAATAAGTAGGCAATTTGTAGAACTAACAGTTCATCACGGAAATAGCTGTAAATATGTCATAGTAGTAATACCCAAATATGTAGAGACAATTAAAAACATGGGAAATTAAATTAGAGACGACATCGATAACGTATAATAAATAAGTCATCCGTCCGTTACGATCGATACACATTATGCCTGCGGTTCAAAAAATGGCATAGGCGAGGTTTAAAATAAGAAGAGTTTAGTGATGAGGTCATGTATCCTCGATCCTCAGCGAACGGCGCGCCCATCCCTCCCGGCAAAAACCGTCGAATATTTCCGAAATAACGCAAACCGGTCCTTGACCGTGTCGGGTTGCACTCTCCCATCGCTTGCCACAAATCATTCGCCAGCAACCTCCGCTCTGACACAAAGGGCTACGCACACCACAATCTCTCGAATTATCTCATTATACCTTATGGAGCTGCGCATTATTACTCGGAAACACGCGGTACGTTGTTGCGGGCATATTCTCATTTGGCACAAGACTCAACATGGCCGACACTGTTTCTGGGATCTTTTCAATCTACCGGGAATAATTTTGTTTTGGAAATTTGGACACGCAACGAAATTGAACTAGATTATATGTAGACAAAGGGTAAAGAATAGTATTAAATAACTGGTTTTAATATTTTCGGGTTTAAGGGTTGTATTTACTAAGCCCTAAAATAAAAAGTTCCAATTTTGCACTACTTATGGTATTGTGAGATGTAACTACTATGTATGACACCACCCCTGAAATCACAAAATACAAAGTTTTTTCGTTTAATTAAACCGAGTGCGAATAACATGTTTATGACCCTACCGAATTTAAATGTGGGTTCCATCCCGAAAGATGGGCTTAAAATGTTCACAATTTCGAATACAATGAACATTTATCGGTTTTAGCTTGGCTAGCACATTGTCCGTAATTTTCTATATAATTTAAAACCGTAGCATTTTTGATCCAAAACATCAAATAAGCCGATTTCTCACAGGATAACTTTATAGACCGAACTTGCCATGCTGTCTACTACGAAGTCCGATAAACGATATATCGGCCGAACTTATGGAAGTTTCCTACCTCGATAGACAATCTGTCGGTTGATCGAATCGGCCGTTTCATTCAATCCGACCCTCATCCGACCTAAGTCTATAACTTCCAACCGAGATGTATCGATCTGAATGTTTTTCGTGGTAGGCTACAGATCCGATTCAGCTGTCGGTCGGATCCGATCATTCGGAGTTTGTTTTCGTAGTAGACCTGCAGGCCTATGCGGTTAATTCTTATACTGGTATGTACAAACATCTTCATCATCAAGTTCTCTCTCTCTCTGTGTTTACTGAGATAGAAATATTTTACATCAGAAGTAGGTCAGGTCTGAGAGTCTGCATCGACGCGTGAATCTCTGAGCACCAAAATAAGATATCTACGATATTTTCATTGGTCACAATTTATTCTGGACCTAAAGCCAAAGTCTGTTTTTAAAAACAACGTTTTATTTAATACCTGTAATTTCTTTTATTCTACTTTACAAACAGGTTCTCAGTTAGCATGAATCATTATGATTTATGGGTATACGGGACCATTCTATAAAAAATTACTGACGTGAGTTTAACAACTGCTAAAGTGACTGCTATATATTTATATGGTTCTATATAGCCCTGCGGGAGGACGACCTTCTGTTTAGCGCTTAAATGTGGAGATCAGTTGTCACTTTGGCTAAACTCACGTCAGTATTTTTTTTATAGAATGGTCGGGACCAAAGCTCAATAGCAAACGGCATAGAAGTTGCATGGTTTACCTATTCTTACCTGACTAATCCTTAGCTATTACTTGGATCTACTAACTACTGTTCGTTTTTTGATATAAAATGCACCATTATTAATGTTTTGTCAACAAATAGTTTCGCGTATAATTGAAAAGAGATTTGTTAATTCCAAATCATGAACCTATACGATTCAAAGAAATTAGATTCGCTGGCAAAATTCAAGGGTCAGACGTTTATCACTTTCAACTTCAACTATCAGTATGTGTGAGTCATCTTATTGAAACAAAGTTCGCTATCGTATCGCCAATCGGTTAAATCGTGCTGTGTATACCCGGTCCGAGCCCGTTACCGGTACCGCAGAGTAGGGGGCAATCATCTTCCACAAGTAACTTTCTCTTGAATAGCTCGTAGCTAGTACAGATTCTCGTAAAACAATATATTTCGAAACAATATTATGTTAATATTGACTTTCTAGTTCCTACGCCAATAAACACTTCATTAATTGAAATTTAATTTAAAATGAATTATGTAGGTTTCAGTTCTAATTGTTCCCAATTTCAAGGAAACTCGAGCCGTATGGGGAGACTTTCAAAACAATTTGATTGTTTCGAGTATATTTGTGAAAGAAGTCGTACAATTGCATCTCAGGGCAAGATTATTTTTCTAAAAATATTTGGTTAATTTGTAATAGAATAAGTATTTTTATCATATACCTACACATTTATGTATATGATAACTAACTAGCAGTGCCCCGTGGTTTTTCCATCGCGCAGTTCCCGTTCCCGTTATTTTTCAGTGATAAAAAAAACCTATGTGATATTCCAGACAACAAGCATACTGTGTTCCAAATTTCAACTCGATCCGTTCGATGTTCCGACATGGTTGAGCAACAGACATCCAAACTTTCGCATATATAATATTAGCACTAAAACCTGGACTTTTTGTGCCTTTCGAGAATTTGGCGCACAATATCGGACGTTTTCCTCAAAGCCATAACGAACTCTTTGAGAGTGAAACTCGGCGTTCTGGGAATCCCATGAGAGAAGACTGTATCTGTAACATCAGGAATATGTGATGGTCTTTAATTAGACATTATCCATGAGACTATTTATAATCATATGCATTCTCTTTGTTTGTTCAGAAACCGAGCGACGTGTCCGGGTTTTTGTGAGACAGAGATCACGTCATTTCACTGGAAGTTTGGTCGCGCAAAAAACTTGCAATTATAGCAAATCGTCTAAAAAGTTAACTAGTTATCCTGTTTAAGTAGTGTCTTTCAGAGAGGTTAACGACTTGAACGACTATGTTGCGTCTAAAATGTGGCCGAATGATTTGTAAGTCTATCTATTACTTTGAATACAATATTAAAATTTTATTTTGTATTATAAACAATGGGCAAACATAAGATATATGTATGGTTTCTGTTTGACCATCTAGAAATATGGTAATCATCCACTCGCCAGGCGTTGTCACAATGTTCCTTATACTTTTGACCTCTGCTAAACTCTCCAGAGAGTAGCATAAGTGGAACTTTATGAGCGTATCGATTATGAACCCAGTCGGATCGATCTTGACACGGAACCAAAGCTCTCGGTCTTTGTCATTACAGTTTAGAATGACAGAAATAAGGATTGTCATTCCGAATTTGAGTCGTTCAGATTGCGGTCAGAATCAGTTCTCAATTTACCATGTTGACTAGTCTCGGGGTAGCTTATAAACTCACCTGGACTGACCTTTGAAGCTGTTAAAATTGCGCTCACTTGCTTAGTGTTTAGTAGCAGTGTTTGTTTCTCGGAACCGGCTGCCAGTTGTCACACTTTATAATGGTCCTCACAACGGGTAATCACCGCTTGCCGTCACGCACCGATGACAATAGTAATAATTACAATGTTATTGTGAGAATCGAAAATACTAGTATTATAAAAACTCCATAAGCAGTATTTACTGGCCCTTACCATGGGAGGTTCACATTTTTTTACTTCTTGAACGAATTCTAGATTATTATTTCATATACACGAATTGGAATTGAATTTTAAAAACGTGACTTTGCTTTAATGTTTACGCTTAGACTGATACACAAGTAATTTGCCCAATATTACCCGGATTAAAATAAACCTTACGGAATATATTGGCATCGTTTTAAAAGAATTCAAAAAATAAATGAGATACTCGATAGTCAGTTTTTATGTTTTGAGACTCCATTTATGTTTCCATCCATTCCATCATCGAAATACAGTTGTTTTCGAAAAATCATCTAAGAGTTAAAAATGTTATACATCGACGATATTGTAGTTTACTCCGAAACCTCACGTTGCCTTCCTTACCTGCCTTCTTATCAGCTTTGGTTTCACAAATTTTACTAGAATGACCTCTAATATTTACATTTCCTCATCTGTGGTTAGGCACTACCCTAGCACCTGAAGGTAGGGACATACATACATACATATGCATACTGTTAGAATCAAGACTTTTCTTTTGATTTAGCCGTGGACAAATAAAATAGCTCACAATAAGAGCTCATGGTACGAGTGTAGTTCCGACAACCCCATTGCAGCGTGCAAGCACCGTGACCGAGCACGCGCACTATTTTGATCACTTATCGGAATTGTCAGAGGGAGAATTTTTCATGGAACGCGGAAAAGCTACAACCAGTTTCGATGAAAGAATGTTATATGCCCGTTTTCTTGGAAGTTAACATTACTATTATGCCGATTTGCATTGACTTTGCTGTTCTAGAACATGATCAAAATAAATATCTTTTTGTTAGGCCTGAAAATGTTGAAATAATATAACGGTTGTTCCATCTGTTAAAAGATTAACAACTGGTTTGGTCACCAATTCTTTAACATGAAGTGTATAACTTTTGTATCTTGCAGACACTGAAATTACATATCAGAGCCAGTTAACATATAATTAATTATTTACTAATTAATTTAGTGTATTGCTCTATTTTTAGGCTTTGTACTTATTATAAATTTTAACTGGTAAGTAGACGGTAAATCAGGACAAAAAAGACAACTGAACATTACGTTGAGTTGCAGCAAGAGAGTGTAACCCAACCACACACGCACTGAACTCGTCTCGCATTTCGCGATAAATGCTTGATTTATGACGATTTCTCGCGAAAATCATAAAGAGGTACTTTCGAAATGTCATCGAATAAATGTTTGGTTACGTGCTAAAAGCGAATAAGCGATCAGGTTCCGTCGACAAGCCATAGCGGTACTCGTGAAGAACACGGAGGATGTAACGTTTTTGCATGGCGTGCAATTATATCTACAAACGTATGTAGTTATAAGTACTGTTTGCTGTGGAATTCTTATGCAGTAATGAAAGAGTAGACTAAGCGACGATAACTAGCGTTCCTTAGGCTACAGGTATTCCGATTTCATACAGTTACTTCGGTTTAGGGATGCGCCTTGGGAATCGAACGGTTGTATTAGAAAAACCGCAAAATACCGGGCCCTGGTAAAAAGTTGATCGCATAACAGGTGAGCGGGAAACCGCAGGACCGGCGTCTCCTGTCCTGTTTGGAGCGACAGTTCAGTCTCGTATGGCGTGCCACATATGCTCGATCCTCCCATACACATGTATGGTACGATTCCTGGGATGTATGTCGACATATCCTCTACATGGAGCAAATTACGGCATTTTAGACAGACGCCGACATGGCTGCGTAGTGAAGCAATTGATTAGGTAAGTTGTATGTTCATTCATGATCACTCCCATGAACCAATGTTTATTAAACCAAACAATTTGTACAAGTACCCAAAATTCTGTTAATTTGTTATTGTACAAGTGCGACTACCAAAATTTGTTCAAAAATAATTTTCTAGATCTGTAGGCATCCCACAATTACACTACGTCCATTAATAACATTACTGTAACAAAGGCACAAAGGGAGTGGTAGCATAGACGGAGTTAAATTAGCAAATTACCTTGTCCTGAATTTTAGACTGCATTCCGGATGTGATTCAGTTTTCGGCAAATCGCTTGAAGCTGCGTCACTTTGTCTGCATGCTTAGTTAAGTATTCCAAGAGGTTCATTTACATTTATGCACTGGCTGTAATCTAACTGCATTTAAGTATTTACTGACTAATGTTTCAATATTTAGCTTGAGCAGTTAGACTCAGAAATATTTTGAGTGGATGGTATTTTGTGGGTACATCAGATGAAGAGGTTTTTCTTAAATTCGACCTTCAAAGAACACAAAAGCCGTTCAGGGAACTCTTCTTATCGAAACATCGTATCCACAAGCATAGGTTCATCTTGTATAATTGGACGTGATTACGTAGTCCCTTGAGCTATGATTAGATCTAAAAACGGAAAATTATGAGCTGGTAGAATTCAACAAAAACCTAATTAACGTTACCTAGGCAGTTCAACGCGCTATTTGCTGCAATCCTTTCAATTGAATAACGACTTGAAAAACTGACTCTGAACATAATTACATAATAATTACAGCGAGGGAACGTTTGTCATGCGTGCGGGGTCCTGGTATCGTGGTGAAAAACCGCCAAGAGGAAGGCGGTAGTTTGTATTTGCGTTCCCGGTGTCTGGGGAATGTAGTCCCGGGCTGTAACTACACATCCGGGACCAGCCAGGTGCCTCAAGCAAGCGAGTAAGGGCAAGGAATGCCCAAGCTGCAGTTGCTCGCATGGGAACCACGTTCACTATACAAAGGGTCTTCGTTAAATAAACTTTATTGCAAATACTGTTCTAAACTCTCACGGTTGTTATTAATTTTGGCATAATACAATCAGACCTACGTAATAAAACCTTTATTGAATCGGTAGATATGAATGTTCTTATTGCCAAACCAATCTGAAGGAAATGTTAATTAAATCCATGAAAAAATCTCTCTCCACAGGAATTTCAGTCATAAGTTTCTTTATAGCATTTTCAACAGATTTTTGATAAAGATTAAACCGGAGCAAACTTTGTGGGCGACATCAGTTCATTAATTTCAGATTAATTGGATCAGTTTTCTATTACTTTGCTTTATTAGTTTAGATTAGTTTAGATCACACATATATTTTAGTTTCGACACAATTTTAACGGCGGCGATTATGCCTTAACGTCAGATATCAATTCAAAACTACAATGAAACTTATCTCGTCAGAACCTCAGGATGGTTGCAGTGGTAGGACACTTTGTAGAGTCCGTCTGGGGAAGTACCCACCACAGTAGTTATACCATAGTAGTAGCATAGTAGTTATTCCACAGACAAGCAACAATGTGCAATCGTTGCAGTGTATCGGGTTAAAGGGAATCTTCCCTACATGACAAAGACTTTTTTCATCTTGACTGTGATTTGGACTATTCGTGTTCAAATAGTTGCTTGACACTGTCCTGTTTTGGGTAGGCGTGTTGGTTACTATCAGGAGCATAGGTCGTCGCGTCATCCTGGTTCTAAAAATCTAATACACTTTAATACCTACAACACAATAAACATCTAATAAGCATATTATTACTCGTAGTTTACATATTGGTTACCTTTTAAGAGTGCGCCTAAAGCCAGGAAAAAATCAGATTTCACCCGCGCGACGCGTTTCTTAATGTGATGTACATAAAGTCGAGAATAGCATGACACAGTTTGGAGGAAAAATCAATATTTAATCAGGAGTCCATTTTTGACCAAGTTTTATTTAATTACTCAATAACTAAACATAAATTTAAAAAAGTGTTCGGTTACTTTACTAGAACGTACAATTAGGAATTTTATTACCAAAAAATAATGTGGGGTCATCGCTGATAATTTCGAGTACTCGAATTAAAACGGGTTTTTTCGGTGTCATTTTTATTTTTTTATTGTAAAAAACTCTGATCTATTTTTAAAATTTTATTCGGTTATTGTGCTTCTTCTTGATTGTACCCACACGTCAATATTTTTTTTGTCATAGTTTTTAGTTTCTTAACTTCAGTGAGCGGCGTCGAAAATGTCCTTTTTTCGTTTTCTGGCTTTAGGCGCCCCCTTAATGAGGTTCACCAAGACGAAACCAAAAACGAAAACCACGAAATTACTTCTTAAACTAAATATAGTATTCAGTATAAGCATTGATAGCAATGAGTACCTATAAGACAATTTTAAGTATGTATATATGGAAATATTTTATGTGTTATTTGTATAAACTTTTTTTAAAATGAATACATTTTGAAACAGGTAATTTAATTTTTAATTTAAAAATGAGCCTAGGTTCTGACTCACAATAAACAATCAAACCAGTTCACCGGTTCGTTAATGAAATGAATACGAGCAATTTGTATTGCATTTGAATTGCCGATTGAAGAGATGCCAAACATCATCATCAGCATCAACAGCCCACTAAACGTTCCCACTGCTGGGACTCGGGGCCTTCTCTCGCAAGGAGAGAGTTAAGGCCATAACAATAACATAATGCCAAACATGAAATGTAAATACTAAATATTAATTGATCATGACAATACACTAATTTAATACCAGTACATATAAATAACATTCCACGTTGCTTTGTAGTTTGTAATCACATTAAAATCCTAATAATGTCATAATTGCGAAAGTTTGTATGTGCTTATGCATGGATGGATAGATAGAGGGATTAATGGACGCAAGAATGGGTGGATACCTATATGTATGTGTATGGATGTTTGTGAATGAATCTATTGAATTGAACTACAGCCATACAAGAGCAAATCTATGCTTGGTATACTCGTAACACGAGCGAACAGTTACTCATGACTTGAAGTATCTTCTAAGTATTGAGTAGACACCAAGTTTTTTGGAATCTTTGCCTTTGACTCGATGTTACCTTTGACCAAAGTTTAGAGTAGATGTTATAGTAACCTGCAACTGATTGAAGTTAATATATGCTGGCTAAGAACATACTTTCCTATGTCCAGCATTGGACGAACACAGGGTGATGATGATGAAGAACAAACATTTTTTTTTTAGTATAATAGGTTCACATTTGACCACCATCTCACCTGATGTTAAGCGACGATGCGATCTACGATGGAGCGTGCTTACCTAGAAGAAACCGATTCTCTCTCGATTTAAAGATACCAAGATTGTAACTATTTTTGTAACACAAACGGGCGTACTGGTAAGTAGCGTAAGTTCGTCGGCGATCGGTCGCCTGTTACGTTTGGGCGGACGTCGCGGTGGTCGCACAACGCTACCGGTGTTCAGTTATAGACAACACCATTGTATTTAAATCGAGTGAATGTATCGAGTAGGTAATCGGAAACAGGAACTGACCAGTTATGGTTATGGCAAATCTATCACGTAAAGTGGCCATTGTTTTCGATATCGCCATACTCGTACTGAGGTATATGGTTTCAGTAACGACGTGTCTGTTTGCCTCAAATGTCTCAATTTCCTGTATGGAGTCACTATTATTTTACCAGAACTCGCTCGGAATCTTTAATTTGGAACATATAGCTTGGTTTAGCTATTAACTACCTTTGAACTATTTAATAACACTTGATTTCAAGCTCGAGGCGAATAACTATCAAACAGTGTTATGATTTCGCAAGCTTAGCCTTGGTTAGTTTGATGCACAACCACAGCATTCTATACACCAGACAGTAGTCGGCTATAGGTAATGCGTCAGGTTAGTAACTCGTAGATGCCATCGAACAATGCCCATTTAGCATTCGGTAGCCAGTCGCGGTTTCTCGGCACTACGTGAAACTGCAAGTGCACAAGAATTTATTATTGGTTTGTGCGACGCGACGAATACTAATGAGGGATGGTCAGCGTCGCGCCGTGCGTGCTCCGCCGTCCGGGCGCGATGGACTTGATTGTGCGAAATATTAAATATCGGATTCGAGGAATCCACCGGAAATGACTGTATCATTATGCGCCGCGGGTGCGTGAAATGATCGATTTGGATGGCACGCTGCCGCCGCCGTCCGTCGGTCAGATGGCGTTCCTTTTCTCGAAATCGTAAGATAAGGATCGTTCGTAGATGTCTGAGTCTACACGGGAACAAAGGTTCGCGAGCGCTTCTTAGTATCTCGTTATTATAACGCCTGAGAACGGCTCCTGTCAATTTTGATTATGAAATTTATTTTATAAGCATAATTCTTTTTTTGCGACAGGATAAAGTTGGTGCAAGTTACTCGGGCATAAAGTGAGGCGCGGTAATGCATGTCGCCCACCGCGGCGACGGGCGACGGACGCGCGACACGGAGACGGCATAATAAGTCCCGAGCGCCTGACAAGATGCACGTGCGATAACGTTAACTCGGTTTACGATATCATTTCTCTCGTAATATAGGTTTTAATGGCTATTCAAATTGCACACCGTGCGACATAAGAGACAGCAGATTCTAGGGCAGCGAGGTACAAGCGAAGTCTAGTAATAATAACATGATTTTTTAAACTAATTAAAACTAACCTAGTCTTACTAAGTTATTCCACCTTTAATAAACTAACTTAAACTTCCTTTGAAGCTCTTATAAGCCATAAAAGTTTTAATAAAATCCAAAGTATTTCCGGAACTTTTGGCGGCAGTGCCAGAGGGCGGCGCGGCGGTGCGATGCAAATTTTTTGGACAGTGCGTATATTCAGTTTGAGGAAAATTCGTCAATAGCAAACCGGCTTCGAATTTGCTAATGTATCCAGGATGTAAACATAGTTAAATAGTGTAATGACGTAAATCGCATATATCATCATCGCAATTACGGATCAAGTACGACATGGTCCTGTGAGCTAGTGTGCCGAATTCTAAACTCATTCGACTCGAATCGAATGTCTTCACCGGCTCCCTCACTTTGTAGAGTTGAAAAGTAGTGTTGTTTGTAGAGATGAAAATTCTCTGAAACCGAAAGTCATAAAGTAATATGTAAACTCTTTGCGAAGAACCCATACCTACATCGGCACTTATCGCAGAAAAAAGTAATTACTTTGAAACAGGAATTCAAAGTAATTACTCGATTGTACAGAGTTAGAAGTCATGGTTTATTTATTATTTAATCGTCTCAGACATTTTGTCTGAGATATTAAAAAAAAAACCAGCAACACCCAGCGGGTTTACCCGCGTATTTCCCGTTATCGTTATTTTTCTGCGATAAGTACCTATGTAGGTATGGGTTCTTCGCAAACAGTTTACATATTACTTTAAGTAAGGTTCTTCCAGACCATAATCTAAGTGTGTTCCAAATTTCAACCGATCCATTCAGCCGTTCCGTCGTGACTGATCAACCTAACACAAACTTTCGCATTTATAATATTAGTAGGATTGCTAAGTCGACATAATTTTGTTGTACGAATAATGACAGAGGCGCCGGCAATGGCCCAACATGAAAAATAAATTACAAGATAGTCTTTGCGGCCGTAAACCCAATCTGACTGTCTAAATGATTCCAGAACATATACGAAACATTATCTTATCTTATATATAAAATTCTCGTGTCACAGTGTTTGTTTCCTTACTCCTCCGAAACGGCTTTACTGATTTTTACCAAATTTTGTATGCATATTCAGTAGGTCTGAGAATCGGCTACTAGCTATTTTTCATACCCCTAAGTGTTAGGGGTTGTTCACACCAAACATTTTTTTTTTTAATTTTTGGTCAAATTTTTTTGTTCTTATTTTTTTATAATGTAGCGTTAAAAAATACATACAACCCTAAATTTTTACCCTTTTATCACCAACCCCTGTTTTTTTACAGCCATTTTAGTAATTTAATAATTTGACAGTGAACTCCTAAACGACGGGACCGATTTGAATGTTTTTTTTTTGTGTGTGTATTCGAAGATGGTTTAAATTCACAAATAAGCCCGGCAGATGGTGCTGCAGACAGTGTCTAGGTTATGTCCGAGCGAAGCCGGAACGGGCCGCTAGTTACAAATAAAATAAAGTAGCCAAGTGCGAGTTGGACTCGCCCATGAAGGGTTCCGTTCCAGCAAGTAACATAATATACATAGTACACATAGTTCTTGTAGTTCTTTGTAACTTTGATCGAAGTTTTAATAATAGTGTATTTATGACGTACTAAAAAAAAACTACTCATCAGATCGAGTTCAAACTAATTTTCGTTGGTAGTTTTTATGGTAATGTAGATCATATATTTTTTTTAGTATTTTCATTCTCTTACTTTAGAAGTTAGAGGGGGGGGGGGGACACACATTTTACCACTTTGGAAGCGTCTCTCGCGCAAGTTATTCAGTGTAGTAATTATATTAGAAACCTCAACATCATTTTTTAAGACCTATCGATAGACACCCCACACGTGTAGGATTGATGAAAAAAAAATTTTGAGCTTCAGTTCTCAGTATGGGGGGCACCCCTAATTTTTGTTTTTCTAAAATTTTTTGTAAAAATCTTAATGCGGTTCTCAGAATACATCTACTTACCAAGTTTCAACAGTGTAGTTCTCATAGTTGCGGCAAAAAGTGGCTGTGACATACGGACGGACAGACAGACAGACAGACAGACAGACAGACAGACAGACAGACAGACAGACATGACGAATCTATAAGGGTTCCGTTTTTACGTTTTACGGAACCCTAAAAATGTAGTTGCAATAATGCAACACAAGCACTTGGTTTATTTGAGCCCTGGATTCCATACTAGGGGAAGTAATGTGTTATTAAATCCAATAACTAAAAGAACAAATCCAATTCAAGACAGCATAATATAGTGTGAACAGGTAAGTAAATATAGTTGCAGGCAGCATGTCTCGTGCAATAGAAAGCGCGCAACGAGCGTGCTTGCGTGCACCGACCAGCGCGCCGCAGGCTCCCTCGGCGTCGGCGACGCGTCGGCGGATCTTACACGCACGCAACCATGTTCTCGCTAATCGGGCCACGTATCGACAGACTCACTAGCGCAATTAGCCTTCTCGGTAGCTAACTATGCCAGCTAATCTCTAACGACGACTCCCATAATGCATTAAATTCACTCCGATTTCCAGACGCATCAAACCGATTGCAATGAGGTATAGTTTAGGATAGAAGCGCAAAGAATATTCATTCATTAACTCGATCTATGCAACAATGACGGTAATTAAACAACTTCGAGACATTACGGAGTAATTGGAGAATAATTTCATGCAAGACTGGGTTGATTAAATTGATACAATATCAATACATAACCTACATAATGACATCAGTCGTAGACGGAAACAGGTTTCCGATGGAAAATCCTAATTAATATTCAGTTTGCCGAGCTGATATCTCGAAAAAAAACATTTTCATGGAATTACTTAAAGGTTTTTGTTTAATTTCAACTTACGTACACACTCTTGATTAAAAAGGTTTTTCAATTCTCAGTATTGTTAATGTGCTGTGTAAATCATAAATGTGGTAAGTCAATTATGAAAAGGTCAAACATGTCAATACGTAATCCTATAATAAAGTTTAAAATTGTACGATTTTTCCAAGAAATATGAGCAAAAGTACGGATTCTGGCCGGACCAATTCACAATTCCTGTAGGACCATCGCCAACACTTTCGATATAAAGACTTAAAAAATAAAAAAGGTCTCAATTATATTTTCTACATTTGAAAGGTCAACCAATAATAGGGACATAACTATGGTATAACAGTTAAAATTGTCATAAAATTGTTTGCACGCAAAACCCTTGCATTAGTGTAATTCTAGCTCAGAACCGTCTCGTTGACTTGTATTATTATGGACGATAATTATTCTCGGCAACAAGCTTATGTAAATTGCAACAAACATGAGTGCCGGCAATTACAACTAAATAACTGGCAGCCAATAAAGATGCTAAATGGGCGGCATCAGTGTCACCTACGCGGTTGTATCACAATGTTTATAAGGCTTCTACGGACAATTTAAATATAGAAATGTAAAGTTGAATGATGTTTGATTAATGCTATTTGAGACAGTGAAACCTGCTGTGTGACGGCATGAGATGACTCATTCGTGTTTCGTCGACTCTCCTAAAAATGATTGTTGTTGTGGGGCTATCAAGTTACGAATCTTGTCCAGTCGTATGTCATTATGCGAAGTGTGCTCAGGTTTTTACAGAACCAGGTCAAATAACTATTATGTGTTTTAGCATAAAATTATGAACCTCATAAAATGACTAAAGTTACCATATTACTAGTATATTACCAATGATTTACATTTTCTTAATTATAGAAAAAGGAACGTTGATTCCGTTTGAAATGAGGTAAAAGATCAAAATGCATTAAATCAAGAATTTGGTGAAACGGAAAAGGAAATATCCAATAATAAATACCCAAGGAAAATTACCAAGTAGACAAGAAATGAAAGTCACTTTCAATACAAGCTCCACAAGTATGTAATTGTTTCCATTTCCAACAAACTTTTATAGCTTAATTAATTTTAAAAAATCTCAGTAAACAACGTTCAACATCGGATAACAGCTCATTCAACAACGAATAATTACTTTTTCAACGTTCTGGTCAGCCAACTGGATCTTGAAAGCCGCTGCGAGAATGAATGAATCTCAAATTAAGCGTTCCCTAGAAAAAAGTTATGAACGAACATTTTTATTTACACAGTGGGAATGCGACACCACTATGGAGGTACCAAAACGTAGATTCAATATTTGCTGGTCCGGCGCGGGTGGTGCGAGCCCGACGCGGGTAGAGATGCTGCCCGAATGTTAATTCTCCCGATGAAGCCATTCGACAGACGTGCGCCGGCGTCGTAACGAGCCCGCGCCACATTTCCCGAAACACATCGGCCGCTGTGCAATGTCTATTGTTGCATGAATTATGCGAATCAGAATTAAATGTTTCGACGTCAATCTGACACGATCAATTCCAGTACTTTGTATGCGCGCCTGGACTTCGATGCAAAAAATCGAACATTCCTTGTTTCGATTAACTATAAGAATATCAGATATAATATGTGATATTCATTTATTATGACGCCATGTTCATAATGGAATGGTTAAACATGCTTGTCCCTTGCTCCTGGCGTGAGGGTGTCGGGTTACGTTGCGACATTCCTTGCTGACATCTCACACGGTGGTCTCGTCACATTGTGTTAGATCACTGCAGACAGGATAGGTACATGACGATATTCAGTTGTTCAATGTTAATTGCAATATCACAGGTTCAGCTCAAGTATGGTTATTCATTTGATAAACAATAATCCTCAAACATTCCAAAAAAAACCGAGGTTTACTTTACCGAGACGTTCTACGCAGACGTAAAACCTCGCAGTCAATGATCCGTGTCATGTAAATATTGCCTATTTCAATAGAAATGGTCGAGTATTTGTGAAGTAAAGACACCAGCGTGTGAACCGAAGCGGCGACTGGTCACCGGGCAGCTGCATTTCGATCTCGACAAACTGACATTTCCGCTCGGAATCACTCAATCACGGCCTTTCCGAAGGGCTCGCGGTCAATACGCACACTCTCAAGAGTCACGCGTTTCTGTTTTACACATGGCCGATGCTCTCTTTGAATATTTGTTCCGAGAAAATAGACACACTAAGTGGTGCTTAAAACATGAGCACACGAGCGTCGACCTGATCATATTACAATTTGTAATTTGACGTATCTCATTAACATTGAGTTTTAGAAAGATGCGGCAGCAAAAACTGAAGCTTGACATTAGAGGCATCAATGTCACAGAGAACTGTCACAACAGATCGGGGGAGGCAGTTAGTGATCGTGAGATACGCGGTGACGAGACGTCCCAGGTAGCGAGACGCTTATGAAAACTAATTTGTGAGGCATTCGGTGACCGACACGGAATGCGAACAATCTTTTCACCTCAGGCAGAATCTTTTATAAGCGGCAAATAATGAATGGAAGTTTGGATCCCATTACACGTTGTCTAGCATAGCATCCGACACGTGGAACACGCGGTTAGATTACCTGGACGAGCTTTGCTTTCATGAATCAAAATAGCTGAATTAATAAACGATTGAATTGCGAAACCACGTACTAACACGATCTCTAGCGTAGAAATCTGTCGATTAGCGAAATCTAATGCTATCGACATGTTCAAACATGTGGACGAGATGTTCGAATTTTTATTTACTTATGTATGTTTAGTAAATCTGAATTTTGTGTTTATCAAGAATGCATAACATCACGTATTATTTTTCGCTGTAAATTAGCTAAACGAGGTTTGTAATAACCGTACGTCTGTTTCTTAAATTGAATGTAATGTACCATAACAAAATGTTGCATCAACATCACATCCTAAACTAGTATTGTTATAAGGTGAGAAGTGAGAGAAGAAGCGCCCTCTCGTGTTGACTGTTAAGGCGCTACAAAATAATTGAAAGTCCTATTCACCCGGAGAGCTCCTTGTCTCACCGTAACAACTGCAATGAAATATGTGAACAAAAAACGTTTACAAAAGCATTGTATTCTACATTGGAATCGGGGAAAAAATAATTGAATGCAGGCGCGGAGATCAATATGGTAGATAAATAGAACGGTCTATTCTATTGTGTGCAGCGCCGCCAGACCTGATGCCCGTGTGCATATTCTAGCTACCCGTACTAGAAAATAACTTCCATTGACTGGCAAACATACAATTCCAAAACAATACCTAAATAATATTGTTTTGAAACACTAATATATTTTACTTATATTTGTTCTTCGAAAATACTTGCAGTTAGCAAATTGTTTTATCAGACGACGCTTTCTCCGCTCTAATTAAATGCAGTAATGTTTGTATATTGTAGAACATACAAACTTATTGAACTGTTCTTAACTACTAAGGACACAAAAAGTGTTTCCCTCTAATAACATACTGATACAACAAATCAATGATAACACATAATAATTAATCAAACAATTACCTATGTTAAGTGATATTAAAGAATAAAAGACTGATCACAACTTGAATGATACTGAATTTAAAACAGATGTCATAACCCACCTTTCAAATCAAAAATATTCCGGAACGGTCGTAATCTGATAAGCCGATCAACGATTTGTAAAACAAAGCTAAGTCCTACCTGCTCACGGGCAGTTTTAAATAGGGGGCTTTAAAAATAATCGGTCCAACAAATCGAGTCGTTTGAACGTGTCAGGACAAGCTGTCGGTTTTTATTTGGGCCCAGTGGGATGTCTATGGTTGTTTTGTGTGTTTTATGGCCACTTCATTAGGGGTATCGGGCCGGACACTTTGAGGACCTCTAGAAATTGACACATCAACGATTCGCGATAACACTGTGTTAGCTACATGATTTAAGTCGTACTTAGCCAACTATCTCGGTTGTAGTACTATGTTTTTTTGTATGTAATCGTACGCGATAACTCCGCCAATTTCGATGTTTTTTTGTTTGGTAGATCATAGGTTCAAAGGTGGTCTATATACATTTTATAGAAATCGGTGTGGTGGTTTATGAAATATCAAACTAAAATTTGCTTTCCAATCTGAACGATGCAGGGGTTAGTAGGTAGTAGATTTCACAAAACTATGCAATTTAATCGAGTGTCTGGGTTTAATTGAAGTCGTTTTTTGTTTAACGGTGATAATTAAATTATAATGAAGTAAGTCTTAAAAAAGCTATCGAGGAACTTTTTGGGCTTAGTTTAAAAAATCCGTTTGATGGTGCGCTGACCCCATATGATAAGGGTTATTTGTTATTTATCATTTGGACATTTCACAGCTGTACAAGCAGTAACAAGACCTTCTTTGTTGGGGTTTTCGCAAGTTTATCGATTTATTAGAGTAACGATTTCAGATGTTATTTGAAGCTGTTGTAGGAAGTGGGTTTATAACAAATATTACAAAGGTATAGCGATATATGTAAATATATTTTATGACGAGCGATAGAACGGATAAGATGAATGATGGTCAAACGCAAGCCAATAAAACGAAAAAAATATTTACATAACGCTAAGCAACACGTTGAAAACACTATGTTATGCTGCTATTTGAACATTTTTATGTTAGTTATGAGTACAAATCACAACCGTTCATCACCCAGAGATGTTCTTAAAATGAAAGTTCATAGCAATCAAAGATAAGACAACGTATCACGGTCGAATATATAAAATACATTCGACCATGATCCATGATACTGTTTATATAGCGATGACTTTAAAACGTTGCAGTGATAGCAACGAATGTAAACCAAAGTAGGTACTGTGACGTTCCTCATAATACAGAAAAATGGACATAAAATGTGATACATTGTACGAAGCAGTCGCGTCGGAAGAATGAAGATCGTTCCCATAGCTGCAGCGAGCAGCTCGATGCAGGCGAGAGGGGGGCCGCGGCGACTAACAAAGAGCCTTCCGGGAAACCGGCACAATACAGGTTTGCGGCGACTGCGACGTGCGATACCTTCGCAGATACCGGCCAGGTACGTCCGCGACACCCAAGCACCGCTAACGTGCCCTTTGTCAACCTAATCGGTACGAACCAACGGTAAACGAGCATTTGACACATTATTTACAATTTTAATTATCCAAACAAATGTTAAAAATCTCAAAACTGATGTATGTGTTGTGTGGAAGGATGAGCATCGGCAATATCTCGTCCATCGGTAGTACATCGTCAACAGCATGATTTCGCAATTGAAATTTAAAATCTTAAAAAACCAACTTCATTGAATACGTACTTACCTTGGAAGTTCCAGTATCGGAGTCAATCTAACATCCAAAAGTGCACATGGAAATGTGGTTGCTAGAAATGTGGGAATTTCTGTCAAAAACTATACCTATAGAAAATGTTTAGTATAAGTATTTAAGCCTTTGTGAACCAAAATAGAACAGACCAATAGTACTTAAATGAAGGTCTAGTGTAAAGTTAACTTTAATTACCAAAACTATGTAAACTATGTACATAGGTATAAGTACTATTTCATAAAAACTCTTCTGAATATTGAAGCAAGTGCGCAGGAGAGAAGGGGTGAAGCAAGGGGGAATCTTTAGGATACAAGAGTATTAATATGTATTAATACTTTTTTTTATCGAATTTAAAGTACTTAAAGTTAAAAATGAGGACTTGAGAGAATACAGTCAACACACGATCACTAATACTTATTGAAAACATATTCGTATAGTTAATTATACATGATGCTGAATAATTAAAAAGAGCAATTAAAGTGAATACAGAAAATACCGCATTTACTTTAAAAGACCCGCTCCTTTTCAAAACAGCTACTTACTTGACGAAAATATCCTGTGTAATGCCGTAAAACAACTTCCAATAAGGATTGGATGTGGCAATTTCAGCAAAGTTACGAGGCCATAGAAGCGGCTGGTTTTATTTCATCTCCAAAACAGTGAACAATTTAAATTAATAATCTGATTGAATTGAACAGGTTTGTTTATCAGCCTAGGGTAACAAAATGAAGGGTTTTCAAAATCTTTACTAAAAGGTATTTTAAAGCTGAAGGAAGTTTGTACGCGCTAATCTCAGGAACTACTGGAACGATTTCGTGATCCCTGAGTGCTATAATATTATGCTCCACGAAAGCCGGGACAGATAGCTAGTAACAAATAAAAGTAATAAATGGGTAAAATAAATGGGTGAAAATGTATGACAAATCTCATACATCTTCAACACACACAATCAATCTTTACAATCGCGTACTTATATGTATTTACTAAATTTCTCTACCAAAACGAAATATTGACGCCACGTTTTTCGAAATTGAGAACTGTACTTGACAGGTATTTCTTGGATATTGAAAACGCCTCATTCATTTGATTCACCGGATAATTCAATCGAAACAAAATCACTTATTTAAAATTAGCCTGAGAGAATCGATCAAATCGTTCAAGCTGTTTCATTCTCGATTCTCGCTAATCATTATCTAGGTATACGTCCTGATAGCGATCAGACGTGACAAAAAATTGGCCGCACCGTGTTCGCACGAAACGCGTACCGGGAATTTCAAGACGTATGACACGAATATTGATAAGATTTAACATCGGCCAATTGTCGCGTATTGAAAAAGCATTTTTTATCGAGAGGACGATCACCCCGCAAATCTAAATGCACTGAACGACAGACTCTTTTAACGAATGATTTCGGCGGTGATATATCACGGAAAAATGTAGAATGAATGGAAGTTTAGGACAGTGTAGATGTGGTGTCAAATAAAAGTAAAAGTGAGGCTATAAAACAAAAGTTCTCAGGCGATTGACGCCACTCTACGTTCTGGTACGGTGGATTTATTACGAACCGGTGAGGCGGCCACTCTCGTTCCTACATATTTGAGTGATGAACAGTCAAGCCTTATAAAACCTTCAACAGCTTTACAACAAGATCGTAAAACTACAAAAAAGGAGATCGGGGAACAGGTGAATGATCACTTGAAACTAACTAACGAGGTGAAACATCGTTCGATAGGGGATGGTTAACTTTAGACTTAGACAGTCGTGATAAAAGCTGAACTATCATTTCTATTATAGCTCTTTTAACTTTGCGTTTACAAATTCGTCGAAACGCACAAGTAAATTGTACAGTTGGGAAATATTTTACGCAACAATTTTTACCTTCAAGTTTCTAGGAATCATTGTGATCGGTAACGCGTAGCTGGCGTCATCGAAATGATAATAGTAGTTTCCTGAAATGTGAATTGCAAATTTGATACTAAAATGTTTATTTACTAAAATAATATTCGGGATTTCAGAAAAGTATTCGCGAAAACGTTTCAATATAATATTTTAATTTATTACACGACCTTTGATATAAGTGATATCAAAAAAATAATTACTGCTATTTCCGCAAAACAGCTTTTAAATCAGAATCAAATTACATCTATTTTATATGATGCAACTTAATTGCAGACACTTAGATAATGGCACGTTACTAATTTAATGTTGCTCAAGAATTTCGACACACGGAATCATTAAGGGCTCAACACTGTTATCAATTTTAGAATAGTAGGCGATTATAAGGTGATTCACCATTATATGTGTCCCGATAACGTATTGGATTGGAAGCATTATGAAGTCATCTTTGCTTCTGCCCTCAGCATGATAATACTTAAATAATGTAAGGAAAATATGATTCCGCACAATGTACAGAAAATAGTATGTTTTACGGGCGAAATATTGAGATGATTTATAAAACTTGTAAAGGACATGGGATGGGCGCGAACTGACGAGACCATCAAGGGGCATTGACTCCACCCAAGGTCCACCCTGCAAATCGCTGCCGCCTAACCACTTTCACGTGAACCGAAATCGATAATTGCAGCGGCGGCTAATATATTTTCTCAGAATTTTTCTGGAGTGCGTGATGATGCTATTGCAGTTTCACAAGTTGGAACAAGTAGATAATGACATAATCCGTCGGCCCGACGGCCTAGAGTTCCATATCAGAGACCGACTGAGTCACGCAAATGAATTTAGTCCTTTCGAAGTATATAAGCTTATATCAACAAAGATACGTACGACGATATGTGCACAACTATTTACAATGTATAATTAGTTTGTTTTGCAATGATAACGTACGAAATTATACCCAAGACAAGGATATAATTAGTTATGCTTAAAATACGAGTATTTTTGGTTCAAATTGAAATTTCTAGAGTTTGTGATATGGATAAAATATATTTTTTCTCCTAAAAACTGCTGAACAATGAACTAAGCAAATATTCAGTTATTTTTTCTTCAATTCTGTTTAATGACTTCGGTTAGTCGCATTTTCAATATAATCTAAGCTCTACATGATTATAGTTCTATGAAAGATAGTGGTGTCCGCTAGGGCTCGGAGTGTCGTCGTCTGCACTGACGTGACCGCCGCCGCCGACTTGCAATCACAGTTTCTTAGAATCGCACTTGTTTTCGCGCCAGGTGCGCTCGCGTCTGTCAGTATGATAACCTTTACACAAAGGATTATGCTGCTTCATCTGCGCACTGCAGCTGCCAGATTACTGTCTCATCGTATCTGCAAAGTAGACGATGAGTCTCTCGTCTCCTAAAATGTTGTATGTGTAACAGATTTATCATAATACTAGAATATGTGCCCAATGGTTTCATCCGACAGAAACGAGTACAGTAGTACCTACACTATTTAGCTAAATATAGCCTGTATAAATAATACTAAAATTACAAATGAGAAGGAGTAGCAAACGAATGACTAAAAACTAAAAATATTAAAATTACAGACTTCATGAATGAATCAATGTACAATTTTTTTGCTCGTGTAATAATAGTCTGATGAGATAATTTACAAGATTATAAAGGTATTATCACACAGTTGTGTACAAGGAAAAACGTTTTACTAAATGTGTGACAAGTATGTCGTCACGATTATTTTATTAGGTATGGTCAATAGTAGCAGGGCCGAACCAACAGGTGACGTTAATACCTACTCCTCAGTATTCGAAAGGACAAAATTACAAACAAAATGTTTATTTAACGTTGGATTTCTCAACGCCCACATTTTACTTCGCAGAATTTCCAGCAATGAAATGTATTATGAAACGTTGAGTGGTTTGCGAGAACCTTTCAAAAGATTGGGAACCTTACATTTGATTGGCTTCTATTACTGATTGGATTCGTAGATTCAACCAAAATGTTTGAATTTTGCAGTACATATTTTCAGTAATGTTAGATCAGAAGAATTTTAAGGTCGCTTTTAGAGGCAAGCTAAAACGACAGAAAACTATAAGTTCTGTTTTAAGTGTTTTATCATGTAAGACCTCTTCCCTGATTCTTCTAAGAAACAAAATAATATAGGAACACTAATTAATTTACCTAAAATAAAAATAAATTGAAACGACGAGGTAACACTACCAAATCGATTAAATTTTAATACTCTATTAATTTTTAAATGTACCTACCTCTTTTTACCTCTACATTAATACATATTATAATGAATTAAAAAATGACGAAATTTGTAATTTCGGTCAAATGGATTTCTATAGAAGTGATACGGTGCGCGGCGGCGGCGGCGCCTGTCATTGGTTCGTGGTATACAACTGTGTATAATCTGATAATATGAGTATCGGTCCATCAATTGATTGTCATATTCCGGGAAACAGATTTAACTGGAAATAGCATGCCTATATCTATTGAAGGCCATTATTGCAAGGAAAGATAATATCTCGAACAAAATCAGAACAAACATCTAATGAAAAAAAAAGAAATCATTCAGCGACAAATTCGGAGAGCATTAATCCTGCTTCTCAAATGATGACGATGAAGATTTGTAGAAAAAAATACATCATAAAAATCATATCTATTTAGATTTATGAAACCGAAATAAGTAAACCGATTTATTTATAATATACATACATATTGTATGAAAAGATTACATCATTAATGAAGCTCGCGTCTTTATACAAAGTGTATTGTTATCGCAGCTTCGAATTTAATTTTGTGGCATAACATGAGGACAAAAGAATGAAAATGTAGAAGCATATGAATAATAGGCACAATCAGTAATATCCGACAATTTCTGTATAATCCACGAAATGTAACGATAGAGCAGATAATAGTTAGCGATAACATTCTGGTGGTATTCCCACGTTTCTTACCACGTGGGTTTACTTAGATTTATTTTTTGAATGAAGACTTTATTTTAATACTTTAAAAAGGAGAAACAAAAAAATGGATTTTAGGTATTCACAATACTGCTCAAGGTATTCACAATGGGGGCCCTTTCCCCAATTTATCAAAAGTTACTACCTAAAGCGGCTAATCTTTCAAACATAGTTGCGATAGTTTGTCGTAACCTAGTCAAATAAAAATACCACATTGAGACCACTTCTATTTCTTTAGTTAGTTTGTTTTCGAATGTTTCTATGGTTATTATAGAGTAAATCGTATTTTAACTAGAACTATCATTTTGAGTGAAGAAGCGATGCGAATTCTTCTAAATATCGAACTTACTCTACTACATAATCACGGCAAACATCCCGTAATTAATAATAAATACTAGTGTATTTATTGGTTGCATTTAATTTTGGTGTTTAATTTTATTACATCAATTCTTTCAAATGTCGCGTTAGATATACACAAAAATAGGCGATCAATTCGGTAGGCAGTAAAGTTTACTTTTGGCCGGCTCCCACTGGTCCCTATGAAAAAAAAGGTGGATAGGCGATGTGTAAATTCAATCGTTACAAAAGTTGCATGCGTCGTCATCCATATTATTATTATAGCCAGTTAATAATCATTTTTGCGCACAATGAGCGGAGTTTCTGAGAAGCTTGCTTATCTCGCACACCTGTCCGACGTCTGTCGCTCAGCGGAAAGCTTCGCTGGATATCATTTTTTGTTCGCGAACACACGTTTATTTATTAGTTCGGCTTAAACAGAATCAAATATTGAAATCGATTGCGTATCCACCCGGATACAAGAAAGTGTGCGTTTGCACTTGTAATACTCTGATGATATTTACGATTATGCTCACTTAGCGCTCGATCGACAAACATGGTAGAACCCCCGGAGTTTTCAGATCAACGCATCATAAAATGTATTTTTTTTACAATTTTAGTCTTGCTACAATTGTATTTTAGTTTTTGGTGGTTGATAAGCTGCATCTTTACTTTGGAAAATAATGAAGCTTCTAAGGAGTGTCTATATTTCTTCCGAAATTAATTAACTTAAAAAACCTAACAATGTCCCAACGCTAAAAATATGCGAATGAAATGGATCATTCCTAGTCCTATCATTCCAATTATTATTTTCCAAAAATTATTTATACCTAACAAGCACACAACAAAGGACTCATACGCAGTATTATTTTTAAAAAAATAGGTAAGTGGTAAGTAAAGTAAAAAGATAGACTTATACACATTACTCAAGGTGTTTTATGTGTTGTTTTATACTTAACCATCTTCTTCGCAAATCTGTCGTTACACATGTATTAGAACGCGTTACATAATGTACTTTTAAGAGAAATTAATTTAGTTCCAGTATTCCTTTATAGGTACGAGAAAGGGGTTTTCGTATTTGATACTCAATAAATATCCTGTGATATAAGGATACAAAGCGACAATTGCATTACACTTTTAAATTACGGGGAAAACGATTTAGTATTCAATGCGTCAGCATCTCGTGATGCAGCAGTGACAGTTCTCGGATTTGTCGAATGTAAGAGAACCGCACAGTGGAAGACATTGAACAAGTGTTCGGTACAGTCAGGCCCTTTGGTAAACTGTTTGTGGATTGAGTTGGTGACCTGCGTATTGCTCGGAGCACCGTCACCAGTAGGTACTTCTCACTAATACAACCACTTAATCGATGTTGACGTAACTGTGTTATGACATAATATGAACGTGGCTTGCTTTTGTTAGAATGATTAAGAGTGTAAAGAAAACGGACTTACCATTCGATGCTCCTATATCCTTTGACGCAGCAGTGGATGCTCTTAAACTTGTCCTCGAAGCCGTACTCGGCAGGGACGGGCTCTTTGGTGAACTGCATGTGGGTAGAGTTGTTGGCCAGGGTGTTCTGGGAGCAGTAGCCGGCCGCCAGCGCGCCCGCCACGCTCCAAACCACCAGCGCCGCTTGCAACCACATCGTGATTATACCATTCTGGTAACAAAAAAATATCTACTTTAAAATTGATATATTTTTTAACGCAAATAAAACTGCGTTTAACCAACAACTCGCCTGTTGGCAATGATAAAAAACAAAGCACGTAGACATAGAAGGTACCTTATGTTTGATTTTTTTAATGTATTTTACAGGGTTAGAACAGGAGAGCGACAAAGCTACACACGTAAGCTTCCTCTTAAACTGTATCTACAGAATAGAATCTAATATTTTGTTAGAAGTACAAAACGTGAACGAGTTGCGCGAGTAGGTATAGGTAATCTTCTTACGACATCGGGACTTCCACCCATTGAGGTGTGCGTCACCAACTTTTTTGCCTGCACCACGCGGATTTAAATGAATGAGATTATAGCATTCTAAGACATTGCGTTCAGTTTAAAAGTTAATTGTTTTGTACAGAACTTTTACTGTTAACTATAACGACTATTTATAACGGAACTGTGTCAAACAGATCTCTACTCGGAAAATGACTCAGTGACCTCATACGTGGAAGTAAACGTACCTAACAATATCACAGTTACATGATAAGTTTATTAAATACTGTCTCATTGCCCCAGTTTCTACCGTTTCACAGTAGCGTAAAATAAAACGCTATCGCAGCGATCGCAACAGAATTCATAAAGTTTTAAGATGGCCGGAGTACCTAATATTAGGTATCAATTGAGTATTGCCGTAGTTTAGAAGACATAAGTCGTAAGACTATTTATAGTCTACAGCACAAAATAAATAAACAACAAGACTTATTTTTTTAAGTAGTGAAGCAAGTGACAAACTTGAACTTGAAAGTTGAAAGGGATCTTTTTAGACAACAACTTTTCAAACAAGGAATGGCTTTTTGATATATTACCTGAATGCATCCACTTAACTTTTTAAGATGCAAGTACTTACATCCTATTAAGATGAATTGTCGCAAATGTGAGCTGCAAATTCAATTTATCTATCGCGTAACGTAATTGTTAGCTTAGGGTCTCTATGAAACATGGCTTAAATTCGAACAACGCAGTTATATAAAAAATGGTCACCAACCACATCCAGAAACGCAACGAAAAAAAAAACGCATACCTAAAAGTAAAGATATCTAATGTCGCGCCTCAAGCATTCCTGTCATTTAGTCATATTCCGAGTAACGGCTTACGCATCAGACAGAAAATTGTTTTTCCTGAAATATAACTAAGTACATACACTGGAAACAAACAATGCACGCTAATTACACACCGGAGACATTTTCACGATAAAAACGACATAATTGTGGTGTTATCTGCAGACTCGGGTCATGTTGGAAATCATTGGAGTGTGAATGTCATTACAACACTTACTTACTCGTCTTAGAGTAGCATTCTTCAATTCTTGTGGGAACCTAGTTAAATGTGAGTTCAGGTAACTTGAAGTTGATACGGTCAAAAGCGAACGCTTTAACAAATATGAATAATAATGCAGTATAGTCAACAAATAAAATATTTTGTAGAACTGACACAGTACTAAAATATTTATTGAGTCAAATTTTTAGTACATGCACGATGTGTAATTATTAGGTATTTGTGGTTTTTGTATGTGTCTCTGGCATGGCAAAAGTAGCAAACGTTTCCTTTTATAAGTCATGAAAGTTGTTGTTAAAAAATCTTGTAGTTAACTTGCCGGTTAGGTAGGTACATTGCCAGCGTACAACGGGCGACCGAAATATTCATTTTAGGTACTTGATATTTCTCAAAATGCTTTATATAATACCTTGTTAAAACGTGTGCTTGAATTATTTGATAAACATTATATAAAAAAAATTAAATGTATTTAAAACTATATAAGTATTATAATATCAGCTATTTGGCCGCCATATCACAAGCTTTGCTTAGTTTGGGGTCAAATGGTGTTGCGTGTGAATTGTCCACCAATATTTATTTATTATTGGGCACCTGTATTGCCCTCGTAACATTTTTTCTTCAAAAATATGTAGTTCACCATAAAACCCATATGTCACCATAAAATTGTACCTAAATACTGTAAGTTAAAAATCTAACGCCATTAAATCTAATAACTAACTAACCTAGGTTTATAACTTTATAATCTCACGCGTTTTATTTATAAACTGACGATTATTACATAGTGACATAATATTATACTACTGAACCCGCTACTGCGTAGAGGCAAGTACTCGGCGAAAATCGAATTAAGAATTTCCTATCACACCTTAACCTCCATCGGACTCAATGGAAGTTTTGCCCATAGTTATTCTGGCACTCGAAGGACGCTTCTTATCCGGGAGTCTACCAACTGTCTTAGCTTTGATATTGCTCTCTATTTTCTTATCTTTTAAAATGATAGAGACAGTAATAGCAAAGCCAAAGCAGATTTGGTTAGGTGGTAGACCTGCCGGTAAAATGTTGATAGCATCTGCTAGAATCACATGCATAAATATGTAGAACGCAGCACATTTCACCATATAGGTAGACCGCTTCGCCTCTAAGGCTCTTAACATCAGGCGACATGGGGCTCAAGTGCAAAACTATAATAATCGTAAGAAAAGAACCGAATCATTTTGAGCCTAATCGAAATAACAAATTAAGTAAACTTTCATTAACTGTAAGTTCTCCTTACCAATCGATGAAAATGGCTCAAGGTATTCACCCGGGAAGTAACCAGTTCCAAGATTCCTAGTTCTATAGATGTTTTTAGTTCTAGCTATAGTTTCCATAAATTACAATACAAAGGCCTTCTGGAATATAATGACTGAGCAACTTAATAACTTATTGATTGATTCGGGAAAACCGATAATAGCATTCGTTTAATTACGATAGTGGGTGGCGTGCGAGTGTATTTGCCCATTCATTGACCGAATATGTCTTCTGCCAAGAATTTAGGACGTACCTCTTTTAGGGAAATAAATGACCATTCGCCATTGTTATGGTTTAATGTTGAAAAATATTGTTTTATGTTAGCGTTATCTTTTCATTTTATTAAGCCAGTTTTCTTAGGAAACGTCTTTAATTTTATCAGGTTCGAATAGTTCATTTTTGCGTATCTTTAAGGCAGTTGCCTCAACGGCAACGATGAACGAGTAACGAGTAGCGAGATCGCTGAGCGAGTGTTCTTTCATGTAGAGCGAGTGATCTTTCATAGCTCTTGTCGTTCGGCGACAAACTAGCGAAGCGAGTGCTCGCCGGCAGTGTGCGAGTGAGGCGAGCGATTACTCGCATCTTTCAGATCCGCACTGTAGAGTAATGTACCGAGAGAGCAACCAGCTGTTGGTTGCTCTTTCGGCGTGTTCTCATCGCTTAGCGAGTGTTCTTTCATAGCTCTTGCTCTTGTCGCTCAGCGACAAACTAGTGAAGCGAGTGCTCGCTGGCAGTGTCAACAGTTAGCGATGAACTATTTGTGTATAAATCTATTTTATTTACACGGAATTTGTATTTTACGTTTCTTGAGCGAGAAAATAGTCGATAGTTATTCGTTTTCTCGCCGGCGGTCGGTGGGACCAACTGCCTAATTGTGGTGGTATTTGTGGTGTAGGATTTCCTAAGCCTTGCGCGGTCAATAATGGTCCACAATCCTCAAGGAAACAGAATGCACAAAAACGTGTTAGGGATTTTTTAAATAATCTATTATATCGGCATGTGACGATGCACAGCATCTATAGTGAGATTGCGCTGTTCTTCTTTCTGGCAACACACAGGAAATACGTCACACTTCTGGTAACTTTAGTCTATGAAAGTGGCATGATGCTACCTGATTTCCGGTTCTGGTCACCTGAGCTCGAGCTAAGGCGATGTACCCTCATAGCGTCGTATTCTTTCGTTGAAGCAACAACTCAAGCCGAAACTCTCACCGATTCTGAGAAAATTTCGGTAATTCGAATAGTTTATTCTGATTATGGTCATTTATTTGTCTAGTGTGTCGCGCGAGTGCTATACTAAAGTGAAAATAACTGATCAAGCGTTAAGTGCAATTAGTGATTTCAACTGTAGTGATTGAAACTGGTACCTAGTGGTACCGGTAAGAAATAGATTCTCCTCGCCCGCCTTGGAAGTGGGTCTCGAGGATGAGCGAGTGTCACACACTCTCTAACGGCAGGCTTCGTCCGAGGACAAGTCGTGGCCGGAGTAAACGGCAGGGTTTATCGTACGATGAACCACCGCCGCGTGGTCACAATCGGCTGGCTTCATCAAACTACTATGAAAGAGCAGAGGTAAAGAAGAGAAGCAGGTAAGTGAGATGCACAGCGGTTTTTTATGAATTTCTTGATAAAATACAAGCGATTCCGGAGTTTTTGTGGATTAATGAACGGATGGTGCCTGCTATCTTTTCTGAATATTAACTTTTTCTACCACAAAGTCCGAGATCGTTTGTGCTAGGGAACAGACCAGACGACAATCGAGTCATTCTTTCGAAACTCGATGTAGGTTTTACTGGACTGAACCGCCTACAAAATCTGAAATAATTTGAGAGAATCATCTGAGAAAGATGTCGGGTACACCTATGACCAAAGTCAACTTTTACTACCCCCAGTTTTATCAACATCGAATTTAACGACCGACTTTGTCAACTTTTAAAGGCTAGAGATTGCCTAGATTCTAAAAAAAAGGCGTTTAGTAAGAATGTACAATGCCTCTCTAACACGTAATAATGTTTTCAACACTGTTTACCGATTAATCCTTACTTCAAAGTTTCACAAAACTAGCGAGAAAGTTGTACATGTCGTTTGCGAAAAACGCGCCGATTGCAATGAAATTCGTCAAGAGCGAATCCTAATGGAAATCACCATCAAAACTCTTCAGGAAAGTTTGCATAAAATCTCAGCATCCTTTCATTTTAGAATTTATACAATATTTTACAACAGTGTCACACAATGTATGTGTATTTAGACTGTGTTCACAACTGTTAAGCTTCACACATCAAAGTATTTCAAAATTTGTGAGGAAGCCGTGCAGACTATTTGCGGAAAACTGTTGCTGAAAATGATATGTTTATAAATATCATGATAGAAATTACCACCGAAACCCTTTGAGAAAATCTGCGTGAAATTCCCCCGAGTACTAAGCATCTTGTCAATGACAGACTTACTTGAAAAACATAGGTAGTATAGACGGGCGGATTTGGCTGTGGTTTAGCCGAAAACAAGGACCTAAGAAGTTCCGGTCAAGGCCCAAGACCTAAATTTACTGCTTTTCTTGACAAAAACGGTTCACTTCAAAACCCTGACACAGCGCGCCCCAAAACCGTTGAGCGTGACTTATAACTTCCATGTCAAGAACGCTGCAAAGGACGGAGAATCCGTCAGGAAAGAAAGGGCATGCCCGCAAATGAATAGCACATCCTCACACGGAATTTTGAAGGAGGCTGTCTCTGAGCGTATCGGAGACAGTGGCAGACGCCTCGGGCTCCGTAGGCCCTACTGCAGGCGTCTACCATTTACCTCCAAGCCTGTGCTCGAATAACCCCACACACAATTTTCAAGGAGGCTGTCCTCTCGATCTTATCAGAGGCAGTGGCTCCGGGCTCCGTAGGCCCCTCAGCAAACGTTAAATGCTATTATCTCAAAGCCTGTGCTTGTATAACCCCACACACAATTTTCAAGGAGGCTGTCCTCTCGATCTTATCAGAGGCAGTGGCTCCGGGCTCCGTAGGCCCCTCAGCAAGCGTTAAATGCTATTATCTCCAAGCCTGTGCTTGTTAAACTAATTATGCCACTGGATGATCACTCATGGCAGAGGTCCACCGGAAGTTTCTTCGGCTGATACACAAGCACGAGGTTCTGCAAATGACCAGCTTACCATTCGGACTGTCATGTGCGCCAAAAGCACTTCGCCGCTCTCTCGAATCGGACGGCGCCGTTTCTTCGGAACAGAGGTATGTGGGTACTGTGTGTGTAGTGGGTCTATAAACTATGAGAAATCGGTCCTGCGACCATCTCGATTCTTGAAATCCGAATACCTCGATCTGGTTTAGGACACGTGTCAAAATACCAAACCGGTCCCTGTACAGACTATCGTACAAAGGTGAAATTATGTGCTGCAAAGGGACAAATCGTCTCTGAAAGAAAGCCAGATTCCGCAGAGCTTTTGAAACTTCACAACTTTCGAAACACCCCGGCTGCACTGTCGTCACATGCAACAACTGGGGAGGAGGCGCTTAGATCCTAAGCACAAATCTGCCCTGCAGCAGATGCAGATTCCACCAGCAGTAAGAACGGATCTATAATGGTGAATTAATGTAGCTGAACAATCGCTTACAACAGATTTTGTATCAATCTTGGCCGCCGATGCAGCAGACAACGGTTAAAAGCTCTCTGATATACGGCAGGTGAGACTAGTCTCAACTCCATTGGTGTTGCATAATATCGCACTTCATACACAAATTGAATGTAAGGTTAGGTAAGAATGTCATGTAATTCTATAGACAGACAAGCAAACGATTGCGGCGTAGGGATGGGAGGAAGCCCGTTGCTCTACAAGACCTAACCTACCAACTGATGCACCTTCTAGAGAGATTGAGTGTAACTCTCTTAGCCACCTGGAGAGTAACCTACCAGGCAGACTAAACTTAGTTGCCGACGGGTTGTCCCGAGGGAAATATATATATATCAGAATGGCAATTACTATGGCCAGCTCTAGTTTCAGCGTCTCTGAAGTTCAATGTACATCAACCAAAATTGTGAGAGATTACGTCACCAAAAATCACTCTGACAAAACAGCAGTGTTTCATAATGCGCGTGTATTTCCTCCACCGTATTGGACTCTCCACGTCAGAGAACATCACTTGAAGTCTGCGAAAAATACGCGCCAAGCGCAGGTGCAGCCTTATAATTCAGGGGCACCAATAATAGGACAAGATGTGGAGTGCAAAAGATTTTATTGGTGGCGCCACACGATTTTGCCTGTAAGTTTGCCGTTCCAGTTAAGTTAAACGTTTAGTGGGCTGTTGATGATGTTGATGATGAGACGTGGATTGTAGAAGTGGACTCTTCCACATATACTTATAGAATTACAGAATGTTGGCGATGAACTAACTTACTAGTCTAGGTCCGACGTAGAATGAAACCTACTTAAGAGCGAGATGGCGAGATTCAACTCCTAAAACTTATGTACCAGCTTATGACCTTTGCATAGAGTAGTGAGCAGCTATTAATTTCAACTATAATTATAAACTCGCTGATCTAAACTCGTTGGGAAGGTTTCTAGCACAATTGCTTAGTCAGTCACAACACTCTGATCTGGGTGCTCATTTGCTAAACAAATATGTTTTATGAGGAAGTTTTGAAATTTATTTTCTTAATAGATAGAAGGTAAAACTCTTAGCTAGCCTAGATAGCTTGACAAAAGCCTTTTGCGACAACTTAAGTTGGAACCCAAATGACATGTTCACATGTGATACAATGATCTATCGTGTATCATTACTCTGTTTGAAGTATCGCATGCATAGTTGTATAATTTTTCAGCATCAGGCATCGGGTCATACACACGTATGTGACTCTATTTGTTTAATGCATGACCTTACTCTTTTTAGAATATCTTCAAAACAGAGAGACGAGACGAACTTCTTAGCATTCCATGGATTCGCCGTGCGGGTGCCGGGTCCGTCGTGTGGCGGAGAGAGAGGTCTCGAATGGACCCCAAGACTTGTGTGTTGGGATGGGGATGGGTAAGGCCGTAACATCATGGCCAGTTTTTTGGTTCAAAGACTGACACCGATACATGTATATTCAATCGGGTTGGGAAACTTTTGGAACATCCCAATTCTGTCAAAGACGTCTGTCCTATTTTGGAATAAGAAAATTTGAATTGAGAAAGCTAGACACACAGCTGATGGTAATAATTCCCTTTTCGTGTCAATTTTCCGGTAACTGGGTAATGATAATTTATTCAGATGGCAATATGAAGGCTTCTCGTGGAAGTTTAGTTCAACGGTAGCGCCTCCTAACTATTTCATCTGAGTGAATACCGAATCATTTGATTCGAGAAATTCCTGGTTTCTAATATATACATGACTTTCAATTATTAAGAGTTATAATGCAAAGTTAATATTTTATTCTGTTTGTAAAATGAATTATAACCTAACCTACTTTTTACTCTTTTCTACACATAGCGTCGTCGTGGTCACCAGGAGCTAATAAACACATCTCTCACTATAGATGCTGTGCATCGTCACATGCCGATATAATAGTCAAGTTTTACATTAAATAAAACTTGTATTATTGAGCAGAGACGATGCACAGCATCCCTTTCAGGCCTCCTGTTGAGTGAGAGACTTCTATGAGGGTACATCGCCTTAGCTCGAGCTCAGGTGACCAGAACCGGAAATCAGGTAGCATCATGCCACTTTCATAGACTAAAGTTACCAGAAGTGTGACGTATTTCCTGTGTGTTGCCAGAAAGAAGAACAGCGCAATCTCACTATAGATGCTGTGCATCGTCTCTGCTCAATAATACAAGTTTTATTTAATGTAAAACTTGACTATTTAAAATGTTATGTTATTTTATTCGCTTTTCCTCTTTCAGATATAGTTAGGTTACCATCATGGAGGGTTAATCTATTTTTAAACGACTTCAAAAAGGAATAGGTTCTCAATTCGGGCATATGTTTTTTGTATGTATGTTACGCGATAACTCCGCTAATTGTGAATCAGTTTTAATGATTCTCTTTTTGTTTGGTATATGACACTTCAGAGGTCGATCCATATAAATTTTATCGAAACCGGTGTAGCTGTTATAGTATCAAATTTAAAAATTTGCTTACTTCGACGACGTATTCGTACTAACTACCTCGCTGTTTCATTGGCACAGTGTGTTTAGTTGATTTCACAAAAAATAGTCGAGTGTCGGAGTTTACTTTTAAATTCAATTGTTTTCGTTTTTTTTTTCTTCTAAATAATAAACGTTTTTACTTATTTTTTTTCGGAGAAAATTATATTGTTCTATTCGCTTTTCTTCTTTCAGATATAGTTAGGTTGCCAATTATACCATCATAGACTACAGGCCCGTGAACAAAGGACAATGCCCACGTCCCATACATTGAAAAACCTGGCCAACTTTTTTTGATTCTGAAAGTGTATAGAGATGAATAGTATCTAATTAGGATTGTTAATGCTTCTATAAACGTCTACTGTTGGTGTTTTTCATTTCCTAAATACCAAAAATGAGTTACAGTTAAACGAAAAGTAAGGTTATGTTTACTGTCAAAATATTTTAGAATTATGTTTTCTTTTGGATTAGAACAGAAAAGAAAAGAAAGAACTATGGTATTGTCTTTCAAAACATAATTCTTATGAGAATAAATAGGAATAATAGTACTTCTAACTACCAACTGATTACCATAAAATAGATCTCGGATGGAATTATCATAGGCTACATAAGGCTACTAACTAAGCGCAGTGCATGTTCTAATAATTTATGACACTGTCTTGTTATATGTTAGGCACATGTCTCACTCATCCTATCATTGTTTACTAAAAAAAATACTTAAATCAGTGTAGATAATACTGTTCACCGATATCTTTCTACTGAATCTATGTTCAAACCAATGCAAGAGAGGAGAGAGGATAAATAAAATATATTGTTTGCGATCATATTATATATATTTTTCATTTAATAATAATGTTATACAATATTTAATAACCCAAAACTACTACATAGCCAAAATACCCTGCTCGTGGATTTATGTGGTCCTGCTGTCTGGCCATCCTAGAAATCTCACGAAGAACTCTGCAATGCAAGTACAGCAATACTGAAAGATGGCCTCTGCTGGCTGTCCTTATCATTTTCAATTAAAATATACATATTATATATATTCTATTTGCTTCAGCAGTAGTCAGCTTGTGTCTGTCTTCTATAGCAACTCAGGGTTTTAAAATTGGTAATTGCAAATGTTTTGTAGCAAGTTAGCGCTCTCCCCGAATTTCCTGTAGAGTATGAATACTTCATTTGCATAGAAATATTGTCACAGAAGGGAATATCTTCATTGTGATATAAATATTTCATTATTTTGGTATTCAAGACAGTGGCCTTAGGAGGTCCATAACAATCGAGCGTTTCCATCAGACAACACAAGGATATAATATATGGTTTTATGTAATTATTACCACAATTATGTAAGTAATAAGGAGCACTGAATCACATAATCCCCAGTTTTGTTAAAACCAATTTAAACAAGAAGAAAACCAAAGTAAGGAAGAAAACCATGCATTTTGCTTGTTTACTTTTTTTTTATTTGTCAATTTGACATTGATCTTTGACCAATTTGGATTTGGTGAAAATTGCATGCCACCTTTTTCCTCGTTTACATTACCAAAAAAAGCTTTGATAGTTTCTTTGTCGCCGTATTTATATATATCGTTATTTAAATATGTAAAAGTAGTAAATAAACGACATTGTGAAAGAAATTGATATACATAATATCCATTTTCAATTTCAATCTAACGCGGATCACTAAAACGAAACGCAGGTACCGTTTCGTTATTGCAATATTTTACAAGTCAGCTTTGTTGGTAAATGGTAGGTTTAATTTAAACAAATGCAAATTATTTTATTTTGGAATGTTAGAAAGTTATATAACTTCGCACACGAGTACAACAAAAAATCACCTATTTTTTAATATTTAACTCATATGTCTACACGACAACTATTTTAGCGGGTCAAAAATGGGCATTGTCCTTTACGGGTCAAATGAACCACTAGGAGACCTATGTAGGATGATAGAAGGGTGTAAAGTACTAAGATTCATCACTATGCCGTCACTTGTAAGCTATCCAACTGAGTGCTGTTGAAGAGGGGGGGGGGGGGGGGGGTTACAACCCTCGATCAATTCTCCTTGTTGCATGATTTTTGTACGGCATTGCGAAATAATGGATTAGAAGAGGTATTGAAACTGTATGGAACCAATGCCGTACAAAATCAAACGACCAAATTTACTCTGTAAATTACTCGTACTCTGCAAATTTTTCCAATGAACTAAGTAATGATTAAAAAGTTAAAATTTAAAAATTTTATAGTTTCAATACCTCTTCTAATCTATTATTCCGCAACGCCGCCGCCGTACAAAAATAATGCAACAAGGAGAAATGATCGAGGATTGCAACCCCCCTCTTCAATTGTACTCAGTTGGACAGCAATTTCAGTTTCAGTTTCATTTGACCCGTAAATTTTGTTCACGGGCCTGTAGTCTATCATGGATCATGGTTTCATTCATCAATTTAAATGATACCTTTTTTATAATTTAAAAGTTAGCCTTTCTTTTTTAGGATGTAGTTAGGTTACTAAAACATCGTGGCGGTTTCCGAGAATAGTCAAATTCGCAGTCCGAAACGCAGGCCACTGTAAAGGCAATTTATCATACAATGGACAGTAGTTAGCTATTCGCTCCTCGAGCAATTACAGCCGAGATCGTGACAACGGTGCAGTCACCGACCTGCAGTCCTTGGACTATTGTCTCAATACAGATTCTCCGTAAAGTGCGAACTAGGTACAAAACCTGCACGAAACAAAGGCATAGACTTATTAGAAATTATTATGATAACAGCATAATTATAACAGCCATTATTCAAAGTAAATAATACTCAAGGCTTCAGCGTTCTCGTGAAATAACTGCAGTTGATGTTATCGTAAAGTCGAGACATTTGCGGTAGACATTAAAGTATTATTACCACTAAAATACCACAGAATGTCAAAGCTCAATGTATTTTTTTTTTTTTTTTTTATAGCATAGAGTGACGAGACGAGCAGATCATGTGCCTGATGGTAAGCAACATGCCTGCCACATAACAGCACAGTAACACGCAGCTATTGGAACATGATAGTCCAAATCATCACCTAGCACTGCACTGCGCTCGTCACCCAGAGATCTAAGATATTATGTCTCTAAGCCCTGTAATTTCTCTGGAATCATTGCCCTTCAAACCGGAACACAGTAATGTTTGCACATTACTGCTTGGCGGCAGAATATTTGGCAAAGGTGTGGTACTTCCCCAGGCGGACTCTGCTAAGAGTCCTACCACTACATGTACCTATACTATGTATAATCGTTGAGTAGTAAATATAATGGAAACGGGTTTAAGCATTTGTAGAACACAACAAATCTCGCAAATTGTATTTTAACTTCTCGACTAGTAATAGGGATATCTACAGTGGTCATAAATATGTTGAACGGAGTGTCCGATATTTCGTTGTCGTTTCACGCACATCTTTACGGGTAAACTGAGGAATGGGGATAGTTTCTAAATGCAATCCTTCAATCGTTCCACATAACGATGATAAATATCTCGTAATTAGTAATAATATCGTAGTCAATCCACCACGATAGCTCAAAACAATGCACGGTATAGAATTGAAATTGTCAAGACTAAATAAAATATCTAGAATACAGAATTTCTTCATACGATTAAAGCTAAGTTTATTCATAACCCGTACCGGTGCATACCATTATTTGGCTCGAATCGTTTCCTCTGTTATAACTTCGTGTCCATAATATTTCTATGTGACAAAAACATACTCGTAATCAACCGTTGTATATATTTAGAGGATTTTTTTATATCCCATAGTAGACCGTTTTCGACTTGCTTCAGCCAAAGGCTCGATTCCTGTTAGACCAAGTCAACGGAACTCAATGGAACAGAACAAAAATGGGCTCGACTGGTTTTCGCAAAAGGTATCAAAGTACCGTTTACATCAATTAATTAAGTAGCTAATCAAAGTCATACAAATTGATTCCGAACAACTTAATTACCAAGGACAACAAAAAGTCATGCACCGGTGACCGCACGCCATGAAAAACGCCTGTAGTGTTCGTAGAATCGTCATTTGTACAGTAACTGGTCCTAGATAGGCTGGCTATTCTCGGAAAACCAACGTGGCCAATGTAGCCTCGACACTTTTTGTCACAATTCCTTTTAGAATATAGATTTTCAGCGTATCCAGGTGTTCTAGGAAAACTTTATTTGAATGCTGGTTTTTTACGGTTGCCTATTCGAATAGGCAATCGCGTCGAATCAAAATTTAAAGTAAGTTGGTATCTATTACTGATAGTATGCTCCTGCCTACCTATATCATATATTTCTAAACTGCAACGCAGGTCAAATACCTATGTATGACATTACCCAGTAACAGGATAATGAAAAATAAGTACAATAGGTACCTAGCTGATGTTCAGGTTTACCTAATAGGTAAGTAATTAAAAAAACTAAATACTATTTATAATGAGTATAAATCTAATCTAATCTATGGTATATACATATAGTTTGTTAATGTGTACAGTGTAAGTAACAGCGGATTTATCAGGAGCTCAATGGTATCTTTTTCCGGATATTCTGGATTTAAATCTCATAGTACGGAACTCCGCATCTTTTTAATTATTATAAGCACTAGTATCAAACAATATACTCATTTGACGGAGATATTTCAATCCAATTACAGAAACCAGCAACTTAATCAATCAATCTTAAGCAATCAGGTAAATCCCGAACCGAAAAAAAGTAGAATCGAAACTAGAAATTAACACATGCATTCAATCCATTCTAGTCATTTAGGGTCTTACAACCCTCTTTGGATGTGGAAGAGATGTACCTACTCGTATTAAATATGGATTTTTGTATCTTAATTCTAGCCTGGATTTTTTAAAGCAGATACTTTAAGATACAACAATCACGGAATAAACTTCGTTTCGATCGTAATCTATATTTTTGAGGAATAGTAAACGGAGCATCGGACGTCCACACGCAATATGGGTCGACGACATAGCCACTGCCGCGGGTTAAACCTGGACTCGAATGACACAGGACTCTGAGGGAGGCAGCATGCTACGAGAGAGTAGAGAGACCTTGTACCATCCAGGTTCAGGTAAAACTATATAATTAACGATGATTAAATTTTTCGTATCCTTGTAGAACAGCACACGATCGAATACAGTTTGAAACAATTGATTTGAGATAACTGGTGTATATTATAACTGTATAACGACGGGACGCTTCAGAGACACGCTATACACAAATGAGATGTAAACGACTCAATTAATCGATACTACCATAGATTGAAATCGATTGAAACAACGCAAATTATCTCAATAACCAGTCGATAAATAGGTATTTCTTCTAGAGTCTAGATGCAACGCCGTGGTCACTTTTTACGACAAATTGGGGGGGTGTCTTGTATTATGAACATTCTTTTTTAGTATGAAATCAACCCAGATGCAAAAAAACAGTAGACACGTACTGTCGTTTATTTCATCGAGTACCCAAGAGTGAATTGTTGTACAAAGGAGCCGATCTATTTATTAACCGCTCATCGATCGCCTCGTGGCAACATTTGTTCACGATGGTGAATACAAAAGCTCTCATTCGGCTAAGAATACCAATCCTACGCGAATCCTTATAAATAAATAAATATTATTTATCCTTATGAATATGGTTTACAGCCTGTTCACACTAGCTACTTTCAGTAGCTGCGACAGGCGTCTAGCTGCTGCATCTTGCTTCAAAAAGAAGCTGCGACAGGCATCTAGTCGCTGCATCTCGCTTCAAAAAGTAGCTGCGACTCGCGTTTTTCGGAAGCGTGATGCAGCGGCAGCTGCAGGCGACTCAGTCGCAGTATAATAAAAAACCCAGTAGGACGACAATATGCCATCAAAAATATAAATATGAAATTAAAATCAAACTAAATATTACTCATAGAATTTATTACAGAACAACAAAAGAAGTGAGATCTAAATGGGTGCTTGAGTGAAAAAATTAATGGGCGATCCTGAAATATTTTCATAATAAATGAAACTGTACTCTCAGGATAATTGGTTCAAAACTAAGATCTGACTTGGCTAGTTTTCAAATACCTAATTTGCAACTGTTTATTAATTTCTTTTCCTACAACTCAAGTGGCTCCCCATTTGCTTTCTTCGGAATGCTCATTTTCTTTCACTGCTTTACAGTGTTATATTTAACACTGCCACACCACGATATCTGAAAGACTGCTTTACATTCTACAGTAGCGTACACTCATGTAATCCTATGTCAACCTATAATTTGTCCCTGCAAGCGCCTTCTGCACGTTGCAAAACATTCTACGGCAAATCTTTTGCATTCCAAGCAGTTGAGTTGTGGAATGCCATGCCCGTGGAAATAAGACAAGCTCTGTTACTTTCCGTATTTAAAGTTCAAGGCAAAAATCAGTAGATTATGTCGAAAGCTTGCTAAAATCTGATTGAAGCTCGTACATCTTTTTTACATAACATTTTGAATTCATTGCCTTCATATTAGTATATGTAAAAAGGGTCATGGACATATGTTAGAATGTAGGTCTATTATATTTTATAGGCAATAATTAGTACCCTTTTTAAGTAGTTTTTTGCTTCTCTGCATTTTTATTATAGTTTGCGATCTTAGCGACGACGATTTTGATTGTGTGTATTCAAGTAAAAGTACCTACGAAAAGAGATAAACTGGACATGCAATCATAGATAATTTCCAATGTTTTGCGGTTAGTGACGCCATGTCAGTCGTTAGTATTTTAGCGGGAAAAATCTGAATTACATTACTATTGTATTTATACTCATCAAAAATACACAAATTTTTAAACATTTATTTTTAGTAAACAAACTTTAATCTTCAAGAAATAAAAGCAATTCCGAAAAATTGTTAAAATCCCTATTGGGTCAGTAAATTGCTCAATAAATAATTAAATAATAATTAAAGCTTTAATATAGTAGAGCCAAAAGTAACTACGAATAGTAGATAGATAGATACTCTTTATTGTACACCATAAACAAAAAACACGTATAAAGGAGAGAATAACAATAAAACTAGTGTTACAAGCGGTGGCCTTATCGCTAGTAGATAGCATTGTTAGCATTTCTCCCAAATGAAAAAAACTAGTCGTCCTACTGGTATTTTTGTTATACTGTGGTTGTTCTAGAGTTTGACAAAACTACACTTTAAATTCAGTGTGGCCAACTTAACGTGTTTTTGCTTTTAACGTATATCTACAATTATTAATGTCTGTTCTTAACACAGATATTTTCTCGGGAATAAATTAAAAGTTGCTATGCACTTTAGTGGTATTTATTTTCCAGCGTACGTTCATGATCCGAATATAACAATGACTGACTGATTGGCAAGCTGAACGCAGTGTAATCAGAGGCTTTGTGTCCCTACAGTTTCAGTGATTTAGTTTTTTTTCAAATGATACTAACCTGTGTTGGTTTTAAAATTTTAAGAAAATAAAGCAAGAACTCATGCAAAATTTGTCATTTAAAGTCATACCACAGATAACCGTACTGAAATATTATTGCAAATCGATAGTTCATTATTTATCGGGAAAATACAGCCCACTCGATCCAACAAGAAATAAATATTGGTGGACACTTCACACACAATATCATGTGACCCTAAACTAAGTAAAACTTGTACCATGGAAGCTTGCGTTTCCAACGTTATTTACGAAACATGATTTTCTAACGTAAGTATTTTAACATAGATCTTTGTAGGTATATTAGACCTTTAATGCAAATCTACGAACTACGAACCTAGCAACATAACATAACATAAGTAGTTAGTTAGATATGTAGCGTAGTGTAGTTCTCATTGTATTTTCGTTTTGATAATAAAGGCTCTGCCCTTTTTAAAAAAATAATTTTAAATGCGAAGAACACATTTCTGCAATTACACAGAAAGCAAACTTTTTTCTTTACGTCCTTCTGAATCCTTTCAATCTATAACTGTAGAAATGTTTCTTAAAATTTATGAAACATATGTGAGGACTACTTCAAAAAAGATATTGATTTACTTGAAAGTCTGCAAAGAAAAGCGACAATATGGCCATATACTCTTCGACGTAAATCCTACACAGACAAGTTAAAAACCCTGCACCTAACTACATTGGTTCAACTACAAGGTTGCCTGGAAGAGATCGCTTTAAGCGATAAGGCCGCCCATTGCTCTGCAGATTATTAAACCATGATATTGTATTAATTAGTGTTAAGTGTTGTAAAATTGTAGAAGTAATAAAGAATTATATTATTATTATTATTATTATTGGTACACTACATTTACTACCTTACTACTTCAAAAAAAAGTACGCAGTTCTATAAACTTTACATAATTTAATATTACTCTACGTATTTTTAAACCTGTCTACACTTTTTAAAAATCCAAGTTAGCAACACTGAACCGAACAATTGCTCGGCGGCCGCGACAGACGCAAACAGCCGCAAACAGTCGCTGCATCGCGATGCAGCTTCTTTTTGCAGCTAAATCGCGCGTTTCCGCTTCAGCTGCTAAAGCGCGCGTTTCCGCGTTAGCTGCTAAATCGCGCGATTTTGCTGCAAAAAGTAGCATGTGTGGTCAGGGCCTTACCTACGCGATTAATGGAAAAAAATGTTTCTTTCGGGGCATAATGTATAAGTAAAGTTTTGTTATTGATAAAAGGTCTGTGCTTCTTCCCCATTATGGGGGTTTAGCACACACATTTTATAAATTATTATCTTTGTTCCTTTTAATCCATTCACCATGGTGAACAACATCAGGCAAGATAGGGGCTCTATCTTGCCTTATGTTGAGTGACTGCAACGATGCGGTCTACGATAGATCGCGCTCACCTAGGATAAACCGATTTACTCCCGTTTTGAAGACACACAGTAAATTATATCCATCAGATAGTAGATAGTACGCATTCCACATGTTAGATATTCTTACTACGAAGGTGGACTCAAACCTTTTTGTTCGAGACTTTGGCGTTCCAAACGATTCAGTGGTTGCAACGGCAACCACCCGAAAAAGCGACATCGTTTCATGTTTGACGTTCCGAAGTGTTCCTATTTGTGTGATAAGAACGTCTAGGTTGTAGAATAAAGTTGTAGAAGGTGGCTGGTGGTGGAAGGTGCTAAGTGGCTTTTTCCCGATGGTAACAATTTTGGCGTCTTCAAATCGAGAGTGAATCGGTTTTTCTGGGTAAGCACCGCTCCATCGTAGACCGCATCGTCGCTTAACATCTGTCAAGTGTGTAAACCTATAAAACTTAAAACAAACAAAAACATGAAACAATGTCGCGTTTTCGAGCTACGTACTAGTTAGTAGTCCGATATATAAAAGAGACGGTAGCGGATCGCGCACATCAGCTGCATACCTACTCGATATGTATCCAATTAAAAACCTGATAATAAACTGCAGTCACTTTCTGGCGATGTTCAAAGCTTTGAAGTTTTTGGTGGTCTTTGAAGTTATGGTTTTGGATAGGTTTGGTTAGGATCCCGGGACTGTGCAGGTTAAAACTGTTGGTTTGTTGAATCAACAGCTGTCTGAACCTTGTTACGAGTACATGACACAAATTGGGCTTAGTGGATTCTCCGATTTTGTGTGTTCTGCCTACTCGTGAATTATCTATACTCGTAAATAGTACGAGCATGTGGGTATCTTTACATATTTTATATCCACATATAAATTTGATGTGGGTATCGCATCAGCGCGCAGTCTCACATGAGTCGTACTTGTAATACAAGGAGCGCAAGCTTGTTTCGCGGCAGAGCGAGTGAATTTTGCAATTACGGCCGGCGGCACACATATCTGCCGGCAATTTGCCGCTCCTCGCCAGCTCCGGTGATCGGCTTCTGGGAAACACAGTTGCATCAACCGTGCGCCGAGCCGGTGCGATTAACGAACTAATTACTTTACCGGACCGGCCGCGGTGCTCGTGTCGTCTGCTCCTCTTCTATAATTCGTTTTGAGCGACTTTGCTCATTTCATTGTAATCTCGTTGCGTTTTACTGAGTTTAGCAAGTCTAAAAAGACTTGCTGAACTCAGTACTTAGTCAGGCTACTTATTTGCGGCTATTTTGTACACTATGTCGTGACTTCATTGCATTTTACTGTCTTGAACAGGTTTAAAATATCGCTCTGAGGTGAACAGCTGTGGAAGCTCTGTACAAATATAATAATGATTTTTCAACTTTATCTCTTTTACGCAGGCGAAACTTCTTTGGTTCATTTCGAGACATGTCTCTTTAAATGTTCAGTCTAACCAATAGACCCCAATTACATGTTATCCCAATATTGCTAAAGAATAATTGATGGACAGGCCACAAGAGTAATCCCACTAGTACCTATTATAATTATGCGTAAGTTTGGATGATTCGATGATGCTGCCGACAGCTGACATTTAATGACCATATAGTTACGGTGGCAAGAGAGTCTTACAGACGTCTCGGTTTTGTGCTGCGTAACTCTGGGGATATGCTCAATATCGACGCTGTTAAGCTTGTTTTTAGTGCGCTAGTGCGTAGCAAACTCGAGGCAAGCGCTTGCGTCTGGCATCCACATGACAACAAGTATACCCTTTTGTTGGAGAAGGATCAAAAGGCCTTCCTCAGGTATTTCTACAAGCGTCTGTATGGATATTACCCGTTTATGTATCCTACAAAATTCTTGCTGGGATCACTGGGTTATAACTCGTTAGAGGTCAGAAGATCTTATGATCAGCTAGCAACAATGTGCAAAATACTTAGAGGGAGAATTGATGCACCGGAACTCTGTGGCCACCTATCCTCCCTATTTGTACCCGATAAGTACCTCCGGGGTAGAGGGCACAAGCTGTTTGCCCTCCCTAGGTGCAGAACGGTAGCGCATGCTACGTCACCGGTGCCGCGATCTCTTGGTGCGCTCAACGCCATGCTAGACGCACAGCCAAAGTGCGATGCATTTTTATCAATATCTAATTTAATCTAAATAATTTTTGAATTGACTAATGTTTTAATATGTGTAATCATGACATATCATATTTTATCATGACGTAAACTGATTTCACTTTAATTCACAATATTTTGAATCACGATCAGAAAGTCTAAGTAGCACAACGTCAAACAAAGCGAAAAGTCTAGTGAGCAATCTGCCTAGTTAGCTAATCGCCCATGTAGCAAAACGTCTAACTATCATCAGGTCTATGTAACAAAACGTCTATTTAGGAAGTCGTCAACTTCTTAAAATGCCTGGACACTTAACCACAAAAATAAATATCATTATAATACCATGTGAGGGCAAGTATTACATACATGCAAACTCCTTGATTTGTTTTCTGTTGGCATGTAATCTTTTTAGTAGCGACACTTATTGTCAAGTGTGATATTTGATTGACATTAGGTACTCATGATTCCGGTATCGATTACTACTGCCATTCATAACCTGGCTACATATAAGTGATCGTGTTCAATATTATATGGTGATCTGACTTCCGAATTCTAAAAATGGATGAAAAACAAACATTTACTTTCATCGAAAGTCAAAAGAAAAGGCGTGTGCTGTTGTTGAGTGGTCATAGGTACAATTTAAATTTAACGAATAAAGGAGGGTCGACTCTATGGAGATGCTCCCAGCGTAACGAGTGTAGTGCATCTGTTACTATTAATAAAGATGAAAATAAGATAATTCGTCAGTTGAAAGAACATACCTGTAAAGCTAATTTTGATAAAAATAGAACGGACATAGTAATGGATAAATGCAAGAAATTAGTTTGCCAACACGCAAAGCCTGTTCAGAAAATATTTGAAAAAGAATTCGGAAAAGTGGATGAAATTGAACAGGTACCTGATTTTAACTCAAAGAAAGATACATTGTTCAGGGCCCGTCGTACATATTTCAATGTTTCAAAAACTGAGTACAAAAACTTAAATGATGTTAAAATTCCTGAAATTCTGGCCGATAAATTCCTTGTTTGTGAAGATGGTTGTAATAATAATAAAATCTTAATTTTTTCAACACCTATAAGTAGAAAATGCATTGAAACTTTGAAAGGAAAAATGTTTTTTATTGATGCAACATTCAAAGCTACACCCAAGCCATTCTATGAGCTCTTATCAATTCACGTTGATATTAATAGTTGTGATGAAACAACTTGTATTATGGGAGTTATATATGCATTGCTTCCTAACAAAACGCAAGATACGTACGAACGCCTCTTTGACCTAATCAAGCAGCATTTTAACATGGACATGTCGGTCATTAAATGCGATTATGAGATGGCGCTTATCAATGGAATAAAAAAAGCTTTTCCGAACACTCAAATAACTGGCTGTTACTATCATCTTAATAAGGCCGTTTGGAAAAAAGCTTCAACGTTGGGTCTTACTGAAAACAGAGAGTGCCGAGAAACTGTCAGAGTATGTTCAAATTTACCTCTGCTACCTTCTCAACACATTAGAGAATGTTGGACAAGCATTGTTGACAATGCCATCAAAAGTGAGGAAATGAATATTTTTTTACATTACTTTGAAAGACAATGGCTACAATCATTGGCAGATATACCTAATAAGTTGTCCTAGCTATTATAATTTTCGCACAAACAACGCTCTCGAAGGATGGCACAGGCGGCTGAATACTAATATAAAATCAAAACCAACCTTTCTGCTATTCCTCAAAACCCTTAGAAAAGAAGCCCTTTGGCAAGATCGTAAATACAAGAATATTTTATTTGAAGGAAATAAGAGGAAAAAGATCGATATAATGTTTAACGCCAAATATAAAAGAGAACTGCATAAGCTTGAAGGTCAAAAAGTTAGCCCATTTGAATTCTTGATAAACATTGGCCATATCAAAAGAATATTAGGTGCGTAATTTAAAAAAATATGTTTAGGAAGACTTTATCTTTTGTTTGTTTACTTTTGTTTGTTGTGTTGAAGAAGATTATTTTAGTTTATTTCAAATAAAAAAAATATAGTTTTTATACGACTTTTACTAATTATGATCTTAAGTGTACATAATGAAAAACTAACGACTTCCTAAATAGACGTTTTGTTACATAGACCTGATGATAGTTAGACGTTTTGCTACATGGGCGATTAGCTAACTAGGCAGATTGCTCACTAGACTTTTCGCTTTGTTTGACGTTGTGCTACTTAGACTTTCTGATCGTGATTCAATATTTTGTTGTAAAATTAATGTATATCTATCGTTAGTATAATTTGCGTTAAGCCGTTCTGATTGATTAAATAAATAATAAATAAATGCTTGTCTTTCAATCACGTCGGAACGTTTGAACGGATCGGATTGAAATTTGGAACACTCGTAGATTATGGTTTGGAATAACACATAGGCTTCTTTTCATCCTAGGAAGATTGCGGAAACGGTAACTACACGGGTACACCGCGGGGCGCTACCAGTCTAATATAAATAAAGTAATGGTACATCATAGGTATCTCTGATTTAACCATATGGAATAGCCATATCATTAACCCTTAGCTGGTTTTGGGGTCAAATTTGACCCCAGAAGTGTGCATTTTTGTATTAAGATTTAAGAGTTATATCATATTGTTTAGTTGTTTTTCAATAAATAATCGTTGCTATGGCGGGATTTACTAGGGATGATGAAAATCAACTTTTAGAACCAACTTTTATTCGGCTTTACTAGTGATAAAGCTCTCTAATCGTTTATTCCAAATGAAATAAAAGTTTTGTTACTATTTCCACATACTAATGTTTCAGAACGCCACTAAAAGAGACCTTTAGAAAATGCTTTAGGCCAGACATGTGTAAATTATTCTGGGGCCAGAAGAACGTAACGTTGGCCATGTGTTATATTTTCAGCTGTCATGAACATTTTGAGGTTTTGGTTTTATTTTGTAAAAAGCTAATTTTGATAATCAAGTTAAGAGGATAGGTACCTACATGAAAACTGGAGGTATTGAAATAGTAAAACCACTTGTGGTAGATAGGCACATGGATTCTTTTTAGAATAATCCAAAACAAGAAAATTTATTGAAAATATGTCGATAAAAGGTTGGAGTAGAACATTACATACTTGTTATTACTTCTAACCCACAAATGAGTGGTAATTTGAGAGTAACGTGCCACTTATGCCATCGCAAAAGCATGTCAATTGTTTAAAGAAGTATACTTAGTGTTAGAGTTACATAGGTAAAAAATATATTGCCATGAAAATTACTTTTAATATGTTTTAAGCTTTTTGATGAAAAATGTGTAGTAATTCTGTGAGCATTTAGCCTGTCATTATTTTTATTTTCAATGATTTCAGAAAGAGTTCCTGATTTTTGTTATGTACTTCACAGATGTAAACTTTACAAATAAGGTTTATTGTATTATTTTTTTGAATTCATGAAAATAAGAGTACCTAAAGTAGAGTCAAAGAAATATATGTGTGAAAAAGGATGTTAGCTTATTAGCTAATAAAATATGTGATACGTGATTAAAATGCGCCACAGATTATAAAAATGTTTAGATTATTAGTTCTTATCTCTTAAATAAAACAGTAAATGAAAAATATATGAATGCATTGTTTTATATGACTTAATCTTTATTGGGGTCAGTTTTGACCCCCGACACCAATTATGTTGCCTTTTTTGGCGAAACCAGCTAAGGGTTAAATGTATTTCCTTTGTCCTCTATAGTACCTAAGTAGGTATTTATGACAACATAAACCATTATTATCCTAGTTTGTGTAACTTTTATGAAAAAAATGTGCTTGAATGACAGAAGTTATTTTATATATTATTTACTAGAAAGAACCTGTTTAGTTGAATAATATATTTAATGTTGCTTAGTTCATTTTATTACGAATATCAAATGGTACCTAGTTTAACATCTCGAAAAATACATAAAAGTATAAATAGTATTTTTCTTTGTTGGGTACCTACTGATAACACATCTGAACAGATATTAATTGAAAGACATAGAACAATTTTGATGTGACATGATGTATTTCCAAAATACTGGATTTGGCTGAACGGTGAGCACTGCCATTTGGCGTGTTCAAGACGCAAGCTTGCTACAGAAAATGAACTTAGAAGTCTTAACAGTCAGATTGAAGTAGTTATTTAGGTATGTAAAGTATTGTTTCATTGTGATTTAGTTCTGTTAATAAATACTTTGCAAAATAACATACAAGCATATTTTATGTTTATGATCATTTTAAAAGACAAATACTGTTTTTATAAACAGCTTATGTGAGTTACATATTTGTATTTATTTAGTTGTTCATACATAGAGCGAAACTGTTTTCTCAGAACTGTCAGTAATTATCTGCAGGTTGGAGCTAGTTACATGCCAGTAATGCCAGTATTTAAGTACTGAGTACAAATTAATTATTTTTGTGTCTCAAAATAGTTTTACATTCAATTTATCTTTTTGCATTCAATATGATTTGTGTGTAATTAAGTTAATTAAATTGTAACTGGTATTTTAATGGCCATGTTGCTTCATATCTCAATATCATGATCAGGTATATGATACTTAGTGCATGGTTGCCTCGATAAGATCACTCTAGACCTAGACAATTCAGCCAGCTTATCTAACTTACATAATACCTACTTTAAGTTTATTTTATTGTGGTTTTCGATAAAGACTTTTTTTATCTTGACTAACCTTATGGCTCAATCACTATTGACTCTGCTCGCCGAGATGTTGGGTGTGGTTCTATTTCCCCAGGACATTTGTTAGATGAATAGGGAAGTTTGTTTGTGTCTGAGTGTTTGTATTATGAGTAGGTACATATTTAAAATTTTAGATGTATTTATACCAGCTATTGTGTTCCTAACCTTTTGCTTAGTTTACGGCTAAATAGTGTAGTGTGATGAATGTCCACTAATATTTATCTTTGATCTAGGTATTAGATGTGAATAATATCAGAGATGAATATTATATAAAATAACTTTCTTTGAGTGTTTAACCAAGTTGTTTACATAATTGTGATGCCTCTTATTAATTTAGTGATACTCATCTACCTCTATGTGTGACTGTATGTGGCATTGTATCTCATCAATGAATTAACCGATTTTGATTTTGTTTCCTTCATTTGAAAGATAAATTAGTTTGAAGTGTTCTTAGCTGTTTTCTCAAAATCGGTCCAGCCGTTTCAAAGTTATGAACTTTTGTTACCTATGGTAGGAGTCTTAGATGAATAATGGGTATAGTATGCTTTACTTGCATACATACTTACATGGGATCTCAAATTTGTAACAATTGCATTGGAGGTTTTTTTACATTTTTAATTTTATGTATGCTTTTTATGTCCAAGGATAATTCTGTCAATTGAGAAGAGACATGAAATGTTTTTCATGGAGTGTTTGTTTTAATTTTGAGTTTTTGAAGTTACATTTTTCACAAAGTAATTTCCGGTAAACATAATTCCTAATTATAGATTGATTGAAAAATCTTTTTCATTCATTCGTTCAAATAATTTTATTAATTACCTATATAATTTTAGTAAGCAAAAAAAAAATTGCCACTATTTTTAAAAGTGTTTAGCAATAGTAATACCTAACAGGCATTCTATAACAACAACAAAATCTTACGAATGAAACTAAACTATTTGTATTTTTTAAACACAAAGAAATAAATGAGTAAGGATCGAACATGAATGAAAAGAACACATGTTCTTTGCCAAAAACTTAAGATGTTATGAGATAAGTCTGTAAATGATAAATATATTTACTAGTCAGATATTGGTAGGTAGTATTCATGTCTGCAAAATTGCATTTTTTTTAACTTCTTAGTTAAATTTCTACACCAACATAAGTATTACTCACCGAACTCGAGAGCGGCAATCCAACTTTCCAAGAATTGACAATTTCAAGAAATGCAGTCCGCGATCAATAACTCCACAGTTCGTTCGATAACACTTCACCACGTAATAACTTCGTTTTATTCGTTAATAATTAAGTCAAGTCTAAGTCAATAAGCGCTAGGAAACGAAGAGCGAAACTGAAACTTTTCAGTTTTTATTTTTATGCTAACGAAGAACACCAAACACAGTAAGCAAAAGCGTGCGACTGACAGCTACATGCTACAGTCATGCTTCATGCAGTCGAATTGATTTGACAGTTGTCAGTGCTGCCAGGATATTTAAAACAAAATTACACTTGAGAAGAGGAGCTATTGTGAGAACGACTTTATTTTTACCGACTCCAAAAAAAGAAAAGTTTCTCATTTCGGTAATTTCTTGTATGTATATTTCGCGATATTTCCGCAAATTGTCTATTAATTTTGATGGTTCCTTTTTCATTTGGTAATTCATAATTTAAGGTGGTTCCATAAGGGAAATGCTGACGCATTTCTAGATGGCCATGCCATGATGGCGAGGCCACACCCTCCAGTTTCACCCGCGTAGTTTCCAAAACTAGCTATCAATTTCTGAGCTATAAGTTTTCACTTCTGTCGGCAGTTCCTATGACTGAGGTCCCCCGAAATTTTTGAAGAGAAAACTTCTCTTGGCGCGCCACAGGCAGATTTTTTGTGGGCTGTGAATTTAATTCTAGCGTCACGTTCGGGAATGATAAAAAAATTGGCAGTCATAGGAACTGCCGACAGAAGTGAAAACTTGTAACTCAGAATTTGTTAGTTTACCTTGGAAACTACACGGGTGTAACCGGAGGGCGTGGCCTCGCCATCATGGCATGGCCATCTAGAAATGCGTCAGCATTTCCCATTGGCTCACGCTTTTCGAGATGGTCATGCCATGATGGCGAGGTCACGCCCTTTCAGCATTTCCCATTGGCTGACGCATTTCTAGATGCCTAATCGCCAAGGTCCCGAGTTTACCCGAAGATTACTTATCATACCCGAGCGTGACGGTAGAATTCAATTTACACCCCACGAAAAATTAAAGAAACTAAAGAAGTGCGCCTAAAGAAGTTTTCACTTGAAAAATTTCGGGGGAACTCACGATGCTAGAGCAAGAAACATAAAATTGTTAGTGAGGGACATATATACTCTCACTCTCTCTCGCTACTCAGTACTCACCAAAGACCACCCACGTCTTTTTTTTTTTAATTTATACTTTGCCATGTACCATGTATACTCCTTCAGCCGCATCTGTCACTGTCGTGTCGCTGTATTAACTATATTCAATGTATAATATGTAAATGTTTTTAATCAATGGATTTTAATAGTTATTTCTTATTTTAGTTTTCAATTCTGCCGTATGGTCTTAAACACACACATTATTGTCTTTATTCCGTAAGCTGTAAATAAATATCATCCGCCACGCAGTTAAGTGAAAGGCTCGATCGGCTGAACTTGGAACCACCAAGTGTAGTAAGATCGAGAAAGGGACAGTCAACCTTACTGCTGTGTCACTATATTTTGATTTGTATGGTATTAAAAAAATGAATAGTTTAATAGTTGACTTGTTTCTCATATCTGTCACAAATATGATCCAAAATTATACTACACACTACAAAGTTTATATAGCGAAGCTTTCAATTCTGCCGTGCGGTCTTAACCGCACACATTTTTTTCATCACGAAGCCGAATCCTTATCCTATGAATTCTGGGTAGCGGTTCACAATCTAATTTCCTCAGCATGAGCCACAAAATTTGCGTGCAAAATCGGTAGTGCTTATATATGCAATTCGCAACCTCCATTCCAATTCCTTGTCTGACTGGGTTTAGAATCGCTACGTTGATAATGCTATGTGATTTTTGAAGTGAAAACTTCTTTAGGCGCGCCTAGACAGATTTTTTGTGGGGTGTTAATTGAATTCAAGAATCACGCTCGGGTATGATAAGAAATCTTCGGGTAAACTCGGGACCTTGGTTATTAGGCATCTAGAAATGCGCCAGCCAATGGGAAATGCTGAAAGGGCGTGGCCTCGCCGTCATGGCATGGCCATCTAGAAATGAATGAGCCAATGGGAAATGCTGACGAATTTATATATTTATATATATAGAACCGATATATAGAACCAATACACCGAAAATATAGCACAATAATTAACAAGTTCTACGAAGATTCGCAAAAGTTACGAATATTAAATAACACGGTAAAAGCTGGCAATACTGTTAAAATTGCTTTGACATTGACATTAGTGGGCGTTAGACATATTTATTTCTCAAGTCTGTATTTTTTTTTAATTTCTATTTATTTGTAAGCTTTTAGCCAGAGTTTAAAAATTAATACTAGAGTGCTCGCAATATAACTCTGCGCGTAGCAAAATATGGAACTAATTGACGCGCCGTCATTTTCTTAGTTACGTCAGGTGACAAGAGTTTGTTTACATTTGCTGTTTTTATTCATTTCTAAAGTAATTAATTGATTTAATCATGCCGAAAGTGATGAAAAGTGCTGGCCGTGACTGGTTCTTGAAAATCAATCATGGTTGTAAAGAAGAACGATACAATAACGGGCCAAAAGTGCTTATTTCCAAAAGCGGAGCAATTTGACAACTAATATGTAGGGATACCATAGTAATCAAATCTCCACCTATTATCGGCATATTTTTAATCTGAGGCTTTATTTTTGAGGTTTGATTGTTTTATCGCCAATTTACCCTTGCGAAAAAATGTGAGTGCTTAAGATCGAATGTGAGAAACTAGTTATAAATGTTTTTTTTTTCGTAACATACAAATCAAAATAGAAAACAAAGTGACACAGCAGTGATGAAGATCAGCTGATTGTATCTTTCTCGCTCGAGTACACTCGGCGGTTCCATGTTCATCGATTGACCCTTTCATCTAACAGCGTCAGCTTCATTTACCACTTAAGGGAAAATCTGTGGGCGGTGCGCCAAAAGAAATTTTACTTAATTTTTTTTCAACGTTAGCTTGGATGCTCTTTGATCATTTACTCTGTATTAATTACTGTATTTTTATTATAGGCGTTTCAGAACGCACTGTCGCGTGGTAATGGACAACGCATTATACCACTGCGCTCAGATATATAAAGCGGCTACAATGGGCAATGTAAAAGAAGAAAGCCAATGAAATAGACTTCGACGATTGTTGGACAAATCCGCAGTTACTCGAATAAAGAGGCACAAAGAACACCCACAATACCAAGTAGAATAACTGTTAAAGGAATATGGACAGGAGCTTTTGCGGTTACCGCCGCGATTCATCGTGACTTTAACCTTATTGAAAAATTATGATGATTCTATGGAAGTCATTGACCCATTAAAAGAGGATTCATGCGCCAAATTTTCAAATAATGTTATTTATAGTCTCAATAAAAGATTTACAAGTTTAAATTAAATTCTTGTTATTTCGATGTTGGTGTAGGTTGAAAATGACAGATTTTTTCAATGTAAATAATAAACTATAATAAAGTTCTCCTGTTGGTAAGAGACTCAGACAGCCTGTACCAATTACCAACGATACTTGGACATACTGAACCAAACCAGCACTGCAACGGCGTTCATTACTACGAGACATTTGTTCTTGAGTCTCAGTTGTCGTGTAGTTACTCATATTGCTTCCCTGAAAGATTCCTTTCCGTACCAGTTTTATGAAGTTGTAAGTTCCCAAGGAAAGGGAAGAGAACCTATTAGCTTGACCTGGCAACATTAAGTACGCCACCAGTCGCGCGCAGACTTATACTGCGAGCACTATAGTGTCCATTTCACGAAAGAAGTCCCGCGCAATTGTGGAACTAAATTTGACAGATGGGGAGTTCGGCCACGTTGTCGTTTGCTCGTTTGTCGATGTTATCAAGGTGCGTTTATGATTATTTCCCCTGATTTCCCCATACCATATAAATTTAACCGTGGCAACATTATGTCGCGCGAATACAGCGTCTGCGGGACTTCTTTCGTGAAATGGGCTTTACATAATATCTTGTGCAAGTACATTTAAAAAAGATAAATATTTCGTGATATTCGTGACAATGGATCACCAAATTTGCTACTTCGTATGTCGTACCTATGTGGTTAATAAAAATATCCCAGTCATAGGAACTGCCGATGGAAGTGTACCTAAACTTATAACTCAGAATTTGATATTGATAGCTTACTTTAGAAACTACGCGGTTAAAACCGGAGGGCATGGCCATGAACATGGTCAACTATAATGCTGACGCATTTTTAGATGGCCAATGGGAAATGCTAACGCATTTCAAGATGGCCAATGGATATGGTTCCGAGTTTACCGGAAAATTTCTGATAGCGTGAAATGCTGACGCATTTCTAAATGACCAATGGGAAATGCTCACGCATTTCTAGATGGCCAATGGCCATGGTCTCAAGTTTACCCGAAGATTTCTTATCATTCCCGAGCGTGACGCTAGAAATCAATTCACAGTCGACAAAAAATCTGTTGTGGTGTGCCAAAAGAAGTGTTCACTTCAAAAAATATTAATCTTAACGCATGCAACATCTCAGGTTGGGAAGAGCCGAAGAGCTGACAAAGCAGAGACCAGTATGGCGCAGCACTGTTCATCAAGCCGTCAAAATTTTTGAAGCAAACTAGGACCTAGACGCAAAACGTCTCCCGCAGCATAAAACCCGCCAGAAGCTTTCCTTCTTCCTTCTCCTACACCTCTTATTGTTTTATGCATCTTGCGATATGATTTTTAAAACAAAACTTGGATTTGCGAGCCATATTTGCGCGCATAATCGTTCTTAGTTACTAGCTAGGTTCGCCGTTGGCGAATACGTCAAGGAGGTCTATCTTTGTATGTAAAAAATCTAGGGAGGTAGGTACCTATTTGAAAAGGGTAGAATAAAAAAATACACTCAAGCTCACTTTTTATTTCTTTTTGCCCTTATTAGCAGGTTTCTTAATGTTCCTCAAGAATTTGAACTGGCCAAGCGCTCGGCGCACCATCTGCCCGCGCCACCAGGCTTGAATGCGAGTGGCGGACGCGCGCAGGTGTTCCTCCCGCGCGATGCGAGCTGCGCGCTCGCGTTTGAACGTCAGCCATCCGCGGATTTCACCCTCGTGTAAATCGAACTGAAATTAAGTAAGATATTATGTAACCCTACTAATATTTTATATGTGATAGTTTCTATGTTTTAAATGTTTTCTTTGGAACTCAGATAGACCCCTAGTATGGACACATCCATTTACTGACATTTTAAAAAAAATAATTTACTAGTCTACAACCTGCGCCCGAATTTCAGTATTTCTTAAGGAGCTATTAATCTTTAATCTAATTTGAGCTTTGAGTATTATGTAACTATAGACACGATTATGCATTTATATATGATAGGAATCTGGGTAGCGATTCTGAAACCATTCGGTTGCATCCGACACGGAATCTCATCTCTCGGTCTTTGTCTTATCTGTTTAGCATGACAGAGACCGAGAGATGAGATTCCGTGTCGGATGCAACCGAATGGTTTCAGAATCGCTACCCAGGAGTTCAATAATATGAGTTCCAAAAATTTATTGAATAAAGCGATTACATACAGATCAATAAATAAAGTCACAATTTAAAATGTCAACAAAAATAGACGCCCACAAAGCCATATCAACTAGAATAACCCGCCTCGAACCGTTCCTGGTGCAAATGTGCCCAAAACGCTGGCCGCATTGCCTCACTGAATAGCGATGGCAGTCCTCTGCCTCAGAAACGATCCGGATCGGGAGTCATCACCATGGTTACGTAGACGATACCCAATTTCGCGAACTAAAGCCTTCGCATCGGCTCCCCAACTGCCCATAGTCTCCACGGCCACTGGAACAAAAAAGTACTGCGGCTCCATTGCCGCGTATTTACTAGCGGCCTCCTCCGCCGCTGCTTCCGGAGTATGAACGGTGCGACCCAGGTGCGCAGCTGCGACAGTGCTGACACACGTAGCGTCCCACACCAAGCACTTGCCGTGCCTCCATGGTGGAAGGAATACTATCTGGAAGCTTACCATCGGTTCTACTAAGACCCGGTGGCTCAAGAACACAAGCAACGTTTGCCGAAATAAACGCTTTTCGAACTATTCAATTTTTCAATATTTTTTTTACCCGCAAGGAATCATCGTCTAACAAAGTGCCCAGGTGCGGTGAAGGCAGCGTGTGTAACGATGCTTCGGATTCTGACTGTGATACAGCTCTGAGCCTCGCCAAATCGGCACCAGTGGTATTGTTAACCATGTGTGTGAGGATCCTCTTGGCACCAACGGCATCCCATGCTCGCTGTTCGCAGTTGATCGCAGGTTCAATTGTTTTGTACAGTGCAGCCTTTGAGTATTTGAGTGCAGCTCATCTAACATCATAAATGTGAACTAATTATTACTTTTTTGTGTGTGTTGTGTGTGAATTGTCCACCACCAATATTTTTGTTAGGAAAATAAATCTTATCCTACCTTTTTCTGTAGCTCGGTGTGTTGAGCGCTGGCGAGTTTCAACTGTTCGCGCACGACGACGAGTCGTTCTGAAATGTCCTTTATGTCCACACCATAGCGCTGCTCCCAATACTTCACCGCCTCCTCGCGTTCCTGGAACGTTATGAAACCTGAATTGAATCAGAGGAACCACTATGTGTTCTATACTTTTTCAATCAATTTCCGAATTAATTTTCCAAAAATAAGTCGCTCTGTAAGTAGGTATAATTATAGTTATACAACCAAGGTCGCATTCATGAAATAATTATCGTAACATCAACCATCAAAGTATAGCTAAAGTATAATATTGATATACCTTTTTTATAGTAAAGAGTTACACGAGCATGTCATGTGCCTAATGGTAAGCAACATGCCTGTTCCAGCACAGTGACACGCAGCTATTGGAACATTCAATTGGAGTTCAAATCATTACACTCGTCACCAAGAAATATAAGATGTTTTATCTCTATGCCTTGTAATTTCACTGGAAACAAAAATAGAGATAACAATTCCATTCCAGTGATATAGATGAAACATCTCTGGGTGATGAGCGCAGTGCTGTGATGACTGGGTGAATGACGCAGACAAGAAGAACATTAGCTTGATTGGTGATTGTAACATTGCAGGCAACTCATGCCCATAACAGCCAAGCGCCATGTAGCTATTTCAATGAACAGCCCAGGCCTAGCACAGCACTGTGCCCACCCCACCCGGAGATATGCAATGATTAATGTCCTTAGCCGTGTAAATTATCTAGAAACATTCTCCTACAAACCGGAGTCTAAGTTAAATAATTTACATTCATTATTTTTGATGGCAGGAAGCATACATTTGCAAAGTATAAGTCACAAGAAAAGTAAAGAAAAATAAATTCAAATACTTACAATTTGGCCCTAAGAATCTGGTATTTTTTTAATTTAAAATCTATCTAAATGAATATGCTTGAGACGAATTTAACGACGTCTTGGTAATTTTGGCAAAATCGCCGTTTGGAAGATGTGGGGATAAAGAAATGTAGAAACAAAATACGCGAGAAAAAACATAACCCTTCTTGCAGACGGGTAAAAAGCAGTCTTACTTGTATCTGCATTGCGTAGGCCCTCAGCAGTTCTTGGTGCACCCGTTGCTCGTGGTCGAGGCGGGGTAAGGGAGCCCGTGGTTGGTCATACTGGAGGTCCAGTGCCTCTGCGCGGGCCAACATCCACTTCTCGGCGTACGCTAGTCGCGCGTTCGCGTTCACTTGGTCGTCCTAGAAAGTGAAAAGACAGAAGAAAGAAGAAGAAGATTATTTATTGTTCCTCTAGAGGACCTCGTTGATGATATTTTTCGAAGCAAGAGTTTAATTGTAATTTGAAATTGTTAAATTGTAGTAGTAGATCGACCAAATTTATTAAAAGCTTATTTTCGTTTGCACTTTACTTTCTCTTGAGTACCTACTTAGTAATTTTTAATAATTCTTTCAAATCCAGTAGATGTAAAACATCTACTGGGTTAGACAGATTGGAAGTAGGTAAGCCGAAAGAGGCGTATTCCATTGCGTAGGCATCCATATACAAAAATATGTAGAGGTAGTTTATATTGCAAGACCAACACTGGAAAAAATTGCTTTTCATCCCACCAGCTCGGAAAGAGTACTTTTGCTCCTCGATTTCAGGGCGCAAAAGTCGTTTTTACCCTCTAGAGGTTAAAGTAAATTTGAATTTAGAACATCGTGTGTACTGAGGTTTTGAATTCAAAACATGATTTAACCTATTTATTTCTACCTCCTTGGTGCCGAATTCATCATACATTTATTTTTAATTTGTTAAAAACTCATACTCGGAACCTCTATGGTGTACTTTTTTTTTAATGGTTTGCGCGCAATTTTCTTTTCACGTATGGAGGATAGAGGTAAAGAATGTTATTTCAAATGGCAAAACATTTTGAAATGCTATGAATGAATCAATTGTAATCGAATTGAAGTATGCCGAGTTGCCGAGTTAAATAATTAAATATTATTGACTACTAAAATAGTAACTAATAGATAATTTCAACTACTTGTACAGTACAAAATAATGTAGTCAATTTAACATCAAATAAATAATTACTATTTTGAGAAAACATGTAGGTACAATATATTTTGAAGTCAAAACTTCTTTTGGCGCGCCAAAGACAGATTTCTTCGTGGGCTGTCAATTTAATTCTAGCGTCACGCTCGGGAATGATAAGAAATCTTCGGGTAAACTCGTGACCATAGCTAATGGCCATCTAGAAATGCCTCAGCCTTTTCCATTGGCCATTTAAAAAATGTGTCAGCATTTCTAGATGGTCATGCTCATAGCCACGCCCTCTGGTTTCACACGCGTAGTTTCCAAAGTAAAAATCAAATTCTGAGTTATAAGTTACCACTTCTATCGGCAGTGCCTATGACTGCCAATATTTTTCTTTCTGATTAATAGTACGTTTATTAATTTCTTTTAAAATGTACCTTGATGCAAATTTAGCGCTACTATAATTTAATGCATTTGGGCGGACACTTTTTCATGTACACATGAAACTCCTAACCTCAATCGGTCAACTCTCCATATTTTCACGTCATATTGTTATTGTTAAAACCATGGCTAAATAAACTTAAGTTTAAAACTTATAAAATTGAATACAAGTGAAAAACCGAAATACCATAATAATAAGTGATTCTAGCGACCATGAAGTTTATTTAACGCCAACAGAATCGACTGAAACTGAAAATGCGCAAAGCGTTTAGTAATTTCCTCGCTAGGGGGGGATGAAAAATTACGTGTTACACTCGAGTGCAAAGATTTTTCACCTTGTGCCCTTTTGATTCCCTTGCTACCCTCAGGATTCTAATTTTTGAATCCCTCGCTACGCTCGTGATTCAACTTTAGAATCCTTCGCTTGCTCGGTCATCAAAATTGAGCACGCGGTTAAAAAGCCACTTTGCACTCTTGTATAACAAATAACTATTTCCAAACATGCTGCCAAGTAAAAACGTAGATAATGGTTTTTGTTATTGCAACTTTTAAACATAAAATATATTAAAGCACATATTTTCTGCCGTGTAATGTATCAAATAAAAAAGGTGTGCGTAGTGCACACCTTTTTTATTTGATAGTAACAAAACTGGCAAACGGAATTTATATGGTAATAGTAGATACTCGTACTAATACTAATATGTTGAATTATTATTGAGCGTTGATATTAATAGGATAAATGAGATCCAAGTCGGAAATTAATAGTATTTTTTTTTTAGTTAGACAGAAACCACATTTTTATTTTCGTATTCTACCAGCGAGCAACACGGAAGGGAGTAGGCATACACAGCGTTTCCCCTCTGTCAAAGTACAAGTCCGCGTGGACCATGGAGTTTGATAATATACTTTGGCGTGAGGGCGGGGCTAGATTTGTGAATGGTGCTTTATTTTTTATGTGTTAGTGTTTTGGTTGTGTGAGTATGATCGGCAATGGATCGGTACAGGTATGTTTTGTATGTAATAGTGCGGCTTTGCGCTAGTGTGCAACTTCCCCTCCCGCAAGAAATGACAGAAAGATTTGAACAATATTTTTTAGCTAAGGCTACTCCCTTCCGTGTTGCTCGCTGTATTCTACAGATGATAGGTTAGATAGGTATAATGGGCTTGTGCCCAGCTTACACAAAAACTTATTGATTTTGGGTTCTCTATGAACTCTTACGGGAAATACTTAGATATAATACAAGAGTGGTTCAAAGAATAAGTACAAACAAACTCACATTCATTCTATCTCTCAGCAGCGCGGTTTTAAGATCAGCACTTCGCAGTTCTATTGTCCACTGACGACGTTTCGCATCGAGTTCCACAAGGATTGCTTTTTTAGACCTGAAAACATTGCGTTAAGTATTTTGTTTATTCTACTCTGGACAAACTACTTTTACTTTGAAGACAACCCTGCAATCCCAAAAAAAATGGTTCCTAACCTTTTCTATTATTTGAATAATTTTGTTACCAATAGATTTTTTATTTGTTATTTCATGGTTTGTCTCGAAGCAGTGGTTTCGCATTGACTAGGCAGATTTCTATCAGCGAGACCCTTTGTCTTTCGCTTTTGAAACTGCCCAATAGATATAGGTATATTTTACCTACTAAACATGGAAAAGTAGGACTGGGAGGTTAAAATAGGGTTATGTTTTGTCCCGAAGTAACAGATTTTAACCATGATAATTAGGCTTTTTAGGATGAATACATGCAGTCGTGTTGTACTGTTAATATGAATTATAGTGTCTTAATTATCCGACTGCAAGAAGGATTATGTTCTTCGCGCGTATCTTGTATGTTTGTAAATTTCTTTATTCCCACGTATCTTCCAAACGGCTGGGTGGATTTTGACGATTCAGATATCGTTAGATTTGTCTCAACTACCCAAGTGTCCTTAGATAAGTATTGAATAAAAAAAATCACCATAGCCGATTTTTTACGCAAAATTGTAAGTAGTTTTTTTAAATCTAGCATATCGAGTAGGGTATCAAGATAAAGGAAATTTAAAGGGCATAACAAATATATACATTATGTTGTGTACTTAAATGTAATTTTTAATAATTACAAGCATTTTATTTTAATCATTCGAACAAATTTGTATTCAATGCCTTTAGATGATGCTATTTTTAAAAGAAGATTGTTAAGTGATATTTGTAACGTGTAAACAAACCCCAAACAAAAATTATAATTGACGTAAGTGATTAAATTTTTCAAGAGTTTGATGAGTATGATTTTACTAACAACCGATCCGTTATTGGTGTAAGTGTCGAGCCTTGTACGTATTACTGAATTTGATGCTTTGCGTGGTTAACTGGTAAAGGAAAGATCGAGCAACATATAAATATGCTTCCGGTTAGTTTAAGTGATAGCAGAGGTAAGTGAATCTGAGCGGTGACAATTCTTAAATTGTAATACATAATATAATTTTTGACCGGGCGGCTGTTGATTAAAACAGACATCTTTTCGCGGAAGTCAGGTGGCTTTGAGCCAGGTCACTCTCTGGTCGAGCGGTTAGTTTACTAGACCCTGAAAAGTTATAGCATCAAACTCACGAGCAAAACTTACTTCAGATATTGAACTGCTAATGTTATTAATAATCTCTCCAAAAACATAAACGTAAGATGAGAAAAAAATATCATAAACGTAAAATGAGAGCCAAGTTCGATATTATGAATTTATCATCACCTAGGTTATTAGACTATTAGAAGACAATTAGATCTAAAAAGGTGGCGAGTGCCATGATCTGTCCTGAAATCGATAAATAAATAAATATTGGTGTACAATTCACACACAACACCATCTGACCCCAAACTAAGCAAAGCTTGTACCTTGTAATTGGCCAGATAGCTGATATAATACTTATATAGTTATAAATACTTACTTATTATATATAACAACATTTGTTTAGTAACCATTAAAGTACAATTTCCTTTTACAACTTAGGTTCATTAGTTAAGGCCCAGGGACAGGGATAGGGACAGGAAAACATGAAACTATCCAATTCTGACCATTGGTTTAATTAATTATCCTAAGTTATAAAATCTAATTATAAATTAATAAAAACCCTTATTTATTTCATTTGTGTTTTATTTGACACGCCATCAAGAGTAGGTACTTACCAATCATTTTTTGCCAGATTTACATAGGTAATAAAACTACAATCTTTCGTTCATAGGAGAGTGCCAAAAGGACACTTAAAAAGTACCTACAAAAAAAAAAAAAAAACCGCTTACTAAAAAAAAAACAAAAGAAAATAACACTACAAAGACCGAAACAGGATTGACAAAATAAAGTATTAACTCGTACTACAGCTGAAAGTCGTACCTATATCGTATTTAAGATTTAAGCTGAAAGTGGGCGGCCGGTGGGACCCATACCTACATTTGCTAACGCTTAAAATAATTTAGAAATGGGTGCCGCCTGCCACCCAATATAATGTAATTTATTTAACTTACACTTTTAGACTTTATAATGTAGTAATGTTATAGTACGAGTACCTTAATACTTTATTTTGTCAACCTTGTTTCGGTCTTTGTAGTGTTTTTCTTATCTTTTGTGTTTTTAGTCGTATTTTTTTTTTAATTTTAAACTAGGAATAAATTCCTGAAATAAAAAATAGCGTCATCGTCGTGGAATAAGTAATCTGACCTCCTTAGCTCTTCATACTGGAGTCTTGTGCTTACGGCAAGATCAGCTTCATGCTTGAGAATTTCGACTGCATTTTTAAGAGTGAACCATTGACCACTCTCAGCAATTTCTATGAGTGTTCGTCTGACTATATCTTGAACTGTTTCTCTGCAAGGTACGATTTCATATCATAATGTGATACTACCTACTATTATAAAGAGGTAAAATGAGTGAGTTTGTAGGAGCTAATTTCTAGATCACATGAACTGTTTTTGAAAATTATTTGAGTATAAAGTCTCCTCATTGACGAGTTTACTCATATGGTAACACAAAAATGAAAATACTTTTTAACGGTAGTCGGATTTAAAAAAAAAAGTCGGTGAAAAAACAGTCAAACGAAAACGATTCTTATACGAACGCTGACTTAACAATGAGACGACATGTATGATTGAGTAGGAACTACTTAGAAACGAAATAAAGTGGCCAAGTCCGAGTAGGACTCGCCCATGAAGAGTTCCTAGCCTAGTTCATAGCAGCAAGTACCATAATATAAAAATCATTCAGTTTAGAAAAAAAATATAGTACAAATCTCAATATCATTTTTATATACATATCCATAGATATTTTTTTTACATCCAGTGATATACACTACATAGGTACCTACTACTAAGGTTTTAGTGATTTTTTTTTAGTTTCAGTTCTAAGTTTAAATTGGGGCAAATTTTTTGTTTTTTAGGGTTCCGTAAAACGTAAAAACGGAACCCTTATAGATTCGTCATGTCTGTCTGTCTGTCTGTCCGTCCGTATGTTACAGCCACTTTTTGCCGAAACTATGAGAACTACACTGGTGAAACCTGGTAAGTAGATGTATTCTGTGAACCGCATTAAGATTTTTACAAAAAAAAAAAAAATTTGGGTTGCCCCCCATACTGAGAACCGAAACTCAATTTTTTTTTTCATCAAACCTATACCTGTTGGATGGGTGTCTATCGATAGGTCTTCAAAAATGATGTTGAGGTTTCTGATATAATTTTTGTCTACACTGAATAATTTGCGCGAGAGACACTTCCAAAGTGGTAAAATGTGTGTCCCCCCCCCCCCTCTAACTTCTAAAGTAAGAGAATGAAAAAACTAAAAAAAATATATGATGTACATTACCATGCAAACTACCAACGAAAATTGGTTAGAACTCGATCTGATGAGTAGTTTTTTTTAGTACGTCATAAATACACTATTATGTAGCCTGTAACTTATTTGAAACCTACAATTGAGATAGGCGGCGCTTCCGTTTCGATTTTAGGTGCTCAAATGACTCCCCAAACTAGTTCTCGACTCGTTTTATTGGTGGGGGCCACTATGTAGGTAGCTTCGAGACTTTTGCTTGAACATTGCTTCAGTTGGCGTTTGATTTTCGTTGCGAATAGAAGGTGCACTAACGACAGAGTCGTTCGATAATATTTTTTATATTTTTAGATATACCTTGCAACTCAAATATAATTGTTATTCTAATAATAGTCATTCTGTAATGAGTAAAAAGAGTGAATCCCCTGTTGCGGGAACGAGTGGAGTGCGGAAAATTAACTATAAACGTCCGCGGCGTCTGTACAGCAGCAGCGATGAGGACGGCGATGACGAATATACGGCAAGCTTATTGCCGTCGCCAAAGCGATCGTGTACACGTACAGATGCCCAGGACCAAAGGTTGGACTATCTTCAAAAACAGGTCAGTGAACTAAAATACCTTATTACAAAGAATTTTAAAAATGACGCCGAACCCAAGAACGAAATTAATAACGATGTTTTTCTTCGAAATGAAGACAATGTGTCTGTCTCATCGGAGTTTTTAGAGCCTGGTGAGCCATTTCTTGATTGGAATGAAGAGACAATTAGTTCAGATTCAGTTAAACGCACTCCGGAGTCTAGACTAGGCTATTTGCGAAAGGTTCAGCATTTTGACAGCGTGGAATGGAGTAACGTGCGCTATACAGATGTTCAAAAGAAGTATCTTTCTCAGCCCGGCTTTACAAATTTAACCCTTAATGACGAGTTACTTTCGTGCGAATCAAAATTTAACCATTTGAGGTCATTGGATCAAACTCTTGGAGCACTAACAAACATGCTGGTCACGCAAAAGGACGTTTTGCAAAAAACGTTAAAAGATTTATTGGATTGGAGTTCTAATTGTGACACACAGCTTAATAGCGCCTCACTATCCAAAAAAGTGCGAGAACTATTTTCTAATCAGTGCCCGTACATGAATGTTTCCAAGGATATTCTACAAGTGGTATGTGGTCGGCGGGCAAATGTGATTGAGCATCGACGAGATGGTGCATTGCATTCCGTTAGAGATAAATGTAATAAATCCATTTTGCAGAAGATACCTCCAAGCTGTGATTACTTGTTTCAACCGAAAGAGTTCAGTGAAGCGGTACTGAGATTGGGAGGTGGATCTAAAGTTTTCCGCAAGCCGTTTCTACCTGCCGAGGGTAGTCGACGTGGCAATATTAGGTCATACTTGCCTGCCGAGGGCAATCAGACTACGCACTGGCGGTCAACCGACCCCTATGTGAATTTTCGGGGTAATACCCGAAACAAATCCCAGCAAGCTGCCGCTTCTGGGAAAGGCAAGTCATTCCCTGGCAAACCAAACCATTTTGCGGCAAAGAATAAGCCACCTCGAAACTCTAAAGGTGACTACCAAGGTCACCAAAAGCAATGACTATGCCAAAAGTTTTCAAGCTGGCCAGTTACACCTTTTTCGAGACGTTTGGAAATCCTTGGCCGCACCTACCCACTTTTTAGAAATAATACAAGGATACAGAATCCCTTTTACCGAGAAACCACCTCTCCGGGTCAGTTACAAAAATCAAAATCTGGTACCGACAACCCCTGCGCTACGATCCGAGATAGACCAAATGTTGAGGGAATCGGTAATCGAAAAAGCACCACCAGATCCAGGTTTTGTGTCGAATATGTTTCCAGTAAAGAAAACGGATGGATCTCAGAGGCCAGTTCTAAACCTCAAGGGCCTAAATCAATACCTAAAACCAAAGGCTTTCCGACTGGTGAACTTACAGAAAGTGCCACATTTCCTTCAGGCCGGCGATTTTATGATGAAAATAGATATTCGTCAGGCCTATTTTCACATTTCTATAAGAGAATCGCACCGAAGATTCCTCAGATTTATTTTCAACGACGTGACTTACCAGATGACGTGCATGCCATTCGGTCTAGCCAGTGCCCCGAGAACATTCGCCACTTTATCCAATTGGGTGGCTCAAAAGCTCAGAGAAGAAGGTATCAGAGTACTGGTGTACCTGGACGACTTCCTCTTGGCGAATCAATGTCCCTTTATGCTCCAAAAGCACATGGAACAAGCCATCCAACTAATGACCAGTTTAGGATGGGTTATAAACAGGCAAAAGTCGTCCGTCCTGCCGTTACAAACAATCGAGTTTCTCGGAATAGCTTGGGACACAAAGTCAAACAGCATAAGTCTGCCACAGAAAAAAGTGTCTTCACTAAAGATGCGCCTGCTCCTCGCCCAAAGAACAAAACAACTGACATTGTTAGAGCTGCAAAGACTAGTGGGTACCCTACAGTTTTCCAGTTTTGTAGTACCTCACGGGATGCTGCACATGCGCAATCTACAGGCATGTCTTCATCAAGCTCTGAAAAATTCAAGAGCAGTTCCGCTGACGGTAATGGCTCAAAAAGACTTAGATTGGTGGCTAAACGACGCTCGAACAACCAGCGAAATTTGGATAGAACCAGCTTCTTATCACATAGTGACGGACGCTTCAGGCGTCGGTTGGGGAGCTTATGTCAACGGCAATCAGATTCAGGGATCCTGGACAGCAAAAGAGCACCTGTACCACTCCAACGTGAAAGAACTTCTGGTTGTCTTGAAAGTTTTGTCACAAGACGTATTTGCCCAGAGTTGTCAAAACAAAACCGTAATGATACAGAGCGACAACAAAACAGCTCTGGCTTATCTGCGGAAACAAGGTGGAACCAAATCGAAAACACTGATGCAGATAACGAGGCTGGTATATCGCATTGCGGAGGCACGCAATTTAAGACTGGTGACCAATTATTTGCCAGGTCCACTGAACGGGATAGCAGACAGCTTGTCCAGAAACAAGTCAATAGCAGAATGGCACTTGTTACCTCAAGCTTGCCGCCTAATTTTCAACAAATGGGGAATTCCCCATATAGACTTGATGGCATCCACGCGAGCCCATGTGGTACCCACTTACGTGACGTTAGATCTACGGGATCAGCAAGCGATATATCACGATGCGTTCAGTCGACCATGGAAACACGAGCTAGCATGGATTTTTCCGCCACCGTGCCTCATGTACAAAGTACTTGCAATGCTGAATCAAGCGCAAGGAACTTACATAGTGATTTGTCCAAGATGGAACAATGTCTTTTGGAGAGCAGATCTCAAGAAGAGAGCGGTCAGTCCACCGTTTACCATCAGGAACCTGGAGTCGGTACTCATAGACACGCGGACCAAACGACCTCCTCCGCAGATCAGCGACCTTGTATTGGAGGCATGGAAATGTCAGGGTGGAACGACCTCATGAGAAATTGGTCAGCCGCCGAAATAGCAATAATAGAGTCAAGTTGGCGGCCCAGTACACTAAAAACCTATAAACAAGCTTGGTCGCGATTCTTGGTATGGTGCCAGAAAAATGGTATAGATAATAAAAACCCCGGTGGGGCCGGTCTATCCAAGTACCTCATTTATTTACACACATGTAACTTGAGCTATAAGACTATACTGCTACACAAGTCAGTGGTGTCGTCGTTTTGTCAGCCTGACTTGGAAGTAAAATTGAGCTCTCATGCTTTGGTTCGGCAAGTTCTGAAAGGCATAGCGAACAAATCGGCCACAAAAAGTAAAATAAATGTTCCGGTGTGGAATCCACAAGTAGTAGTTGATTGGCTTTTACGGAATGAACCAAGGCATGAAAGTCTGTTTGATGTATCTCGACGATGTGCCACTATAATGTTGTTGGCATCCGGTAGAAGAGTTCATGATTTAACGCTTCTATCCGTTGAAAAAGATAAATGTGTTTTTGACAGCAAATCGGTAACTTTTTGGCCATTGTTTGGATCAAAGACAGATACTATTCAGCATAGACAATCGGGCTGGCAATTACTGGCTGGAGATGATCAAAGGATCGACCCAGTATTTTGGATTAGAAAGCTGATCGAAATTTCACAATCAAGGCGGCAATCAGGTAACGGAATAAAAAATTTGTTCATTTCATCTAGAGGAGAACCGAAGGCGGCCAGTCGCACGGTGATTGCTGGATGGATTAAAACGGTACTGGAAGCAGCCGGAATCCAAGATTCCCCTGGTTCCGTCAGATCTGCCGTAGCATCTTTGAACTGGGTAAATAACATGCCTCTGGAGGAAATATTAGCTCGAGGGAACTGGGCAACCCCTAACACGTTAATCCAGTATTACAGGCGACCTATGAGGACGCCACAGATATTAAATGTGCCTAATCTGGCCAATACATTTGCCCCAGTGTGATTTGTACTATAATCAGATTGTATTCAGTAAATCTTTCCTCACAACTCCATTATATGATTCATAATGTGTTGTACTAATTAAACATATGATCTTGTAACTGCCTTGATTATTTATTCAAGTCAAAACTAAACTTCCATATTTATAAACTGAAATTCACAGTTGGCGTTAATCTGTTGGTTGAGCCACCATGCGATAATAGACAGGTCTCAATTGTAGGTTTCAAATAAGTTACAGGCTACATAATATAAGAATTTTTCCTGAAATAAAAATTACTTATTATGTACCTAACTTATTTGAAACCTAGTTACTGCTGCATGGTTAATTGAGCCTAACTGAAGCAATGTTCAAGCAAAAGTCTCGAAGCTACCTACATAGTGGCCCCCACCAATAAAACGAGTCGAGAACTAGTTTGGGGAGTCATTTGAGCACCTAAAATCGAAACGGAAGCGCCGCCTATCTCAATTGTAGGTTTCAAATAAGTTAGGTACATAATAAGTAATTTTTATTTCAGGAAAAATTCTTATTTAAAACTTCGATCAAAGTTACAACGAACTACAAGAACTATGTGTACTATGTATATTATGTTACTTGCTGCAACGGAACCCTTCATGGGCGAGTACAACTAGCACTTGGCCACTTTATTTATTTTTTCTATTTTTGTGTGAAAATCCCAATGCGGTTCGCAGAATACATCTACTTACCAAGTTTCAACAGTAAAGTTCTAATAGTTTCGGAAGAAAGTGGCTATGCCAATCCGGAGCCCCTGGTTACCAAGTAACTATTTTCTGATCTGTGCCCCTGGTTCGAATCCCACGCGTACCATTGTCTTTTCGAAGCCATGCGTAAAAAACGGCGAAGGAAAACATCGTGTGGAAACCTACAAATACCTAGAATCTTTCGAGTTCATGCGTCATCCACCAATCCGCACTGGGTCAACGTGGTAGAATATGCCATTGACCCTCTTCTTGCGTGAGAAAACCCCGAGTCCCAGCCTCCCAGCGGTTCAACATTGAGTGCTTATGTTTATGCTATGAATTCTCACAAAATAAGTTAATGTTTGAAAAACAAAGGTATCGATGGATCACAAGTAAAAGTATTCGATATCGGTAGCCCGTAGCGACCATGGATCAGATAGTATTTTCCCCGTATATTTACAAATATGTAAAATCTTGTATTCTGCGCCATCTATCGCAATGTACAAGTAACTCACCGATCCCTGACGAGCTTTTCGCGTAAAAGCTTTTCATGTTTCATCATGTTTTTCCATTGCTCAGCTCGGAACTCAGTGCTGCCCTCTGCAAACATTGCTTATGTAAAACATTTTTATTATATTTGTACACACCTAGATCACCTAGATGTCAGCAGTTATATACCTAAAACTTAAACACTGACATAGAAAAAATAAAGAAGCTATAAATTTTCTCACACAGCGCTACCAAGTCCTAAACTTGCAACGCTTGTTCCTTAGTAGGAAGCCAGATATCTGTAGGTACATATAGTGACTGTGTTAGATAAATATCAACTAATATATTTATTTATAATATATTTAAAAAATATATTAAAATCAATATTGGTGGACAATTCATACACCGTCTGACCCCGAACTAAGCAAAGCTTGTAAAATGGCGGCCAGATAGCTGATTATAATACTTATATAGTTTTAAATACATACGATAATTATATAAAATTCGTTACACAGCTATTTGCACTGGGTGGGAAGTGGGAATCAAACCCACGACCCTCGGCTTCGCAGGCAGAGATACTACCCACTAAGCCACGAGGCCAGTCTTATATTAGGTATAAGTATCTTAAATAAATATTATTAAATATACATAGAAAACACTTAGACACAGTACAAACATTTATACCTATTCATCACACAAATATTTGCACTGATTGGGATTCGAACTCATTTTTTTTTAAAATAAAGAGTGACGAGACGATCTAGACATGTGCCTGATGTTAAGCAACATGCCTGCCACATAACAGCACAGTGACACGCAGCTATTGGAACATGAAGAGTCCAAATCATTACCTAGCACTGCACTGCGCTCGTCACCCAGAGATCTAAGTTATTATATCTCTAAGCTCTGTAATTTCACTGGAAACATTGCCCTTCAACCGGAACACAGTAATGTTTGCACATTACTGCTTGGCGTTAAAAATTAACTAGCAAAGGCAATAGATCAGTTAAGTACTTATAAGGATGAATTTCCAAGGTCTTCGAATAGATTCATGTTGAAAAAAAATGTTTAATTCCGTTTTCGGCCGTATTTTCAACCCTCTGGGAAAATTATAAGTATTGATCCCACAGTTCTGGAAGTCAGGATTATTGTTAGGAAATATACCTACTTTTCTTTTATAATCTTTTTTAAATTGATATTATCTTTGAATTATTAGCAAATAACGAAACCTTCTTATTAATTTCCACTTTCCAATTGCTTATAACTATTGCATTTTTGCGGGCGGGCTTAGCATTTTCTCAAAAACTTTTGATCTAGATGCCATTCCGAATCGAATGACACCTCAATCATAATGTTAGGAGAAGTAAAAAAAAACGATTATTACGACGTAAATTATTATTTTAATATTTTTGTTATCTACCAAATGCTTAGAAACAAGACTAACACTTGACAAATTATAAAAAACATTGACATTTTAAAATATGTTCTTTGGCAAGCAACTCAATTTATAAAACAAACATTAATAAATTACATAAAAAATTATTGTAGTTTTTGAATATCTAAGTAGGTAGGTAACCACATTGGAACGATTAGGTTACTAAGGACCCAAACCCGACTCGGAGCACCCCGATTCCACCTATACCTCATTCCAAATCTCTGTGAATAAAAGGTAAACAAATCGATGTCACTCAAAATATGACAGACCAGCATTTCTCAACCATTGTTTTACAAGATAGTTTGTAGTGTTAGTCACCGTGCAATTTTTGAAGCCCAAATGAGGGTAGATGGAGATTTCCTCTCATTTCATAATGAGAATATGGCGGGCATACGTACATTTATTTCCCCCACGTAAAAAAAGGAAAGGCAAAGCATTTGAGTTCGGAGAAGAATGTAACACTAGAAGAAAAGTAATTTAGATGTTTCCTTATGTGAAAACGTTCCTTTTATTTTTAACAATAATTAAATAAGACTGGCCTCGTGGCTTAGTTGGTAGTAGCTGCGAAGCCGAGGGTCGTGGGTTCGATTCCCACCCAGTGCAAATATTTGTGTGATGAATTCAAATGTTTGCACTGTGTCTGGGTGTTTCTATGTATAATAAAAATTTATTTCAAACTATATAAGTATTATATCAGCTATCTGGCCGCCATCACACAAGCTTTGCTTAGTTTGGGGTCAGATGGTATTGTGTGTAAATTGTCCACCAGTATTTATTTATAAAAAAAATATCTCGTTCGAATTGTCCTCGTACTACCCAAAACTGATCATTACACTATGACGTAATATTCTGTAAACACATACAAAAGTTTCGATCAAAATAACACAAAATGTATGTCATTTTAGAGTGAAAACTATACATGCTTTTGATAGTAAACAGCGTAATGTGGAACACGTATTTAGAGGTTTGCGATTTTCTCTCAACTCGTTACGACACAAGAAACCTTTTTCTCGGAGTTCTTTAGTCATACTCTTACTCTTTTATTGATAACGAGTAGTTGCATGTCATATTCAAGGTATTCAAATATTACCAATACAAGTCAATAATTTAAAAAAAAGTAGACGTCAATTTAAAATCCCATTACAATAAAAATCAAATAATACATTATATTAAAATCAAATTACATTATAATTAAAAATTCTAAATTAATGACAAAAATAAATAGAGTAAAATTAATCCATACTGGAATATAATGGAAATGGGCATTTTCACAATATGGGCATGATGGGCAATATGGGTATGTTAGAAAAATAGGCGCGTACTTAATAAGAATAATTTGATGAAAAGAAGTATAAATGTCTTGAATGCAACATTGAGAGTTTGAGAAACACAGATCAAATTGCTAGTACTTAAAATCATATTTCTATCATCCTACCATTACTTTATATAACTTTTAAAATAAGATAGTATAGAATTATTTGATCAATACAAATCTAAGTATATGGTATTTAAGATCGCAATAAAGTCGAATTCTATTTGTGAAAAATATTTTAAGGCTATTTCATAAAAATACTAAGATTAAACGATGTTTATGTTATGGTATCACCTTTGTTTTGGTTTGTTTTGGTTTTCTACACAGCATATTGGAATGCACTATAGTCTTGTCGCTACTACCCCTAGAGTGTATATAAAAAATGCGGGAGCTCTGCGGTCAGCCCTGAGTGTCGCTTCTCCATACTCGGCCTGCGCTTCACTACGGAGGTCGCCGACTTGCTTCGCTCGCCCCCTCCCCCTTTCGCTGCGCTTGGCCTCGCATGGCTCGCTCCACTCAGGATCAGGACCTCCCTTGAGCTTCTGGCTCAGCCCACGCGGAGTCAAATCTCAGTTATAGACCATAATCTGAGCGGTGGTCAAAAGTTAATGACAGACCCAAATCAGAATTGATAGCTTACATAAATTTATCGGGTAGGTACTTTTAAAAAAATTGTAAAAAGAATAATTTATGAAAAATGTCCAAAAACAAAATGTCATTCGATATATTGTCTAAGTCTCTAAGTGAAACGTTTGCCACGTAATTAGTTATAAAATGATGGTATGTAAAATAAAACATTTGTTGATGTAAGATATTTTTGAAATAAATATCATGCGAAACGTTTTTTGTAAAATGAAACATTTTTATATTGTACATTTTTGCTATGAATACCTATTATACGATTAGTTGGTTTTAAAGTGTTATTTTGTCAAAAAATGTTTGTAAAACATTAGTGAACCCCTTAAGTGTTCGAGTCAAAGAATTATATTTTATAATACACTAGCAGCGCCCCGCGGCTTTACGCGCGTAGTTTCCGTTCCCATAATTTTCAAATACAAAGTAGGTACCTCAACCTCGCTCCAACGTGTTGAGCAACAAACGTCCAAATATCCAAACATAATAAATAATTTACATAAAAAGCATTTAAAATCTTACCTAAAATTCGCGTTTGAATCAGGACAACTTCCAATATCAGTGCAAATAATATGGCGTCCATGTTACCGATCCTGGAATACAATTTAATAATTTAATTTACTTACAGTTAACAGATACATTTGCTTTCAAACTTGTAGTTTCGGTCTAATCAATTGCTGTTATAGTTATCTGACATTTGGATCAGTTCTAATGAAGAGGTAAAACGCAATATCCGGCATCGCGTACCAGTCGACAATCGCTAACGAAACGCTGACAAGAATAGTACCGAAGTACCGGGAGGTAACAATTCACTGGTTTTAGAATTGAGAAACCTTACTGTCTTCTATGCAATTCGCATTCCACTTGTTACTACTCCCGGTAGGTATTTGCGTTTTACAATTTTGGCGGGAAAACGGGTGTCAGGCTGTCAGGTTACCTAAGTGTGTTGTTTACGCTTCAGCGTATGAAGTGCAACCGTACTTGTACGTGTTTAAGTCCATTATTCTCAAGAGCGTTTCAAGACGCTTCTAGCGGTATCTTTTGTTTTTAATTTGTGTACTTGAAATGTAAGCTAACATTTTTGACACTTGACTCGATTTTTCTTCGAGTTTTCAAGTTATAAGATTTTAAATTATAAGATAGACGTAGTGATTTTATGTTTTAGAGTTGTTGTAAATGATGTAACAAACATGAAAAAACAAAAAAACTGCATTCTATAGCATAAATTCGATTTTTTTTAAATATTTCAAAATTTCGGGACAATTTTCCCGCCAAAAAATTTTTTTTTTTATTTTTTTTTTCATTTTACGATGTTTCTATGTAGGTAAATGAACTTTAATTTTAATGTAGTTTATGTCACAATAAAGACCGGTTCAAGGAGATGCCATTAAACAAAAAATATATGAGTATACCTCCGGGGACCAGGGAGTTTTGAGCGGATAGCCTTTCCGAGCGCTTGGTCAATGCGAAACTTGACCAAAATGCTGGCGTTTATTTGGCCCAACGTATAATCATTGTCATTCAGCTTGGTAATGCCGCCAGCATGTTGGGCTAGCTTCCGACTGGTTGTAGGTTTGATCATCTTGATTATCTTTAGACCTTCATTGGTCTATAGATAATTCAGATGTGCTTGGTGTGAGTACTTAGGTTGATACTATAGTGTATTAGTTAAAAGTTACTTTTCATGAGAGATTAAAAAACAAAACGGTAGATATAATGTCCAACAGCTCGCGATCTAGACCCGACAGGCCATGCTAATGAACCCTAGCGCCGACGACAGAACAAACCACTATTATTCAACATGGAAATTGCTTATACAAATAAAAGGAGCTGGAACGAAGGCTTAGACTATATCTATCTTTACCTAATCTAGACTTAGTTTAATTTATAATTTCAATTTGTTACTTTTTCACCGCAAATTCAAGATAAAATGCACGAGTATTTGTTAGGTACTATGTTCCGGTTTTTGGGAAATAGATTTTGGTAAAAGTACTAAGAAATTATGTCTTATATTTTTAACCGACCTCCAGAAAGAACAAGGTACTAAGTACATAATATATTTAGTGTAATGTTCATCACTCAATATTTTCGCCATTTCAGAAACTAATTATAAAATATTTTTTAGTTCGAAGGATATACTCCCGAGGTGGTCCCAGTGCCGTCAAGTCATAGTCCGATGTTAGGATCTCAAGGAACGTAAGGAAAACTAATGGAACGTGAAGAGTCCGAATCATTACTTAGCACTGCTTTGCGCTCGTCACGCACAGATATAAGTAACATGTTTCTATGCCCTGTAATGTCATAGGAAACATTGCCCTTCAAACTGGAACACAGTGATGTGTTCACATTACTGCTTGGCGGTAGAATAACTGGCAAAGGCGTAGTACTTCCCCAGATGGACTCCGCAAGAAGTTCCACTACTAGATACAAAGAAAAATGGAACGTTTACGAAACTGCGTTCGTCACACACTGCCTTTGGTCGTGCAAAATAGTATATTATGATATAAGTGCGCTAAACATCAAAGCGCACGTATATCATACGACGTTTTATAACATATTTGCGAGGAAATAAATAAAGCTCTGACGACATTTTCAAATAAAAACAATACACCAATACCACAGAGTAAGTAATCACTACGTTATAACCAATACAGCGAAAAAAAGGCGCGGAATAATATTTACTTGATCACAGATTAGCAATGCGCGCGCATCGGCGCCTTTTTTTTTAAGCAACGGCACAGAACCAGCCCGTATGCCATGTATATAGTAAAAAAGTAAATTAATATTTTTGTGTTTTGTTACAGAAAAATTGTTGTAATTTACGGTCAAAATTAATTAAATTCACGAATTAAATAATTCTTTATTTTATTTTGCCTCTCAAAGTTAATCTATTAATATAAAAGCGAAAGGTCACTCATCAAGGAATCTCAGAAACTACAAATGCTAGGAGTCTGAAATTTTGCATGGAGATTCCTTTTAGCACGTAAGCGCTCGCTAAGACGGGGTTTTGCGAAATTCAACCCCTTAGAGAGTAAAACAAGGGATGAATGATTGTATGAAAATTCGTCATTTTCAAAGTTATCAAATTTTGTATCTAGACGCTTGATACGAAGCAATTAAATGTTTGTTCTATCAATTTTGTAATTTTGAACTGTATGGGGTTGAAATTGGGGTTGAAATGGGGGATGAATGTCAATATGGAAGTTCCCAACCGTTGCAGATAAAACCATGAAACTCTGTATATAGGCACTTGACACGACGGAAACAAATCTAGCAATTTCGTAATTCCAAACTGTACGGGGGTAAAATTGGGGTTGAAATGGGGGATGAATGTCAATATGGAAGTTCCCAAGCGTTGAAGATAAAACCATGAAACTCGGTATATATGCACTTGACACGAAGCTAACGACTGTTTATTCTAGCAATTTCGTAATTTCAAACTTAACGGGGGTGAAATTGGGGTTGAAATGGAGGATGAATGTCATTATATTATGGAAATTCCCAACCGTTGAAGATAAAACCATGAAACTCTGTATATAGACACTTGATACGAAACAATCGAATGTTTGTTCTATCAATTTCGTAATTTCAAACTGTACGGGGGTGAAATTGGGGTTGAAATGGGGATGAATGTCAATATGGAAGTTCCCAACCGTTGCAGATAAAACCATGAAACTCTGTATATAGGTACTTGACACGAAGCAAAATAATGTTTGTTTTAGTAATTTTGTAATTTCAAACTGTACGGGGGTGAAATTGGGGTTGAAATGGGGGATTAATGTCAATATGGAACGTCCCGACCGTTGAAGATAAAACCATGAAACTCTGTATACAGACACTTGACACGAAGCAAACAGATGTTTATTCTAGCAATTTCGTAATTTTAACCTGCACGGGGGTGAAATGGGGGATGAATATCAGTATGGAAGTTCCCATCCGTTGCAGATAAGACCATGAAACTTTGTATATAGGCACTTGACACGAAGTAAAATAATGTTTGGTTTAGTAATTTTGTAATTTCAAACTGAACGGGGGTGAAATTGGGGTTGAAATGGGGGATGAATGTCAATATGAAATTTCCCAACCGTTGAAGACAAAATCATGAAACTCTGAATACTTATAGATACTTGACACGCAGCGAACGAATGTTTGTTTTTGCAATTTTGTAATTTAGAACTGTACAAGTGAAATTAGAGTTGAAATGGCGGCTGAATGTATGAATCTACGCTTTCAGATCTAAACAACTGAAACGATTTTGTTGAAATAGTGTATAGTTGTTTTATTATAAGCTGTTTTTAGTAACCGTAAATGTAAATGTAACGTACTGCCTGAGTTACCTTAGTATTTATTTCGCGCGGACGAAGTCGCGGGTAACAGCTAGTTTTATTCATAAAATGTTGACCACACTTTTCTGACATAAAAACTCTATACTAAGATTTATAAAGGTACCGTTCGTTTTAGACGGAGCAAATCTCTCTACCTAGTCTGTGGACGGAGCATTTTAAAACCGTGCGTTTTACATTACACATTACCGCACAAGTACGTAATGAGATACATTACGATACAGAAATTGGTGCAATAGGAGACCCTTTACGAGCAAATGTGTTATAATAGTACATTATGATATAAGTGCAGTAAGTTGATAATTACAGCCGAGGCTTTATTGCTAGCTCGAGCCGAAGGCGAGAGCTATAATTAGCAGAGGCTGTAATTATCAAAGCGCACGTATGTTATACGACGTTTTATAACATATTTGCGAGGAAATAAACAAAACTCTGACGACATTTTCAAATAAAAACAATACAGCGAAAAAAAAACGCGCGGAATAATATTTACTTGATCACAGATCACAGCACAGACCACAGAGTAAGTAATCACTATGGATCACAGATTAGCAAATTTTTTTTAAGCAACGGCACAGAACCAGCCGGTATGCCGTTAATAATAAAGTAAATTAATATTTTTGTGTTTTGTTACAGAAAAATTAAAGTAATTTATGGTCTAAATTAATTAAATTAACGAATTTAATAATTCTTTATTATATTTTACCTCTCAAAGTTAATTTTATTCATAAAATGTTGACCACACTTTTCTGACATAAAAACTCTTTACTAAGATTTAAAAAGGTACCGTTCGTTTTAGACGGAGCATATCTCTCTACCTAGTCTGTGGACGGAGCATTTTGAAACCGTGCGTTTTACATTACACATTACAGCACTAGTGCGTAATAAGATACATTACGATACAGAAATTGGTCCAATAAGAGACCCTTTACGAGCAAATATGTTATAAATAATATTATACAATGTAATGTGGCAATTAAGACGTAATCGCTGTAACAATAGTGCCGGGTTCGTAATGAAATAACAAAATGGCTGTACTTACTTCGTTAAAGTTTCCATTATTATTAAAATACTTGAAATGAATTCTTGTTAATAATAAATAAGCACACTACAAATGTATTGAGTTTAGAAGATGATAAATTCCACTTAAAACGAAATTACGCTAGTAATACTTCACTGCGAGTATTTTTGACGTTAAGTTTCATGGATTCGTGGGTGATTCTAGTTACACTTTATAAATTAAGCACCAGAATATAGAATTAGAAAAAATCTATTCAGAACAAAATATTTTATTAAAGTTAAAATATTTTATAAGAGACTACTAAACCTTGTCGTGAAAACACGCTGCGCTCTAGTAAATTATTAAGGTTGTCTCGTAGCCATGGTAACATCTAGAAGTTTTTGTTAAGTCGATAAATGGTAGTTAGATGTTAAATCTACATTAATTTAAATTACAAATACCTGTTTCAGAATAAAAAGCATTTTTACGATTTTCGGATAGTACCCTGAGTACGCCAACGAGAAACGCTTCACAAAGTTTCAGTACCCTGAGTGGCGTTTTGTGATCACCTTTGGATCTAGTCTTTTAGTTTGAGTAAAGTAAATTTCAATCATATCATCATCCAATCCTAGTCCTATGTCAGGTATAATCTTTTCAAACAGATCAGTGACGTATAGCACTATATACGTCACTGATCTGATTTAAGCTACTTCATTATTGGTTGGTTACTCCGCCACCTATCGGTTGTAGATCATAGGGTTTCCATCCTAGTTTTGTTTCTTATTTTCTTTCTCTAATCGTAATGGAGCTACGTAGTAAATTCGCAATACCAATACCTTCAAGTTCCACAGGTACCTCTTACGACATCGAATACGAGAATCCTATCCTGGTCTACCATACTCTCTATATATATATACCTATACCCTCTGTGAGGCGCCTCCACAGCCTTCCAAAATAAATATGTCGTAAATTTACGTAAATCGCATTCAAGATATATTGTACAAGTTACATTTTCTTTTTTACAAGATTTCATCAAAAACTTTGTCGACAACCATCTAACGAAATGTTATCAGGAATTCAGACCTTGCATATTTCTCACTGAACCCATTCAAGGTATTTTTTTTTATTTTCCTTCTAACACTTTCGAAACGGCCACCATTCGGCGTCAACGAGAAAAGTTTCACAAAGCGGAAAAGTCACGGTAGGGCCAGATTCTCAGAATGATTGTAACACAAATATTTGTAGGATGTATTTAATTTCTGTGACTTTAAGCCGGCTTACAAGCTTTGAGGAAAAAGTTTGTGCGTTCACATTGGGAAATATAAATTGGACACCTTTCAGGTTAAATGAAAGCTTTTCTATTAAATAAAGGTTACTTACCTTTTGGGCTGAATTCCTAAAACAAGTACAATTCACGAGTCACTTTTTTTAATAACTTACCCAACTTAGTTATTTGGAAAATTTATTATTTTAATTGACTTAAAACAAACGAGGTTCTGATGATTTCAACGATTGCTTAGGGCTGTGTATAATTCTCAATCTATAGATTTTTCTTCTTTGCCAGAGCTGATGTAAAAAATCACTTGATCGGTTTATTTTCGATTGAATAAAGTTACCATTTTTGTACATAAATCTGCGCTTGTCTGTCAACTCGCTTGCTGGTAATTGACAACGTGATCGAAGATAAAACACGTAGACCTACGACGTAATCACTATAACCTTGAAATACCTAGGTTTTATAAAAAAGGGGACGAGCTATCTCACAAATTGTTTCGCTTCATGGATGTGTGTACGTGAAACTTACAACCGCATTGTAAACATTTATTTCAGGTGTTACCTAGGGTTAACCCCCGTTAGGGTATACCCAAGCCAAAACATTTTTTTGGCCAAATCAAATTGATCCATCAAGTTTTGACGATTGTGGTATCATTTGAATTTAAAGAGACATACGTAATTATTATAACTAAATTTTTGACGCAGTGAAAACGAAAATGCATCAGGGTATAATTAACAATGGGGAAAAGGTGTTAGGCGCTGCGCAATTGTACCACTTATAATTTTCATTTACTGGCACCGAACACTTTTTGATCGTCGATGAATATTTTTTGTGTCCAGTTACGAAAGGTTACAAAAAATTGAACGAAAAAACGAGTGGACAATTTCATACCGATTCTGTCGTATTTCATACCGGTTCTGTCGTTCTGTAGAAAACCAATATTCATCAGTAGCTTGTATCTGACACAGGACAAAGAGTGTCCACGTTTGCGTAATTAGTCCCTTAGTAAACAGTCTCTCTGCTTATCCTGTTGTGGAAACTTTTTGGACACAGTCTTATATTTACACTAAAATGAAACCTGTAGAAATTACACACACGCTATCTTTCGATGGTGCTCCAGGCTAAAAACCTAAGCGAGTATTATGAGTGAGTTTATTGTGAGTAAAGTGTTGGTACTCAATTTTATTTACTAACTTTGGGCAAATAAAATAAGTAGATAGTGCCAAACGTTGTCATTCGCAGTTTCGCACCACGCCGGCGGCAAACACGATACTTCTAGGCGGGCGGGAATATCACACTTCGGAGGGCGGGCGGCGCCGAAAATGTGTTGAAGAGTAATGAAATCACGTGGCTCGACGTCGTCACATTAAATTGAATCACCTTAATTATCGCCTGTAGACGTAAAGGTCCCTGAGGCGGAACGCTGCGGCCACACGGTTCTAGCTTCTACTTACTTGTACATTTCCGTAGGTATACGGCGCGGCGTAGATATTAATCGTTCCTGGACGTGTCCATCAATGGTGAACTAATTAGTTGCAGAGATGAAAACGTACATATATATATTATATAGTTCTCGAAATTAAATTTGAAATGAATATTGCACAGCTAATAACGCATCAAACCATCAGAATCCTGTATTCTACGCGTGCATATGTAATGTATTTTTTTTAGCAGAGCTCGTGACGTAGTTTTACCAGGAGTTTAATCAATAGTTGGATTTCGATGGACAAGTAATTCAGGAAAAAATACATTCATAATAAAGTAAAGTTTGTTTTTAACCGACTTCCAAAAAGGAAGAGTTTAGCAATTAAAATTTATTCTTATGTAGGTATGTAATTTACCTGATTTCTCGAAAACGCCCGAACCGATTTTTTTATTTTTTTTGTTCGAAAGGCGAAAGGATATGCTTTCCGAATGATTCTAATTCCGAATGATGTTAAGGGGAGGTGGGCCGTAATTTTGAATTTTTAAAACAATTTTAAGACCTATAAAATAGTATCTTAATACTGCAGTACAGTAATTCTCGGCATTCAGCCTAGTGATTCTGAACCCAGTAGGATTAATCTGACACGGAATCTCATCTATCGGTCTTTGTCTTATCTTACCTGTTAAGAATGACGGAGACGAGGATTGCCATTCCGAGTTTGAGCCGTTCGGATTGGTTTTAGAATCACTAATGTACTTAGTTGTTTAGATTTAGCATTTATTTTTGGTTTAGCTTTATTTTAGTTTAGCATTCACGTAATATTAATTTTAGCATTTAATTATTTTTCATGTACCTATAATTTTGTTTTCCACAAATCGTATCATAATTAAGTACCTAGATACTGTCAACAGCAACTGTAATTATCTAATAGCTTTATCTTTTTCCGGGAAATTTTGGAGGGAGCCCAAGATACAGGCTCAGCCTAATTTGGGGCCCTCTGTTATACGTAGACATAATTATTTTAATTACCATTGAATTTACTATAATGTTAAAAGTGCTGTACCTATTGTATTTTTTGGAAAATAAACTATTTATTTATTTATAATTTTAAATTATAAATGTGAAAGTGAGATAATTGGATATTAAAATGTTTGTTGCACAATCACGTTGGAAGAACTAAAGGGATCAAGAAATTTGGAACTCCAATAGATTATAGTCAGAGTTAGCCCATAAGATACTTCCCGATAGAAAACAAAGTACCTAAGGTAAATAGCCATTTTCGAAGTTCTACGTGGACGAATCCAAGGGCAGGTACTAAAAATATGAAATATAGACAAATGAGTATTTTAGGTCCCGTCACATCGAAGAAAATCACCAGTATTTTTTTATTAAAAAGTAGAGTATTAAATAGTAGAGCTTAATTTTCCAACACAGGTAATTTTTCACAATATCGGTATCGGTATGCTTGACTCTTTATGGTTACTATTTACTAATACTACTTAGATAGCCTCTATAAACAGTGCGTAATGTAGACTAGACTAGTCGATTAGGTGATAGTATCTAAGTCTACCTGCGGATCCGTAGGTCTTGTTTTCGATTCCCACCCAGGACCCAGGGAAAATATGACCCCCTAAAAAAGACTGGGAAACTACCCATACCTGTCAAAGACGCAAGAAAGTCATCTGCCCTGAGCATATAATTTCTTTCTGTGAAGGTTGCGTAAATGACGGTGCTAATAGTGAATAACTCTAAAGGTTCTTTTTTAACGGGCAGAGCCTTTACTCGTATTAACGAAATTAAAATACAATGAGAGCACTGGCACATACATGAGAGCACACTAAATCTAAGGTTGTTTATAATTTGTACATATACTTTCTTAAAGATCTCACATTTGTCATTCCAAAAAGTCAAAAATAAGTGTTAATTAATAAGATAATTAACACTTATTTATAAATTAATAAGTTTCTAGAAGTTGATTTGTTTGTTATAAATTTTATACCAATTTTCATTTTTTTTTTCAAACCAATTCTTAAATACGAAAAAAGATCTTTACATATTTTTTTGGTCTCCAAAATATTTTTTTTAACTTTTCTTCAAGTTAAACACGGTTGCCAGGAAGAGATCGCTCTTAGCGATAAGGCCGCCAATTGAATAGTTTATTTTCTCTTTTTTGTTTTGATATAATTTATTGTACTTTCTGGCTTTTAATCAAGGGTTTTGTATTTGTAAACACAAATTTGCTCTAAATGTCATTGAAATGGTAAAAATCAGCTACGGTTTAATCCTAGGGGTAACTATTTTCTGATCTGTGCCTAGGGTGACTATGACCCACTATGCAGTTGTGCAGTTTGTACCTATTTTCTACCATGCTGACGCCGGGTTAATTAGGAGCAAGATACCTAGTTTTTTCTGAAATATGTGCATCAATATTGATGTATTAAGTCCAACTTCTAATTTCCGCTTTTCACTGAGTTTGTTCGAACGAACCGCTTGACCTTCGGTTTGTTCTGTAAAGTTAAGCGCCGCAGAGCTTTGAAGCCGTTAATTTACTTTTAAATGCAAATATTTAATCTAAATTTAACATTTTATGACTTTAAACCGTCGCCAACTGAATAGATGAAATTGCAAATACTAGCTTGAATCTATAGCGTTATGAATTGGCATACTTAGTTTATTTTGCTGAATAAACTTAAGTAGTTTTTATCTTTGAATAGGCGCTTATATTTGAGATTGAATATGAATGACTGCAATGTACAAATGTAGGTACAATGTACAGTAAGCTAAATGTTTCCTTTTAGCTAAGAACTTGACTTTATTTAGAACATAATGGGCTTACTTTTGACCGCACCTTACCAAATAATATAAGGTCTGCAACACGCTTCCCCTAAAGATAATAATAATAATCTATTAACTCTTCGTTTAAAGGTTCTCGGACTAAAGAAACGTGGAACGTGGAACATCCTGCCATCAGGATGTTCCACGTTTTCATAGTTTGGATTATAAAAAAAAACATTGATGTGAAGATACCGAGTAACATAAGCAAAATATTATAATGCACATCTTTATGTACTTATAATTGTTCTGTGCGTGTGTTTGTAATTTAACTCGTCCTAAAAGGCTGGATTGTTTTTTAGGGTTCCAAACGGGTAAAAACGGGACCCTATTACTGAGACTTCGCTGTCCGTCTGTCTGTTACCAGCCTGTATCTCAAGAACGGTGATATTGTATTGTTATTGATATGAAAATTTCAACTGTATAGCAGTTGAAATTTTCACAGATGATGTATTTCTATTGCCGCTACAACAACAAATACTAAAAATAGAATAAAATAAATATTAAGAGGACGAACAACATAGATTGATGATTTTTTTACGGTTTCTTGCTCGATACTACTAACGGTGACAGGCAGACGCTTTAATTTATCATTCACAGTATATTTGGTTTTATGTTCTCTTTAAATATACATAATTAAAATAAAATAAATAATTCATGGAGCTCCATTATAATATCATACGAAACCTTTCGTGCGCAAGTACTACTCGCACTTGGCCGGTTTTATATGAAATTTAGTGTGTGTGTTACACTTCGACGTGGTTTTGAGAAAGATTTAAGTGAGCAAATACTTTTTTTATTTTTTTACACGTGTATAAGTAGCACATGACACTGTCTGTCGGGTCTGGTAACCCTATACAAAAATCATAAAAACAAAACACACTTTTATAAAACTGAGTATGGAGAAAAAAAATGAAATTTACCTAAAAGTAGCAAAATAAGGTAAAATTGGAATAATTCTCATATTTATCGCGACTAACAAAAGCGAGTTGCAAGTGGTTTCCTAATTTCTCCGGATAAATAAAAAACTAATTAATGCCCATCAAAGGGTTGGGCCGGCGTTGTGAAAGTTGATTGGGGCTCTTTATTTGGAGCACTTTTGCTTGTCGAGGGAATCTCCGAAACAGCGGCACGGTAATAATTGCCCGCCGTATACCTCCGTTATACGTAAAGTGACCATTACGTAACAATCTATGTTGGAAATAGGACATTTTTATTTTCATGTTTTTGAAATTAATTATACCAATCGAAAACTACTTTGAAAATATTGTTACCTACGCTTAGTTTTTCAATTTTTACTTTTTTATTTTGTTAAGTTCTGTGGTTAGGTAACAATAGTATCAAAGCTGTGCATGTCAATCCGACTGTCAGTATTATATCATTATCATTATATCATTAGTGAAATAATTGTTAATATCTGTTGGTAGTTTTTTTAGTGAAATGATTAAGTACTTACAAACAAAAATACAATTTTTGTCCCAAAATAAAATTATTGAAGTGAGTACTTCCTTTGGCATACCACACATAGATTTTTTAATAGGCGATGAATGAGCCTAATCGTCATGTTCGGAAGTTAAAGATTCGTTCGGGTGAGCTCGGGACCGCCGAGTGTGCCAGCCCGAGAAAGATGACAGTCACCTGCTGGTGTCTGTCTGCTATCACTATTGTGTCGCTGTGTTTATTATATTCCCTTTTTATGCTATTATTGAAGTTAAATCTTCTTTTGGCGCACCAAAGACTGATTTTTCGTAGACTGTGAATTGAATTCTAGTGTTACGCTCGGGATTGGTAAGAAATTTTAGGGTGAACTCGGGACCATAGCCATTGGCCATCTAGCAATGCGTCAGTATTTCTAGATGGCCATGGCCATAGTCACGCCCTCCGGTTTCACCCGCAATAGTTTCCAAAGCGAGCTAAAAAAAAATCTGAGTTAATAGGTTTTCACTTCTATCGGCAGTTCCTATGACTGCCAATTTGTTTGATTTTTAACTATAAAAATTATGTAGTTTTTAATAGTTATTACTTATTTCAGTTTTACTTCTGCCGTGCGGTAAGGACAAGTTTTCTGGAACAAAGTTCCCTACAGCATGCTTGAATGGTTTTATGATACGCGACCGAACCAAAAAAAATGTGAGACCAAAACAGTGAGAAAAATATGTAACAGAAGTGACGTGTGAAAATGGCCTGTGACCAGTGCTGCCAACTCTATTTTTTGAGATAATCGTACCAAAATTAATAAAATCAATAATTTTTAAGTTTTTTTGCAAATTATGTTACTTCAAAATTATCCAAAGGAGCTTCGTTCTTACCTGGAATCCCATGACACCACATCTTTTGTTTTATAATTAAATAGAATATAGTTAGATATAAAAGTATAAATTTTTGTAAAACTCTAGTGTTTGTGTGTTTTAAAATACATTTACGATGGTAACATTTATGATAAAATTAAGAGGGAAACTGTGATGGCTCAGTACAGTAGAGTTTATTTGGTAGACCTACTTACAAGAGGTATTTCAAGAATCAACATTTCTTAGAAATAGATTTGTACCACAACTGTACTTTGTGTAGACACTACGGAACCCTACCCTACCTACCTGCGCGTGATCTGTATCAAAATTGTCTAGGGTTATTCGAGAATTTTGTCTGTCTTTTTGTTAAAATTGTGTGATAGATAATTACAGAACTCTACGCTTTTTTAAATCTTTAATTGCCTTCTCAAGACTTTATTCGACGGATTACAAACTTGATATATGCACAAATTGGTCTCAATGAGTTTATTTGACGTCACTGACTTTTTAAATTTCTGTATCGATTTGAATTTTCTAAACTGATTTGAAATTAGACTAGTAATACTACTAATACTGGCTTACGTGGGCGTTAACCTTTTGACCGCCAGGACTAAATTGCATTTCCGTGCCTTGTACGCCAAGCGTATCTACGTCATAGCACAAAATTAAAAAAATCACAGCACCCATGGTTTTTAGCGACAGTTTCGTACATTTACGCGTTGTTTTGCTGGGATTTTCTATATAAGGACAAGTTAAGTAAAAACAATATCAGTAAAAATTAAATTAACTTATAAATTTTTAATTCATATTTTGGTATAGTGCGTTTTTAATTTTAGTCAACTATAGACGTCGTTAGCGCTCAGTGCTCGCTAGCGCTTGTCAAGTATAGGTGACTCTGGCGGTCAAAAGGTTAAGTAAATGTTCGAAATAATATTCTTTCTTAGGCCAGGGCCTAATCCAATATGACTTTAGATAACTGCAACATAAAACGGGGTAATTTTATGTCCCGAAAAGTTCAAGATGCATAGTGAGACAGAGTTGCTTAAACAGGGTCAATCCCGTTCGAAATGGAACGTATGGTCACCATAATCATACAGAGGTCGGATTTTATTTTACAAATCGTTTCTAGAGTTCGATCGCACGTGGACCACGTGACCTTATTCTGTCGATGGTATTTAAAACTGTGCCCTATAATTTTACTCGTTATACATAAAATATAATACAACAACTCCATACAGATACCACAAATCTGTGAAAAATATTCCAAAACTTGAAGTTTTTAAAATGCTGTACAAAAAATATAAGAATCCTACTAATATTTTAAATGTCAATGTTTAGATATTTGGATATCTGTTGCTAGATCACGTCGTAATGTACGAACAGATCTGGTTGAAGTTTGGAACAGTTAGATTAATATAGTTATACTCTGGAAGAACACATAGGCTACTTTTTATCTCGCGAAAATAACGGTAAACAAAAACTACGCGGGCAAAACCGCAGGGCACTAATAAAAATCTAAAGGAATAGTTCATCTTCTTGGAGGAATAAGTAAGTAACCTTAAAAAAACACTAGGGTCTAAATTAAGACTCAAATGAATATGAATCCTACTAATAATATAAATTAAACGTCTTTGGGTGTTTGTTACCAAAGTTTATATAATTATAAGGATTATACTCAATATCGGATCAGATTGATATTTAAAACTTATATAATAGTCTGGAATAGCACATAGGCTATTTTTGTACCGAAAAATTCGTTCTGGAATAGGAAGATCACCCAGGAGCCCAGGACAGATAGGTGTGTGAGGACATGGATGCTTGTTTGGTGTCTGTGTATTTTAACGGACGTTATTGTGATTTTAATTTAGCTTTAAAACGTATGTATTGGAAGGACCTAAAACAAAACGGCGATTTCTATGTACGAAAAAAAATGTCTACGCAACACACCAACTATCTATGCTAAAATGAGAGATATGTGTATGGATCTGAATGATCCATACACATATCTCTCATATGGATCTGGGTACGATTATCTTGACTATCTTTAGACTTTCATCAATCTATATTTAATCATCAGGTATATTGGTTTTGTGATTTTCAAAGCAAAAGCTTTGGTTATGTTGAGGCTAAGTAGCGTGGAGTATATAAAAAAGTGAGTATGTAAATCACAGCACTACCACTCATATATTGTGTTACTGACATTGGGTTTAATATTGTGGAATTTATTTTTTATTATGTGACATTGTTATTATTTTTATTTTATTTTTTCTTTGGTGTAATAATTATCGAATGTTGTTGTGTATAGTGTTAATGCGAACATAAATATGTATTGCTTTATTTTATTATTATTTTCGTGTGTTATATTATCATTATTTTTGGACGATTGATTTTGTATCATAAGATTAACATAGGTACTTGAATGGACAGTTTAATAATACTTATTATTTTGACATATCCATAATGTTATATAATTAATCTGTAATTTATGTGTCATTAGTGTAAGTCGTTATTTGTAGCGGTACTAATTGATTTGAAATAAATAAATAAATTGTGGATGTTTCCAAAATTTGTACTAAACGGTTTGGCTCCACACGTTCACATCATACAGACAGTGTTATGAGTCTTAGGATGGAATAAGCTACCAGCTTCATTGTTCCCTGAGAGAAATAATATTCTCACATTTCAAGGTGAGAGTGGATCTAATCTTCGAGGCCAGCGTGCGTTCCTTCTACCACATCTTCTTTTACCTCCAGACTTGTTGGTGATCAAACACGAACCTAGATGGAATAGAAATATTTAGTAATCGGATATAGGTACTGTTATCGGCATTTTAAAGGACTTGTGGAAGCAGCCTCAGATGTATTTTCTGTTATCATTACCTGTAGTCGTGTTTCTTACCATACCTACAATTAGTTAAATTGTCCTTAACTGGCTAATGTGATCTATTTTCTAGAATAAGATTCAAGAAAATAAGAAAAAGAGTAGTGATTGTCTAAATATCTGGTAAACTTGTACTGAAATCATGAAATCTACCCTCAGCAACTCTTTATCACATTATTCACGAAATGTTTGAAGATAAAAATAGAAAATAAAGAAACTCTTTAGCATAAATTCTAATAGATTAGGTAATATTCAAATTTCCGTCCTGGCAAATAGGTTTCAAGACCGAAATTGCCTCAAAATTTCTATATAATGCAGCATCTGTGCCCAGTTCTTGTTTGCGCGGTTAAATTTATGGATTCCTTTGTCGAGTACAAGATAGCATCAAAGACATACCCGTTCGCTTTGCATAGTTTACTTAAACGTTATTCACGTGGGTAGAAGGAATTTTAATGATATACGTTAAACTCTATCTATTATAATCTATTCTGTAAATACAGAATCTTTTAAGCTGTGAACACAAAATTACTGAATTCAGCCATCGAGTAGTGTTCTTGAGCTATCTCAAGTAGGTATTATTAATAGCCACATGTGTTAGCTTAGTTAATCTAAGACACTTAAAGGTAAGTCCTGGGTGACCGAGCTTTGCTCGGTTTAAATATACTTAGATACCTCCTACAGATAAAAGACTCCAAGTAGTAGATTTTCTTTAAAAAAAAAGAAAACCCGTCTGGATTCGAACCCGGATCGACTAATTCGTGACCGATATGACCGCTCCACTTCCCATCTGAGCTATTACGCTGTCGCGTCACGCAGCGAAATTTACCTTCGCATTCTAATGTCTAATGTGACAGTTTTTCATTGTCTAAAAACGCGCATAATATGCGTTTTTTTGTAATGAAACCTAAGTAGATCGATTTATCGTCCCCGAAACCCCCTGCATACATAATTTCATCAAAATCGTTCTAGCCGTTTCCGAGATCCAGATTATATATATATATATATACATATTTATATACAAGAATTGCTCGTTTAAAGGTATAAGATATTTTTATTATTTTATGATAGGGAATTTCATCCTAATTTAGGTACCTATCACAAATTCATTGACAAGCGCACTTACGACGGCAGATAGGTACACACGAATACAAGTTAATTTGTTCGGTACTGCGAAACACTGAAAAGAGGGAGACTTTTTGTGGCCTAAGGAATTTTTATTTTCCATCTTGACTACCCTAGTGTATTCTAGTCATTACTTCATCATTTTTCATTTTCCAAAAAAAAATATCTTTTTAACCGTTTCCCGGGTCGTTTCCAGTATTCTGACACTCGGATGTGAATTCCCCTTGGTCTTGGTTTCCACAGCTTTGATGTCCTCAATTTGTTAGGGTTTATTTATTATTTATTTAGCTTTTACATTTAAGTTAAACGTGCTTGTGACTTGTAACTTAACCTTCGTACACTTTTATAGCCCTTTAGGAGTATATTTTCAAGAAAACGGTACCTGTATAACAATGAACACATAAATTAATGTTTCAGGCTTTCAGGGACCAACGGTTTAAAACTTGGCGATCTTTGTAATAGTACGTTCTAATTACCTGCTTTTCTAATTTCTACATTTTAAATAATTATACATCAAACAATACGCCCTGTTTAGAAATGATTGAAAAAGAAATTATTAATAGTATATCAAAATAGTAATGAGTTAGATACTTCATGGTTAGTATAGACTGATAACCTTTGTGAACATATCTATGGTTTATATATGTAATGAACGCAGGTCTATACTCTATTAAATAAATTCAGTTGTTCTAGAAACTCAAAACATGCTTTTTCATTAATAGTAACTAACAGGTTATGGGGTCCAGAATATGCCCAGTATACTAATAGTTGTGGAAATAATTACGGAAAATAATTATAGTTCGATATGAATCGATTTTTCGCAAATTAGTGTGGCAAGATTCTGCGGCAGTAAGTTATTGGACTGTTTTGGGTTAGCCGTTGTTTTATTTAAAGTTCATGATGACGAACTATATAGTAAATGTACCCAAGTTACGCGGTAGAGAGAACTACGACGAATGGGTGTTTGCGGCAGAGAACTTTCTGGTTCTCGAAGGCATGATAAAATGTATAAAGCCAGAAAGCGGTACTGAAATCATAGTATCGGCCGCTGATGACGCTAAAACCAAAGCGAAATTGATACTTACAATAGACTCGTCACTGTACGTACATATTAAGACTGTCAAAACTACAAAAGAGCTGTGGGAAAAACTAAAGTCGCTCTTTGACGATTCCGGCTTTACTAGAAGAATAAGTCTTTTACGGCAATTGATAAGCATTCGGTTGGAAAGTTCCATGAATTCTAAAACGAATGCATTTTCGGCTGTATTTTTGAGTGGCAGTTTTAATAAAAAAGACTGGTATGTTGATTCCGGAGCAAGTGTTCATTTAACTGCTAATTTGGATTGGATCACAAGTAACTATCGTGAAGTCCAACAAGAAATAATGGTAGCAAATCAGGAAACTGTTTCAGTTACGTGTGCCGGCGATGTGAAAATAGTAACCTTAGTTGAAAGCAGTGAAGTCAATATAAACATTGAAGATGTATATTGTGTTCCAAAATTGACAACAAACCTTATTTCTGTGAGCAAGTTAATTCAGAAAGGCAACAAAGTGAATTTCACGGAAAATGGTTGTCATATTTTCAATAGGTGCGGAGAATTAGTTGCAACTGCTTCTTTGATGAATGGTGTTTATAAATTAAACATTCAGGAAAGGTTAGTCGCTGCAGTGACAACTACAGGTCTCACTTGGCATCGTAGGTTGGGTCACGTGAACAGTGATTGCTTAATGAAAACTAAGAAGGCAGTAGAAGGAATGAATTTTGATGATAAAATTGATGTAAGTAAATCATCTTGTAAAACATGTTGTGAAGGAAAGCAATGTCGGCTACCTTTTGCAAGCAGTGTTACAAAAAGTACTGAATTATTACAAATTATCCACAGTGATCTATGTGAACCCATGGAGCAGTGTTCACTGGGATGTTCATCCTACTTTCTGTTATTTGTAGATGACTTCAGTCGGATGACATTTATTTATTTTTTGAAAAATAAAAATGAAGCATTCAAATATTTCAAAGAATTTATGGCATTAGCTGAAAATCAAACTAATAGAAAAGTGAAGGTCTTCAGAAGTGATAGAGGTACAGAATTTTGCAACTCGCAATTTGATGATCACTTAAAGAAATTTGGAATAATACACCAAACGACAAACTCATACACGCCTCAACAGAACGGGTTATGTGAGAGAATGAATAGGACAATTATTGAGAAAGCAAAATGTATGCTGTATGATGCCAAATTAAAGAAGCAGTTTTGGGCTGAGGCATGTAACACAGCTGTATACTTACACAATCGTACCGTTTCTTCAGTTCTGGATGGTAAAACACCATATGAGCTATGGATGGGAGTTAAGCCAGACATAAGTAACTTGAGGATCTTTGGATCTCCTGTTATGGTACATGTTAATAAAGAAAAAAGATCAAAATGGGACAAAAAGTCAGTTGAGTGCATACTTCTTGGATTTCCCGAGAGAATCAAAGGATATAGAGTATATGATCCGATGAAAAGGCAAATATTCACAAGCAGAGATGTGATCATCATGGAAAAACAATCGGTCATGGTAGATATTGCATCTGCAGAGAGGGAAAAAGAAAATGAGGTCGAAAAGAACATGTCAGAAAATATTACATCACAGGATTCAGTGGGGGACATCACAGATTCAACATTAATGGAAGAGTCACTGAACAATTCGTCAGATTCTGACTATATACCAACTGATTATGAAGATTGTTCGGATGCGCAGGGTACATGTGATATAACAGCTAAACCTGTCAGAGAAAGACGTGCACCAGACAGATATGGTTTTGGTGGCATTTGTTATACAGGGAATAGTTTGAACAATGTGACTGATCTTACATTTAAACAAGCGTTGAAAGGTCCTGAGAAAGATCAATGGTTACTGGCTGTACAGGAGGAATTAAAAAACTTTGAAGAAAATGATGCATGGGAGATAGTGGAGCTTCCCATTAACTCTACTATAGTGCAGTGTAAATGGGTACTCAAGAAAAAGATTGAGTGTGACAATAAGGTGCGTTTTCGTGCTAGGTTAGTGGCTAAGGGCTTTACTCAACAACCTGGTATAGATTACAATGAGACATTTTCACCTGTAGTTAGACATAGTACTCTACGATTACTATTTGCTTTGTCAGTGAAACTTGGACTTGATATTGTACACTTAGATGTAGTCACAGCATTTCTTAATGGCAATCTTAATGAAAATATTTACATGCAGATACCTGAAGGATTTAACTGTCCAGATTCTGGTAAAGTTTTGAGACTAAAGAAAGCTATTTATGGGCTTAAACAGTCATCAAGAATGTGGTATGATAAAGTAAATACTTGTTTGATCAATATCGGGTATTCAAAGTCCAAATATGAACCTTGTTTATATACTAAGAAAGATGGTGAAAACGTAACCATAGTCGCATTGTATGTGGATGATTTCTTTTGTTTTTCAAATAATTGTAATGAAATGAATAAGTTGAAATCTGCATTAGGATCTCAATTTAAAATCAAGGATTTGGGACAAATCAAGCAGTGTCTTGGTATGTCAGTTTGTTATGATAAACAGAAAAGAATTTTAACTTTGAATCAAAGTAGTTATATTGATCAGTTGTTACTGAAATTTAATTTAGTTGATTGTAAAACTATTGACACTCCGATGGAGTCTGGATTGAAATTGGCTAAAGATAACAATTGTGATAAAAAATTGCCTTATCAACAATTAATTGGCTGTTTAATGTATCTAGCAATACTTACCCGTCCAGATATTTCATTTGCAGTTGGGTACTTGAGTCAGTTTAATAATTGTTACAATAAAGAGCACTGGGCTCATGCTAAGCGTATATTAAGGTATCTTAAAGGAACCAAAGACTATTGTATTAAATATTGTGGGACAGATAAGAATGTCAACAAAGATATAGTGAGTTATGTAGATGCAGATTGGGGTAATGACACATTGGATAGGAAATCCTATACAGGATTTTGCTTTAATCTCTCAGGTGGTGTGATATCTTGGGGGAGTAAAAAACAAAATAATGTTGCACTATCAAGCACTGAGGCTGAATACATAGGAATATCTGAATGTTGCAGGGAGGCCATTTATCTAAGAAATTTAAATAAGGAATTGACTGGTGATCTACAGTGTATTGTAATATATAATGACAATCAGACTGCTCACAAGTTATTGTATAATCCTGTCTTTCACAATAGATCAAAACATATTGATATTAAATATCATTTTGGTCGTGAATGTATTAACAATAATATTGTTAAAGTAGAATATTTAGAAACAGCAAATATGCCTGCAGATATTCTGACAAAATCTTTGAGCCATGTAAAACATTGTAAGTTTTTGAAACTGTTAGGAATTCAACAGAAGTGATGTTGTAGATTTATTTTGATATAGTGGGGGTATTAATAGTATATCAAAATAGTAATGAGTTAGATACTTCATGGTTAGTATAGACTGATAACCTTTGTGAACATATCTATGGTTTATATATGTAATGAACGCAGGTCTATACTCTATTAAATAAATTCAGTTGTTCTAGAAACTCAAAACATGCTTTTTCATTAATAGTAACTAACAGAAATGATCTTATCATTTCTGTTATCGCTTAATTTTATTTGCTAATAAAAGAAATAAACGGTGAAAGACAGTTATAGAAAAACCAAGAAGCAGTGCCCCGTGTTTAACCAGCGAAGTTCCCGTCCCCGTAATTTTCCCAGGATAAAAAGAAGCCTATGTATTTTCTAGACTCTACCTGTATATGTATATAGACTATCACTGTGTTCTAAATTTCAACCTAATCCGTTCATACTAATAGTAATATTATTAAAGTCAGGCCAATTAGGAGGTTAACTTAGGGAAATCGAGGTACCTAGTATATTATTACCACGAAAAATTAGTATTTAGGCGTTCTAAATGTGGTCTCAAAACTCACATACATAATAATTAGATGTCCGTAAGTTTTAAGACAGGGGTCAAAGGCAAAGTTTGATAAGTAGGAATGCTCAATCCTACTTATTAAACTTTGCCTTTGACCAATTTTTTTAATCTTTGATTAAAGATTTCTGAACAAAAATATCGAATGAAAAATGTCATTAAAGACATTTACTCAATATTTAGAATTGAGTTCTGTATAATCTTATCATTGTGAAATCTTTGCTCTAAAACTTATGTTTTTATTAACCTACCAATATTTAAATAAAACTTTAATTTTGCCTGGAATTTATACATAACATTTGCTATTTTTACTATATTTTAATTTTTCTCTTTTTGCAAAGTTTTCTACATCGAGGCACGGATGTCCTCTTATTTCTTGTATGATAATATGATATGATAAATAGTTTAATCTATCTAGCTTCAGTATTAGCTAGATCTAAACATGATTCATCGTATCCAAGCTATTGTCATTAGCTCAAAGACTACACGGAGATATATTATTTTTAGCACTCATATAGATAGAGTCTAAAGATCTACAAAACACTTAACCTCTTGTTAAAGCCCCATATACCAAATGATGCTTTCATTATGATTGAAAAATCCTGCAGAAACAAAATCAATGATACAAACATATAAGATAACGTTTTATTGAACGTAATTATACGAATTATTACATCTGCTCTACCATTACTCGCTAAATATAGAGATCAATTTAGTTAGAGTAACACAAAATATACGTACTTATGAATAAATCTAATCTGTACATTGAGATATAGAAACTAATATATTAAGACTAATAGGCGTGAAATTTTATATAATACGAAGAGAACATATAATTTATCTATTAGGGACTATGAAGTGAAGACGTTTATTTAAGGCTTATTTATTTGGCACGAACAAATAACATTAATCACGTTTATAACAGAGTAAAATATTATTTCTACAAATTAATAAGACGGTATTTCATTCCTAAACAAACCACGACGAGATAACAATAAATAACAAGCGTAGAAAAATATTAATTTAGAAATGAGGGCTGATCACCACAAACAATGAATTATCGTCAACACTACGAAGTAAGGAGTTTTAGCTTCGCTCTGGTCAGTATAATGTATGTCGAGCTGGGTGACAGTACACTATATTGCTCAAGATTATTTAAAAAAAAAACACACAAATACTCGTTGCCCCTCTATGAAACAACCCACAATACAGTAACTACATTGGCTATTTGCGATCGTCTATAACATAGTGATGTTGTATATTTTTTAAACTTTCCCATCAAGTTCTAAGTATAGAGAATTAAGTAAGTCATAATTATGTTTAAGGAGATACGACAAATCGGAGTCGAAACTACTAATTTTTACACAGAAAAAGTAAAAGAAATAGATACCTATGATAGCTCTACCTTTTTATAAATACTGATTGAAATAATTCTAAAATAAAGTTAATTTTTTCAAAAAAGTCAAATTCAAAAAAATAAATGCTAGCTGGATCTTATCAAGCTCTTAAGCCGATTTTTAAATAATTGGGTAAAATGACTAAAATATGTTCCAATTAGAATATCTTACAGACTGGCCAAAGTAGTATTGAAAACTTTAGTAATTGTAAAGTTTCCACAGTCATTTAAAAAAGAGAATATAAAAAAACAAATGTTCGTTGTAAAGGTTGACGTAACTCCTTGCATCCAGCCCGGTAGTGATGAGAGCAGGCAGATAACAGAAAATAGTTCAGGATCTGGAGACTCTAGTTGTCGTAGCGAGCAGAAGCGGCGTTTGCCCAAAAACCTGCAAAGAAAGAAATGTTAAGTACTACAAGAAAAACACACACCTACCTAACAAGTGTATGGTGATTTGGGCGTACCATGAGTATACCTATTTAAAAACTATCCTTTCTTGAAAGTTAGACGGATAATTTCTTTTACGCAAATTTTGCTTATAAAATTCAAATAAATTCTATTTATAATCGAAAAAAGCAATTGAATTATTAAAAAGCCAGATTTATATCAATATCAAGATTTACCAGAATTCGGAGTACTGCGAGGATTATTTTGAGCCTACGACATAAAATATATAATTATAGGTGTAGTATTCAAATAGTTCTGCTTAATAACACGCCACCTTCAGTATCTCTCAGGAATCGCTATGGGGTATTGCGTCACTTTGTTTAATGTTAGGACGTACCTCGTTTGCCGACGTTCTGTCGAAAGAGTCTGTCAGCGGCAGCCTGGCGCTTACTGCTTAACAACGTGCCACCTTCAGCGTCTCTCAAAAGTCACTGTGGGGTATTGTTTTACTTTGGTAAATGTTGGATGTACCTCGTTTGCCAACGTTCTGCAGGAACAGCCTATTAGCGACAGCCTGGCGCTTACAGGTCACACACAAATTAATAAAGCGCCGCTTTCAAGATATCTCAGGAGTCACTGTGGGGCATTGCGTCACTTCGTTCAACGTTGGACGTACCTCGTTTGCCAACGTTCTGCAGGAACAGCCTGTTAGCGACGGCCTGCCGCTGGCTGGCCTCGCGCATCTGCTTGCGCGCCACCTCGAGCAACAGCCGCTGCCGCAGCACCTCCATGGGGTTGTTGATGGACAGCGACGGCATCTTGCGCTTGGGCCGCGCGCGCCCCTCATGCACCTCCACTGCCCTCTATCAACACCAAACACGTTAGGGACACTCACCAGAACACACTACAAATACGTATCGTCTACGTTATTTTCGCTACATTACGAATACTACGCCACGTACTCGTATTTCATGTATATACACATCCTAAACTTTACGCTAAATCAATTATTACCAAGTTATAAATATTAGTGTGTGTGAAATAGTGATATCTCTATGCAAGAAATGCACTAATATTTTTGGCAATTGGACGCAGTAAAAATACAAGCTCGAAAGAATTAACCGCGATACACATGTAAATGTATATAAATTAGGATTCAATCCACATCTAATTATTTTTATACAGGGTTATTGTTAATTCGCCTGCGTCCTTTAACACATTAAATACTTATGTCAACTTTTGTTCTACAGTTTGTAAAAAATCGTATTTTTATTCCCATACAAACCAAAAAAAGTGTATAATATTTAACCGGTCTAAAAACATCGAGCTCTTCGTTACAAAATCGCGTAAACTCTTTATTGCTCGACAGATGAAGTGCCGACGTGAATATAATTAAACAGTACTAGAGTACAACAAAACTAAAAATATTTTTATGCGATATGTATTGAGTTTAACAAGAGTAATTTGTTAAATTATACAGAATATGCCCGCCCTTAAATGGATGCCGGCTGATTGCCAGTAACCCTGTATATATTTCCTAGTATTATTCGGTAGATATTTCCTTACTAGGTATAGTGAGGCTGCTGACCGAACTTTGTATGAAAATTTAATATGAAAATATTAATATAAAAATTTAATAAAATAATTTGTCACATAGATGTAGTCATCATGTGGCAAATGATTTAATTAGTTATGATTATTTCATATTTTGGTCGGTAATTTATAGTATCTTGTATAATGTTGAAATTAAATATACTACATAATTATGTGATGATCGGAAGATTTGTAAAATGTTTGAAGTAAACCAAATATAAAAGGCAGCGAAATACGGAGCCAAATTTTTGTAAGCAATAAACAAACCATGCTTTATTTGTGTATTGGAAAACAAAATAGCTTTCTATGTACAATTAATTGCACATACATAAAATCATGGCATGAAATCGATCTTGTTAGAAGTTACGTCAAATGAATATCCATAGATATCCATAAACATGATCGAATGAAGTCAAACATGAAATCGATCCTTCATAGAAACAACTTGTTTGAATATATGGAAATGAGCTGTAATCGATATAGCTAATTAAACAAGCAGCGCGGAGTAAGCCCAATCATTTCTCCTCAAAATACGAAGACCACTGTCCGGGTTTGACCTAGCACCTGTTATGCCATTGAAGTCCAAAATAAAAAAGGTGAGTCAGCTTCGTGGAGGCACTCATCGTGAGCAGGGTGCTATTATGCTTATTGAATTACTGTACCCTCTCCGGGAGCGATAGGAACGGGCGGGATTCATTTCCTAATAAAGGGGTGAAGGGTGAAGACGCTACGAATCTGGATTGTATGGAATTCTAACACGGAACAGATAGTTAACTAACAATACTCGATTAACTAAACTCTGTTTATGTAAAGATTTATTTTCATATTAACAAAAGTTTTGTGTTTCTCAGGAGATTTCCGGTTCTTTAAATGTTTCGGTGCAGTAACAAATTGACCTTTCACTACACACCTACACAGAATAAAATATTGAAGTGTCCCTGCAAAGAAGACTTACTTAAATTTCATTAGTTGTGGTTCGTAAGGTAAGGGCAAATTTTGTGGTTAAAAAATACAGTGAAAAAAAGGTTGAACCATGATTCGTTGCTATTTTTTCAATCATTTTTTTAAAATAACTAAATTGGTATGAACTTCCCGGGGGAAAAAAATATGTACTTTGAAATATATTCGACTAAACTCAGGACTTTGAAATGTGGGTAAATTTTAAGTTAAATCACAGGCAACAAATTTATTAAATAAGAAGCCCAAAGGATAGGTATGGATCTAAAATCTAAATTCCTTCTATTTCTACCGAGAAACAAAATCTATTACTGTATGAACCATAGATATCATAGTATTCCACTCGACTATACTTAGTTAATTGAGAAAGGTTAGCATTATCAATGATGTTTATTTCATGTAGCGTGGTAGTCGAAGCTACTCTCTAATTTCTTATTTATCCTGCTGCGTAGGTAGAAGCTATTGATTCCGAGTATAGCTAACAGTGCTATTTTATGTTTTTAATTTAAAAAAATAGTATTATTTAGTTTGTGTTACTAGTAAGACGAGGCCCACATTAGGCCCGTCAATTTTAAAACAAATTCAATTTTCGTAACCACGAGTAGTCATTTTTTCGAAAATACTTTCGTTGCCACATACAATAACTTAGTAAATAATTTAGTTTTTCTTATTAGATGCTAAACGTAGAGTAGCAGTATTTAAATGATTAGTTTAAACAAAAGCCACTAAGTTTAAAACTAAAGTTGCTTATCTAAACATATTAAGTTTTTCCTAATGTCAGGTAATAAATGAAACTACATGCATGGTCTAACAGCGTTTATTGCATTTAAAATGCAAATATAATGTTAAAACTACTAGTTTCTAGGTAAAACAGTCATTAAGATAGTATGCAATAACAATTTAATTTTTAAAACAAAAAATAACAGCTAATTTACATGTTTAACTCGCTACATTTAAATAAGCTTACTCTATTTAAAACGCGTTATCTAAAAATAATACAATGGTACATGATAACACACTTTGCTATGCAAAAGAGCTACACAATGTAACAACAAATTATTCTACTCTAGCGAATAAGTATAATTTAATTTACTAACAAACTATTCATAATTGAGATCTAAAAACGTCCTATATTTTATACTACTCATAGTTTATAACAATCATGGTAAATACGTATTAGAGTTGATGAAGAAAGCGCACTATTAAGGGTACCTATTTGTAAATGTTTACAAGCGTCTATTATACGAGTAGCATTTATCCAATCTTTAGAAATATCTCGCTGGCAAAGCCCACTGTTGCAGACCTGTAATACAAAAATATATTAGACTGTTTCCATCAGTAATTATATCGCTACAATTAGAAACTCAAGTGCTAAAATATTAAATGTAGAATAGAATCTGAAGGAGTCAGAATAACGATTAGTAACTCGTAGTATTAAGAGTGCAAGAACCTCAATATAATTGAATTGCTATGCACCCTTTTCACTTTTAAGTCCCCATTATATTAACTATTGTTGTTATTATAAACTTGGGTTAAGTTAGCTAGAACCATTTTTATGATTTTACCAAATAGATTTTACTACATTTTATGAATTAGCCGTTCAATAAATACTTCGCGTCTGTGTCAACTGTTTTACTTGCTATATTGTAATATTGGTTAAAGTTTTAAGGATAAAAAGGGGCGTGTTTCATCTATTTTAATGTTTCAATCAAGACAAATACAATTTATTTTTCCTGTAGGTACAAAAGTAAATATTTTGATTTTCACTTGTTACTTTTTCGTATATGTATTAATTTTCCAGCCAGTATCATTTCAAAGAACAATAAGGTTAGGTTTTACGCACCTCGTTTCCCAATGTCGTTGAGGTAGTTCCTGTTGGCAGCCGCTCGGAGTGCGTGTTCCTTCCTCTCCTTGGCGAGGCTCATTTTCTGGCGCAGCACCGACATGGGCAGGTCGATGGAGAGGGAAGGCATTCGTCGCTTCACTCGCCCACTGTTGATCTTCGCGCCATGGTCGAGATACACACATTAGGATAGATATTTCGTTTTCAGTGTTTCGATCCCTATCTAAATGGTTATTTGAGTCCCTAGTTCTAATGAGTTTTGGGTTATGAAACAATATTCAAGATTCGCTATCATGTTAGTAAAAACTTTCAATGTACTGAATGGTAGAAAAATATGCTAATTCTTTAAAACTACTTTGAGATAAACTTTTAAAACCTATTGTAGGCACTTAAAATCTAAGAGTTATCTAGAGCAAGAGTCGAGTTGGGTGTATAAATAAAACACAAGTATAAATTTTATCAACAAAATTTATTTCAACCATTAATAAATTAAGAGTAGGTAGATAGTTCTAGTAATATTTCTCACTCCTCAACGATAGGATATTAATACATTTTTAACTATGCAAAATGACTAACCGTACATGACAACAATTGTATAATTAGTTACATAGGTATTAACAAATGGTTAAATTTATGTTTTGTGAGGTTTGCAGACAGGACGGCAATGACTGGATTTATCTTTCATACTTCACTCTTCAATATGAGACAGCGTTGCTCCACCGTGCTGGAAAGAGAAAAAAATGTTACAACTAGTTTGAATATTGCTATTTAAACATTATGTTACAAAGTTCATAAAGTAATATCACTGCAATAATCGCTGCACAGTGAAATAAATTCACGAGATGATTTTTGTGGAGATTCTTGTATAGATTGCCATATAAAAGAAATATAAAGAAAGCGTTAACTTTTCTTATGAAAAACATAATCATAGGTTCTGACCTCGTTTCCCGACGCGGTCGAGGAAGCTCCTGTTGTCGTGGGCCACCCGGCTGATGTAGTTGATGACCGCATTTCTCTGCAACAGGTCTACCGCCGGGTTCACAGAGAATGACCGCCGTGACCGCTTCGACACCTCCTTAGTTGACACCTTGCGTACACACACTCCGGTTTATCCAACAATTCATAAAGCTTGACGTTTCGCTAAGCGCTAAGGTAACTTTATATCGTAACACACATAAGCAATCTGTACTCGTAGTAAAGCGAATAAATGTAATTAGTTTGCTTTCTAATAAACGCGGTTGTTTCCGGAACTCTCAGTTGATTTCGATAAAATGTTTTTTTTTTTAAATTTAGTAACACTATTTACAGAAAAGCCTGAAACTGTAGCGAACAGTTCGTGGCATTTATTTCAACTATATTTATTTGAGCGTTGACCGCTATAACTTGAAACACATAATAATATCTTTGTGAAATACATTAAGTTTGACTACACTATTTTCATTCACACCATGTTTAAAGTTTTCATTGACAACTTTATGCGAATGGCATAGTGCATAGGTCAACTTAATTCTAAAACTGTAGATTTTGTACTAAACACCGTTTTAACTCACGATAATTCGTGCGCGGAGACCGAGTTTCGTTTGTGACAAACAGAAAGTTAGGTATGTCGCATGCTCAACGGGTTTAAAAGAAGAGAGATAAACATAAAATAAAATGTCACGAGGGTGTGATGTGATCTCAATTGTCTGTTTTCATTTTTCATTACCTTTAACGCGCGTGGAAATTCATAAAATAATTTCAGAAAAACACAGGATATGGAGTGAAAAGCTTTTCCGCGTGAAATCTCGTTACACGAGCTTTATTGCAAGAAGGCCCATCACAGAATAAATATTTACACGATATTATGAAGTCTGATTCTTTCCATATCGACAGAACACGCCATATAATCGTAATCCAATACTTAACATACGTCATCATTTATGCATCACTTGTTCACTTTAAACGCATGTCCTAAATAAATACGAAGGCCAATAATCGTTTTATAAGCCATTTATAATCTGGGCCAAATATAAAAATACTATAGCCATAGATAGGCACAGCTATCAGTGGAGAGCGCATAGAAGGAGTATGTTTTATAGTATATTGCGGATGTTCTGTGGTCGTAAGGGCGATCCAATGTTATCAGTGTAGAAGTTCAACGCATAAATTTGTTTAACTCTTTTGATGCCTTCAAAAGTAACAGAAAATAGCATTTCAGTGAATAACTGTTGTCATTGCGCTACTTCAGTACTGTAACGATTGGTCTCGAGAGGACTTGTCGTCTCAAATTGACACTCTAATTCGTTCAACTAATTACAAGGTGCCTTTTAACATCGCCGAACAAAAAGGAGTCTTAAAATCACGAGTAAATAACAGGCGAATCAACAAACTTCACCGTTCTACAGAATTCAGTTAACTGACTATTAATTGGATTTGAATGTAAAATCAAATGCTTCAAAGAAGATGGTTTTGTGCATTGTAAAAATTTGTTGACGAAATGATTTTGTTATTTCATTTCATTGTTCAATTTATATCAAAAATACGTAATATTGATAAGAATATATAATTAATAATATAATGTAAAAGTCTAGTTCTAAAATTAATTAAGTATGATACATACAAATATTCTATGCTGTCATATAAACAATATTTGTGTGTATAAAATATCTTTGTGAATGGTGAATGTTACATTTTTTGTCTATTGCGGCTTTGAAAAGTGTCAGTAATTTTCTATGAACCATTTTTTACTTTATATTTTCGATAAAAACATTTAATAAAATTTAACAAAGGAAATCGTTTTTCCCGCGAGTTGTAGCCGATTTGTAGCAGCACTACGCCACGTAGTCGCGGGCGTTACAACTCAAACGAAGCTTTTGTGTAGGTAAGTGCCTTGCCACAGCTTACCTCTTGAAAATGGGTTCGTTTTCCTTGACTTAGTATTTAGAGGTACCTAATGTTGTATCTTTACGTATGATACTAATACTGTAACTTTTTGTATTATTGCTAAATAATGGTTGGTAACAGAAGTGAGACTAACATTTGGTGAAGTTCCGCTACGAATTTGTGTCATATTTATAATAAAACAAAAAAAAAAGTTATTTATTGACTAATATACAATATAAATAGTCAATAAAGATGACTTGTTTCCCTTGGGGATGAAAAGCTATGATATTATGTAACAGTTGTAATTGATGTAAAAGTAGCACAATCAAAACACTTATTACAGTATAGGACACAAATCCAAAAGTAAACTAATTTGTATTAGTTTCACTTCAGTTAGTACGATGAAATTCCGTAACAAAACGCATGATGCAACTATTATTAGTAATAGTAGTTGGTACCTGTGAGTCGCGGGGCATATCGGCCAGTAGATAGAGCCAGGGAGAGCCAGCCGCGTAGTGTCCGCCCATCGTCTGTACTGCATACCCGAGGTTTTCCTGTCGGATTTCAAACACATATTTACCTTTAATTATTTTAAAGGTCCCTAAGTACTCTCAAAAGGGCTCACCCTGTTAATTAGGGTAGTTAACTAAGGCTTAAAACCGATGAGGTAGACTTCCATATCTCTCGACCCTATTACAACAAACATACCATATTTAACCGACGTCACAGAGGCAGTCAGGTATAGTGTATCCAATTTATCAATATGAAGGCGTATTGAAGTATTCAACCAAATAAATAGTGGTTTGGCGGAGGACTGTTTCTCTGAATTCATCATTCGTCCTCAGTCCCAGAGGGATTGTCAATTTTCCACCTCGCAATCTTGACAAACATGTTTTCTACAGAAAATAATATTCGATATCAACTGTTTACAATACCACTCATGTTTACGAGTTTTTTTCCTTTTCTTTAAGCAAATGTGAGTGTATGTTTAGAGCAAAATGTATTTTTATAATCGAGTTACGTATTCGGAAACATATTGTGATACTCGTATTTGTAAATATTATTGAACGGGTAGGTACATAATATAAGGAAATTGGAATAAAATGTTTATTAGCTATGTACATTTCCTGTATGTATTAAGCAAACAATCCGCCCCCACTTACAATATAGTCCTGATATTAAGTTTATTAATAATAATATAATATTAATAGTTAAGAAAATAATGCTAAATAGGCTCACGATTGATCGGCATAGTCAAAAGTTTTTGTGTGTGAGTAAGGTACTGGTTTCAAATCGTTTTGTTTCCCGTCTGAGGTTATCTATTATACACTTTACCAGTAGTGTTATCACCTGTATTTTGTTTGCCATGTATTTCACTATAGTATTAATTTTAATACTGGGATTTGAGTTAGTGTAGAGGGCGCCGGTGGGATACCATTTACTTCTACCCGCCATCTCAAAAGAGTTTTAGAGGGGTTGGCGCTATAAGTAGATGGAGCTGAGCCGTTGCAGGGCATTCGTTTGTAAAATTTTATATGGGAAAGATCGAACAGTTGTCAATATAAATTCTTACATTTATTCAATTGGTTTACTTTTACTCAATCGATAACAGTAGTTCTACTGCCAAGTAGTAATATTATTGCGTTCAGGTTTAAATTTAAAGTTGGTGAATTAATAATTCTGAGCTAAACAACATTGGAAATTTACTTAAGTTTGGTTGTTCAATATTACAAAATAGCTCAATTTATCTATGATTTCTGTAAATAAAACTCTTTGGGCTAACTAAAAAATCCGCTTTTATTTCTTGAACGACATCTGTCATACTTGCATAAAATGTAAAGTTGTCAGTTCTTAGTATTTTGTGTAAAGTAAAAAAAATATCAATAAATAAGTACTTATTAACTTAAATATGAAAGGAAAATGAAAATTAACTTAAAGTATAAATGGATTCTGTGATCAAAAATCCACCTCAACCGAAACAAGACTCAACTTGGCAGCATATCTTTGTTGAATGGAATCCCATCACGCTTGCAATATCCACTGCAGAAGTTCAAGCGATTTAGTCCGTAAAGTTCTCAAAGGGTAAGTTTGTAGATGGCATGTCCTGATATTTAATGTTAGGGCAGACTTGTAGTGATAGGACTCTTTGCAGAGTCGGCCTGGGAAAGTACCACACGTTTGCAAGCTATTCTGCCGCAAAGCAGTAGTGCGCAAACATTACTGTCGTCTGGTTTGAAAGGCAATGTTCCCAGATAAATTACTGGGCTAAGAGATGAAACCCTTAGACCTCCGGATGACGAGCGCAGTGCGGTGCTAGGTAGGTAATGATTTGGACTCTTCATGTACCAATAGCGTGACACTGTGCTGTTATGGGCAGACACTTTGCTTACCATCAGGCACATGCCCTGCTCGTCTTGTCACACAATTATATAAAAAATATAATGTTTTTTTTTCTACCTGTAATTTATTATACCTGTAATATTGATACAATATGAATTATTTTTTTATTGGCTAGTGATTGTATTAGAACACAGGGGAACGAATGTTAGGTGTTCACCAATTTATAGGTGTGCTTGTTGACGACAGCCATTACAACATTACGACCATGATCTCACTCAAAGGACCATAAAAGTGATCTTTTTATTAGATACGCTGTTTGATCACCTTTTCACTTGATGTAAAATGCTACTTTATTATTATTATTGCTACTGTAACGATAATTAATTAATATAGTATAGAGCGCATTTAGATGTATTAATATTGATTGTTCAGAACGCATAAGGCACCACAAAACAAATGTTTTGCATTCAATGTATTCGATAAGAAGATGAAAACCTTTCCAGAGAAAACCAACACTTTTTTTTTCTTTTAAATTAACACATTGGCTTCGTCCGACTGTTATTACGCAATGTGAAAAATCAACTTAAAAGAGAGTTAACCTGAAAACGGCAGAGCTGTACGAGGACTTTTATCTTGACGTTTGTGTTACTAGCGAATAGTTAGAGAAATACCGTGTCCTTACATCGTCGGTCATGGAGGGGTCAATCTGCATAAGGTCGAGAGGTGCAACGGAGTCGGGCGCTGGCGCTGCCTCGGCGAACGCACTGCCAGCCACTATCGCAGCACAACACAGAGCCCACCACATCTGCAACAATTGAAAAACAACTGTAATTTTCATATCGTTTCATTTCAATAACAATTGGGATGGTGACTGGATAAAAAACGAACAGTACATTGTAATCAGTTCATCGGGTAGATTCAGAAAAAATATTGGTCACGTATTTTTTGAAATGATTATAAATCAACAAATATATGTATAGATCATCAAACTACAGAAGTGAGCGGTTGTGACATCAAGTCTTCGTACAAATCGTACAATATGTGACGTCCCTCGAAACTTCTAAGCACTTTATCTTTGTAATTTTTTTTTGTGTTTGAAACAAAGTAAAAAATACATGTAGAATATTTTTAATAATAATTTAACTGATCGACTAACTCGTTTTTTTTAGTCATCATATCTATTCAAGTTCAAATAACATTTATTTGTTTTCCTTCAAGCTGTGAAAAATAAATAAAAGTCTTCGTTCTTGGTCCATTATATTGATGGCCTTAGATGTCTTTAACAGACGACTCGCGCAGTATCTGTGGACACTTTAAAGCGACTTCCTTTTGTGGCAGTGTGTTCTGTATATAAAAGTTCTGTATAAAGCGCATTACGGGAACGGCAGGTTCCCGTAATGCGCTTAATGGCTATTCTATTCTTCTTTATGTACTTGATGGATTACCAATAACTAGATGGCGCTCAAGACTTGATGATATTATTAAGTAAGACTGAAATTGTCAAGCGCGTTAATGATTATTTCAGTTTAAATCTCATATCGACATGAAAGTATTGTTTTACAATATTACTCGTGTTTCATGCCGCTTTAACGTCCAATAAATTATCACTCGCTTTCATTCTGCATACTATGAATAGTAAAATGTAGTACACAGTGTGGCTATGGAGTGATGTGATCCACTGCTCTTTTGAGTTCGCTGATTGCGGCCACACGGACCCAGTGGCGTGTGCATTTTGCTATTAATCTCATAAATATTCACAAAGCTCATTTGTTCTTCCCGTAATTCTGGTGTTAGCTTATTGTTAACAAATTTTCCTTAATAACTTTAAAACATGATAAACGTTCAATTAGGCGATGAAAATTCTGACTTAAGATAGTCAGTCTACTTTATCTTTCAATTTGAAATCAATTTTATTTAAATTATCAGTAGATTTATTTTATTTTCTTAAATATGGCATAATATTTTAAACGTTAAATTTGAAACTAAAGTAAGTTATCAAATATTCTATGATTCTTTGTGAAAAATAACGCTGCAATTATTAAATATAAGTATATTAGTCATAGTATGTACAAATACCACACGTACCACATTTTTTGAAATTTGATCAACGGGCTATTCACATTTGAAATGGTCGGTCCAGCTCCACATACATTTCTTAAATTTCAGTCGCATTTCGCGCTTTTTTTTCAATGAAATTGTCCCCATACTCCCCAGTCCGGAGTCAGGACAGCGTACGCAAGGATCTGTTTATGAGGGGCTGGACTGACCATATCACTCGTGAATGACCCGTTTACAACTTAAAATTGTTGGTTTTCAACACGTAACACATTATTCTTTGGATTTAATGAATTGAATTTCGAAATTTTCGTAACATTAACTTTGTGAGCGTACCTGTATCAATACAATCAAGTATTTACGCCGAACAGCGAGCGTGTCAAACATCCAACAAGACACAAAGAATTGTTTCCATGAAACATTCGAACCTTTCATTTTACCTTCAAACAAGATATCTGTTAATATTAAATATTTAAAATGATCCAACATTACAAATTTGCACAGAAATAAGGCCAACTTTATTACAAATGAAATTAACTTTAATTCTAATACCGAAGTAAGAAGTTTGGTTAATTAATTCACTTCAAATCTGCTTTTATATTTAACGTTTGTGATTCGTTTAAATATTCAATGAGAATCATGATGTTAAATTAGTCATGAGAGTTAATTTTACCTTTCTCTGTAATTTATGTAAGTCCTTACGTTCTTGTGTAGAAGGAAAATGTACGGAAGCTAACAGTTTTTAATGAATATTTATCAACGTTGTGTTATTTTGTATAATAAATTGAAAAGGCACTTTAGTCACCACTAGGTATACACATATCTATAAATTGTCAGTCTTTGAAGTGTAGATAAAATAAGTAAATATAAATATTTTTTTCAAAAAAATCGTAAAATGCTGCTATTTTAACGTCGTTATCGTCTTATACAAAGAGAAAGTTCTTATCAGAAATTACAAAATTTACCAAACACAATATTCATTCAAAGTTCATTTTTGTATTGCTAGCTAGTACACCATTGCTGTTTACCTCATGCGTGGAGGTCATTGCGTCCCCTAGAAGAATCACCACAGAAACCCAGTTGTAGCTCTGATTAGTAAAAGTGGTGTATGGATTATAATTATTACTTCTCATTAGACCGACCGTCTATTTTATCCATTTGTCGGATATAAGTTCCTCTACCTATGACCAAAATATCTACTTACCCTCCAAGTAGAAAAACCCAAAAATAATAAAATTGATTTCAACCTTGCTACATATTTAATTCGATTATAAGATGTTTTTTGCGGAACTTGATACAAAACAACACATTTCACTTCGTAATATCTATTTGCATCTTACTTCAGTTTTATTATACCTCACGCATCATCGATCATCTATGAGAAAAAAAATATAAATAGATACCGTACTCACAGAATTTGCCTCCAAATCTCAAACTTTATTGTTTGATTAAATTTCGATACTGACAGGTATTTATTTGGAGTGAAATGGATTGCTTGAACTTATTTAAAAGTTTTCAGATACCGAAAATGTTTTCCTATCTTGATATTATATATAGATTTGAGGTGTAAATGTTGATGTGCTTCTTTTGTCGTAAGTTTGATTTAACAAGTGATTCTATATTTGGTTACTTTTTTTTATATCCATACTAGCAGCGCCCCACGGTTTTACCCGCGGAGTTCCTGTCCCCGTTCCCGTTATTGTTTGGGACAACATGTAGCCTATGTAATATATTCCAGAGTATTGTCTAACCATGTTCCACAGCCCGATCCGTTCATAAGTTACGATGTGATTGAGCAACAAACATCCAAATATCCATACATTGAAATTTATAATATTAGTGAGATTTATTGTACATGTATAATCGGTTTACAAGTCAAACAGAAATTACTAAAACATCTCGGAAATAAAATAAAAACGTTAGTAAAATTGTGAGCTTCGAAATTTGATTGTCTGATTACCTATAAGGTTTTCCCAATAATAATAGTTACAGCTGTACTTCAAGGTATTCCCTCGCATCATAAAATAAAATAAACAAAACAGAATATATAAATACGAGGTTACTCAGTACATTTGTACTACGCCGAAAGGGTAGTATTCTAGTACGTTGCATTGTAACGAGATTTTTGTTAGAAGGCTTTCAGACTATGTAGATACGTACACAAAATGTGCGGAAAACTAAGCGGTGTGCGAAGAAAACTTCCACCAATAGTAAAATAATACTCAGCTGACCCCCTAAACGTTGATTTGTCATGTAAATTATCAAACGAATGTTTAACGAGCTATTCTCATACAAAAAAAAATACACATGAAACTTCTTAAAAATGTACCTAGCAGTTCCAGAGGAGTACGGACACAAATGTATATGCTCGTAGCTCGAAAAAACGACATCGTTTCATGGTTGAAGTTCCAAAGACACGAACGAAGATATTTGATTCTACTTTTGTGATAAGAACGTTTAGGCTGTGGAACACGTTGCCTGAGTGGGTTTTCCCCGATAGTTACAATCTTTGTGTCTTCAAATTGAGAGTGAATCGGTTTTTATCTAAGTAAACACGCTCCATCGTAGACCGCATCGTCGCTTAACATCATTAACATCGGGCGAGTTGGCGGTCAAGTGTAAATCTATAAAAGTTAAAAGAAAAAAATATAAATATATATATAGATACGAAGACAAAAGTGAGACGATTTTACAAGATTTATAGATATAGAAAAATAAATATTTCCTTTGCACACTATTTGAAAACAGCTAGAGTAGATACTACCCTTGTTCTTTTTTGATGAATATTTTCTTAATTCATTAAAATCACACATAAATTCAAAAGTGATAGGTATATTGTTGTTATTATTATTTCGAATGTTTCCTTTTTCGATTCATAAAAATGTAACGAATATTCATTCGAAACCTTAATGTGATACGTAAATTTGTCTCTCATAATATGTGCCTTCTTTATATGCTCTGCTGGTCTAAATGCGTGCACCAGAGGGGAAATACGAGAAACTCAAATGTAAAGTTAAAATAAAAATGCTTTCAGGTCTTACGATGAAAGACCCAAGTTACGCACTCTTATTTTCCTGTTGTGTTGTTATCAGGTATTCGCTGTGCGTTCCATTTCACCTGTTCGAGGCTTTTGATTGTTTGTGTATCGGCCCGAAACGTTGACATGAGTCGAGCACGTCATTGGAAACAAATCAAACGATGCTTACGTATAGGATTTGTCTGATTATGATTTTGAACTCGGGATGATATTTTATCGTTTAGTAATTTTATGTTTTCTGACTGACTAAAAAAATAAGGCCCATAGTAAGGTTTTTTGTCAAAGTCGGTATTTTCTACTATTTGGTCTGAAAAAGATATTAAAAACAACTGGCAAGTTTCTAAGTAAAACATACACTTTTGGAAAATATAAATAAAAACGATTTGGAAACCGTGAGTAAATTTAATAAATGAAATTGATAGGAAAACGTGTGATTTCGGAAACTAACACATTATAAGAAAGGTATCTCACTAGGACCGATGTCGGCTACCAAACCGCACTTGGCCAACATAGAGGTTGACATTGAACATGAAGACCTTGACTCTCTCCTTGTGATATCACCAATTCTAGACTCTTTACTATGAACGGTGGGAATATAAAAGGAGCTATTTATGCTGTCGTATATTTGAATGACAAAATTTAGAGAAAATACTAATGTTTAATAATAATAATATTTATAGGATGAGATACCCAATATCTATGTATGTCAAACGTATCATAAACTTTTCGTTGTCTTGAAAAAAACCCATGGTAAAAACAGATAAAGACGTAAACGAAGTCACCGGTAACGGCTAGTCATCTATCAAAATCTAAGTCCACGAAATGTTTTCCGCAAGCGTACGAACACTTGCAATTTGTCAGTTGCCCTGTCAATTGTCACTTCATTTGTCTTCAAAGCGGGCTCAACTTGGCTCAAACCCCTGTTTCCACTCTATTTGCAGAGGATCCCTCAACGACTCTGCAAACTTTCTGTGTTTATGGTAGACCACCTGTACTCTCGTGATAAATATGTAGGTACCTGAGACCTGAGAAGGTAATTACTATGTTGATTTTTTCAGAGTATGTACGTAATTTACGTATTCACGTTAAATCTTATGTTAATATTTGCATCACCAGTTTTAACGATGTATGCAAACAAGTAATCTTATATGCGGTTACCCGTATATATAAATAATAGAAGATACAGGGAAAAACTCATTTAAGATTAGACTCTTCTAGATGAACATAGTAGATTAGTATACGTGTGCGCTCTATGTTTTCTAGTAACATATTTATTCTAATCACGTTTCTAGCCTTGATGGTTTGTTAAGAAAATACTTTTTAGCATTGCAGAGCAACACGTAAAATGTTATTTTTTTACTGTCCAAATTATTACCAAATTTTACTGAATAATTCGATTTAATTGGTGTAGTTAGAAACTTGATTCAGAAAAATGTATGTAAAAAAGATTTGACACTGTCGAACCAGAATATTTTTAGAAGACCAATCGATTTGACTGTTACAATCATTACACGCATGTGATGCATGGGCTTAATACTACTCGTAAGTTCTATTTTCAAAGAAGCATTTTTCTTTTGTTACGTTTTTAAAACTCTATTGGAAAAGATGAAAATATCAGTTTCTACTCGTGTACTAATATGGTTTTTGTTACCGAAAAGTTGAAATGTAGCGTGGGTTTGCACGTGAAGGTGAAACTGTAAAACTCCACTAGGTACTTTAAATATTGTGACCTGAAACTGTTATAAAGAATATTCAGATAAGCAAGCTGGTTTTAATTTGATTTGATCTAAACAGCTAAGTTAACAAGAATAACACAAACGAGGTTCATGGCACGTTGAAATGTGTATTTTTTGCAAGGGCATTGGTTTTTTTGGATCAATATGAGGCACAGCGTGTCTGGCCCCTGCAGTTCTAACTCCAGTGATAGGCTCCGTCCCCGCTCCCGAGAACAATGCAGGTCGTTTCACGGCAATAGTGCCTGCGCTCCCGCGGCTATTGTGGCCCGAACACGCTTCCGTGGCGATATGGCTGAACGTTTCGTGAGTACACATCGGAAATTCACACGAAAAACTTGAGCTTTACTAACACAGCTTTCGCTATGACCAATAGAATGAAACGTATACACAATTACTCACCAAACGCCAGTATTTTTTCGTATAATACAAGACCTGTTTGCAGACTTGGTAGATTTCATTTTCAAACCAGGCTCGAACCAAGGTTCTGTCTTGCTCGATAATTTATTTGAATAGGTGTTTGACGATAAATAATCGGTTCAAATAATTACGATAAATTCACTTCCACCACGCCTAATGTTAACCGATGATGCGATTTATGATGGAGCGCACTAAAACTAGAAGAAACCGATTCGCTCTAGACTTAAAGACATTCAAATGATATCAATAAGGTAATACCGACTTTAGTTAATGTTTAGATGCTCATATTTAGAAATTCATTTTTCTTCGAAAAAGTTTTTTTTTTTTTAACTTCTATATGTTTACACTTGACCGCCATCTCGCCTGATGTTAAACGACGATGCGGTCTAGGGTGGACCGTGTTTAGCTAGAAAAAACCGATTCACTCTCGATTTGAAGACACAGAGATTGTAACCATCGGGGAAAACCCACTCAGGCAACGCATTCCACAGCCTAGATGTTCTTATCACAAAAGTAGAGTCAAACCTCTTCGTTCGTGTCTTTGGAACGTCAAGTATGAAATTATGTCGCTTTTTGGAGCTACGAGTGGTCCGATGGAAAAAAGAGCAAGCCGGTTTTAAATCATACAAATCAGCTGTACAATCTCCGATATACCAAATGTAAATAAATATCATACAATGTTATAATATACAAAACTATAAATAGAAATAAAACTGTAGAGAATGACAAATTCACGACGCGCCCCGTCGCACTCAATCACGATTCCTGAATAGGTGATATTTTGGCGGTAATAAATTTAAGCGATAAGCTACTTCGGACGAATGTCTCGGGGCGGGCTATCATTTTCGTGCATAAGCACCGTCCCTTGCGATTACATTACGAGATTTCTACCTTATCATTTCTTAGAAAAATACTTGGAAACACTGTAGTGCTTTATTTCGCTACGTTAAAAGTCTTAATAAGTTATATCTGAAGTCTGAAGATAGATCTGGGGGCTAAAAGTACACCTGAGTCCAATCAATCAGAGCGAAGAAATACATTTTCCAATTCTTATGTGTATTGTTATTTTCACAAATAATAATCCGATTGGTGATAATGAGCCTCAGATTTTAAAGAAAGACGTCGTATGATTTACGTTTCACAGAACTAATTTATTATTTGTGTTTGGTCAGAATTTGAATTCGAGATCCTATTTCTAATAGATACGAGTATAGGTACTTTGTGTAAAGACCGATTTAAACTGAACGAACATAGAGCTAGAGCTGGAACAAGAGCATTCTTTCTCGATATTTTAGTGTAAACGAAAGATCGTTCTTAGCGTTCTCCATATTATATATTCCATAGAATCTTTGCGATGGCAAACAAAACAACGAAAGAATGCTCTACGTTTGTTTACACCAAATGAATTTGATACAGTAGGGATAGAATGAGCATTCGCTCGTCTGATGTAAATCGGCCTTAATATGTAAGTACCTACTTTTTTTTTAAAGGAAAACTGACAACTGACTGGAAAAAAACAATTGCACTCACGGCACTGTAACCGTTGCCGCTATAAGCATGTACATATATTGTACTAGAGATCCGCCCCGGATTCGCCTGTGATACATTTTGTAGTGGTAGGACTCTCGACAGAGTCCCCCTGGAGAACTACAACACCTCTGCCAGTTATTCATATGTAAAAACATCACTGTGCTCTATTTTTACAGAGAAATTACAGATAATACTTAAAGATAAAACATCTTAAATCTATGGGTGACGAGCGCAGTGCAGTGCTAGGTATTAATTTGGGCTATTTATGTTACAATGAGACTGTGCTGTAATGGGCAGGCATGTTGCTTACCATCAGGCACATGTTCTGCTTGTCTCGTCATTCTTAACTGTAAAAAAAGACATCTAGCACAAATATAAACATACTAGCGGCCGTTCCGGCTTCGCTCGGACATAACCTAGACACTGCCTGCAGCGCCATCTGCCGGGCTTATTTGTGAATTTAAACCATCTTCGAATACACACACAAAAAAAACATTCAAATCGGTCCCGTCGTTTAGGAGTTCACTGTCAAATGATTATATTACTAAAATGGCTATAAAAAAACAGGGGTTGGTGATAAAAAGGTAAAAATTTAGGGTTGTATGTATTTTTTAACGCCACATTATAAAAAAATAAAAACAAAAAAAATTGACCAAAAATTAAAAAAAAATGTTCAGGGTGAACAACCCCTAATACTCAGGGGTATGAAAAATAGCTAGTAGCCGATTCTCAAACCTACTGAATATGCATATAAAATTTGGTAAAAATCAGTAAAGCCGTTTCGGAGGAGGAAGGAAACAAACACTGTGACACGAGAATTTTATATATAAGATAAAGCACTCAAGGATCACGTACAAATCCAAAGTTGAAAGATTTTTTTAAATCGGTCTAGTAGTTCCTGAGATTAGCGCGTTCAGACAAACAAGCTTTTCAGGTTTATAATATTAGTATAGATGTACAATGTGCATAATGATTGCTCAAGTTTCAGCTTTTCTGCCACTGAGAGTGACACTGTTTTTTTGCAATAAACGTATTTTAAGAAATGTTTCTCATTATTTGCATCATCCACATGTCTTCTTTTACAACAAAGGAATTTATTATCAGTTAAATTATCAGTAATTTATATATTTATACATAAAAGGCAAAGGTGACTGACTGATAGATCAACACACAGTCCAAACCGTAAGAGCTAGAAACTTAAAATTTCGCACTCATATTCTTTAAAGTCAAAGTGAAATAGATGAAATAGCAGATTAACGATTGTATGAAACTTTTTATTCCTTGGACATAGATAAATAGATATAAAACACTTCATTGTTCACAACACAAAAACAAAAATAAATAAACAAAAAGATACATTCTGATATCTAGTGTAATAAATGGTGACCTTATCGCTAAGAGCGATCTCTTCCAGGCAACCGGGCATATTTGCATGAAATTTCGTAAAAATTGAGTAAAACCAAAATAAGAAGTTATATTACATTTTTTTTAATTCAATCCCTTAGAGTTTAAAATAGGGAATGAAAGTTGGTAAACTATCCGTTCTGATTAGGTTGTCACTGACTTTAAACAACTGGTCGGATAATGGTCTATCACTGAAATTGACTCCGGGTGTGCTCCCCGGAAGCTCTGCGGTCAGCCCTGAGTGTTGCTTCTCCATACTCGGTCACCACTCCACTTGGCCTCGCATGGCTCGCCCCACTCAGAACCCCCCTTGAGCTTCTGGTTCCCGCATTTTTTACATACATTTTAGGGGTAGTAACGACAAGATTAGGTGCCTGCGGATAATAATTCAACCCCAAGTGGGTGAAATAGGAGATAATGAATGTTTGGATTAAACTTTTTGGTTGTTAAACATACATTTGTATGAAATTCTGTACGAATAGAGTTCGGCTAAAATAAGGAGTTTCGTATTACAGCATTTTCCAAAATTACACTCGTAAGGGAATAAAAAATAAATATAAAAATAGAGGAGAAAAGTTTGCATGAAACTTTTTATGCCTTTGGACATATTTGCCATTTCGGGATTGAACTTTAAAAAACGCTATTATACGTACCTAATTAACGTTATCTATTATTTTGGCCGTACTTAATTCATTCAAAATTACGCTCAGATATATCTAAAGGCAATAAAAGTTTCATACAAATTATCATGCTCTATTTCACTCCTTTGTTGTATTTAGGAAAACGCTGAAATATTTTGCTAATTATTTGGACCGTACCTACTCAATTCATTACAAATTTGTAACGAACGAATTCGAACGAAATGAGTACGAGCAAAATAATGGGTAACGTATAATAGCGTTTTTTAAAGTTCAATCCCGAAATGGCTAAATATAAACATAAAGGAAGTTATGTTTTGAAGTTTGGATGAAAGTTTTACATAAATGCATGGAATAAACCTTATTTAATTTTATAGTTATTTAAGTTATTATTAGGGCTATTTAAAGATTATTGTTACTTAAGATATTATTCGGGAGTCGTGGTACATATCAAATTACCTGTCATAAGAAACTTACAGAACGGGAGCGAAGCCGCGGGTTAAGGTTAGTTATATATGTATATATTATGTCAGTTTTATGACTCACTTAGGGAAAATTGTTGTTGTAAGATATGGTTGCCAAAATAGTAGCATTAAATCATAATTATTCTTACTCCATTTCATTTCCAACATTATCCCCTTTTGTTATAGCACTCAAAGGTATGGATGGGGTGTCTCTCTAAATAAGATATGTGAGTACCCAACAATAACTTGGCATATTTACCACTTCCATCGTGAATTCAGGACGAGAATAACTTATATTTTGATTAAAACCTCAACCTTCTCCAAAAATGTTACTTTTCGTGATGGCGTCGTCGAAAGCAGTTAGTTTTGCCTAAGTTTTTATGTAAGGTACTAAGATAATATATGTATTATGTATGTTGATTTTGGACAGTTTATCAAGTCATCTTTTTAATTTTGTTTACAATGTCTATTTTTGTTATCACAGTAAATATCCGCTCTAGAAGATAAATAATATCTCTATCTGTTCGTTACTATCGCCCCGACCTGACTTCGCTCGGGTTGAATAACTGATATCTATAGCATTATAACGATCTGGAACGACGTAGGTACAAGAAGGACCAGAGGTTTCGATATATGGCCTCCCAACATATGAACAAAAATTGAAAGTCGGTATTCTTTTCCTTCTTAATATTATGTTTTTAATTGTAATGGCATTCTAATTAAGTTTGGCTATTACTACAGCTTCTATGTTTTTTCTCTTTGTCATAAAACTAAATAAATAAATAAATATTGGTGGACAATTCACACACAACACCATCTGACCCCAAACTAAGCAAAGCTTGTATGATGGGGGCCAGATAGCTGATAGAATACTTATATAGTCTTAAATACATACTTATTATACATAGAAACACCCAGACACAGTGCAAACATTTGAATTCATCACACAAATATTTGCACTGGGTGGGAATCGAACCCACGACCCTCGGCTTCGCAGGCAGAGCTACTACCAACTAGGCCACGAGGCCAGTCAACTATAAGTAATATCATGAATTTGTACAAAAGTTTCCCTTTGTTTTTATTGAATAATTTTAATATAAATCTAAGCACTACCTAGTATTTGGATTCTACCGCGGTAGAAGAGGAATAAAAAGATTTATTGTAAAAATCCTGCATTTTCGTTTAATGAAAATTCTGTCTAAGTGACTGTTGCCAAAAAAATGAATTAAGACCATGGTATCATTTTTTTTTAAACTTCATTACTAGTCGGAATTTTAGGTTTTTTTCTGTATAGTACGAAATTATGTATTTGATATAATTAACTGACTTACCATATTGATAACGGAGGATGAAAGGTTGAAATGAAGAATCTGAAAAAAAAAACAAAAGAAACTTTATTACTACGTCTCATAAAAATAACTTACTTAAAAGTATTAATGTCACGTTTCTGATGTCGCTTCGAGGTAGTCTTATAATGGGGCATTATAAGAAAATGAATTTGACTTTGCTCTAATTAATGAAAGCGATCACCGACGAGGAAGTAATTTTGAGTGACATCGCATCGAAGGACTGTAATGTAATATTCGGCATCCATTCGTACTCCTATGGGCAGCAATCGGAGTGACCCAATTGAAGCTTTCCAATGCGAAGCCGGACTCTTTTACTTTTTGGATACAAGCTAAGTGATGGACAAATTGCTTTTAACTGAAACATTCTAGATTTTTAGCTCTAGCTTGATAAACGTATACAATTTTCAGCACAGTGATAAGCAAAGGGTCGCGCACCTACTATAAACTATAAACTATCTACCTAGATATTTATATTATTCAGGGCGCATGAATATATGGAATCAAGGTAATTCTTATTCATTCATAATAAACATGATTTCAATCTAGTTGTTGTAAAATCAATGAGCGCTATAAAGGAATAAAGGAGAAGGAAAGATGAGTGACTTTAAATAGGTACCTAGAATTGAAATCCAATGACACAAGAAGTAGAACTACTTATTTTGTGTTATCGTATATTGTTCGCACAACACAAATTAATTAAAACCAGAAAGGTAGAATCCATACAAATACTTAGATAAAGGACAGAAAATGATTTAGGTAAAAAAAAGAGAAAGGCCATGTCTTACGGGGAAAACAATAATCAAGATATCCCCGTAAAAGCGAGATGTACCAAAATAAAACTCGGAAAGATAACTTACTATTTCGATTAATCCGAGAGCTACAATATTCTACGTAACTTGTGTTTGAATATTAAAATTACCCCTTTCACGAATCTTTCCATGAGTACTACTCAGACTCTGTCTACACACTTAGTGATCCACTATTATCTTTGTTATACTTTTATACCTAGATTTCAGTTTATTTACTTTTGATTCTCATGTAACATCGTTTAGTACCTCGTCATCTGTGTGGGAAGTGACTAATAGATAGAGATTCCCTCGCCATATACGCGAAACTAAACGTTCTTAAGATAAAACTTGTAATGGTGTGAGTAGATAGTTTCGTAACACACTAGAATATAAGCGTATTATTACACAATTTAACGTAATCAGCGGATACTGGATACGCCTGAAACAAGTAACAATACCTACTTTACCTTTGGTAGAAGCCGGGAATAGTTTAGGAAACTTCGACTTTGGCCGAGTGAATTTCTAAATTGTTTCGTAAAGCATTCTTAAGAAAAGTATTTAAAATCGCGGACTAAAAAGGAAATGAGCACTTTCTTTTTAGTGGCTCTGAAAACGAATTTTATGAGATTTATAAAAAACGCTCAGTGATATTAAGAATAAGTGATGAATATCAAGATGTTTTAGTATTACGTAGTAGGTATGTTTGTCATCGCTTTGCTCATTCAATATTCATCAAAATTACATATTATGTCAGCATTGAATCACATAAGTTCACATGTTTCGTACAAGTTGTTTGACGGAGTCTTACCGTAATCTATCAGTTACAGCACGATACATTTACATTCATTTTACTAATGTAGTAAATTTTGTTGATAAGGAGTATGAAGCAAATAAAATTGTTTTCTTTACGCATTAACGGAGATACGCTTGACCATTACCTCGCCTGATGTTGATATATACCTACTGCTATAGACAGGTGGCGAGACGTTTTAAAGTATCAAGATATTATCAAGATAGGTTTTAAATTCATAGTAAAACAAGGAGGATTCAGTATTTTTCAACAAGTTTTAGGGATAGCATCTAATTCACCATTAAACAACCATTTATAAAATCTATTAGATTTGTTATCCTCTACATCAAAAATGATTTCATAAATTAATATGAATTTCACGCAGTCACACAAACAAAAACCACTCAGCAATGCTGTGGGTTACACCTAGTTTAACTTTAATGTGCTTATGCAGCTCTTCCCACCTGTCCACGTCAATATTTGCTAATTGAGATGTCACCGGCTAAATGCAATCAATGACGCGGCCGTCCACCGGAACCTGATTACTGGTATAATGGCATTCACGCTTCATACCGGACGTGCGAAGATGATCGACCCATCTGCCTATGGTGTATGCCACTTGATCTAATTGACTTGTCGTCAGCCTAAACAGGCTGAAGGGGTTTGGGTACTTTTGTATGGACTAGTGACGTTATTTTTTTGGTGGCCAAAGGTTTTTTGTCACTTTCTTGTAACATTACCAACCTTAAGAGTATTTATACTCGTACAATCAGATTTGCTGTAAGTAATATCGGAACTGAATTATGGTCCTTCAAATTTTTTAAAGTGAAATTTCTTTTGGCTCTCCTGGACAGATTTTTCGTGGGGATGAATTGAAGTTCTAGCGTCACGCTCGGGTATGATAAGAAATCTTCGGGTAAACTCGGGACCATGGCCATTGGCCATCTAGAAATGCGTCAGCCAATGGGAAATGCTGAAAGGGCGTGGCCTGGCCATCATGGCATGGCCATCTAAAATGCGTAAGCCAATGGGAAATGCTGACGCATTTCTAGATGGCCATGCCATGATGGCCAGGTCACGCCCTCCGGTTACACCCGTGTAGTTTCCAAAATAAGCTATCAAATTCTGAGTTATAAGTTTTCACTTCTAACGGCAGTTCCTATAACTGCCAATTTTTTTTAATTATGTGAAATACAAATACCTTCATTTTGAAACATGTAGTTTAGAGAAATGTGTCCACAATAACTTTTGCTCACTTTATACTGTTCTTTTAAAACATCTAAGTTTCATTACTGGCCGCGCAAATTCAAAACGACGCTACGCCAACTTTACCCAATGCCCTTCACAAGACGCAAATACCCACCGATCTAAGCTTTGCTTTCTATGCTATTATTATGTATTACGGAATAATTGTCGTGGTTATTTAGCAAGACCTCGATATTTCGATCCTGTTTTATGTAAAGCATACCTGTAAACATGGTGCATGAACTACGTCAGCGACTCGTTCCACCATATGTATCTATATAATGTTTATGTATGCTACTACGTTAAATATCCACCAATCAATAGTAGTCTTGTAGTGAACAAAACAAACGTGCCAGCACTTATGTTGCCACGGTAGTTTTGATTGGTAATTTCTATTTTGACATGGACAATAGATTTCTGAATTCGAATTTTTGTTTGTAGATTCAAAGTCAAGTAATATAGCGGTCGAGTTTAAGAAAACGACCGTAAATGGTTAGCCGAAGGTATACTTTCAATTTTTCTTCTCGTAGATAATGTGTTCGACCCCCGCCTACTGCGGTGCGTGCAGGCATGACGTAACGTCGATTGCGTTAATAACAAATAACACAGCGAAGCTTCCACATTCCCATGGCTTTGTGTGAGCAACTTGGTATACCTATTATAATGATGACTTGGTATTTTCCTCTTTGTACCTACTCATAGTCTATCATTTTGTCATTCTAATGTAGGTGGATTGTACGTCATCTTATCTTTCGAGATTTCGAGATTTGATATTTGGGCCATAATAAACGACTGAAACATGTTTTCAAAGATTCGAAACACAATCTTTTGTCCGAGTTGTTTGGCAGAACGTACTCGTAGTATTTATTTTGTCATACTATTATTGAATTCAGAATAGCTGACAGTTAATTACCCTGAAAACCTCTCCCAGGTTTGGAACTTTAATAAAGGACATTAAATTATGTAACGTTCCATGTTAATCCAAAGTGGCAAATCTGGCCTTTTCCTTTGTTAAGGGGTTTTAGCTGTAGTCATGTAATACTTAGAAAATCTAATTGGGAAAAGCTTTGTCTAATGAGTTTACTTTTTCACTGACCACTGCCGTTAAACATATTGACTCGAAATTTAGAAGACGTATTGAATGCGTAATATAATTTAAAAAAAAAATGTTTTCCGTTAAAATTGTATATTGGTAAGGTTGACTAGGTACCAAAGTATCTGAATTGGGTTTTTTTGATAATACCATTATTTTAGAACTGTACTTAGTTCACATGGCTGAGGGCAGTGCAACCGCAAAGCTTTTTTGTCGATAAATATTAGTCAGAAGGTACGCCCATATCGCTTGATATTAGGTACGCAATGATGCTGTCTACAACAGACCGCTCTTACCCAGAAGAAACTGATTCAGTCGCAATGTGAAGACATCCGGATTATATTCATCTCGGTATCCCACTCAAACAACACATTCCACAGTTGAAGTGTTCTGACTACGTAATTGATGTAAACTTCTTTGTTCGAATCTTTGGTATGTCAACTCTGACATGGTGTCACTTTTTAGTGCTACGGACAGTCTGACAGAAAAAGAGCAAGGTTAGGCAAGGTAAGGCAAATTACGTGGAGTGCACTATTACCGAGATGTAGGCGCCCTTTAAAAATCAATCCAGTATTCAAAACATTGGTGTGTTTTGCGAACAAAGGCAACGTGGCCCATGAACCTCTTGTCTTCGAACGTCTTGCAATTGAATTGTAATAAACATTAAATTATTATTACGAAACAAGAGTACCTACGCTTTCGTGTAGCGAAAAGTTAAATTGTGTATGTAAATGTGAGTAAAAGTGTTTTAGAAGTGGGAACTAATCTAACTCTCGCTGCGACAAAGGCATGATAAGCTTGAACGTTTTCATTGATTTTATCGTACAAAATATCTGAGTGAAACCTACTTAAAATAAAAGCTTTTAATAAATAAAAAGACAATTTACATTTATCATGTCCAAAAAACTTTTTCAAAATTGAAAACTCTCTTTAATTACTTTAAAGTGTCAGTTACTTTAAAGTGGTTCTTTCTTCATAAAAAGGAATTGAGTAATTAAAATAATATATAAATAAATACCAATAATAAAAACATGCGTGTACATTTTACAAACATTATAAACTTTTTAACGAACCTAAAGTTACACCATTAAATTGAAATTGCAGTTAAAAGAGCTGCCGTACTTATACGTTGAAAATTTAAACTCAACATTTTGAGCTTGAACCTTGAAAATTCAATACCGAGAATCGAAATGTGAGCAAACGATTTGTTATAAAAATGAATCTGGATGAATTAAGACATCGCCAGTCAGATATCCACAATATGTTTATACAAGTCAATACTAGGTCAATTTTTATTAGTGGTAGGACTCTTTGCAGAGTCCGTCTGGGGAAGTACCACACCATTGCCAGTTATTCTACCGCCAAACAGTAATGTGCAAACATTACTGTGTTCCGGTTTGAAGGGCAATGTTTCCAGTGAAATTACAGGGCATAGAGATAAAACATCTTATATCTCTGGGTGACGAGCGCAGTGCGGTGTTAGGTAATGATTTGGACTCTTCATGACTCTTCAATAGCTGCGTGTCACTGTGCTGTTATGTGGCAGACATGTTGCTTACCATCAGACCATGTCCTGCTTGTCTCGTCACTCTTTAAAAAAAATGTTCTTTTTTCATAGGTGTGTTACGTGATAGCGCCGCTGATTGTGAATCGATTTTATTAGCAATTTTTTTGTTTGGTAGATTATACATAGTTCAGACGTTCAGAGGTAGTCCCATATAAATTTTATCGAAATCGGAGTGGCGGTTTTTGAAATATGAACAAAAAATCTAAAATTTGCTTTCATGTATTAGAGGACTATTAGACGACGCGATGTAGTGAATTCCTATGAAATTTGGTCGAGTGTCTGAGTTAAATTTTATATCGAAGTTGGTTTTTGTTTTTTTTTGGAGAAAATTAATTATGCCAAATCGAATGATGTGTTTAGATCTCACAATTGTTATTTAAAATGTCAACACTAAACATTTAAAATATTTCCAAAGTATGAAAAAGTCGTACCGAATCATGTGTTTAGGTCTCACAAATGTTATTTAAAAATTTACACTAAAAATTTAAAATATTTCCTAAGTATGAAAAAATCGTACGTGTATAAAACATAAATATATGTATAACAGTTATGTACCTATTGTAGTATTGTCATTGACTTTAGCAGAATCTGTGTTCGATTTATCTATTTTATGGTTCTATGATAAACAGCTTTGTTTTCGGTAACAGAATTACAATAGTCCAAAACTAATTATCGAATGAACTACGTGCTCAGATTGCAGTAATGTCCTAAAGTAGGGGCGTACGTGACGACTCTACAAAATGGACTATTATAACCCTAAGTACAAGATAATTATGTCGTAACCTATTTTGATTTAACTGTGAGTCTTGGTTAATTAGGGTAAGTCATAATTAGACTTATTACTTTAACATGGTACATTAGGTGACCCAATTATCATTTTACTAAGCCTATCATAAACGTATATTTTTAGATGTAATAAGAGCGACAAGATGATAGAAACTTACGCCTCATGATAAGCAATACGCCTGCTCATGACAACAGAACACCACACAGCTATTTTAACGTCAAGAGTTCAAATCGCTGCCTAGTACCATGACTTGTCACTCAGATTTATCTCTTTCCCCTATAACTTATCTAGGTACATTGTTCTTCAAACTTAAGCACAGTAATGTATGCAAAAGGTGGGGTAGTCCTCCAGGTGGAATCTGCAAAGAATCGTCCCTACAAAAATATTGTTACTATTTCAAACTAGTTATAAGAACTACATTTTGATTTTGATTTAAAAAATAGGACAAAAATTGGCATCAGAACTAACGCTGTGTGTGAAATATCAGATCATTCTGACAACAGGAAAGGGTTAAAAATTCAATGACTATATTTGACCCAAACGAAGAGTCCACGTTAATTAAATAAAATATCAAAAAAGTAACTAGAAAACTTTGCGAGACAATTTCCTTTGCACCATCTACTTGAAACCTCCAGTAATATCAATAAACTTTGTTTGTAGGTTGTCCCAAATATATATTTTACAACGCAAGGTCTGCAAACAGGTATCGGAGGTTTGTACTTGCTCAAAATAGATATTAAATTCCCCACCGTTAACAGTTTCAAAGGTGGCCTACATGTAACGGTGCTTAGATCGGCTTTGACATGGTACGGATATGATATCACAAACTTTGGGGAATTTTAACAAATATGTTTGTATCTTACCTTTCAACATTATCAATTAACCAAATTATAAGCCTTCAAGCTTTCAATGTAATTTAGCAAAAAAACAGTGTGTGTGTGTGTATGAAAATCAAAGTAGCAATGCCTCAAGAAAACAAATCACTATTTCTAGAGTTAACTTGAGCTTTTTAAAATTAATACACGGGTAACTCACGTTTGATATAGCCAGTCCAGTCCGACTCAAGTTTCGATCGCGTTCAGCGATCTTTTTCAAGGCGAGTGCGCAGCTCGTTTAGCACTGAAGTGCTGTACGTGTAAAAACCACGTTAGTTTTCATAATAAACTTGAGCTTTTAACAATTAATCGAGAAAATGTATCAATTTTTTTTTTATTGTTAACTATTTGTAGTGATTATACATTTTGAACTTTCTGTCAGTATTCTCTATTATAGTCTATACTGATAGAAAGTTCAGAGAAAATGTATGAATAGTAGTATGATAATGTAATAGTAATGGTGATACAATTTTAGTATTGTAAGTACTACTAATTCCATGTTACTGCAAACTAAAGATGCCATCGACTAGTTTTCGGGTTTAAAGAGCAATAATTCCGGTGAAATTTCAGGGGAAACAGATAAATTATTTTATAATGACTAGTGTAGTGCAGTGCTTAGTAATTTCGACTCTTCATATTCAAATAGCTACGTAATACTGTAATATTATAAGCTGCACGCCAGCTTGATTACCATCAGGCGTATATTTTAGTGCCATCATTATATAATAGTACAAGAAATAATTAAATGCCCCAGAGGTAAAATACGCGGAATTAAAAATTAATTAATTTTTATAATCAGACAGCCTAACTTTTGAACTCTTGATTTCTCACGACACTTTGTGGAAACATAAATCAGCCGCATGTAATAAGATGAGTTTGCATTGTTTTCATCAGGCAGCTTACGAGAGCTGTAGATAAACGATATTTAAATTAAAATGTCATGATTACGCCCAGATTATTTTTTATTTGTTGTATCAGTTTCCGTGCATCCGTCGTCCGCTGGCACTCCGTTGTTCGTCACATTCATACGCGTCGCTTTGCGCTACGCGCATCAAGTGCATCGCATAAAAACGCCACATTGCACATTGTGAATACCGACTCATTTTCTCCTTCACATTTATACTTCAGACTTTAATTTAGGATTTCTCATTGCATCCACTGTGGATTTATGAAATACTCGTCTCTATCATTAACTTTCTAATTTGGAGAAACTGGGAAATGTCCAATTTTGTGTTTCATTCGAATTTGTACTGTGAGCTTAGCGTAGCTTAACAAACCCTCGGAGAGTGGCGAGATGAATCCTTTAAAATTCTTTTCGGTAATATGAAAACACAATTTAATGCATAACAGAGTGTCAGGATTGCTTCTTGGAAAATAAATTAATAACTTTTATTCGCATTCTTCTGTTTCTAGGATTTCTAGTATCGAAGATGATATCTACATAGGTTTACGCGTAGAAGTGTACAACTGAACAACGGTATAAAAACACATATTATAAATTTGGCATTTAAACCTACTTCTTCTGCAGCAAAGGAAATGTTTTGGAGCCTTTCAATTATGATCCAAATGGTGACCTATTTTAAATAAAAAAATATGTTTTGCGATTGACTATTCAATTTCGCTATGTCGGAATCTAGATGTCTAGTATCGATCTGGATAAATTTATTTAGTCAACACGCACGCGTGCTTTTTAAAAATTCAGGGACATTACCGATTCGAACCACAAAAGTCTGATCCGCTTCCAAATTTAGTAACAGGTCACGAAATTAAATGAATGTTTCCAAATGCTTTATTTTTTTTCGCCAATTACAATACTAACAAAAGAACAAATTTGTATTATATGTTGTAGAAATTAGTAGTTAAGCCTGATTTTTGTACAATAATAGAATACAAACAAAAGGCCACCAGACAGTATACGGTTACAATCGCCCAAGGGCCACTGTAACACCTTTGGCGGTGTTAGAGAGTTGTCTTTAAGCGACTAAAGCCCAAGTCTGTTGGAAACTAGATAGATTGAATTCAGACGGCCAAAATACCGTAAGGAGGTCAGTCGTCAAAATTCGAGTCCCAAAAAAATACATTTTCGTCTTTTTCATTTGCTACGGATAAAATGGCCGCCGTGTACGTAGATCAATGGACAAATGATTGGGATCCGAGAAAGGATTCTATTTCTTTTTCGAGGTATTGGATCCGGTGTCATTATGGGTACAGTGGATTTACACAATAAGTTGTGTCGTACATATTAGTGAACAATTCCGGTTGTTATGATTTTTCAGTTTTCACTTTCGTATTCCACGCATAGAAAAACTTTTCTCTGCTGGAAAAGACTTAGCGCCTCAGGCGTATTGTAGGGACTAAGAATGTTCTTAAGGTCTTTAGGCGAAAGAACTATTGTAAGATTGTAACAGGAATACTTGACTTGAATATTTACGAAAATTGCGTGGATTGAAATTTCGCACATACAGTTTAGACACGGTAAGAGTGCAGACGGCTATTTTTTCTTTTTTAATTATGCATAAAAATACATTAATTCATTACACACATTACACATGCCACTATGTATTTGACTCACGCACATAAATTACTCTTCTGTTTATTGTTAAAGTCTGTGAACGAATTTAGAAGAAAAAAATATTGCTTTATGGTCGAATCTCGACCACTCGTTCATCGACATCGATTCATTAGTCCACCGCGGAATATGCTGATGAAAGAAGTGCGTAAATCGCATAATATTTGTGTAATATGATCGTTCTTTAGATAAAGAACCCCCATCCCCCCTCCCTTTATGTCGCGTCTGTATAGGTACGCAAGCTGTAACATACATATTAGCAAAATTACTCGTACTTCAGTTTGTTTACTCTCCGTATATTAATTATCAAAGTAAACCAATATCTCGTAAGTTAGGCGATTTGATATTTGACCTCAGTTTTGAACTAATAGTGTTATGCAATGTGTCTGTAAATGGTAGTAAATAACGTAGCGTCTATTTTTGAGAGATTCAAAACTATTCATCTAGGTACTGCTCAGATCAGTTCAGCTGTTACGTAGGCAAATTGAGTCGTGATAATTTGTGTCTCACTTTTATTAAATAACTTTCTTGTGGACTTTCAATAAACTTCAAACTTCAATCAAACACAATAACATTTCACATTAGTATTTATCACAAATTATGGTATTTTTACCGTAGTTAGGCATTTAGTGGAGAGTTTGTTTATTATCTAAAATCTTTAACTGTACACCCTTTAACTTTTTACCTACATATATATGTATATAACCTTAATATTTCAAGTTTGCAGTATAGGTGCTGTTGTTTGTGCAGTTTATGTACCGTGTTCACGGATAGCATACAAAAGTTTCTAATCAAAAGCAGATATTTCAAGCTGCTATCTTTATCGGTCGAAATATCCAATCAGTCGAATTCACACTTACGCCTGTTCTGTATTATTTGGAAAAAAAATTGGTCGCGTATTTTTTGTTTAAAACTTCCTAACACCAGATTCCAGGCAATTAAAAGTTTACAAACCATATTAAAATTCAATAGCTTCACTCACTGTATGACTACGGTAAATATTCTATTTAATTTTAGTAGATAATGAATTTAACTGTATTAAAAGAAAATTGAGATTTTACTATCATATCTAATTTTAAATTGTACATTCAGAACAGGGCCAGTTATCTCTTGTTCCAATCCACAAGGGTATTTATCAGAGTACCCTTATTGCGTAGCTATGGTATGACGGGGTGGTTAATATCATTTCAACATTTATGACAAGGGTCACACATGAACAATTTCAATTTTCGTGTCATGTCAAGTACCGTGATGATTGCCTTATCGAAAACTTTGCAGTTACAAATTCATCATTCTGTACTAAAGTGTCATTCAAAGTTACGCGCAATAATATGCTACTCACCATCAAAACAATATTTTACTTAGCGACAAGCAATATTTAAGTAGTTTAGGCAAGTATATCGAACAAAAGTAATCCAAAATATTTTTCGTTTTATAATGTTTAAATTATGCTTAAACCAATCTCAACAGTCAAGACCGCGCTCGTAATACTCTTACAAAGAGCTAGATACTCGAATTTTCCACATCTCACGAGAGTTAGTCTTATGAAACAAGTTTCGAGTCTTTTGTAGCCGCTTCAAAATTTATTAATACCAACGCTACCGAAACACAAGTGTGAATGTCGGAGACACAATAATCACCCACTTGCCACGAAAATTTGAGAATTATTACGCTTTGAGTTGTTCTCCACTTGTTCGTTAAATTTAATTTTATCGTACGGTTAACTCTTTAGCGATATTTTACGTCCCGTATATTTTTGCTTCCGAAGCGAATTTCATTACGTACGTGGAGCTGTCTCGTAGCAAAGTCGTAGCTCATGTCGTCGTAGCGTCTACTCTGCCTCGTAGATACAAAGTTTAGCGATCGTTTAAGAGCTGTTGTGCTCGGAAAACAATCAATTTTCGAAGGAGCTATGCCGCAGTTTATGGGTGAAATCTTGAAATGGTACAAGTTGAAAATGTTAACAGGACGGACGCATGAACTATAAAATATAATTCAAATATTGAAAAACGATGATCAAGCTGATAGAAATAGCTTATTAATAGATATATGTTATATCATTAAACGTACATTAACATTTTTTTTTAATTTCATCCCTTTATGTCGTCTAGAGAGTGCCATATTCAATTTAATCTGAAGAAAAGTTTCGGCTGAACTTTGAGTTGGTGACAATACGTCGACATCAAGCCAAACGAGTACAATTGGTTTACATTTTATCATGTCAGTACAGAACTTTGCCAGATTCTACTAAATAATATAGAAATATGAAGGGCATTGTTTGCAGAGAAATTACTGGGCAAAGTGTAAGATTATCCTGTATTTCTGGGTGACGAACGCAATGCAATGCCAGGCAGTAATTGGGACTCTTTCTACTCAAATAGCTGTATAATGTACACTGCTGTTATAATGTTGGATTATCATCAGGCGCATCTTTTGTTCGAATAAATCTGTGTTAAATTAATTTAGTTAACGTTTTTGAACGTATAGATTTTAACACCACTGTAACCGGAGTTTATAGATATTTAAATATGTTTTTTTTTTTTTATATAAAGTGGCGAGACGAGCAGGTCATGTGCCTGATGGTAAGCAACATGCCTGCCACGTAACAAGATAGTGACACGCAGCTATTGGAACAAGAAGATTCCAAATCATTACCTAGCACTGCACTGCGCTCGTCACCCAGAGATCTAAGATGTTATATCTCTAAGCCCTGTAATTTCACTGGAAACATTGCCCTTCAGACCGGAACACAGTAATGTTTGCACATTACTGCTTGGCGGTAGAATATTTGGCAAAGGTGTGGTCCTTCCCCAGGCGGACTCTGCCAAGAGTCCTACCACTACAAAAATATGTGATACATTTAAAGCATTTTGAGAGTACCATTGTTCTTTGACATTTCGTAAACTGAAATAATACATTTACTGAATGATAACAATGAATGAGAAAGATACTATTTTCCCTTGTTAATAATAGCAAACACCATTGAGAACAGATCGTTATAAATAATTACTTAGAAGGCTTCAGCGGACAACGTACAGATGACTGTTCATAAAGTTCTGATCACAAGTTCAGACCAACTGATGCTTAATAAAGTGGCCACCTGTATTCAGGACCAAATTAACCAGAAGTTCGGTGCTAAACGATATCGTAATTAATAGTCAATTAATCACTGGAAGCAATTTGTTCAATAATTTCTAACGAGTCCTGTCAAAGCTTTTAATAATGCGAAGTTAAGAGGTGAACTGAAGTTATTGCTATCATTATATACTTGAAGTAGAAATGATAAGAAGATATAAAGCTCGCTTTATAATTTTGGACAGCAATATCAATTGGAATAGGGTTGACAATATTCTTACATGCACTAATGAGATTAATCCAGTCTAGTCCAATCCAGTCTACAACGAATCCATTGCAGACTAGTCTCGTGAATCTGATGTTAGAACGTGTGCTAATGGAGCCGTGTAAGGGTCCAAATTCCCACCCTGGACAAATCGTGTTGTCCTGGCTGTTTGTGTTGTGCTACGTACTAGCTTTATTTATGTATTCACAGTTGTATTTCAATTCAATTTCAATTTATTTATTCGTACCTTAGGATATTACATCACTTGGTAACGTCACATAAAACAATTATAAAATAAGAAATCCGTTTACATCATACTTAGGTTCAATAATTGAATGCTGCTGTAAAGAGGCCTTGTCAGTAAGTGCAGTAAGTGCATATAAATTATGTCATGAAATACAAAACTAATGTATGAAACATGTCAATAAATTAAAATTACGTTTCAAAAGTATTTATTGTTCATTGGATGGAAATGGATTATTATTCAGTCATATCACTACTATACAAACATTTCTTAGTTTAGAGCTAGATAGTGGTAAGGTCGGAATGCCCACAAGTATTATTTAGGTATTCATTTGAGACCGTAAAATTGTAAATATGTCAGACATGCAACTAGCGCACTGTTCTGACTTCGCCAGAGCGACTCTTTTAATGAACCAGTGACAATCTCAACTCATACAATTATGCACTGTTTTTTCCTAACTGTAAAAGTAACTGCAGAAACATACTTTGTTGATTGGCACTCTCTCTTGGTAATATAGATAGATTTGCTACTAGACTAGACTACAGGCCCGTGAACAAAATTTACGGGTCAAATGAACCACCAAGAGACCTATATTTAGGGTGATAGAAGGGTATAAAGTAATAAGATTCAGCACTACGCCGTCACTTGTAAGCTGTCCAACTGAGTGCAGTTGAAGACCGGGGGGGGGGGGGTGAAAATTATCGAGGGTTTGGACCCCCCCTCTTTAACTGCGCTCAGTTGGACAGCTTACAAGTGACGGCATAGTGCTGAATCTTATTACTTTATACCCTTCTATCATCTTACATAGGTCTCCTGGAGGTTCATTTGACCTGTAAATTTTGTTCACGGGCCTGTAGTCTAATATGAAACGTTTGGAATCTCTCTTAATAATTGTGCATCGCAGAATTAAAACCTTAGGTACCTACTACTTTACATCGTGAATTTTTCTTATGAGTATGGTTTTCTAATAATGGAAAGGAATACAAATACTTTCCCAAGTAATTGTATGTATTCGACGGAGTTTTGGGTCGGTACCGTTATAAATCAGCATCGGGATAGGATTGATTAAACAATGATGACTTTGCGGGAGCAGAGATTAATAGGAGTTCGTGATGTTGGCTTCTGGAGATTCCATGTATAAATAAGACCCCTACGGTAATTCAAATTAAGTATCCGAAACATGAACACTCTAAAAAAAGGAAAGTAGCTTGTTGACAAAAACGACGATGATCATAGCATAGCAAAAAACAAAATGTACTTGCTGTATTTTTGTGTAATCTTGTTGTTTGATTTTTTTTTCGATCCTGCCAGGTTCATGAAAGTCCCATTTTGGGGATAGTTACTGATAAAGTCAAAACAGAGATTTTACAGTTTTGTTAAAATTACACGAAAAATCAGCGTAATCTTAAATACAAAATATTAGCTGCACCCTGCGGTGTAAAACGCAACTAAACAACTACTAACTTTAACAGGATACAAATGGCACATGTGTAATTCAAGTACCTACTGTATTTTTACTAATTATTTAATTTCTTTCAAATTCATTCAGCAGTTTTAGAGATAGAGATAGAAACATAGATACGTACTTACAAACACACAAATTTTTCCCTTGATAACTTTTATAGCCATTATTTTTTGGTATCAATAAATTTTATAGTATGAGGTAAGTAAAAAACTTACTTTTACCAAATAATGTGAATAAGCTTAGGTAACTGTACATTAATACCAGAAAATATAATATCAACCGCGATGTTATACGCTATGAACATGTAGCTCGTTTCACAAACATTTCCCACATATTAACGAGTAAGGAAAATAAAAATCAACAAACGAATCCAAAGGGGTCAAATTTCTTTTATACTCAAACATTTTCCAATGTTTTTGCATATACAGGCGGATTTAGTCGCTTGTTACAGCTTAGATAACGCTAAACGTCATAGCGTTGCGGGGGAGGGGTCATAACGACGTACCCTTGTCTTTCGGCCATTTCCATATGTTTACATATGCTCTTGTCACACCAACGGCGTTTCTATGTTAATTTTATAGTAATTCCTTCGAAAGACGGGTAAAAGTGCAAATTGCCGGGACATGAACTCGGCGATGACTGCAATACGTGTTTGTTTGTCCACAAAACGGACGTTTGTATAATTTTTACATTGTGAATACACATTACACGACGCGACAGACGAACGTGCTACTTGACTGGCGAAAAACACTTGTTGCCAAAGGCGCGAAGGTGGATTGAGATCCAGGTTTTGTATGACAATATGAGAACACAACTCAAACGTATGCGGTCAGAAAAAAAAGGTTGATTGCATTATCAATTTTATTGCAATTCCATATGTTATATTTTTTAGACTTGTGGGCTTGCTTATCACTACATAGTATAAAACAAAGTCGCTTTCTCTGTCCCTATATCCCTATGTATGTATCTTTAAAACTACGCATCGGATTTTGATGCGGTTTTTTTAATAGATTGATTGATTCAAGAGGAAGGGTTTTATGTAAAATATATGCATAGTACATTAGAGAAACACTGATAATTTTATAGATGTCTAAAACAATGTTACAAACAAACAAAACAACAAACAAAATTTTTGCGCTTAAATTGCAAACGCTGGCTGAACCCTTCGAGATGGATCAAAATTATGTACCGCAGTATTGTACATCTTAAAAAGGTCTACAAAAGAGCTTATTTTGGTAAATGTCTATCTCTTAGGGATAACCCACAATAATCATTTTTAGGGTTCCGTAAAACGTAAAAACGGAACCCTTATAGATTCGTCATGTCTGTCTGTCTGTCTGTCTGTCCGTCCGTATGTCACAGCCACTTTTTGCCGAAACTATGAGAACTACGCTGTTGAAACTTGGTAAGTAGATGTATTCTGTGAACCGCATTAAGATTTGAACAAAAAAAATTAAAAAAAAGAAAAATTAGGGTTGCCCCCCATACCGAGAACTGAAACTCAAAAATTTTTTTTTCATCAAACCTACACGTGTGGGGTGTCTATCGATAGGTCTTCAAAAATGATATTGAGTTTTCTAAAATCATTTTCGTCTACACTGAATCATTTGCGCGAGAGACACTTCCAAAGTGGTAAAATGTGTGTCCCCCCCCCCTCTAACTTCTAAAGTAAGAGAATGAAAAATCTAAAAAAAATATATGATGTAAATTACCATGTAAACTACCAACGAAAATTAGTTTGAACTCGATCTGATGAGTAGTTTTTTTTTAGTACGTCATAAATACACTATTATTGAAACTTCGGTCAAAGTTACAAGGAACTACAAGAACTATGTGTACTATGTATATTATGTTACTTGCTGCAACGGTACCCTTCATGGGCGAGTCCAACTCGCACTTGGCCACTTTATTATTAGTATATATTCAGCGTCAACATTGCACCCATGCGAAGCCCGGGCGGGTCGCTAGTAACAAATAAACTTCGGTTACATAATTTCATTGAAATGTTAGATATATAACAACTTAGATCTCTGGGTGACGAGCGCAGTGCAGTGCTAGGTAATGATTTGGACTCTTCATGTTCCAATAGCTGCGTGCCACTGTGTTGTTATGTGGCAGGCATGTTGCTTATCATCAGGCACATGTCCTGCTCGTCTCGTCACTCATTATTAAAAAAAAAAAACCAAGCCCACAAGCAACAAAAAAATATTTATATCACAAACATGGTTTCTAATAATATCGTCGTATTTGAATTCACAAATTTGCGTAGATATAAAATCAGACTGTTACGTGTTAAAGAAAAATTGAACATCGACCTAGTTGTCGCGTACACGGTACGCCTTTGTAGTAAGCTCTAGTTTTATCGCGTGCAAGATAAAAGCAATAGAAACAGCTTAAGCAATTTGCACAGAGGTCGCGATAGATTTGAGATGTCTGTTGACGCGAACGGAGAACGAGAACAGTGATACCAATGCTACATCATTGAAAAACAATTTTTATAAATCCAAACTATGTTATTAAAACTATTAATAAAGTGGCCAAGTGCGAGTTGGACTCGCCCATGAAGGGTTCCGTTGCAGCAAGTAACATAATATACATAGTACACATAGTTCTTGTAGTTCGTTGTAACTTTGATCGAAGTTTCAATAATAGTGTATTTATGACGTACTAAAAAAAAACTACTCATCAGATCGAGTTCAAACTAATTTTCGTTAGTAGTTTACATGGTAGTGTACATCGTATATTTTTTTTAGATTTTTCATTCTCTTATTTTAGAAGTTAGAGGGGGGGGGACACACATTTTGCCACTTTGGAAGTGTCTCTCGCGCAAATTATTCAGTGTAGACGAAAATGATTTTACAAACCTCAACATCATTTTTGAAGACCTATCGATAGACACCCTACACGTGTAGGTTTGATGAAAAAAAAATTGTTGAGTTTCAGTTCTCAGTATGGGGGGCACCCTTAATTTTTGTTTTTTAAAAATTTTTTTTTCAAATCTTAAAGCGGTTTACAGAATACATCTACTTACCAAGTTTCAACAGTGTAATTCTCATAGTTTCGGCAAAAAGTAGCTGTGACATACGGACGGACAGACAGACAGACAGACAGACATGACGAATCTATAAGGGTTCCGTTTTTACGTTTTACGGAACCCTAAAAATGACCACGAAACATATTGTCCATATAAAAACCATTTCGACCACGTCCGATTAAAAAAGAGAGCTACCTCCCTAGAACCCTCTTTTTGTGTTGGTGGGTAATCAGTAGCCTGGGTCGTACCTGCAAGACTAGGTCCATATAGAAAGATAGGTCTTCTAACTTTCTTGAAATATGTCAAAATTTTACAAGCTTTACAAACTTATATTAAAATTACAGTATTTTTTGTTAGGTACTTAACGTGTGTTGTGTTAGGGAGGAGGTAACGCATAAAAATACTGATTCAGTGTGAATAAAATTTTAAGTTAATAAAGTTAGAAATTAGAGGGAAATTTCGAAGTACATTAAAAACTGGGACAATTTTCAAAAATCCGTAGATGTACAGGTAAAACTTTTAACTTTTATAGGCCACACAGAAAGGGAGGAGCCTCAAAGCTCACACAAAGCTCAAAGAGACTATAAACGGATACAGTTTTGCCTACTTGATCTCTTTTTTTTTATCGGGATACGATTTATTGCGAATCCGTTTTGTTTCAGAACCCTGGATTTGAAAACTTTATCGAAAAACTTCCATCAAACGTCTCTAACTTTACAAGGAAAAATGATGTAATTATATCATCTCCTTGAATTTTCTTCTTATAAGTTTTCTTCGCGGTATGATGGCGGTGTATTTAATTTACTCATAGGTATATCAGCCACTGAAAAACAGACCCTAACAACAAAAAAAAATGGTTAATGATTTTGCTAAAGCTATTTATCTGTGTTGCGATTCTTTATAATGACAAGAATACGTCAGGTATCTGTTTGTAAACCTTCTTCTTGCCTGATTCAGTGGCATTCAAATATAATTTTTTAAGTTATCAAAACTCTAAATGTATGAACCACAATGATGAAATCACGTGCGTCAAAATAAATCATCGACGGCGAAATTTAAACCATGTATTGAAACAAAATCGGAGGCGCTTAAAAATTTCAATATTATGTCATCTAAAGTTTTAAATATTAAAAAATCGTAAAAAAATATGTCACCATCCTTCATAATATGTTCACACTTCAAATTTCAAAAGTTTGATAAGCATTACACGTACACACCTGGTTTTGCCGAATGTTATATTATGAGACCACTGTAATGTTGAAAACATACATATTGTTTAGAAACTAGACCAACTTCGTACTCGTAACTTCGAACTAATGCGGCAGACCAATTTTCATTATGGATCTAACTTGCAAATAAGTAGTTACGTATTACACGAAAGTATCTGTTTGTTAGATAATCTCGGTTCTCGTGATTCGGTAAAGCCAATGTTGCCCGCATTAAAAGTTTCCCTAGATACTGCCCAAAGTTCCCTTAGTTCTGTTCTAATTGAAGCAAATGGTCTATTTTAGGTAATAAGACTGCCAGAATTCGTATTTTCCGCGCAAAAAGTACCCATAAAATCGTTACACCTCCATAAAACAAGAGCTAAAAATGTTACCTTTACTCTTACAACCATTTTTATCACAAAATGTGATGGTTTTAACATTTTGCGCTTAAGGTGGCTCTTTTAAAATGTTTGTATGTGACCTGTATAGAAATCATAACGTGAATGAGTAAAACCCGTTCCAAAAAAAATGTTAGTGACAAAAAATATATTTTTCGGAATTTAATCATAGAAATATTAAATATTTTTCAATAATTATTATCGCTTGGTGGAGAGCATGACAGCCCTGCCGCTTAACATTAAGCAACATGACGGTCCAGCCCCAACCTATCAGTGAAACAAAAAAATACAGTAGCAGCAAATTAAAATAACTTTCAACAAAATTCTGCGATTTAATTATAAGTACCTGGGTCACCGAGCTTTGCTTGGTTTTAATACTAAAAATACTTAGATACTCTTAGATTTTATTTTTAAAAAAAACTTGAAAAAAAAAGAGAAGCCGTCTGGATTCGAACCCGCAGCTACTAATTCGTGACCGCCACGAACGCCCGAGTTCCCGTCTGAGCCAATTATGTGTCGCGTCACGCGGCGAAATTTACCTTCGCATTCTAATGTCTAATGTGATAGTTTTTCGTTGTCTAAAAACGCACATAATATGCGTTTTTTTTAAATGAAACCTAGTTAGATCGATTTATCGTCCCCCAAACCCCCTGCATACACAATTTCATGAAAATCGTTCGAGCCGTTTCCGAGATTCAGATTCTATATATATATATACATATTTATATAGGTACAAGAATTGCTCGTTTAAAGGTATAAGATTTTTATTGATCATGGACAGATGAAATGTTTACGGCTTAATTATCTCATGGATTATATTTTCAGCATTAACTTTAACTGAAAATGTATTTTATTTCAAAAAGTCCTTCTTTCTTAAAAGCCCATCCAGTTATTATCCACAAAAGACGTCATCGCGACTTCAAAGACATTTATCACGCGTCTCAAAGGGGCTGATCCTTTAATGTTCTCTAGGATCATTCGAGACGAATCATGTTTATAACGTTTAACGTTTTTAACTTCTCGACAGCCAACAGCAACGTCGACGGAAAAATTAATGGCGAAAGTAATGTCTGCCGGGCAATTTCACGAGCTAATTGCAACAACCTGCGATTAAGGCACCTGTAACGGAGCACCCTTGTTCAGCTCGCTGGTTCAAGAGATTCAGCTTTATTTCAATCAGGCTTTATATTGTAGATGTCTTGTATATTTTTGCTTGTATAACGTAAACTCAAATGGTTTTCGACTCGAAATTTATTCGCGGTGAATATCGCGAGCTCCTTTGCGTCTGGAGCAGTTAGGAGTTGGTTATTTGTGGACAAATAGTTATGTTAAGCAATCCTAAGCAATTTTAATCAAATTAATGAAACTGTGTAACACGTTAATGTAGTTGAATAATTCGATTCCGTACAAATCGGTTGATATTTATAAAAGGAGTAATACCGCTTAAAGCCTGAATCGGATAAATGTATTTTTTACAAAAAATACTGTATGTAAGTACTTCACTAATAAGGGGCATGTAAACGTGAAGCTCTTTTTCAAGATCGACCCCAAGCAAGGATTCACCACATTTTACGTGTCAAAGGAAATTGAGAAATGATACAAACAAGATTTCGGAAAAGCCGCCCACGGAATTGAATCAAATGTCGAAATCACGCGTCGTAAGCAAGTAGTCCCCAGGTGTGTTGCTGGGTTGCTACAATAGTCTGTGTATATTTTGACTTACCCGTGTAGTTTCAATTTGTAAGTATAAAACGCGAAGCTCGATTGTTTTCTCCTTTCAACAAACAACGTCTTGTTATGACGTCATTATTCATGGGACCGACATGTTCTGTACTTGACAGAAATTATTGTTTGGACGATTGCATACTTTGTGAAGCTTGTGAAACGAGTTGGCTTAAAGAAAGACGTATTCGATGTTGAATAACGTATTTTTACTAACCTGTTCCTATTTGATACTTTTTCATGTCGCATCCATACTAATATTATAAAGCTGAAGAGGTTTTTTGTTTGAACGCGATAATCTTAGAAATTAGATAGATAGAAAACTCTTTATTGTGATACAACAAATCAAAAAAAATACATTGACAAACTTAAGAACTAGCATCACAAGTGGCGGCCTTATTGCTGAGAGCAATCTCTTACTGGACAGATTTCAAAAAATCTTTCGCCGTTGGATATGTACGGAATTCCTGAGTGCTGGGACCGCTAGTTAGGTACCTATATTTATTTTACCCATAAGATAAGATAAGATAAGAAAACTCTTTATTAAAAGGCACAAACAAAAGAAAAATTACAAAAGAAACTAAGAACTATTACACATTTATGACATTTTAAATGGCGGCCTTATTGCTCAGAGCAATCTCTTCCAGGCAACCGTGCATGGATAGGATTGTATATACAATAATGCGGCCCTTAATATTTTAGGTAAATTAATGTAGAAAATAAATAACAAATTAAAACATCAAGTAACTAATAATTATGCTTAAAATATACTACTTACATTAAGAATACATACAAAATACATAAGTACATAAATATCAATAAAAATAAATACATAACACGCCGTTGAAATATTACATAAACCTACTCATATTTGAGACAATAAATGAGTACTAGAACTTGTACAGACAATACAACTAAAGGATAGGTACACATAGTAGCAACTAAGATTTTAGATAGAACTCTTTAACCCGAAGCTTGAACACATCCAACGACTGGGCACGTTTTACTTCCAACGGAAGCTCGTTCCACAACTTGATTCCCATACTTCATATTTATATTAATGAGTAACATAAAAATAGCGGAATTTCAGTGATATACATTTTTGCTTTCGTATCCAAGTTCAAATAAAGTTTGTAGATAGACGACGCGCTATCTAACACTAAGTTTGTGAAAGATCAACACCGCGTGAAACATCTTCAGAAATCCAGTGCCGCATTTCCGGCGAATACTAGGTACTCTAGTGACTCAAAGAAAACCCAAACCGCATTGAAAACTATCTGAAAATGTTTTAAGCTGAAGAAAGACTGCATTTGACATGCCACGAACAGACCCTAAGGTTTCTCAAAATATTACGCAGTGGCTGTTTTCTCTGAAAATCTCAACAAACTGTTCTCAGATCGTATCAAATACATAAGTACAAACAATATTAAAATAATCTCGAGATAATTTCCTCTCTATTATGCATTCTTTTTCTGATACACTTACCTATATGTTTAGTGATTACTAGAATGAATCATCGTTATCATTAATTGCAACCGCCACATCATCCGTCACAATTGTCTGTAGTGATGTGGCGGTCTTTCCAGTCAAATAAAACAGATAAAAATATAATAAAACGTTGTTGTTTTAAGTACCAATGCTTAAAATGAAATGAACCTATCTTTAAACAGAAAAAGAACCAGATAAGTGCGAAGAAGTTTATACTTTTTAAAAGGGGTCTCTTGGCAGCTTGTAAGCCGACCTCTACTTAATACTACCTGTTTTGGGCTTAACACAACAATTGGACAAACAACCTAAAGGTTCAATCACTAAAATCTTCTAAAAAAATTAAATTAAATAATAATATATCAAAAAATGTCTAACTGGTAAAAAACTAACTTTGACAAATATTATAAACAAAATAGGTAAATGTTGTTTTAATATGAAATTGTGTTTAAAGCAATTCATATATAATTTAATCAAATTAAAATGCATAGCAATAAACCTTCTCATTGTAAAATGAAAGACGTTTTAATTTCTTGGAGAACGTTTCTTAGAGTTCTGAAAAGCTTTTTCTTGGATAAACTATCTGAAGAAAAAAGGAATGGTTTGTTAAGGAATACTAGAAAAAAATACAGAACCAACCTCAATGAGGAAGCGAGGGTGGAAACTCTCGTACTAACGCAGACTTCTCGAGTACTTCAATGTCTAGAACTTCAACTCCATCAAACAAATTAAAATTAAAACCCAGTAAATTCATCGATAAAATTATGTTTGCGTCGTTTGCAGATAACTTAAATGACAAGATTTTATCGTCCTACGAATGGAATTCTTTCTAAGAAGAGGGTCAAAACTATAGGTATCGAGAATAATGAGGATGAACCAGAATGGTCACGACGAATAACAGGGGCATAGAATATCTAACGCCTACGATCAAGGAAATTATATAAATTCCAAGAAAAGATAAACAATTAAAGGTTCAATTTGTTTTCTTTATTGGCGAGAAACTCCAGCGTTGTACGAATACCTGCTGAAGTGTTAACGAATAAATTCTAAACAGAAATTTGTATACATCTAACTATACGCAAAGACGTTATAAGTAAAAGGTCTTCATTTTTCCTTTGACATGTGATCCTTAACTGATCTTCTCGCTTCAGTCAAAGCATTGTGATATGAAAATATGTGCCTTTTCGGTGTAACCATTATTTACAAAAAGTAAATATTTACCCTATGCGAATGTTCATTATCTTATTTGAAAATACTTTGTTGTATTTAGTCAATCAACAAATCACGGAAACATTCGCAAATTAAAGTACAGTGTCACGATCAATCTTTAACTACTAAAACTATTACGTAAACAATAATTAATACTTAACGGGATTCAAATGAAGACCAACTGAATACAAATTAGCACATCACATATAAAAGTTCTAGTCTAGTTGGTGATTATGTCCTCCCTCTAGGATACTGACCTAAATACCGCGGGAGAGGGAGATACAACAAACGCAACAAGTACGAAATACGACAAAAATAATCGCATCGACTGTGAACATTTAGTGAAATTAAAACTTGATAGTAGGAAGAATACTCATTTATTCAAAGAGAAGAAAATTAGACGATAAGTAATTTTTGTGGTGAGTTAAAAAAAGTCTAATGTAATGTACTAAAAAGTTACGGCTGGTCTAGTCGGGAGAACGGCGCCTGCCGATCCGGAGACCCCGGATTCAAACCCCACACGCACCACTGTCTTTTCGAAGTCATGTGGGTTTTAAGTGAGTGGCATTACGCCGCTAACTTAAAACGGTGAAGGAAAACATCGTGAGGAAACCAACATGTACCTAGAATCTTTCGAAGTCATGTGTCATCCACCAACCCGCACTGTGTCAGCGTAGTGGATTATGGCCTTAACTCTCTCCTTGCGAGAGAACGCCCCGAGTCCCAGCAGTGGGAACGTTTAATGGGCTGTTGATGTTGAATTAATGTACTCCAAAAAACATTACACATGACTTAATCGCGATCTAAATTATTATTTAAGTAATTACTTCTCGATGTTTCGGCCGCGTTATGATGACCATGGTCACTAGAAGATTACCTAATCTTAAAGTCCCGTATAAATCTAAGTAAAATCGCTTTATGTAGATGTCATCTATTATTAGGTAGGTACGTACTTATCAAAGTCAAAATAAAAAGAACAATTGGCACTCATAGTATTTATTCGGCAAACTCAAATACTAAACAGTTACCTAACGTAGGATTAAACAGACCAATGAATCCGACTCTTTCGCGCCAAATAAACGACAACGAAACTTTTAAATACCTTTTATCGGTGCCAAAAAGTAGATAGTAAAGGGATGTGCCAAAACTGCGAAAAAATGTACATAATATGTACAATTCTACATACAAATTTGCGGTAGAGCACGTATCCCAGCCATATTGAATAATACGATAGATTTCAAAAGCATTGAAGTACGAATATTAGCTGTATATTATTATAATATTTGTTATATTTTGTGCTTACCTATATCAAGGTGTAACTAACATCCTACTAATATTATAAACGCGAAAGTTTCTAAGAATGCGTGGACGTATCTTTGGTTTCTGATCATTCACGCAAAAGCTAGGTACTGACATGTACTGAGGTGATTTGAATGAAATTTGGTACTTATATATTTATGTCTGGATATTGGTCTGGAATAACACATAATATTTTCTACCCCGAGAAAATAATGGGATCGGGAACTACACTGGTGAAACCATGAAGCGCTGCTAGTGTAAAATATATTTCTGTTTCAAGTAATAAGTATTATATATTTATTGATAGATTTACAATATACACGTACAATTCAATTCACAATCAATAATCAAATAAAAATTCAAAACAAATAATACGAAAAGTATTCGTCATTAATTTAAAAGAACCCACCCCGAACAGCACCCGGTGCAAAAGTGCCCATTACACTGGCCGCATTGCCTCGCTGGATTGCCATGGCCAGCCTTTGCACCAGGTACGAGCCGGCGCGGGAGTCCCCTGACTTGTCTCGTAGTCTACGCCCCAACTCGCTCACCAAATTTTTCGCCTCAGTTCCCCAACTACCCAAAGTCTCCACAATAATAATGTAATAAAAAATAATTCAAAAAACCACAAATGAGTAAGGAAAATTCGAAGTTAAGATTTGAATTATTATTGCTGTGTCTTTCGTATAACTTTAATGAAATTCTTACTTTTAATTACTACCTAATTACTAAGTAACGTCAAACTTGTCCACATCCCACTTAAAAAGTCGTGTATTTATTTTAACATCCCAAAGCACTGGCTGGTTCTATGACAGGGGTCTATTTAATGCCTGTTTAAACGAGCTCAATATATGGATAAGTGGTACTTTGGTTTTGACCGTAACATACTTATAATAACTTTAGTCAGAAGGTCCAAATTCAATTCAAAATTTAAGTACCGTTTGTTTGTTGAAAATTAAAACAAAAGCTATTTTATCGTTAATTTTTATTGCACATTGTATACCACCTGTGTACGATTAGTCTATTTAAGATGGCAATATATTTTGCAAATACTTTTAAACAAAGCAGTAACCAGCGTACCGATCAGTGACTTGGGAAAAATGATGTGATGCGAAACTCAATAAAATATTATGAGTTGCTTTGTTTAGACCACTTTTGTTCTCCAGAAACAAACATTTCTATGGCTGTAACGACTTATTTCATAAATGGCGTTTGGTTCAAAACAACTCATTTTAAAATTTTCAGCTGCGTTTTATTTATTTAACTAAATTTCATAATCACAATCATAGTCGAGTATGTTGACGTTGGGTACGTTAACACTTCTCGACTATGATTATGACATCTGCCACATGTTTTTTCAAACCTATCGATTTGATGGATTTTGAGAAAACTTGAGAGTATGTAGATCAATTTTCTGAAATGTAAATAGAGCACATCATACCATACATTGGAATAGAATGTAATATAGTAGGTATATCTTAAACATGTATCGTTCTGTCATATGCTTTTTCAAAAATATCAATTTTAATTAATAATTACTCTCTCCTAGTGAGAGAAGACCCCGAGTCCCAGCAGTGGGAACATTTAGTGAGCTGCTTATACAATGCTATGCGTAAAGTTTTTTATGCGAAATGTTAAAAGTAGTATTTTTATTTGTCTTTATTTAAATAAAAATGTTTGGACGGGACAGTATATCTGATTGTAGTTTATGATATATAAAATAAATGAATAAATATTGGCGGAGAATTCACACACAACACTATCTGACCCCAAACTAAGCCAAGCTTTTAATATGGTGGCCAAATAGCTGATATAATACATACATGTATATTGTGGTGTAATTCATTTAAAATACAGCAACAAAAAATAAACTTACAAATGCAAATAGGTACCTAGATAAAAATACAAAACAATGCGTGAGAACGGAGTAAAGAACTGCCTAGAGCAGAACCGCCCACGAGCGCGGCCGCTCGGCTATCTGACAGGCCAGTGTCATTGTTAGAAATATTTATACCTAAAAACTTACGCGTTGTATAGTCACTCGTGTCTACAGCACGTGTAACCACTGAAAATTAAAAAAATCTGGATGAATATTAAGCTGTCAATGGAATTTGTGTTCTATATCTTCCCTTAAGGATAAATAGTTTGCAATGTTTTGGACAAATTACATAACTTTACTTAAGCTCAATGTTGTAAGTTTGACGTCTATAATTTTGTTTTTTTTATCCGATTTGACTTTTGCTCTAAAACTTAACGAGGACCAAAAATCCGATAGAAAGAGTTGTTGATACTACTACTGCTGGTGATGGTCAATAACGAATTTATAGTATTCGGTGCTTTAAACATGATGCATGTTAAGTTTATATTTGTCTTAAAACTTAAAAAACTAAGTGGTGAATATTCCACTTACTATTCGTGCTACTACCTACAAACCTACATGCTCTATGCGCAAATGTTTATTAGTAGGTATAGTTATTGATGCGTACTTTGACGAGTTGACTATTTAATCAGCGTCTGGTGTAACCCGTATGGCTCCGACGGATCAGAGCTAGAATCAATCAATAAAAGTGTTATTTATTGAGTCCAGCAAACAGTCGTAAATCATAGGGTGGGGCGCTTCAACTACTGCCATTTAGTTTGCTGGGTTGTAGTGAAGGGGCACTTACTGTATTAAATTACGACTGCGCTAATGATGCTGGGTAAACGTGGGTATAAAATAATCAAACACGTGTTACAAGATATCCAGATTCTTTTTAAAATTTCTGCAAATGAGTGCAACATTACGAAAATGATGTACTTATACTATGTTTCTAAAAAAGGGTTTTCAGGTTAAAGAAATTCCGAATCTAAAAATAACTTTAAACACATATTTTTGTTATGAAGCTTATTTAACCGATAGTAATAATTTACGATTTTTAATGTCACCTAATTTTACTACTGTAAAGCTATGGAAAAATATTGTAGGTACCTATAGAAATTTACCAAAAAAAATGTAATTAATATTATTTCTCTACTCTTTACAACTTTTAAATCCAGTAATGTTTAATTCACAATTTATGTTTTATGTACTTCATTTTTAGACATTAAATAAAAGCTCGTTATCTATCGGTTGTTAAATCACATAAAATAATATAAATTAAGCCAACAAGATTGTTTTGTTATATTGAGGTGATAAAGACTGCCAATAGCTTCCGCGCTATTCATAATATCACCAACAACGGCGACTTTACGTTTTGACATCACAATACAAATGTCTGTTTTCAAAGTGATTTGAATCTTGTCGAAACACTTGTAACTTGTAAGGTTCCACATACGTAGAAAGTTTGAGGTATTACGTCGAAGTATTCGTTCGTCCCAACGGTATGACCGCATTTCCAACCAATTTTTATCACCGCCACTGGTCTTACACCACTTTTGTTAAAGGAACACCACATTTATTTTAATTTTGATAAATAAGACTACGAAATTAACAAAATAGTTTCGTTCTAACATAAAATTATCTAGGAGTTGAATAACTGTTTAAATTACTCGTAATCAAAAGAAGATAATGTGATAAATAGGTACAAGATGTCAGAAATTCGAATAAATGGACAGCACTCCAGACTGAAGATTATCTTTTCTATGTGTTTTAGCGGGAAATGAAAAAAGTTTTTTATTTCGTCTTAACTGGCTGTCAAGAATTTTCAATTAGAAGCTTCTTACTTCTTGTTTCTTTAGTTAATGTCGAGTTTGATCTACGATGATCTTTTTATTTATTAGTAGATAATGAGCTCCACACAATATCTATACTAATACTAGCGTTCCGTTCCGGCTTCGCTCGGATATTTCCTTATAAAGACTATTAATCGAAATAAAAACTATCGTATCTTTCAAGTTGGATCAAACTGCACATAGTGTGCAAATTTCATTAAAAACGTTTTAGTAGTTTAGAAGTCCATCGCGGACATAGCTGAGCACCGTTAATCAAATACTTAACTTCGTTAATCGTTAATCCGTTACAAAAAAAGTTAACTTCGTTAAACGTTAAAGCGTTACATTTCGTAAGAATTAACGGAAGTTAACGTTAATCGTTAATCCGTTAATATGCGTATTGGATTTTTATATCGTTGCGTTAGTGAACTTATAAAACCTGTTGGTTTAGGTTTTGGAAGTTAACAGGTTAGGAAAAAACCAAATACTTGTAGAGTTATTTTATTATTGAAGTGAAAACTTCTTTAGGCACGCCGAGACAGATTTTTCGTGGGCTGTGAATTGAATTCTAGCGTCACGCTCGGGTATGATAAGAAATCTTCGGGTAAACTCAGGACTATGGCTATTGGCCATCTAGAAATGCGTCAGCCAATGGGAAATGCTGAAAGGGCGTGGCCTGGCCATCATGGCACGGCCATCTAGAAATGCATCAGCCAATAGGAAATGCTGCTGCTTTCTAGATGGCCATGCCATGATAACCAGGTCACGCCCTCCTGTGACACCTGTGTAGTTTCCAAGGTAAGCTATCAAATTCTGAGTTATAAGTTTTCACTTCTATCGGCAGTTTCTATGACTGCCAATTTTTTAAATTTAATTTAATGTGTAATTTAATCGTCGGGCATAATGCGCATAGGTATCTACTTCCCCTCATGAACGTTAACATGTCGAAGTTCTCGTCTGAAAGCGAGGCTCGCTTTGGTGTTAAAATGTCTTTACCCGTGGATAGCAGACGTTCAACTGCAGCGTTTGAGGGCTGTTTTCCAAATGTCAACCCAATCCTTTCCCGTTCCCAGATGTTATGACGTGATGAAACAACAAACATTACAAAATCCAATAACTGACATTTGTAATATTAGTAAGATGTTAAACACTGGAATTTTCATTGTATATATACCTCCATTTCTTCATTCTTATACATCGATTTGTTCATTTTATTTAACTTTTCTTTGGTTAGTTGAATTAAACTACCACCGATTTTATTAAAAGAAAGTTACAATACAGATAAACGATCGAAAAAGTATGATTGCATTTATCGGGGAGTTCGCCACTAGCTATGGATGACTATAATCTACTTGGTTAACTAGGGATGTGTGAAATATTCAACTAAATTGTAAACGTTAGTCAAATTCGAGTATGTCTATGCTCAAATTTTCAAAAAGAATTATCGGAAATATGACTTATGATAACAAAATTATATTTGTTTTCATATAACGTCAACCGATCATGCTTCAGGCTAAAATGACACCTCAATCCTGCCAAAATTGCAGGAACCCGCCACATATGGTCACACTGCGCCCAGCACTTTTCGTTTCATACTTGTCTGAACCTGTTTTTTGCGCCGCGCCGAGGTGCCGAGCGGTAAATAGTAAGCATTAGATTAACGATTAACGGACTTCTGCATAATTAACGGAAGTTAACATGTCCGTTAACATTTTTAAAAGTTAACTTAAAAGTTAATCCGTTAATCAAAATGTTAACTTCGTTAATTAACGATTAACAGATTAACGAGTTAATGCCCAGCTATGATCGCGGACAAGTAACGAGACGCATAATATATAATATATTTGTACAGAGAAAACACTGATTTGGCCAATTGCGTCAACATGTGTGTTGCGTGCCAATCGTTACCACTGCACTCATCATTCGTCTACCTTTATCCCGCTTTATGTGGGGTCGGTACAACATGTACGTTTCCTCCATTCCGTTTCAAGGTGCTTTTTCCTGTATGTCTGATGTTAGAGCATCCATTACCAGGAGGAGCAAACAAGGGCTCAAAGCTGACCCTTGGTGCAAGCCTATTATCTATATAAGCAATCGGGACCACTGCACTAACATTAATAAAAGTTTCACTGCCTGAAAGGTAAAGTTCTCCAGATGGTCGTAGTCTATATATGTACCGAAATATTTATATCATATACGTAAATCCAAGTTAGATAAAGCTACAACGATATTTGTTTATGTGACTGATTTTTTTAAACCTTACGAAGTTGAAATGAACCGCTAGAAATAGTAACGGTTTCGTAACTGAATTCTTATTTTTGAAACTCGTACCTATAGTCTACTACCAACGAAGCTTTTAAAAGAAAACTTCAACGCGATATCTACATTTAAAAGCTTGTCAAAGATTTTTCTCTTAGTAATCAATTCAATAATCTACCAAGACATCGGTAAATCCGAAAATTAAATCACCGAAAATGAGTAGGTACTTTCGAACTAGAGGCGAGTACTACTCGATACTCTAAAGGCGGGAAATTGAGGCTAGCCACAGGCCGACTTCGTTCTAGTAATATTATAAGCCGATGGATTTTGCCTCTACTGGAATACCGTCTCACGTCGTAAGATTTTATTACCGTTTAACTTATATTTTCTAATCTTATTCACCTACAAGACTCTTAAGTATTTTTTAAGATGAAGGATTCCAAAGATGGAGTTTTGAAGCGAAAATAGCTTACCTTAAAATATGGTTTAATTATTATTTTAAATTGTTTTCACGAAGTAGTTTATTCGTAAATATAGTAAGACTAGCACCAGTGCGCGGTTTTATCTGCGTAGTTCCCGTTACGGCTATTTTACCGGGACAAAAAGTAGCCTATGCAAGCCTAAGTTGTATTCCAGGACATATTTTATCTCTAAATTTCAACCAGATCTGTTCTACCGTTCAGACGTGATCAATCAAGTCAAGCAACAAACATCCAAACTTGCGCATTATTGGTATTAGTTAGACGTAGGACAATGGTTCGGTTTCTAAACTTTGATAAAACTGCAATACTTATCTGTTCTTTCTTAATTGTTCAGACTTACCCTTCAGTAGTCTGTAATTAGATAATATAATATTGTCTAAAACACAGAAGTATTTTCAGGAAGACGATGATATCAGTGATGAATTTATGAAAAATACGTCAAATTAGAGAAGCTAACGAATGTCTCTAATAAAGTAAAATATTAACAATACCTGTAGCGCAATTAGAATAGGTAATTTATAACAGGGTTAAATATTTATCTGATAATTTGAATAAGCTTGATTGGGACATAGAAACGTCTGATAAAATATACTTTTTCACGATTATTCTTCTAAGTACCTACAAATTTAAAAATATAGTAAACAAAAAAGCAAGCCCATTAATTTCTGGGCAGTCCTCTAAATATGAAAATGAAAACGTGGTTCGGAAATATAACAGCCTACCTCTCCCTACCGTACATCTACTCTGCTTTTGTTAACAGAAACTAATCAGTGAGAGGTAGAACGCAGAACCTTGAGGTAATAAGAAATCATAGAGCCATATAACGGCAACATAAATGAACGTGATTTGATCGTATGAAAATATGGTTTACTAGCAGAGCCCCGCTGTTTTACCCGCATAGTTCTTAGTTACTTTCCCGTGATAAAAAATTCCCCATATCCTATTCCAGACTGTAATACCCCGTTTACATGATTCCAGTCCAGCGACCGAATCCAGCGCTGGATTGCTTACTGGAATAATGGAAACCGCCACTGGAATGCATCAATCCAGTGTCAATGCATTCCAGTGCCGGTTTAAATTATTCCAGTAAGCAATCCAGCGCTGGATTCGACAGCTAGACTGGAATAATGTAAACGGGGTATAATCTGTGTTCCAAAATTTCAAACCTGATCCGATCATACGTTACGATGTGATTGAGCAACAATCAATCATTTAAACTTTCGCATTTACAATATTGTTCTAATATTATAAATTTATTCAAATTGTTCGTTCTCAAGCAATCTGGATAGGTTACGATCAAAACGTATCCCATGTGCAGGTTAGAAAGGAAATGTTTAAATATTTTTTTTTAAATTAGAAAACAAATATGTGAATGGATTTTCTGAAAGTTTGTTGGCTGTAAACATATTGTTTTATTTCATTTGTAAGTGTTTCGCTTCAGGATTTACGCAGTTATGCGGTTTCAAACCTTGTTGCTCCTCAAAGTTTGAATTGCTTATTTGAATTAGCGTAAGAAGGTAGGAATCGTCATTAAGGATTCTACACAGAAAAAAGATTTTTTAATTTTAAATAGGAGTCATGTGGACTGCCGTTCCAATGAAAACTTACAAATGAAAATTCTAGTATTAAACAGCACTAACATGACACAATATGTTACCTGTATAGCGACATGCATAATAGCAGTATAGTTCGGTGACGAACTCGTAAGATTCCATCCAAAAAGCATCCGTCTCTTTCCGCTGCTCCGACGATACTCTGCTATGTAAGTTGCATGTTCGTGAGGCAAACTCATCAGAATTTCCCCTACAAGAGCAGCTAAAGAAGTGTTTTCTTCAAATATCTCAACGGAATTATATCGGGAATTGAAAATCCGTGCAGTAAAAGGCCCGTGGAATAAATTTTCTCATAAGGCTCAACACGCACCAAAGGAAAAGCCGCGCAGCGCAACGACGAGCAATTTCATTGTAATGCGATTTAAAATCTTCCTGTCATTGTTATAATACGAGTAGATAGTATCGCTTGAGAAATCCCACGCCATCGCTGCTGTGGTCGAAGTGCAGGTGTCGCGGACGGGAGCGTGACTTTTCAAATATCTCAAGCGATACCTACTATCCTTATCCTTACTAATATTATAAATGCGAAAGTAACTCTGTCTGTCTGTCTGTCTGTTACGATTTACCGTCCAAACCAGTGAACCGATTTTGATGAAATTTGGTATACAGATAAACTAGACACCGAGAAAGGACATAGGCTACTTTTTATTGCGGAGAAAGGGTTGGGGGCTTGAACAATGTAACAAAAACGGGAAAAATATTTCTCTTTTAGAGCTTTAGCTGCGTATGACATTCTCCTTGGCGTTGGCTGAAGTCTGTGACACGTGCTGTCACAGACTTCAGCCAACGCCAATTTTGAAGACACGTGTCACAGATTTGAAGGTTGCGTCATTTTAGGTAAACTAATTTGCAATAATGCATTGTTACATTTTTACATGTAAACTAGCTGACCCAGCAAACGTTGTTTTGCCTTAGTGAACAACCCTTGTCACTTAGGGGTATGAAAAATAGCTAGTAGCCGATTCTCATACCTACAGAATATGCATATAAAATTTGGTTAAAATCAGTAAAGCCGTTTCGGAGGAGTAAGGAAACAAACACTGTGACACGAGAATTTTATATATAAGATTAACAATCTCTCTAATCTTATATTGTGTAATGTTGTTTATATTAAATTTGTCCGTTGGTTTTTATGCCTCTACATCAACACAACTATTCACATACAATCGTACATCTATCTTCTTATATATAAAATTCTCGTGTCACAGTGTTTGTTTCCTTACTCCTCCGAAACGGCTTTACTGATTTTAACCAAATTTTATATGGATATTCTGTAGGTATGAGAATCGGCTACTAGCTATTTTTCATACCCCTAAGTGACAAGGGTTGTTCACTAAGGCAAAACAACGTTTGCGGGGTCAGCTAGTCTATATATATAAAAGCGAAAGGTCACTGTGAAATTGGGGTTGAAATTAGGGATGAATGCCAATATGGAAGTTCCCAACCGTTGAAGATAAATCCATGAAACTCTGTAAATATGTAGATACTTGACACGAAGCAAACGAATGTTTGTTCTATCAATTTCGTAATTTCGAACTGTAGGGGGGTGAAATTGGGGTTGAAATGGGGGAAGAATATCAATATGAAAGTTCCCAACCGCTGAAGATAAAACTATGAAGCTCTGTAGTATATAGACACTTGGACACGAAGCAAACGAATGTTTGTTCTATCAATTTTGTAATTTCGAATTGTGGGGGGTGAGATTGAGGTTGAAATGGGGGATGAATGTCAATATGAAATTTCCCAACCGTTGAAGATAAAACCATGAAACTCTGTATATAGACACTTGAAACGAAGCAAACGAATGTTTGTTCTAGCAATTTTGTAATTTCGAACTGTACGGGGGTGAAATTGGGATTGAAATGGGGGATGAATGTTAACAAGGAAGATCCCAACCGTTGAAGATAAAACTATGAAACTCTTTATAACTATAGGCACTTGACACGAAGCAAATAAATGTTTGTTCTAGCAATTTTGATCTATATGGGAAAGAAATTGGAGTTGAAATGGGGAACGAACGTCTCTTACACTTTCACACCTAAACAACTGAACCGATTTTGATAAAATTGTTATATTATAAGGTATTTTTAGTAACCGTAAATGTTACGTATCTGGGTATAAAAATAAGTACTGCCTGAGAGTTACCTTAGTATTTATTTCGCGCGGACGTAGTCGCGGGTAACAGCTAGTAAGCTATAAGGTTTTAAATCACATTACAACGAAACTGCACGTGGCTGCGTACCGCAGTTTCTTTGGTGTGATTTGAGCCTTACCGACAGAATCGATGCGACGTAGAAGTGTGGATGTCACTCGTAGTCGCAGCTGCGCGCTTGCACCGCTCTTTACGGCCGGACGTAAACCGGAAGTAATTACAATTGCATCCTGGCCCACTTCTCCCGATAATACATTTAAATCGAACTACGAACACTCGTTGCGAGACTAATAGACATACCCCCAATTGTCACAGAATCGTCATGTAAAATGATAACGTATTAATAATCACAAATGTTGTTAAGTGTACCCAGATTAACTGTGCGAATAATTAGTATCTAGATACCAAATGGATTATTAGGATTTCGTGAAAAGTCCCAATTTTTAGAACGTTAAACTATCACATAAATAGATAAAGCAGAAACAATGTAACATTTAGTTATGATACGTTGGGTACTCTCAATGTCGGACAAAAAAGGATTTTATCGTTTTTACCCTTAATTTTTATCATTAGACCCTACAAGTATAAAATTTCAAGTTTTCTAAACAACAAGCATATCACATAACATGTAAAATATATAGATAATATGAATTTAGTCATGTACATTTTGATATATTTTACAGCTTGCCTTAGGATATATGGTAATGTTATAAAACAAAGTTATAATCGTAAATCTCGAACATTTGAACGATTCCGCAGAACTCCATAGTTCGTTAAAAAGTGCGTCGTATAACATGATCCAATTATTCTTTTCCCAGCGCGCAAAACTCAGCTCGATACGGTATTTTAGTCACCCTATACCTAATAATGTTTATGTCGGCATCGAGTATTCACCATAGCTTGGAAAAATATTCCTGAAAGACACTGTCAATGAAAATCATACATGCAATGCTGAAACGTACAAAGAGCTAGTTAGTGGTCTCTTTTTGTGTAAGCCAGTCATTTTATTAATTTGATACGAGTAGAAGCCTTGCAGAAAGAACTTGGCGCTTCAAAACAAAATACATACCTACATACATGTGTTTTGAGTGAAAACCCATTTAAATATAAAACTACGTTCCGTTTTACATAACGTGTGCGTAAAAGTTCTATTTAGATATTAACAAACATTTTTTAGCTTTCGAAATGTTTGAATTGTATAATATATCCAAATATTGATATAAATGTAATTCTAATAGAGTCCAAAGATTTCAAATTTTTATTCTAAACAATTTTGCACTCAATGAATTCAATTTAGAGTTTAATGAATGACTACTAGTTTTGGTTTACACGTCCAATTGAACCCGGACAGTTTCCTATTATTAATCTGCTTCATAACTCGACTACAGGGCTCTTGAGTTACGAACACAAACCACATCAGACCCTTATTCGCTTGATTTATTTATTATTGAGGTTTGGTGATAGAAAATCAAACATGTACGAATAACAGTCATATTTGGAGGAAAACTACGACCATTTACACCTTTGTGTGGTATAGGTTGGGTTGATTGATATTTGAATTAATAATAAACCCACGTCTACTGCGTTGTGTAGCCATTGATGTGATAACTTCTCGTGATGAGAGCTAGCATGATAGCTCGTACTTATGACTAGTAATACGAAAACTTCTTATTTATAAGTGAATCTTATAGCACCGCTTAAAGTCAGGTCTCTCTGTGATTTTTTCGCACTTGGTTCCACTTTTGATGACGAGCTCGCCTGATGGTAAGGCGCGTCGTAGACGTAGATGACGCACGCTGACTAAGAAATACCAATTCGCTCTGATCTTGAAAAGTTCTAGATCGTGTATCTCGGGGAATAATGATGCCAGTAACTTGTTCCATTCTAAAGGTTTGAGTAAATTAGACCCAAACCATACGAATTTCGGGAAGATCCACGATATAATTGGTGGTGCCGCGACTTAGTATTTGCCCAGTCGATGATACAACACCATATTAATAAAATACCTAACCATATTTTATTCTTCTATTTTTTATTATATATTATATAGAGTTACAAGACGAGCAAGATATGCGCATGACGGTGACTAACATGCCTGCCTATTACAGCACAGTAACAGACCGCCATTGCAACATGAAGAAACCAAAGTACTGTCTCCCACGGCACTGCGCTCGTCACCGAGAAATTTAATATGATGTTTTTGTTTGCCATATAATTTCTCGGGAATCATTACTCTTAAAAGCGGAACAAAGTAATATATGCACATTACTGCTGGGCGGTAGAATAACTGGCAAAGATGTGGCACGTATCCAGGCAGAGTCTTCTTAGAGTCTTATGACTGCAGGACTGTCCTATAGAGAGTGGTTTAAATATAATAGGTATAGGCACACCATTTCTTCAAAAGTTTAGTCGTGGACTTGCGACATTTCAAATAACAGAAATCGTTATTATGTAAGTTGTTATTCTGTTCGACGAATCCTAATGACATTTACTAAAAATTAAATAAAGTTTTTAGAATATATACTTATTACTGTATGTATTCTTGCTGTTATCTCTAAAATAGCCACATTTTATAAGACAGTAGTAAAAATAGTGCTTAGATGTCTGGTCTAGTTATTATAAAATTCATAGCAACATGTTTAATGAAATTTTCTTTTTAAATATAATAGTATGTAGTTAAACTTAGCTGTCATAAGTTAGTGTCATCTTAATAAAAGTTGGTTTAATCAGTCTTATCTTGTACTTAGTTAAACTAGAGAGTAAATATATAAAATGTACAAGCATTTTCACAAACATACATATATTATTCACTAGTATCTTTGCCGCGACGTTCTCGTAGAATTTAAATAGATAGATTAACTCCTTGCTGAATTTAATTTAAAGTAAACAAGCATAAATAGCCCACAAAATGTTCCCACAGCTGGGACTCGGGGCCTTCTCTCGCAAGGATTACTTCTTACTCTTAAGGTGCGTCCCCCAGCAAAACGAGTTTTTTGTCCAGTTTTGAGAGCTATCTACTCATTAGCCAAAACAAATATCAACTGGTAAAAAATACATTCAATTTCTACAACTTTTTGGCTGCAAAATGGTAGTTTTATTTTTTTGATAATGAACTTATTGTTTAAATAATCGCCTCACAACGAAACTATGAAAAAATTAAATAACTGTAGTTATCATGCATCTCCTCGAAAATCGTCCATTATTTTGATTTTGTACTTACACCAACAGATAGACAATTCCATTACGAACATTTTGGTAGTTATATTTTTTTCAAAAGACCAAAATCTGATTTTATAAAGAGTTTATTCTAAAATTTGAGCGTAAAACAGCGACAAATCCTACTGTTTCTCTCTTGCTCATTCTTGCGGTGTGCGATAAGGTAAGAAATACTCAAGGTCATTTGCTCGGGGTACGCCCTTAACATAAGTATTGCTTAGTTGGGCTGAATGGTATTGTATGAAAAAGTCCATCAATAATTTAAAAAATCAAGTAGATTGTTTATATCTTATTAAACTCTGTAAATATTGGAGTCTCAATTAATATAGCTATTTTAAAACACAAAGTTTGAGAAAATCCCGGTTGTATTTTTCACTATAAACACAAGCAGAAGATACTTATATAGTGAACTTAATAGAGGACCATTTCAGTAATCCGATGTGTATCTAATCCTAGACAAGATAGAAATTATATGCTACATTAGAATCAACCCAACATGTGTTAAGATAATTAAGAAACTTGCACGCTATAAAGAAATATGATAATTTCAAGTATTAAGTAGTTTGATATTACATTTTTATTATGTAAATACTTAGCTATTAGTAATTTAGTAAACGTTACTAGAAAGTTTGTGTCTGCAAGTGTTTTTTTTATTATATAGAGAAGAGGTACGAGCAAGGCATGTGCCAGGTGGTATCTACCGATAATAACACATTGCCCTGCAGTTGTTTAAATTTCCCAAAAAGTTGTCACCCAGATACTTTAATATGAATATAATACTGGAAATATTGCAACAAAGTAAGGTCGTAAGTCAAGTAAACAATAATATTTCAAGGATATAAACATTCTTGACATTTTAATGCTTTTTAGTAGAGTAAAAAACAAATGATCGAATTCCCACAAAACTAGTCTTCAAAAAGAAAATCATTTCCACAGAAAAACTCTACAAGAATTACGGCAAACACCGTACCACACAGGTCCATTTTCACACGCAATAACATCACAGAGTAGCTTAAGACACCTGGAATTGCAGGAAATCTTCGAACGAAACAGACAAATCTTAAGTCCGACGGGATTCTGGTATTCCCGCAAGTCGTTGGGATAATCCGATGGATGACAAAATAAAAAGTTATAAGCCCCCGACATCTCGACGTGGGTTTGAACTAAGCGAGATTTATTTTATGTGGCTGCAACTCTGCTGCAACGACTTAACAAAGAATACTAACTTCTCGGACGACTCAACAGCTATCTTTAAGACGTGTACGAAGCTGTGAACACTAATACTTTTACAATTCATAAATTTGAGAGAATCCTTTCAAAATGTCATTTTAGACAAGCTCTAGTAACGCCCTGCTGTTTCATACGCGTAGTTCCCAATCCCGTTATTTCCGTAAAGTAGTTAAAAATAGTCTATATGTTAACACAGACTATGTCTATCTTTATAGGTACTAAATTTCATCCAAACCCCTTCAGTAGGTTTTGTGTGAATTCTCACTAACTTTTGCATGTATAACTTTTGATAAAAGAAGGATACCTTTGCATGCTCGGTATTTTGACTCGGAATCTTTGACCGAATGTGATTTGTATTGTATTCATGGAAATTCAGGGATGACAATCACAGTTATTAGTTTATTCCAACTTATTCAATCTTTTTTTAGTATTTACTTCGGTATTTAATATTTTAGTATTATGGTGCTGGTAGTCGAATACTTTAAGAACGAACGTAATTTCATACTATAACAGTTTGGAAAATGTTGGTAAAATTGTCAACACATAATTTAGTTTAGTTACCTATAGCATTCAAAACCACTTAGGTATACACTTAGGACTCGGGTATTCTAGACGCTTAGGTTTTTCGTAAGACTAAGATTTCCAGGCCACTCTTAAAAAGTGAACACACAATAGGGAACCTAATAATTAATGATAACAAATTCCTCTGTAAACACTAAATCCAATTGTTCCCCTGTTCTTTGTTCAATTATAAGTCAATCTGATAAGACCTCTTGATGGCAAGTTGGTTCCTCTTTAGCCAGAGATTGTGATAACGAGAGAATGGCCACGTCCCGCGTTGCTGTAATTATTCAGAGCTCGCCAGAAGTCCAGCTATTGTTCTGTCTGATCCCACTTAGCGGACGCTTGTTTCATATTCGTCGTGCCTACAGCAAACTCAGCAGTGCTATTTTTGTTTAGTAATGTCTTATCCTTTGAGTTGAGGTAAATTAGAAACTGCTGCCACAGAAGGGTTATTATTTAACGCATCACTTTACACTTTTCAACCTATGCTGTTTATACGAAGTGATAAAAAAGGAATAAATATTTTTAGCATAAACATTAAACAGTTTTTACGGAAATGTCAATTAAAAGAGAAACGTAAGGCTTCGGCTTAAGACACATAGGTACATATTTATTATACATATAGTCATACTAGCTGAACGCGCGCGCGTTGCTACGCCATCTATCGAAAATCGATCGTACCAATTCAAATTTTGAACAAATTCAGTTACTAAAGTAACTTTCGGTTCTAATGACGCAACCTTTAAAATATGCTGTCACGCAACGAAAGCTCTCAAAAAGCAATATATTTTCCCGTTTTTGTTATATTTTTCATTCCTGCTCGGCTCCTGTTGATAGTAGCGTAATGTTAAAATAGCCTATAGCCTTCCTCGATAAATGGACTATCCTACAAAGAAATAATCGTTCAATTCGGACCAGTAGTTCCAGAGATCCTTGCGTTCAAACATACAAACAAACTCTTCAGCTTTATAATATTAGTATAGACATATATTATATATTCAGTATTTGTACTGAATTTAATGACAACACAGCATAAATTAGAATTTGCCCTCGTATGAAACGAAAAATAGGTAAGAGGCTTCGTAGAGCTTTAGATCCTTCATTTAAGATTGTGTACAGCGGAAACGAGGAAAATGATATCCTCTGATAAATAAATTACTAGTTTCATCATAGGCATCCTGGCTTGTTATTACAATAAGGTTATGAAATTTGCAAGATTAATTGAAGTTGCAAAAGTCATTCATTTTCTATCGTTTTAAATACTGTGCAAAACTAGGATCCACTTTACCTAGTTAGAAGTTCTTGGTACTCCGTCCGCCTATGAAATATTATTTCAGGTTTTGACTGTTCACGAAAATCAAATTGATATATTTTCAAAATCATAAGTAGGTAAGGTAGTTATGTAGATAAACTCAATGAGCCAAAAAATCTACCAACCAAACTCAATTGTGTACTTATGTCGATTTGTTTGTTTTTTTGATGTGTGACTAGACTTATTTCTCCGTCAGGATTTTTTTTATTAAATTCACGATTTAATGATGAGATACGAAGGACATGCTATTGATTGTAAACGACATGCCAGACGAACAGGCCATAGCAGGGTCACGCAGCTATTTGAATATGCAGAGTCCAAATCACTTCCTATCACTTCACGGCGCTCGTCGCCCTGAGTTATTTGAAGGGTATACATTGAAAACTATGTATTTTATTTATAAATAATAATCTATCCTGCTGTTTTCTGTTTTATGAAGCTGTTGTATTAAAATTATCTATTATCTTGTATTAACTTAACATTTTTTCATGCTAGTATAGTAGTATAGTGTGGATTTTGTTTGTTCCTACGTATCTCTCTGTATGTAACGGGTGATGTAGAGGTTAGAATAAAATTAAATACGTAGTAAGTACAATTCCTGGATTCAGGCTACTTTTTATTCCATTAAACTTAGTTATTAAGCCACGGGTTATATCGCGAAGCTCAGCTAGTACTAAGAATATATTTAGAAGATTTAGTGTGTAGGTATTTACTTAATCAACTGTTCAGTAAATGAGTCAAACAAAATGTGCTTTCAGTTAGAATTCATTCGATCATTATTCTACAGCACACTTGTTGAAATTAACCGTAGCCGAACCTAATACCCCTGATTATAATGACTACATTTGCCCGTATACGATGACAAGCTACAAATACTGCCGATTGATGTTATCTTCTGATTAGTATTTTCAGTATTCAATTAGGGATAGGCAAGTAAAATACGAATGAATGAATCGCGATTGTATTGGTCCAAATTTTTATGAGACTGTAAGGTTTACAAGTAACATTTTTTTTACAATTTTCCGATCGTAACTCTACACTACAGTCATCAGATTCTATGGACTACAATTTTAGTAACAAGATTTATTACAGACAGACAGAATTATTAGTTCTTCTTAAATAAAATCATCTATGGATTGTGATATGGAGCTTGATGCGAGAAAAAAAAATGTGAATTATTTTTTCAGGATACTCCAGCATTTTCGTGTAAAATAATTTCGTAAATGTTGACGCTTATTATGTGACGACACGAGTGTTATTAATTACGGAATATTTGCTGCAGTTCGGATGTATTCGTTGTGTGGGTAAACTATTTACTCGTCAACAGAGTAGGTATCTACATGAAATTGCATCACTCACTCTACGATTTAACTGGGGTAAAAAAAAATGCAATTAATTATGCTCCCGTTGTGAACTACCGTGATAGCTAGAAACAATACTTAAGTGACGTCTATTATTACCCTTATCTATACTTACTGAGCCCCTACATCACTTTAAACGAAGTTGTAAAGGAAGGAACACGTCAACCCACCAACTATTACATTAATAATATTAGACGTAATTTTAGATGATATTCATCTTCATTTTCGTTTGCTAGCCAAACTTAATTAAGTAGGTAATCTATCTGTTTTCTGCCAAGTTAACTAGGTTTGTTCTTGTACTTACAATGATTGAGCTTGAAAAGTAATTTAGAACAATTTGTTTTATGTATTGTGTTTCTCAATAAATATTAATATTTAGGAGAATGACATAAGCAGAATTCTAATTATTTACTACAAACATCTTTGTGCAATACCTATTGAAATTCTGAGATTTGCCCAAATAGATATGCCATAGAGATCAAGCATAGGTGTAAAAAATAAATAGTGAATGACTGAGTGTCAAGCCTCGAATATTAATCTAGCTTCGCATAAGAATACTTATTGTACCCATGTTACCTTCGTTTATGCATTTTTGGTTTAATATTCACAAGTGTATATTTACAGCGCAATAGATGTCAGGCACCAAAACTACTGATCCCATTTTTAACCGACTTTAAAAAAAAAGTACGTTTCTCAATTCGACCGTATATTTTTTATTTTTTTTCAAAATTCTATTAGAATCCTACATTATAATTGAGTGACATAAGTCTAACATATTAATTTTTAGCAGCGCCGGCGGTTTTACCCTCGTAGTTCCCGTTCCCGTTGTTCTCGTTTTTATCGTTTTTTTTTAAATGTAGACTGATGTTAATCCAAGGTGTTACCCAACTCCATACCAAATTTTACTAAAATCGCTTCAGACGTTTAGACGTGAAAGAGTACACATACACACTTAACGAAGAAAGGATCTCTACGAAAACTCTAAATGAGTCCTAAAACAACTCAAATTTTTAGTAAATTAAAGTATGAATGATTAACAAAATAACAGTCTACAATAATTATCCCGATACTAACAATTATGATTATTTTTAAACCGAATAAAACTGCTGCCACTAGGATGGCACTTTTAATCTATTTTCACAAAATGTTTGATATTAATAAATAAATGTTTACCCGTGCGACGGTCGCACGCGCCGTATGTTAGTTTGTTAGTATTTAAATTTATATTTATAGAGGTAGATAACGATTTTACAAACATATTAAAATTATAGCTTCCTATTTACATTTCTATGCTGATGGTGATGATCATAGTGAGAATGAATATTGGTTTATTACAATTTTAAAGGGTGTAAACTCCATCAGCTTCTTTTTGTAGACCGTTGGAAGACCGTTGTTGAACTATGTGTTTTAAGCCTGTACCGAAGTTGTACAACGGACGGTGTTCAGATACGCATCTGAGCTAAAGTGACATTTTGCTAAGTGCTACCGAGACGCGTGGATCGAACGACATAAATTACGCTCGGAGTTACCTACTTTTTTAAATTGTTCCTGTATTATCACGTCAGAGGCTGCCATTTGTAGGGCTCCATTCGAAGTCTTAACAATTCAGCTATGCTGAATTTAGTATTTTACTGACTCGTATACAAACCCAATAAAACTGTGAAATGTAAATTTTATTCCAAAATCTTCTGGTGCTAATTTAATTAATAATACATATAACACAACATATTTTTTTTCATTTTTACAATTTAGAGTGACGGGATGAGCAAGGCATGTGCCTGATAGTAAGCAACATGCCTGACCATAACAGCACAGAGCAAAGCAGCAGAGCTGTTAAAACATTAAAAGTCCAAGTCCAAACTTAGCACTGCAGAGCGCTTGTATAGAAAGATATAAGAGGATTTATCTCTAAGCCCTGTAATTTCTCTTTAAATATTGCCTATCAAACCGGAACACAGTAATGTTGGCAATCACTGTTTTGCGGTAGAATAACGGCAAAGCTGTGGTTCTTCTCCAGGTGCCCTTTACAAAGAGTCCACCTGAACCCCTACTAAAGATTGGCATCATTATTTGATGTAGGTATCTATGTATCGAATCGGTGCGTATCCGAATAAAAACCATTTAAAGATACAAGTGTCGTGATGTTATTTGAATCTTACAGCTTTCTAAATAACTAGTGATGGTCAAATGGTAGAAATTCGTCCTTAAATATATGTACTTACTTATGTTAATGCCACAAAGCAATACTAATCTAATATTCTCAATTTTACCGCAGACTTGTAATAAAAGAGTACCTAACCTAATTATATGCGTGTGTTTCAAACAGACACATTATGATAACGTGTGTTAAGTTTTTAGTTTATTGATTTAATGTATTTTATGCTTCAAAGCTTTAAAGTCTTTTTCCATATAAACTATAAATGTGCGAAAATTCATACTCCGCCGTCCGTGCAATATTCGTAAAATGGAGTACAAAGTTTTTACTTCGCGCATATCTGTTAGGTATCTACCAATATATGTATAGATTTCAAGTAATAGGAGCCATATCGCGGGAGGACTTCGACAAAATATTAATGAGTGCCTTCTTCGTTTCTTGGCGCAAAATGTACCTAAACAAATTAAATTTCAATTATGAGGGGAAAGGCTTGTACTTTTAATTATTTTTCGATAAATTTCCAATTTGTTGAAGAGTTTTCTTATTTACATTGATTCGATTAGGAATCAGAATTTGGCGTCGGTGGTACAGTAAATAATGGTAAATATTAAATTGCACGTCTAAGGAAAACCTTGTTTTTTTTTTTTTCAAAATCTGTAATACTTCAATGAAATCTTTAGCAGGATTCTTGTGTGTAGTTTCATTGTTGGTGAAGATTTTGTTTCAAAACTTATGGTGATGTTTTAAGTGTTTGTGTCAAGAATTGGCCACATCACATTAGTTTCGTCTTTCTATAGTAGCATTCATATATCGGTAAAAAAATTATTAAAATCGATACGGAAAGACACTATTTTTTAAAACCTTTCCACTATTTTAAAGATTTAATAGATAGATAAAAAAGGTCAATTTTTGCAGCCTGAATTAAATACTCGTAACGTTTTTTTTTAGGGTTTAGCGCACGATAACAAGGAAAGTTATGAGATTACCACGATACCTGCCAGGCCTGGTGTCGTAATTGGTTTATCCCAATTAATTGTTTTATTTACTGGGCTGCTTCTAAAAATGAAGCTGTTACGCCGATTCGTATTATGCAAATACAGCGTAGACACTTGAACTTTTTAATTTGTTACTTAGTAGTAGAACTATATATTTCATACTTCATATTTCAGGGTATACCCCTACCTACCTAATACACTGAACTGTTTTCAGGGTGTATTTAAATGTGTTAAATTGTTTTATTTGATTCACATTTATCTGAATTAAATACACATTAATTGCGTGCTAATACTAATTTTAAAATCCACGTAGTTATACTTATTATTCTTATAAACCCCCAACTAAATATATGCAATGTTAACAGACTAATACAAATTTGTTTTTAAATGTTTGAAAGGATTTTAATCATATTTTCCCCGTGAAAAACATAGCCTAAAAGATTCATACTACTATTTTGCCAATAAATTTGTTTGTAAATTCGTCGTGTCTATAGCAATAAATTAGAAAATAATGAGGCACTCACCTTTCGGAGCAAGTTGTGTGGCGCCGCCAAAAACTTTGGAACAACTAACGGAAAGTTCGCGAGGAGTGTTCGAGGATTAGCTGTCGAGCGTGCACTTTACCGATCTCACTCACAAGACACTGGGAGTGCAATACGGAATTATCGGTGGGAATAGTGTCGTGGTGCGTGATGCGATAGCTCCTCTGTTGGAACGTTTCGGCGCGTCAGTTTTGGAAAGTTCTGTGGCTGGTGGCTTGGGCCCGCGTGCTTATATCTCGCGGAGGATCTGCTTGCGCGCATGCGTCGACACCATTCATGTCACTCTTTGAATGACCGCCTCCGCAACTGTCACCGTTTTACATTTGTTTTCCACATACCTATTTTGAAAATTTACATCCAATTTTTCCGTGATCTAAGTTATGTTTTATTTTTTTCTAAACATGCTCTTGCTTACAATAAAATCGAATATATTTTGGGACTGTGAAGTTAACAATAATAAAGGAACATAAACAATGTAAAAATCTAATTTTTGGTAAATTTTGCCTGTTTGAGTTTATTTGACGTCATGCCTAACATTTTTTTTTATCAAGAGTAGGTAATTTGCACTTGACCACCATTTCACCACGTAATTAAGAAAACGTTAAAAAAGTAGTGTGTATTTTAGTTTTATCGTCTTAATCATTAACTATCGGCCCGTTCCGGCTTCGGTCGGATATTTTCATATAAAGACTACTTATTACCTACTTAATCGAAATAAAAACTATCATATCCTTCAATTTGGATCAAACTGCACACGTTTATACGAAATTAATTTATTGTTTTTTCGTAGATTTTACAAATAGATAAATAGAATCCACTAAAAATATTGCATTGTATTGGGTTTTCAAATGATTGATTAAAACGCACGCACAGTTTAAATATGACCATTTACTATAATCATGCTATTTTGGAAGTCATTGTAAAACAATAATGACGCCAAAAATATGTTTTATTTAGAGTTAGTTGTCATTAGTAGATAAAATATCAGTAGTTTTAATAAATAAAACTATTAAGTTTCATTAAAACGTATTTCCGCAATTTTAATACCTCAATGTTAAAACTATGTAACTATAATTCTATGTTAATGTTATGGCAACATCAGAAATTCTCTTGTCACTGCGGCTGAAGAACTAGTAACCAAAACCAAAAATAAATTTAAAAAATTAAAATTATGCCACTGGCAAGTCAATGTCAGCCACTAATACTCAATCCTGCAATATTCTTATCGGTTGTGTTCGAATTTAAAAAAGTTTCAACATAAATATCTTTTTTTCTTGGCCTTTTGAAGACATAAAATGACATAAATGATTCTATATCTTACTCAGGGACTGACATTCAATGTTTTAAGATATTTTGATGTATAGACGCTATCATTTCGTTTCAACTATTTTAAAACATGGAAGTCTGCCATTGTTCTTTTAAAAATCGGTTTAGTAAAAGTAGTTTACGAATCCATAGCGGACAAACAACGTGACGCGTAATTTATATTTAAAAAGACAATATTAAGTTGTAACGTTTATGTGGGTACATTTTTTTACAAGTATTAAAAAAACAGCCAACTTGCGCGCGGAGGACTCCATACGTCTATTGTATGGGATCATCCTTTAAACATAGGTATGTTTTATTTTAAATATTTAACTTCATATCTACCTGGTTCCCTCATCAAAATCGAGCAAAACGAGCAAAAAAAACATGTTTGTTATATGGGAGTCCTCTTAAATATTTATTTCATGCTGTTTTTAGTATTTTATGCTACAGCGATAATAAAAATAAGCCATTTGTGAGAATTTGAACTGTCACTATCACGGTTCAGTTGATACAGCCTGGTGACAGACAGACAGGCGGACGGACAGCTGAGTCTTAGTTGTAGCGTCCGAATTTACCCTTTGGATACGGAACTTTATAAATCGTCGTCACCATGAGCCTGAAGAATCAATGTTTACAATTAAATATAGACTCCATAAAATCTCTCCACTCAATCTCGTGTTGAAACAGGGTGTGATAAATAACCCCATCCCGTCTACAATAGTGGAAATCAATCACGGACTAAGTGGCAAAGTTTATTTCTCAGGGGAAGACATGGATAAACGTCTTGCACGATTTCATACGGTACTATTTAATTTTTAACAGATTTCAAAAGAGTAGGAGGAAGGAGGTTCTGAACTCGACTGTATTTTTACGTATATGTCTGTTACCTAAGAAATATCGACAGAAGGTACCGATTATGACGTTTTTTTTTCGAAAACTACCCCAAAGGTGTCATACATTTATTTTAAAATTAAAAAATTGGTTGCCTGTAAAGTCGGTATACGGGCGAAAGTTTTACGTGACAACGACTTTGAGTGGTTAGCCCGCCTAAGAGCGAGAGAGACAGACATAAAAAGTGAAAGGCACGCGTCCCTCTCACTCGCTCTCATTGTGAGCGCATAACGTGAGCGGAGCGTAACGCAGTTTCTTGAAGTGTCACCCGGCAAACCAATTTATAAGACGTTGTCACGTCAAAAAAAATGGAACTGCCGATAGAAGTGAAAACTTATAACTCAGCATTTGAAAACTACACGGGTGTAACCGGAGGGCGTGGCCTGACCATCATGGCATGGCCATCTAGAAATGCGTCAGCATTTCCCATTGGCTCACGCATGTCTAGATGGCCATGCCATGATGGCCAGACCACGCCCTTTCAGCATTTCCCATTGGCTGACGCATTTCTAGATAGCCAATGGCCAAGGTCCCGAGTTTACCCGAAGATTTCTGATCATACCCGAACGTGACGCTAGAATTCAATTCACACCCCACGGAAAATATGTCAAGGCGCGCCAAAAAAAGTTTTCACTTCAAAAATACATACGTCGTTGATTTATTCATTTATCGTTTATTAATTCTATTTAAATTGGTTAACAGTGCGAGTTTAATTTTCAATCTGAAGTCGGTTGTTCGTTTCTCAGATAAAAATAAGTATTATTGTTTGTTTCTATTAACTTGAATCAAAAATACCCCCAGTAAACTAAAAACTATCTACTTATAAATAAGTCACATTCTGTAGAAAAAAGGTTTAGGGACTAAGTGAGCGCGGAAGGTGGGTACCTTAGCAGCTGTAACACAGGTCTCAAGTCTAGCACGGCTGCTAATGGACTGCTAACTTAAATGTAGTATTTGTTCCAAGTAGGTAAATTAAGAAATTTGATGTTTTTAAGCCAAATTAATGATTGAATCAATAAATTCAGTTTAATTTTAAAGAAATAGTTGTATTTGTTTGTAGTATATTTCACTATGGTATTATTTTTAATACTGGGATTTGAGTCTAAATATGTGTCATATAAAAGAACAAGTATCTGACTATTTAAAGGAATGGGTATGACTGATAAAATTTAGTGTAGAGGGCGCCGGTGGGATACCATTCACTTCTACCCGCCATCTCAAAAGAGTTTTAGAGGGGTTGGCGCTATAAGTAGATGGAGCTAAGCCGTTGAAGAGCATTCCTTTTTAAAATTTTATATGAGAAAGATCTAACAGTTGTCGATATAAACTCTTACATTTATTTAATTGGTTTACTTTTACTCAATGGATAACATATCAAACTTTTTTAAATGTTAAGGTACCTATTAATTAAAAGGGATTGACAAAACTGTCATACAATGACTACCACCCCCGTAACTAAATACAAATGTTAGGTACCTAATATGATCAATATTATTTATTACATACCTTTTTATAAAGATGTAACATAACTTTGGCATCGTCGAAAGATTTTGAAGACAACGAAAAACATCAAAACCAGGATGTGTCAAAGACCGCATTAAAGGTACGAGTAGTATAGGAATCACCTGGCATGCAAACTTGCTCCTTTTCAACCGTTCATAGAAAATTACACGAAAATATCAGTTTTATACCTATACCCATGACCCATGATGCACATAAACACGTTAAACCTTTAGTTAGGAATGTCATACATTACGTGGTATGTCCTGATTTTTTATTTTGGTTATTAATAGCACAGCAAGTAAGAGAGCATCTTATTCTAAAATAGCTACGAGTACGCGGCGCCGTCATCTTTGTTTACCGTCCTTTTTTGCAGATCATGTTCTATCTTCGTCAAGCCCCTTATTTTGTCATTTTCGCGATTCATCAACTCCAAAAAAGCTTTTGAATGTGGGATATAAATGTGCTTAATGGATTAGAATCTAAATGGCGGGTACTTTTTGACGATATTTGCAATTTTGTAGGAAATGTTGCGTCAAGTACTACTGAAATATATACAAAACAGTGAAATTAGACAGAACTCGGTATTTTGATATCAGAATTATTTTTACACTTAGTTATACGATTATTGTACAGTGAAATTTTCATTATAAAGCTTAAAAAATGCAATTCCATATTAGTATGTATGCTCTTACTTTTATTATTTACTAATTAGCGAGTAAATTGTACATTTATGAGAACTTTGATTTTAGAGAAATAAGTAATTAAAATAGTCGTGTATCTAAATTATCCATTGTGCCTGCAATATCAATTTCATTCCTTTTTAGGGTTCCGTAAAACGTAAAAACGGAACCCTTATAGATTCGTCATATCTGTCTGTCCGTCCGTATGTCACAGCCATTTTTTCCGAAACTATAAAAACTATACCTACTGTTGAAACTTGGTAAGTAGATATAATCTGTGTGTTAAGCATTAAGATTTTTATACAAAAATACAAAAAATAATAATTTCCAAAACTTCCAACGGTTCAAATGGTTTGAACTCGGATCTAGTAAGTAGTTGTTATAGTACGTCATAAATAGGTACATTATTACTAAAACATCGATCAAAGTTACAACGAACTACAAGCACTTATGTATTATGTTACTTGCTGCGACGGAGCCCTTCATGGGCGAGTCCGACTCGCACTTGGTCGTTTTTCTTTTTAATCTTTAAACTAATTGCCCATTGTAATGATGTCATTTAACGAGGTAAGCGGTATTTAAGGATTTCAAAAAAAACATTATCTCCAATTAAAATCTTTCAACATCATCATTAGCTTGTATTCTTCCATTACTGCCTCTCCCATAAAGCACCACGCAGCCCGATATTGTGGTCTTACGTTTCCAACCGCCACTGGCCGTTTTTCGTATATCGTCAATCCATCTAGTCTCAGAACGTCCTATACTACGTTTATAGATTCGCGATCTCTACTCCAGAACATGTCTACCCCAACGGTTATCGGGTCTGCGACAAATATGACTGGCCCACTGCCACTTCAGCTTGCAGTAAGTTGAGCTTTGACGGTGACTTTAGTTCTCTGACGAATTGCTTACTTCATTGCACTTCATTGATTCTATAACTCGGAGAAACTCCAAGCATATCCCTTTCCATATTCCATAACACGCTGGATGACTTTGAACTTTGGACCGTATTCACTGTTAGTGTCCACGCTTCAGCACCGTAGAATAAGACGCGCTGGTTAAATAGTTTTGTCTTGAGGGTCTGGGATGGGTGACGAGAAGACTCGACGAAACGCTGCCCAACCCAGCTGAATTCACTTCATAGCGTGGCTCTACCCTAGATACATAACATAATATATCAGAACAATCCTGAGAGTGATTTAATTTAAGGCGATCAGTCCCGTATAGTAGATATTTTTCAATAAGGTATTATCATCCTATTTGAAGAAGAGGATGACAACACTTCTCTGCCTTGCCTATGAAGAGAACGGCATAAACAATTCTTGGAGCGCTTTTAAAAGCGGAGCTCCAGCAGCCTTATAGATTTCCATACTGAGTAAAGCCGTCCTCGCTAGCTTTTCCATTTTTAAATTGTCCTAGAGCCAGTATGATTTTTTTTTAAATATAAATATTGGAGGACAATTCAATTCAATTTCTTCGGTAGGTACTTACTTTAGGTAGTTCTTTGTGTAGTGGCGAGTCAGAGTAGCTCTTTTGTAATCGTTCTATGTGAGATGATGAGCATGTTATATGTACAGCTGGCAGTAAAAGTTTTACACTTCTGAGAGAATATCCGCTTTGAATCTAACGATTGTTGAAGACCACCGACTTTGCTAAATTGATTTTTCAATCTAGATCGTGTTATCTAATTGAAGGTCAAGTCATAGAAGCTTCGTAATTCTCATGGTAATAGCCGCTTGTTCTGACGTAGTTAACGTCGGATTGTATCTTTCTTCTATGAGAAGCTGAGTTTCTCTGAAATGCTTTAACTTTGTCTTTGTACTGTATTTTGCAAAATTGTGTGTCCTCATCTCGCAGAACATCCACTTCTACTTTGTCAAACCTCATAACCCAACCATCCCCTTAGGCGGAAGGGTATGCGTAAAATGCATTTTCTCCACGTAAAAAAGCTTTTAAATTACGTAGAACAGACGGACATGAAACAAAAGTTGGTTTTTTGCAGTGAAAACTACTATTTGCACGGTGGGCGGTTTTTTTTTTTAATTTTAACTGATTTACACTTGTAATCATTTATTCATCATTTACATCTCGCCTGATGTTAAACGACGATGTGGTCGGAGACGGGAAAACAATAATAGAACTCGCGACACTCTAACTGTATGCGAATAAACCGTACATAAATATATTATGTATGTACAATGTACATTGTACAAGTTTTCAGTTCTATGTGCACTTCCTAGTTTTTCTGTACCTACCCACAGTTTTTTAACATCACAGGCTCAGTAATGGGCTTGTTTCTAATTATTTATTAAACCTGATAACGATGCTTGGATGTTTTGACGCTAGTTTCTGTACGTTTATTAAAAACCTTTGGTAATAGGCATCCAATAGCTACTACCAACAGAACTTTAATTTGCGCAGTGCCTGAAAAGCCTGAAAACTAACCTTAATTTTTAAAATGTATCCGTTGCCATACCTGAATGCATAAAATATTATGCTATATTATGCAAAGAATGTATCCATTTATTTAGCATAAAGTGTTTGACGACAGATCGTACCAAGGAATCATTACCATAGAAATGGTGCCGTGTTATCCGGGTTTAACCCTCTCGGGAACTATCCTCGATTAGCTCGTATCAGTGTGGGTTGAAGCTATATTCTTGCGCGCTCAACACTGTTTGCATCGCTTTTACGCTTATAGAGTTTATGTCATGAGAGATAGAGATGGCTGTATTGTATCAAATGTGCCAGAATAAGGACTCAGCTTTGATTTAAATCGTTCAAATTACCCTTGAACTGAGATTGGAATAAATCCTCGATTCGTTCAAACGCGGCGTGGCTTTAACTTTTTAACTTATTTAAAGTCAGTTGGCAAGTTGTGTAAATCACGTTTATCGCATACATATATGAGAACACTTTTACTTGAGTTTCGTACGCGAGTTTTAGGATTTTTAAGGGTAGTTGTGAATTTTAACATAAATATGATAATCACATATCGTCAAATTCAATTCCTATAACATAAATTAGTATCTATTATCCACCAACCCGCACTGGGCCAGCGTGGTGGATTATGACCTTAACTCTATCCTTGCGAGAGAAGGCCCGAGTCCCAGCAGTGGGAACATTTAGTGGGCTGTTGATGATGATGATTAAATGAGTATCTCATCTAATGTTAGCTATTTTGTTCATAAAACAAAGAAAAAAGTATTAATCTAAAGTATGGTATAGATTACAGCTCATTTTAGCTCCTTGACGGAGTCCCAATTTACATTTATCAATGTTTGACGTCGGGTGAAAATTAAGATTAAAATGTACACAAATACTTTCACGTTTTTAAATAGTTTTTCTACGTGATTGGTTCACTGACAAACAACTTCTATCCTACGTCACGTACAATTACGTCACGTTGTTCGACTAGAAATTTCGAAGAAAATCAACTCTGAAAAGGCCGGATTGTATTTAAAATTTATGATTAATTCAGAACTATAGTCCACGTGAGAGAAACCGTAGCTTAAACTATAGTGCCATACCTTTATCCAAAACGTAACCATTTTATTTGATTCATCTATTTGCTCAGCAGACCACGACGCCACGACCTCAGTGCCACGACGCGTAGCTCGTCAGTTCGTTGATGTCTTTTTGAAAGAAAACTTTATTATTATTCCTAAGATACAACAATAACATTTTCAGCTCACAAAATACTTAATGCGTAATTTATTCGAACACGTGACGGTTTGAAGCGGGTCGGTCTCCGGAAGGAATCCCTATTCCACTATTCCATCATCGCATCACGTATTCAGGCGGCGGGCCTTGAAGGGTCATTGTCAGTGTTGATGATCGATACTTTGCCTACGCCAAAACAATGTAAACATAAGTACGTGCTTTCCCACACCGGTCGTATAGCAAGCTAATCTACGAAAATAGACCGAACTTACGGCACGTTTACACAGGTACACTAATGACGCCGACAATTTCCAAGCTCTCGTATGCTCGTAGTTAAAAGTGTAATAATAATTAAGTGAACAAACTCTACGTTTACGTTTATGAACGTTTTCATTCGCGAGAGCGTCGAGTGAAGCCTTCAATGGCTGGTTGTAAAGTTAAACAACTGAATTTATTTTAGGTTTATACGCATCTTCAAGATGGTCTGTTGTGAACTTAAGCGAACACAAAAAACAATAATTCCTAATTAAGTTTAGTGAGCGTTACATTGTTGCTGTCTTACTAATAATACTTATTTGAAATTTTTGATGATCTTTTAAATCACGTCGCAAGCGAATAAGGCTGAACTTTAGAACTCAAATAGATTCATAGCCTGTTATAACAAAGAGACTACCGATCATCCCAAAAAAAAAATATTCTATAGGAAATAGCCGTTTTTAAAAATTGGCACGCACAGGTACAAACACAAAATTGAATTGAATACATTATTTAGTAGATATTAGTACATTATGATATAAGTGCGGTAAGTTGATAATTACAGCCGAGGCTTTATTGCTAGCTCGAGCCGAAGGCGAGAGCTATAATTAGCAGAGGCTGTAATTATCAAAGCGCACGTATGTCATACGACGTTTTATAACATATTTGCGAGGAAATAAACAAAACTCTGACGACATTTTCAAATAAAAACAATATAGCGAAAAAAAACGCGCGGAATAATATTTACTTGATCACAGATAACAGCACAGAGTAAGTAATCACTATGGATCACAGATTAGCAATGCGCGCGCATCGGCGCCTTTTTTTTTTTAGCAACGGCACAGAACCAGCCGGTAGGTATGCCATTAATAATAAAGTAAATTAATATTTTTTGTGTTTTGTTACAGAAAAATTAAAGTAATTTGTGGTCTAAATTAGATAAATTAACGAATTTAATAATTCTTTAATATATTTTACCTCTCAAAGTTTATTTTATTCATAAAATGTTGACCACACTTTTCTGACATAAAAACTCTTTACTAAGATTTAAAAAGGTACTGTTCGTTTTAGACGGAGCATATCTCTCTACCTAGTCTGTGGACGGAGCATTTTGAAACCGTGCGTTTTACATTACACATTACAGCACTAGTGCGTAATAAGATACATTACGATATAGAAATTGGTCCAATAAGAGACCCTTTACGAGCAAATATGTTATAAAATACATTATTCTGTATTATCTCAACTGTACATATGTTATCGTAGATACTTCTCAATTTAATAAGTTATTTAAAGATTTTCTTATCATTTTTTCGTAATAAACCGACAAACTTTAAAGCCACTGAATCTATTTCCGCAAATCTTTCATCATTAAAAAGGTGCATTATCGAGAAAAAACGTAGATTATAAGTTGGCGCAAACAAAATCCACAATAGACCTACTACCTATGATAGGATACCCGAAAGATCCGATAAGCTTCCAGTAGTTTCGTGAAATACACGTGGCCTGTTTTTAGTTCTATATTTATATTTTTTCTGTGTTAACGAGTCTCCTCTTGAATAACGTGTAGATCCTAACGATACTCTACTTTGTCTCTATCAGCCCGGGCAGGCTAGAATAATTATTATATATTATTTATTTTGATGTAAATTTGAATCAGTATTTGCCAACGACTTTCTTTGCATTGAATTTAGCGAGTGTAGAAAAGGATTATTTCTTAATTATGTCTTAAGTCTAATAATTTAAGTCATTGTTATAGTAACTTTTACAAAAAGTAAGATGACAATTTTAAGTATTAAGTTATATTCATAATATATAATTTCTTTTTATTTTTGGTTCATTTAAAAAAAAATAACAAATTTCTATTTGTCATATCTCCCTTTGTTCGCCAGCTCCTGGACGTCTACTCTCTTTCTACGAAAACGTAATTTCGAAATAAACTTGCGACTTTCCAACTCCGATTCTACTCCGATCCGTCGTTTTGTCGGTGTATATGTTCTAAGACTACTCTAATTAGAGTATGCTTAGAACATTTAAACGTCAAACAATGTTGTATCGGACGAAACGAAATAGAACGAGAGCAGGAAATTCGCGAGTTTTTTTTCCAAATTTCGTTTTCGTAGAAATAGAGTAGACGTCCTGATTTGATTAGAGTAAAGTTTTTTATCAGTAAAACAATTTCTACCTATATTTTGTTTCGATAAACATTTTTTTTTAAATAAAGAGAGACGAGACGAGCAGGAAATGTGCCTGATGGTAAGCAACATGCCTGCCACATAATAGTACAGTGACACGCAGCTATTGGAACATGAAAAGTCCAAATCATTACCTAGCTCTGCACTGCGCTCGTCACCCAGAGATCTAAGTTGTTATATCTCTAAGCCCTGTAATTTCTCTGGAAACATTGCCCTTCAAACCGGAACACAGTAATGTTTGCACATTACTGCTTGGCGGTAGAATCTGGCAAAGATGTGGTACTTCCCCAGGCGGACTCTGCTAAGAGTCCTACCACTATAAAACACACTTTATATTATACACACTATATATAAAACATATTTAACACTGCATAAGTGTAACACTGTATTACCTAGTACTTACTAGTAGCGTCCCGCGGTTTTACCCGTGCAGTTTACTCATCCTAAGTCTACAGGGCTTTGCCCTTTTATTAGGGAGTAAGTTAACTCCAGTATTAACTTGTGCCAATGTTTATATTCACGTAAGTTAAAATGTACTTTTTTATATATTTTTTTATTATCTTATGTGTTCCAAATTTCAACCCGATCTCCAGACGTTCCGACATGGTTGAGCAATAAACATCCAAACTGTCGTGTTTTAAAACTGTAATAGGATTCCAGATCTATTTATGTAGCCTGTAGCAATAATCTATTTAAAAAAATATCTATTCAGTAGTTTTTGCAAAAGATAATAAAACAAATCCATACTGACAACTGTGTAAATTTGGCTGCCGTTACATACATATAATATTAATATAATAATAAATAATAAAGGCATTACGATTTGCATCATGCTCATACTTTTGGTAAGTATTATTAGACCGATACCTAAGTACCTACTAAACATTTCATATCTCTCTAAGTCGTTTACGAGGTACGACAATTAATATTTTTTATTGAGGCCCGCCGACTCATCAATATTAAAATGCCCTCCGAATTGATCTTTATTTATGTCATTACGATCTGTCGATCGCCCTCAATCCCTCGCGGAAATTTCCGTTTCGTCCAAACGGTAAACCTGGATTATACTTGTATGAGATCATTTTGAAATTTCTCAAAGGAAAATTGCTCAACGAAGGTTTATAAACAATTCGAAAACAAAGGGCGTTTCTATAAGTTTATCTATCAAAATGAAAGCACGAGAAGTTACGGTTACGTTTAAATTGGATACTTAAGTCGTAAAGAATAAGTTATAAAATAGAAATAAACTACTTACTTTTGTAGGTACACCATTGATATAGGTGGTGTATTCTCTTATGTACCTACCCCAGATAAACGTTTTAAATAATATCGCACTTCTATGATATGTAGAGAGACGAACTTCTTAGCATTCCATGGATTCACCATGCGGGTGCCGGGTCCATCGTGTGACAGAGAGAGAGAAATCTCGAGTAGACCCCAAGACTTGTGACTCGGGCGTAGGTCTAAAAGGGGCCCCTTAGTGACGTACGTCAACACTCAACTTCTGCATTTCATCAAAATGATCGTATTCATAATCATTTATATTTATATTCTAGTCTCCTGTTGGCCTCTCAGTCCGCTCCTCAGCTCTACTGCAACATATCGCATGTAGCATTTGACATACGTAGGTAACTAATTTTAAAAGGATTAAATATCAATAAAACGACTCATGTCTGTGACATAAAATTAGCTTTAACAAATAAGGAAGTAATAAGCATACATGATTTATATTTTACGGCAGTTAACTAGATAGGTAGGAACGTGTCATTAATGGATGAGATTATCGCTGGATAGGGACCAGTGGCGTACACGAAGAGAGGCCGGTACTCAAATGAGAGTATCAACAGGCTGTGAATGATGATAATGATGAACTTGATACATATAACCTTTCTTCAGTTTCTTAGTAAACGCCACAAACGTCAAAGGTCAGGTCTTTAAATATCAATTATGTACTAAAAACTGCTAAATTAGAGCCGACAATAAAAATAAACGTAAAAATTATATTTCTAATTCCCAAGCGTTTAACAAAAGGCCGCTTATTGTCGCGATTTAGACGCTATTTACATCAGCATCCTCGCAGGATTATGTTAATCCACTCATTCATCTTCATGGCGAATTTCTAAAGAATAATTTAGTGTAATTTTTGGTGAGAGGAAAGAAATAATCTTACCGTACTTACCTGTAAGCTGTTACAATAGAAAGCTAAAAATATCCGAGAACCGAGCACGTAAGGAGAATTTACTTACCTATTGTGGGTTTAATTATAATCAAGCTTTGTTAATATTTTGTTAGGTAGGTAAGTGAAACCATTGTATAGGATAATTTATATCTGTTATACCATGTTACCGTACAAATACATAATATGTTCATAAGTATTTCACTGTAATTTTATTAATTTGTCTGTATCACAATAAAGAGTTTCTATCTATCTATAATATGTTTAGTTCAGTGCCTACTAAACACACACCTATTTTTTATAGAGGAACTTAGGTATATATTATTATTGCACTTATAGCCCTACAGCCCTAGCTCTTGCAGGACTTGGAGGTATCATATAGATAGACCTATAATACTGTGCATTTAAAAAGGTTGCAATTGTTTAATTTTCTACTGCCCGGTAAATGATCAAGGAGCTCACACTAATAAAAAGATTAATTATGATGTTCTTCGCGTGACCCTTACCGAATCTTAACATGGAAAATATATTATTTTGTTTTAAATATTATTTAGTTATTGTGTTTTTCCTTCTATTCTTTTTAAATATTTTTAACCGACTACATACATATAATACACTAGCGGCCCATTCCGGCTGCGCTCGGATATTGTCATTTAAAGACTAATAATCGAAATAAAAACTATCCTATCTCTCAAGTTGGACCAGACTGCTCACGGTGTGCCAATTTAATTTAAAATCGGTTAAGTAGTTTAGGAATCCATCGCGGAGAAACATCGTGACAGGAGATTTATATATATTAAGATTAAAATACAGTCATATGCATATTTGTGTTTAAATGATATGTCAATTATATAAAACGTATCCGAGGTAGTCCGATAGGTAATATAGGGAACGACTCTTGGAAAAGCCGCGAAATCGTAATAGTCTCTTAGCGTGCAATTTCTACCCATTAGCCTTATTCGACTATTAGGTAAATTGAAGTAGGTTCCTACAATCTTGTCGGCAGATGAAAGGCGTGCGTGACGCGCCTGAGTGGATCAACTAGCGACAAATTAACATTTTAATTGTGAACGCCACAGCCTTTTCGGTGCAAGTAGGGTTGTGCACGTGCTTGAATTGGTGGACCGTTTAAAATTTTCCTCTCAATTTCCGTATGCGTTGATTGTAAATTCTATAGTACTGTTATGGCTGTGCATTTATTTTAAACCCCTGGCCAAAAAGAGGGGTGTGAGTTCGACGTCGATGTCTGTCTGTCTGTATGTGTGTCTGTCCGTCTATGGCACTGTAGCTCTCCAATATACCGATTTCAGTGCGGTTTTTTTTCATTTGATCGCTTGTTTTGTGCATGGTTCATAGCTATGTCCGGTTAATACCGGTTCAAGATGACCGCCTCCACAAAATGGCCTCCCTCAATATGGGTATCAAATAAAACTATACAAAACTACTGAATTTCAAATCCAAGATGGTCGCCACCTGCCTGGGTGTTTTTTATGTATACCTAATAAGTATGATGTATTTAAAAATATGTATATAGGTACCTAAGTATTATATCAGCTATCTGGCTCCCATAGTGCAAGCTTTGCTTAGTTATTCGTAGGTGTTGTGTGTTAAATGTCCACTAATATTTATTTTTCTTTTAATTTTTATAATAGGCTTTACTGACTTGATGTTGGCAACCCTACACGCTCAGAGGCTACGCTCTCGCGCTGTCAGCCTCCACTCCTATGGAAGTCCTGTGTGACGTGTGACATCCAATCGCGTGTATGACGAGGTCTTAATGGGTTATTATAATTTTCCACGGGTCACTAACGAATGCGTTAAATTGAACGCCCCCTGAAAATGAAACTGTGTCTGGAGTGACCGCCTAAACTGACACCTCAATCAGCACATCATTTAGGTTGACGAATAATTTGTATAACGGAATAACGGATAAAGTACTCACTGTAACCAGGGGCATCTTGACATCAAAGCGTGAAGGCAACGTTTCATTGTTTTGTGTGAAATATCATAATCGACGAAACCTAGAACCATGAACAATAAATGCATTGAATAATTTGGGGCACTGCGGTCACCGGGACATCGGGTTAGGCCCGGTGGCAGGAATTTCTTTTATAAACACTACTTCACGTGTTTTTTAAACTATTTTCTCCGACAAGCAGGTTTGCTCGCGGTGTTTTTCTTCTTGGAACTAGCAAGGTTTTTGCTAGTTCCATAAGAAACCATAAAAATGCTCGGAATTTTCCTCTTCTACTTACGAGTATAGACACACAGACAGGTTTTTCAATATCCCAAAATATATTCTAAGAATCTGCTACGGTCATGCATTATTACCACACTCTTTTTGAGGAAACTCCAATCACTGGCGTTACTGTACGTGAAGTACGGACCAATAAAAATGTCTTCATAACGTCGCGTAACGCTAGCAAATATACCTACTCAACTTCAACAGCCCACCAAATGTTCCCACCGCTGGGACTCGGGTGCTCGGGGCCTTCTATCGCAAGGAGAGAGTTAAGGTCATAATCCACCACGCTGGCCCAGTGCGCGTTGGTGGATGACACATGACTTCGAAAGATTCTAGGTAAATGTCGGTTTCCTCACGATGTTTTCCTTCGTCGTTTTAAGTTAGCGGCATTACGCACATGACTTCGAAAAGACAGTGGTGCGCGTGGGATGCGAGTACCTACGTATAAGTATTTTTATTTTATTTTATTGGAATGACGAGCCGAGCAGGACATGTTTTTTTTGTGACATTTATAGGTTTACACTTGACCGCCATCTCGCCCGATGTTAAGCGACGATGCGGTCTAAGATGGAGCGTGCTTACCTAGAAGAAACCGATTCACTCGCGATTTGAAGACACCAAGATTATAACCATCGGGAAAACCCCACTCAGGCAACTCATTCCACAGTCTAGACGTTCTTATCACAAAAGTAGAGTCAAACCTCTTCGTTCGTATCTTTGGAACATCAACCATGAAACGATGCCGCTTCTTCGACCTACGAAAAATCCGATAGAAAAAAGGGCTAGCTTTTATTATTATTTTTTTTTTATTTTTTTTTTAAAATAAATACTGGTGGACAATTCACACACAATATTAGATCATGCAGATCAGTTGCACACTCTCCGAAGTGTATCCGATAGAAACCCGATAAGCTAGCAATTTTTCGGCGATGTTCAAGACTTTGTAGTCTTTTTCGCACAAGAGTCAAGAACACTCTACTCAACTCACCTATGAGCCTTTTAGCACTCCTCTCGATCGATTCCAGAGCCTCAAGCTGATACTTAGCCGATCCATCCCAAAGGTGTGAACAGTACTCCATACAAGAGCGAATCTGTGCTTTATAATTATAACAAAAGCAATTGTTCAGACTTGAAGTACTTTCGCACTTTTGAGAGGACACCTAGTTTTTTGCCAGCTAATTTAGTCTTGGACTCGATATACGAGCCAAAGTTGAGTCTTGATGTCAAGGTAACACCCAAAAGCTCAAGATGATCAGTAATCGGCACGGATACACCTCGAAAAGTAGGAGTCTGTAGAAATTGACTCCTTTTTATGGAGAACAGACACGCCTGCGTCTTTCCGTCGTTAAACTTGGCCAGATTGGTTTCGCCCCATTCAGAGACTGCCTCAAGGGCCAAGTTCAAGCGCTCGGTCATACTCTCTCTCAATACCTTAGTTTGTTGACCACTGGCTCTCGCGCTAGTTATGTAACTCTCTACAACGGTGCTATCATCTGCATACCCAAAGATACCGGGCTTCAGCAAATCGTTGATATGTAGCAGAAAAGGCGTTGCAGAGAGTATCGACCCTTGAGGGACTCCGACATTGATAGCCATTTGATCCGACGAGCAGCCATCAATGGCAACTCGTATGGATCGATCCCTCAAGAAGTCCGATATCCACGCAATAAACCCTGGAGACAAACCATAACTAGAAAGCTTACTGATAAGGCCATCATGCCAAACCCTGGCAAAAGCCTTGCGAGATATCCAGGGAGACTGCAAGTGCTTCCCCGTGTTTCTCGATAGCTTCACTCCAGATGTGAGTGACATACGCCAGAATATCTCCAGTGGACCGGTTTCAGCGAAACCCGTATTGCTGGTCACTGAGGAGGTCGTTAGATTCTAGGTATGCCAGGAGCACAAAAATCTAAATAATAAGGTAATAGAAATGCCAAAGCTTTCAAATTACTTGCAAAACGCATGTCGCCATATTTCCCCTACCCCCGTGGTCACAAATACATGCGCGTACTATTCGAATACATATCCACTCACACACTAACAGTTGCACATTAACAATCACGGTTTGTGATTGCATCACACACATCCATAAACGCTTATCAGTGAACCTACCAATACATTGAAAAATAAACAATTTTTCACGTATACACTAGTGCTTGACAAATTTTAAAATATATCGATACATCAAAGAACAGTCTAATTTTCGATAAAGTTCATTTTTTTCATTAATTATTTTACAATTTCATTATATTACACTGCAACAAAGTCAATATGCCTATAAAATAAGTGAGTCACGCGGGTTATAGGTACTACTATTGTTTCGAGAACAGGACGTCTACTCTAATTCAACGAAAAACGTAATTTCGAAGTAAACTCGCGCCTTTCCTACTCCGGTTCTACTTCGTTTCGTTCCATCGAACATTGTTTGACGTTGAAATGTTCTAAGCATACTCTAATTAGAGAAAGCTTAGAACATTTAAAAGGAAGAAACGACAAACGATCGCAGTAGAATCGGAGTAGGAAAGTCGCGATTTTATTTCGAAATTACGTTTTCGTTGAATTAGAGTAGACGTCCTGTTCTCGAAACAATAGTAGTACCTATAACCCGCGTGACTCACTTATTTTATAGGCATATTGACTTTGTTGCAGTGTAATATAATGAAATTGTAAAATAATTAATGAAAAAAATGAACTGTATCGAAAATTTAAATTAGACTGTTCTTTGATGTATCGATATACTTTAAAATTTGTCAAGCACTAGTGTATACATGAAAAATTGTTTATTTTTCAATGTATTTAGTAGGTTCACTGATAAGCGTTTATGGATGTGTGTGATGCAATCACAAACCGTGATTGTTAATGTGCAACTGGCATTGGCAACACCATTGGCTTTGGGTGAAAAAAATATTGGTTTTAGAATTACAAAGTTTCAGAAAAAAGAACTCCACGTGGCTTACCTAGTGGTAGAATTACAGCAAAATTTACACTTTATACCTACACATAACATACCAGTATTAATTGTTGATTACATACGTATCTACAAGGTTAGACCTTTGTCTATATTATATTATCTTATTTTATGCACGTATTATACATGTAAACTTTCCTCTTGAAATATTTTATCCATTAAAAAAACCCGCATCAAAATCGGTTTGGTGGTTTTAAAGATCTAAGCATATACATATATGGACGGACAGGTGCGAGAAGTAACTTTGTTTTATACTATGTACATAGTGATATCAGGATCTTGAGGCAAAATAAATAAATAAATAAATTATAAAGATAAATATTGGTGGACAATTCACACACAACACCATCTGACCCCAAACTAAGCAAAGCTTGTGTGATGGCGGCCAGATAGCTGATATAATACTTAAATAGTTTTAAATACTTACTTATTATACATAGAAACACCCAGACACAGTGCAAACATTTGAATTCATCACACAAAATATTTGCACTGGGTGGGGATCGAACATTAAAATTCAAATGATACATTTGAACATTACATATTTTGTTATTCATTTATGAAATAAGAAAGTAACATTTACCGCATTTACTATTTTTTTTATCGATATATTTGGCTAAGGAAATTGCACCGTCACAGCACTAACTCACGACTGCTACCTGCGGCCGTACCACGGAAGATTTGAGGATGTGAAAATATCGTCAGTTTTACATTGCATTGCTGTTTACATATGCTTGTACCACTCTATATGTTAGTTAACTTATGCAGCCATGGTGTGCAAAATGGCGATTGAACCCATAATTATCATAGTGAATCATTGGACTCCGTTTATTTAATCAAAAAAACACAATTAGGATAAAAAATGGTGAAATGTAATCCCCTTAATGGTATAATTGCAAGTTGTGGAAGAAACTTCCTCAATTGGTTATGCTGCAAAACACCATTTTAAAGCTGATTCACGTCTGCTGGTTCGAAGAAGACTAAACTACAACTCGGGCACTGGTGCCCTAAAAGTCACCTGTGCAGCGACAAAGTCACGCGGTTATGCGACTTCTATTACCTTATTATTTAGATTTATGTGGCCAGGAGCCTACGGTTTTAAGACACGTTCCATAGTCTTGCAGAGTATGGACGTGACCGAGATGAGCCTGTAGTTGGCAGAGTCAACACGACTACCTTTTTTGGGCACAGGTTGCACGTTAGCAAGCTTCCATGATTTCGATACTTGCCCAGTTTGGAGAGAGAGTCTGAACAGGCGCGTTAGTACAGGTGACAACTCAGGTGCACAAACAAGCCTTCAACACTAGGGCAGGAATTCCGTCCGGGCCACTGGCTTTATTCACATCCGGATTACGTAGCACTTAACGAACTTCCATTTGGCGAATATGCATTTCCGGCATCAAAGTCGGACTGCCAGGTGGAGTAGGATGTGTTGCACTACCAGCATCTAGACGCAAAGATTCCGCAAACTGAGATGCAAACAACAAACAAGTTTGGCTTCTCCATCGCGGTGTGAGCCAGCGCCCCATCAAGTTTCAGCATTGGAGGCAGTGAGGAGCTACAGAAGTTCAATTCGACCGTATTGTATTGCATTTAGCTAGGGACCAAAACGCTTTGCTGCCCGTAGCGTACGAAGCTAGTTTGTTCCCTATTCGACTAATGCGGTCAAAACGAGCCCTCTGAAGAACCCGTTTGCATGCCTTTGCAGCCCTATTAAACACCTTCTTCTTCTGATGTGTGTCCCTTACCTTACGCTGTCGAGCATCAACCCAGGCTAGGTAGGTGTCATGTTTAAGTGATTCAGCACTTTTACATTGAGAACCAAACCAAGGCCGAGCTTTGCTGGATAATGGAACGTCAGAGTATGGAATGAAATATTCCATAGCCGTTCACATTACATCAGTCACAGCATCCGCGCAGGCTGACGGATCACCAGAAGAGAAGCATAGTGGCTGCCATGGGTAAGATGCAAATAAAGAGCGCATCTCGTTCCAATCGGCTGACGTGTATCGCCACAACCACCGGTTGCCTCCGGGGCTGAGATCGGGCAGATGGTAGACGGATACTGATTTCACCAGACAGTCGGCGGAGCTGCCTAACGGCGAAGATACCACCACGGAGTATCGGTCTGGATCAGTTGTCAGCAGAAGGTCTAAACAATAGGGAGAGTATGCGACTAAAAATACGAAATATATGCCTGTGCCTGTGTGTATGTGCCTGATGGTAAGCAACATGCCTGCCACATAACAGCACAGTGACACGCAGCTATTGAAACACGAATAGTCCAAATCATTACCTAGCACTGCACTGCGCTCGTCACCCAGAGATCTAAGATATTATATCTCTAAGCCCAGTAATTTATCTGGAAACATTCAAACCGGAGCACAGGAATGTTTGCAAATTACTGTTTGGCGGAAGAATACCTGCCAAAGTTCGCCTACTCGTATATACCTACTAGCAGCCAGCGCCCCGCGAATTTACCCGCGTAGAGCCGTTCACGTTGTTCCCGTTGTTTAATCGGAATAAAAAGTAGCCTATCTGTTCTTCCAGACTATTATATAACTGGGTTCCAAATTACAGCCAAATCCGTTCATACGTTAGGATGTGATATTTGTATTATTAGTAGGATAAACTATAGCAGTGATTCTAGAGGTTGTGAAACAATAGTTATTTGTTGTACAAGAGTGCAAAGTGGCTTTTTAACCGCGTGCTCAATTTTAATGACCGAGCAAGCGAAGGATTCTATAATTGAATCACGAGCCTAGAGAGGGATTCAAAATTAGAATCCTGAGCGTAGCAAGGGAATCAAAAGGGCACAAGGTGAAAAATCTTTGCACTCGAGTGCAACACGTAATTTTTTATACCACCTTAGCGAGGAAATTACTAGGTAAATGCTTTGCGCATTTTCAGTTTCAGCCAATTCTGTTGGTGTCAAATAAACTTCGTCGGTCGCTAGAATCACTTAGGTATCTTGGATTTTTACTTGTATTCAATTTTCCTATTTTTAACGTTGAGTTTATTTAACCATGGTTTTAACAATAACAATATGATGTGAAAATATTATGGAGAGTTGAACGATTGAGGTAAGGAGTTTCATCTGTGTACATGAAAAAGTGTCCGGGCGGACGAATGCAATTAAATTATAGTAGCGCTAAGTTAGCATCAGAGTACCTATATTTTAAAAGAAATAAATAAACATTACCATTTAGAATTCACGAAAAAAAAATAGGCAGTCATAGGCACTGCCTATAGAAGTGAAAACTTATAACTCAGAATTTGATTGCTTTACTTAGAAACTACGCGGTTGAAACCAGAAAGCGTGGCTATGAGCATGGCTATTTAGAAATGCTGATGGCCAATGGGAAAGGTTGGCGCATTTCTAGATGGCCAATGGCCATGGTCCCGTCTTTATCCGAAGATTTATTATCGTTCCCGAGCGTAACGCTAGAATTCAATTGACAGCCCACGAAAAATCTGTCTTTGGCGCGCCAAAATAAGTTTTCACTTCAAAATATATTGTAGCTACATGTTTTCTCAAAATAGTAATTATTTATTTGATGTTATATTTACTACATTATTTTGTACTGCACAAGTAGTTAAAATTATCTATTAGGTAATATTTTAGTCGTCAAGAATATTTAATTATTAAATCGGCATACTTCAGGGTACTTCTTCGAAATTTCATTCTTCGACTGATTCATCTGGCCAAAATTTTGTTTCACTTTCAGCTCTGTCACACATGTTCATATGTAAAATAGGTAACTAAAAAACATATATTTCAATGAGGGACTTGTTTTTATAAAGCAGTTTTCAAGTTATCTACGTTCAAATATTTTGTGCGCAGATGAATCAAAATTTGTATTGCAGATGAATCAGAATCCGAAATCATAATATATGTATTGAAAAATTATGAAAGAAAAAATCATAATATATGTTAACGTACATAAAATAATTTGTTATCATCATCATCAGCCGCAAGACGTCCACTGCTGAACATAGGGCTCCCCTTAGATTTCCACAACGATGTCTCGATGGAAATGGATGTATAATAAGTTTATACTTCTGTGATATTTGAATTATTTAAACGCAACATAGGCATTCCTTTCGTGCTGGAGAGGAGTAAAACTAAGTAATTTTATGATTCAAATGGCGTTTTGACCCAGATAAATCAGGATTTCCCCTTCAAACAAGTATAACTCATCATACGTACTGACTTCAGTATTGTTATTTTTCTACTGGAATCTATAACCCAGAAGCATTACACGAAATACCGATTGAAATTGTAAAACAATAAAGTAAATTTTATAAAGTAGGCATTGTAATCAAAATCCCACCTGATCCACGCACAGATGAATCAGATATTTACCTTTGTAACTCCAGGATCCCAGCGTACCAGCCGCAGGTCCACCTTCTGGCACGTCCTTTATACGACTGGCTTCCCCCCGAGGGGGAAGTCAGACTCCTATTATTATTACCTGACCAAGAATGGTCAAGCGCAGCTTATGCCACATGAATCAGTATTATTGGCCGGACACTTCTTATTTCTTATTTGCCTATTTATAAACTAAGGTAGGTATGACCAATAGAATTTTATTTTATACGAAATAAATTCATTTCCTTTTGGTATAATTTTAATTTATAATAATTTATCAAAGCGACGATATGAAGTTAAGAACTTGTGGTAGTACAATGATGTACCCAGAGATGGCGCTTTGAACAGTTTTTCAAAAAGCTTCAGAATGTTTTACCTAGATGGCGCTTAACACAAATACTAGACGTTGTCACGTTAACTATCGTCAGTAAACCGACTTTACAGACAACCATTTTTTTAATTATACTTAGACTGCAATTATTCAAAAAATATTACTTGTCCCAGTTAGAGTTAAGCCCGAACTGTATAAGAAAAAAAAACACACGCCGTTTTGTTAGTTAGTTTCGGAAATAAACTCATAGAACTCCGAAATTTTGTCTTTGAAGAAGTACCCTTAAATTTGATTACAATTAATTAATTCATAGCATTTAATGTTCTGCCATTTGAAATAACATTCCTTGCCTCTGTCCTCCATACGTGAAAAGAAAATTGCGCGCAAAGGATTTAAAAAAAAAAGTACACCAAGGAGGTTCCAAGTCTGAGTTTTTAACGAATTAAAAAAAACGTATGATGAATTCGGCACCAAGAAGGTAGAAATACAAAGGTTAATAGTAGATTATTAACCAAGGGCTGTATGACATCAATTGCATACGAGGTTTTTCGCTAATTAACCAGAGTATGCAATTGATGCTTACGCCCGAGATAAATACTCTGCTTTACATATCGATTGTGAGGTTAGTAAACAACAAGACAGCAGGTTTCAATGAACATTTATTAAGAAGAAAAAAATGTGTATTTCATTAAAATTAATAGTAAAATTATTACAATTTGTAAGAGATATGGTCACGTTCTTTTTAGGAATATTTATAGTTTGAATATGAGTTTGTGATGATAAGACTTGAGTTTTGTGACTTGAGGTTCTTGCATCGTAAATGGCGGCAGTTGACTGGTACTATTTTCTTCATTAAAAAATGGCTCAGATGATGTGCTTTGACGTGGTGATTTCAAGTTTATATTTTCTGTTATTTTAGAAGTAATTTTGCTTTTGTTTGCCATCGAATCTTCGATATAACCTTCGGCCACTTTGCTGGACTTCCAGCCGCCGTGCCTTTTTAACAGAGTGAGGTTGGCTCCCGAATCAGCCAATAGAGTCGCTGATGTTCTGCGAAAGCAATGCCCGGTGTATAACTCTACGTTACTCAGATTTAAATATGTGGCTATTTGCTTTGGCATGCCTGTAAATTTGTTTTTTCCTATTATTTGTCTGTGGCATTTTCCTTTACTGTAATTAAGAAAAAAACGATTTGTATCCACGTTTTCAGGCCGAAGAGCTTGATATTTTTCAACATAATTTGCAAAATCTTCATGCACAACAAATGACCGGTCAATTTTAGTTTTCGTGTTAGGCAGTTTTATGAGTAGTAATTTGTTATGTTTTTCTACATTTTCTATTGTCAAGTTTGTCAATTCCACGGTTCTGCAGGCTCCCGATATCCCAAAAATTAGAACCTGTAAAAAAGACATAAGTTGTATTAAAGGCACCAAATTCGCATAGTATTTTTGTGAAATATTTTGGTAACTTATTAAAAAGGGCAAGTAAATACGTAGGTACCTTTATTGCTAAATAAATTTCATCCGGAGCTTCATTTAAGAATTTCTGTACTTCTTCTGCAGTAAATACCTTCGATTTCTTGCTTTTAAAGCCGTCAGACTGCCTTTTCAAGAAAGCAGTAAGTTTAGAAAAATCTTTCAAATTCACGTCATGTTTTGTCATCATTGTAAATTTTAGCATGGAATAAAAGCACCATAAACTGGAAGGTTGTAGCCTCTTAGATAATTCATCAAAATATGATATAAAAACACTTTCAGAAAGAGATTTCACTTTTTTTCTGACCGCCATTTCATAAATTCGTCGTACCTATGCCTTTACATATCTTTCTTTCGAGTTCGGCGGTTATATATTTTCGACAACTCTTTTTGCCCTTTCTTTAATAAAATCGGGCGTTAGATCTATGTCTTCGTCACTAGACATGTTTAAAACTTTTGAAAAAGAACTCAAACAAGAAAATTAATTATTTTCGCGATGCTTTCGCGCCTACTAGTAGACTCTCTTTTTTTTTCACGCACGCAAGCGCGTCAAATCTTGCTGGCCAGTTTGATTTTTAAATCGATTCCATCTAACATACGACGTGGAAACAAATAGTTCCATATTTAAAATAAAATCTTTATTAAATAAATTGTCTAGATTCCGATTCGAGTAATTAATCGATACCGAGAAAAAAAATATTAACTTTTTAAAAATGTTCTTCGTGCAGTATGAGTATGACAGTTCTTTTTTCAAATTCCAAAACCTATGCTGTAATGATAGTCATACACCCCGGCATTCAGGGGTGTAAGGGTGTACTTACAGAGCAAGAGATATGTAATAGTACATTGTGATATAAGTGCGGTAAGTTGATAATTACAGCCGAGGCTTTATTGCTAGCTCGAGCCGAAGGCGAGAGCTATAATTTAGCAGAGGCTGTAATCATCAAAGCGCACGTATGTCATACGACGTTTTATAACATATTTGCGAGGAAATAAACAAAACTCTGACGACATTTTCAAATAAAAACAATACAGCGAAAAAAAAGGCGCGGAATAATATTTACTTGATCACAGATCACAGCACAGAGTAAGTAATCACTATGGACCACAGATTAGCAATGCGCGCGTATCGGCGCCTTTTTTTTAAACGACGGCACAGAACCAGCCGGTATGCCATTAGTATTAAAGTAAATTAATATTTTTGTGTTTTGTTACAGAAAAAATAAAGTAATTTATGGTCAAAATTAATTAAATTAACGAATTAAATAATTCTTTATTATATTTTACCTCGCAAAGTTAATTTTATTCATAAAATGTTGACCACACTTTTCTGACATAAAAACTCTTTACTAAGATTTAAAAGGTACCGTTCGTTTTAGACGGAGCATATCTCTACCAAGTCTGTGGACGGAGCATTTTGAAACCGTGCGTTTTACATTACACATTACAGCACAAGTACGTCATAAGATACATTACGATACAGAAATTGGTCCAATAAGAGACCCTTTACGAGCAAATCTTCTATCTATATATATAAAAGCGAAAGGTCACTCATCAAGGAATCTCAGGAACTACAAATGCTAGGAATCTGAAATTTTGCATGGAGGTCCCTTTTGGCACGTAGGCGCTCGCTAAGACGGGGTTTTGCGAAATTCAACCCCTAAGAGGGTGAAACAAGGGATGAACGATTGTATGACAATTCGTCATTTTCAAAGTTATCAAATTTTGTATGTAGACACTTGACACGAAACAATTAAATGTTTGTTCCATCAATTTTGTAATTTCGAACTGTACGGGGTTGATATTGGGGTTGAAATGGGGGATGAATGTCAATATGAAAGTTCCTAACCGTTGAAGATAAAACCATGAAACTCTGTTTATAGACAGTTGACATGAAGCAAAAAAATGTTTGTTCTAGCAATTTTGTAATTTCGAACTGTAAGGGGATGAAATTGGGATTGAAATGGGGGATGAATGTCAATATGGAAGTTCCCAATCGTTGAAAATAAAACCATGAAACTCTGTTTATAGACACTTGACACGAAGCACATGAATGTTTGTTATAGCAATTTTGTAATTTTGAACTGTTCAGGGATAACATTGGGGTTGAAATGAGGGATGAATGTCAATATGGAAGTTCCACACCGTTGAAGATAAAACCATGAAACTTTGTATATAGACACTTGAGGCTTTCAAACGTAAACAACTGAACCGACTGTGATGAAATTGTTTCAATATAAGCTGGTTTTAGTAACCGTGAACGTGTCTGGGTACACAAATAAGTACTGCCTGAGTAACCTTAGTATTTATTTTGTGCGGACGAAGTCGCGGGTAACAGCTAGTATGTTATAAATTATGTTTTCGATTTAAAACCTCAGTACACGCGATGTTCTAAATCCAAATTTACTTTACTTTAACGACTTTTGCGCCCTGATATCGAGGAGCAAAAGTACTCTTTCCGAGGTGGTGGGATGAAAAACACATTTTCCATGCAACTCCTATCATTAGGCGACGTCAAATTATAAAAATGCCACGTACCTATTCATATTCGTTGTTTGGACACATGGTACTCTGTGACATCTGTGGTTTTACACCTATTCATGTACCTATGATAGGCTGCTTAGTAGGTACTTAACCCAACTTTTCTCTTTTCAGATCCCTTGGAATTATCTTGACCGAACAAAATAACAGCAAATCCATATACAACCATGGTTCCAATAAATGCGCTTAATTTGATGTGTAAGCTGTTCAGATGGATAGTCCTCACATCAGCGATGCTACTGATGCTGACAGCTGTTTACGTGCCTAAGCAAGACTTGAAGTGGTTCACTGGGCCCGAAGAAGTAGACCTAGGGACGATAGTTACTCGTACAAACAGTCCTAAACGGAAATTCGCTCACAATTTGTAACTTTTGTGGTATCAAATCATACTTAGTAAAATAAAAATCTTTCTGAATCCAACAATTATGTGAATATTTTATTTTTAAATAACCTGTTATTTGTGTCTTAGGAGTTATTCCACAAAACACTTACACAATTTTTGTAGGAAAAAACTTTACCGACTTAAAATGTTACCTAAAATTTGTGACTTTTATGAGGTTATAAGAGCTGGTATAATCTATATTAGACTACAGGCCTGTGAACAAAATTTACGTAGTAGATGAACCACCAGGAGACCTAGATAGGATGATAGAAGAGTATAAAGTCATAAGATTCAGCACTATGCCGTCACTTGTAAGCTGTCCAACTGAGTACAGCGAGCGATCGCAAAAGTTCCAATGAACGAATCTGCACGTCCATTGCCAAACGAATGCTATTTAATCATAAGCTACATAATATCTGCGTCTAATTCCTTCAACTCGTTTCGAACGATATTCAGATCAGCAAAACAGGCCATGTTATTGTTTTCCTCCATACGATGGATGCTCGTAGAAGATATCCCGTAAAGGTATCCGTCCTGCACTAGCAAGTCTCCAGCTCTAACAGGGCACCGAGCCATAGATTTCACACACACCATACTGTCGATTTTCAACGTCTTGATGTTGAATCCCTTTGGCATATTCTCCTGTGTCACCAGTGAAACGTACTGTCGTGGTAAGAACCTGCCGAGGTGGAATGGTCGCCCGATGACTTGGGCTAGAGAGTTCCATTTCAGATCGCTGCCTATCCTAATCGGCAGTGAACACTTTGCTATGTCGTCGTAACTTGAGAAAAGAGCAAGCTTCTTTGATATTGTGCCATCGTGGAACACACTCTCGATCACGTCCACTTTGAACCCTTTTTTGCAGTATGGGCTGGAATTAAAAGCAACAGGATGTTTAAACTATAAGTATATCAAGTATATTTTCAATTTCGGTATTTAGGGTGATTCCTGCTCCGACTTCGAACCAGATTTCATAAAAATATAGTTTGTTAATATCTCGAGGTTATGTGGATGGCGGGAGCTACCAGGGCAAGTAGCAACAGCAAGTAATGAAAGCCAGGTCACAGATCAGAAAATAGTTACTTCGTAAGCCAGGTGTCTTGAAGATGTCTTTATTGAACTTCGTACATAATTGTAACATCACCGTGTACGGCATGGGACATAGGACCAGGGTAAAAGAGAAGGGAACGGTGATGGTGCACACTAAAAACTTTTAATTAACACTATTAATATAAAGTGTGGCTAATTACAATTTGTATGACGATGGATGGATGGACAATGGAAGTTACGGCTGCTCTAGTCGGGCGAACGCGACTGCCGATCCGGAGCCGCGGGTTCAAATCCCACGCGCACCCCTGTAATGTCCTTACTTAAAAACGATGAAGAAAATCATCGTGAGAAAACCACAGTCTAGTCCTTACTTGTTATTTGTAATACATACAATACACGAAACCTACACGGAATACGAGATGAGATTAAAATTGGTGAATTCGCAAGATTTCAGCCATCCCCTGGGTTGGGTCCAGTCCCTCGGTGGACCCCTAATTAACAAGGATGCATGTACTTATAGCACAGTTTTGTAGCTTGACCACGACTATGTGACCCCCGGAGCCAAAGCTGGATTCGCCCTTGGTGTTAGGAGCAAAGACGTCAAATGTAAAAGACACACAAAGGCTGCTCGGAGACCTGATAAAAAATCATATTTACATGTGTTGGTGACTAGTGTAATGATTCGGATTATAATATCGTCTTGTATCACATTCACGCACAGAACATGCCATAATATAAATACTTTAATAATATCGTCTGCAATCCAAGGATTAATTAAAAAATACACGATTTTCACCGCGACGAAATCAGACTGTTACGTTCGGGTATACCAAAATATTGTAATGGCGTTACTTCATTCACTTTCTCTTCTTCTCTCGAGCGATTTCCACTTGAAAATGATTTCTCGCTCACTCGCTTTGTTGATCTTTTTGCGTAGCAAAAAAAAATTCTTCATCTATGGTTAGGAGCATGCGCTGACAACCTTTCAGCTTTGTTAAAATAACAAAGATCTGGGGCTCACGGGATCTTAGTCCATAAGTGATAAGAGTATGAAAATGAATATGTAGTCTCGAATAACATATACCTAGACTATCTGTTATCCCAGGAAAATAACAGGATCGGAAACTAGGTACGCGCAGGACGCTGCTAATTTTATAATATAGTTAAAAGCAGCGATTTAAACATAACAGAGGTGCCATGAGCACCTTGAAATTGGTAATAAACTGCGTCTTTGTGTGTTTTGTAAGTGGTTTACAAACAACCAATCTACTTGACCCCTAGAATCGCTAGCGGCGAGATTTGCTGTGGTTCTACTAATTTTGATTGTTGACAACGAATAGTGATAGGTAAAAACGTCCGGCGTCCACCGTTTCCTGCAACCGACTAGAACGGAAAGAGTGAGCTCACTCTTCCCAACTATGACTTGATTCCGTGCACCCTGAAGTTTGGGAGGCACATCTTTGTATTGAGATCGTTGGTTATAAGTATCTATTAGGATAACATATAACATATTTATCACTAAGTTCGAACTAGATGGATAGGTTGTTAATAAAACGGCGCTTAGATTGTTACCTAATATTATGTGGACTCTCGCGAAACGAACCTCCCCAATACCGTATTCTCAAACGATAACGAAATTTATTTAATCTGGCCAAAACAGAAGCAAGGCACGGATTCCGGTTTTTAGGGTTCCGTAAAACGTAAAAACGGAACCCTTATACATAGATTCGTCATGTCTGTCTGTCTGTCTGTCCGTCCGTATGTCACAGCCCCTTTTTGCTGAAACTATGAGAACTACATTGTTGAAACTTGGTAAGTAGATGTATTCTGTGAACCGCATTAAGATTTGAACAAAAAAATTTAAAAAAATAAGAATTAGGGTTGCCCCCCATACTGAGAACTGAAACTCAAATAAATTTTTTTCATCATATCTACACGTGTGGGGTGTCTACCGATAGGTCTTCAAAAATGATGTTGAGGTTTCTAAAATCATTTTCGTATACACTGAATAGTTTGCGCGAGACACACTTCCAAAGTGGTAAAATGTGTGTCCCCCCCTCTAACTTCTAAAGTAAGATAAAGAAAAATCTAAAAAAAATATATGATGTACATTACCATGTAAACTACCAACGAAAATTAGTTTGAACTCGATCTGATGAGTAGTTTTTTCTTAGTACGTCATAAATACACTATTATTGAAACTTCGATCAAAGCTACAACGAACTACAAGAACTATGTGTACTATGTATGTATATTACGTTACTTGCTGCAACGGAACCCTTCATGGGCGAGTCCAACTCGCACTTGGCCACTTTATTTATAGGTTACCTACTCTACTACCTACTTAGGTACTTACCTAGGTACTTGGTGGTGTGATAAACTAGGTGTCTCAAAATTGATATAAGCTACTCTGAATTAGATCATACTTACTGAGAAGGGTTACCTAAGTAGACCCGAATAGGTCCTGACTTGACACACACGCCGTTAGCTAAAATTGAAGTCGTGCTCACTACCGCACCTACGCACAAGAGCTCCTTAGACGACATCGAATATATTCTGGCTACAAAAGCGTAATCTTCAATTTTCACCCTGTAGCAGTTCATCTCACTGCCTGCCAATGTAATATTCGCATGTATTTCATATCCTTGGTAATGCATAACGAAGTTGTAAATAACAGCAGCCATTGTTACAACAAATATTGTAATTAGCAAAGCAACAATACCAATTTTACTCTTCTTCGTACGGTCGTCCCAAGGTAAATTAATGAAATTATATTTAAATTCAAACGTCTCTGTATCGGCATCGTTTTCTAATATTTTGTTATTATCAATATTCTCTGCCATATAGAACTTATGTACCAATATAAATTATGATATTTTAACCTCGGAGTATTAGAAACGAAATCGAGTTGGACGATCTATACCTAACATAATTTAATGGGGTTTTGGTACACCTTCATAACTTTAAGGACCAGGGTAGCGATTCTGAAACCATTCGGTTGCATCCGACACGGAATCTCATTTCTCGGTCTTTGTCATGCTAAACAGATAAGATAAAGACCGAGAGATGAGATTCCGTGTCGGATGCAACCGAATGGTTTCAGAATCGCTACCAAGGACGGACTTCAGGGTAGCGATTCTGAAACCATTCGGTTGCATCCGACACGGAATCTCATCTCACGGTCTTTGTCATGCTAAACAGATAAGACAAAGACCGAGAGATGAGATTCCGTGTCGGATGCAACCGAAAGGTTTCAGAATCGCTACCCAGACCTACAATTTCAAGCTAAATTCGCTCAGCTCAGGCTTCCTTTGTGAGCTGTGCATTATCATCAGTGGCCCAAGTATGACTTCGCAGGTAGCAAATACTAGTATGATAGGTAGGTACTTTGATTATTCACATTATCGCTTTACGTCGACAAAATAATAAATGATTCGTATTCACGATTCACGTTCCGAAGTTCTCTTGAGCACTAGGTACTGATTCGCAACGTAATCCGAACGATTCAAATTCGGAATGGCAATCCTTGGTAGCGATTCTAAATGCGATTGCGAATGGTTCGGAATAGGAATGACAATCCCTGTCTCTGTCATGCTAAACAGATAAGACAAAGACCGAGAGATGAGATTCCGTGTCGGATGCAACCGAATGGATTTAAACGCGTAAGACAAACCCCGAGAAATTTGATCAATGTGATGATGGCGTTATTGCATACATTTCTCCACTAGCACAACAAAACAATAAACGTTTGCGCATGCTAAAATCCGTATTTACGCTAAATATCAAAAATTAGAGGGTGGTCAAGCCTAGAAATTAGAAATGGTAAAAAATACGTAACGACGTAACTGAAAATAAAAAATAATATTGCCGTTGTCAGTTTCGCAATGTCAACTACAACAACAAACTAAACTGTCAATGTCATTGTCTATTTATCAATTGTCAAATTTTGTGGTTGCTGATCCTGTGTCCCAGCTCGTTTGTTTATATTTTTCGATAAAATAAAATAACAATGGTTTTTACTAAGAATTAGCAATTTATGTACTTATAGTTTAAACTAATAACTGAAGAAACTAAGTCAAAATGCCTACTGTACTATTGCTAGATGTATCTCTGTCGATGTCTCGACCAGTACCCACATCGGATACTACAGAAAGCCATACCCGGCTTACAATCGCTGCTGCGGGAATTAATACATTTTTAGATTATTTAAGCGTACATGCAAAGCTGGAGTATGTTGCGCTTGTGACTTTCTCATCGGCATACGAAGGTACAGCCACGCATCATCATACCTTTTTACCATTTTCCCACATCACATCACATAACTTTCAACCTATCATCTCGTCCATCAGTTATATTATATGCATATTCTCTGTCACACTATCAATCCACACCTCTCATCGCAACTTCTTACCATTATAGGTCTAAAGATCTAATAATTGGCATGGCTGACATTGTTTCTCTTCTCTATAAAGGGGTGGTGCACTGCAAGCCCAGGCGCCCCTGTGTCCAGTCAGTAATGAGGCTAATTTATAACTTGTGTAGTAAAAAGATAAGACTTATGTGATGAAGCTGTAACTCCTGGATAATTTAATTTATTTAATAAGTACAACAGAATACAGCCGATACAATGAATAGTTAATTAGAACTTAAGTTTAGATCTAGGCAGTATTCCTAATGGATACATATACAGCATGATTATTTATATGTAATAAATTGAAAGTACATTTTCGAAAACTCTTTGAAACAGGTTTTGTCCTGTTTTGTATGTTCTTGATGAAAGGTTATCTGGAAGATATCGCTATTAGGGATAAGATCGCCTTTTGTGCCCAAATTGTTTAATCTTAAGTTTATACACTGTTTATTTTTTTGTTTTGTAGTATAATAAAGTGTTTTTGTATTGTATTGTATTGATGAACATTTTAACAGTTTTTCCCCATGTAATATATTAACCATTGTTTATGTGCACAAAGAAATATGTAGGTATGTATTTTATTATCAGATAATATTCTTGTTTTCCAGTGGTGGTGCCATTTACCCGAGACTTTGACAGCATTAAAAATAAACTCCCATTACTAGAAGATGGAGATAAGACATGCATTGAAACAGCCCTGCAAGGGGTTAATCAGCTGATACTCAGTGAATGGGGTTACCAAACACCTGTACAAATAATACTGGTATGATTAAAAATAGTAACAAATATTGATGGACATTTCTCACCAAACTAAACAAAGTTTGTACTATGATAACCAGTTAGCTAATACAATCAAAATGCATACTTTTAACATATAAACACAACCAGACAGAACAAATAACTGAATTCATCACACAAATTTTTTTTCTCGGTCGGAATCAAACGTACAGTTCTGCAAAATAATGATTTACTTTTTAATTTTTTGTAAGGCTTAATCATGCAATCAATTATAGTATGCAGTTTTTGTCATTTAGGGTCTTACTTCCACTGGAAATGACCCTTATTTATACTGTGTGCTGTCTTGGTTGAATGTACTGTCACCTTTTACCCAACTTATTGTTTCAGGTATGTAAATTACCCTGAAAATTTGTTTGTATGCTTTTGCAGTCATTGCACCTCTTTCACTTTCTATTTCTGTTCTACCATAACCATACCATAACCATTTAAGTTTAAGGTTCAACTGGTATAACTGAAGTTTTACTGATATCATTTAGCAGAACTCATGTGGAAAAAAGTGTGTTATTTAAATAACTAAATAATTTGACAAAAACAAAAATTTCAAACATTGTCACAATGGTGCAAGTCATTTCACTACATGTAATCTGATAGAATTTCCTGCAACTCCTACAAAGGACAGTTGGTTAATAGTGTTTGTGGTACATTTATTAAATAATTAATGGAAACTTTAAATAAAATTGAATATACTCAGGTCATGTTAGGTCATCTGTATCATGTAGTCACTTCCATCTGCTGTCTGAGAGTCACAAAAGTCATGCATATACATTCTCCTTGAAACAGGCCCCATATGTAGCTAAAACCTAATCCTTGCTGTACATATCACTCCACTGTGATTAATCCATTAATTACTAAATGCATCAACCAGATTGAAACTCACGCCAAATTGTGTGTCAGAGTTATGCACATCAGTATTTAGGAATTATGTAACATTTTCACTTGACATATATGTCTGATTCAAACCTCAAACCAAGAAATAAAATATGAAAGTATCTGACTGTGCCGTGTCATGCTTGGTTTTAACCTTTTTGTAAAATTTTCAGTTGACTGATGGCAGTTGTGGTGTGGGCCCTATTGGTCGAAGCAGAATAATTCAAGCTTTGCCCTTGCCACCCTCATTCCCAACCAAAATAAACATACTGCCTGTTGTGTCACCTCATGATGCATGCTTACAGCAGGGTTAGTAGCTTAAGTTTAAACTTCCACTTTATGTTCCATCTGTTAACACTCAAGGCTTTCTCTCACAGGAGAGTCAGGGCCATACATAATCCATCAAACTGAGAATAAGCAGGTTGATGGATATCTTTTCCCTACCAGAGACTAAAATATCTATGTAATACCTTCCATTATCAATTGGAACCTCATTTGCTGCATCGTAATCTGCATCAGTGGTTTATCACTTATAAATAGTGTATTTATTTTACAACGCATTTCTCTGCTAAAACAGGTGATCAGAAATATACTCATTTTGAAATAATCTGTAATATTTGTTTCAGCAATGCCTCTTTACCAAAAGATCATTGACTTGGCCACCAGTCCGAATAATACCACAAATGGCTCAATCTCTCGTGGCACCATTTACTGTCCGGATCAATTGTCTGTTCCTGGGGTAAGTTCAATTGATTTATATATTTAATTAAATGTGTACAAAGTAAATGGGGTGATCTTTCAAATTCCAGAAATAAAAATCAACTGTCCCATAATTTCTGTTGAATCCAAATGGCATTTTTGTATAAAAAGGTTTTATTTTTGCTATTTTAGGGTTGGACTCATAGTAAGATTTGATGAGATTGATTATTATAACATATTTAACTTTCAATAGTTCAGGTATTTTGTGTATTTTTGTATTATTATTTACTCATTTATTTCCTTTCTTAATTTCTAAGTTTTTTACAAGACAAAAAAATATAAACTTAAAAAAAAAACTTACAGACTAGAGTGCCGCCAGCAGCGGGGCAGGGCCCAAGCTACTGGTGGTTAGGGCTGCAGAGTGAGGAACCTCCTGACAATGCGCGCTGTGTCAAGGATGACCGCCTTCTGCATGTGACTCTTGATCCAATCGTCTAGCGAAAGTCTCTTAAAATGTTGGTCGAGACTTTAATAATATTATTACACATACACACTCTAAACAGGTTAACAGGCCACTTAATGTTCTTACTGCCAACCTTGACTTGGTCTTTTCTCGCAAAGAGAGAGTAAAGCCCATAATACTCTACACTGGGCAAGTGTGGGTTGGCAGATAAAAAAGATAGCTTTCTTGTGGCATGTTGGTTTCCTCGTGAAATTTTCCATCTCAGTTAAAAAGCTACTGGTTGTGGTAATAGTAAATCAGCACTGGAGCATTTGTATGTACTATCTATAAATATGAGGTTTGAAACCTACAAATACACTCCTGTAATCGGACATTGTCACAATTGGGTCAACACAGCAAAAAAATAAAATAAAAGGTGAAAGAAAACATAGTAAAGAAACCGACCCACGCTGGCCCAGTGCAAGTTTACAAACGTCAGATTTTACAAGGTGAGTTCATAGCTTCTGAAAAGATTATGGGCTTCACTCTCTCCTTACAAGAGAAGGGCCAGAGTCAACATTTTCAATGGGAATACCAAGTGGGCTGTTTGTGACTGTGCTGTGCTTTGACTCTCTCATTGTGAGAGAATGCCCCGAGTCCCAGCAATAAGAAATTTAAGTGTTGTAATGCTATGCTAAAATAAATTTATTTTGATCTGTTTTCTTAGGTTATTACAGCCATGACCCGGCTATGCGAGCAGCAGTACCAAGAGTTCTGGTGCTCCCTGAAGTGCGGGCAGCTGGAGGCGCGGGTGCAGCTGTTCCCGGCGCCGCAGACCATATCCGACGAGAGCCTCGCGGGGACCTACACCCTCGCCAACCAGATACACGTCGTCGGGTTTATACAGCAACAAGAACTAGGTACCAACAAAATGTTTACGTTGGATTTTATCATCATTCAGACTTCTTTATTCTTTATTCAGACACTTGTATCATGGTACCTCTCTATATAATATTAATATGTACTTATAGTATAGAATCTCTCTATGCAGAGGAGTGCTCTGCAAATTAAATTAAATGACAAAATAAGAGTAGAAGTCATAAGAGAAAGAACGAAGGTAATTCCGATAACAAAGACTATTAGAAAATTAAAATGGAGATAGATAGGCCATATGGTAAGAGTCGTATTTTCGAGGAGAAAAGAGGGAGACAAATATGCATATGGGAGGATGATGTAAAGACGACAGCGGGAACCACATGGACCACAGAACAGAAATCAAGTAGAAGGCTCGTAGCTGAATCTCACTAGGAAAACCACCGTATCACGTTTGCACACAAACGTGGTTTTGATATATTTTAAACACATTAAAACAATGCTAGTGATTTGTCCCATAGTGACGAACCGAAAATGATGTATTGCATTTAGTTACGTACCTAAAAATGAACCCTATTGCTAAACACAATAAATCTGTTATTGTCAACTATTCAAAATGTTGTTACGACTTTCTTGGATAACTCAATTTTATCTAATTACAGGAAAAAGTACCGTATCCTGAATGTGACTAAGTCGCTTATTATGTACCATTATCAGGACTTTTAGGGCGTATCGCATACATCAGTGCTACGAACTTTCTAAACTCAACCTTAGTAGAATGGAATAAGGTGGTAACTATTATCATCTTTCAAAAATGTAAGTTGTTTTCACTAGTGCGCACTAGATGTCACTAATTGTAAGATTAGTGACATCTAGTGCTCACTAGTTCTGCTACTTCATACTAGATGGCACTTTATGTAATTTATGCAACTATGAACGCTACCTTCTTTAAAATAAGGGATTCGTAAATATAAGCCGGTCGTGCTAATAGTAATAAGACAATGCTTAAGCATTTTCATTAAATTATCGATATTACGTTATTCAGTTTACGTACCTATCGTATAATGTAATCATAATATTATGATTAAATTTGTTCATGTACCATCTTAATTTTATTAACTTAAGAGTGAAGCGTAACAGAGTTTTGTAAAAGAACGTAATTACTAGGAAGAAACTACAAAAATACTCGGAGGAAACTAAATAAATATCTTAAGTAAATAAAGTAATGATGAAATTCTTCTAGTCTTGGCAAGTAGCACTAAAATTTGTATTTTAGTCGAATGATATTTTTCTTGAGTGAGGTAGAGATAAATAAATATAGGTGAAACATTTACACACAACACCATCTGACGCTAAACTAAGCTAAGCTTGTAATATGGCGGCCAGATAGCTGTTATAAATACTTACATATTACACATAGAAACACTCAGATACAGTCAAAATATTTGAATCCATCACACATATATTTGCACTGGGTGGGAATCGAACTCACAATGTAAGGAAATAGTTATTTTCTTTGAGGGACGACCTTGTCATTTAAGTTGTTGTCAGTAAAAATTCAAGATGTTTTTATAACCATGAATAGAAACTTGAGGAGACTAAAATAAACAAAAGGGATATAGAAAAGGAACAGGGTTTCAGTAAAAACAATACTCGAACTAATAAAAGTTTATACATAAAAATCAACAACAAAAACAGGGATACAGGGCAGTACCTATTTCCTTTTTTTTTAATTATAAAACCGCTGTCTAAAAAGTGCTCAGAGCAAATCGTGCTTGTTTTGGAAGGAAACCAATTTTGCCTTCCTGTAGCTTCTATCCATTTCTCCTTAACAACGGGACTTTTAGGAAAACTGAAATGATAAAATGTAATTAAATTATTCAAATACCATATAACAAAAGATAATATATTTGTTTCACAAAACTGTACAAGTTAGAAATATCGATATTAGCAATTTCAACAGCTTGTGTACCATCTTTAATTGAGTAGCGCTACTGAGTAGCGCTACTTGCATGCATAGAATGATCGAGAATATCATATATAGCTTGAATGAAAATGGACCTTATTACAATGACTTTAAAGTTGACTTCCTTTAAATCATTTCTCTCTTTAAGCTAATATTAATTTATTTTCACAATAAAATCAAAAATAAATAAAATAAGACTTACCGATGGTACGATATGCCTCTTTTGGATAAAGTTTTAGCACGGCTATCGTTTTTACACTCAATAACTGCACAATACGGCATGACTGCTTACTTTTTATTCAAAATCGCGGATTCAGGAGTACTGCAGTAGTGGCAGAGCACGACTAAGTATTCGGAAGTGGGCGTACTCTCTAAGTATGCGGAGATTGCGCTTACTTAGTACTACGATTGCCCCGCCTACTTGCTACTTCTTCTTGATTTCTGTTCTGTGACATGGACGATGAAGGCGGGTAACAGAGAGGAATGGAAAAACGTGGAGGAGGCCTTTGTCGAAAGACAAACTGGGATGTAAATTATAAAATTAGAATAAATATATACTTGTTAAAAATTTATCAATCCCATACTAGCTAATACCAGTAACCTTAAATAAATTATTAAGATCAACTCTTAATTTATCCAAATCTGTTTACAGGCACACCAATAGCAATTAGTAAACACGTAATTATACCACAAGCCCAAACTGGAAGCAATTCTGCAAATAGAGAAAATTATGGATCTAAGACTCCAACAAAGGTAATTAAAATAAAATTTTATTTTATCAGCCGTGACGATTTAAATTTGAATTTTATCAGTCATCATCGGCTTTTTCTAGGCTCTCCCAAAATACACCACTGAACCCTATTCTTCCGCTTTCTTTACTAGCCACTGCATGTTGCTTTACTGATGTACATCATCACTCCATCTAGTATCTTATGATAGGTCTTCTTTCAACCTAGACTATAAGTTTGCATTGCTGGTTGCATTGCTTTTTGCATTGCTGTTTCCATTGCTTTAGCAAAAGCAGCCCACTAAATGTTCCCACTGCTGGGACCCGGGGCCTTCCCTCACAAGGAGAGAGTCAACGCAATAATCCACCACGCTGTCACAGTGTTGGATAGTGGATACATAGTTGGATACATGACCTCGAAAGATTCTAGGTGCATAGTGATTCTAGCGGCATTACGTACCTACATGACTTCGAAAAGACAGTTGTGCGCATTGAATTGGAACCCTGGGCTCGGCAGTTGCCGTTCTCTCGAATAGTCCAGCCGTAACTTATGGCCTTGGTGTTTGTTTATACTCTTCATTAAATGTTGCTAGAGTCGAAAGGGGTTTGGCAGGCTGCTGTATCTCGGAGATTCTTTCGTACCCTTTGCCCTGCCGTTAAATCTTACTACAATTCTGTTAATATTTATTTATTCCTTGTTTGTTTCCTTCAAATTGTGGAAACTAGAAATAATATTTAGTAAAAATGTGTGTAATTGTAGGAAGGCAGCACTGAAAGTACTTCCAATGATGAAGAATCGGATCCCAGTAAAGTGCCAAACTTCTGTGTTCTTCTTCATGGTGCACTGAAGGTAAATCTTTTTTTTTTAAAGTACATTTTTGCAAAAATTTAAATGCTTTGGTTTATTCAAATTCTGACCAATTGTTATTGTGTTTAATTTAATCTTTAACATTATCAAGTTACAGATTAAATTTAACAAAGTCTCTTTTAGTTATAAAATTTCGTTAGTGACAGAACGTGAATTTTACATAAGGGTGTTCTGTAGAGGGTTAGACAAACTTAAAGGTTGTGTTCAGGGACCCATTTGGAGAATACAAGTTGGCTAAAAAAAATCCCTGACCTCCTATTTTTTTTAAAATATTTTTTTTGTGATTTTCGCTGTTTTCGCCGAAATTTTAGCTATTACCCACCATAAATTTTGTAAAATCTGTTTTAGACCGGAGATTTTTATTTGAATTTGGTCTTTAATACATCTACAGGCTATGCAAATCAGAGTTAGATACACATCAGGGCTAAATAACTGATTTGGAGCTCATGAAGTGACAAAATGAAAGGAATTTTACATGAAAGGTCAACTTTCACAATAAAAAAAAAACACTAACATTTTTGGAAGTAATATGCTTTTAAAAACTTCTCCATTGATCACTTATTACAATGGCATACAAAGTTGCTATAAAACTTACCAACTTGTGTAGTAAAATTAAGACGATAAGCAATAACAATGCAATAAAAAGATTGTAATCTACGACTCAAGGTAAAGTAACTAGGGGCCGAGGTGGATAGGGATTACCATTAGGGAATAACCATTGTTGTTAGTTCTTCTTTCTCTTTCTCTCAAATAATGCAAAGATGGCGTGCATGGGTTGGTGTAACAATAAGCTTGTCAGTCGAGCTTTGTCCGCTAGCACTGTTTGACGCGAGTACGAGTAATCGTGACCCTTGTTTTTATTTGCTTTGGTTTGTTGAACTACCGGTGTTCACTGTTGTTTTTGTTGATTTATTGAACTGTTATTATTGTTAGCTGTTGTTTTTGTTGACTTTGACTGTGTACTGTTGTGTGGAATCTCTCTGTGCTAACATGACGGAATTTAGTAACGAAGAATACGCCGACATCGTTTTTGCCTATGGCCGAGCTGACGGAAACTCACGTGCAGCACAAAGAAATTACAGAGAGTCGTATACCAACAGACGTGTACCACATCATAGTACATTTTCTAATACTTTCCGTAGACTGCGGGAAAAGTTTTAGTTTAAGTTTTAGAGAGCCACGAGTTAACGCCAGGCAGCTCCCAGTTGTTTTAGACGAACGTATCTTACAATCATTCGACGTGGATCCCACCACCAGTATTAGAAAAGTGGCTCGTGACTTGGGAGTTTGAACATGGAAAGTTTGGTCTGTGATCAATGCAGACGGGAGGCATCCATTTCACTACACTCCAACGCAAGGTAAATTTAATCTATGAAATTACCTAGCTCTAACATCAAATTGCTTTTTTAAAATATCGAACCTAACATACCTATGCAACTATGCAAGATGAAAATACAAATTTTTGTACCTGTTTACCGGACAATGGGCTCAGCTTGTAATTTTCGTGAACAATGGATAAGGACAGTTTTATTATTATGACTGTTCGACAAATTAGGCTCGCAAGTTACAAAAATGCTTTCGTCTTGTTTTTAATGGTGTGTAATAAATAATAATTGCTGTACATCAGGCGTGATAGTGGTAGAGTGTGAACCTAGCATAGTTAAAAAAAATGACCATTTAATGTCTTAGACGTTTAACTTAACTGCTTTCAGGTTTGGTAGATGGGGACCAAGAGCGGCGCTTGCAGTTCTGCCGTTTTCTTTTACATTCGGACGTAGATAACGATCAACTTCTGAAGACCATTATCTGGACGGATGAATCCAATTTTTCTAGAGAAGGGATTTTTAACCAACACAATCTCCATAGATGGGAATCGCAAAATCCTCGCGCTACTAGAGAGACATCACATCAACGAAAATTTTCAGTCAACGTGTGGGCAGGCGTGATTGGGAGTGACCTCATTGGACCCCATTATCTCCCGGATAGACTAAATTCGGAAAATTACCTCGAGTTTCTGATTAATGATCTGCCAGATTTGATGTGCCACCTACCGATTTCTGAAGATGACCGGGAAATCGTATTCCAAAATGACGGTTGTCCGGCTCACTACGGGAGAATAGTACGCGAGTATCTTGACAACGTTTTTCCCAATTCTTGGATTGGAAGAAGAGGCCCGATCGAATGTCCCGCACGATCCCCAGACCTAACACCGCTTGATTTATATGTCTGGGGCCGTGTTAAAGAGTTGGTTTACGAGGTAGAAATCGGCACGAAGGAAGAACTGGTGACAAGAATTAATGACGCCTTTACAAAAATGAAAGGTGAAATGACGCTTAAAACGACAACGAAAGAAATACGCCGTAGATGCCGGGCGTGTATCCGTAACAGAGGAGCTATGTTCGAACAGGATATCCAATAAACTATTTTTTTTAATTTTTTATTTACATTGTTTGATTTTCCCTGCCACTTCATTTATTCCACAAGATTGTAAGTTGTATACCAACTTTGTATGCCATTGTAATAAGTGGTCAATGGAGAAGTTTTTAAAAGCATATTACTTCCAAAAATGTTAAGTGTTTTTTTTTTAATTTATTATGAAAGTTGACCTTTCATGTAAAATTCCTTTCATTTTGTCACTTCATGAGCTCCAAATCAGTTATTTAGCCCTGATGTGTATCTAACTCTGATTTGCATAGCCTGTAGATGTATCAAAGACCAAATCCAATAAAAATCTCCGGTCTAAAACAGATTTTACAAAATGTATGGTGGTTTCGGCGAAAACAGCGAAAATCACAAAAAAATATTAAAAAAAAATAGGAGGTCAGGGATTTTTTTTAGCCAACTTGTATTCTCCAAATGGGTCCCTGAACACAACCTTTAAGTTTGTCTAACCCTCTACAGAACACCCTGTATAATAAGCAAGTGTAGAAATCAGGGATGTAACAGAGGTGATCTTATCGGAACCGAAGTCGGAGTCGGAGTTTTTAAATTTGATTTATCGGAGTCGGAACCGGAGTCGGAGGTAGGGTCAGAAGTAGTGGAGGAGAGAGATTTTTATTTTAGGACAAATAAAACATTCATTTAAACTTTTCATTGTTTTGTTTCATGAAATATCACAAAAAATGAAAAAAAATTGAATATTCAAAAATAAACAAAAAATTCAATTAATTGAATCCCAAAGTGCTATATAAAGTATGTTAAATGAACAATAGCTTTCAAACAAATTAAATTAAATACATTGACACCAAAAGTGTGTATATGTACTTCATGAACATAAGCTTTGAAGCTGTCTCAGTCTAAGATATTTCTTAAGAGTACGCCTAATGCCTGGAAAAAATCTGATTTCAACCGCGCGAGGCCCTTCTTAATATGATGTGCTTTATGCACATCATATTCGAGAATATCATGACACAGTTTGGAGGGGAAATTAATATTAAATCAGGAGTCAATTTTAAACCAAGTTTTATTTAATTACTCAATAATTAAACATAAATTTAAAAAGTGTTCGGTCTAATATGTATTCTGTGGTTCGGTTACTTTAATAAAAAGTAAAATTATAAATTTTATTATCAAAAAACAATGTGGGGTCATCGCTGATAATTTCGAGTACATGAATTAAAATAGTTTTTTCAGGTGCCATTTAATTTTTTCTTCTGTAAAAAAATCTGATCTATTTTTAAAATTCTATTACACTCGTGCGCGGGCGATTCCCTGCGCGACATGTTCCTGCGAAACTGTTCGTTACTGTCGGCGCAGGGCCGCCGCTAAGTTATGCTTCGACATCCGATTAAACTCCGATTCAAAAGTTTCGGCACCGGAGTCGGAACCGGAGGTGTAAAACTAATCGGAACTTCCGACATAACGGAGTCGGAGTCGAAGCTCCTTAACATCCCTGGTAGAAATATACTATTATGTGTAGAAATATGTATAATAACCTAGCCTCTTTACTAAACAGCGTCATTTAACCAGTTTCCTGGATGATATCCAGAGATTTGATCAGACACCTCAGCTAATAACTTGGATCGTTGACATTTATTTACTTGCCTATACTTTTCATTTCAATTTAGTTCCACTTTCTGCCACTCAGTGCCAAAACTCCCCAAACTGTCAAAATAGTTGTCACACCAAATTTTATATTACACGTGCCATTTTCTAAATTAACCTAATTTTAAAGTATTGAACATAGAATTTCTTATGTTAGATATTCCATCTTTTTCATTTCTGTCACATGTTCAGTGTTCACCCTATACTACGAATGGTCTGAGCACTAGACAGATAGTTAATTAAGTGCTATAATAAACGATACGGCTGAATATCATTCAGGAAGTTGGTTAAACGGCGCTGTTTAGTAATGAGACTGTTGATTGAACGGTTGATTAAGCTAGTTGTCTGCGATATGTATTTCGAAACAGCTCAAAGTAAAGGTAATGATGTAGGACTGTAGGTGGAGGGTATAATTATTATGAGAAAGTTAATTTGATGGGGCTGAGGAGAATGAATCGGTTTCTTCTAGGTAAGCACGCTGCATCGGTGATCGCATCGTCGCTTAACATCAGGCGAGATGATAGTCAAGTGCCAACCTTTTATAGTTAAAAACAAGAAACTTACCCCCTTCTCTTCTCTTCTTAAACTTACCCCCTTAATTGGGCCATTGCGCGTGGTTCATACTTACCACTCTTCTATACTCCAACCAGCCCAGACTGTCCCAGTAAAACCCGCATCCTATTCAGGTTGTAATAGACCTCCGGGACAGACGCTGGAGATTGAAAGAATTGGGATGACGACTGATTCAAAAAAATACCATGCTAATTAGTCCGTCAGGTAGATTATGGAAAAATATCGGACACGTATGTTTTGTTTTATCAAATTATTAAAAATCGACAAAGAAATACGTCTTCAAACTTTAAGAGTGGGAGCTGTGACGTCACTTTATCGTAAAAACTACCAATTCCTTTACCATAAAGTAAAGTCACTCGAAACTTCCAAGCACTGTATCTTCGTCATATTGTATTTTTGAAACAAAAGAAAAAATATCTAGGTACATCTATAGGTACTATTTCTTAATAATAATATAATCTAACTTACGGACTAATTAGTTTGTGAAGTGAAAACTTCTTTTGGCGCACCACACAGATTTTTCGTGGGCTGTGAACAAAGCTCATCCTCACGCTCGTAAATGTAAGAAATGTTCGGGTGAACTCGGGACCTAACGCATTTCGAAATGGCCATGCTTATAATACTAATCTAGATGACCATGCTTGGAAGACTTATCCAAACGACCATGCTTTGAAGATTTATTTCAGATTAGCAGCGTGCGATTAACCCGAGTAGTTTCCAAAGTGAACTACCAAATTCTGAGTTATAAGTTTTCACTTCATAGGGACTGCCGATGTTTTGTTTTCGTCGTCTCGCCCATTCTGCCCGTTGATTTTCCACGCTGCTGCATTCCGTAGGTGGAGGGTATGGCGGCCGTGGTGGTGTTAGGAGCGGACTGGTGGGGCACGGTGAGCGCGTGGTGCGAGGCGGCGCGCGCGCGGCGCTCGTGCCTGCTGCTCAGCGTGCTGCGGCCCGGCACCGCCGCCGCGCCGTGGCTGGGCGCGCTGGACCTGCTGGGGCCCGCCGCCGACGAGACCAACTCTACCGGTAATACAGGAGTATATGTGGAGGGTGTGGGGCACGGTGGCGCGAGGTGGTTAACTCCACCGGTAATACAGGAGTATAGGTGGAGGGTGTGGGGCACGGTGGTGCGAGGTGGTCAACTCCACCGGTAATACAGGAGTATAGGTGGAGGGTGTGGGGACCGTGGGGTGGGTGGGGCACGGTGGGCGCGTGGTGCGAGGTGGTGAACTCCACCGGTAATACAGTGAGTATAGGTGGTGTGGAGACCGTGAGGGTGTTAGGAGCGGAGTGGTGGGGCACAGCGGGCGCGTGGTGCGAGGCGGCGCTCGCGTCTGCTGCTGACGAGACCAACTTCACCACATCTATACCTACTAATACTATAAAGCTGAAGAGTTTGTTTCTGTGAACGCTAGGATCTCTGGAGCTACTGGTCTTATATTTATTTTTCTTCTGGATAGTCCATTTATCGAGGAAGGCTTTATAACATTACGCTACTATCAATAGGAGCGGAGTATGAATGAAAAATGTAACAAAAACGGGCCTTTTTGAGAGCTTTCATTGCGTGTGCACGTGAGGTGAAGTGAGGTGAAGAGCGTGACAGCATGTGTCTATCTTTTATGCTTGCGTCATTGCACTTAACTTACGGTAACCGAATTTGTTCCAAATCTGAGTGGTTGCGGTCCGTTTGGACTGAATGTTATATTGTACGAAAACCGTAATGAACAAATCTCAAAATGACCTTTTCCCATAATGACTGAATTTCGAAAAGTCTTCGATGTGTAATGTCCTATAGTCAAAATGTCTGACGGGACATGTACAATCAGGCGCAACATCAGTACTTCATGCTAGATTATGTTATAATATTTAGTGGATAGATCAGAAAACTATCATTGTTTCACCAAAGTACCATCACCAAAAATGTCCTGCTCTTGTTCTCAGCATGTTTTCTGCCAATTAGCGTCGCAATATCTTCTCATTCGCCATATTTCTCATCTTAGATTTCTGGGTGACGAGTACAGTGCAGTGCTAGTTAATGATTTAGACTCTTAATGTCCCAATAGATGCGTGTCACTGTGCTGTTATGTGGCAGGCATGTTGCTTACCATCAGGCACACGTCCTGCGGTCTCGCCAGTCTGTACCAGGGGTTCCCAAACTTATTTTGGCTGCTGCCCACTTTGAGAATTAAATTATTTTTTGACGTCCCCATTTTTTCATATGCTTACCACTTACCACTATAATTTCAAATTCAATTAATTAATTATTGTGAGCTATATTAGTGGACGTTCAACATTCGTTCTAGACGAGACTTACTTTTACTACTTACATTAACCCGCAAGAGGTTTCTTATCTTTTTAATTCATAATACGATTTACATTTGCATCAGATTTAATTATTATCATTAAATTTTCATCAGCTTTCATCCAGCTCGTCATGCTTATATTAAACTTAAGAATAGAAATTGTTTTTTTGCTATAAAATATAATATTATTTATCGAACTGTACTTCAATTTGACAGTTTTATTTCTGACATTCTACAATAAGTACATTTCGAAATTCAGTCTTTATGGGAAAAGGTCATTTTGAGATTTGTTCATTACGGTTTTAGTACAATATAACATTCAGTCCAAACGGACCGCAACCATCTGAGTTGGTACGGCCAATTTGCGACTAATACAGCTCACTATAATTTGCGTCACATTTCTTGCGCGGACCCGATACGACCTATTAGCGAATAATATGGCTCACTATGATTTGCCTCACTTTTCTAGTTTTTTTGACGTGACAACGTTTTATAATTCGATGGAACCGGCTGCACGCACGAAAAAACGTGACTCATGCGGCGTTACCTCGATCTGAGGCGTTCCATTTTAGGCTTGAAGTTGAAGTTGTCACGTTCAACTATCGTCAGTAAACCGACTTTACAGACAACCGATTTTTTTTTAGTTAGACCCGGTTTCTAGTTGTACTTGCGTGGTGTGCGCAGGCGAGTCGTTCCCGGTGCGGTCGTGGCGCTCGTACAGCGGCGGCGGCGCCGGCTGCGCCTGGGCGCGCCCGCACGCGCTGCTCGCGGACGTGCAGAAGGTGCTCCGCCACGCGCGCAAGCTGCCCGACAAGACGCAGCATCTATACAAGGTCAGCCGTCCACATCTACTAGCTAATATATCAATCAGTTATGACATCCTGGTGTAACCGTAGACTTGACCGGCACCGCCTTCAAATAGATGAATGAGTAGCGCTTATTATATTAATTATCTTATTTTTCGAATTTGAGTGCCTATTTATGGTTTTGAAGTCGGTTTTTTTTTATAAAAAGAGTTTTATTTGACGTGATAACGTCTTATAATTCGATGAAGCCGGCTGCACGACCGCAAAACATGACGTCATGTAACGTTACCGCCATAGATTAGATAATATTTACCGCCGTTACTTCGCCTTATTACTTTTCGCACCATCTAGTGAGTGAAATGTGTATTACGTTCAAGCAGTCTGTCCATGTTTTAAAAAAGTGACGATATGAAGTTAAGTACTTGTGCTAGTACAATGATGTACCCAGAGATGGTGCTTTGAACAGCTTTTCAAAAAGCTGCAGAATGTTTTACCTAGATGGCGCTTAACACAAATACTAGACGTTGTCACGTTCAACTATCGTCAGTAAACCGACTTTACAGACAACCATTTTTTTGTGATACCTAATTGAAATAAAGAAATTTTGAATATAGCTGCTGTTGCAAACAAACATCCAAGGGGACAAGGCTCATGACCCTCCCGCTTTGGAACTTTGTATTTTCTATTTCTAGTAGCTAAAATATCAATCAATCAATAACCCCTCTATCCTGAACTTCTGTCTGTTATGTGGTGTGTCTCTTTTAGAGGATATTAGTTCAGTGTGCCCTTTAGCAAAGGGCTCCTCTAACATTTTCCATTGTGTCCTATCTCTGGCAACCCTTGTCTAGTAAGGGGTCTCAGTAAGTTTTAATAAACTTAAAGTAGCTAATATAGCTGCTGTTGCAAACAAACGTACAAGGGGACCTTTCCACTTTTAGGACTTTGGATACATATTATAAAACTTTTGTTTTTGAAGTTAAAGCTTCTTTTGGTGTGCACCACAGACAGATTTTTCGTGGGCTTTGAATTGAACTCATCGTAATATTCGGAAATGAAAGAATAGTTCGGGTGAACTCGGGACCGCCGAATGTGCCAGAGCGAGAAAGAAACAGCTGCTACTTTTACTGCTGTGTTGCTGTGTTTACTATATTTAATTACCATTTTAATGTCTTTTATTTTATTCTCTCATATTAATTCCTAAGGAATATGATAACAAAATGTAACACGTTAGATTTTTTATACATTATTTAAATCAGATTACTATTTTATACTTACACTTGTCTCGCATCTATGCTTCTCTTTTACACTAACAAATTACATTTACAAGCTAATTTTCTTTGCAATACTTTTAGCATGGCGCATAGTTTTACAGACATAAAAAAAATCTTATTTATTCTATACCCATGATCCATAATAATAAATCATAGTAGTCATGTTTCTTTATACTGTGATAATACTACATAATCCAAAATTCAGATAATGAAGTGTTCACTTCTGCCATGCGGTCTTAAGCACACACATATTTTTTTTTGTAAGAGGCTACGCCATTTTCATACATACTTTGTTTTTTTTTAATAAAGAGTGACTAGACGAGCAGGACATGTACCTGATGGTAATTAACATGCCTGCCATATAACAGCACAGTGACACGCATCTATTGGAACATGAAAGTCCAAATCATTACCTAGCACTACACTGCGGTCATCACCCAGAGATCAAGATGTTATATCTCTAAGGCCTGTAATTTCTCTGGAAACATGAATTATTTCTGAGGCTACGTCATCAGCACACCGATTGTTTCCCAGGAGCTAAACCGTCTCCGTCGCGCGGCGATATCCCTCGGCTTCTCGGAGCTGCTGACGTGCGTGGGGTCCGCTCTGGAGCGCGAGTGCGGCGCGCTGGGCGCGGGCGCGCCGCCCGAGTGCGCGCTGCAGCTGTCGCACGCGGCCGCCGCGCTGCGCGACCCGCGCACCATGCTCGACATCAAGCACACGCTCGCCCCGGCCACCTCCTTCCACGGACACTGACCCCCGCCTGGACCCACGCCGCCGACGACCACGTCACGCTACGACAACCCGATACTCAAGTCGCTCCTCGCGCGGGCGCCGGCGTCGGCGTGCGACCGGGACCGATCGCCGCTGCGGCGCTCAACCGACTAAACCATTCCTCGGCGGATGGTGGTAGCAATTACGTCACGAGAACCATGTCACATTTGTGTGGCGTCAGAAAATTACGCGTCCGTCGCGCTGCGCGACCCGCGCACCATGCTCGACATCAAGCACACGCTCACCCCGGCCACCACCCGACCCCCGCCTGAACCCGCTCCCCCGCTGACTACGTGTCGCTACAACCCGATACTCACTAGTCGCTACTCGCGCGGGCGCCGGCGCGCGACCGGGAACGATCGCCACTGCGGCGCTCCAGCGACTGAATCATTCTTCGGGGCCATACATAAATTAATCCACACGAACTTTGTCGACGTGTGACGTCACATAATTTGTAGTTTTGGTGTTGTAATATGTACTTAGATGTACCTATCTGGAAAAATGTGACGTCACGAAATGTGGGACCCCTTACGCGACCCGCGCATGATGCTCGACATCAAGCACATGCACGCTCGCCCCAACCGTGTCCTTCCACGGCCACTGACCCCCGCCTGGACCCGCGCCCTGAATCAATCCTCGGCGCCTGATACCAGGCGCCGAGTGGTGCGCCGAGATGGTGCGCGGGGCTCCCATACGGGAGCATACATAAATTACGTCACATGAACCTTGTCATAGCTTGTCACATTTATAAAGGCGGCGACCGAGACCGGCGCTTCTACCGCCTAACGAAAAACGCTTTGATGCTTTGACGCTTTGGCATTGCTGTCTCTTTTCTTCTCGCTTGAAATGAAAGAGACGGCAATGCCAAAGCGTCAAAGCATCAAAGCGTTTTTCGTTAGGCGGTAGACCCCCCGAGACCGCTACAGGCACTTGACATTCTACGTGTCTCGGTCACTCGATCGCGAAGCGAACTGGCGCCCATACAAAGGTCTAATGTCAAGTGGCTGTCGCGGTCTCAGCGCGAACCCCCAGCTTTAGATCTACCCTACTTAGTGTGAAGTCACATATTTTGTAACTTTAGTGTTGTAATAGTTTGATGTATTTTGAATAATGTGACGTCACAAAATTTAGGATCCCTTTCCTTGTCACACTTCATCGCCCCTTCTCTCTCCGTGTTGCGTAATTTATGGATGGCCCCTATCGAGTGCTCTGACTCATCATGTTCATTCTGCGACATTACTTCATCTAGCGTACCTATATGTATAATGTACATGTGGAGTGAAGTTTGCCAATTGTACAGACTGCTCGCATTGTTTGCTGCGATTTTGTACTTCTCGGTGTGAAATAAATGTTGCGGTGTATATTTGGTGTAATATGGTGTTTGATTTTCCTATCTATCCCGTATCAAGAACGATTGGGTGGGTACGTTGGTATTTTACAGTAATCATGGCAGTTTGTTGAATAAGAAAAATTATAGTTTATCAAAGATCATGACTGCGTGGCACTGAGCTGTTAAGGGGGCATGCTATTGCTCATCATAGGGCATGTCTTACTATTGAAAATAAGAACACACATACTTTTTGAAAATGATCACTGAGAGAATAGTATTTTGAAGTGAAAACTTTTTGTGCGCACCACACACATTTAAAATGAAACAAATCTTCGGGTGAACTCGGGATCATGGCCATGGTTAGAGGACTAATCTGGATGGTAATGCTTAGAAGATTTATTTAGACGACAATGTTTTGGAGATTTATTCCAGACTTGCAGGGCCCTCCCGGATTCACCCGCGTAGTTTCCAAAGTGAGCTATCAAATTCCGAGTTATAAGTTTTCACTTCTATCGGCAGTTCCTATGCCTGCCAATTATATTACTTACTACGAACTTATTTTGGCGCATTAGGGAGAAATGATAAGTATACATTAACGATACGCGCGCACACCGCCGCCGCCGCGAAAAGCCGATACCCTGAAGTTAGCTGGTCAACAGTTCAGTAAACATTGTAACTTATTTCGTTGAAGATATAGGTATTATCTATTCTATGGTGAAGTTAGGCTTTTTAGCACGAGGAGTAAAAATAATAAATATTAACTTTTTGCGGAAACACTGTTTTAAATACGGAATATTTTACTTCGTATGCTCCTTCACAATCAAAGCATTATAAAAGTAAATGGCGCCCTAATTACTAAGTTTCATGTCGACGGCTGCAGTAAAAAAATAAGAAGCTCCCATTTCAAAAATGTGTAAGTATTGTCTTTTACCACAGGAATGCATAGCTGATAATAGTTATATGAGCTGCCTATCATTGTATCATTTTTGTTCCTAGATTTTTTGTTCTGTTGGCGAGAATCCTATGAACAGAAAATGAAACTAAATATGTATAGTTTTTAGTTTATTTTAATTGTTTCAGTAAACTATGTAGATTTCTAGAAGCACTTTTGAATCGTGGATCTATGAGCAATGCTTTCTCGTACATTTCTTTCGCCAGACCGTATTTCTTCCATCGATGATACAAGACACCTGAAACAAATCAGTCTTATTTTATGCTGTGATTATCATATACCTACATTACGACAAAAATATCTAAAGAATTATTAAATCATTCAAAATGATCTACATGCATACAGGCGCGGTCCCAGCCTCGAATTTTAGGGGGGGTCACCAGTACGCAGCCTCAGATTTTGGGGGGGGGTCATGAGTAGAAATACAATAAATCGAGTAAAAAAGACTTTACAAGTAGCGCCCCACGATGTTACCCGCGTAGTTGACGTTCCAGTTTTCCCGCGTTTAAAAATAGTTTATGTACTATTAGTATTAGACATTTTGATTTTTTTTAGATTTTTAATCTAATGTATATGATTTTAGGGGGGGTCATGTCCCCCGTGACCCCCCCCCCCTCCCCCCTGGAGCCGCGCATGCATGCATAGGGCTAACCTAAGTTAGCATAATGGATCGCTTGCGCTGTATTACTAAACAGACGAATAGCCTTTAAAAAATGCCGCTCGGCATCCTCGTAGCGATCCATCTTGCCGTACACGTTGGCGACGGCGAAGTTAACGGACGGAGAGTTCGGTTGCTCTGTCAGCGCAGTCGGTATCAGTTGCAAAGCTTTGTCCAATTGCCCTGTAATGAAAGTAATAGTTAATACAAAAAAGTAGGTAAACTAAAACCATTATTTAAGTTTTTTTTTCCAAAAAATTTGCCACTCGACAGACTCCGCCTTTGGGTATTTTTGAACCCTCGACCAAAAAGAGAATTGTTATAAGTTTGACGTTGATGTATGTCTTGTCTGTGACACCGATTCGGTGTGGTTTTATTTTGCATTTGAAATCTAGTTTCCTTGCGGTGGTTTATGGTTGTTTGATATCGATTCAAGATGGCCGCCGCCTCTACAAAATGGCAGATAAAATATTTTTGCTCTATCTCCCTCGATATGGATATCAAATGAAAGGGCTTGCCTAGTAGAATACTATACAAATTTCAAATCCAAGATAGTTGGGGCAAATCATAGGTCAACATTTTTAATTTTGTTGTTGTTTAACATGTACCAACTTGGATTAGGGCAAGAGAATAAAGATAGGATGGATGAGATTACCGTTTTTTTTTTATATTTACGTCACCACACACGCATCACATCACACGGCAAATATTTTCTGGCTGTCTTCATACCTGGGCAATATAATATCTCACCTGTATTATCCATAAGCGCCAACAAATTCGTCCAGGCTAGATTGTGTTTGGGACTCAGTCTGATTGTTTCAAGCCAGGTGTCCAACGCCGCATTCGTGTCATTCAGTTCTAAATGCTAAAATTAAAAATCCAGAGTAATTATTTTATTCTGTTGATTTTTTTTCTATTATACTAACGGCCCGCCCTGACTTCGTTCAGGTTGAACAACTAATCTTTATATTTCTACTAGCGATCCGTCCCAACTTCGTTTGGGTTAAACAATTGGATACTCTATACGAGTACCTATAACCTATTCAGGCACCATCTTTTCCAGATTTACATGTAACTTACGATATAAAACAACAAGCAACATTGATAGATAATCAGTTTGTTACAAATTATTGAGCTCATTAATCATTAAAAATTTTGGTAATGGTAGGACTTTTAGCAGAGTCCGCCTGGGGAAGTACCACACCTTTGCCAGTTATTCTACCGCCAAGCAGTAATGTGCAAACATTACTGTGTTCCGGTTAGAAAGGCCAATGTTTCCAGAGAAGTTACAGGGCTTAGAGGTATAACATGTTAGATCTCTGGGTGACGAGCGCAGTGCAGTGCTAGGTAATGATTTGGACTCTTCATGTTCCAATAGCTGCGTGTCACTGTGCTGTTATGTGGCAGGCATGTTGCTTACCATCAGACACATGTCTTGTTCGTCTCGTCAATCTTTAAAAAAAACTAACCTTTATTTAAGAACACTATATTCTAGAGAAGTAAATTAACAAATGAAAATTAATTTTAATCATCCATATCACTTAGTAGATTATAGCCCTTGACCTTTAACTGGAGCTATCGGTACGATAACATTAGTAACAGGAATAGTAAAATGATTTCATAATTTATCGGATCAAATTATAGTCGGAAAGAAAAACAATACACACCAGATTTCCCAAATTGTAGTAACAATCAGGATAGTTCTTTCGATACTGTAGAGCCATTTTATAGGCCTCATGAGATTCCTTGTAGCGTTTTGTATTTGCTAATACTATTCCCAAGTTCATCCATGCAGCTGGGAAGTCTTTTCTGTGGATAAAATTGGTAAATTGTTAAAGAATTGTTTGCATATATACCTACCTACGTCTCTCCATTACATCCATCCATTTACGTCCATTACAATGCACATGCATTATAGTACCACGCAGCTATTGGAACATGAAAAGTTCAACTCCTGGTTGGCACTTTCATTCCGCTCGTACTTGGAGATAGCATCTTCGTGAAGGGATCTACCACTACTGTATTGACTGCCAGTCAGTAGCCGCAATTGGGATTACGACTGGATCAAAATCAAAAATATACCTACCATTCTAATTAGTCCGTCAGGTAGATTATGGAAAAATATGGGACACGTATTTTTTGTTTTATCAAATTATTAAAAATCGGTAAAGATATAGATCATCAAACTTCCAGTGGGGGGGTTCTGATGTCACATCTTCGTAAAAATCGTACAATGACGTGACGTCACTTCTAAGCACTAGGTATCTTCTTCTTTTTTTCAGTCATCATGGCAATTTCGTTTTTAAAATAAAAATAAGTTATTATGACATAACCCCCCACACTTGCATGTTGCGCGTTGGCGGATGACGTATAACCACGAAAGATTTTAGAAACATACCGTTTTTCATGCCATGTTTTCTTTCACCCTTAAATCCCACCGGATTTATCGTGTTGACAAACTTCTACATCTGCGCTTCGAAAAATACACAGATGTGCAGATGCGGGATTCGAACCTACGACCTCAGTATTCGTATTTAGCCTACTAACGCTACTTACATAAGAAATTTGGCACAGTAACTTACTTATAGCTGATGGCTTTTCTCAAATAAAACTCTGCTTCTTCATAACGATTCAGATTCTTGAGCAAATTTGCCAAATTATTCATAGCTTGATAATATTCTGGATACAATCTGCAACAACAAGGGAATTAATAAGCAGAAGCATTCACGTTTTAAGTTCTAAGTATATTATATTGTACTTAATATGAAACATTTATTAAATAAAGAAAAAATCATGTTAGGTATATCAGATAATTACTACAAGGACAAAATTTAAGAATGTGTTATCCCCGAACATTTTAGATTTGAAATTTGTTATAGTGTACAATATTCTACCAGTAAAGACCTTTTATTTGATACCCATATCGAGGGAGTTGTAAAAAATATGTAATCCGCCATTTTGTGGCGGCGGGCGGCCATCTTGAGCTGATTTTCATCAAACGTAGCTGAGAACACTCCCGACTAATTAATCTTTTAAACAAAATCAAAATCGGTTCAGCCGTTCGGGAGCTACGATGTCACAGACAGACACACACAGATGTCAAAATAACACCCCATCGTTTTTGCGTCAGGGGTTAAAACAAATGAACAACTGGAATTAGAACACAAATTTAACTTGTACCTACGTTAACCTATTCTTCAAATAGTTACCTAATAATTTAGATTTAGACCTAATGGTAGGATCCATTACCTACACCTAAATTATTATCAAAAAAAATACAGCCGATCATAGAACCTCCGTCGTTTTCGGAGTTGTTAAAACCCTTTGATGTACCTACCTGATAGCAGTTCTATATTCTTCTAGAGCCCATGTTGCATTTTGATGGGCATCTGCTACTTTCGCAATATTGTAGTGCACTTTGGCGTTTAGCGGACATACGGCGAGGCCGCTTGTGAACAAGAGGTATTCCGTCCTCCACTCAAAAGATCGCTGCCAACTTCGTAAACCAAATGTTAGAAGCAGCAGAGCGTATAGAAATACACTAATCTGAAAATAAAACGAAATTGCACTAGGTACTACAACTGTTATTTAAGAGGAGGAGACAAAAAAACGTCGGCGCACAGCAATTTTCTCGAAGGAAGCAAAACGTGATAACAGATCATAATGACGAATAATAGCACACCTATATCCAACCACTAAATAAGCCAGTCTTTGTAAGTTTAAGCTTTCACATGGGGAAAACATTTACCCGAAATATTCCGATCTGTCCCCCTGTTCTATCCCCATAGGGTGACAGAACGACCAAAAAAGTTTGATCTGTCCCCTGTCCCCTGATTTTTTTATTTTTTATATTGTTGTTTGCTTGTTTGACTTTCAAGAATGTATTTCCTTCATTTCGTATTTAGTATTATTTTCTTATTTGAAATGAAATGATTTGATAGATTAGATTTGATTATTAATGTTGACATGAAATGTATGTAAGCAACTATTTGATTTTTTATGACAGACAATTATAATATAAATAATAATAAATCATTTATTCATTAAAAATACACAGAAAAAAAAAAAATTTTTACAAATAAAAGTTGCTAGCATTTGATTAGTAATAAGTTAACTACCGTCGAACTAGGCTTGGGCCTGTGTGTCGACGTGCAGCGCCCTCCTCGCATCCAGTGAATTAACCAATACAACTTTAGGAGAATTGAATTATTATCGCAATACATTTTTATCACCGTTATGTGTACTTGTAACATCATAATATTAGGTTTAAATTTAGGCATGCAATTATTACATTTTATATAATATGAAAAGAAAATTAAATAAAAATTTATATGTGAGTTAAGTGGTCCTCTCTTTGTGTGGGGGTGTATTTGCGTGTGTATGTGTATCTGTGCGTGCATGGGTATGTATGCATGTGTGTTCTGAGTGTTTGCGTTTAGGTGATTGTTTGTGTTAGTGTGTGAGTGAAAGAGAGGGTGAGTTTGTTGTATAAATTTATACTTTATACTTAATATTTGATTAGCTCAGCATAAATTAACCGACAACCTTTAATAAGCTTTCTGTATCATCGAAATTCAGTGATTTGAGCCATAAGGAGAGTTTAATTTTAACCTCATGTCTAGACAACGTATATATTTCCAGAATTTTATTGATTTTATTGTACAGAAAAGGACCCAAGAATATAAATATAATTTGTAACTGTTTTTGATTATTCTTATTTTTTATTATTCTTATTTGACATGTAACTATTATCTTGTTATGAATAAAAATCTGAATCTGAATCTGTTAGCGATAAAGGGGACAGTTCGAACTTTATTCACCTCCTTAATGTTTTATCTGTCCCCCCTAATAAATAAAATAAATATATATATGTATATTCGTGATGTTAGTAAGTATATGGATATTGGTATCGAACCAAACGAATTAGAACCGGAGTAGGAAAGTCACGAGTTTATTTTGAAATTCCGTTATTCGTAGAAAGAACGAAACTAACTAATTCAACGAAATTTCTAAATAAACTGACGACTTTCCTACTCCGGTTCTACTTCGTTTCGTCCGATCGAACATTGCTTGACGTCTAAATGAACTAAGCATACTTTAGTAAGACTAAGCTTACAACATTTAAACGGACGAAGCGGCGGATCGAAGTAGAATCGGAGTAGGAAAGTTGCGAGTTTATTTCGAAATTACGTTTTCGTTGAATTAGAGTAGACGTCCTGGACACAAAAGACGACCAAAAAGTGTTTGATGTCGGTAATTGGAAACTAAAAGTGCCTACGTTGGCGCAGCGCTTAATTGATACACAGGAACATACCAGGAAATAAGAAACAAACCTTACTGAAAGATTTCCTTTTTCTTATATTGGTGATTCCAATAGCAATGAGGCCGCAATACCCGGCAGAAGATATGTAGAGTACTCTCTCGGCAACTACAAAACCAACTGGATAAAAGATATTTGCTGCGGGTAGAAATGGTATCACCATCAGGGAAGTAACCAATATTATATTTCTGAAATAAAAGTAATTCCTTGCTTAATTTTCAATATTTCCATATTTTGAAAATCAGAGAAATGAATCTTAATAGGTAGGTATTACCTTAGGTACCTACATGAAATTTTTATGTTAAGTACCAAACTTTACATGCAGCTAAAACGTCATAACATCGATTAAATAAATCAATGAAAAAAGTATTATAGGTAGTCAATTTTAGATCCATTATTTACAATCAAACATGTCTTTAGGTTCCTTTGAAATAGGTCGCCGAACGCGGTTGAAACCAAAGGTGCCAATGAATTCATCATCATCAGCCGATTTGTCCACTGCTGGGCATAGGCCTCTCCCATATTACGCCACTCAGCCCGATCCTCGGTCTTACGTCTCCAACCGCCACCAGCCGCCTTTCGTATATTGTCAATTAATTTAAAACGTATGACAACCTACTTAGTTTTCAAACAAATAAAAAAATGTTATATACAAGTGTCTTATAAACAATATACTTAATAGTACCCAATTCTCAATTTGTATTCTATGTTATAGCCTCCTGGGTCCAGAATTAATCATTTGATGATGATTGAATGATTTCAATAATTAATGTAAATACTTTAAAGCAGGGGTCGGCAACGCACAGCCCGCGGGCCGCATGCGGCCCGCGAGGGTGTTATAAGTTTTTTTAAAGTGAAAACTTCTTTTGGCGCGCCTAGACAGATATTTCGTCAGCTGTGAAATTAATTCTAGCGTCGCGCTCGGATATAATAAGAAATCTTCGGGTAAACTCGGGACCATAGCCATTAGCCAATGGCTATCTAGAAATTAGTCATCCAATGGGAAATGCTAAAACGGCGTGGCCAATGGGAAATGCTGGTGCATTTCTAGATGGTCATGTCATGATGACCAGGCCACACCCTCCGGTTACAACCGTGTAGTTTCCAAAGTAAGCTATCAAATTCTGAGTTATAGGTTTACACTTCTGTCGGCCGTTCCTATGACTGCCAATTTTTATTTTATAATTTATTCCCGCCTCACATACATCCTATAAAGTTTACAAATTGCAAATATTAATTTATACAGCTACCTATATAACTAAATAAATTTATTACGTATTAATTCGCTACTTAGGTTATCGCGAACGCAGTTTTCTCGCAGGGGGGGGTGTACAATTAAAATCAAAGCAACAATACCTTTTAGTTTCTGCTCTATGTCTATTATTCACCAAAGCCCATAGCAAAAACAAGCCGTAGAGGTAAATGAAGGTTACTAAAATTATTCTATAATCATTAATGCTGCCTATGAGAGGTACACAGCCCATAGACCAGTCGTAGCATAGCCACTGGGGCCAAACTAGTACTAAGGCATTTAAGTAGTAAATATAACTGAATGTTGCTATCTGGAAAATAAAAAAATAATTAGCAGAATCATTAAAATACACTACCTACTGCTATAAGCTTAAAATCTTTTATTTTTTTAGTTATAATACAAAGTTATCAATGTAATAGTTGAGATTAAATGGAGTTTTTTTTATTCATATAGAGTGACAAGATGAGCAGGACATGTGCCTGATGGTACGCAACATGCCTACCCATAACAGCAAATGACAATGCCTATTGAGTTGCTATTGCCATTGTAATGAACAAATTTAAGGGGGCGCCTAAAGCCAGAAAACGAAAAAAGGACATTTTCGACGCCGCTCACTGAAGTTAAGAAACTAAAAACTATTTTAATTGTAAAAAATATTGACGTGTGGGTACAATCAAGAAGAAGCATAATAACCGAATAGAATTTTAAAATAGATCAGAGTTTTTTACAATAAAAAAATAAAAATGACACCGAAAAAACCCGTTTTAATTCGAGTACTCGAAATTATCAGCGATGACCCCACATTATTTTTTGGTATAAAAATTCCTATTTGTACGTTCTAGTAAAGTAACCGAACACTTTTTTAAATGTATGTTTAGTTATTGAGTAATTAAATAAAACTTGGTCAAAAATGGACTCCTGATTAAATATTGATTTTTCCTCCGAACTGTGTACTCGACTTTATGTACATCACATTAAGAAACGCGTCGCGCGGGTGAAATCTGATTTTTTCCTGGCTTTAGGCGCACTCTTAAACAATGTGTAGAAATCAGCTTAGCCTTTGTTTGATAGTGTTTAGCTAAGCCTAAACACTATCAGCTTAGGCAGATATATGATGTATAGACTTGGGTTATATTTTTCAGGAAAAATCAAAATTATGGGGTATATCCACTTCTTTGGCTTATGTGCTCAAAAGAAGTTTAGGTAATTAATGTATTGATGAGTGTGTGAAGTTTAACAACATAATAAAATCTTTAGTTACCCTAGTGAAAAAGGACTCGGCAAAAGCAGCAGGATTGTCAATAGGCTGGAACTCTGGTTTCACACCACCCATGATAGCCCATCTTCCATACAACATACATGAAGCTGCTGCAGCAACTACACATATTCGAAGTAATGTATGAGATCTTTTGCATGTTCCTGATTTTTCATAGTTTTCAGTTTTCGTTTTGAACTTGGCGACAAATTCGTATAATATGCAGAAGGCCTGAAAATGTGAAATTTTAATATGATTTAAATGTTATCACTCAGTAAATCTAGGGAGTCTGCTCAGTGAGCTGTAGATTGTGCATTTGATTCCTGTCCAGAAAAAACATTTAAGAAACAAATATGGGAGTTTGTTCTGTGTCTGGTCATTTCAATGTATCATAAATATGTTTGACACTTTTTATAGGAACTAACTACATGATATATATGGCACATATAGTAAAATCTTTGCTTCCGTATTTTTTTGGTAAAAATGGCCACTTGGATACTAGGATGTAACATAACATTTAGAGAGAGTGACAGGGAGGTGTGCAAAAACATGTTATGTTTCATTAACGGGAAGTATAAAATCTTTAAATAAATATGTATCCTTAGAAATATGTATAATATTTAACAATGCATTATTTTCAAAAAGCGGAGTTGATGTGTGAAATTGATGCCATTGATAGCATTTTAAAATTATTTTTTGACCAACTTTGTATAATAATAATGTCTCAGTCCTCACCATTACAGTAACACCATTTTCTTTACAAATCATTGATATTCCACCTATTAGAATTGCTGTTACTAAGTACAACAACTTTAATTTGGAGTCCGATGTTATAGCTTTCTCATAAATCAGAAAAGCTAGAAAGAACATGATTGCTGAAAGAATATCTGCTCGGCCTACAATACCCGATACAGCTTCTACATGCACAGGATGAACAGAAAATAGCAATGCTGATAGAAAAGCTTCATCTAACCAACATCTTTCCTTGCTTGTTTTAAATATATGTTCAAATGTCTGCCACATCAATATAGAGCAAATAACATGACAAATTAAGTTTGTAATTTTAAAGTGATATGCTATAAAATTTTCTCCACTTTGAAAATAGTTAAACCTGAAAAAATATACACAAAATGAACATAAGTTAATTCATAATACTAATCAAGACCAATTTCTTTTTCAAAGTGGTTTCTTAATAGCAATAATGATAGAACAGCAATTTTCACAGATTTTTTTTCTTATTGGCCGGCTAGCCGTAACAAGGTTTAGAATGAATGATCACATAGAACAATCATAGAATTTTATTCAGTTAAGAGTCAATAACAATACCTGAATGAAAGAATAGTCAAAGGGCGATAGGATTTGTGACTCAAGTTAGATTTGATATTAGTTCCCCAAAAGTCATTAGAAAAGGCGTCTTGCCAAGAACTGGAAATAACATCTTTATTTCTCACTATTGCCTCGGAATCATCAAACACAAAATCACCACGTAAACTAAATATAAACGGAACACTCGATATACATAAGATACATATCAGTTTAGAAAACATATTTCTTACTACAAATAATTTACAAATGTTTATACAGTTTGCGAACTAAATACTTGTCGGCCGTCGGCCACCTTGCATTGCATTGTTTTCAATTCATTGTCATTTATTTAATTAAAGTAAAGTAGGTATGTAATGTTTGTATTTTTGTTATTATTTAGATTTACAATGTACATGCCCATTGATTAGTATTTTGCACAGACTAAGTAGAGAGATACATCACTACGTTACAAGCCGGTCTTCCAGTTAGAAAATGACATACTTCATACTTTCACAGACTAAATAGAGATAGAGATTGAGATATTCTCATACTTTTTTTATTTTTATATATCTAATCTAAAAACTCCATAGACTCCGGGGTTCGTGACTTTTGTCATTACAATAATCTTTTTTTAATTACATAGTTCTTGGATTATGAGAAGAAGAGGAAAATAAAGGGGGGGGGGGGGAGTAGGGGGGTGGTGAACATTTTAAACGTAATTCTAGTGCTAGTCAGTCCGATTTCGTCTGTTGAGTGTTGAGCCAATCACTACCGGTTGGGATTCCGATAGTAATCGCCTCGACATCGTCTTTTGCCCAAGCCGGCTCCTCCTGGCCCAGAGCCTCCAATACAGCCGCATTTCTGTCTCTAATGGCCATCTGCAGGTTGAAATGTTGAATGGTCTTTGGTGATGCAGCCAACGCTCGCCGCACGAACTGACCGATGACGTCGTCGGTGTCGTCAGCGTAGTACCGATTACGATTACCAACTCGTATGTCAATCCCTGCGCTTCATGAATGGCAAGGATGCGTGACCCGGTGCCTGACCCGTAACCCGGGTTTGTCAGGGTCTCCTTTTCCTCTTGAGTATGCACTAAAAAGAGGATGTTGGGTTGGGTGCCGGGTATTTGCGCTCCTTTATACCTTCTCTGCTCTAGGGACTTTATACGGGGTACTGAGGAGTACCTACATACCTGAGTATATTTCCCTCAGCGCATATGCAACATCCATCGGGTTGCGATGTGTGCAGAGCAACTTCTGGCTGATCATTGCTACCAGGTTCAGGCGGTGATACCTCATTTCGAAGAGATTTTCCCTATCGATGTAAGGCAACTGATTGACGTCTCCGATGAGGACAATTTCGCCAACACCAGACAGCCGTGAGACCATCATAATGGCCCCGAAATGGTTCATGAGAGCCTCATCCACCAGGAGGCGGCTGGATTTCTCTTTTCCGAAACCATTTACTAGAGCAGAAGCCATAGTTCACACCCTGGTTTTGACCAGGTTTCCGATACGGTGCGATAGCTTCTCCCTTAGATCTTTTGCTGCCTCGGTTGTTGTGGTGATGAATAGCGTCTTTGTTCACGTCGAAGTGTCTAATGACCCACGTTGTCTTTCCACATCCTGGAACTCCGTTGACCCACTGTATTCTTGGTACCTCCCAGTTTTCCCAACACGCTTTGATGTTTGAGTTCCCTTCAATGGACTTGGCCATCTCGAGGATCTTGTCGTCCAGCATAATCTTGGTGCATCGGGCGGTAACTACAATTGGGTCGTTTAGTGGTGTCGCATAAACGGGTCTTCCCGCGCGCTCTGTCTCACTCTCGTTTAGTTTCACGAAGCCATTTTCTGCACTGTAAGCTGCCATATACTGTCCTGTCATGGCTCCCTTGATGACCCGGGATGTGACATTATTGTAAATGGCTGCTTCGGCCTCCTCGAGATGCACCTTTAGGAGGCTTTCACTTCCTAGCCTATAGAACTGCATGATGTTTTCGCAGATCTTGAGGTTAACTAGGCTTGTTGCTCTCAGTATGGCTATGAATTCGATGAAGGCATTACGTGCATGGCTCCACGGCTCCGAAGCCGTGACATAGCGGGGCGGTTCAACCTGTCCCATGTCGGCTCTCGTTCGGCTCATTTCTCATCATCTCAACAGCAATCGAATGGTAACAATAAAACACCATATTTATAATCGAGTCAAGCAGTGCCGGCAACGTAAAGTAATGAATGCGGCCGAGCGGATGGATGATGAAATCGCTTCTGTATCGACATCGGGCTGTGTAAGCATCGATTGTGTACGATTGTCGTTAAAAACTATTACGCGTTACGAGACGTATTCACGTACAACAAACGGCCGTGTCCATAACACAGCCACACGCTTGATTGTCGAAAACCCCTTGAGTGTAAAATCGAGGCAGCAGGGTTCTTCCTTCAAGTACTTCCAATATACGATTGTTTATGAATAGTACGGTAATATAGTAATATTTAGTGTAGAGGTATAAAAATCAACGGACAAATTTAATATAAACAACATTACACATTACAATAAGAGTAGAGAGATTTTTTATTCGATAATACTAAAGTACCTATGTAAATATGTAACAGTGCATTATTGCAAATTTGAATACTTAAAATGACGTAACCTTCAAATATGTGTGAAAGACATATGCTGTCATCTTTCATCAGACTTCAGCGCACGCCAAGGAGAATAACACACGCAGCTAAAGCTATCGAAGAGAAATATTTTTCCCCGTTTTTATTACATTTCAACCCCCAACCCCTTTTCCGCAATAAAAAGTAGCCTATGTCCTTTCTCGAGGTCTAGTCTATATAGTCTCATATGTGTACCAAATTTCATTAAAATCAGTTCACTGGTTTAGACGGTAAATGGTAACAGACAGACAGATTTACTTTCGCATTTATAATATTAGTAAGGATGCCAATATTAAGCGTCAAATTTCTAAAATTGTATTTATTTGCAGGTACATCAGGGTAGCGATTCTGAAACCATTCGGTTGCATCCGACACGGAATCTCATCTCTCGGTCTTTGTCATGCTAAACAGATAAGACAAAAACCGAGCGATGAGATTCCGTGTCGGATGCAACCGAATGGTTTCAGAATCGCTACCCAGCTTTCAGTATCTTATAAGTAATACCAAAATGACAATGTTTGTTGCCCAATCACGTTGTCACGTATATGCATGTAAAACACAGACTTTTTTTCCCCAGGCAAATAAAAGGAACGTAAACTACTCAAGTAAAACCATAGGGCGGTGCTAGTAATAACATAAACATTGGTTTCTGATTATTTAGCAGCAGTGAAGTCATACTGCGCGTTTTTTTTAGCCGTCCTACGGGCGCGACCCAAAACGTGATGTTTAAAATAGCATGAATTAGCTTCACTGCTTAGCTGGTAGCAAAGGTAAGTCCCGCTCATAAAAAAAGAAAAGTTTGTGTCTGGATCTGGGTAGCGATTCTGAAACCATTCGGTTCCATCCGACACGGAATCTCATCTCTCGGTCTTTGTCATGCTAAACAGATAAGACAAAGACCGAGAGATGAGATTCCGTGTCGGATGCAACCGAATGGTTTCAGAATCGCTACCCTGGACTACAAAAAGTTTTTGATCGACCTTATTATGATAATATAACATAATTCGTTCCTATTAGGTATTTACCTACCTTACGGTTTGAAAACAGCTATAAACATTTATGGATGAAAACGTGTGTAGTTTTGAGATCCGTTTGATATTCCGTTAGCCATTAGAAAGTTATTTTCGCGTTCTTGACGTACCCAAATGACCCGAATCCGCTAGATTTGACGGGAAATCTGTTAAGTTTGCAACACTGCGATAACCTCGATAGAAGCGCCATCTGCTCTGTTTTGCTCAATGATAGATGACAGTAACATATCATTCCATAAAGACCCTATTGCATGGCAGCATTGAACGCATGAATGAACGATACATTAATTATATGTGCAGGCATTGAATGAACGAACTGCATACGAATAGACCGTATCTCTCTACTTAGTCTGTGAATAGACCCTACCAAAATACCACGGGGAGCTTAGAATAAGGAATATAATATAGAATTACAAAGTATCTGACTACTATAGTGCTTCTCGTTCTCTCAATTACAATTCAATTTTCAATTCAATACTCAAAAAGTATTGCCATAAAGAAAATATTCCACTAGGTAAGGGTAGTGCTGCGATAGTTTGATGAATTCAGCCTGTGTTCTATGCATTCTAAAATTACATTTTAAAAAGGGGTTTTATATAATATAACTAAAATAGGAGGTACTTAAATAAATACCTAATCAAAAACAGGGCAATAAAACATTTATTTCAAATTGTACTTTACATTCAACGTTATAAAAATATAGTTTGCCTGTCATATTTATATCATAGTAGCAGCTCGCCCAGGCTTCGCACGGGGCAACTCGGAACTTAGGTATAGAACATTTCAATGTTAGTAGACCTTGTTGTAGTAGACAGGCTACTATTATTTAGATGTTGTGGTAATTCAGAATGATTGATTTATTTGATAATCTGTACTTCATGAAAAATATTGCTTTATTATTCACACAATATTTTATCCTCTTCTTCGGAACGGCACATCTGCGAAATAATAATTAATTTGAATAAATAAAACAATCCAAATTATTACCAGAAATCTAGTGATACATTCAAGTTGCATAATTATTTCTGTAAAAGTTCAAACAAAAGGGTTAAATCAGGGTAGCGATTCTGAAACCATTCGGTTGCATCCGACACGGAATCTCATCTCTTGGTCTTTGTCATGCTAAACAGATAAGACAAAGACCGAGAGATGAGATTCCGTGTCGGATGCAACCGAATGGTTTCAGAATCGCTACCCTGAGGTGAAAATGTGTATGAATAATCTTTTATTTTGAAAGCTTAGAGCTTCATATCTACTCACACAATAGATAGGTCTCTTGTGTGAGTGGGTATGAAGTAGGTGTAGTGAGTAGGGTTTAATATACTAAAAGCATGATGTTATCTTGTTAGCGAGATGAGATAGTGTAAGTTAATGGGAGTTTGATGCAATTCCTACTCCAGAAAACAAGAATTGGAATGGCAGTGGTAGAGTAGAAACAGAAATTGAAGCGTCATGACCATCTAGACTAGATATGTATAATGGTAACCATGGTAACACGCCATGACCATCTAAAAATGTTTACGCATTTGTGGCCATAGCTCCGAGTTCACCCGAAGATTTATTTCATTCCCAAGCGTGATGTTTGAGTTCAATTCACGGCTCACGAAAAATCTGTATGTAGTTCACCAAAGGAAGTTTTCACTTAAAAAACTAACAAATGCGAATCCGCAGGCAAAATTTAGTACGTATTATTAGTAAACGGTCAGTAAATAAACTGTCAATTATGTACCGACTCGTATATTTCATGGGTAATTTTGTAAGAAATAACTGGTCACACTTTTTTGTTTGTTTTGTTATTTAGGTTATGTTTACATTTTACATATTTTGCAAATTTTGGATTAGATACTGCCGTTATTGTATAAATTTAATTCACGTAGATATCTAGAAGGCATTAATATGAATTTCTATCAAGTCGTCATAACAAATATTGTCTACTTACGTGTAAAATGAGATTCCACTGATTTTTCTTTCACAGAGGCTATTGCAGCTTATAACACTACACAACGCACATTGTTTGGCATAAATATCACCAATCTCTTAACAGTCTTTCACAATCAAGCTTTAAATCTTCTTTAAATACACACAATATTTAATAAAACATAAAAAATCCGAGTCTGAGCTTTGAACAGACTTTTGTTTGGCAACGCCATGTCAGATTTGTAATTTAGCCAGAGAAAAAGCCGGCCACGGTGATAAGGACGGAAAATCAGTATCTCTTTCTCTTTTTTTCACAAGTGATAGATAATTAGACTATCTCATTTCCGCAAGTCGTGACGTCACTTATTGTGCCCCCCTGACGGGGAGTAAACCTCATACAAATCTTATGTCATTTTTTTTTTCTTTTCGCTATGTCATTTGAGTTTGACAACCAGACTAACAAAGCTGACACTTCTGCTCCCCGCGCTTTACTTCATTTCATGCCAACGTCACTTCTTGTATAGTTTAAGAGTTCCCGGTACTTAGTCTGTGAATTAAAAAAATTCAATCGATTGTTATGTCTGTCTGTTCTAGATTAAACCAACTTATCCAGATCAAATAAGTAAACCCTGGGATATAAAACATAGTACCGTTTACGAAACTCTCAAGAAACGGACATTGGCAGAATTACGACAAAGTCGTATAGCCCAGAAAACAAAGAACTGAACTGAACTGAAGAACTAGTATTGAAACACTATCGCGTGTTATTTTAACGCGGTCTGTTCTATGGTTGTAAAACATGTATGTATATTTAAAATTTGTCACATTGTCTTCAACCGTGTTTTTGTCGTCATTTTTGATATGAAAACTTTTGGCTCACCACAGACAGATTTTTCGTGGGCTTTCTTTTTGAATTGAATTGTAACGTCACGCTCGCAAATGATAAAAAAAAGAATTGGCAGTCATAGGAACTGCCGATAGAAGTGAAAACATATAACTCAGAATTTGATAGCTTACTTTGGAAACTACACGGGTGTACCGGAAGGCGTGGCCTGACCATCATGACATGGCCATCTAGAAATGCGTTAGCATTTTCCATTGGCTCACGTATTTCTAGATGGTCATACCGTGATGGTTAGGCTACGCCCTGTCAGCATTTCCCATTGGCTGACGCATTTCTAGATGGCCAATGGCCGTGGCCCCGAGTTTACCCGAAGATTTCTTATCATACCTTCATACCCGAGCGTGACACTAGAATTCAATTCACACCCCACGAAAAATCTGTCTAAAAGCGTGTCTGCGCGCCAAAAGAAGTTTTCACTTCAAAATACGTACTTGGGAGGTGTCAAGGGACATTCTGACGGAACGAAGTTGTACAAAATATTGCAACTCTTTACTGTTTCTGTTGCCCTGGTACTGGCACCTAGGGGCAAACGCAACTCTTTTATATTTCTCTTGTCCTGGTATCTAGATAAACGCTGGGCTGTTGGAGGTAGGTAATCGAAACTCTTCACTGTTTCTGTTGCCCTGGTACCTACCTTATAGGTAGGTCATAACTATCAGGGAAAACCCACTCTGGCAACTCATTCCACAGCCTAGACGTTCTTATCACAAAAGTTGAGTCAAACCTCTTAGTCCGTGTCTTTGGAACATCAACCATGAAACGCTGCTGCTTCTTTGAGTTACGAGCAGTCCTTATCATATCCAAGTGCCGTATCCATATCTATATCCATATCCATATCCGAGTTCTTATCATATCCAAGCGTGACGATTGATGAATCCATTTCACAGCCCACAAAAATTCTGTCTATAGCGCGCCTAAAGAAGTTTTCACTTCAAAAATCTTCGGCTAAACTCGGGACCATGTTTTTTTTTTAAATAAATAGTTACGAGACGAGCAGGACATGTGCCTGATGGTACACACACATGAACATACCTGCCACATAACAGCACAGTGACACGCAGCTATTGGAACATGAAGAGTCCAAATCATTACTTAGCACTGCACTGCGCTCGTCACCCAGAGATCTAAGATGTTATATCTCTAAGCCCTGTAATTTCTCTGTAAACATTGCCCTTCAAACCGGAACACGGTAAGGTTTGCACATTACTACTTGGCGGTAGAATAACTGGTAAAGGTGTGGTACTTCCCCAGGCGGACTCTACCAAGAGTCCTACCATTACTAGAAATGCGTTAGCATTTCCCACTGGCCATCTAGATATGCGTGAGGATTTCTAGATGGCCATGATCATAGTGACGCCTTCCGATTTCACCCGCGTAGTGTACAAAGTAAGCTATCAAATTCTGAGTTATACGTTTTCACTTCTATCGGCAGTTCCTTATGACTGCTATTTTTTTTTAACCATGCTCAAACAATATCGCAGAGATCAAAGGTAAGTAAGGACTGCATGAAAGAAAATTGGCCAAGTGATTCAATGTTTTTTATGGAATAATTTCATTCACTGAGTAATAAACAGTATTTACACGTAGGTCAAAAGCAAAATTTAGACTTTTACAGCATTAACCCCAACACAGAGAGACTATTCAAAATGTGGAACCTATCTCATAGCCCAAATTTTGTAATCGTTCGATCGATATTTGACTTAGTTTCGATATTACGATAAAATTATCGCATTATCGGCATCTCTATGACACTATTGGTATACTTTTTTCATAAAATTATAGTATTTATCTATGGTCAATATGACGTTTGTGTGTTGATCAAAATAATTATTATTGTTTACATTTTCGTGTATTTTTGTTCTTTATTAGCACAGATTACAGAAATAAAGTGTTTATTAGGTGCAAATGTTCTTTTCGCACCTTACCATAGACCTTACCTAAGATTTATAACAAGTGTATTATACCAGGCTGCAGTTACTTCGGAAAATACGTCTGTTACATACGTTTCCACATTGGAAAGAAAAACACTCCAAATATGACTTATATCCTGTGAAGTGGTGATTCTTTTGCTAAAAAACTGTTGCGGAACTTAATCAAGATGAGTTCTGACTCTAACATTGGACTCGCACTATCGTAGTTAAAATAAAATAACAGAAAGTTTATTGGTACCTACGGCTCAAAACATTTTTAAAAGAAATTGTTCAAGAAGAAATAAAAAATGTATCAAGCCAATTTGCGCTATATTTTTCTTATAGAAACTGGTTCCTTTTAGGCGTAAAAAATTAAATAATGTATGATGTATACCTACCTACTGGCGCGAATGCACGAGTTGGCAAATTAGATCTTTGTGTTGATGCAGTTTGTTTAATTAAAAGCAAAGGTGAACCTGTGACATATGTCCAATGTTGAAGGGCCGTAGTCGATTGACCAATGACCGAGCAGGGAGGACAGCGTTACGGTCTTCCAATCTTCCATCCCTCTTTCTCGTGAACAAAAGAAAGAGATGCACGATGTCTAAAAATTCGGTCTCCAGGCCCGCGATAAAAGCTATGCAATAGCTTAAAAAAAAAAAAAAGCCATATCATTTTCAGCACAGATAAAGTGAATTTAGTCTAGTAACCATAGACCAATGTTCCTTGTTCCCGACATGTCCGTCTGAGAGTATCTCTCTACTTAGTCTGTGGTAGTGATTACTTACTCTGTGGACCGGCCTAAAACAATAAAAAATCTGAATCACAAATAAAAAAACTGTTATCGTACCTACATGTATGTGCTGCGTTTGTTAGGTTAAATTATTTAAATGAAAGTAAAAGTAGTGAAATTCGGTAATCAACGTTAAAAGTATACACCAAAAACTATGAATTTTACTCCAGAATTATCTGCTTTTCAAGGCGCAATTTTGTCAGCGGATAATGTTCATCATTTCTCAGGACTAACATCAAGGGGAGGTAGGTAAAATTCATTGTTTTGTTAAAATCGTACCTTCCTATAGCACTAATATAACAATTAGTAGTGTATTTATTTACTGCAGAAGATCTGCTTCTTTCAAACCTACCGGCTCTTCGTTTTTGCGTTTTTCTTATGTAAATTTATTGACGGTCGACGCCGGTTACCATAATATATTATATAGGTATATTTATATATTAGTATTGGCTCTGTTTTTCTGATTCACCCCTTCTCTCGCCGCGCAGACACTATTTAACGTCTGCTGCTTGAGCAAGTCAGCCATATCACACAATATATCTATGATTTAGATACTTAAGTGTGTATGTTGTTTGCAGGAAACGAAGACTCAATAGAATATGTAATAGAGAGCTTATCATCATTTCTTGAACAAAGCCACTATGTAATTGATGGAAAGATATCAAGATCAGGTCTTTCCCAAATTAGGAAATTTGCTCTGTTCATTGTTCTAAATGCGGACTTACCAGAGCTTCAACAGCTGGTTGAATTAGAAAACATAACTACACTAATTTGGATAATACCTACAATTCCAAAATGTCTCATGTGTGAATTAATGTGGAATTTACACATGGAAAAGTTTATTTACGAAATAATATCTTATAGCAATCCTCAGCTTGCTTTGGAGGTGGCTAATGCATTTTTGGATCACTTTAAATATTTTGATCCACTAGAATGTCTAGACAAGCTGCAATTATTGTCGTCAGCTTGTTACATACTGTTATGCCGGCTTCATTTATTTGATTATGAATCATCCGAAATGGAAGCCAAGTCAAAAGCAGCTTTTAATAACTTCCAGCAATGTATGAAGTACTATAGAACACCACCAAACGAGCATAAAATAACTGCTCTTAAAAAAGCTGAAATTTATAAATATCAGGGTAAGAGTATTTATTCTCTGCTCCAGATAGTAGATGAATCATTGTCACGGTTTACAAGCAAATTGGAACCGAGTCTAGTCTCATCTGAATTTTATAATCTTACATATGCAGAGGAAAAAATTAAAAAAGAAATACCCACATTCAATATCTGTGATAGTTCAAGTAACATTTTGTTAGAAAGCTTGAATAATGCAAACACTGTGATGCTCGACACTTGTAAAGTGCATGTCATGGATGTAAGCATTGATGTTTTCTGTTGCTGGAGTGAGTTTGAAGACAAAGGTAAAAGTATGCAACAAATTGTTGGTGAACTATGCTTCAAAGTACACAATAAACTGTTAAACATGACACCCTTAAATGAGCATTCCGTGGTACCAATGCTGGTGCAAATATCCCGGAAACCTATTGAAATGACAGAGAAAATTAATGCTACGGAAGACACTGATATTATTCAAAATATCAATAACAATAATGAAGAGAGCCAAGCATGGATCAAAGCTTTGATTCACAAAGAAAAACTGTGCCAAAACATGGAACTCCTCAAAATAATCCATTCCAATTTAAATTTGTTTAATGAAGAAGAAAGTTACCAACTTTACACAACACTGAAACAAAGCAGCACTCTCGAACTGGATAATAAAGATTTTGTAGAAGTACTGTCTGTTAAGGTCTTTGCAAAATGTGAGCAGTCGAAGAAATATGAAATTTTAGAAAATCATTTTAGTAATAAGATGTTTGTAGACATGAAAGAGACTCCAGAATTCAAAAATGAAGTAACATCAGTGTTTAACAAAGTCACTGCAACACCAGCAGATCTGACTGACATATTAACAGTTTTCCTTCAAAATCCTAAACAAGTATTGTTAAAAATATTTACTGTTGCATCTGAAAGCTCACAACAGAGGACTATTATGCTAAAAGTTATGAAATCACTCAAACATTTTTCTGAACACTACTATAGTACAGAGAAAGAATCCTGTATAATTCACTTAATCCAGAAAATGTTTGGAATCTTAGATACAGAAACAAAGGAAGACAACTTTATTGAATTTATTAGTTATTTGAAAGAGATTGGTGTTGTTCCCGGGGCGAGATTATTGTTGCTAATAATTATGACAAATGTTCACAAAGCCCTATTAGATAAAGACATCAGCAAATTGTATGTACAACTGAAGGTGTTGAGGGAATCATATACTCCAGAAGAGTTGATTCAGTATAGGGCTCCGATGATGGTTATGTTGGGACAGGTGCTAAATGTTGCTAGATGGCAAATAAACACATATTGTCCATTAGCTCCTACTGCATTAAATATAGCTTTGGATTTACAAGAAGACCTTATAGAATCGTACGATGGAATAGTGCCAAGTAATTTTTTTACTTTAATCCTAACTTCTAGCAATTAATTTGTTATGAACAATTTTAATTGTCAATATTTTGCTTTTGACGCACATAGCATATTTATTCTAGCACTCATATTTGGCTGTTTAATGCTTATGAGTAACTTAGCTGTTTTTAAATATCAAAGCTTGCGTTGAAACTAGTCATTAGAGCTCCTACACAAAACTGCCATGCGATGCGACGCCGCATCGGAGCAATTTGCATTGCATTGCATCGCATCATTTTGCAATTTTGTGTGGGAGCCTTTCCTCCGATGCGGCATCGCATCGCAGTAATGTGTGGGAGCCCTTATAGTCAAAAATTAGAATCTCAAAAAAGTGCACATATCAGATTTTGATTTGACAGTGAGAATATGGTGTAAATCAATTTTGGTAGACATTATTCACTGTCTGCAGCTCTAAACTAAGCAAGGCTCCTAAGGCCAAACATGGTCTTATTTATTTAAATGTTTTTATTTTATAGTAAAGAGTGACAAGATGAGCAGGACGTGCCTGATTGTATGCAACATCCCTACCCATAACAGCACAGTGTCACGCAGCTATTGGAACATGAAGAAGCTAAATCATAACCTAGCACTGCACTGCACTCGTCACCCAGAGATATTAGACTATTTATCTTTATGCTGTGTAATTTGTCTGGAAACATTGCCCTTCAAACTGGAACACAGTGATGTTTAGACATAGCTGCTTGGCGGTAGAATAACTGACTACATATTTCATTTAGTCATAGTCTCATAGTGCATATGAGTTGAACGAAGATGATTAAATGCTATTGATTTTAAAATAGTACTTAAATATAAGTCCATGTTTTGTGTGTTTTAGTTAATGAATGTCAATGGCTGAAGAATAAGTTACGGCACCTACATCCTTTGAATATGTACTACTACAGGGAGTTGTGGAACCCTCCAGGATCTAACTACTTGGAAATTGTGTGTGGGATAACCAATATCCAAGAAATGAATTTAACTAATTTATCTTCTTGCTTGTCACAGGTTTGATTCTACACAAATATTATTATATTTCCGTAAAATTGCCATCAAGCCATGGTGGCCTCAGGGCCGGATTTAGGGGAGGGCAAATGGCATATGCCCCGGGGCCTCCACAACAGACACTTCGGGGGAAAAAAAAACATTTTGACAGTAAACATATTTTACGTTAACTCAATTCAAATCCTGTCAACACCTTTTGAATATTTTTACCCGACTGCGCGACGCAAAGGAGTGGTAATGTGTTTATCAGTCTATGTATGTATGTTCCTTTGAAGCACTAGGGTTTTAGGTAATAGAAAACTTCGTATAACTAGCTGTACGTGTCAATGTAGATGGACATAAAATGGGACCCTATTAAAACGCATAATTTTTTGTTCCTAATTTACTTTGTCATGATGAATGTAGCAATGTATAGTGTCATAATGCAACTTTCGCATAATAATTTTTTGGCGTCATGTGTTTTAAGCATAACAATCTATTGTAGGTACTATATTTAATTCGACTATTGATGAGACGCATAATAGTTTTTAGGCATTTTTTTATTTGTTCGATTTTTTTTAAGGTGCCGTTTAAATCGCATATTTTTTTCCCCTAATTTACTTTGTCATAATGAATGTAGCATAATATACAGCGTGGCGCTTCGGTCCCGACATTAAATTAACACACAGGTAGGGTTCCTGGTCAGTAATCATACAAAAGGTATAAAAACAATAAATTCGCATATTTAAAAAAAAAATTCTAACAAACTAAATAATTGTATCAGGCAATGGAATCCAAATCATCCTGTGCTCAGATTCTTTCAACAACGTCAGTTGTGTGCGTGAGTTGCATTCGGTTTCCGTAGAACTGCAACGTCGCAAAAAATATCCTGTGTACAAGATTCATTCAAATACGTTAGTTGTGTGCGTGACTTATGTCACAGAATAAATATTAGTGCACGCCGGCGCCGGTCGAGACGAGTAGGTTACTTACAAATGCGCGATCATTTAGAACGGGGAAGAGAATAGGTATGTACCTACATCACGCCAAAAGCATCAATACTTGGTTTATATCGATGTTCAATACTTATTCATCATTAATAAACCGAATACCTACCAAATAATAAAGATAAGAGATAAACAAAAAGTAAATTGGTAAATGCGTAGGTACCTAGGTAGTTAGGTGTCTATTGTAACTTTGGCGAAACATAACTAAATAATTGATTTGAATTGAAGTAATTCAAAGCAATGATTTATTAAATTATTTAGGTGCGTGTAGTCAGAATCAAGGACACTTCGCATAAACATATCACCAAATGTTCCCACTGCTGGGACTCAGGGCCTTCTCTCGCAAGAAGAGAGTAAAAGCCATAATCCACCACCCTGGCAAAGTGCAAGTTGGTGAATGGCACTTTGCCAAAGTTACGGCTTACGGCTGGTCTAGTAAAAGTTACGGCTGGTCTAGTCGGGAGAACGGCGCGGCGCCTGCCGATCCGGAGAGCCCGGGTTCGAATCCCACATACACCACTGTTTTTTCGAAGTCATGCGCGTAATGCCGCTAACTTAAAACGGTGAAGGAAAACATCAACAACGTGAGAAAACCGACATGTAAGTACCTAGAATCTTTCAAAGTCATGTGTCATCCACCAACCCGCATTGAGCCAGATGGTGCCAGTGGTGGATTATGGCCTTAACTCCCTCCTTGCGAGAGAAGGCCCCAAGTCCCAGCAGTGGGAACATTAAGTGGGCTTTTGATGATTATGATGACTTCTTGTTCGACGTTCTCCGTTACATCAAGGCCACTTAATACTCGTACTAACACAAAACATTACCTAGCGTGAAAGCTGCTGAACTAGGTAGTAGGTACCTACAACATTTTTTAAAATTAAAATAAAAACATCTTCCCACGAATCGATTTCAATTTCGTAAACAATTTAACCAATAAACTCAATTCAAATTCAATGATCTCTTTCAAATGAAAGATATTGTTTTAAGTCAAATTACCTATCGCATAATAGCTAAACTAAGTATAGCGTAATAAAGATTCTAGGTAGGTACTTACATCTTTTCGACTCGAAGCCGTGGTAACTACTTCTCATCTGTGTCGCAGCGATGAGGAACGGCAATGCCTCGTTTCGCGAGTAGCTAAGCGCGCCTCGCTTTTGTCAAGCGGCGCGGCGGCTTACTTTGAAATCGTAGGCACAAAACTAAGAGAGCCACACTGTTATGGTCCACATTTTTAATGCTCCATCCACCAACCAACCACCACTATCGCGAACACAAACTCTTAAACGGCGTACAATGTTTGAAAGGACGCAGATATCTGTAAATGCTTTACCGAAACCCGCACTTTGTCGACGACTTGCTTTGGGACGATCTAACCGTAAACTAAAATCATATCTGCATACTATTCGACATCACCAATTAAATAACTCACACAACACAAAAGTAGATATTTACAGTTAAAGTTTTAGCGCGAGAGATGTGTCAAGGTCAACGAGTGAATTAATACTGGTAGAGAGAAGGACAAGAAATTAGAAGAGCACATTTTTTCTGCAGTGCATTACTTCGCACACAAACGAGTGTGTTGTGTCTTATCTCTTTCTTTGTATTTGCCTTTCGCTTTAATTATCATTGATGAAACATATGGATCTGTGGCCTGCGAGCTAATGACCTCTGACTTACATTTTTAGATACAGGTTGCTCTAATTTGGAATTTTTGAAAATTGCAAATCAACTCAACTCAGTCAATAAAAACGATACAAGAAATTTAATTTTACAGAATGTTTAAAAATATGGTATGTGATATGTGGTTTAATTTAATGTCGGGACCGAAGCGCCACGCTGTATAGTGTCATAATGTAACTTTTGCATAATCGCTTTTTGGCGTAATGTGTTTTAATCATAAAAATCTATTGTAATACATTCGATTCGACTGTTGCTCAGACGCATTTAGGCATTTTTTAAGTATTTGTTGTGCTACGTAATATATAACCAGGTTACATAGGACCCAGATCCGACTCGGAGCACCTCGACTCCACCTAGTCTTGTCGCTACTACCCCTAGAGTGTATTTAAAAAATGCGGGAGCCTCAGGGCTGACCGCAGAGCTTCTGGCGAGAGCCCAACCGGAGTCAAAAAGTGCGCCATATATGTCTTAGGTGTATTTAGGTTTTTAAGTCCTAAAAACGTCTACGTAAATTAGTAGAAAACTTGTTATACTACTGCATAAAGGCCTTTTATTGTACCTACCATAAAAACGGTGTTTACCATAAAAAAAATATGGTGTTATTCTCAGACCAACAATTCTTAATCCTCAAAATATACTAAATAATTTCACAGTATGATAACACGAATGCGACAATGACATACTATTGGCAATGATATTCCATTAAATTTGTAGATACCTATATTACGAATAATAAATATTGTTGTCAAAGTACCCACCCACATTTCACACACCCACGTATTTTATTTAAATAATGTTGCACTTGTTTTTTTAGTTAGGCGTTTAAAGTTTATGCCGTTGATCATTATGTTTAAGTATTGATATGCTTTTCTCAATATGTGCCTTTAAACATTATGCTATTTATGGTTATGCATCGAAACATTATGCTAAGTTATCGTTATGTCATATATGGTTATGCTAGTTAACATTATGCGAAGGCAGTTATGCGTTTAGTTGTTATGGTAAATTATCATTAGTCCTAAAAACGTTATGCCTACCTAAAATATGACAAAGAATGTTATGCCACCCCATATAGACCCCATAAAATATATACTAAAGTATCTAGTATGCATATTGGACTACCTTTCCTTTTTTCGTACGTGTAGGAAATGCATTTAAGAATACCCTACCGGCCAGGGGACACGGCCGGGTTATGTTGCACTCTATAGTACCATGTATGGATATGGTGCCTCTATCTACTAAAACTTCCATGGTGTTTCAACTCTGCCGCCGATGGTGGGAACACGGAACCGCTCTCGGATTACTCTGCTTCGGTCGCCCATCTCCAACTTCAAACGATTTAGTACTCAACTTCGGTCGAATATCTATAATTATATGTAATTACTAGCGGCCCGTTCCGGCTTCGCTCGAACATAACTTAGAGACCTAGACACTGTCTGCATCTGCCATCTGCCGGGCTTATTTGTGAATTTAAACCATCTTCGAATACACACACAAAAAAAAAAACATACAAATTGGTCCCGTCGTTACTTAAAAAAATACTAAAATGGCTATAAAAAAACAGAGGTTGGTGATAAAAGGGTAAAAATTTAGGGTTGTATGTATTTTTTAACGCCACATTATAAAAAAATAAAAACAAAAAAATGTTAACAAAAATAAAACAAAAAATGTTTGAGGTGAACAACCCCTAACACTTAGGGGTATGAAAAATAGCTAGTAGCCGATTCTCAGACCTACTGAATATGCATATAAAATCTGGTAAAAATCAGTAAAGCCGTTTCGGAGGAGTAAGGAAACAAACACTGTGACACGAGAATTTTATATATAAGATAGGTACTTCACAAAACTATACAAATTACACGCAGTAGAAAAATCTACATATCATATCAGTAGAAACGAAGACATTTGGTCAAAAACCAAAATATTATGCATATTTTGTTGAGCATAATAACATTCATAACATTGTTCATAACTAAAAAGTATAAAATAAAAAGAAAATAATTTAAAAACTCAAAAAACCCAACTGCGTAAAAAGTCGTTTCTGGTGGTCTAGAATTCTATAAAAATAAGATAATATGTATATTCTAATAAAATAACATAACAACTGAACAGTCGGAATCCATTGAACAATTATTAGATTGTATGTCGAATAATAATGGATCCAGACTGTTCAGTTGTTATGTTCTTTTATTAGAATATATTTTATTTTTATAGAATTCTAGACCACCAGAAATCTAAGTGCTTGTTTTATTCTTACCCGACTGAAAGAAGAGTTATTTCAAGTGTACTTTGGTTCACTTTTTACGCAGTTGGGTTTTTTGAGTTTTTTTTTTTTTTTTTTAACTATGTTAAAAACAACATTGTAAAAGTTTGTGAAAGGTGAAGTTAACCGCTGTTACTTGCATAAATACTCAACGACTCAACTCCAACTTCTTTACTGCTGGGACTCGCATCCTTTTCTAACAAGGATAGTGACGAGGACATAATCCACCATGCCAGTCCTAATGGGGGGCTATACGGATGAAACATGAGCTAGAAGGATGGTTTTCTTAAAACTCCTTCGGATTGGTCGGTTTCCTCACAACACTTTTAAACCTATGGTTAATAATGATAAACCAGTACCTACAACCTACATCTGTCCTTAAGAAAATAATCACAATTATGTCCAGACTCCAGACGGGGTTCAGTAGTACCACCTCGCACTTGGGACACTATCGCGTATTCTCGCCATTGTGGGCCACTACGGCGTATTCTCGCCATTGTGGGCCACTATGGCTTTGATAGTGTAGCCATGTCCAATAATCATGGAGTACCTACCTAATCATCATCGGGAGTGGTAACGTTTTACTTCTGAATTCTGCTACAATAAGGCGATTTCGCGCAATGTCCGCGCACCAAGACTACTAATAATTGTAACCAGAACTTCGTCTTGTAGCTGTGTCTTCGTCTGTAGAACTTCGTCGTTCATTGTTTTCAATCTGTCGTTTCTGTTTAAAAAAGATTGTTTCTAAAGATAATCGATAAAAAATTATTTTTGTTCTATGAAATGATGTGGGAACAACAATAAAATAACAGAATAACTTCCATTTAACAGAAAAAGGGGAAACCTTTCACTCGTACGTAAAATTAATAAAATTATTTAGTTTTCGTTTCATGTGATTCCTAAAACCAAAGAGGTCTAGTTAGGCTGGGTGGCCAGCTGCTAGCTGCATCTCGTTCGCGCTCGCTGTGTTATATTCTCCTTTCCTTGTCTTTACTATATTCTAGGGTTGGTTGTCCAAATTTCACGTTACGCGCGGTTAAACCATTCCGAGCGAGTTAGATAATTTCCGAACAACAACTCTATGCGAACAACATACAACATGATGCTCAAAGTTCTTTCCTTCCAGATATTATGCTCCTGTACGATAAAAGAATGGAACGACGTGTGGGAGAGTTTACGTGTTTTTGATAATTACACGATTCTGGATATAATTCACGCGACCGTAGCCTTGCTGACGACCACAGAGAAGGCCAACAGCACGGATGAATCTCGCGCTTGCATATTATACTGCTACAGGAGTTTCGCGTACGTGGTGAGGGTAGGTATCGTTATTTTCTAATACTCTTTAGTCACTTAAGTGGGCAATACAAAATTATTCTGTTTTAACATTATTGGCCTATTTTCGTCAACGTCATCTTATTACCGTCTAGAACTAAGCACAGAGCTTAAGAAAATACACATAAATATATAAGCCATAGTCTGAGTTCCAAATTTCAGCCACAAACACTTCTTACGAGGGCGACGTGATTGAGCATAAAAATACCAAACTACACTTTTTATAATACTTACTAGTTGGACGCAGTCTGGTTTTTTGGTATAAAGTTAAAATGTGAAATTAGAATGATCCATGCTAATATTATAAAGCTGAAGAGTTCGTTTGAACGCTAGTATCTCTGGAACTACTGGTCCGAGTTGAAAGAATCTCTTTCTGTCAGTCTGATAGTCCACATTTATTGAGTGAGGCTATATAACATCACGCTACTAGGAGCGGAGCATGAATGAAGAATGTCACAAAAACGGGAAAAAAATATTGCTTTTTAAGAGTTTTCGTTGCGTGCGTTGACGTACGCTGAAGTCCGTGATAGCATGTGTCTATCTTTTATGATTGCGTCATTGTTACCTTTGCTTATCAAATTTGTTTCTAAATCTGAGTTGGTACGACCAATTTTCGACAGGTGGCGTAGCAACGCGCGCAGGGTCTGCTAGTTATAATATATTTAACCAAACATAATGTTGCGATTTTCGAAATGTAGGACGTCAAATCATTCGTATCATTCACAATTTCGCTTAACCGCCATCTTGGACGATGATGCAGTCTGCGTTGGAAACCTACGTACTTACTAAAAAAATATCACTTGTTTCAGTATCGATTCATCATAGAACCGCTGACAGACGAGCAAGTCGACACGATCGTCGGGAAGGCAGCCAGGATCGCAGAGGTGGTCTCCGATCGAAACATTGAAGAATTTGGATCGATTTTAATGCCAATCTTCGCGTATCTTACCGAAAAGCAAAGGGATTATGACATAAGCTTAGCAGATTGCCTCAATAGGCACTTAGCTCCGACTAAACTATCTCCATTGATCAGAAGGGTGTTCCTTAACGGTACAACTTGATTTCTCTTTAAAAATTAAAGATATAAATATGACAGAACTAAACTGCCGTGCTAAGCTAAGAAGCGCTTTCTCAGTCGATGCAAGTTATGAGATTATGTAGGTATACTTTACGAATTATGTTGCCACACCCAAAAAAATAATGGAACGGACTAAACTTGGCAGACATTTAAATTGAAGACAATGAAGGTATGCTTGCTGCAGCCCTTTTTTTAGTTGGAGGTGGAAGTTTGTTTAATTTGATGAGTAACTTTGCACTTTTGTTGCTATACGTAATGGCTTGGTTATCAAAATCAATTAGGTATCATATTTCAAAACTGCTTGCTTTTCCTTCACTTCTACAATTTTATTTCAATATTTTTTGTCTTAAATTTTCCCAGCAGTACAGTATGTACCTACCTACTACAGTTATTTCGCAAAACTTGTCAAAATCATAAATGTTTAATTTTTCATGTTTTTTTCTTGTCACGTTTGCCCAATTCAACTCTATTCGTACTCTAGTCCAACTTGAAGTACTTAACTACAGTCTCGCCGTAAATAATTGATCCGGCCCGAATATATAAAATTAAAAATTATCTGTTTATATGGACAGAACATCTGTCTACCTTTTTATTAGAATTAGTTTTTTTTTAATACAAGCTGTACCTCACAATTCTTATCGAAAGTGATAGCTAATGTGCGGCATTTACTAAACGCTAAGGTGCTATTTTCTTTGATTGGTCAATTTGTCGATAAGAAATGTATGGGCCGTTGGGCTTTTTGAAAACGATGTAATGCCAAATCTGTTATTAATTTAAAACAAAATTAAGATAGAAACACTTGGTGTTTTTGGTATGTTTTATATAAGATAGGGCTATTTCACTTACCTACGCCGTTCGATTCAACTTTTTTAGTGAATCGAATGAAACTAAAAACAATAAAAATGCGTATCGCTGAGATATCGCGACTTAGCTTAGAACGGCAGTAGTATGAATCATCAAACAGCTGTAATAAAATACCTACATTGAAATATATCTCTCGTTTTATTTTAAAAAATATACTTTATACGTGATATGCTTGAACTACAGTAGACTACCCACGAATACCTTCCTATTGGTTACCTCGTTGACATTGAGTCTTTGATTATACACTTGTCTAGATATAGAAAAAAATATCAGCCAACTGTTAGCTGATAAGCTCGCTCTATCAGTTTAGTAGCGACACTGACGTTGTGCGGTAAACACGTGTTTTTTTGCTTTTGAATATGACGATTTGCGCTATAAAATGCGTCTGCAAAAATTACAAAGGACGAATGAAAATAGCTAAAAAATTAGCCATCATCGGTATGTAACCTTTACATTACCATTTAGTTACAGAAACACAAATTTAAAAAAAGTATGTCTCAGGACAGCGTCATTTGACGCCATGTTTAAAAACATGTCACAAACACAAGGGTATGTGTATCGACACTTGTGTGCGTGACACGCGCACAAATGCCTGAAACCCGGCCTGTCACTTTTGTCGTTATTACCACAGTTTAAAGAAATACTACCAGTTGCTCATCGCCTTTGATCTTGGGAGAAACGCCGATAATGTTTAGACACTGGTAGGGTTGTCGCAATCTAAAAAATGTGGTACCAAAATAAAATTAAAACATGGAAGACGTCAGCCCTGCATAGCGATTCTGAAACCATTCGGTTGCATCCGACACGGAATCTCATCTCTCGGTCTTTGTCTTATCTGTTTAGCATGACAAAGACCGAGAGATGAGATTCCGTGTCGGATGCAACCGAATGGTTTCAGAATCGCTACCCTGAGCCGCGCCGCACTCCTGCAATAGGTACTAACATTGTAATGTACCTAGGCAATACAGGAGCGCGCTTCCCGCATCTCACCCCGCACGATTGACCCGTGACTAGGGCATGGCGGTATTGGACTTTTGTCAAAACCGGTATTTTTTCGGTATTAATATTTTTAAAACCGGGATCCCGGTTTTTCGGTATTTAGTTCAACTATTAAAATACCAGTAAAATTCCTCCATGTAATATTGTTTTAGACTAAAATTAACATAACTTTTGTGTTTTCATACATCACATTTTTGTTCTGAGAAAAAAACAAATGGAATCTAAAGTGTTGTCATTCAATGAAGATCTTATTTTATGACATTATGTAATTCGCGGACCGATTACCGTCGAGGGTGTCGTTTGAAGCTCGAGCCGTAGGCGAGGGCTTTAAAACACCCGAGATCGGGAATCGCACTTTCTCTCGAGTGATACATAGTGCTTTATACTACACCTACATCATCACTATCACTACTTATCATTTTGATAGTTTTATTTTACTTTTCTACGAAAACTGAATCCTCAAACAACACACAAATTTAAAATGGCGCCAATGGCGTCTGCAATTTTCACATGTTCTTTTTTCAAATTGTTTGACACCATCCAACACACAGCTAGAGTGCTCGCAATATAACTCTGCGCGTAGCAAAATATGGAACTAATTGACAGGCCGTCAACTTCTTATTTACGTCAGTTGACAAAAGTTTGTTTACGTTTGGTGTATTTATTAATTTCCAAAATAATTAATAGCTTTTATTATGCCGAAAGTGATTAAAAGTGCTGGCCGTGGCTGGTTCTTGAAAATCAATCGTGGTTGTGAAGAAGAACGATACAATAACGGGCCAAAAGTGCAGTTTTCCAAACGCAGAGCTATTTGACAACTAACATGTAGGGATACCATAGTAATCAAATCTCCACCTATTATCGGCATATTTTAAAGCTGAGCCTTTAGGTTGAGGTGCGGCTTTGGGTTTGATTGTTTTATCGCCAATTTACCCGTGGGAAAAAATGTGAGTGCTTAAGGCCGAATGTGAGAAACTAGTTATAAATGTTTTTTTTTCATAAAATACAAATCAAAATAGAAAACACAGTGACACAGCAGTGAAGATCAGCTGATTGTATCTTTCTCGCTCGGGTACACTCGGCGGTTCCATGTTCACCCGATCGGCCATTTCACCTAACAGCGGTGCGCCAAAAGAAAATTTACTTAAATTTTTTTTCAACGTTAGCTTGGATGCTCTTTGATCCTTAACTCTGTATTAATTACTGTATTTTTATTGTAGGCGTTTCAGAACGTACTGTCACGTGGTAATGGACAACGCATTATACCACTGCACTCAGATAAATAAAGCGGCTACAATGGGCAATGTAAAAGAAGAAAGCCAAAAGTGGCTTAAGAAAAAAAAAGACGTGTGGCACTCGGGGACTGCCGCGGTAAAGCTATTGCATACCAATAATAGTATTTAAATGGGCGGCGTTACCGCTTCCCACATCACCAGGGTTCTCGACGAGTTCCCATGCATCATTGTCTTCGAAAGACATCACATGTTTCCACTGCTCCTTCTCAGGCCTTTGAAGAGCCTCTGAGTTTGAGATTTCCTAATGTTGAAACATTACTGGATACGCACATGCTTTCTCTGACTTTTTAGTCTAACACAAAGCTCTGGCTCTGGAATTAATATAGTCTGGACTTGATGCACCTGCACGTCCTTTGGTGAATTTTCATGCAGTGTCTTCACCGTCAGTGTGTACTAAAGAATCTGAAGAGCTACTATGATTCAGTAATTCTAGAACACAGTAAGCCCCCACTGAATCACTGCACTTCTTCCCCATTCTGATCTCGACACTATACTGTGCTGTCTGATTTTTTCAATTATAATAGCCTCTGCGGTGAATGTTCCCGGCAGTCTTTTCTTCAGACAATGACATCTCTGCTGGTGATGATAGTGTTTTGGTTGGATTATACCTACAATCTTTATATTTTTGTTTGATCAAAATGTACCGTCATATTAGTTTGGCTTAGAGGTTCGAGGCAACCCTCCATTCTTTCGAGAATGAAAATTATTTGTCACAACGAATGCAGCACTTCTATTTTTCAGACACTTCAAGTTAGTCTTTATTGCTGCTGAAGTTTCCGTGTTACTGATTTGTGATTTATTTGGTTATTGATTTGTGACATTTTACAATTAAAAATTGCAAAAAAACTGTAGCAACAATTCACTGAATTTACAGAAAATTTCAACCAGTACCTATTACAAAGATAATGTAAAATACTACATACGAATAAATATTAAATACATAATTATTATTGTTTTGAATTTTGACATTTAACGTTATACGCTCGTACGTCATATAAATATTAATCGACAATTTCTAGGAGTTCTCTACCATATTATTATTTTGTAGGCATGAAGCAAACCTGACGAACCTTCGTCAGGTTAAAATAAGGCCTGAACAAAATAAGGTTCAAAAGCAGCAAAGGTGAACCTGTGACATATGTCCGATGTTGAAGGGCCGTAGTCGATTGACCAATGACCGAGCAGGGAGGACGGCGTTACGGTCTTCCAATCTTCCATCCCTCTTTCTCGTGAACAAAAGAAAGAGATGCACGATGTCTAAAAATTCGGTCTCCAGGCCCGCGATAAAAGCTATGCAATAGCTTAAAAAGAAATAGATTTCGACGATTGTGGGATAAATCCGCAGTTTCTCGAATAAAGAGGCACAAAGAAGATCCACAATACCAAGTAGAATAACTATTAAAGGAACATGGACAAGAACTTTTCCGGTTACCGCCGTGATTCATCGTGATTTTAACCCTATTGAAAAAAGAAGATGATTCTATGGAAGCCAATGACTCATTAAAAGAACGTTTATGCGCCAAATTTTCAAATAGTGTTATTTATGGTCTCAATAAAAGATTTACAAGTTTAAATTAAATTCTTGTTATTTCGATGTTGGTGTAGGTTGAAAATGACAGATTTTTTATAATGTAATAAACTATAATAAAGTTTTCCTGGTGGTAAGAGACTCAGACAGCCTGTACCAATTACCAATGATACTTGGTCATACTGAACCAAACCATCACTGCAAAGGCGTTCATTACTTCGAGACATTCGTTCTTGAGTCTCAGTTTGTTGTCGTGTAGTTACTTAAATTGCTGCCCTGAAAAATCCCTTCCCGTACCTGTTTTATAAAGTTGTACGTTCCCATTGAACGGGAAGGGAACCTATTAGCTTGACCTGGCAACATTAAGTACGCCACCAGTCGCGCGCAGACTTATACTGCGAGCACTATAGTGGCCAGTGTCATTTTGCGAACATGGAGATAAAAACTCACTGTAAAAACTTTTTGGCTTTTGATATTTAGGTTACCAGCGCATAGTCTTACCCAAAATTAAAAAAGAAAAAATGGATGGAGAACGTAAGAAATGGATTTTCATACACTTTTCTCTCCCGCTCAGATGCGTTTTCTCGCCGCATATTTGTTCGATATGCAATGACGTACTTTCTACCGTAAATTTGATAAAGTATCAAGGTACTTTCCGAGCAGGTGTAGTATAAACATTATTTCCGACTAAACACCTAGTCGGAGGAATGCTCATGGGATAAAACCATTCATTCATTCATTTTCTATCCCTTGTTTTTGATGTATTAAAATGTCGCTTGATTAGGGATGTTCCGATTAGTCTGCGACTAGTCGGTAAAGCCGACTATTCGGCCACTATCATAGTCGGCGATTGATGCGTAAAAAGCGCCGACTATCCGGCTTATTACCTCGTATGTATTTCTCAATATTATGTAAACATATATTATGGAATTTTCCTTTAAATAAAATACTTGATAGTTATATTTCATACTAAAAATACTAATTAAAATATGTTGAAGTATGTAGTTAAGTAACCTATCTTTTCTAATCAGTTTAAACTACTTTTTCAGAAAAGAAACAATATCTATGACGTTATTGAACAAAAATGGTAGTTTATTTGTCATGTCACGTCGTGATTTTTGGATAAAGATTGCCCAATTGTTCATAAAACATCCACACAAACGAGACATCTTTTTTGACGTGTTTAAATTTTAACTGAGTTTAATATTTAATTCACAGTAGGTATTATATATAAGGTCAACCGGGGTGAAGTCGTCTACGGGGCTAAAGCATCTATTTCAATTGTCTTACGAAAAGCGAAAGGCCCGGTTCACACGGCGCGGCTGCCAACCGCGACCGCGCGCGCGCGCGCCGCGCGACGGTTTTGTTTCAATACTCACGAGACCGCGGGTTTTCGCGGTTTCTGCTCCGGAAAGCTACTGCGCAAGAATCGCGCGCAGCCACGCGGGCGCCGCGCGGCTGCCGCGGCCGTAAACCGCGTCGTGTGAATTGAATTCAATTTTATATGGAAATCTGCCGCGCCCGCGCACGGGCGCGGTTGGCATCCGCGCCGTGGGAATCGTCTCTAACTTAGAACTACCCACACCATCTTTTTTTAGTCTTTAGCACTAAAAGTACAAAAAGTCATCAATAGATGTCACAACAGAGCTCTTTTTTTTAATTTTTCCGCCATCTTAAATTTTTCGTTATTTCTCGACCCTTCTTGTGTGACGACACGTGAATTTAAATCTTTTGTAACCTAAGTTATTTTTGAGTGAATCGATGTTTTTATACCGTAAGTACTTTTATTGTTTTATTGCTAACATGTTGTTTTCATTATTTAACATAATTAGCTTAAGATCTTCAGACAACATGCAATTTAAAATGTGTAGATTATGTTTTTGTTTTGAGGCTATTGCGTCTGTCCTGTTGGGGTGATTGCGTCTATTGTAACGCAATAACCCCATTCTCAGTTCTCCTAAACCTTTTCATTTTAGGATAATAATAGTAAATCTATCTATACATAATAACAGAGGAATTATGAAAAACCTGTACCTACATTGTACCTATACTTACTCACTTTTTTTTAAGTTTGATTGATATACTACTGAACCCAAAGCTATAGATTTCAGAATTTGTGTCTGTTTGTCGGTTTGTTTGTATTCGTATAAATCTATGAATTGATGTCGATGAAACTTAGTACGGTCTTAATTATCCGGATCCTGACGATACTTTTAATGTGGGATAACTCCTCACTTATAATATTAGGGTAGAGGTGTTTTTTCCTTTGGCGGGCATAGTTTTTTTTAATATTATAGTAATTTGCTAATATGCTTTACCTAATTCTTTTTTTTTATTTTAAGATTTCCAATATGGTGCGGCACTACAAAAGAAAAACAACAACTACATACGACCGTTGTAGCGTTCCGTGGTGAAGTTCCTAATAATATAATACTTGATTGATATTGTAAAAACTACCGATTTTATCGATTATTACATGACTATTAATGTTGGTAACGTAATATAATATGTTACATAGATATTAAACTAAAAGATCTCACGGGCTTTGATGTAACTCTCTATTTTTGTAATGGTTGTAAGACGGGCAAAATGCCGTCATACTCCGTTGTTCTAATAAATGATACATAATTTCGAACTTGTAGTTTGATTCCAATCTAAAAAAAATGTTTAGCTCCCCTAGAATCTAGGATGGGGCGAATGCGTCTACTAGAAACGAAGAAAATTAGACGCCATAGCCCCGAATATTTTTGTTCGACTACTTTCCCTAAACTAAGGCCAGAATTTGGTGTTCAAGATAATAATGTACTGTAAAACTAATATTTTTATAAGTTATTGTGATTATAATTGTTATTAACTCTTCCAATTCCGCAATACTAGTGAAAGACGCTTTCGCCCCATCTAGGGCTATTGCGTCTAAAAATCCCAGCCTTCATAGAAACGTCATTTACTTTACTCAGTTATTTAAAATGTCATTATATGGTATTAAAATGTAAAATTAGATAAAATTTCATAACTTCTACCATAACGTATAGCTTAAAATGATACACAATATGTTTGTTATAATCATATGAATATGCCGTTCAAAGTATTGTGACGGATTAGCCCCGGTTGATCTTACAGAAAATAATGTTTTTGTACAATAAAAAAAAACACCGCACTGACGTGTGCAAAAGCAAAAAGGTACTTTAAGTCTGAACAGTTGCTCACATTATTATACCAAGCATATATTCGTTCAATCAGAAATTCAACAGCCTATCAGCAATATCAAAAAAGCATGGATATATGACAACTATCTCACATCACGTCTCACTTGGCCTTTCCTAGTACATGACATCGGTAAAACCCTCCTGGCAAAGCTAGATGCTAATGTCATAAAGATATTGAAGTACTCTCTTTAGGGATCACAATAGTTTTGGCCTGAAACTAAAAAAAACATCCGAACTCTACAAACACCTAAAGGTACAAGTTCGCGCTGAGACCGCGACCGGAGACCAAGACAGGCACTTGACACTATGGAATCGTATGGGCGCCAGTTCGCGCCGCGACCGCGACCTGTCTCGGTCTCCTGTCGTGGTCTCGGCGCGAACTGGTGTCCATACAATTCTATAGTGTCAAGTGCCTGTCGCGGTCTCAGCGCGAACTCATACCTTAAGAGTTACAAAAACGCATGTTTTGGGAAAGTCGAAAGACGAATTAATTGCATCTCTCCCAAAAGACAAAAGCGCTTCGGACCTTGAATCTAGACTTCAATTCCATAAACAATTTATGGCAGGTGCACAAGTAAATGCAGCTTTTGCCAGCGGGTTGGGTGCGAGAAAGAAAAGGGAAGACCTCGGTCTTCTCGGTCATGTCTCGACATGATAAAAACCTTTCTACAACAAGACCAAAATGACAGTTACAAAGTGCACGCTATGAATTTAGCTTAGCAGCAGCGACATAACTCAGTTTTTCTCCGTTATCGCTGGTGGTCTCATGAGGTGACTGTTTGCCAATTATACCATTAGGTATATGCGTCTTCTTTACCAACCTTAGCATTAAAATCTCCCAGGACAATTACTTGATCATAACTGGGTAAGTATCCCATAGCATGCATTTTGTAGTTCCTCGTAGAATTGTTCCTTGAGCTTATCGCTAGCGTCTTCTGTTGGGGCATATGCACAGTGCACACACATAATATGTAGTATTGTATAGCCGGCCCTTGACTCTTAACTTACAAAGTCGTTCGCTGATCGCTAGAAACCCCAGTACACTATTGTCTAGTTTCTTACTAACAATGAACCCACCCTGTTCCGTGCAGTCCTTGTTTGGTGGCGCCGCTATAATAGATAGTATACTCGGGATTCCTAATAGTGCCAGATCCCTCCCATCTAATTTCTTGTAAAGCCATTAGGTCAATTTTATAGTTTTTCATTGTTTTAGCTATTTGAAAAACTTTTCCTACTTGCAGCATTGTCTGTACATTCCATGTTCCAATTCGTAAGCAAAATGTTCTATCCTTTAATACTTGCCGTAGTCGTCGAGAGTTAAGCGATCCGGTTTCTTTCTTTGAGGACTTCACAACCAGCTGGTTTTTACCATGACGGGTTAGCCCTTCGATGAACCCTCCTCTTTTACACGGGCTTGGGACCGGCATCACCATTGGAATGGGCACTGGCAGAGTTAGAGCGTTCCCGAGTTTACCCGAACATTTATTTCATTTACGTGCGTGATGATGAACTTCATTCACAGTCCACGAAAAATCTGTGTGTGGTGCGCCAAAAGAAGTTTTCACTTCAAAAGTACCTAGTAGGTATCGGTTTGGCGGTATGCCGGTCTCCCTGTTTTTCGTAATTGGATGGTGGTAGGCGACGAAGCCGAACATCTGGCTCGTCACAGAGCACCAAGAGTGCCCAAACGATGGTACGTCTAGCACCAATTTACTGGTTGGTTTCCGAAAAGCCATGGGGTTCTGGCGGCGTGCTATGTGTGTTCTGGGTGCTAATTCACAACGCCGAACGATTCCAGCTCTGAATAACAATCCTGTCATTCTAAACGGATAAGAGGACAAGACAATGACCGAGAAGTTTGATTCCGTGTCGAGAAGTCGAGATCAATCCGATTGCGTTGTGATACTGGCGCGCCGCTTATGAGACGGCCCGGAAACGGGCATCCCACAACGAGTTTGCGAAAAAACCGTGCAAGAATCCTGGCGTTCCCGAAATACACAAAATTTTGAACAATTGTCAAATTTTTAGGTCACACGTAGGTATTTGCAAATACCAACTTTCTATGCGTCTAAGATTCACACCGGAGCTAACAAAAGAGTTAATTATTTTGAAACGGCTGAACCGATTTTGATGAAAAAGCTAATACCACTCCTGCCTAATTCACCATTCAAATAAATAAAAAACCAAAATTACTTACCTGAAGTAGGTACCCAATCCATCCGGAAACTACGATCTACGATCCCAAATAGCAAATACGCACGTCATAGCGTCATACCTACCTACCTATATTTACAACACCCCGTTGTTTTTGCGTCGGGGGTTAAAAACAGAACCTGTAGAAGTAAAAACTCTTTTGAGGTTTTTATTGTTTAAGTACCTACTTCTTTAGATAAAACGAAATAAATTGTCTTCTGCGCTTGTCTTTTTGAGTGAATTTGTCAGTATAAATTTTTGTAACTTTAAGACACAAGTATAATCGTAATGTTTTTCGTATTAATATCATTTTGCAATTGCGATGAACCTGCGAAGATTGAGGCAGACAACGACGATAAATTTCCCAATAACGAGCAAATCTGGGGCATGGCATTGACTATACTGGCCACTCTTGCTTGTTGGATATTCTATACAAAGGTAAATTATTTTGTACTTTTTATACATTTGCTAGTGTTACGCTACGTAGGTATTAGATGTTCGGGTTCTGCGTATTCTATAGCCAAGCAGATAGTACCTACCTACTTACTGTCCCAAGTATATCTTAGCTTACATTTATCCACGTACTGTATTTGCCTTTTTCGTATGTGTGTTCGTCTAGTTATGAACCAATTCGAACGATCCTGTGTCTGTTTATTTATTTGTGTACCTTTAGCATCTAGTTACCTACCTATGGATTCATGTAAATTGGCCGTCGCCACAAATTAGCAAGTTTACTTAGCCACAAAGTAGGTATTACATAAATGATGTCTGGGATATTGCTCTCATCATCATCAGCCCGTGTTCGTCCACTGCTGGACATAGGCCTCTCATATAATACGCCACTCAGCCCGATCCTCGGTTTTACGTTTCGAACTGCCACCAGCCGTCTTTCATATATCGTCACTCCATCTAGTCTCAGGGCGTCCTACACTACTTTTACCGATTCGTGGTCTCCGCTCCAGAACCCGGCTGCCCCAACGGTTATCAGGTCTGCTACAGATGCCACTTCAGCTTGCTAATACGCTGAGCTATGTCGGTCACAGTGGCGTAGCTACCAAGGGGCTAGGCGGGGCAGTGCCCCGGGGCCCACAAGCTCAGGGGGCCCTCGAATCCTTACCAGAAATCTCGATCGAACTGAACCTTTGGAAATTTCTCCCATTTTCAAAATAAATATGACAGATTGTAACCCTACTTTAATCATGACAACTCAGTTAAAAGAAATTCACAAATTCAAAAGTTATGCCTAGGGAAATGACCGAAATCCTTTCTGTAGGTTGGCAGTGTTGTCCATTTGACGGATAGTGATATGTGTGTTTTATTATTCATCGATGTGCGATTTATTGTGAATTCGAGTTAAGATTTTTCGAGAACGGTTAAAACAAAATTTGGAAATAAATGCCGTGAAGCGGGAAAATTTGAAAGGACGTAAATATTTACGTGAAGCGTTCCAAACGTAAATAGGAGCGGATAGGATGGGAAAGATCTGGCAGACCGAGAGATGAGATTCCGTGTCGGATGCAACCGAATGGTTTCAGAATCGCTACCAAGGAAAGGGAAAGGTACATCTCAACGTGAGTTTATATATATAGACAATGAGAGAAAAATTAAAAAAGAGAAAATTAAGATGATACACGTTTTATTGGTATACGTCACACACATATTCGATTTTCTAACACCAACATTTTTATTACATGTTGATGAAGCAACTTTATTACAAAAGTGTGACGAATTTCAAAGAAAATATTCAGAAATACAAGGCCCTAGTTTTTCACTTCAATTGATTGATATTTACCACCTAGTTTTACCTCAACTAACTCAAGCATGGACTGTTCACCAATTAAGTATTTAAGGAATAACAATTATATTTTCATTTTTTCCTAGTTTTAGTTTTCGTAAAAGTATCAATGACTTCGTTTAAATCCAGTTTTGATACTGTTTTGTTTTCTTTCTTTTGTTTTGCTACTAGCGATAAATGTCATAGTCGAGTTTGGCCCATATTATTTCAATTTTTTTTATTATTTTTAATTTGCTAAATGACCTTTTAGCTGCTGCAGAACTGACAGGAATTGTAAAGAATAATAACATTGCTGTAATAATTCTGTTAGGTCACATTCTAGCACTCCATGTTTGCTCATTCTTTCCTTAAATACTTAATTGGTGAACAGTCCATGCTTGAGTTAGTTGAGGTAAAACTAGGTGGTAAATATCAATCAATTGGAGTGAAAAACTAGGGCCTTGTATTTCTGAATATTTTCTTTGAAATTCGTCACACTTTTGTAATAAAGTTGCTTCATCAACATGTAATAAAAATGTTGGTGTTAGAAAATCGAATATGTGTGTGACGTATACCAATAAAACGTGTATCATCTTAATTTTCTCTTTTTTAATTTTTCTCTCATTGTCTATATATATAAACTCACGTTGAGATGTACCTTTCCCTTTCCTTGGTAGCGATTCTGAAACCATTCGGTTGCATCCGACACGGAATCTCATCTCTCGGTCTTTGTCATGCTAAACAGATAAGACAAAGACCGAGAGATGAGATTCCGTGTCGGATGCAACCGAATGGTTTCAGAATCGCTACCCTGAAACCATTCGGTTGCATCCGACACGGAATCTCATCTCTCGGTCTTTGTCGTGCTAAACAGATAAGACAAAGACCGAGAGATGAGATTCCGTGTCGGATGCAACCGAATGGTTTCAGAATCGCTACCAAGGAAAGGGAAAGGTACATCTCAACGTGAGTTTATATATATAGACAATGAGAGAAAAATTAAAAAAGAGAAAATTAAGATGATACACGTTTTATTGGTATACGTCACACACATATTCGATTTTCTAACACCAACATTTTTATTACATGTTGATGAAGCAACTTTATTACAAAAGTGTGACGAATTTCAAAGAAAATATTCAGAAATACAAGGCCCTAGTTTTTCACTTCAATTGATTGATATTTACCACCTAGTTTTACCTCAACTAACTCAAGCATGGACTGTTCACCAATTAAGTATTTAAGGAAAGAATGAGCAAACATGGAGTGCTAGAATGTGACCTAACAGAATTATTACAGCAATGTTATTATTCTTTACAATTCCTGTCAGTTCTGCAGCAGCTAAAAGGTCATTTAGCAAATTAAAAATAATAAAAAAAATTGAAATAATATGGGCCAAACTCTCTGAAGAACAAACCTATGGAAGTGCCCTAAGCATGTACTTTTCCTGCATACCTAAATAAACAAATCAGTGGACAAACATGGCGGATTAGGGATGTTTACTTGTTCGTCTAGCCGATAACATTATATCGATAGATGAGTGAGTTAAGGGGCTTACACCAGCAAACCTAGGCGAAACTAGCGCCACCCAATATTTTATGTATTCTACTACTAAAACCGATCAAATAAAAAAAAATCTACTTCTGTACTTTGGTAGTAAATCATTGATATTATTTTTGGTGACACTTTTCATTATTTTTCATGTGATAAATTAAGAGAACTTTTGACTAATAATGAAAAGCAATACCAATGATACTGCAATTAAATTACTACCGAAGTACAGAAATAGATTTTTTTTGATATGATCATATTATTAGGAGTAAAAGAATAAAACCATGGGTGGCGCTAGTTTGGCCTAGGTTTGCTGGTCTAAGCCCCCATAAAATCGTTCAGTTCAGACCCAAGAACTTTTGTCTTTTTGGATGATTAATAAGTAGTAAATACTTACCTACATAAACTACTGCCTGAAAACGAGTAATTTTAATACTGCCATCTACTTTTTATTCTATTTACCTACGAGGGATGTTACGGAGGTGGCTAAAGCATTTCATTTTTTATTTAATGGAGTCTGATCCGGAACCGGAGGCGAAGTAGAAGCAATTTTCGGAGCCGGAGCTGGAGCTGGATCTGAGGGTTTACTGGAGGTGAAGCAGTAGCAATTTATCTTTTATTTGGAGGACAGATGTATTAAGGGCAACTAGATATAATTAAACAACACAATACAATAAAATTTAAAAAAAATCGTTTATTTACAAAGTTACAATTTTCATATTCCAACAACACAACGGTTACTGGAAACAGCCTGATAGCTTGACTGACTGACATTATCAATAAATAGCCTAAACAACAATTAAAGTGTAAGTAGGCTGCAGGTGATGAATAAAAATATGTAGGAGATGAATAAAAATATGCAGGAGATGAATAAAAATATTTCGGTGAAATATTTAAAAAATATTTAAGTTACTTAAATCCCAAAAACTTTATGGGGCATCACGATCTTATAACTGAATTTTGAAGAGAAGAATTCAGGATTTTGTGTCAGTTATCGCTAGAAAACGATGATGACTAAGGGCTAATTACGATTGTGTCATATAAGGTATGGCGATAAAATAAAATGCTTCATTTTTGGCGATAGCGAAGAATGTTGTACTAAAAATAAACTTAGTCAAATATCTTAATATGGCTAAGTTTGGGGTAGGGTGTTTCACAATGAAAAATGTTAGAAACGATGGAAACAATACGCCCTTAATGTATCTAGGTCGACTTAACCAGTAGCCCTCTCTGTACATAACGTTACTCAAAAAAAGGCCGTGAAACTGCAGAAGGGGGTCAGATATTGAAAACTATGTTCATAATACAATCATACTTGAAGGTAAGGTAAGGTACTAAATATGAAGATTACAAATCTTATTCATTGCGAAATAAAATAATCTTATTTAAATAGTTCCTAAAAGAAATTTTATTTGTTGTCTTTTTACCGAAATATCTGAATCTTATGTCAATGTAAGTTTTTACAACTGATTTAATTAATAAAAGTTGGTGCTTTGAGTCATGTTCGCTGGAGTCGGATGAGAATATTTTTGAACATTCTTGAATGTTCTCTATTAAGAACGAAAATATGTAGAGATAATATTTTTCATTTTTAGTTTTCCTGAAATTGCTTTTTAGTATCTTCTCGGTTTTAAGACATATCTTCTCTAGTTCTTTTGAAGGATAAATAAGGCCTCCGTGTGTTTTGTATGTAATTAACGATTTTGAATAAATTTGAGAGTCGCCACGCAACAATGACTCACAGACTGCACATTTTAAATTTCGTGACAGTTTCCTTGCAACAAACCCTGCAATATATGTGACAACAGACTCAGCATATTTTGAGATATTGCTATTGAGACAGTCTATGTATTCATCGAATAACTCGCTATCATCCTCTTCAACCTCTACAAACGATTTTTTTTCTGTAAGATCATTTATGGTGCGAACTGGGTCTGTAGTGCTAGAGCAGTTTAAAATACTTATCTGCTCTAACGGTATGCAGTTTCCAACACCGCTATCGCGTATCTCTGCACGTATTAAGAGCCGCTTGAATGCAGCTCTGAATTGCACAGCGTTTGGATTGTTATTAAATCCTCCGCGGGCTCTGATTGCCGAAAAAAACAACTCGATATGGTCTTGGCTGAATTTATAAATCGGTAAGTATACCAGGATGGAATTTTCAAGTACTAAATTCATAAATAATTGTAAAGCACTTTTCATATCGATGATTAGGCCAATGAAACCGGTCTTCCTCTGGGACTCTATCACCAATGTTTCATCGGAAAATCTTAATGTACTGATGTACTTTTCAGCTTTTTCAAAAAATGCTTCCACAAGTCCAAAGTTATTTGAACAAATAGCCTTTTTCCACCCTGGTGGTCTCACCGAATAGCTGTTCAGCACATCAAATACATTGTTCAGAATCCTGATAAAAAGTACGGTCCCGTCACAATCTTCGAAACCTTCGATTTCTAACTCTTTGCTGCAATATTCAAGCGCGTCGGCAACTGATTCGCTTAGCAACTGTGTCGCTAAACGAACCTTCATTTTTTGTTTGTTGAAAAACACATGAGCTTTCGTGACTTTAGTGGCCAGATGTAAGCTTTCGCTGTCTTGCAATTCGACAAGTTTTACTAATAAATTGAAATCAATTTTTGCTCCGAACGAGTCATACATAACCTTCTTATCACCAAACGTATTTCTAACTAGTTTTAGCGCATGACAAGGGTCAATAAATGCATATATTTTATGATCCTCGAAACAAAAGAAGGTTTCCTTCATTTGCATGAGATTGCATCCCATGTATTGAAACATGGAAAAATTCGATGCAGGCCCATCACACGTTACACTGACAACATTAACACCTACCTCAAAACATTTATGTAAACATGAAAGCAACAGACCAGCCTTTTGTTCACCATTTAAACTAGTGATGAGAAAATATGCTATGGGCAGTTTCCATTTTCCATTAACACAGTTTAGTAGAAATACCAAGCTTTGGGTTGCCACTTCAACACTGTCACTTTCGATGTCAGATCCGATGTTTACTCGACCGTGGTATTGCTTTGACTGTGTATCCCAAACAAGTGATTTTCTGATGGACATTTCATCTATCACGAGAGCACAGATGACAGGCTCTTTACTTGCCTTAACCTTGGCGTCAAGGGTACAAAAGGCTTCTTGGCAAAATCCAGGTGCAGCATCAACATTTTGGTACCACTTGGTGAGGGTGCGTGGATGCGGGAGACAGGATTCATACGTTCTTCGGACGAAATCATAAGCCTTTGGCGAATAAAAATGCAGGGTCAACGCAAACTTTCTGATTTCTTCCGAGTATTGTTTTGGCAAAGGCAACCCTCTACATTTTAAAATCTGCCTTTGTAAAAAATCCTTTGACCCAGCACATTGCTGTAATAATATGGATGTTTCCATGTTTATTACATTTTTCTCCTTCAATTCAATTATGATGTTTTTAAAGGTGTCAAGTTTCAACTTTTGTTGACGGATCACTTCATTTAAACATTTGATTTTCTTTTTGTGTTTCTCCACTTTTTCTTCCATTTTTTTTAGTTCTTGGAGTGATGAAGCCTAGAACATTAAAGAGATTATGATTATTACACATAAAAGTACTCTTGATTATACACATAAATCACAGTATGAATGATATACTAATCAAGTTAAACAAAAAACTCATAAATTGAAGCTTCCTGATTTTAATCTTAAATATCTACATTATAAATCAAAATTATTTCGTGTTCATCCTTTATTCAAGCACTGCCCTTACCAATTCAAGATCCTTTGCATCTTGTGGATGTGAATAACCCGAACATGATGGTTGATCAATAGTGTTCGCTCTGTCTATTAAAGCAAATTGGGATGGATGGTCTGCCTGAAAAAGAAAAATAGTACCTATAATATTGGATATGGCCACAAGTAGTAATAGACAGTTACAGAAACATGGACTTAATAATTGGTAAGTTGTAATAATATAAGTATTTTTTAATAAGTGGTTTTCGTTGTACCCGGCTTCGCTCATGGTACAAACATAGTCTATGTTACTCGTATAGTTTTCCAACAATGAAAGATTTTTTAACTTGGCTCCGTTGTTTCAGAGCCTTTACAGTGCAAACAAACAATCAAATTTTTACTCTTTATTATAAGTATAAGTTAAAAAAAAGATCTCAATAACATAGCTAATATACTAAATGATAAAAATATATTTGGTAGGTACATATTATGTACCAGTCATCACACCGCACCACTTGTCTCATCCATCAGTCTAGGGCATTGATGACACAAAAAAAACGTGAAACACAATATGGTAATCAGAACAGTCTGTCTGTTGACAGATTGATCTGAATACCGTACCATACACCTAACTATCTGTAAGGGGGTAAAATTACAATTACTACATTGAGCCAAAAAAACTGGTCAAGTGCGAGTCGGACTCGTGACACTTAGGGTTCTGCACAAATAGCATAAAAAAATCAAATATGCAAAAAAAAATGGTCACCCATCCTAAGTTGCTTACCCCCATTTTTAGGGTTCCGTAAAACGTAAAAACGGAACCCTTATAGATTCGTCATGTCTGTCTGTCCGTCCGTATGTCACAGTCACTTTTTGCCGAAACTATGAAAACTACACTGTTGAAACTTGGTAAATAGATGTATTCTGTGAACCGCATTAAGATTTGAACAAAAAAATTAAAAAAAAAGAAAAATTAGGGTTGCCCCCCATACTGAGAACTGAAGCTCAAACATTTTTTTTTCATCAGACCTACAAGTGTGTGGTGTCTATCGATAGGTCTTCAAAAATGATGTTGAGGTTTCTAAAATCATTTTCGTCTACACTGAATAATTTGCGGGAGAGACACTTCCAAAGTGGGAAAATGTGTGTCCCCCCCCCCCTCTAACTTCTAAAGTAAGATAATGAAAAATCTAAAAAAAATATATGATGTACATTACCATATAAACTACCAACGAAAATTGGTTTGAACTCGATTCGATGAGTAGTTTTTTTTTAGTACGTCATAAATACACTATTATTGAAACTTCGATCAAAGTTACAACGAACTACAAGAACTACGTGTAATATGTATATTATGTTACTTGCTGCAACGGAACCCTTCATGGGCGAGTCCAACTCGCACTTGGCCATTTTATTATTATTTGTTGTTATAGCGGCAACAGAAATACATCATTTGTGAAAATTTCAACTGTCTAGCTATCACCGTTCAAGAGATACAATCTGGTGACAGATGGACAGACAGCAAAGTCTCCGTAAAAGGGACCCGTTTGACCCTTTGGGTACGGAACCCTAACAACAAACAGGGTCAGCTAAATAAAACCGTTTAGTTAAATATTGATTTCCTTACCTTTGCAAATACTGTTGGGATAGCATCATCTCTCAATTTAACTATGCTTAGAGTTTTATTAAATGCACTCTCTTCAAAGTGCAATGAGCACACATGAATGTTTTTAGTTCCTGGCCGTATATTTTCCAAGCCAATATTTTCTAACCATTCCCTTTGCCGGGACTCATTTCTTGGTAAACTAAAACAATAAAAAAATCTTTTAAAAAATTTATCGATAAGGTTCGATATTCGATGATGTCCAACACTAGCATCCGTTTTTATGTCTTCGATGTGAGTGAAATATTGAGAATATTGCGGGTTTCTACAGCTCACAACTACGATGATTCAAATTAATAGGTTTTTGTACACTTTTTTATCAAATACACTAACATAGACAACAATTTAACGAAATGTTAGCCACTTACCGGTGAAAGGTTAGATTCGGCCTGTTTTTGCTTTGACATTGGCCACAACTTACTACAGAACACTTCATGGTACCTCTTATAGATTATTATCAATTATATCACAGCTTTGGACAATAATTAAGTCGAAAAACACGGAAAATACATAAAAACTCACAATGACATCTTCTCACATGTAAACAAAACCGTAGACTAATATGGCGTCCGTGACAGCAGAAGTACATCAAAGCCAATGAGAGGATGCTGATAAAAAGAGTTTACATACTTTTTTTCTAATGTAAAACCACTGTTGTGAGAAAGAGACAAATATATTATTATTATTTCCGTGTCAAATTAAACAATTACGGCAGTTCCATAGGTTTGTTCTTCAGAGGCCAAACTCGACTATGACATTTATCGCTAGTAGCAAAACAAAAGAAAGAAAACAAAACAGTATCAAAACTGGATTTAAACGAAGTCATTGATACTTTTACGAAAACTAAAACTAGGAAAAAATGAAAATATAATTGTTATTCAGTCAGTTGGTTGGCCCGACCTTTTTATAATTAATCCTTGAATCTTCTCTATTTCGTTTATTAGCCAAACCTACACCAAGTATTTACGAGGGTCAAACTGAAAGTTCTTAGAAAATCAAAAACTGATTACATTAGCCAGTTATTAGTTTTATTATATCTTTTCAAAATATTGTCCATTCACGTCAATACACCGCTGCATGCGATGGAACCACTGGGAAAAGCACTTTGCCCACTCGTCCTTAGGGGTCTCTTCAATGGCATCGCGATACGCAGCCACCGCTTCTTCAGCATTCATAAACAGCTTTCCTTTAAGTTTTTCTTTAATTTTTGAAAATAAATAAAAATCACAAGGCGCGAGGTCGGGGCTATACGGCGGGTGACCCAGTAATTCAACGTTTGATGTCGCCAAATAGTCGATCGTTCGCTTGGCGGTGTGCGATGAGGCGTTGTCGTGGTGAAGGAGGATCCTACTGCGAGGTCGTTTCTCTCGAACTTTTTCCAAGACAAGTGGCAAACAATTGGTGTACCATTCTGCAGAAACTGTTTTTTGATCCTCTAACACAATTGTTGCGAAATGACCTATCCTTCCAAAGAACGAGGCCACCATTTTTTCCCCGCACTTCGATCTCTCTTCACTTTAGTTGGCAACTCCTCGAAAGGAAACACCCACTGAGCAGATTGTCTTTTGGTTTCAGGATCATAACAGTAAATCCAGCTTTCGTCACCTGTTTGTATGTCGAACACAGCATTTGAGTCACCTCCGTTAAATCTTTCAATCATTTTACGGCACCAATCCACACGATGGAGTTTTTGAGCCTCAGTCAAATTATGAGGTATCCACCGGGCGCAAAGCTTCCTGACCGCTAAATGTTCGTGTAGGATTTTGTGCACTTGACTCATACCGATGCCTAAGCTTGTCCGAATCTGCTGATAGGTCACTCTTTTGTCAGTCTCTATCATACGCCGCACAACACAGATGTTATCTTCAGTCGTCGCCATAGAAGGACGTCCCTCACGTAAATCATCAGTGAGATTAGTGCGACCACGTTTAAACTCATTAAACTAGTTGTAAACAGTCGCACGAGATGGGGCTTCATCGTGAAAGGCCAATCGTAGTCTATCATAACTTTCTTGTTGACTTAAATGACATCGAAAGTCATAAAAAATATTGCACGAAAATTTTCTCGTGTTAAATTCATGTTGACGTGACACAGACAATTTTCAATTTGCCGCCAAATTGTAAAACAAATGACAAATGAATGAAGTATATACTCAGTAATATTGGCAAAGAGTTCTATTTTCAAATTATAGAATTATTTTTTTATTATATTGTTTATAAGTGGCCAGTTCTAAGATTTTTCAGTTTGACCCTCGTATTGTAATTAATGTGGTTACTGTTTAATATTTTTAATACCTGCCCTGCAGTGCACAAAAAAAAGCTTGTAGCTAAGCATTTTTAAAGTATTTGTATATTTTATTTTTTATTTGATAAAACCTAATCAGTTCACATAGTAGTAGGGCCCTATTTTAAGAGTGCGCCTAAAGCCAGGAAAAAAACAGATTTCACCCGCGCGACGCGTTTCTTAATGTGATGGCCATAAAGTCGAGAATAGCATGACACAGTTTGGAGGAAAAATCAATATTTAATCAGGAGTCCATTTTTGACCAAGTTTTATTTAATTACTCAATAACTAAACATAAATTTAAAAAAGTGTTCGGTTACTTTACTAGAACGTACAAATAGGAGTTTTATTACCAAAAAATAATGTAGGGTCATCGCTGATAATTTCGAGTACTCGAATTAAAACGGGTTTTTTCGGTGTCATTTTTATTTTTTATTTTAAAAAACCCTGATCTATTTTTAAAATTCTATTCGGTTATTGTGCTTCTTCTTGATTGTACCCACACGTCAATATTTTTTTTGTCATAGTTTTTAGTTTCTTAACTTCAGTGAGCGGCGTCGAAAATGTCCTTTTTTCGTTTTCTGGCTTTAGGCGCCCCCTTAAAATTTGCCCCAGGGCCCTTGGTTACCTAGCTACGCCACTGGTCGGTCACCTTAAAGTCGGCCAAATTACGGCTGGTCTAGTCGGGAGAACGGCGCCTGCCGATCCGGAGACCCCGGGTTCAAACCCCACACGCACCACTGTCTTTTCGAAGTCATGTGCGTAATGCCGCTAACTTAAAACGGTGAAGGAAAACATCTTGAGGAAACCGACATGTACCTAGAATCTTTCGAAGTCATGTGTCATCCACCAACCCGCACTGGGCCAGCGTGGTGGATTATAGCCTTAACTCTCTCCTTGTGAGAGAAGGCCCCGAGTCCCAGCAGTGGGAACATTTACTGGGCTGTTGATGATGATGTCGGTCACCTTAGTTCTCTGACGAATTACTTAATTGCGAATGCAATCCCTCAAGAAACTCCAGGGGGTCTACCGCCTAACGAAAAACGCTTTGATGCTTTGGCATTGCCGTCTCTTTCATTTCAAGCGAGAAGAAAAGAGACAGCAATATCAAAGCATCAAAGCGTCAAAGCGTTTTTCGTTAGGCGGTAGAGGCGCTGGTATTGCCCTTTCCATAGCTCGCTGAGCGACTTTGAACTTACGGACCATTTTGACTGTCAGTGTCCACGTTTCAGCACCGTAGGTCATAACGGGTAGGACACACGGGTATATTTCTCTATTTCTCATAAATTATTGAACTGTTTTTTTTTCATCAGCTATTTAAAAAAAAGGTTTATGAAATGCTCGTTCCTTTACCTACTAGAGACTTAAGAGAGGTCTCACAAATAAAAAAGATACGAGACGTTTAAAAAAACGAATTAGTCCGTCAGTTAGATTTAGATTATTAAACAATATTGTACACGTATCTTTTCTTATGCTTCACAACTAGAATATGACTAAGATACAGTGCTTAGAAGTTTCGAGTGGTCGTTATGGTACGATTTTGACGATAGAGTGACGTCACAACCCCGCACTCCGGAAATTTACGTCTTTGATAAAATAAGATGTTTGTTGTGTTTTATCAAATTATCAAAAAAAACGTGTGCCATATTTCTCCATAATCTACCTGACGAACTAATTAGAATGGTATATTTTTGACTCGTCGTCGTCCTCCCAATCTGTGAGATGTCATAATATATTTTGAAATTTTAGTCTATAAATTTTATGCTGTAACACTTAGATATCAAATATTAAGTACGTCACAAAATTTGTCACCCGGATTAGAAGATTCATCTCATTGCCCTTTAATTTCTCTAGGAATGTTGCTTTTAAACCGAAACACAGTAATGTATTACTGTTTAGCGGTACAATAACTAACAAAGGTAAAGGTAGGAGGTAGGTAAGGTGGTACTTAGCCAGACCTACTTGTACTTGTTTTTTTTATCGGTAACGATACCTACAACAGTTAAACAAAATTTTTTTTTGTAAACTATAACCAACTGCGTGATTACAGATACGAATGAAACTAAAACCGCAAGCAATGGAGGAGGCCCGCCAATGCGAGAATCTAGGAGAAGACCACACGGATCTGCAACAGCGAATCCTACCAGGGGTGCGACGGGTTCACGCTTCACGCAGGGAGCTTAGCACGTAAATAAAAACATATTGTATTTAATTTAATAAAATATATTATTCATAATAAATTTTAAAACTCAATTATAATAACGCAATTTATTTATAAAAATAATATGGCTGTGCGATTTACTTAAACATTAAGTCATAATTTTTAGTTAAAAATATCTTTATAACCACTACAAAATAATAAATGCATTAACATTTTATTCTCAAGGCACATTTAAAATAGGACGTTTTGAGAAAATCGGATGAACGCAAAAGCATATCTAAAATAATTCCCAATTGCGCCGCAGGTGGCGTTAATGTTATCTACAGAATTTGATAAGAATGACTAATGTCATATCTGTCAATCTGAAAACGTCTCATTGCAAATCTAAAACTTCTTTGTCCTTGTCTCGCATAAGAAACATGCGAGAAAATAAAAAAATGTGCGTTTAGAATAGACACTGATGTCGACAAAGATCTCGATAAAACTGACTTTATTCAACAACATTAAAACTGTTCAGAATGTTCAGAGCCTCTTCTCAATATTTAGGAATTTAATTGAGAGGGAAATATTTTTAATGCTGTCATATAACTTTAATCGACACCTTTGTAATCATATGAGCTCGTAATATTGCTATATCTAGTTAAAGCCGTGTAGGGCGACAGAAAAAAAGTAGAAGCTAGATACGGCGGCTAAGCATTCCACGCCAACACTTCCCCAAACGCGGCAATTGAGTCGCTTTTCGGAAGCGGTATACAGTGGCTAAACGCTCCACTTCGTCTTCATTCAGCAGGTCTACTACGAAAACAAACTCCGAATGATCGCATCCGACCGACAGCTGAATCGGATTGTAGCCTACCACGAAAAACATTCGGATCGATACATTTCGGGTCTGAAGTTACAGACTTTGGTCGGATGAAGGTCGGATCGAACGAAACGGCCGATCTGATCAACCGACCGATTGTCTTTCGTGGTCGGAAACTTCATAAGTTCGGCCGATATATCGTTTATCGGACTTCGTAGTAGACCTGCAGATGCCGGTGACCGGTCGCATTATTTGCCGTCTGCGCAACAGTGCAGCGCTTCGCAAAATTTAAACTTTTAACTCAGAACCGGGAGGCTTAACGTTTTATGGTTGACGTTTCAATAACTCGAAAGAAGATGCGACTTGCGTAGCGATTCTGAAACCAGTCTGATTGATCTCGACATGGAATTAAAACTCTCGGTCTTTGTCGTATCCCTTTAGAATGACAGAGACAAGGATTGTCATACCGAATTTGAGTCGGATTATTCGGATTCAGATTACGTTCAGAATCAGGGCAGCGATTCTGAAACCATTCGGTTGCATCCGACACGGAATCTCATCTCTCGGTCTTTGTCTTATCTGTTTAGCATGACAAAGACCAAGATATGAGATTCCGTGTCGGATGCAACCGAATGGTTTCAGAATCGCTACCCAGTACCTTAATCCAACATCGGAGCAGTCCCTAAAACGCGCGATTTCGACACAGCGTTCGAACGCACTGCAGCATCGATGCAGTCGCAAAATCCTCGATCGCCCATGATAAAAGTAGCATGTCTGCTACGCAAAATTTTGAATGAAATACGTCCTTTTATCTGAATGTTTGTTACTCTATCATCAAAAACTACTCATTGGATCTAGATAGAATTTAGATTTGTGATAGAAATTATCGTCTGGAATAACATTAGGCTTAGGTTTTTGTCGCGGGAAAATTGCGGCAATACTACGCCAATAAACCGCGAGCGCGGTGGGTTTTGCCATTATTTATATTTACTTTTTAAACTAGCATCTGCCCGCGACATCCCCGTAAAATTTAAGAAAAGCCGCTATTCCCTAAATAAAGCAACATTTTTCGCGAATAAAGTAATTACGTGGTATTAGCAAGGCCCTGCGGTTTCACCCGCGTAGTTCCCGATCCTGTTATTTTCCCTGGATAAAAATAGTTATTCCAGACTCTTATTCCAGACTCATTATTTATCCAAATTTACCAAACTTCATCAAATCGCTTCAGTAGTTTTGGCGTAAAAGAATAACAAAAATACATTCTTACAAAATTTCGCGTTTATAATATAGTAGGATTTCAGACTAAAAGTTCAAAAAATTTCAGACTGATCCGTTCTTTTCTTAGGTGATTGAGAAATAAACATACAAACTTTCACTTGTATAATGTTTGTAAGTTTAACTTTATTGTGTTGCTATTCACGGCTAGAACTAGGTATAGCTAAATTTAATTCTACTTAATTGCTATAAAATGTAAAATATATTTTAATTGATTCTAATGGAAGATTGGTATAATTATTATACCTAATAAGTTGCCTGGAAGACACATTGTTTTTTTACTTAACTTTAAAATATAGATATAAAAATTAATGGATACATAATTTCTCCAAGACCTATTTTGATAGCGGTCGCTGTCGTGTCGTCAGGCGTAAAATATGTAACTATGCGGTTTGAATACAAAAACCGTTCATGTTTACGTCATTCAAAACGTAGAGAGTGTACTTTTATTGTTCTATCGTTTTGATTAGATAGTTCGAAGCCAAGTAAACTTATATTTACACCAGGTAAGGGTGAATAAACCAAAACCATGTATGATAGGGAAAAGTAAACATGTATACACGCAAAAAACATAGTTAATAAAAAACTCGTCAAAAAAGGCTCAAACTGCGACTGGGTTCAGTATACCTAGAGGGTTACACAGATCATCTGTACTAATTGGAAAATACCACTCAACATTTTTCAACTTTACGTCTTGACTCAAATGGTGCAGGAAAGGTCAAAGGCCAGACAGGCGGAGACGGCAGGTGGAGTAAATCTCAAAACAGGGTGACTACCGACTGGTCGATAAACTTTCCGATGGCAGACCACCAACCAGATGGGTGGATAACATCAGATCGCAAAGATTAGGTACGTGGATGAGATAGGGTACAATAGCATAAGACTACAGGACGTCTGCTAGCTATCTTTATACGAAAAACGTAATTTTGAAATAAACTCGAGACTTTCTTACTCTGGTTCTACTTCGTTTCGTCCTATGGAACATTGTTTGACATTTAAGTGTTCTAAGCCTACTCTAATTAGAACATTTAAACGGACGAAACGACGAATCGAAGTGGAACCGGAGCAGGAAAATCGCGGAATTTATTACGAAATTACGTTTTCGTAGAAAGAGAGTAGACGTCCAGAAGGTTTTTACCCAGCATAATTGTTTCTTAGTACATGTGTTTTGCGTAACTCTTGAGGCACGAGACAATGGTCTTCTAACATGTGTTATTGAGCAAGTAGTTGTTATCCATTGGATACATCTTACAGTCTTGCAGCAAGTATTTGTGTTCGTCTTCGACGCGGCCCCGTTTCAGGAGGTACACCAGAATGTACTGGTAGGGGAAGACGGGGACGTTGTGGCGCGCGAAGAAACGCAGCTTCACTCGCTCGATCACCTTCATGTCTACGAAGCAGTAGTCGGCAGTGCAGCAGCTTCCTGGTGTCCTGGGAATTTATTCTTCAATTCAGTACCGATTACAGTAATCATTATGTTTATCTGATAAACCAAACAACAGACTTACGATTTAAATAAACATACCCCTTCGTCAGCGCGTGCAGAAGAACTTTAGAAGGAATGTTGTATCTGATTTAGAACCCGCAGAACTGTTAATTAAACTAAACACCGAAGTCTAAGAACGGGATTTGTTTTGCGAACCCAAAAAATATGTAAATACAAAAACCGATCTAGCAATCATCGCAGGGGCTGTACCCTGGCAAATTATACCCCAATAACTCAATTATACATGGGATGCTGTCATCTTACCTGGGATCGTACGTGACTGGTTTCGCTTTCAGCGTCTTGAAGATCATGTGGTAGTACTGGCGATATTTCTTCTTCATAATGAGAACGACCTGCTTGCCCTCGAAGGGGCGACGCGCGCCCGGCGCCATCAGCGCTTGCTGCCAGTAGGCGGCCGCGCGGGACACTTCCACGCTCGTGTTGTCTATCTCCAAGATCTTGGGGTGCTTCATCCATTCGTATAGGTATTCCTGAGGAATGGAACCATCTGTTTAGCCAACAAGACTGTCTACTTAACAATCTGTTTTATTTATGTGTATGGCTAAAGATATCAGGGCAGAGAGAAACTCATCAATAGCATTATATTGAGGCACTATTAGTCAATATTAGGTAGGTAGGTACTTATTCTAGCATGGCCGCAATCTACATACAACACGCCAAAGTCAAAAATAAAACGAAATAAGCAAATTGGTAGAGGCGTTATATTTGTTTCGCAATTTCTAATTGGTCTTTCGCAAGTTAATAGCTCAATATTGTTTGTTCTGCATAAAGTATACGTAATTATTTTATACGTATTTATTTACATTTACCTGAAGGAATTTCTTGCACCTAAAGCTGTCATACACAAAGTTGATGCTCAGCACCCACTTCCCAGTGGCGAGAGCGCACACCATCATCCCAGTGTACGTGTCTTTCGGCAGCACTGATATGAAGTGCGTCGCCATCATTTCCATCTTCGTGTTTTCAGCCACAACACCACCGAGTTCGTTTATCATTGCAGTGATTCTGTCACGATCCTAAAATTGGATTGATCTTTTTAGCTGATAGAAGTTTAAACGCGCAATGTATTTTAACGATCTATATTATATTTTGGCATAAAATGATGGAAATAAATTATAAGGCGATCATCACACCGCCACGTACCACGCAGCGTAGTGCGTAAATGCGTGTTCCATCGTTGCATGTAAGTATCTACGTTTGTTTAGAAAACACGCAGTCCAACACACCAAAAATGCATCCACGCGCGTTCATGCAGATCACGCAACTACATGCGGAGAAACAAGCAACCGCGCGCGTGGATGCGGGCGCGACGCAAGGCATGGCAGTATGGCACACCGCACCCCGCAGTGCCGTGCGTGATTTTGGACGGGCTTGCCGTGTGTTTGAATGAAATGAGCCAGAGCCGCTGTGAATCCACAAAACGCAACAACGCGCGTGAGTGCATGAAAAAACCGCACGATGATGCAGATCTGCACTCCCGCAAGTACGCGCGTAGATGCATCGACATGCAACATGCAGCGTGGTTCGTGTCAGTGTGTAGATCGCCTAATGGTGTGTGTTTAAAATGTAAATAAAACCATTACCGACATCAACTAGGCTGTAGTTTATTTTTCCTGGAAACATCTCACTTCATCAAATCAGTAAATATGAACACTTACATTAATAAATTCCGACAACATGAATACTTTCTTGTCGCAGGCACATATGAGGTTTTGCTTTAACCTCCAAGACTCTTCAGAAGTGCCACTGGGGGAGTTGTAATCACTGTCTGAAAAAAGTAACAAAAATTATTTAATCCAATAAAATTATAAACTACGTGGACAAAACCTACCTTGTAATCAATTCAGATATTGTAAATTCTCAAGTTTTTCAAATGCTTATGTGTTGTGGGACAAAACCAAATCCACTGACTGGTTCTCTAGTTCTCTACAGCTCGTAGCTCGAAAAAGCGACATCGTTTTATGATTTACGTTCCAAAGATCCGAACGAGAAAGTATTGAAAGAAAAACTTCCATACAAACTTTCATCCACCATTTCAAATGTTGAGGACTACTTAAGACTATTACGAATATTTTCGACATTGACGAAATACATGATTAGTATATTTTTAAAGCGTGTTTTGATAGCGGTATCCTCTATGTATGCGTTGTTCAAGCGCGTGTTGTATGTATGTAATTATACAAAATATTGTACAATGAGGCTGTAGGTCACAATTAATGGAAACATTTCAAGGGTTAATTGAAATTCACATTAAAAATGGCCGTCTTAGGAACTGCATTTAAAAGTGAAAACTTATAACTCAGAATTTGATAGCTCACTTTGGAAACTAGGCGGGTGAAACCGCAGAGTTTGGCCATGAGCATGGCCATGGTCCCGAGTTTACCCGAAGATTTCTTAGCATTCCCGAGCGTGATGTTAGAATTCAATTCAAAGCCCACGAAAAATCTGTCTGTGATGCGCCAAAAGAAGTTTTCACTTCAAAAAATCCATGGTGGCCTAATGACTTGAACTACATTTAATTTGGCAATTATGAGGTCTTAGGTTTGAATTATGTCTGCATCTCTAGTTAGATATAAAAGTTTGTCATTGCAGAAAAACATGTAATGAAACCATCATGTTCCTAGAAAGATATTTTTCCAGGATATTTCCAAAGTCACAACCTTTGCTTTTGGAGCTAGCTGGAGTTGTGTAAGAAATTACCACCAATATTTATTTGTGTGATTCGCTAACCATGTCCATCATCATCAGCCTATTCTAGTCCACTGCTGGACATAGGCCTCTCCCATGATATGTCACTCAGCACTATCCTCGGCTCAGCTACCCACTGCCTGCTACCTCACCCACTGTGGCGAATTATGGCATTGACCCTCTTCTTGTGAGAAAAAGCCCCCTAGTCCTTTCCTACCCCTAGTCCTATCAGTGGAAACATAAAGTGGGCTGTGTATGCTATGAGTTTAGTATGCTTACCTGTTATAGCTTCCAAAGGCAAACTGGCCCTCACTTTAGTTGTGATTTGCATTTTATTTTGGATTGGGCTGTATCCGTTAGCTTTTTTCTTCTGCTTGTAGTTCTGAATATACTTTTGAAATGGCAGATACACAGCAGTCTTGGCTTTGCCATTCTCAATGAACTTTCGGAAGCTGACTCTCTTGGGAGTACTTTGCCGACTGAAACTCCTGTTTGTTTGCAAAACAGAATTAGTAAAAAGATATTTATTCAAAAGAACGACTATCGAACTGAGATTATTGTAGTAAAGATAGTGGAAATATACATAGTCAATGCAACCACAAGTTTGTTTCATATCAGCAGCCATAAATACAATTTCCCAACAGCAGAACAGTTTAGATTATGTACATTTTTGGAAGAGAAAGATTTAGATAGATGTCACCATAAAATTGTAAATATTGTCATAAGCTAACTTAACCAAACCTACTGTTGGTTTATAATCTAACACATTTTATCATAAACTAACACTACTATTTTACAGTGACATATAAGTACATATCCCTGAAAACAAGCATGAGTTTTATAAGCATCTTTAGAAATTGGTTAGTGACAGAGCAAAATATAATCCCCAACATGCCAACATTTATTTGTATGTCAACTCACTCGTTCCCCAGTTTTGAAAAGAAATTCTTTAGAGGGCTTGATGTTGGAGTCTCTTTTTCGAAAAAGTTGTTTGATGGTGTAGACGCCTCAGAGCGTTTTTCATCAATTCTTTTACAGTCTATCTCTTGATATATATCCTCAACAGACCAACCTATTTGCCGCCTCACAGCTTTTGGCCTTCTTGTTTTCTCTATTATAGGAACAGCATCAACACAGTCTGTACCTGACTCGACCAGTGCAGTCTTGAAATGTGCTTTTTTTAGATGGTCTAAATAGTCCAATTTGTCAGAAAACATTTCATGACACACTGGGCACACAAAGTGATGCAGTTTTACATTTGCAGTACACTTGTTTAGATGTAAAACATAGTCATCATACTGGTTAAACTTGTTATCACAGAGTAAACAAGAAACACTTACTGAGGGTGGCCTCTCCGGGATGGGTGGAACTGGCCTCATGGACTGTACAATGGGAGACAAATCTGATGCCACAAGAGTCTCATTGCTGCTAGACCTTTGCAACTGATTGTGTTCTATTGTACATTGTATCTGGCATGTGTGAGGTCCTACAGTACTGTAAGATTGATTGCAACACACACATTTCACAGAATCCATGTCACTATCTGTCTCATCACTTGTTTCATGAACACCCACTACATTGTTGTTTAATCCAGGTACATCATGTGTATCACGCACACAATTCTGATCATTATCCCCTTCCACGGAACTCTCATCATACTCTGCATGCATGTGGAATTCTTTACTAAAGAGATCATGGTAGTTTGCAACAGCAGGTTTGATGAGATCAGTATCTAAAAAACATAAAAACTTTTGACTTAAAAATTGCTACATAACAATTAAGTACTTAAGGTAGTTAAATAATAGAAAGTCTATGACAACCAACCTGGAGCTTTCCTTAGGAGCGTGTCAATTCTTTCACACTGCTGTTTGAATAAGTAAGCTGTACTTAGGTTTTCTATACAAGAGGCACAAACTCGGTCAGACAACCCATCACCCTCATAAATCTGCAAAGTAACCAAAACTTAGTAATATATCATCTTATCTTCTTAATATATATAAATCTCCTGTCACGATGTTTGTCCGCGATGGATTCCTAAACTACTTAAACGATTTTAAATTAAATTGGCACACCGTGAGCAGTCTGGTCCAACTTGAGAGATAGGATAGTTTTTTTTTTCGATTAATAGTCCTTATACGAAATCCGAGCAAAGCCGGAACGGGCCGCTAGTTGATAATATAACTGAGAACGCTAGAAGGGCAAAATACACAAATAAAACCAAGTGAAAAGCAAAAACTAGGGTGAATAAACAATTCAAACACTTACATGTATGTTACAAAATGCCATGACCATATCAGATAGTTTAATTGAATCATCTTGCTCATATATCGAGCAGAAGTCACCGAGCTTTAAGCACAAGCGACATTTATGAAAAGTATTCATTTTTCATGAAGATAAACTTCATCCACAACATAAAACCATTTATTTACACGAATTTGGCAAAAATTCAAACCACAACTGAAAATAATGACCACAGACTAGGTACGTAGCAAACAGGTTAGAGGCTTAGAGGTTACAGTCATTGGAGACTAGGACAGACTAAATAGGGAGAAATCTATTGAACCATAGAGTATTTATCTATTTAGTCTGTGTATTGAAATCACTTTACTACTCGGTAAAAGATGGCGGCACTAATGTCTCCCAAATAACATGTTCAAATGAGGGAGTTTCCGACGAGACAAAAATAGTTCCAACGGACGCACTAGATGGCGATTGTTCGAGATGCAGATAGATCTGTCTCTACCATATTATACTCTCAACAGTGTAATCCCTTTAGAGACCCTACCCGTTTTCAGGGAAAAAGTATAGTGTAAAAAGTGTAATTTTTAATTTTAAAATATTGGGAATAAAAATAGCTAATTAGGTTGATAATGTAATAAAAAACCGTTACTGATCACAACCCCTTTTCAGTAAAAATCTTTAGAACTCCCGAGGCAATAGACACCAACTAAGCCAAAGTAGAAGGAAAATTCAAAGATATAAATAGCAACACTGATACGACAATATTTTATCCACAGACTAAGTAGAGAGATACTCTCTCGGCTGAAGGATTAGTATCCATAGCCAAGAATAAATTTAAAAAATATATATTTTGTCTTTCATCAGGTTTACGAATTTGTTTTGAAATTTTGATGTTTTGATAATATAGTTTTCATTCGAATAAAATGCGTACATGGATAAAGTAGTTTATTATTTATTACTAGAAGTCGTGCTTTCGCAAATTGAATGAATTGAGTCCCATTATGCCTACCGCTTTTGACAATAAACCAAAAGACCTACAAGCGCCTCCTATTATCGTTTTATTAAACCATATCTCTTTGTCTCGTCGGAAAACGGCTCATTATAAAACTATCAGCGCCCCGCTGTGTTACCTGCGTTATTTCCGTTCCCAGTATTTTGCCAGGATGAAAAGTAGCCTATGTGTTCTTTCAGACTATAATCTATCTGTATTTCAACTTTCACCCCGATCCGTTCATACGTTACGACGTGATTGAGCAGCTAATATCCAAACATTGACATTTATAAAATTAGTAGAGTGCTCGCAATATAACTCTGCGCGTAGCAAAATATGGAACTAAGTGACAGGCCGTCAACTTCTTGTTTACGTCAGTTGACAAAAGTTTGTTTACGTTTAGTGTATTTATTAATTTCCAAAGTAATTATTAGCTTTTATTATGCCGAAAGTGATTAAAAGTGCTGGCCGTGGCTGGTTCTTGAAAATCAATCGTGGTTGTGAAGAAGAACGATACAATAACAGGCCAAAAGTGCAGTTTTCCAAACGCAGAGCTATTGCTATTTGACAACTAACATGTAGGGATACCATAGCAATCAAATCTCCACCTATTATCGGCGTATTTTTAAGCTGAGGCTTTATTTTTGAGGTTTGATTGTTTTATCGCCAATGTCAATCAATAGGAAAAAAATGTGAGTGCTTAAGACCGAATGTGAGAAGCAAGTTATATTTTTTTTCTTTTTTTTTTTTTTTTCTTTTATCCATTTGCAATCAGCCCTGAGGCTATAATCAAATTTTATATTATTTATTATGATTATCGAGATTTGCGCATCCTGTGATACGTCATCTCCTATTTTCTACTGATTAGATTGAAGCTAATCTTGATCTTTTCAGCCGGAATATGCTGTCATTTGTATTTAGCAGTGTTGCAGCTAAATGGTTTCTGTGTCTCGTTAGTCTCTGTTTATAGGTAATTGAAGACCTCTCTATTTCCTCTTTGATAGTAGTTATTTGCAAATACTCTTGTACTTCAGTATTCCGAGTAAACCATGGGGCATTGATCAGAGTCTTTAGCACTTTGTTTTGGAAGCGCTGGAGGATTTCTGTGTTGGAGTGACTTGTTGATCCCCACAGCTCTATGCCATACGTCCATATCGGTTTTATGATGCATTTGTATACAAGAAGTTTGTTCTCCAAGCTCAATGACGATTGTCTACCCAGCAGCCAGTACATATCTGTGAACTCTCTATTGGCTTGTTCCCTTTTGGATTTTATATGATCTCGCCAGGTAAGTCTTCTATCCAGATGCATTCCCAGATATTTAACTGTATTGTTTTGTGGCAACACAACTCCATTTAGTGTAACAGGGGGGCAATCGCCTTTCTTCAGAGTGAAGGTTACATGCACTGATTTTGAGGGACTGGCCTTTGTTCTCCACTTTTTCAGCCATAGTTCAACTCTATTGAGATGTTGCTGGAGCTGTGTAGAAGCTGTGTTCGGGTCTTTATTACAGGATAAAATAGCAGTATCATCTGCATAGGTTGCGGTTGTCACTTCTTCAGCAATGGGTAGATCAGCAGTAAATATTGTGTATAGAACAGGACCTAGCACAGAACCCTGGGGCACTCCTGCTTCTATTTCGTAGATGGAAGAATAACAGTCGCCATATTTGACCTGGAATAACCGATTTTCTAAATAGGACTTTAAAAGCATATATGCTGTATTTGGAAGGTGCAGTTTAAGCTTGTACAAAAGACCTTTGTGCCAAACACGGTCAAAGGCCTGTTGGATGTCAAGGAATACAGCCGAGCAATATTCTTTCCTCTCCAATGTCTGTCGTATTGTGTGGGCTACTCTGTGTATTTGCTCTGTCGTTCCATGGTGTGCACGAAAGCCAAATTGGTGATCTGGTATTACTTTTTGATCTTCAAGAACGGGTATAAGACGTTTAAGTAGCAGTTTCTCAAAGACTTTTGAAAGTAACGGCAGTAGACTTATGGGCCTGTAAGATGACACTTCTGTGGGCGGTTTCCCCGGTTTGGGAATCATATTGACAGTGGACACTTTCCACAGGTTCGGAAAATATTGGAGTCTCTGTATGGCATTGAAGAGAATCGTCAGCAAAACTATTCCTTTTTTTGGGAGTTGTTTTAGAACTTCTGCTGTTATTAGATCGAAACCTGGGGCCTTTTTTAGCTTTAGATGTGTTATAGTTCTCCTGACTTCTGCTGGAGTGACTAGTTTTAGTGGCAGAGACATCTGTTGGTCACTAACTAAGATTTTATCGATCTCTTCTTCTGTGTTCATAGCATCAGGTTCATTGGGTTTGAACACGTCTTTTAAAAACTCAGCAAATAATTCAGCCTTTTCCTCAGGTTTTTTGGACCAATTGCCGTCGGATTTTCTGAGTGGGGCTTTATGTTCCTTTGGCCTTTTTAGTGTTTTGGTCATTTTCCAGAGCGAATAATCTTCTGCTCTATATGGGTATAATGTCTGTAATTTGTCTTGCAATGTTTTGTTTTCGTTTTCTCTAAGCATGTTCTTTAACTCTTTCTGTGCTTTGTTCAGAGCCATTTTGTCTTGTCGATTTCTACTAGTATGCCACTGACGTCTAAGTCTTCTTTTTGTAGATATCATCTGCTTTAATTCTAAAGTAGTGTCTTGGTGTTGTGATTTCATTTCAATGTAAGGAGTTGATAACCATGCTGCTTTTTGGATTAGATTAGTGGCACGCCAGACTGCATCTTCCACATTGTTTTCAGTTTTGAGTGGAATAGTTAGTTCAGCATTCTCCTCAATGTAGTCTCGGAAGGATTCCCAGTCAGTTTTGTAGTTATACAGTGACTCCTGTGGGTCTTTTAGAATTACATTGATGCTTAGGGTGCATATCACGGACGTGTGGTCAGAAGAGCCATCCAGACATGATTCCACTTTTGTATAAAGTCCCGAAATCCCCTTAGCGATGAAAAAATCCAAAAGATCTGGGACCTTATTGGGGTCTGTTGGCCAGTAAGTTGGTTCTCCTGTTGATATAACGTGGAGGTCATGTCTTCGGAGGGTTTTTTTCAGTTCTCTGCCTCTTGTTGTCGTCAGTCGTGAACCCCAGGAGGTGTTTTTAGAGTTCCAGTCGCCCCCTGCTATATATCTGTTCCCAAAAGTGAGGAAGACATTATTGAACATTTGTTCATCTATTCTATGACGCGGAGGACAATAAACTGCGGCCACATTTAATGATCCCTGCCAATCATCGATTGATACTATAGCAGCCTGCATATATTTTTGTTTAGCATGTGCTAGTGCATGGTGCCTTATATTTTCCTTGATTATCACAGCTGCGCCAGCATGTGATGTTCCATCCGGATGGTTCGCATAGTATATATTGTAGCCTTTTATTTTAATCACTCTTTGGTCAATCATGTGTGTTTCAGAGACTAAAAGAATATCTACTCTGTTATAGCTTAGAAATAGCTCGACTTCATGCTTATTCGGTGTTAAGCCATTTATATTCCATGAAGCTATTCGTAGGAATTTCATTTTTTCTGCTGGGCTATGAGTGTCGTTAAGAGACCCATTAGGGTACCCATTTGTTGTATAAGGATATCTATCTTTTCTGATTGTTTAATTATTACTTGCTCTAATAAGTTTGTTGGCTGAGAATATATATTCTCTGTTTTTCTGCTCCAGCGTCCATTATCCGATGGGTAGTGCATGTTTTCAGGATTGTTGAGTGAGTTTCTTTCTTCATTATTTTTTGGCTGTTGTCTAGTGTATCTGCTGGGTTTTAGTGGTGGGAAATTGTCTTGAGACAGGGAGGGTGGTGTTACTTTCATAGACTGCTTACTGTTTATTGGTTTCTTGTTCACAATATGTGCTAGTTTTCGTGCTCTGATTTCTTTGTACACTTGGCAGCCTTTGTAGTTGGCTGGATGATCACCATGACACAAAGTGCAAGTAGCTGGCGTACTTTTATCAGTTTTGGGGCAGTCTGTTGTTTTGTGTCCTTTGGCACATTTGACACATCTGTAGGGCCGCATGCAGTTGTTTTTAGTGTGCCCGTATTGTTGGCACCTGGTACATTGAGGAATTTCTGTAGATTTTCTTGGATCTTCGATCTTGACTCTAGTGTGGTATATGTATTCTATGCTCTTTATTTCTGGGTTGTTGGGGCCTGGCTCAATGTTCACAAAGAACATGTTCAGTGGCTTTTTGTTCTTTCTGGAAATTGCACATATTATTTCTCCTCTAACCCTGTTACCTGTTTTCTCTATTTCATCTACAATAGCCATCTTTGGGGTGGTGTGGTGCAGGTTTTTGATGACAACTCTGTAACATTTGTTTTGCTTCGGAGTGAATGTATTTCCAATAAGGCCATTGGCTCGAATTGTTTCTAATAGCTTTTTGTATATTTCAGTTGATTTTGTAATCAATCTTAGCTGATCTCTATTAATTATCTTATACAAAAAGCTATCAGTAGGAGCAGTCTTACTTAGTAGTTATGTAAGTTTAGAGAGATCTTCTATACCATAAAGGATAATAGGTGGTGGTTTGTTTGTCTTTTTCGTTTCTGTAGATGGGTCTTCTACGGATTCCTCAGTCAGATCCACAGGTAATCCAGTGTATCTATTTGACGTGCTGGTTTCTATTTGCGTCTTTTGATGTTTTTGTGAGTATGGTGGACTTTCAGACATTTTCTTCCTTTTTGGGTTGCGGTCTGTAGGTACTCTTTGCCATGAGGGAGGACAAACACTGTGGGCATCATCAGTAGTATTGGTTGTTGTTGGCGAGTCGTTTGAATCAGTGACTATTATATTGCCTAAAGAAGATGATCGTGGTCTTGTATTAAACAGGCTTGGATGGAATGCCTGCTGAATTAGTTTTTTACTCGTGCTGCCAGTAGCATTTACCGACACGGGGGCCTGGTCAGCCGCTCCCGCGCAGTCTTCGGTGACATATTTCTCACCCGCAGGCCCGGGCACCTGCGAGCGCCGGGCGTTAGCCGGATCGCATGACAAATCAATATTCGTATCATTCATATTCATTATTTAAAAGTGGGTACATACTAATGTCGCTTCCCCAAGGCTTCATCGTCACTCTTTTAGAAGGGATTTAATCCTTCTTGGCCTGTGGTATGCCAGGGGACAGGTTATGTGACCGCCGCCTGCTGCTCGGCGTTGTTGCTCTTTTCGCACCACCCAGGGGGCACGTGTAGGGTGGGTCTTGGAAAGATGGTAATTCCTACGGACGCGAGCAACTTAACCCCCCTAAGGCAAGTTATATTTAATAAAAAATTTTTTTTTCATAATATACAAATCAAAATAGGAAACACAGTGACACAGCAGTAAAGATCAGCTGATTGTATCTTTCTCGCTCGGGTACACTCGGCGGTCCTACGTTCACCCGATCGATCCTTTCACCTAACAGCGTCAGCTTCATTTACCACCGAAGCGAAAATATGTGGGCGGTGCGCCAAAAGAAATTTCACTAAATTTTTTTAGCTTGGATGCTCTGTAATCATTTACTCCATATTAATTACTGTATGTTTTATTATAGGCGTTTCAGAACGTACAATTACGTGGTAATGGATAACGTATCATACCACTGCACTCAGACTAAAGAGGGCAGAGGCTACAATGTATCTAATAAAGAGGCACAAAGAAGACCCACAATACTAAGTAGAATGACTGTTAAAAGGACATGGACAAGAAGTTTTGCGGTTACCGCTGTGATCCATCGTGATCTAAACCCTATTCAAAAATAAGATGATCCTTCAAAGAGCATTCATACGCCAAATTTTCAAATAGTGTTATTTATGGTCTCAATAAAAGATTTCCAAGTTTAAATTAAATTATCATTATTTCGTTGTTGGTGTAGGTTGAAAATGACAGATTTTTTATAATGTAATTAACTAAAATAAAGTTCTCCTGGTGGTAAGAGACTCAGACAGTCATTAACCTGTACCAATGATACTTGGTCATACTGAACCAAACTGCAGTGAACCAGCACTGTAACGGCGTTCATTATTTCGAGACATTCGTTCTAATCTCAGTTGTCCTATAATTTATAAATAGTTAGTTATATTGCTTCCCTGAAAAATCCCTTCCCGTACCTGTTTTATGAAGTTGTAAGTTCCCAATGAACGGGAAGGGAACCTATTAGCTTGACCTGGCAACATTAAGTACGCCACCAGTCGCGCGCAGACTTATACTGCGAGCACTATAGGAAACACATGGACGTATGAAAAGTCAGACGTAGTCTCGCTAAAACAAAAACTGTGTCACTAGAGTCGGCCACATTTGCACGCTGCGTTGTCAGGTTGTGATAGGCACACATATACACAAGTTTGCGCGTATAATGAGCCACTAATGTGTTGGTGTGCGTGACAGCCTGTATGCGATAGCGCACGTGTATATATGTGGCCGACTCTGTGGACACAGTTTTGACGTGACAACGTCTTATAAATTGGTTTGCCGGGTGACACTTCAAGAAACTGCGTTACGCTCCGCTCACGTTATGCGCTCACAATGAGAGCGAGTGAGAGGGACGCGTGCCTTTCACTTTTTATGTCTGTCTCTCTCGCTCTTAGGCGGGCTAACCATGCCCGAGTCGCCGATTCGCTTAGGCGCCTGCATACTAGTTTACATGGTGAATGAAAACATCGTGAAGAAACCGACATGTACTTTTCGAGGTCATGCATCATCCACCAACCCACATTAGGCCAGTGTGGTGGATTATGGCCTTGAATCTCTCCTTTATATCCTGCAATTAACATAACTAAATTTAAATAAAGTACCTAATTAGCAGATTAATTGCAATTAAATCAATTATAATTAAACTAGCTGTTACCCGCGACTTCGTCCGCGTGAAATAAATACTAAGGTAACTAACTAAGGCAGTACCTATTTGTATACCCAGACACATTTACGGTTATTAAAAACAGCTTTAAAACAATTTCATCAAAATCGGTAAGAGACATTCAACCCTCATTTTAACCACAATTTCATCCTCGTACAGTTCGATATTGTAAAATTGCTAGAACTAGCTTTTATTTGCATCGTTTCAAGTGCCTATATACAGAGTTTCATGGTTTTATCTTCAACGATTGGGAACTTCGATATTGACATTCATCCCCCATTTCAACCATAATTTCATCCCCGTACAGTTCGAAATTACAAAATTGCTAGAACAAATATTTATTAGCTTCGTGTCAAGTGCCTATTTACAGAGTTTCATGGTTTTATCTTCAACGATTGGGAGCTTCCATATAATATATATACTTTCATCCCCCATTTCAATCCCAATTTCATCCCTATACAGTTCGAAATTACAAAATTGATGGAACAAACATTTAATTGCATCGTGTCAAGTGTCTATATACAACGTTTCATGGTTTTATCTTCAACGGTTGGGAACTTCCATATTAACATTCATCCCTCATTTCATCCCCGTACAGTTCGAAATTACAAAATTGCTAGAACAAACAATTGTTTGCTTCGTGTCAAGAACAAAGTTTCATGGTTTTATCTTCAACGATTGGGAACTTCGATATTGACATTCATCCCCCATTTCAACCATAATTTCATCCCTATACAGTTCGAAATTACAAAATTGATGGAACAAACATTTAATTGCATCGTGTCAAGTGTCTATATACAACGTTTCATGGTTTTATCTTCAACGGTTGGGAACTTCCATATTAACATTCATCCCTCATTTCATCCCCGTACAGTTCGAAATTACAAAATTGCTAGAACAAACAATTGTTTGCTTCGTGTCAAGTGTCTGTAAACAAAGTTTCATGATTTTATCTTCAACGGTTCGGAACTTCCATATTGACATTCATCCCCCATTTTAACCCCCGTACAGGTCGAAATTACAAAATTGATGGAAGAAACATTTAATAGCTTCGTGTCAAGTATCTAGATAAAATTTGGCAACTTTGAAAATTACGAATTTTCATAAAACCGTTCATCCCCTGTTTCACCCTCTTAGGGGTTGAATTTCGCAAAACCCCGTCTTAGCGAGCGCCTACGTGCTAAAAGGGACCTCCATGCAAAATTTCAGATTCCTAGCATTTGTAGTTTCTGAGATTCCTTGATGAGTGACCTTTCGCTTTTATCTATTAATTAATACTTATATATATTAACTAGCGGCCCGTTCTGGCTTCGCTCGGACATAACCTAGACACTGTTTGCAGCGCCATCTGCCGGGCTTATTTGTGAATTTAAACCATCTTCGAATACACACATAAAAAAACATTCAAATCGGTCCCGGCGTTTAGGAGTTCACTGTCAAATCATTAAATTATTAAAATGGCTATAAAATAAACATGGGTTGGTGATAAATGGGTAAAAATTTAGGGTTGTATGTATTTGTTGACGCCTCATTATAAAAAAATAAGAACAATTTATTTTTACCAAAATAAAAAAAAAAATGTTTGGGGTGAACAACTCCTAACACTTAGGGGTATGAAAAATAGCTAGTATGCCGATTCTCAGACCTACTGAATTTGCATATAAAATTTGGTAAAAATAAGTAAAGCCGTTTCGGAGGAGTAAGGAAACAAACACTGTGACACGAGAATTTTATATATAAGATACTAGCGGCCCGCTCCGGCTTCGCTCGCATAATAACCTAGATATCAACTGCAGTGCCATCTGCCGGGCTGATTTGTAAATCTAAACCTTCCAGGGCCCTACCCAAACGTATACATAAAAATCATTCAAATCGGTCCAGCCGTTTAGGAGGAGTTCAATAACAACGAAAAATGGCATTGATTTTTATATATTACTAGCTGTTACCCGCGACTTCGTCCGCGCGAAATAAATACTAAGGTAACTCAGGCAGTACGTTACATTTACATTTACGGTTACTAAAAACAGCTTATAATAAAACAACTATACACTATTTCAACAAAATCGTTTCAGTTGTTTAGATCTGAAAGCGTAGATTCATACATTCATACTCATTCATACATACATACAAACAGCCATTTCAACTCTAATTTCACTTGTACAGTTCTAAATTACAAAATTGCAAAAACAAACATTCGTTCGCTGCGTGTCAAGTATCTATAAGTATTCAGAGTTTCATGATTTTGTCTTCAACGGTTGGGAAATTTCATATTGACATTCATCCCCCATTTCAACCCCAATCTCACCCCCGTTCAGTTTGAAATTACAAAATTACTAAAACAAACATTATTTTACTTCGTGTCAAGTGCCTATATACAGAGTTTCATTGTTTTATCTGCAACGGATGGGAACTTCCATACTGACATTCATCCCCCATTTCACCCCCGTGCAGGTTAAAATTACGAAATTGCTAGAATAAACATCTGTTTGCTTCGAGTCAAGTGTCTGTATACAGAGTTTCATGGTTTTATCTTCAACGGTTGAGACGTTCCATATTGACATTAATCCCCCATTTCAACCCCAATTTCACCCCCGTACAGTTTGAAATTACGAAATTGATAGAACAAACATTCGATTGTTTCGTATCAAGTGCCTATATACAGAGTTTCATGGTTTTATCTTCAACGGTTGGGAATTTCCATAATATATTGACATTCATCCTCCATTTCAACCCCAATTTCACCCCCGTTAAGTTTGAAATTACGAAATTGCTAGAATAAACAGTCGTTAGCTTCGTGTCAAGTGCATATATACCGAGTTTCATGGTTTTATCTTCAACGCTTGGGAACTTCCATATTGACATTCATCCCCCATTTCAACCCCAATTTTACCCCCGTACAGTTTGAAATTACGAAATTGCTAGATTTGTTTTCTTCGTGTCAAGTGCCTATATACAGAGTTTCATGGTTTTATCTGCAACGGTTTGGAACTTCCATATTGACATTCATCCCCCATTTCAACCCCAATTTCAACCCCATACAGTTCAAAATTACAAAATTGATAGAACAAACATTTAATTTCTTCGTATCAAGCGTCTAGATACAAAATTTGATAACTTTGAAAATGACGAATTTTCATACAATCATTCATCCCTTGTTTTACCCTCTTAGGGGTTGAATTTCGCAAAACCCCGTCTTAGCGAGCGCTTACGTGCTAAAAGGAATCTCCATGCAAAATTTCAGACTCCTAGCATTTGTAGTTTCTGAGATTCCTTGATGAGTGACCTTTCGCTTTTATATATATATAATAGATAGATAGATTAATCGCAATAACTTTTTCAATCAATTACTAAGAAGATTAAAATATTAATTGATTAATGCCCAACACTGATTCATGGCGGGCAGCCAGACATGCCGCACTGCCAGTGTGCGCGGACTTTTTACGCTACATATGCCATGGCAGTATAGGCAGCCCTTCGTCACTCGCTAAACGGCGCGAGCTATTTACCTACTCGTTCGTGTGTCTCCCGAGAGTTCTAAAATCTCCGCCGGATCGGGCCGTTTGCCCGAGTTGAGCGAACGAACGCCGAGTGCGCGCATAAATAATGTCGCGGCGTTATTGTACTGTGGATGGCTGCAATAGCAAGACACTAAAATGTAGTAGTAATGTATCTTATTTCAAATAGGGTACCGGACAGTAGTCACAAAAAAATCTGAAATTAAGTTAGAGAGTACATTTATGAAGTGAAATAACCATTTAATGAAAATTTACACGAAGGAATACTGATTTATAATTTTAATTCAATTAATAAAGTTTAATATTTCTAATATTTTTCATCTGTTGGCCGCCGTAAACGAAACACCAATCACAGCGCGTGACGTCAACTGTGTCTAAATAACAGTATTTTGTATAGTGTATTTGCGAATTTTACGATTCTTTGCCGTTTTTAAAGTATTTAAAACTATTAGAATTGAGGAACAGTAATTAAAACAACACGTTTTAACTATGGAAGCAGGTTATTTGAAAGCTGACTGCCGAAATCTCCCAAGAGTGGATATATTCATGGTTGGAAATTTCTTTGCCACAAATTCTGACTTCTGTGCTGCTGAATTTAGAAATGTTAAAACATCTATGTAAGTATTCATGCAAAATGTCCAAGGAATAGAAAGTTTAATCCCTTATTTCACCTGTTATTTGTTTCTAGTATAAAATAAATGTCAGTCTAACCTAACATATTTTATTGTACTCGTAGTTATATTATGTACTTTCTATTACTTCAAGATTTAAAACTTTTTGTTTTTACATCTTTTCAGATCGGCGAGAAAGTCTTACGGTGATGATGCGATAGGATACGTACAACTTCGGCGTGATTCTGACATGTGTACCTACTATTAAATGTAAGGTGTGTCCAGAACTCAAAGTTCATTCAAAATTGTACGCAGTGACTATGATAGTTGACGAAAAACAAGGTAAAATTGTAAGCGTACAGTGTCATGATTGTGCTGCATCAACTGGGGGCTGCAAACATGCTGTAGCTTTTCTGATGTGGGTCCACAGAAGAAGTGAGGAACCGTCCAGTACTGAAGTGCAGTGTTACTGGAAAAAATCGAAACTGGCTCAAGTTGGCACTAGTCTCAAGTTTATAAATTCGAAGGATCTGTCAAATGAAAGAAATCCATGCTCTACACAGGCTACTCTGCAAAAAAACATGCTGGAACAATTTCTTGAAGCAGCGGCAAATCGAGGTGTTACAAACTGTGAATTATTGAAGTATAAAATAAACAGAATGGAAGATTATGAGAAATTGTCACTTCACTATTTAATTTTAGAATATGGTGGTGATGGTGATTATGACTTATTTTTAAATAAGATTTCACAGTATTTTATCGAAGAAAATATTAAAAGAATTGAACAAAATACTCGAGGTCAATACAAAAACAAGTTGTGGTATGAACTGAGATATGGGCGTGTTACAGCTTCAAGAGCTTACGAAGTAAGCAAATGTCATACCACAGATGGGTCTTTGATCGCAATGATAATGGGAGCCAAAATTCCTGACACAAAAGCCATGATGAGAGGAAGGAATTTAGAAAACAAAGTGAAAATAGCAGTGGAAAAGAGATTAGGTAAGAAAGTGAAGGAATGTGGCTTATTTATTTCATGTCAATACCCATTCATTGCTGGTTCACCAGATGGTATTTATGATGATAAATTTTGTATTGAAATAAAATGTCCCACCAGTGAAAAAACATACAAAAGTTATTTAAAAGATAATAAAGTGGCAAAAAAATACATGGTACAAATGCAAATCCAAATGTTTGTGACAAATTTGAAAAATTGTTATTTTTGTGTTGCTGATCCTAACTTCGAAATCACCAACCATGTGGAAATGTTGTTAGTTCATTATGATGAAGCTTTAGTTAAGCACTATATATCAAGCATATGCCAATTTTGGAAAAATAATGTATATCCTATTCTGTATGAAAGTAGAAAATAAAATTTGATTTTCATGATCAGCTATGTTTTATTTGCTAAAATTTACAGTAAATACAATATTAAAATAGTTATTGTGGGTTATCCCTACGAGATAGACACATACCATGAGCTTTTTTGTAGACCTTTTTAGGTGTACAATACTGCAGTACATTATTTTGATCTATCTCACAGGGTTCAGCCAGGGTTTGCAGTTTAAGCGAAAAAATTGTGTTTATTAATGACATTGTTTAGAAATTTTTAAAATTATAAGTGTCTCTCTACTGTACTATGCATGTATTCTACACAAAAACCTTCCTCTTAAATCACTTGTATCTATTAAAAAAGCCCGCATCAAAATCTGTTTGGTAGTTGTAAAGATCTAAACATACATAGTCCAGTCAGTATGAGAAATCATTACAAAAATTGTATGCAAATCTAAGTGGTTTCCTAAGTATTAAAAAACCTTTTATTTAAGATGACACAAGCGAGAAATATAAAGTGAAAAGAAGTACAAAATATTGTTATCAATTGAGTAAATGTAAGAATTTATATTGACAACTGTTCGATCTTTCTCATGTAAAATTTCAAAAAGGAATGCCCGTCAACCACTTAGCTCCATCTCCTTCAAAACTCTTTTGAGATGGCGGGTAGAAATGGATAGTTTCACACTGCCGCCCTCTGTACTAAATTTTATCAGTCATACCCATTTCTTTAAATAATCAGTTACTTGTTCTTTTATATGACACATATTTAGACTCAAATCCCAGAATTAAATACAATACTATAAGTGAAATATACTACAAACAATACAGGTGACAACAATATGTTTCAGTTTCAAAGAAGCCACTGAACAAAAATAGCTATTTAAATCAGTATGTTAACATTAACTTAGTTATAGACATTAAATAGTAAAGTACTAACTAATAGTGTTTAACATAATCTGGTGCCTGTTATTGGGATGTATATAATTTAAAAGACAATGCTACTTTGTAAGTTGATAAGAGCACATGCTATTATCATGCAATAATCTAGCATACTTATCAACTTCGAATTCACAACAGAATGTGGTTTCAACATAGAAAATTCCCGGATTCTAAGAATGACCCTTTCAATGTGAATCCTTAAACTTGCAATCTGTTTTGTTTTTATGGCTTCTTGCTTGGATAACTTTTGACCTTGACCTAGACTTGGGGGTCTCAGTAAATGACATTTGTTTTCAATTAGCATTTGTTCAATGTGTTTGAAACCACGGTCAGCTAAAACCCAGCTTTCAGGTTTTAATTGTTGTAGAAACCCACACTTTTCTACAAGTAATGTGTCACTTATCCGTCCTCCATACCCTGATGATTTATATAATTTATTAAGCCGTTAGGTGTACTTGATACTAAATATTTAATTGTATTTGCTTTCTTATATTCAGACCATGTTAGAGCTTGATGTAGTGGCTTTGAGGGTTTCGCTATTTCAATTTCAAAACAGTCTATTAAACAGCTTACTTTATTGTAGCGATGTCTAAATGCTATTGGAAGACATTTTTTAATATTTTTTTTATCTAGGTCTACAATAAATGGTTTGAGAATGCTAGAAATTATTGGGATATTCTTCCGAAATATTTTGCCAGCATATGATTCAGATGTTCCAAATTGATCTGCAAGTTCTGAGAATGTTGTATTCAACCTAATTTTTTTTAAGCATAGTAAAATATGCTCTGTAGGTATCATGGTATTTGTATGTATCAAATCAACCAAAAAATAACAATCATTAGGTATGCCGATATATAAACGAGGTTTGGTTTTAATTCTTTTACACATGTCATTTACGGCTTGCTTTGCCTCGCTTTCTTTTTCCATTTTAGAATATTCTTCATTTAAGCTACTGCTATCAGATGGTAATTTAAACTCTAATGACTGGACTGAAGGTGATGATGGCTGATATGATGATGATGATGGGTTGTTCTGTGATATGTCACTATCAGAACGATCAATTAGTTTTCTAATAACACTAGGACCACTAGGCATAGCTGGCTTTGAATGTTGTTCTACTTTGAAGGGAGATGTTGAAACACTTGTGGTCAATGTTTTAAATGGTGACACTGCTATATCTTGAGATTTATGTTTGGTTTGGGTATACTTGCTTCTGAAATATTTACTTTTTACAAAAGCTTGTACACCTTTATCTTGATAGTTTGATTGATGTTCTACTCCTACAACTTCCGTTTGTAAATCTGAAAGAAATGGACAGTTCATTATTTTTCATCAGTAAAAATAGGTATACCGACCTACCCAAGTTCAATATTGAATTAATACTTACTAATAGGCAAAGTGGTGTTTTCATTTTCGTTACTACTGCTCAATTTACTATCTTCTAGGGCTTCTTGTATTAGGGCCAATCTTTGCCTTTTCATAGCAGCGGGTCGAGGCATACTATTTTTTGATGGGAAACTTCTTTTTCTATTAGTTTGACATTGAAATATTGATGGAAGACATCCTGGTTTCATCATAATTTTATTTACATAACCCATAATTCGGTATCTCATGTAATTTTCCATGTCATTCGGTAGCTAAAACAAAAAATCCAAATTAAGTAAGTACTTAGGTACTTACATAATTAATAGCATCTAATATTCCACCGCCTTTATGAAGTGTTCGCAGTGTTATGTACCTATTTACCGTAATGTAAATTTGTGTACTTACATCAAAGTGATCCTCGCAGAAGTAAATCGGTGAAGTTACAGACATTCCATCGAAATTTCGTCTTGCTAGTTTCAACCATTTTTTTCGTATATCTGCTTTTCGTGGCACATCAATGAATAATTTAGCTGGTGTGGTTTTACTGTTATTACTACACTGAGGAACTACACAACAACGATATCTTATGTGATCCATTATAACATTAAAGAAAGAAAACAAAAACAACACTCTCCACTGAATAACTGTGTTTATTTACACAGATTGAAACACGTATGACGTCACACGCTCTGAGATCACGTGACATACCGTTTACGCGGCAATTTAAAACAATTATTTTTTACACACTATTTTAAGTACTTAAAAAGTAATATTTGTTTAAAATAAAAAAATGTAGGGCTATATTTAGCCATTAAGATTAATTTTAAGCACTTTTTGAAAAGTTGTCCGATACCCTATTGCCGAAACAGGAAGCAAGGCAAGTGTTTTTATTGTTAACTATTTATTTTTGAGCAAAATTTTGGTAGGTTTCAACCGCACAGAACATAGAAACAGTAGTGTGTAATATGACTAGAATAGATATACCTAATATGTATATTGTACAATATCTATTCATTATATTTAAATGAATTTTTGAAGACATACTTTTTTTAATATTCATGTACATACTGAATGATACTAATTTGTTAATTTATTCGATGATGGAAAACAACTTACAACTACCTACATTGTATAACTAAAATATAGGTACTTCAGGGTAGCGATTCTGAAACCATTCGGTTGCTTCCGACACGGAATCTCATCTCTCGGTCTTTGTCTTATCTGTTTAGCATGACAAAGACCGCGAGATGAGATTCCGTGTCGGATGCAACCGAATGGTTTCAGAATCGCTACCCAGTATCAATAGGCTGTAATACCAGTAATAGGTACGTACCTGTCTACCTAATATGGTAGTTAACATCGCACTCCCGTGCGTGAAAATGTTGAAGTGAAAACTTCTTTAGGCGCGGCTAGACAGATTTTTCGTAGGGTGTAAATTGATTTCTAGCGTCACGCTCGGGTATGATAAGAAATCTTCGGGTAAACTCGGGTCCTTGGCGATTGGGCATCTAGAAATGCGTCAGCCAATGGGAAATGCTGAAAGGGCGTGGCCTCGACATCATGGCATGGCCATCTAGAAATGCGTGAGCCAATGGGAAATGCTGACGCATTTCTAGATGGCCATGCCATGATGGGCAGCCCACGCCCTCCGGTTACACCCGTGCAGTTTCCAAGGTAAGCTATCAAATTCTGAGTTATAAGTTTTCACTTCTATCGGCAGTTCCTATAACTGCCATTTTTTTTTAATAAGTTTAAGGCGGTAGACGCTAGGTTTTGTAGCTTTTCTTATGATTTGTTTCTCGTTATTGTGATAATGAAAATTTTTTTTCATTTTCATTTCATTTAAATAAAGAAAATTACAATTGCAGACGACAAATCACACGGTTACGCACGGCATTCACAACTCTGCGTGCGTGTGCAAAGGTGTATTTTTGCTTGCAAGTAACAGTAGGTAAGTAGTATACGATAGTTTAGGTGATTATCGTGTAGGTATTTGCATTTTTGGATGGCAGTGGTGCATCTGTTACGAAGTAACTATTTTCTGATCTGTGGTATAGGTTTCACTTTGCACTATCGTTCGCGATTAAATTGACGGGCCCGGCCAATGATTTTTAAAACCTTTTGTATCCTATGTCAATGGGCCCTACCCGTCCCGTCGTCCGCGTAGCGCCTTAATTACAACAATTATGAGTTGAAAACGATATTGATGATGTAAAATGAAATCATGTTATTTCTCAATTTATAAGGCATTTATTTCGCAATACATATTTTTTAAATAATCGGATTATAAATATTAGCCATCACTTTATTGTATCATCAGTAAGTGCTGTTGTAGCAATGTTTTTCTCAACGCTTTGCTTTTCTTTCTTCTTTTGTTTATTTTTTTTCTTTTTATTGGGGTCTTTCTTTTTATTCATGTCATTGTGTTTTAATAATCTTCTATACATCTTTAACAATTGCCTGGCATCTTTTTTCATTTCTTTAGTTATCGTTTTCTCATCTGCATCATTAATGAACTTTTCAGCAACTTCTTTGTTTTCATCAGAATCTTTAAGTTCTTCAACTGGTTCTTTTACAGGATTAACATATTTAGTTGACCCTTGCAGAGTGTTATATTGTTCAATTGATCCTTCCTCTAAATGGAAGTTTTCAATGGGAACATCATTTTCAACGATTATTTCTTCTATTTGTTTGGATTCTTGAATTTTTTTCTTTAGCTGTTTATTTTTCTTTCGGAGCGCATTCAGTATGCTAGATGTCGTTAGTACTTTTTTTACTTTCTTACTTCCTAAATATCGTTCTTTCCAAGATATACATTCTAGGTCGACTTCATCTTTTTCATTTAATGTCCTTTCTGTTGCCATTTCTTCATGATCACGAATTTCTTTATCAGTTACCACATCTTCACGTTCAATTTCATCTATTTTAGCTGATAAAGCTTCTATTTCCTCAGCAGTTGGTTCTTTAGAGAGAACAGTTCCCTCAACTTCGTAACAAGACGAATCATCAGAAAGCTCAAAATATTCGCATACATCATCACTGTCTAACTCTATTGTTTCATTGTCAGATTTTAGACTTATGTTATCTTGCAGTGATTTGATATTTTGATTATTAGAATCTAAGAGTGGGTCTTTGTAAAAGTTTTGGTCAAGGCCCTCACGAAAATCCGATTTCGATTTTTTTGATTTCTTTTCCTTTTTTGATTTTTTCTCTTTCTTTTTCTTTTTTTTATCCATCTTAGGAGATTCTTCATCAGAAATACAAACCACTACTGGTTGTATATCTACCGCTTCTACTTCTGAACTTTGACGATCTGAAAGTTCGCCTTCTGATAAATTAAGTTCACTTTCTTTGGTGGCTTCACATTTCTTATTTACAAGAGTACTGTTGTTGTTAATATTTGTTAAACTATTGCTTAAAATGTTTCCATCACCTATAGAAACAATTTCCATGGATATATTATCTTTTTCTTGCGTTTCGGAAGGTAAAGCTTCATTTAAAGTGTTTATTTCATTACCCAAAGGTTTATTGAGAAAAGATACAGAACGAATATCATAAGCACTCGTAGTTATAAGCAATGCTTTGCAGGACAGGGCAGTTTCTTCACAAACCTTTATGGTTTTATTTATTAAAATGTTATCTGTGTCGTCCAGACGATGTGTTGTATTATTTATGTTATCAGTGTTATGTGTTTCCGATCCATCATTACTTATACTATCAACTCTCGGACATATTTTTTCTGAGTTTTCATTAATTTGTTCTTCAGAACTGGGCATTGTTGAATCAGCATTGGTTGTATCTCCAGAATTTGTTTTATGTTCAAGAATTTCTGAAAAGTTATCACAATTTTTTTGAGAACTATGTTTTTCTGTATTATCATTATCGGTGACACCATTATTCTTATTTTCTGAGTTTTCATTTTGAGGCTGTTGTACATTTGAATTTGAAGATTCTGAAATATTTGTATTCGGATGTTCGATGTTTTCAGCAACTTCGCGCCCAGATGATGAAATTTCAACTGTGTTATTTTTCAGCGAATTTAGATCATTTTGAGGTGAAGATGTTTCTTTTAGAGTAACCTCAATATCGTTTTGTTTGTTTTCATTAATAAGTGAGTTAGATTCAGCAGGCGTAGATTTATTAGAAATGTCATCATCATCTGAATCAGAACTACTACTTTCGCTGTCTTCTGAACTTGAAGATACTTTATCATAATTTTTTCTGGACTCATCTAAATCTTCTAGCAAATCCATCTTTTCAGAATCAGACAACTGCAATGTAATTTCATCATGGTCACTGTTATCTTTTTCCACATTTTTCTTCTTTTTAATCTTTTTCTTTTTCTTAGGCTTATTTTCGGTAGATTCTTGTGATATTTTCTTAGAGGTGTCTATTTTGCTCGTAACAGTTTGCTTTACAGTAGTAGCACTATGTGATCCAATATGAGAAGTACTAGAGTTATTAGTAGTAGACACATTTACTTTATTTCTATTAAGTTTAATTTTTCGAGTAGGTATAACTTGTGGAACTGTTATGATTAGATCATTAATACGTTTCGTAACTGTTTGTTGTTTTGTGGTGTTTTCTAAACTTTTTTGTGGTTCGTTGTTGACCGTTTCTGATGTGTTTGGTTTTTCAGCTGTAAACAATTATCAATTTTGTATTAATGTTTTAATATGTAGTATTAATATCATAGTAATTAGATTAATTTGCTGAAGGGGATTGAAAACTTACTTAAACTGTTAGCTGTATTATTTAACTGTTTGAGATCTGGTTTTTCATCTTCACTACTAATTTCAACCACATCTGGAGGTTCTTCCTTAATCTCAACTTCATTTTCTGATGAATGATGGCTAGATTCTGCAGCTGCAGTTTCAGATGGTCTCTCTGAAAAATAACCACAGTATAAAGTACAATACAATTATGAAACAATTTTTTCTATATTTTCACTTAACTGTAGATACATACATTAAAAACATAGTAAGTACCTGTAGTAGGTGTTTAGGGTTCCGTAAAATGTAAAAACGGATCCCTTATAGATTCGTCATGTGTCTGTCTGTCCGTCATAGCTCGCAGAACTGACGGCCGTTGGGCCGAAAAGGTTCTTGAGTGGTGACCACGCACTGAAAAACGTAGCGTTGGCAGGCTGCCTACAAGATGGACTCTTTTTTTTTTGTATGAAAATCTTAATGCGGTCCACAGAATACATCAATATGTACTTACTAAATATAAATAGTATAGTTCATATAGTTTCAGAGAAAAGTGGCTGTGACATACGGACAGACAGACAGATAGACTTGACGAATCTATAAGGTCCCGTATTTTGCCATTTGGCAACGGAACCCTAAAAACGGTGAAGGAAAACATCGTCACATCAAACTTCAAGGTCACGTGTCATCGGCAAAACCGCACTTAGCCAGTTTGGTGGATTATGCCACTCACTCATTATCACAAGGAGAGAAGGCTCCGAGTCTCAGCAGAATAGATTTTATTTTACAGTATAGTATAAAGTGACGGGATGAGTAGGACATGTGCATGATGTTAAGCAACATTCCTGACTATATATGCCTGATAACAGCACAGTGACACGCAGCTATTGGAAAATGAAGAGTCCAAGTCATAACCTACATAGCACTGCACTGTGCTCATCACCCAGAGATATAAGATGTTTTATCTCCATGCCCCGTAATTTCACTGGAAACATTTGCCATTCAAACCGGAACACAGTAATGTTTGCACATTATAGCTTGGCGGTAGAATAACTGGCAAAGGTGTGGTAGGTACTTCCTCAGGCGTACTCTGCAAAGATTCCTACTACTGACTGTAGTGACTGATAGAAAGTAATTAAGTTACTGTTTGCTTGCTCCTGTTGCAGTTGTGCCCTTATTGCACGAGCTCTGGCCTGTAGCTCCAGTAATTCGAGCACCGTGAGACCAGCACGGGTAGCTTTAGAAAGTTCCGAGGTTTCATCTGCTTGGGCAACGGGTTCTGTTTCTTTGGACTTTTCTTTCTTCTTGGATTTCGATTTTGAGCTGTGGCGCCGGTGCTTATGCTGTAATACAATTTATCATGTAAGTTATTTAGCATAAAAAATGGTCAATTTTCAGTGGAAGAGTGAGAATATATGCACATATATTAGGTATACATAGACGGTACAATTCTACATAAGTTTGCTAATTTATACCACAAATGATATACAGACAATTTAGATTTATACCTTTAAAGATAAAGATAGCCTTTATTTCTGGAATATTAACAATATATCAATAAACATATTTATTCTCATTTTATAATTATTTATTCTCCAGTTTGTCTTTCGACATAGGCCTCCTCCAAGTTTTTCCATTCTTCTCTGTTACCCGCTTTCCTCGTCCACGTGGTTCCCGCTGTCCGTTTCAGATCATCCTCCCACCTGCGTATTTGTCTCCCTCTTTTCCTTTTTTCTCCTCGAGAATACCAATGAGTCACCTTTTGAGACCACTTTTGTATGCCTCTTACCATGTGACCTGTCCATCTCCATTTTAATTTACTAATGGTCTTTGCTATGGGAACTACCTTTGTTCTTTCTCTGATGACTTCTAATCTTACTCTGTCTTTTAATTTTATTTGTAGAGCACTCCGCTGCATAGAGTTTTGACACACTTCTAGCTTCTTCATATGTTTGTTTGTTAGCGCCCATGTTTGGCTACCGTAAGAGAGGCATGGTGTTATGCAAATGTTCATAATTTTTCCTTTTTCAGAGGTTGGTATATCTTTATTTTTCATGACTTCTTTCATTTGCCAAAATCGTTTCCAGGAGTTGCAGACTCTTTTGTTTATTTATTTCTCCATTTGGTTTGTAGCTGATATAGTTTGATTTATACCTTTACACCATGTCAAAATATTAGATACTAGCTGAACCCGCTACTTCGTTCGCGTACGTTGATCTTGCGACCTTGCGATTAGTACATTAGTAGTACTTACCTAAAAATATTTGGTGGCCATTACACAAACCGAGTGAATTTGTTTTTCCACACAAAAATATATTTATTTGAGTTGAGCAACTTCATATTTTATATTTTTAGCAACATCAAACATACTCGTAGTAAGATTGTGGAGTATCGAACATAGCCGCAGTGTTCAGTTGGATTTTTATAGGATACATTACGAAGCGTACGTAGCTGATGTGCGTGATCTGATTCTTACCTAATTGTTTAATAGGTGATAGACTTCTTAGCCGATGTGATATTTTAGACTCTAAGCCAAGTGTGTTTCAAATGTCAATCTAATTGGTAAAGTCGTTCTGTCGTTAATATTGATTTCGTTAGGGCCCATACTTACGTAGTAACTTTATTAATCTGTGCCCATACTTTTTCCGAGATGATAGACTGTTAATATTTTGCTTGCTACAAATGAATTCAGTAACCTTATTATAGATAATTGGAGCCATACAAAACATACTCCTGTTTAGATATCTTATGAATATTTTATAGATATGTCCCAAATCCCATATGTCATTCTAGACGGAAAACATTGCAACATACCCTCATGCCTGCTTCCCACAGGCCACATTTATTATGCAGTTAGGAAACATTAAATATCTAAATTCTAAGTGGATAAGCTGGCTCATCAAAACATTTTTTTTTATGCACACTAACCTTTTTCTTCTTACTGTTAGCTGCAAGTAATTCTTCATCACTTGATATGCTATCCAATGAAATGGTCTCTAGTTGTTCAGGTGGCGGCGAAGGGCTGGATGACTCTGTGTCAGATGGAGCTTCAACTCCATCAAGTATAGCCAGAAGCCTCTTTGAACTGATACCCAGTAACTGAAGAAAATGCAAATTATGTTATATTCAGAAGATGAGATTAAGCATAATTATTTACATTTTGCAATGGGTCCTTACTGAAATTCAGAAATACTATTATAACATTGCAGTAATTATAGATAGTAAACAAAAAATAGCAATGTAGGTACTTAGGGCTTAGAAGTAAGAAAGCAAAGTTTAAAATAGAATTGGAATAGTCAAAATGATTTCAGTTTACCTCTTCCGTGCAGAGTTCTTCCAAATCACCAATAGCTAAATTTCTAACGCATTCTGGTGCCATAGACTTTAATTCTTTATATTTTAGAATCGAAAATACTTGGTGCATAAGTTCGACTCTGTCGTGTATGTAATAGGCCAGATCATGTTCATCTTGCACACGTTGCTGTGTAGAACACTCTGCATTTTCTTTTTTGATCCTATGATGTTTTATACGCTTCATATTCAAGACAGTTTCATTTAGAATAGAAGTAAAATAGGATAGGAAATCAACCTGGAAAACAAACTTCGTCAGACGAAGTGAGACGTGAGACGAACGACGAAGATCGTCTAGCCGTCTACCACAGATCACAGATTACTAAGCAGTGTTGCCAAGTCACTGACATAAGAAATGGCCAAACTTCTTCAAAAAGTGGCCGATTCTAAATCCATTAGGTTGTCTGAATGGTCAATATTACGTACCCTAAAAAGTGCCTAAAAGTGGCCAAAAAATTAGGCAAAAACAAAACAATGTCATAGCTTTATTATTAACGATTTGTTAGTAAAATAAATCAAAGAATTCTATCACTGTTACTATCGCAGCAAAAAACGAAAAGTAAAATAATTTCCCGCCCTGCTACCGCTTAACTATTTTAATCTACTTTGGCTTTGCTATTGCTGTTCCTGTAATATCAAGCAAAGAAAAAGAGAGAGCAATTTCAAAACTAAGACAGTTTTAATTAGGTGGTAGACCTACCGGTACTTCCTCGGCCTCTGTGAATATTTACGTAAGAATCCATAAAGAATGTTGTTCGTTCAGAAATAGATATTCTTAGAGATAAGTGAAAACAGTCAAACTCAACAATGAAATCGAAAATGAAACATTCCGTATCGTTTAATTATTGTGTCGTGTAATTATGTATAGTGTCGTTTCTCAAAAGTGGCTAGATTTGTGGCCAACATGGTTAGCCACTAAGTTTTGAAACTTTTGGCTAAATCCTTACAGAATGTGGCCAAATATACCCAAAAAGTGACTAACTTGGCAACACTGTCACTAAACCGTCTACTCCACAGACTAATTAGAGAGATACCACAGATTACTAACTTGAGATCAAAGACTTGAGATACAGAGATACTCTGTCTACTCCAAAGATAATGTAAGTGTCAGACATGTCTAATCCTACGTCTCCTGTCATTAGATCCGTCAAAATAACAGAACAACACAAGTTACACAAGGGTTATGGTTGATAGCTGTCACACAGGAGTCGCGAATTTTGTGTAAAATTACGGATAATTGTGCCTTAACGGGCATTGTTTGCGCGAAATATCACGTATTTGTGTTTTTACTAGGTGGTGATATAATTTAATACGGCGGGAGGTTTTTATTTTCGACTATTCTGGTTTTTATAAATTTTGACGTCCATCATGGACGTTAAAAATCTAATTCCTCCTGTTCCTCCGGATATTTTTACGACATCATCTGCTGGTGCTAAACGCCGAGCTACCGATGTTTCCGAACAAACAGTTGCAAAGAAAACAATTGTTAACCATGATTTATCTAACGCCTCAATCCAAAATGTATACATACACCCTACCCTTGTAATAGGTATAAAACAGTACACCGATTTAGACAAAGGGCCATTCGTGGTTCACATTTCCCGCTCAGACCCTGATCTTGCTACTGACGCCTCAATAAGAATCATCAAGTTTGGCCAGTTGCTATGTCAAAATCACGTCCCTAATATTTGCCCCGATGGAATTAAAAAAGTGGGACGAAACAAAGTTTCCGTGGAGTTTACTACGAGTGAAGCAGCAAATTGTTTCCTCGATAATCCCATTTTGGAAGCCAACAATTTTGTAGCATCAATCCCAAACTATAATATAAATAAAATGGGTATTGTACGGCACGTCCCCATCGACCTGTCGATGGACGAGTTTGCAAATTCCCTCGTAGTCCCCAATGGATGTGGTATCCCGCTTAAAACTCGCAGACTTAACAGGAAAGTAATTACCGAAGGAATACCCTCCTGGATCCCTACCCAAACTGTGGTCATAACTTTCCAAGGTCAATCCCTTCCCCAAAGCATTTTCCTCTTCCATACTTCCCTACAGGTAGAGTCTTATCAATTTCCTACTATACAATGCCTTAACTGTTGTCGTTTTGGCCATATTAAATCCCAATGCCGCTCGAAGCCCAGATGTTTTCGATGTGCTCAGCCACATACTGGTGACTCATGCAATGTCGAGGAGACAGATGCCAGTTGTCTGCATTGTTTAGGGCATCATTTTGCTAGCAACAAGAGTTGCCCTGAGCAGGGCAGACAAAAGGCTGTTAAAATCCTTATGTCACAAGAAAATTTATCTTACGATCAAGCTTCCCATCGTTATCCAAGATCAAGCCGGCCATATGCAGAAGTTGTCCAATCATCTTCATTGCCCTCATCACTCACCCCATCATCTTCCTTCCCCAGCCAATCCCAATCATCTTCTAGAAGCTACAAAAAAACTGTGTTTACTTCTCCCCGCCCTAGAGCTCCATTGTCCAAGTCGTTTGACAGATCAGCTCATGCCGCCATAACTGCGGAAGAGCCCTCTGTCCTTCCAAACGGGTTTGCTCTATCTCAATCTTCTTCCCTCCCCCAGGATCATAGCATCCTGGATGCCCTTCTTTCTACACTCATTACTATTATCTCCCAGTATAATTTCAACCTACCGTCCCACGTTGCCCAAAAACTTTCCCAGATCTCATCGATTACCAAATATGGACCAAGTCGTTCTACAATGGAACGCGAGAAGCTTTCGTCCCAAGAAATTTAGCCTTCTTCACTTGATTAACAAGTTTAACCCATCAGTCATTGCCATCTCGGAGACTTGGCTGGTGCCTGGTTCTCGATTTCGAGTCCCTGGTTACTCTTGCCTGCGGGATGACAGGGCTGACGGGTATTCTGGTTGCGCCTTATTTGTAAAACGTTCTCTCCCTTTTTCTCAAATCTTCCTCCCTCCCTCTCTCCCCAACATTAATATCGTAGCTGCTAAAGTAGTGGATATCACCTATGTTTCCATATACATATCTCATCCCCATTCTTCCATGATCGCCGACATTCTCTTCCTTCTCTCGGCAATCCAGCCCCCCATGATTGTGATGGGTGATTTCAATGCCCACCATACTTCGTGGGGCTGCAGTGCCGATGATGATTTTGCTCTTTCTCTCCTTGACATTTTCGATGATTTAAACCTTTGTGTCATCAACAATGGTTCTCCTACCCGCAGAGTGTCACCTACCCAAAATCCTAATAGTGCGATTGACCTTACCATCTGTTCTCCTACTTTAGCTTCTGTTCTTTCTTGGCAAGTTCTTCCTCACACATATGGCAGCGATCACTTTCCAATCTCCATCTTCTTTTCTAACAGAGCTCTTCCTGCTCATAACTTCAACCCTCTACTTAAATACCGGCTATCGAACCCTAACTGGTCGTCCTACTCTTTAGCCCTTGAAAACAGAATAGAGTCCTTTCCTTCATCCAACAATATAAATGCCCTGCACAATTATCAAAATTTCGTGGATGCCATTTCCTCGAGTGCTGATGAAAATTTCCCTACTAAAAAACCATTTAATTTCAAGGTGTCTACTCCTTGGTGGGACGCTGAGTGTACAGCTGCTGCTAAGGAACGTAAGGAGGCTGAAAAAGCCTATAAGAATTCAATGACTATGGATAACTTCCTTGAGTACCAACATATTGCTGCCAGAGCCACTAGGTTGTTCAAAAAGAAAAAGAAACAAGGTTGGATAAATTTTTGTCATAGTTTGTCTCCTAGGACTCCATCTTCTTTGGTTTGGAAGCAAGTCAAACGTTACCGAGGATCATTCCGTCCAGACACTTCATCTAGTGTTGACCCTAGTGCTTGGATTGAGGATTTTACTAATAAGATAGCGCCTCCTTTTGTTCCTAATGTAGATTGCTTTCCCTCCATTGCATGCCCTCTTCCATCTTTAAATAATCTGGATTCCTCTTTCTCCTATTCCGAACTACAACTAGCCCTTAGTGGACTAATTGACACTGCTCCAGGGGGTGACGGCATCCCGTATTCATTTCTAAGAAACGCAACAGACAAGGCCAAGGTTTACTTTTTAAATATTATTAACACCTTTTTTGAATATGGTATAGTCCCACCTGCATGGAAGTCCCAAATTGTCATCCCTATTTTGAAGCCTGGGAAAGATCCGTCCAACTCTCATAATTATAGACCAATAGCTCTATCTTCTGCCCTTGCGAAAATTACAGAGCATCTGATAAAAAATAGACTAGAGTGGTTCTCAGAACATAACAACCTTCTTGCTAAGACACAATACGGATTTAGAAAAGGTATGAGCAGTGAGCACTATGGATAGTCTTAGCATCTTGACTACAGACATTCGTACTGCGATAATTAAAAAAGAATATCTGGTTGGAGTATTTCTGGACATTGAAGCAGCATACGATAGCGTAATTCTTCCAGTGCTCAGGAGAAAACTTTCACAGGCAGGTGTCCCTCAGAAATTGGTTCGTTTCGTATACAATATGTTGGCCGAAAGAACAATAGCCATTAAGACTCCCAACTTTATAATGTCTGCTAGAAAAGTATGGAAGGGTTTAGCCCAAGGCTCGGTGCTTAGCCCTATATTGTATAGCCTGTACACCCATGACCTGGATCTGTCAGTATTGCCTTTTTGCGAGATACTTCAGTACGCTGATGATATAACCTTATACTATTCCAGTAATTCCTTTGAAAAAGCTGTCAGTCAATTGAATATCGCTCTGGATCATCTCATGAACTGGTTATCTCCGCATGGTTTTGCCTTAGCAGCCTCTAAATGCAAGGTAGTGGTGTTCACTAATAAAAGGATTGTCCCTCCGGCTTTGATTACAATCAACAATGAGATGATTCCTGAGGATCTAAAAGTAAAATTCTTGGGTGTTTGGTTGGACCGGAAGTTATCAGGTATTCCCCATTTTGAATTTGTCAACAAAAAATGTGAAAAAAACATTAATGTTTTACGGTCCTTATCTGGCGTGTGGTGGGGTGCTCACCCATTCACACAAAAATTAATGTACAATGCCTTAGTACGGAGTCATATGGATTACGGTTCATTTCTCCTAGATCCAGGAAACAAAGCAGGCCTAAAGAAACTAGATAAAGTACAAGCTAAATCATTGCGAATTATTCTCGGGGCTATGAGATCGTCACCTATAAACGCCATGCAAGTTGAATGTTGTGACCCTCCTCTACATCTCAGGCGTCAATTTCTATGCGACTCGTTCCTCATCAAACTGGCCCAACAGAAAGAGCATAGCTTGCTGCTCAAACTAGAATATCTAGCTTCTCTTTATCACCCCCAACGCTTATTCGACGATGACGTACCATGCCTGCTTCGTAGCTTCGTTTTCTTATATCGTCTTCCTCACCCACTTTTTCAGGTTTCCATGTTACCCCTTTATTCTACGCCCTTTGATGCACTTACTCTCCTTACCACCAACATCATTTTAGACTTTGGGATTGACAAGAACTCGATGGAAGCTAACAAAGTTTTCTGTCACAAAATTCAGACGGAATACAAAGATTGGATCAAAATCTTTACTGATGCTTCCAAGTCTCCCTTTTGCCCTGTTGGTGCTGCTGTATGGATCCCTTATACTAATATTATATTGAGTTTTAAATGTCCCTCTGTAACTTCAGTTTTTACGGGAGAAGCTATTGCTATCTTAGAATCACTCCTATTTATAATATCGCACAACCTAAACAATTCTATAATTCTAACAGACTCTAAGAGCTGCCTTCAAGCTATTCTTGCAAACCCTTTTCGTTCAAAAACCAAATTTCCTATAATCCTCAAAATCCGAGAAGCCCTTTTAGAATGCCTCTCTCATAATATCAATGTAGTACTGGCCTGGATTCCTGGTCACACAGGTATATTGGGCAATGAACGTGCTGATGCATGTGCTAGTGAGGCAGTTCAGTCCGGTCTTTCTACATACTCTCAAATCCATGCTCATGACTTATGTACCATCCTTAAACCAATGCTACGCAAATGTTGGTCTCAAAAATGGCAGGTATCTAGAATCGAGAAAGGTAAATTCTATGGTGACATCCAGCCTGAAATTCCTCACAAACCTTGGTTTTTCAAGTATTTAAAAGCAAATAAAGCTACTACTTCTGTGATTTGCCGTTTACGTCTCAATCACTCTTGTACACCTGTCTTCCTGGCCAAACTTAGGATTAGGAATCATTCATTATGCGATTGCGGTTTAGACGAAGGAAATGTGAACCATATTTTTTTCAGTTGTCCCTTAATGCAGTCTTCATTACATGATTTTATTCCCCCTGATATTCCTAGTCCCACCTCCGTTAAATGCCTACTGTCCCTTGTAGACACCCCCTTTGTTTATATATTATGTAACTATATTAAAAGCAATAGGATTAAATTGTAATATTTGTACTTGTGTATATTTTTATGCCAAATATGTGTACATTATATTATTTGTAAATTATATTTGTTTATGTCTGTTATTAGCTTTAATTTTTTGCGACCTAGTAAAACATAAAATACGTGATAAATCCCCTCTACTGTACAATATTCCTATTACTGGCCCCTATCTCTTTGTTTGACGGCCTATCATTTAACGTGACATTGGCGGAATTGTGAGACTAATCCACATAGAGCCATTAAAAAAAAAAAAAAAAAAAAAAAAAGTTACACAAGTCAGTTCAGCTGATTCTGTTTGTTTTGTTGTTCCTTGTTTTTGGATTTTATTTCGTAATAAAATTATAACCTGACTAGATAATCTATAGATTTCTAGAACATTTATGAACTAAATAAAAGTACTTATTGAAGCCATGGGTACGCAGCCGGAACTTCATGTTGAAACCAACATTTATACAGGTTCTTTTCCTCGGTTTGAACGTCCCAAAGTAATAGGTTTCATTGATTTAGAGAACCTCAAGTTTGCGCGATATATGCTCGAAGCTAGCGTACGATACGACTTAAACTTACATTATGAAAAAGCAATTCACAAACCAGATGACCGAGACGTTAAACTGACAGAGTTACTAAAATTTTTGCTGGAGAATGAAGCGAGATTGAATTTTCAGTTAGAAAGCCGGTTAGACAATGCATCATTTTTCTGTTATCGAGGTTTGATGACTTGTGTTGCATGTACTCCTTATGAAAATCGAGAGCCTTGGAAAATAGTTGCAATTCTACACAAAGGCAAAATTTTCCTCTGTGCACGGGATACTGAGGAAAAAATTCAAAGAAAAAAGAATATGAGTGAAAAAGAGAAACTATTTACATCTTGGGGCTATAAATTTGAACAATACATGTTGTCAGGTAATAAAACCAAATTTTTACACTTATTTCAGTAGTCTATACTAATATTATAAAGAGGAAATATTTGTTTGTTTGTTTGTAATGAATAGGCTCCGAAACTACTCGACCGATTTCAAAAATTCTTTCACCTTTGGAAAGCTACATTATTCCCGAGTAACATAGGCTACAGCAGATGGCGCTGCAGTTGATATCTAGGTTATTATTCGAGCGAAGCCGGAGCGGGCCGCTAGTCTTTTATAAAACTAGAATGACACAATGCTAAGTAAATGAAAAAGTAAGTGGTATATATCATTTACTTGCACTTTATAGTCCTTATAATTAGCTTAGCTCCCTAAGCAAAAAATTTCTGCATTATACCCGGTTTGAGACGAACTTCTTAGCATTCCATGGATTCACCATGCGGGTGCCGGGTCCATCGTGTGACAGAGAGAGAAATCTCGAGTAGACCCCAAGACTTGTGACTCCGGCGTAGGTTTAAAAGGGGCCCCTTAGTGACGTACGTCAACACTCACCTTCACTACTCGTATTTCTCTCCCTGCCCAGCCAAATCCGATATGATCCTACTATTGCAGCTTTAGATACTCATGCTAGTATAGAACTTACTACACTTCTGGACAAGCCAAGGTCTTTGCTATAATGAGCAAGTGTATTGCTCCTATTGCTTATCCTATAAAAAGTTTATTATTTTTCAGATGGAGCACATACAGAACCAAACCCAGATGTTCCTGTAGATGAAAATGAAGAGTTCTCCCTAGTATTTACTACCAATCTGAAGCACCATACAATTGTGTATGGAGCGGAGATGGATGGCATCAGATGTGATAAAGAACCAGTTTCTGACCCACCTAGCAAGGAACAAGGACCGGACCCTATTATAGAATATTTGTCTACAAAAGAGTTTATTGAACTCAAAACTCAGAGACATATACAACATCCTAATCAAGAAAAAAGTTTCAGGTAACTTCCACTGACTCACAAAATACTTTAATATAAAAAAAAGTCATGCAGAATGTTTTGATCTCTCAAATAAAAGAAAATATGTCTAAAACTTATGCTTGAATTCAGTACCCATTTGAACTACTTGACATAAAGTAAGAATTAAAAAAAATATTTATCCAATGTTTCAGTCTATATTATAGCATAGCAGTGTCCAATACTACTGTGCTGTATGGACTTTACTAGTGGTATGTAAAATATTAGTATTGACTTTTTTGTAGGAGATTTAAAACAAAGAAATGGTGGTGCCAATCTTTCCTTGTTGGCATAGATTCCATACTTTGTGGCTTACGAAATGATGATGGAATTGTAGAGAATTTGAAGCTGTTTGCTGTTAAGGATCTACAAAAAATGTCACAGGTAAATCAAATTGATCATGTTGTAATTACACTGAAACACCTTTTAGTTTGTTTGTTGTTATTTCTCAATACTCATAATATATGACAATAATGATGACAATCCACACTCCCAACAATTACATAGTTATTTTACTCTCTCTTCAAAGTCATTTTGATATCACTCTTCATGGGATAGATTCATGAGATAAAATTTAGTTCTTGCAGCATGACATGATTATATCCTAATTCCTTTATAAAATCTATCAGCTTGCGTGCTGACACAGCGGGAACTGGAGATCCCTATTGCTATTTTTGTAACATCTACTGTAACCCAGGACCACAAGCTAAATAAAAGATTTGATCTGAAAATTATTTAGTTTGCAGCTTCATGACTTCATGTCATCATGATGAGATGTAGATCAGGCACAAGAGATAGGAGGTTGATTTAGATGACCAATTATTGTGGGGTTGTAGATGATCACTGATCAGTGAAGGCTTTTCTGCATTTTTTTTTGTAAAATTTTTAGTATGTTTATCAAAATGCTTTTAAAATTATCACACATACATTTATTATTTCAGAAATTCTGGAACCCCAATGTGTGTTTCAACTTTTTGGACAATTTTTTTACGTATGTGAAAAGATGTCTGGCTAGAAGTATTAGGAAAACACATGGAGATAAAGCTTTAAATAGTATACACACCCTGCCTATGATAGCTATGATGTTCGAGTGGAGTCCTGGAATGCCAGTAACGGTGAATGAAAATTACTGCTATGATGATGACCCCATACTGCCAGATTGGTTCCTACAACAGTATGGAAAAGGTAGTAGATAACACCAGGTAGTAGTAGTATCCAGTAATAGATTTTAAGCCACAAAGTGGAGTAGTTACGAAACTGGCTGAAGGGTATAAGTTTGCACAGAACAACTGTAATGTAATTAACAGAGTGTTCTCTCTCTACTCTCTATTATTATGAAAGACGTTTACAATGATCCTAACTAGTTATATAAAATAAATCAGCTGTTCCATAGCTGATTTATTTTTCATAGTTTCAAGAAAAAATACAGGATTGATGCCATTGTAAAAGATTGTTGAATCTTGAGTAGAACAACTTTTTTAGTTAAAACTCAGCTTTATTAGGTCATGAAATTTTTGAAGGCCAGAGTAAAAAGGTTCTAGGTCAGCATTAGTTTGACTATGCTATCATGAGATTGTGGCTAAATGCAGACCTGAATGTGTTAAAAAAATCATGGTCTCCATTTTTTATGTATTTTCATCTATTGCTTATTGCCTAGCCTCTTTGACCCAATTTAGTCAATTATTTTTGTTTGATTGAAGAGTCAAAATTACACTTATACCTACAAATTTGAATACATATTGCCCAACTTGAGTGTTTAATATAATTATGGTGGTGAGGTTAAGTAAAATCAATTGAAAATACTATGATACCATTTATTATCACTGTGTAGTAAATGGTGTAAATCAACATCCATAAAAGACTAATCAACAACATGGATATTTATTTTTTACTTAAAACCTTAAAAGTATGTTATACATTCTAAACATAAGTTTTATCATATATTTAAAGTATATTTTAGAAGAAAAACAATTGTTGATTATAACAAATTAATTTTAAGGTTTATGGACATAGTGTCATGTGTTACACATAAACATTAGCTGTTTTATTTACACTGTTATAATAGGAGTTCATGGTGATTCTGATTGTTATAATTATATATTTATTATGTAGTTCTATGGGGTGTTTAGATAGATAAATAATTACAAACTTTCAACTGTAGAGAACCAATACCAAAAAGATATACATAATGTAAAATATTTTTTTGGTAGATTGCCAATATTAAGTTTACGTTTTTAGGGCAGATAAAGGTGAATTAAGGGAAGTTTTGTTTCAACCACATTCTCACTGGCCAAATTCAGAGGTGATATTATCACCAATGGATATATCCATAACAAATTTGGGTCCAATAACTTTTAATATTTTCAATAAAACTTTAGTGGTATTGCAATGTATGTACTGCGCTCGTCACCCTGAGATTTAAGATATATATCTATGCGTTGTAATTTCTCTGGAAACATTGCCCTTCAAACCGGAACAGTGATTTTTGCCCATTTCTGATTGGTGGTATAATAACTGCCAAAGGTATGGTATTTCCTCAGGCAGATTCTGCAAAGAGTCCTATTATTACAATCTTAAGAGTCCTACAATATATGTCATGCCACAAAAGATAAAATGGTTGATACCATTATAAACTTACTTTTCTATATACTTATCATAGCCTTGATTATCCAAACACCCCATTAAGCTGTTGTGATCTTATTTTTAAGGGTTAGAGGAGTTATACCTGGATAAAACAGCAAATAATAAAAAAAGCACAATATACATGCCAACTTCTGAATTCCAATTTTGTCTATGGTGCTTTTTGATTTAAATTTTGCCATAAACTCTAACAAATAAAGTAATCAGTACAAATCAAAAACTGTATATAGCTAGGCTACTTTCGAAGCACCTTTAAACCAATTATATCTCATATTAATTTGTTTATTTGGAAATAAAATTGTATTTTACAATAGATTTTATAAAATATGACTATACAAACAAATCAATTGTCAAATTCATCATTAAAAAATAAAAATACACAAATGTACACTAATATATTCTAATCATGATATTTAAAAACAAATATGTAGTTTACAAATACATAAAGTATTAATAATTTTGTCAAATGGATGATGTACATTTGTACGTAGGTACATTATCTACTATATTTTATTATATGGGGATAATTCTTTCCAACAATGATTACAGCTTCTTGTTTAGTGGTTACCAATTAATTTTAAACAATATCTTCTTATATCAGTATGTACAATTTATTTTTGCAGTTAAAGATTGTCAGAAAGCAAATCAGCTGTAGTTACGTCTTCCTTGTGTAACAGTTAGTCACAAAAACAGGGAAAGACGTTTATAATACATAAACAGTTAATGTAGACGCACAATTACTAGAACAAATACATTCATTACAGATAACAAAATGATCACAACACAGAACATACTTAACTAGTTAACATACTTAACTAACAATGTTCTCCTTTGTTAAAAAGGCGTCATACAATTATTATAAACGAAAATACGAAACACGGAAATGATTTTATGAAAATGACAGTCGGTGAGAAATGATATATTTACATGTCAACATTTAATACAACATGTGTGACGTGCCTAAATTAAGACTTAACAGTAATTAGGTACTAGACGATTTTGGTAAGTGTACCAAATTGGAATAAAACACTGATCTGATCACTGAGGTCATTCGTTGTGATTGCCTACCCTATCCCACAAGACAAGTGATCGCAACAAGTTATCTGTCATACCTTGCAATAATAGCATGTCTGCAATCTTTGCATCTGCCTATCGGTTCTGAAATAACAGATAATGGGTTCTATATCAAGCACTATCAGACACATCCTGATTTCCTAGAACAGTCTATGTCAGTCAGTCTGGTTGGTCAGCGATAGGCGAAAGTACACGCTTTTTACAAGTTAAATCCGCCTGAACTTAACAAGTCCTTTTTTTAAACTGCCTCTTAAATTTAGCGACGTTTAGTACTTTTTCATTTAAGATGAAAGTTTCTTCCAATTAGGATCTAAAATGTATATAAATTTTGCTTACTGAATTCGTAGCATAGCCTATGATAGCAGACATTTCTTTAATGAAGGACGACAAAAGTACGCGGTAAGAAACATGGCACGTAAGAAACATTACAAAAGATATTCCACTTATAACCGTGAAGTCTTCCTTCACATATTGAAGCGTTTAAGTAACTTCCGAGTATTCTAGCATAATAGGTTTTATTGTTATTTTTACAATAAAATAATAAAACCATTTCTTTGCATTTGACAGACAACCCAAATACAAAGTTAAGGCGTGCAAGACCGATAACTTGCTTTTGGAATTTCTATGGGAGATTGCCCTCAGATGGCTTCGTCGTCATTGTCAATGCTAATACACAACATTAGTTTCAACACAATGTGTTTCTAGTCATAGAAATATTCGTTTAATTAACGTATAATTTTTTAAAAGACAGTTTAAGTATCACCAGTTTGTTATTTAATATCATGATTTTCTTAAGTGTTGTGTTTCTTATCGGATACTGATTTAATTTTTTTGTGTTCAAAATATCTACAAACTTTAATGCAGTCTTCGGTTTCACTTACATATACCTAGGTATATCCCTGTCGTATCAGTGTTTCTTTTTGTACTAGCGTTACATCGAACTACAAGCTTTAATTACTTTGTCAGATACATAATATTATGTATATTTTAATTACTGAGGCACAGGTTGAGGAAACATGCTATATGAATGAAGCTTATTGTTACATAATTAAGTTAATAGTCTTGCTGCACTAACATTGTTTCTATGGCGCCACCTATACATTGTGGTTTTTTATAAATATAGTGTTACTTGTTTTTTTATTGTTTTGTTTTAATTTTAAGTGTTTCCAACAACTTTGGATTTAATCGCCCGTTTATATTTCAGTATGTTAACAAATTGTATGTATTATATGTTCAGTTATATGACTACCCAAATTAAACTTAATGGGATCAGTATCACATGCACTTTCCTCATTTTAGAACAGAAATAGTAATGTCGATTCTGAATTATAATTCGTACTTAACACAAATAAAAATAAAAGACCGTTTTGCATGAAATACAAAACATTCAACGAAACTTCTGTTAAGATTCAAAATAGACGGAAACAGTGACCTTGTTTCATAAAGACACTCAATTTATATGATTCCAACTTCAAACTACGAAAAGTTATACATAGAGGATAATACGTCATAGTCGTGGTATAGTGAGGGATACGACACATTAATTTGTCAAATCAATCAATCGTTATTCCACGACTACGACAAGTAGGTAGTTCCAACCAAAAGCATTTTGAAAACTTTGACTACGAACATCTTCGTAATCGAAAAATACATATTCCCAATTAAGTGTTCACTTTTTTTTTTACTTACAAGTCTATTTTCATTTGATGTTTGTAGGAGTTCTTGTAAAATGTGTTGTTCTTTGCTCTTTCAGAGGCTTGAACCTTACCATTCTTACTAAAAACATTTTTTTGATGAGACGTTTTCAAAATGAAAGATATGAGTGATATCATCTCTATGACTACATGGTATATACGGTAGTAGGTACACGAAGTAATTGTGAAATTATTATGAACACTGACAAATGCTTACCAAATTTCTCTAACAAAATAAAACATGGGCACTATGAATGGTGAAATTTTTGAATCTTGAAAATCCTTGAACTTTTTTTAACTTGTTTTTTGCATTTTGAAAACGCCCTGTTGATTTCATGACGATCTATTTTCGTAACGTTTTCATTGTACTTCTATAGTATTATTTTTCGTAGTTTCAGTAAACGCAAACAAGAGGAAATGTGTAGGCTGATTTTAAAAAAGGTCACTTTATTATTTGAGGCCGGTCTATTTACTGATGAATGTAGCCTTCTAAGCTTCCAACAGCCTTCCCGGCCTGTTTTAGTGAAACTTCACTTCGCATTTAATGCGATTAATGTAAATTTAGTATATCAAGTAAAATTCCTATGTGATAATAAAATATATTAAATCTTTGTGCTAACTTACAATAAATTCATTTTTCATAAACTATATTCTATTATATCGTTTTTCTTACGAAAACCAATTCTAATTTACTAGTAGCGCGCTTGGCACGCCGCATTGGTCTGGTTAGGTTTAGGTAAATACTAAAACTACGTACATTTTGCCACTTTAGCTATATTTTATACGATTGTGGAATCGCTCGAGATGCGAATATTATTATTTTCTCACTAAAACTTCATAGTATCATTATGAAAATTCGATGTCATTTGTTTAGTGCTGGGTTGAGGCACATACCATATTTCATACCAGAATTTAACACATTATGGTGTTTCAGGAGCAAGTTACTGGTTACTGGGGTAGAGTCTAGTAAGCATACGCATAAAAGGCTCTTTTAGAGTGTCTGTCAAAAATGAAACAATGAAGTTTCACATTTATGTCCATTGAAATAAAGTTGTAACTTCACTGATTTGCAAATCAATTTTTAAAGATCAGCTTTAGAAAATCATATTAAAGTGTAATAATATTTTAAACTTCTTGATTTTTAAGTACTGAAGTTTGAGGTTTTTCATAAATCTAAAATCTTTAACATACTGTTTTTAATTATATAGGTAATAACTCCAATTCTACTCTTCGTTACACTGTCCATTGGACAAAGTTTATGGATGCTCCTTTTATTTGTATTGGTATTATGATTTGTTTTGCTAGCTCCTGAAAAAGTCCACATTCTAAAACACTGCTATAATTAAATATATACCAGGACGTTCATATTTAATAACAATTTTAAGGTCAACTTTCGAAATAATCAGGTATGTGCCTACACATCAAGTAAATGGACTGATTTAAAATAATCTCATATACAAAATTATGGACCAGTTTTCATGTATTCTGTACATACATTAAAATTGTTGTATGGATATTTCATGCTATTTCCATATCCAACCGAATAAAGTAATATCTGAAGATAACACTGTCAGAAAGCTAAGTGAGTTGTAATTGCTTTTTTATCATGGCATCTCACTCGCACAAATGAGAGTGAATAATAAACAAGTGAGAGTGTGTGAGTTAGTAGGTTCTTCTCTACTAATAACATTAAATGAGAAAATGCTATGCTAGTTGTTTGTATACGTATGTCGTATGGTATAACTTCGGAAACACTGCAGCAAAATCAATAAATCCTTGGTCACATCATTATAAAAGTGCAGTTCTCGAGATAATCCAAGACTATATTTTATGACTATAAAAATAAGTTAGATAAAAGTTACCCATATTTTTTATTATTATTAGGTATATAATATGACTGTTATATACATAGTAGCTGAGGATAGAGACATGTGGAATAAGGATTGGGAGGCAATTGCCATGAATTGGGACATTACATACTCTTTATAATGATAATCGACTATGACGAAATCGGTACGGGTTTACTAATAGATTCATCAAGTATAGGTACAGAATACATGGTATACGCGTGGAAGGAGGAAACTCCTTATGCACGACTAACTAGCAACACACTCAGTAAGTATCACACCAAAGGTCCCGCTGCGCGTCTTAACACCATATTAATATTTTATTTTGACATGATTAGTACAAATGAATATTTTAAATTTAAGAGAGCGTGAATTTAGAACGAAACCGTAGGTCTGATACATCTATAACTCTTAAACTGAAAAAAAAAAATACAAGTATTATGATGATTGGAAAAATATTGATATATCTTAAAAGGGACTATCAAATTATAAGTTCATGTTGCTTTTTAGTCGCTTTCACATTATGGGTTTAAACATCAAAACATCAATTAAGTCCTATCCTAATAACTATGGTCCAACTCACCACATACAAAAATACTCATAGGCCTACTACTATTGACATTGATGACACACCACAATTTCATAGTAAACATGTCTAAGATGAAATTGATGCATGATTAATTGTTACCTCTCATTAAAGGCAAATGTGAATATAGTTATTTTTTTATCTAGGCGCAATTCTGTAGTAAAAACGTTATCTAGCTTCTATAGTATCAAAAGTAACAAAATGTTGTATTCATTGTTTTGAACAATGCTAACTCCTTTTTAGCGATTACTAACCAATAACTATCAAAAACCTATCTATATGATATTATCGCAACGAAGTATACACAACGTAAGTAACTTAAAGTTGCGTTACGATAAGCAAGACTTAGCGTGCAAGTTTTGAACAAGTAAATTTGATTACCATTATAGAGTTCGCTTGGGCGAACTCTCTAGTAATTCAAGTCACGCGACAGTATTATCACAATATTACGGTGCACGGTATTATATTGACTCAATTTTTGGGAGTGTGCATTGACGTATCATGCACGATTTAGAGTTTGCCTTCATTGAAGGCACGCTAACGAATATTGTACTCTGTAAAGATATCCAATATTTATGTGTCTGTACAAATAAAATCAAATAACATTATACTACATATGTACAAGTGATGATTTGCGATAATGGCTGACTAGAGCTCGCCATATGGTGCACCGTCGATCTTTTCGAGGTCTGCCAGCAGTGCTGGCGTCAGGGGGTCCACTAATATCTCTTCTAAGTTATCGTCAAGGGGGGAAGTCAACCCTTGGCTACTCTCCAAGACAGTTTCCTGTATCTGTGTAGTACCACTAACGGAATTGCCGTTAATGAGGAAATCTCTATTACTGTAGCTAAATACGCTTCTGTCCTCGGCGAACTGAGGAGTCGAAGGCACCGACTTAGACGAAATGCCATTCGAAGGATTGGAATAATTTTCAGCAGCGAACAGTTCTCTCGAACGTTGAGAGTCAATTTGTAAATTGGGTGCGGCGCGTTTAAACGGTAGAGGCGTACTTGGAACCGACCGGGACGTGTAATACTTATTGTTCTTGTCATTTACCATCCCTGTGAAATCGAATTCCATGCTGTTCGCTCTTTTGAGAAACTCTTCAACGTTATCTGGGGGTGCGCCGTCGTTTGCGAACGTTGGGTTAAATTGGTTAGTTCTGACAATTAAGTCGTCTCCACTTGGAATGAGTGATGTCAATTGTTCATCCGAGAGAATTTGTTGATCGGGCAAAGGATCGCAACCGTTGCTCAAAGCGTCGTTCGAATTCAAAAGATTTTGCGATCCCTCCGGGGTAAGTACGTCGTTGCTGCTATCAATCGCATTATAAATTTTATCTAATGTTTCTGAATTAAGACCTGCTCTTGATATGTCGCAAGCATCAAGATTACCGAAGTCACAAAACTCGTTGGGTATGGGCGTGGGAGGTACAGATCCTACAGGAGTATTGTTGTAACTCATCATTCTCATGTTGTTCATTGGGGCCTGTTTGAGCGGGACCGACTGTGATCTGAAGGAGTCATGTCCCGGTCTGTAACTGAGCATGGTTTCCTGAAAAAACTGGCTTACCTCGCTTGACAGCGGGTCTGCGGAAAGCGGTTGGTCCCCGTTCACGTGATCGCGGAATGGCGGATTCGCCAAAAAGTTTATACTCAAATTACTAGCGCCATTCGGTATGCCAGTGACGCACGGATACATGTGGCCTTTGTACTGAGAAGTGAGAATGTTCGGCGAAGGAGGGGCAGACATCGGTTGGTAATATTTTCCTGCGCAGATAGGAGATTTACCGACGAACTTTTGATCGTTTGGCACCGCGAACGATTTACACGAGGGATCGGAAACACCTAACGATAGCGGGTTACGTCTCTTTCTTCCGTTCACTTTTGGTATAGGCCGAGAGCAGAACCGCGACCGAGGTACCGGTGTGTTTCTAGGACTAACGAAGGGGCTGGCGGCGGTGCTGTGGGATATGGGTGACGTCTGCAGGGAACCACCCATGACTATTTGTTTTACTTTTGTAGGACTCTGTCCCCTCGCGCTAAAACCAAGCGGAGACTTGGAATTAAAATTACCAGGAGAATGGCAACAATCCGAAATCGGCACAAAATCGTACTGTTGCGTTCTAGTAGTCGGACTTTGAGGTTCGTTGTGATGGTGTCCGTTATACAAGTGAGGCGGAGCAACGTTTGAAATCAACTGATTAGCATTGTTGTCATTGACATACGGCACTGACGTACCGTTCTGAAGAGGAATTGCGTCGTTACTATGGTTACTACTGATTTCGGCATGATTCGACATAGAGCTACCATTAATCTCGGTCAGATTTCCGTTAGGTTTGAAAGCACCTTCGGAAACAGGCGTCTTGGAACCGTCGATCTTTTCTTGAGCAACTTGTGGCTCCTGGTTGGATTGACCGCTTGACCCACTTTGATTTTTCAAATTTTTGGCGAGCAGTTCTCGGAGCTGCGATAGTTTTTCATTTTTGCCTTGACTGTGTTCGTCTTGTGGGTCCTGGCTTGCGTTTTCTAAAAAAGCGGTCGTCTGCGTGGGGTCGGTGCGAGGGGCGGCGGGCGGGACGGGCGGCGGCGGCGCCGCGCCGGCCGCGTGCGGGGCGCGCTGGAAGTACTGCATCAGCTCCTCCTCGTGCTCCTGGCTGCTGCCCTCGTTCAGGTAGTCGTCCAGGTCGTGCTTATCGATGTTGCAGATACTGATGACACGTTCCCGGTTCAAGATCTCAGAGTGCTTCTCCTCGCAGATCATGCCGGTCTTGATGTTGATACCGTCGAGCCCGCAGCAGGAGTCGGGCGTGGCGGGCCGCTCCGGCGACTCGGGCCGACGCGGGGAGCCGGCCCGCTGCCGGCCGGCGCTCCGGAGCCGCGGTCGCGGGCCCTTACTCGTCTTCGTCGACCGTGTGAGACTCGCCGCCTCCTGTTCCTCCCGGGCCAGCGCCGCGGCGGTGCTTTTGGACCGGTTCGTTAAGTTTTTTGGATCCTCTAAAAAAGCAACCTCGGGACGAATTGGGGCGTCCACGGGCGCCAGCGAGGGGGCGACGGGCACCGAGGCGGCGGCGCTGGCCGCGGCTGCGGCGGCCGCCTCTGCCGCGGCTTGTCGCGTGGCTGCGAGTTTGCCGCCCATGATCTCGGCGGCTCGCATCTTCTTGGGCAAGTACTCCGTACGCGGGAACTCCTCGGGCGGGTGGTGCGGGAGCGCGCGAGGGGTGGCCGCGCGGGTCTCGCTCTGGTAGGTCTCGAGGATGAGTTTCTTGCCAGGGAGAGAGAGTCGCGGAGGTGGCTCGGGCGGCCGGCGACGTTGCCACTCGCCACGTTCCGTGGACAAGTCCAGGGAGGCGTCGCTGCTTAGATTGATCGGTAGATTGTGTGCCTCGGCAGCGCGCGTGAGGTCTCGCGGCGGCGGCACGTGCGAGTAGGGCGGGTCGAACGCGTACGGGTCCGGGCGGTAGTCGTGGCCGGGTGGCGGGTGGGGCGGGTGAGGGGGGTGCGCCGCGTGCGGGGGCAGCGCGCGGGGGGAGTAGTGCGGGAAGGGGGGACGTATCTCGTACGCGTACGGCGGCTGGTACGGCGGGTAGGCGGGCTCGCTGACGGCGGGCGGGGGGCTCTCGTGCTTCAACTGGTGGTGGTACGACGTCGACGGCGGGGACTCCTCGGTCATCTCCGGAGCCTTGTTTTTTTTCGGCCGGCCCGGCGTGCCGGCGGCCTGAAATATTTTCCTTAATTGGTAAAAAGGAGAGGATTATATCCTGCAAAAGGCAAAATAGAGCTGATGGGGAGCTGAGGGCTGAGGAGGAGATGGTCCTTGATGAGGAGCGCAAAAATTTGGACTAATAAGAGCTGCATACAATTTTAATTCTTTCCAACTAAGAGTATTTCGTTGGTCAAAATTCTTCAGGTTCTATCCGCTTCACACCAGTGGACAGACAGGCTAAGCTGACATCTTATACCTTTAAACGAGCAATTCTTTTATATATGTATATTTATACATAATCCAGCGCTCTTTTTTTTAAATCTCTTTTTTTTCGAAAATCTATTTCTGGGATCCCTTTATCTGTAGGTATACTCAGTGTTTAAAACGAGCAAAGCAAGGTCACCCAGGTACTGACAATTATAGATCGTGATGATGAGGAATAAAGCCATGAGCACACACTCACCTGCATTTTTCTTTTCAAATGTTTTATCAGTTGACGACTCGCTGCATCTTCTGCGTGCGCTGAAACGTAACACATTTTTACTAAAAATATGTTATTCCATATTTTTTTTCTTTAAATTTTAAGCTACTCGTATCTGCTAAGCATAGGGTTCTTATTTTCTTGAAACGGATGAATCCGTCGTTCACATGGATGTTGAAAGTGTGATTATAGTTATATCAGTGAATATTCATTAATATTTAATTTCATTCCAAAATATATCTAACAGATTTACTTACATCTTCGATTGAAATGACTTATCTATCTACAACTACCTAATGACTAATGATCGAGCTACACTTAAGCCGTTTGTTTGACCATCTACTATTTAATGAGTCATTTCATGCATTTCATTTAAAGATATATTTATACTTTATATCCAATAATGATCGAAGTACAATTTGAAGTTGGTTTGAACGTCTATTATTATCGTTCACTGTACATTGAAAATAACATGACCAGAATGTCTTAGAGCCGGTTTTCACGACGCGGTTTCATACCGCGCCCGCGTGCGGGCGCGGGCGCGGCGCCGCGCCGCGCGTCGGTTTTGTTTCAATAATCACGAGACCGCAGGTTTTCGCGGTTTCTGCTCCGGAAAGCTACTGCGCAAGAACCGCGCGCAGCCACGCGGGCGCCGCGCGGCTGCCGCAGCCGCCGCGGCCGTAAACCGCGTCGTGTGTTTTTAATTCAATTTTATATGGAAATCTGCCTCGCACGCGCGCGGGCGCGGTTGGCAGCCGCGCCGTGAAAACCGGCTCTCATGGATATATTTATTTTAATTAATGCTAGGACTTTATCCTATATTAATAAAATCTTCATGTGCGAGTAGAAGTACTGTTTATCTGTGGTCTGTGTTATAATATAGCGCAGGGGTCACCAAATGGCGGACCGCGGTCCCTCATCCGGACCGCCGACCTATTTGTGTGCGAACCGAAAAAATATATCCCCCGCAGCATTTTTGTTGACGTAATGTCAATAGCTTGCACCAATTTCACTCTAAAGTTCAGGCCGATAATCAGCAACAAAATATATCACTTTTCTCATTGATTAGTAAATACCTTTGTAATTTCCGTAATGAACTTTATTTAATAATAAAAAAAAATTAAATGTGTGGACCGCGAACTTCATTTTATTTCTTTAAATGGACCTCGAGCGAAACTAATTGGTGACCCCTGATATAGAGTAAGATTGATTACCGTGTGGAGTAGGTAGAGGCGGGGGCGAAGCTCCCGTCGGCGCCGCGACCGGGGGAGGTGGACCGCTCGTTGAAAGATGTCGCGCTAACTCTGATATGCTTGCACATTTTATGCCTGGAAAAGTAAAGAGAAAATCAATTAAGAAAATGCATTTAAAATAGTAAATAGGATTTCATCGCGATGTTAATGATTTTTAATTACATTATCTATTTAAAACATCGTAATTACAAACGGGACGATGGTTTTCAGTAATCGGCATCGTGGAATCCTATCATAAATAAAATATATGCACCGTGGAGATACCGGTACCGGACAAGGTACCGTCAAATATCAACGTGCGGGGCTTATAGCACAGTCTATTAAATCATATTTCTTTATACTGTGCTTATAGTGTTGTGTGGTGCGGTGTCAAAATGAGGGTAGATGGAGACCTCATTTCTAAATAAGACCACCCTGACCACCCGGCAGATTCTCCAATCTACTCGTGACGTTGTAAGGTGACCGAAACGTCGAGAGGTAATTAAAAATGATTTAGTGCGCGATTAAGTTTTTAATGTCGTCAATATAAGTTCAAATTGCGAAAGTTTAAAAGTAATGGTTAAATACTTGATTATCGAATCGCCGCGATGCATTGGAATACAGATAAGCGAGTTTGTCATTTTCACTGGCTTTGACGGCGAATGAAAACAGTTAGGAACCCGAGATGTTAGAAGAAAGATCTTTCGAGGGCTCACATATTCCGCCCACCAGCACGGAGAATTGCCCAAGTCCTAATAATAGAGTGGGTACCGGACTGGGTCAAAAATACACCATCCTAATTAGTCCGTCAGCTAGATCATGGAAAAATATTGGACACGTATTTTTTGTTTTTTCATAATATTAAAAATCATCAAAGATATAGACCATCAAACTTCGAGAGTGGGGGGTCGCGATGTCACTCGTGAGTAAAAATCGTACTCGCAAGTGACGTCACACGAAACTTCGAAGCGCTGTATCTTCGTCATTTTTTGTTTGTGAACAAAAGAAAAAATACGTGTACAATATTTTTTGGCAATCGAACTAACGGGCTACTTAGTTTTTTTGAGGATTGTACCCTATTCGAACATAAATATAAGCTGCTTGCCCTGTATTTAAAAAAATAATTTGACGGGACTAATTACGATTCTACGTATGTGACGAATAACACACATACCTAATTTCGTTTCGGCCCATTCACAGACAATTCTTTCAGGTTCCCCCCTTGAGTGTTGTTGTGTGGTTGTCACGCTTGGCTCCTGAAATGAGCAAAGGCACGTTAATACAAATGAAATAATTATGCTTGTGGCCTTGAACGTCTGGATTTTGGCAGTGAGCTTGGATTATCCCGAGACCTTCATTTCACCGAGAGATTGTCCATAGACAGATCTATGGACAATCCAAATTTACAGATGTGTTTAGTGTAAGTAGTTCATTAAGTATGGACTGTAATGTAGTTAGTAGCAGTTTTGTTAATAAAAACGACTGCCTTTGTAAAAGTATGTTTGTATTTATTACCTTTGATGATTCACCCAAATCTGGTAACTGTGGCACTTCTAATTTGATCTTTTTTCTAAGTCCGGCGTAGCAGTATCTGCAATTAATAATTGTTTACTTTCAAAGTTTACATCAAGTAAGAATTTATTTTATATTTATTCGTCCTATCGTCATGAAGCTCAGTTACAGGTACTTGTCGCTAAGTTAACCTATTAATAATTCAGTGACCTTCAGCTTAGGAAGTAGGGAGTAAGCTTACAAGTAGGGACTGTGAATGTGTCTCGAAAACTCGTGTTCGATCAAAAGCTTATTGCAGCGGCGTCGCGTGACAGTTCATACTCTTCCCTCGAATATGGTGTAGAAGAGTGTGAATGTGACACATGACTCCGACTCGTGAACGAGTACTGCTAGTGGAAATCGAGTTGGTATATTATATGGTACTAAGGTCTAAGATTTCCTACAAAATATTAAATGCCCCTTATTTAATAACGTTAATTTTGACAATACGGTGGATCCAATTCAGGCCAAAGTTTAAAAAAAACTTAAACTGGAGAAATGTACATTTTGTTTTCGTTAAGATAATAACTTGTGATAAATACAAATGTAAGTATATTATCATTATCGGCGAAGCTGATACCCAACACTAATCAGATCCGACAAATACAGTAATGAGTTTATAATTATTTAATGTGATACCTACTGGGAGCCCGATTACACATACTTTTAGGAGTTTAGGACTGTATCAAGACCTCTTTCTGCGATGATTTTATGAGACAAATTTACGTTCTACATATTATTATTATGCATGGGGACCTTATGGGCAGGTGATATCGGTCACAAACACGGCGCGGATTAATATCATTTCAATAGAACAATCATGACAATAAGAGGTATGGTACATTGGTACAGACCCTAGAAAATATATTCAAAACATTTACGATATACCATCAAGGCATAATTCACAACAAGGCGCGAAAAACTAATTAGCATATTTATAGTAATTAAGTAATAATTTTTATATACATAGATAGATAGTGAAAATACCATATATGGGGTGTTTTATGACACACTACCCCTAGTCAGCTAAGCACCCGCTTAAGCAGACATTTTTTTGCGGCGAAAAAGTTAGGACTACTTAGTGGTAAGCGACATGACATCGAGAATTAAAATCACAGCAAACAACTGAACTGTTTATCTTTTTTTATTAAAGGGAACTTCGTATGACAGTTGGCTTCTGGTGGCCTCTACCGCCTACTGAAGTTTAAGGCTTTGTAGATATTATTACACTTACTTAGCTAAATTTAGACACTACTAAATTCAGTTTTTGGTCAAGTGCGTTTGCTACAAGTACTGCCCTACAAACCGAAACACAGTGATGTTTGCCTAGCACTGCTCTACACAATAAATCCTATCTATGGATCGTTAGACACTGTTTTAGTTAGCTGTAATTGTGTCATAATGTTTTATAGTTGAAGAAATTATATCACGGCAATATTTGGTACCTACGTTATTATTATGTGATTATCATTTTCAATGTTCGTGATACCTACCTACGTATTTTCTTCTTTGCCTCAATCTGTCTGAAACAGTAGCGTTATATACGGATATCTTACGCGTGGAAAACATGACATACAATCTACTATAGTATAGTTTTGCATGCAGCGACCCGGAACATATACATTTTATGATGATAGTAAATTGTTTATACTTGATACTATTTGCATGCACTAGATAACAGCTGGGAATCAAATAACGCGTGTAATTAAAACCTATGAGGGTTTCTTTTATCGATAATAGGTTCGCGCACATGCTCGCCATCTCCCCTGTAGGTAAGTGACGATGTGGTCTATATTGGAGCCATGCGCGGTCCGAAGGGGGGGGGGGGTCACGGGGGACATGACCCCCCCCCAAAATCGTAAATGTTATATTAAACTTCTAAATAAATTCAAAATATCTAATAGTACATAGACTATTTTTCAACGCGGAATAACAACTGGAATGTCAACTACGCGGGTAAAATCGTGGGGCGCTAGAAGTAAAAGTTTTTTAACTCGATTTATTGTTTACCGCTCCCCCTCCAAAATTCGTGGCTGGGACCGCGCCTTATTGGAGCGCTTAGAATATTACCTCACTCTAGACTTAAAGTATGATTCATCATCATCAGCAGCCCACTAAACGTTCCCACTGCTGGGACTCGGGGCCTTCTCTTGCGCGGAGAGAGTTAAGGCCATAATCCATCACGCTGGCCCAGTGCGGGTTGACGGATGACACATGACTTCGAAAGAATCTAGGTGCATGTCGGTTTCCTCACGATGTTTTCCTTCATCGTTTTAAGTTAGCGGCATTACGCACATGACTTCGAAAAGACAGTGTTGCGTGTGGGGTTTGAACCCGGGGTCTCCGGATCGGCAGTCGCCGTTCTCCTGACTAGACCAGTCGTAACTCACGAGTTGACCTTTTTTTCGGGGAGTCCGTTTCTACGCAGTTAAGTAGTGCAATGGACCGGGGAGCTATTCTAAATCCCGGTCTGTCAGCGACTCTGATCGGGTTTCTGGGGTTTTACCGATCTTACGTCGCGATCCACAGTGCTATCAAAGCCTGTAGTACGGCCTTGCGCCATGTCCTGATGCCTCACGGCAGAATCAAGTTAGGCTGCGCGGTGCCACCCGTACGCACTGACGGTCATGATGTGCTCAGTCTACGGGTCGGCAGATCGCTGCGCCTCAATCACGCTATTCATCTTTGAATACAGTCGTAACTTATGTAGTTAAAGTATGATTAGACTGGCCTAATCAGATGATATTCATCAGGCAATACTCTCTCGGGTAATGTATTCCAAAGTATATAATTCCAAAGTCTATATTACAAAGTTTAGTGTGGTTTACAGGCTGTGATGAGAAAGACCCAGGCATCGACAATAGACTTGAGTGGGTTTTGTAATATTGAGTAGACTATGTAGATTTGATTTATAAACTCAAAGAATCATCTATACTTATAATAAAACTGTAGCGGGTCGAATTCTGTATATTGAAGATATTTTGAAAAAAAAAAATTTGGTGGCACTCCATAGTCGATACTGATGGCGAAACTGCATTTTTTTCTTTCATGTCTGTCTGTCTGTATAGGGGACTCTCATCACGCCGAAACTACTGATTCAATTCAAATGAAACTTGACATGATTTAAGATCATACTAAGGAGATGGTAGCTGCCTACTTTTAATCCCCAAATTCTGCACGGTTTTCTTGCAGAAAGGGGTGAAAGTCAGAATGTGTATTTGGTTGTAACTCATGTTTGCGATGTTCAATTTCGTTAATTCTTATTGTGTTAGAAGGAACACATTTTTAATATAGTATCATTAAATTTTTAACAATATTTGTCGTGTGGTTCGGAAGTTACATAGAAATTAAATAATAACGGTAATAATAAGTTCGGTACATACTAACTTTTAAGTATTCTGTGGCATTGTAAACACTAGGGATACAACGGAGGTCATTTTATCGGAACCGACGGCGCGGTCGGAGTTTTTAAATTTGATTTATCGGAGTCGGAACTGAAGTCGGAGACATAGGCAGGATCAGATGTGGTGGCAGGAGAAACATTTTTATTGGGTATATGTTTTATTGCCAAACACGTGGACACGGTAAACATTGACGAGCAATTGATTTAGGAAGTTGGGATTTTGTATTTCCATTTACTATAAGGGATTATCTGTCATATTTATACACCTTACCTCCGATCGTAACCTCCGTTTTAAAAATTTTGGAGCCGAAATCGGAACCGAAAGTGCAAAAGTAATCGGAAGTTCCGACTTAATCTTAACTGACTTAAACTTAGCTCATCCCTGGTACACACACCGCACTCTGCCATCGAAATCTGCCATCCGTCATCTATCGTCAGGTGACATATATCGTCAGGTCATATTTATGACAATACCTTTCTAATGTTTTTCCACATTAACTACAGATGGCAGCTCATGGTACGAAACACGATCTGAGATTTATTAGAAAATGTGTAAAGTCTCAGAAACAGGAATACATGTAATGTAATGTTATCAACCAAAGTCGAAAAACATTTAAAAATTTAGCGGTTGGTGTTTGTGGATGCAATCTTTGCTTCTGAATTTAGTATGTTAGGTTACTGAATGCTATTATACTTTACCTACTGAATTTTGTAGCGAATAAAATCACGTTGGTAAGTAACCTAGGTACGTGACATCAATTCTAAATTAGGTATTAAAAAACCGGCCAAGTGCGAGTGGGACATCGTCACGCGTAAGACCACTCCGGTTTGAGTACCTATGGCTGGGACAAAGGCGGTGGAAAAAGTCAAAATTTTGTGTATGAATTGTCCACCAGTAGGTATCTATTCATCTGGACGACGTAGTTATGGCTTCTTAAATTAGTCGAGTGAACTTTTTACTTGACTAGAAGTTAGTTAGTTGATGTGAAATGATGATAATTGAAGTCAGTTTTTGTTCTTTCGGATATTATTTCAATCCAAATACTGTACTAAATTTAGTGTTTAACAAGCTTCAGCGACCAAAGCAGACCGTTGTTTTTCCAAAATTGAATAAAATGTTATCTTACTACTAAGTATTATATGTATATTATGTAAAGGTATGATTTGGTTGAAATTTGAAACACAGATAGTTTATAGTCTCATATACTATCTATCATCTCGGAAAAAGCATGGGTCCTAACGAAACAAATATTAACGACAGAAAGACATTACCAATTAGATTGACATTTGAAACACACATGGCTTAAAGTCTAAAATATCACATCGGCTAATAAGTCTATCACCTATTAAATAATTAGGTAAGTATCAGATCACGCACATCAGCTACATATCTACTCTTCGTAATGTATCCTATAAAAATCCTACAAACTTAACACTGCGGCTATGTTCGATACTCCACAACCTTACTACGAGTATGTTTGCTGTTGCTAAAAATATAAAATATGAAGTTGCTCAACTCGAATAAATATATTTTTGTGTGGAAAAACAAATTGACTCTGTTTGTGTAATGGCCACCCATCCAAATATTTTTCGCAAGTACTAATAAGGTCGCAAGATCAACGTACGCGAACGAAGTAGCGGGTTCAGCTAGTATTGAATACAGCTCATGAGAAAATACGAATATAATGTGAATTATGTTATAATTATAACTAGCTTTGCTCAGCGGTTACACTCGCTATCCAATTGTATTTATTTTTCGATGGAAAATGCAGCATATATGTGAGTTCAAATTGTTCATTAAAGAACTGGTATTAATATATTTCTAAGATTTAAACTATATTCATATTCCATATACTATATTCAGATCCATATTACCTCTAAAATACAATTTTAGGTAATTAGTTGAGTCCTTGAGTCGTTGGGACAGACTAAAATCCACGTACATCCCATGCGATTAATTTAAAACATCAAATTGTGATAACAGAACAACTACTTGAATTCGGTATTTGCTTACAAATAATTTAAAACCAACTAAAATCCTGTGGCAATATTATCATAATTACTTATCAATGCAAACGCGAGTACATAGCACAGAAATCGTATACGATATACGTCACTGATAACACCAAGTTCACTGTGTTCTTGATAAAATTCGACTGCCGCACGCGCTGGCCTCTAAACAAAGCCAAGATGCAGAACTGAGAATATAACAATAATAATAAAATTAATAATTGTATACAGAGAACAAAGACTAAGCTAAACTTTTCAACTAACCTGGACATAAATTAATAGCTAAGACTTATTATTATAAAACGAGAAAAAACGCATCGCAATCCTGTATATTCGTTCAGGAGCTACTTACTATCCAACATATAGATAAACAAATAGATTAGACATAGACCTCAGGAATAGCACAATCAATTCCGCCCGCCTCTTTCTTCTTCGGACGGCCAGCCTTTTGGGTCTATAGTCTGACCTAAGGCGTCATCGGTACATGATTGTTTAATGTTCTCAAAAGTCGTACCAAGTGCTACGTTTCTACGTTCGAATCTACGTTTATCATACCCCCCTGAAAACCGCGGAGGACTGACTATACGAGTCTTGTCTTTTCTAATAAGTACAACTTCGCCGTCTTCAAATCTAGAGTAAATGTACTTTCTAGGTAAGCTTTTTACAGCCTAGGCCGGGCAAAACGCGGTCAAACGTAATCCCATATTTAGAAAAACAAAGGGACTGGTCAAATTACCAACAGCTTTAACTTTCAACACTTGATAGATGTAGCGAAAGGTGACTGTTATTGACTCACAAAAAATGTTAGGTAGTAATTCATTACTCATAAGTACGGCGAGGACGTCCTTTTCAGCTTAATTCATCTTTTCTGCGTGACCCTATGATAGTATTTGTGAAGGTAAGTCTATTTATTTTTACTTGGTTTGTTAATGTAAATGTTAGGTGAAGATAACAATCACAAACAACCAATAGGAACAACGATGTGTGTGACAAATAATGGTGCGGTTATATAAATACTACGTATTGCTAAATCACGCTACAATATGGAGCACTATAATCCTAATAATGATATCCTAATCCTACTAATACTTTCGTATTTGTAAAAATACGAAAGTTTGGATGTTTAGATGTTTGTTGCTCAATCACGTCAGGACGCCTCAACGGATCGGATTGCAATTTGGAACAGGTAGATTATAGTCTGGAATAACACATAGGCTACTTTTTATTACGAAAAAATAATGGGAACTACGCGGGTAACATCGCAGTGTACAAGTAAGGTATTTAAATAACCTTCTAGTTTTTTAAAAATATCAATCAATTATCAATTTCTCTGGAACAGTACTATTCAGGAAGCTATTATTATGTGTTTATGTTCCTAAATCTTTCTGCTTTCCCGTTACATGTCACAAGTATAATGTGTTATAATTAGTGCGTATACCATAAAATTCCGATTAATTTAACAGAAACGCATCTGACGTAGAAAATTTGTCACTGACGTAAAAATAGCTTCCATTTGATTTCATGATTCCATGATTCTTTAAAATGAAGACAGGGAAATTACTAATATTAAAATTACTATAACAACAGAGTATCGGACTGAGTCAATACACCATCATAATTAGTCCGTCACCTAGATCATGGAAAAATGTGGCACACGTTTTTCCATGATCCAAAAACATCAAACTCGATCAATCGAGAGTGGGGGGGGGGGGGTTTAGGATTGTACCCTACTGGCGACTTGGAATGGAAAAGACTCAAAGCAAAGTTATAAATAGCAAATTAATAGTGTGCAACAAATGGTTGTAATTCATATCATATTAATGTTCGTACAGGATTAAAATAGGAAGCAGGAAGGCTGACTACACGTTGGAATTAATGGGTATGATATTTCTATTTGTGGTGGTTCCTCCACCATGTATTGCTACCAACTTATATAGGTAGTTTGAATATAGGTACATAAATATATTGTAAGATGATTCTTGGGCCTGGGTCTAAAATATAGCATTCTAATTTCTGTTAACTAGATTATTGAAAAAAAAAATGTAATGTAATCTACGTGATGTGCGTAAGTTCAGATTAGTAGGGCACGGAGCCTTCTGCGTTAGCCCAAAGTAGTAGACCATTATGAGGCCAACTTTCATAGGTCACTTTAAACATTTTTAAAGGTTTCTAATTTTGTATTTTTACAACGTTTGATGAAATAGCTCGTATAGGCCAGGATAACACTAAAAAACGGTTGATTTCTGACCCAGCCAAAAATATTTCGCAAGTCCTTACAATTTAGTCAGACACACCTTTGAAATGAAATACTGTTCCTAGCGAGATAAGATAGCGATACCGTTAAACGATAGCCACTGACATGCGGGTCCGTGATCGAGTTAATTGAGTTACCTAATACTTTGGATTCATTCATGGCCGTACCCGAAGTTATACTTGCTTATGTGTTTGCAATTTACATTAAAAATCTGTTGATACATCTGAGATAGGACCAATCCTCTTTCCTGACCGCCGCGCCGTTCAAAATAAAAAGGATGTACCACTAATTTACAGCTTATTTTCGGATGTTAACACCAGAAAAGGATAATAAATAAATATTGGTGGGCGCGGCTCACAAAACACTAAGTTGCCTAGTAATTATAATAGTCTATAATAGTTGTCAGTAATAAATATTTTAATACAATTACTTACGGGATCGTAAGTACTACGGTCCCTGGTACAGATCGCTCTAATCTAAACGATTAGTTGTTCTGTTCAGTGTTTGTAACGTGACTGACTGAATAAAAACATCAAACCTTTCATATTTATGATTTCCGGGACAAATATTGCTCCTTTCAGATTATAATCAGAATTCCCTTTAACCTGATCATACAAACGACAATTTTATAATGTAAAGGATGACTTTAAGTTAGCTTATCTAGAGACATTTTCCTTTAAATGCTCTTCCTTTAAACCTACGTATGACTTTCGATTTGGCGTAGTTTTTAAGTAAGTATCGAAATGTAATAGTAACGACTCCCATAGTAGGTACCTACACCTTTTGTGCATAACCTAGTAGAATACGCGTGAATGGTTTCACGTAACCTTCGACCTTATTTTAACTTCCAACTTCAATAACCAAATATGTTGAAGTAATTGACTATTGATTTGTCCGTGGCCTTGAGCGTATGAGTCAGGTTTATGATAAATTATAACATTACAACGGACAAAGCATTGCAATACATAAATACACATACTCAACAGTTATATTTCCATACATTTGCATAATGCTTTGAGGGAGCGTGTTTGTAAATATCAAGCATGAACAGGTGTAGGTATTATGTCACAGAATAAATAATAGTGATTAAACGTGGCTATCTGACACAAATGTTTATGTTATATTATTATATTGTAAAGAGGACTAGTTGCAGATCCAGTCTTTCCGCGTTTCCGTGTGAAAAATCATTATTTACTCGTGTTATTATCGCGAACGTTACGAAGTCGATTATATCTACTACTACTACTCTATAACATGGGCGAAGATGTCTTTTTTTTGTTTGCACACGTTGATGTCTACGTAATAGATTTTAAGATATATTTTTGGATTTCATGCATCGAGCATGACCTTATTTTTGAGGAAGATTTTATTTGACACCCACTGATTTACTAAATACATTTGGCTCCCGAAGCTAGCTAGCTCGGTGCCAGTGGATTTTGATTCTGATTGCGTATGTTCCGAATTTGTATTTGTAAAAACATGATTAACTAAAAGATAATAACTGTGGTTGTATAGTAGAGTTTAAGCATGAATATGGCATGAACCCACACCGAAATATCAGGGAATCTCTTCACCATATGATTACGGTAAATACCCGTAATTAATAAAGCTAATGTTGTGTCAAACCGTGACATGTATTTTAAAAGTATTGTAATTTTGTAGTTTTTGAGTAAGTGTAAATAAATAAATAAAACAATACTCGTATAATTGCCCGTGTGGAGCAAGTTCAATGACTGTACCATCCTACCATCCATATAGACATCTTTGATTGCAAATAGATTATTATCATTGGAACCTGCCCTTTTACTGCCTAACTAAATTGGCGTTGGCTTTGCTATTAATGTCTTTATAATTTCAGGCGAAAAAAATGAGAGGACAATGTCAATGCTAGACAATTTTAGTAAGGTGAGACCAATCTGGTCACCATGATCAGTTAAAAAAAGATTATCATAACGATAAATCGAAATCCTGAACTTCAGGAGACATCAGGTGGTGTTTGGAGCGGACATCCGGATGATGTTCCGCCAGACCTTGATACACCCTGATGACCGAAGGTTTCAGCTCATACTTTGGCGTGAGGACCCGACCAAACCAATGAGGGTGTACGAGCTGAATACCAATACGTACGGGCTGACTCAAGGATTAGTGTAGTAGTGTGTGTATGTGGTAGTTATTAAGTTATGCTAAAAAGTAAAAAGTGAATATCGAAAAATCTACAATAGGTTTTGCTGTTAAGTGGAAGCCAGCTAACATAATATACGGTTGTCATCGTAACGTAGAGCTTAGACTATGCAGAGAGCATCGCCCCGCGGTTTAACTCGTGCAGTACCAGTTCCGGTAATTTTCCCGCGAAAAAAAAGTAGCATATGTTTTTCTACCTATATGCCTATATGCAATTCTACCTATGTTCAAAACTTTAACTCTATCCGTTCAGCCATTAGGATGTGAGCAACAAACATCCAAACTTTCATATTCATAATATTAGTAGGATTTATTAGGCACTTACAACATAACATATAATCATCATCATCATAACATTACGATATAATCCTATTAATATACATAATTATATTATAAACACAAAAGTTTGTGAGGATGACTGTTACGGTGTTACTCGTTCACGCAAAAACTATTTACCTAAGGCGTCTGGATGAAATTTGGTATATGCATGTAGAGTAAATAATTATCTGGAATAACACATAGGTAGTACATTTTTCATTCCGGGACGGATTTCCCAAATAGGCATTTTTTTTTAATCGTGGGACACGGCTAGTCCTACTAATATTACACTCCTACCTCCTACTATCTATATATTTATATCTTACTCAATCACGTCGGAACGTATGAACGAATCGGGCTGAAATTTGGAATACAGGTAGATTATAGTTTGGAAGAACACAGGCTTTTTATCCCGGCAAAATGAACTATGAGGGTAACACCGCGGGGCGCTGCTAGTACTTCATAAACAATTAAATAATTAATTTTATTTGGTCTCATGGACCAATACGCGAGCACATTGCCTGTCATGAACCAAAATACGAGTGTACAGTGTTTACGCACATATTGTTACTATTTAGCGAAATGGTATCGCGCAGACAATGTGCTCTTTACACATATTTAGTAAAAGTGTGTCGAACAGATGGTACAATAAAGATCTGACACAATTAACTTGACTAAAATACGTGTTAACTAAATATTGTCACGATCTAATTTTATTTGCCAGTACTAATTTTAGGCTAGCACGTTTACTAGCTTTGTAGACTTTTATCAAAACGAGATAATGCAATCTGTATGTAGGTGAAATAGATAATAATCATTTTTATATCGATTATTATGTAAGACACGATGTGGCAATATAATGTACTAGGCACGGCCCGGTAGGTTTCACATGATTTTGTGTTGTATGTATCCCGTGTGTGAATCGGCAAACGTAGTGTAGGTGTAACGCCCTAAGACTAGATGGAGTGACGCTTTACGATAAACAGGTGATAAACAGGTTGGAAACGTAAAGCCGAAGATCGTGTTGAGTGACGGATTTTTGGAGAGTCATCCTATGTCTGGCAGTGGACGACTGTGGTCTCATTATGATGATTATATCACGGAAATAATAAATAATTATTGTTTCATGTTAGGGATTAGCGGATTAGAAAGGAAGGACCACAACGCTGGGTGAATGACATCAGAGACAGACAACAGGGAGACTGAAACTGGATGACTACTTTGACTACCGTACGAGATTCTAATGATAATGACACCAAAAAAACAAAATTGAAAAGCTTGGTTTTTGAATAATCAAGGTTGACTTATTATGTAAACCACTATTGAGTTGCCTACTGTAATCAACAAACAATGATCTAAGAAAAACTTGTTTGGACTGATGGTCGATATGTTGAAATTGGCTATCGCACGAAAAACTGACCATCAGCAAAATTCTTAATTACAAACGGTGCTTATCATATTACTCAATGTGTTAATCATTCATTAAATTAAAGCAGAGTTCAAAGAGTTCATAGAACTGTTAGAAGATAATCCTGAAAGAGTTAAAAGACCCGCGCTTCTACCGCATAACTAAATCGGCTATCGCTTTGCTAATGCTGTCTCTATCATTTCAAGCGAAAAGAAAAGCGAGGGAAACATCAAAGCTATGACATTTTTCGTTCGGCGGTAGACCCCCCGCTACATCAGTATCACAGCATAAAGAAAAACTACCAGTAGTACGACGTCTTTGAACTTACGGTAAATGCCATATACAAAATGCAGTGACAAAATAAATGAAAACAAAATATATGGCTTAAAATAATGTCTTATTTTTAGTAAAGTTAATAATCTATTATTACTTTAGCGATAACCCAAATGACGTACATTATGTTTTTAGTTGCAACTAAGATACTGATAATAATTAAGATTTTTGTTATTAGCCAATTATCATTTGATCAGTATTCATTCAATAGCGTTCGTCGTGATGTCTAAGTCAAATTTATTTGCTATGTATACTAGATATTTTTTTGTTTGTTTTTTTTTGTACAATTCACGTGGCCTCTAATTATAATGTGTTATTAATCATCGCTAATTATGACATAAATCTTTAAAAAAAATGCATTATGCAACGTTTCTAGCTCTCTTAGTGTTGTCTATACTCTATACTCTCAACCACACACACTCGTATAGTAAAGTACTGATAGCAGAAAAAGCAGTCTTAATTTCATTTTACGTAATTTAGTAGTTTTGAGGATATTTGTTACGATTTTTGTATTTGGTTTGTGTTATGTAGATATTTCCTGTATTAATATTAATTAGCAATCATATGCGCTGAGAGCACAAGTACCATCAGACAGTTTGATTACATATTGCAAAGCACTGCACCAATCGGTGCGTGGTGCAATACTTACCAAATTCGAGCATCGGTTTGTGGAATAAGATCCTTAAAATGTCACTCCTAGTCCGTAGTCCTTTAATACAGTAGTCAATTAACAATTATTCATTGATACTTCACACAATAGTATCTGTAACCTAACAGTGACCACCAATGACGCGTTTTCAAGAAGCAAATAGACCTGTTAAAGGTAGTTCCTAATTTCACCACAGGTGGCGCCAACATTTCATTTTGTTCGACTTTTTGCGCGATTGGCCTCTTGGCTTAGTGGATAGTAACTCTGCCTGCAAAGGCGAGGGTCATGTGTTAGATTCCCACCCAGTGCAAATATTTGTGCGATGAACTCAAATATTTAAACTGTGCCTGGGTGTTTCTACGTATAAATAAGTAGGCATTTACAACTATTTAAGTAATATATATCAGCTATCTGGCCGCCTTATTACAAGCTTTGCTTAGTTTGGGGTCAGATGGTGTTGTGTGTGATTTGTCCACACCAATATTGGCGCCACACATGGTGCAATTGAGAACTATCTTTGTCAGATTTATTTGCATTTTGAAAAGGGCTTTTAGAAGTAAAATCTAATACATATAACAGGTAAGTTTACCTGGAGTTGCCGCGCGTGCCTAAGCGTCGCGGTCGCACGCTGGGATAGACTTGCTTCATCACCTTACCGAAGTCGGCTGTCGATAGTGGCTTCATGTTGCTGCTCATACAGTGTGCTCTGTTCACAAACAATCACTTTTATAATAACTTATTCAAGGGCGGTAACAAATGGTTGCAAGTTCATTTTAAAGCAACTCCCGTTTTTGAAGTGAAAACTTCTTTTGGCGCGCCACAGACGGATTTTTCGTGAGCTGTGAATTGAATTCTAGCGTCATGCTCGGGAATTATAAGAAATCTTTAGGTAAACTCGGGACTATGGCCACGACCTCCGGTTTCACCCGCGTAGTTTCCAAAGTAGGTTATCAAATTCTGAGTTATAAGTTTTCACTTCTATCTGGAGTTCCTACGACTGCCAATATTTTTTTTACAGTAGAGAGCGAGTGACGGGGCTACCAGAATATGTGCCTGATGGTAAACAACACTCCTCTAACCAACAGCAGTGTCACAAAGCTATTAGAACGTGCAGAGTCCAAATCACTACCTAGCACTACACTGCGCTAGTTATCCAGAGGTATAAGATGATTTTCTCTATACCCTAACATTTCTCTGAAAACATTGCCTTTGTTATGCTAAAATAAGAAAAGAGAATATTTACAGATAAGTGCAATTAATGGCGCTCTTATCATTAAAAGAGATCTCGACTTCACAGGACTAGATAATCTGGACTTATAGGCCATTGCCATTCAGCGTGGGAACGCGGCGAGCATCATTGGCACTTTTGCGCCGGGAGCAGTTAGGGGTGGGTTAGTCGGAGATTAGTGTTTTAATTATCATTTTGTATTTTATAGAACTACTACCACAGTCATCATGATAAATAAAAAAAGGACATACATTCAACAATATAAAATATGGTCTATAAAATTATGTAACAATGTACACACATAGTCCCATTAATAAGTGGGTAAACAATATATAGAGTGGCTATTTTGACTGAAACGATAACAGTGTTGGATAAACGTTAGACATTGCGGTGGAAAAGGGAATTATGTGGACCACAAAACCACAGAAATCGGACACCACAGAAAATATAAATAAAACCTATTGTTATCAATTGTGTGCTGCATCCCCTATAGCTAACAAATCGTTCCCGAGGATAATCTCGTATCAAATAGACCCAATACGCGTCGCTCCGCTAGCCGTTGGCCTTTTGCAATCGCGAGCATAATCGCGATCTATAAATCCTGAAGTTTGAATTTTGGCAAAACAATCAACAGCGACATTAACTAATAATCTAGTTTTAGATTAATAAAAAAAAATAGTAGCTCTGGTCTGAGGTATGTGTTCATATACATGACTACTCTATACAAAACTAAAATACAATGAGAACTACACTATGCTACATACCTAACTAACTACTTACACTAAGCACACCTGAATTTATACGAATATTATAAAGCTAAAGAGGTTATTGTCTGAACTCGCTAATCTCAGGAACTACTGAACTGATTTCAGAAATTTTTTCATCATTGGATTTGTATGTGATTCCTGTGTGCTATTATAGGCTATATGTACGATGGGCGAAGCCGAGGCGGACTGTTAGTTAAAAATAATGTCTAAATAAAAAATACTACACTCAGTATGTAAATAGAAAATTACATTATTTACACACTGCTATATGTGATAAATAAAACCTTTTTACATTTTAAACTGTTACTGATATTTCAGAGTTGAATGACTTTATTCTGCATTATAGATGCTTCAAGGATGATGAATTATTAACAGGTTGAAAAGTATTAACTCACATGTATTCATCATATACATCTTGTTTAGGCAGCGAGACGTCAGGGTCCACTTCTAGGTGTGTCTGTATCCATATTACAGTTTGTTGAAGTTCAGCCCTAAAATAAATAAAATAGCCTTTATTTGCCTTGAAACTAGTAATACAGATAAATTACATTGCACTGAAATTATACAGTTTTATTTAGCTTATTTCTTCAACACCAATATTATGGATGATGTTTAGTTCACTTTTACAACATTTCAGTTATAAAAGTCTAAGCACTAACATTACATAAGATTCAATTCATTTCAGAAATTGTGCAGGGGATTCACAATCTTTCTTTTCATGACAACATGGTCTAAATCGGTCCAGTATCTTATATGTACTCCAGGGTACTATTTACATATATGTACAGGATTCTATAGATGAATTATTATATGAAACTGGTTTTCATTTAGTCAGCATTCTGCTTTTAGTATGGTATCAAGCCTGAAATTGCAAATTAAAAGCAGCAGCCCATAGCCTCATTCTGCGATTATAAGGAGTTGTGCTGGCTTGGGTGAATGCAGGTTAACAAATATTCTCAAAACACAATCTGTGAAGGACTAATTGCTATCATCTTGACTATGGACATCTGAAGGTTTGCTTACTACAGATAGTATTGCAGTAAGCAGTAAAACAACCAAAATTTGTATAATAGAATTTTTAGAATAGAAGCCAAAATGCATTGTAGAACCTGTTGTACGTGCTACTCAGACTGTGAAATTACTCATACACTAGCTAATGTCTTGTTTACATAGACTGTAGGTTATTCAAAACGGATAATGCACAATATTATTGATATTGTATAAATCATGTATAAATAGATATTGTGACATATCTCTTACAAACTTTTGAGTATCTTTTTATTGATGTAACATTTGTGAAAACATCAAAACGGTTTAGTTCATTTTATTGCGTTTATATAAACAAAATAGCTAAAGTAATATGTTTATATCAGGCAAGTTCATGGCCAAATGGAAGTCTACAATTTAAATAACCATAATTTTACAGAATTAGAATTAAATTCATGGTTTCAGTATAGTTTAACAGGATTCTTACCTGGATCCTAGTGGATTAATTGGTTGTTTAAGGGGATCATGCGGTGGTACTCCTGTTGGCAACCGAAGGTAAAGCATTAGCCTCTCAGCTCCGCTCAGTGCTTCTACTGCTTCAAGGAGCTGGCCTACTCTCTGTCGTCCCTCTTGGCTGAAAAATTACACTGTTTTAAATATTGTTTGTGACACAATTTAAAACCAGTGTGTTTCCATGTTGCCACATAGATGGGCACTAAAGGTCAACACTTAAAATATGTCAATCTGGAACCAGCAGCCATTTCATAGCGCTATTGAGATAGTGGGTCTATGAGATTCTAATGCCAATAAAAATGTATCCAGGGCATGGGATGTAGAAGGCAGAAAAAACGTCCAGTTGATTTGACACCTTACGAAGATCCATAGTATTATATACATAAACACCCAGACACAGTACAAATATTTGCACTGTGTGGGAATTGAACTGGGCGGGTAAAAATGTATTTTGAAACAACAGGTATGTTATCAACAGTTAATAAACTTACTTCACCTAAAATTAATAATATTACAGACTCTGAAATATAGTAATTTGAGGGGTAGAATGGCACATTTCCTTACATACATGTTATACATAATATTTCTATTAGAATACTTAAATAAGTAAATAAATGACATAAACGGAAACATCATTTTTAGGGTTCCGTAAAACGTAAAAACGGAACCCTTATAGATTCGTCATGTCTGTCTGTCTGTCTGTCTGTCCGTCCGTATGTCACAGCCACTTTTTGCCGAAACTATGAGAACTACACTGTTGAAACTTAGTAAGTAGATGTATTCTGTGAACCGCATTAAGATTTTTACAAAAGTTTTTAAAAAAAACAAAAATTAGGGGTGCCCCCCATACTGAGAACTGAAACTCAACAATTTTTTTTTCATCAAACCTACTCGTGTGGGGTGTCTATCGATAGGTCTTCAAAAATGATGTTGAGGTTTCTAATATAATTTTTGTCTACACTGAATAATTTGCGCGAGAGACGCTTCCAAAGTGGTAAAATGTGTGTCCCCCCCCCTCTAACTTCTAAAGTAAGAGAATGAAAAAACTAAAAAAAATATATGATGTACATTACCATAAAAACTACCAACGAAAATTAGTTTGAACTCGATCTGATGAGTAGTTTTTTTTTAATTACGTCATAAATACACTATTATTAAAACTTCGATCAGAGTTACAACGAACTACAAGAACTATGTGTACTATGTATATTATGTTACTTGTTGCAACGGAACCCTTCATGGGCGAGTCCAACTCGCACTTGGCTACTTTATTTATTTATAATGTTTATGGTCTTGATTCTAGCAGTTGATACTTGTGTCCACTGGTTGGCAGTTATTGTACTTACTCATATAGTTTCAAATGGAGATTATGTGGGAAGAGGAAAATATCACTTAACCAATGATATTTTACTCTTGCAAGGAAAGTAGTTACACAGTTTATCTCAAACAAATCACGCCTCCTTATAATATCAGTATAAAATTAAATAGATAAGAAACAGCAGGGGCTATAAAGACATATTTTAGAGACATCTATGAATCTCAAATTAAATTTTAGTGCTCCATTGCATGTGAGGCAATTTCATTGGTCTATTTGACTTTTCTTTTCTGACAATTTATTATTAGGTAGTTAGAAAGCCCTTTCATTCTACACATTAATTTTAATTTTTTACATTCAATTTCTGCAAATACTGTGGAATATGGTAAGAGCTAGTTTATATGGTAATAATCATACTCATGTGTATTTTAATAGACTATTATGGTATGGAATAACACATAGGCTACTTTTAATCCCCATAACAAGTTGCTTAGGATATATTCCCATTTTTATCTTTATTTAGTTGTGGCTAGATACATCATACCATAAACAAGAAAGTTTTTGTCGAGACTATATTTAGCAAAAATATTTAAATGTTCGATGGCAGATATTATAAAACACCCAATTGACATCACTACTAGAGATCCTGAAAAATAAGTGTACATAATGTACAAATTACTTGAAGTAGGTAGTTTTATCAGTGTTGGGTGTAACCATTGAAAATTTTTAGGCAAAGCTGAATAGATAATCCTAATTATTGTGTTTTGATAAACACACATCTTCATACTTCATAAACATACAGAAAGGTCCAACATATTAATATTTCCAGGTTTGAGAAAGTCACTTGCCTATTTTATTATCGGGTAAACTGAAGTTTTGTTTTGTTTACATATCAATTGAATGACATGAATAGATAATGTGTTTAGTACTTTAATAGTCATTCATTTGATGTTTAGCTTAGCTGAGAATAAGCATACTTTTAATTATTATGCTATACCTATCATAATTTTCATTTTTTGTGTGAATTACAAAGTTGAATTCAACTAGTACACTAAATATTGGTTTTTCGATTAAAAACCGGGACTGTATCTTCAGACTTATCCGACTATATGAGACAATCTGGTACGGAACATCTACGAGCTAATAGTGCTTCTTTACCTGAGGGTGTTTTCGACGATTTGTTGCATAGAAGCTATTTTGCTGGAGTCCATTTTGGACTCTTTCCCCCGAGATGATTCGGCGCCGGAGCCCACCGCTCCCGAAGTCCCCGGAGCGCTGCCCGGGACCGCGACACTTTCTTTATCGTAAGACGCAGTTTGCCTATGTTTTGGATGATTGACATTTTCCCTATGAAGTTTCGCGTCATCCACTAAATCTCTTTCCGATTTAACATTTTTCGCACTATCGTCACTGGTCCAAGGCTGAAATGGACTTGCACTATCCATTCTAGCCCTAACTCATTGTAATATCATTGCTATTTGATTTCATAGTGAATATTTTTTAGATCTGAAATTGTAAAATGCGTAACAAAACTCCATTTTTCTTTTGACAATTTGACATTAGATCAGCTGTGAAGTGAGGTGGAGTGAAGGGGGTTTTAGAGCTACCATATGAAAAAATCATGAAATGTTAAACCTTCATCCAACGATTTTGAAACGAATCAGTTTGTTTCATGTTCATTGCATGAATTATGAATACACTAGCTTTTACCCGCGATTTCGTCTGCGCAAAATAAATATTACATATTGAGGTAACTCGTGTTGTCAATTGAGTAAAAGAAAACGAATTAAATAAATGTAAGAATTTATATCGACAAATGTTAGATGTTTCTCATTTAACATTTCAAAAAGGAATGCCCGTCAACGGCTTAGGCTTCCATCTACTTATAGCCCCAACCCCTCTAAAACTCTTTTGAGATGGTGGGTAGAAGTGGATGGTTTCACACCGGCGCCCTCTATACTAAATTTTATCAGTCATACCCATTTCTTTAAATAATCAGATACTTGTTCTTTTATATGACACATATTTAGACTCAAATCCCAGTATTAAATAAAATAATACTATAAGTAAAATATACTACAAACAAATACAGGTGACAACACTCGAGGAGTATATTTTATTATGAGTTTGCAAAAAATACCATACAAATTTATATATACTAAAAATAGCTTATATTAAAACATTCTCATTCAATTTCAAAGTCAAAGTATTTTATTCATAAATGTACAATTTACACGTCAATAAATAAAAAATAAAAACAAAAGAAAGAGCATACAAATTGTATACATTTTCAAAGTTTGAAATGACTACTTTACTGTATTATAATAATTATTGTACAGAAAACTGTCAAGCATTATATGAGTAATATATATAATATGTTATATATAACATGTTTTTATAACAATAGGCTTGTGTACTAAATTTTAAAAACTCGTTAATAATATAGCTTAATGTTTATATTATTCCGAAACATCTATATTTTTGAAAAAAACTTACATTTACAATATTTATTTTGCATTTCAAAAAATCAAACAAATTTCTGCACAAAAACGCTCCAGACTGTCATGGCGTTTTGAATGACGTCACGTCGTGGCAAACATATGTGTTTGTGTAAGGACATTGTCAATGTTTTTATTTTAAAATGAATCCCTCGTATTACAAGAACTGCATAGTGCCTCAGTGTACAAGCACAAGTATAAATACGCCAAACAAATTATTCATCTATATTCCAAACGATCCACAATTGCGAAAAAAGTGGCAAACGCTTGTGAGGAGGAATGATGGCCACTAAATCAAGAATATATTTTTGTGAAGATCATTTTGATGAAAGTATTTGACACAGTATAATCTTAGTAAAGTAAATGTAAAAAAAACTGATAATTTTCCTCAAAAATAGTGGTAAAACAATAAAAAACTAGTTCAGTAAAGCGGCTGAAGAACTAGTATCCATGGCGAAGAATGAATAAAAATAAAAAATAATTATATTTGATCTATGAAAATGTCAACAACATTAGTGATGTCAAGTGATGAGTAGCACGGCGTGACGTCATATTCTCTGATTGGCGTTCACTGTCACGTGACACAATGCCAATTTTTCAAGATTTTCTTTTCTAAAAATATTAATAATCTTTACGTATTTATAATAAACTGTTTTATTTTTGAAATCTCCATATCTTAATCAATAGTAAGAACCTCTAATCCATCCGATTCATTCTTAGTGGAAACAAGCCTATTGTACTGACCCATGTCAAATTTTTGTATACATTTTTATAGGACTTAGCCATCACTCTCTAAAAATTCGGTGTAACTATAAAAAGTTTGATCGATAAGCCAGGACTTTAATTTGTTTTTGAAGCTGCCGAAACTTGGGGCAGATATAACTATTTTGGGAAGAGTGTTATTAACTTCAGGTCCCATAATGTGAGTTAGCTTCCGTGACCTTGTGAGAGAGTGTGATATGACATCCAGCTTGTCCGCGTTACGTATGTTTCGAGAATGTCTCTCTCCTCGCGTATTGTATGATTCTAGATTATTTCATCAATATTGTTACAGTACTTTAGGTGTCGAAGTGTAACAGACAGAGTTACTTTAATATTTGTATAGATAGCATCCAACTTCTACATACAAAGTTTGACGGTTTTATCTTTAACAAAAACGAAATTCAAAATACACTTTCACTTCGCAGTAGCTGCATTCAATATTTTTTTAGGAATAAAGGGTAGCTTATGCCTATAAGTTAAGACTGGTATAATCGGGACAACGGAGACTGCCAATCCGGAGTTCAAATCCCACCACGCGCACCACTGTCTTTTCGAACTCATGTGTGTAAAGCCGCTTACTTAAAAACGGTGAAGGAAAACATCGCGAGGAAACCGACATGTAACTAGAATCGTTCAAGGTCATGTGTGTCATCCACCAACTCGAACTTGGTCAGCGTCATCAGCGTGGTGGATTATGGCCTTGGCTATATCCTTGCGAGAGAAGGCCCCGAGTCCCAGTAGTGGGTTGCTTATGTATGTCATTAACAAAAACATGTTTCTATTTCTAGATTAATCAAATTCGATTTCGGGGTTTGACATGCAAACTTGACTCTATCTGGGCCTCAATACGAACGTTCATCCCCTATATTATCCACATAAAGTTCAAATGTTCAAAAGGAGACGGCCCATTTTCCATGGACATTTGCCCCACAGCAAAAGTGCAGGAGACTCGACCAAAATTAGATCATTAAATAGGATTTTTAACATATATTGAGGACCCGTTAATGTTTTTATTCTGCATAGCGGGCTTTAAGAGATATCAACAAAAACGTTAAAAAAATAACGAAATTCCTTGTGTGAGTTTCGAACGCATCCAGCATATTTTACATTCTCTTTGGAATCGAGTTTCGAACGAATCCGAGGATGTGCCAATTTTATTTTTATTTTGGCGTCGCACGCATTTTTTGTTTTCCCATATTACGTATTTAAATATTTTCAAGTTTTACTAAAAATCGTCAAAGAAGCACTTTCACGAACATCAAATAATTTATAATAATCCACCATTTATATTACACTAGCGGCCCGTTCCGGCTTCGCTCGGACATAACCTAGACACTGTCTGCAGCGCCATCTGCCGTGCTTATTTGTGAATTTAAACCATCTTCGAATACACACACAAAAAAAAAACATTCAAATCGGTCCCGTCGTTTAGGAGTTCACTGTCAAATGGGGTTGGTGATAAAAGGGTAAAATTTAGGGTTGTATGTATTTTTTAACGCCACATTATAAAAAAATAAAAACAAAAAAAAATGTTTGCCTGTAAAGTCGGTTTACTGACGATAGAACGTGACAACGTCTTAAGAAAATACTGATGGAATGGTAGCATTTTTCAAAAGAAAATTTTAATTTCATTTGTTTAATAGATTTGTATGTAAAAAGTAATCAGTAGAATTTAGTCATTTTCAATCAAAACAATGCAAAAAAGCTTTTAGATGCCGGGGATCGAACCCGGGGCATTTCACATGCAAAGCGAACGCTCTACCACTGAGCTACATCCCCACTTAAAATATCGTCCGATACAACCCTTCGTTGAGTTCTTCTTGCGTACTTGAGGGGGAGGAAGCTTGAAATTGGCGGGGGGTGGGGAGTGTCCGTTCTATCTATATTATCAATTCTATGCCGGAGTTCATCAAATTGGACGCTTTATGGATTACTAGCTGACCCCGCAAACGTTGTTTTGCCATATATATAAAGGTATGAAAAATAGCTAGTAGCCGATTCTCAGACCTACTGAATATGCATATAAATTTTGGTTAAAATCAGTAAAGCCGTTTCGGAGGAGTAAGGAAACAAACATTGTGACACGAGAATTTTATATATAAGACTAGCTGACCCCGCAAACGTTGTTTTGCCTTAGTGAACAACCCTTGTCACTTAGGGGTATGAAAAATACCTAGTAGCCGATTCTCATACCTACAGAATATGCATATAAAATTTGGTTAAAATCAGTAAAGCCGTTTCGGAGGAGTAAGGAAACAAACACTGTGACACGAGAATTTTATATATAAGAAGATTAATAATCTACTTCCGGAAATATCTAATGATAAATACTTAAAAGCTTATGACGATTTTGATCAATAGAAAACAACAAGAAAAGTGAATTGTCTCGCACACGATATGAAAAGTAGAGTATTCACCTCAGGCATTACCAGGCCCATTACACAAGGCAGTGCTTTACTCCCTTGGTGAATAATCTACTATTAAATCATAATTACGCTCGATAATTATTTCGATTGAATAGTAAAGCCATCGATTTTTTACTCATCGTGAAATAGTTCTGTTAACTTATTGTTTTAATTTTGTCAATTATAGCATAACCTACAATCGCTGCACTAGCAGACCGATGCTATTCTTTTTAATGATGAAAGCACGAATATTCGACAATATATCACTGAATATATAATTAATATCGACAGAATCATTACCTTTATCGCTGTAATTATCGTTGCTTCACTTTTCACTGCACTTGATTTCATATTCAGTGAAATCATAATGTTTTTGTTTTATTATTTTCATGATCTATCATCTATCATTTCAACCGAATAAAAAAAATCTGGTAATACAATTCATAATCTGCATCTGCCATCTATCGCATAAGAACAACGGAAGTAAGCTCCGCGCCATCACTGAAGTCCTATGGCGAAATTATTGAACTAAGCCATTATAATATCATAGGTTTCATCTGTCATTGTAGAATACGACAGTGGCTCCTTTCGCCAACGGTCATGAGTGGTGGCGCGGACTCTATAATATGATGTCATCCAGCGGCAAGTAGCTGGTAAACTACTGCCGCTAGATGGCATTATCATATTTGAAAATAAAATGTTCTCTGTACAAATTCTAATCATATAATTTCATATAAATTTTTAAACTGTCTTCCATTTCAATGCATTTAAAATATAATATACGTATATTTCCTAGCTAATAGACACTTTCCTGTGTGTCAAAAATAGCTCCTATTCGCCGGCAATCAACGCAACATGCGATGGAAGTTCCATACAATGTTGTTACGATCGATACAGTATAGATGGCCCTAAAACAAAAATTTTTAAATCACTCATATCTTCAATTGATGTTTAAAACAAATTGTTACATACTAAAATAATTAACTGCTGTTTTTTTTTCAGATATTTGTTAGACAACGCGATCATTATAAAAGGCCGCCGTGTTTTAGACATCGGAGCCATCTTTTATTCCGCTTTTATTGATAGTCGTTGTCAAATTGTCCTGTATTTAAAATTGTTTTGCTTTACAAAAAGTAATCAGTAGAATTTAGTCATTTTCAATCAAAACAATGCAAAAAGAAAATTTTAATTTAATTTGTTTAATAGATTTGTATGTAAAAAGTAATCAGTAGAATTTAGTCATTTTCAATCAAAACAATGCAAAAAAGCTTTTAGATGCCGGGGATCGAACCCGTTTCATACGAACGTAACGACTTACGTACTAATGTTTTTGACGTTATCACGTCAAAAACATTAACCAAAATTAAAAAAAAATGTTTGGGGTGAACAACCCCTAACACTTAGGGGTAAGAAAAATAGCTAGTAGCCGATTCTCAGACCTACTGAATATGCATATAAAATTTGATAAAAATCAGTAAAGCCGTTTCGGAGGAGTAAGGAAACAAACACTGTGACACGAGAATTTTATATATAAGACTAGCTGACCCCGCAAACGTTGTTTTGCCTTAGTGAACAACCCTTGTCACTTAGGGGTATGAAAAATAGCTAGTAGCCGATTCTCATACCTACAGAATATGCATATAAAATTTGGTTAAAATCAGTAAAGCCGTTTCGGAGGAGTAGGGAAACAAACACTGTGACACGAGAATTTTATATATAAGATATTGCCACTCGAAAATATACAAGTTAAAGAAAATATACAATGAGGCGACATGTTTGTCAAAATGACACAAGTACGTGAAAAACGTGGCTGACTTTAAGTACAGTCATTAAAGTACTTTTAATTCACACCAATAGGCAATCCCCGCTTGGCACGTTAGTATTGAATGTACAGTTTCCATTATTTATAGTCCGGTCAATTTAGATATTCGAAGTTACCTAAATTCCCACCAAGCTGAAAATCGGTAAGATTGTTAAAAATATCATTAAAATCAAAATTTGAAAGTTCCCCATCTTTCCCCTGTGAGCAAAAAGTTTTATTCAAGGTCAAAGGTAAAAAAATGAGTTTATCTCGATTTTCAGCAAAACGGTAAGTTTTATCATAAAAATACCACAGACAAAAATTGTAGATCATAAAATTATCTACAAAAAATGTTAACATTTTTTTTTCTACGAGTCTCCGTTTTTGAGATATAACGATTCAAAAAGTTGTAAAAGTTGTAATCGTCATAATTTGCACACGTTTCCTAGCCACCTATGATGTTTTTTTTAACTTCTATAGGTTTACACTTGACCGCCATCTCACCTGATGTTAAGCGACGATGCGGTCTACGATGGAGCGTCTTTACCTAGCAAAAAAACCGATTCACTCTCGATTTGAAGACACAAAGATTGTAACCATCGGGGAAAACCCACTCAAGCAACGTATTCCACAGCCTAGACGTTAATAAACAAAAATAGAGCCAAATCTCTTCGTTCGTGTCTTTGGAACATCAACCATGAAACGATGTCGCTTTTTCGAGCTACGAGCATAAGATAAGCCGATAGAAAAAAGGACAAAGTGGTATCAGACCATGCAAATCAGTTGCACACTCTCCGAAGTGTATCCGATAAAAAACGGATAGACTAGCAATTTTTCGGTGATGTTCAAGACTTTGAAGTCTTTTTCGCACAAGAGTGTCGTTGTCTATGAGCCTTTTTGCACGTCTCTCTATCGATTCCAGAGCCTCCAGCTGATACTCAGCCGATCCATCCCAAAAGTGCGAACAGTACTCCATACAGGAGCGAATCTGTGCTTGAAATAATGTAAGCAACTGTTAAGACTTGTAGTAGGTACCTTCGCACTTTTGAGAGGAAACCAAGTTTTTTGGCAGCCAGTTAAAGCCTTGAACTCGATATACGAGCCAAAGTTCAGCGTAGAGGTCAAAGTTACGCCCAAAATCTCAAGACGGTCAGACACCGGCACGGATACACCTCTAAAAGTTGGAGTCAGTTGGAAAGGACTCCTTTTAGCAGAGAACAGACACGCCTGCGTCTTACTCTCGTTGAACTTGACCAGATTGGCATCGCCCCATTTGGCCAACGCCTTAAGGGTCAAGCTCAAACGTTCGATCAGACTCTCTATCAGTACCTGAGTTTGATGCCCAGTGGCTCTCGCGCTAGATATGTAACTCTCTACAATGGTGCTATCATCTGTGTACCGGGCTTCAACATCGTTGATATGTAGCAGGAATAGCGTCGCTGTGAGTACCGACCCTTGAGGGACTCCGGTATTGATAGCCATTTGATCCGACGAGCAGCCATCAATGGCGACTCGTATGGATCGATCCCTCAAGAAGTCCGATATCCACGCAATGAACCCAGTAGACAAACCATAACGTAAAAGCTTCCTTGTAAGGCCATCGTGCCAAACCCTGTCATCAGCCTTCGAGATATCCAGGGAGACTGCAAGTGCTTCCCCTGGTTTTCAATAGCTTCACTCCAGATGTGAGTGACGTACGCTAGAATATCCCCGGTGGACCGGTTTCGGCGAAACCCGTATTGCTGGTCACTGAGGAGGTCGTTCGATTCTAGGTACGTTAGGAGTCTGTGGTTTAAGACACGTTCCATAGTCTTGCAGAGTATGGACGTGACCGAGATGGGCCTGTAGTTGTCACTACCCTTTTTGGGCACATTGCACATTGGCAAGCTTCCAAGAATTCGGTACTAGCCCAGTTTGGAGAGAGAGTCTAAATAGGCGTGTCAATATCGGTGACAACTCAGGCGCACAAGCCTTCAGTGGCCCAGATGGCATTCCTGCTCTAATAGAGCGGGAATGCCATCTGGGCCTGGATACGTTAGGTACGCCACATCCGACGGACAACCTATCTGCGTCTCCGTAAGAAACAAGAGTGTCGGCTGCTCAGTCTCGAGGTGATGGTGGACTGCTGAGAGATTGGAGTGCAGACCCCGAATATTAGTGAGGTGCACTTTAACCGACAAGGCGTGCAGCCGCTCTTTATACTTGATTCTGTAATTGACTTGTTTCATATTTGTTTTGAGAGGGGATCGGTGGGAAAAACGGCAGTAAAACGAGGCCGCACACTACTGGCCATTGGTCACAACACACAACACGAATACACCAGTGGGGAGCTAGGCTGGAGACTGCGGGGACGCACCTAAAGCCTACCTGGCGTTGTGATCCGGTCGCCAACCGGCAGGATAGCGCATCCCGGGATTTTTCGCTAGATGGCGAGCCGCCTTTCATGAGGGGCTAGCACACTACTTGTGCCCCCTACTATCTGCGGTCGGTTATGATGATTACAACTTTTTGAATCGTTATATCTCAGAAACGGAGGCTCGTAGAAAAAAAGTATGAAACAATTTTTTGTAGATAATTTTATGGCTTACAACTTTTGTGTGTGGTATTTTTATGATAAAACTTACCGTTTTGCTGAAAATCGCGATTAACTCATTTTTTTTACCTTTGACCTTGAATATGAATATGATGCTCACAGGGGAAAGATGGGGAACTTTCAAATTTTGTTTTTAATGATATTTTAAACAATCTTACCGATTTTCAGCTTGGTGGGAATTTAGGTAACTTTACTATAATTTTTTGGTCTAATTTGACCGGACTATTAAATGTTATTTTAAATTAATAACTTTTTGACGTGACAACGTCTTATAAATTGGTTTGCCGGGTGACACTTCAAGAAACTGCGTTACGCTCCGCTCACGTTATGCGCTCACAATGAGAGCGAGTGAGAGGGACGCGTGCCTTTCACTTTTTATGTCTGTCTCTCTCGCTCTTAGGCGGGCTAACCATGCCCGAGTCGCCGATTCGCTTTTACCACTCAAAGTCGTTGTCACGTAAAACTTTCGCCCGTATACCGACTTTACAGGCACCAATTTTTTATGTCTCCGGGGCTAATTAAGTACATAAACTTGAAACGACTTGGGGCAGAAATGAGCCGTCTCCTTTCGACTTTTCAACTGTCTAGCTATCACCGTTCTTATTCTAAAGTGCTCGCAATATAACTCTACGCGTAGCAAAATATGGAACTAATTGTCAGGCCGTCAACTTCTTATTTACGTTAGTTGACAAAAGTTTGTTTACGTTTGGTGTATTTATTAATTTCCAAAATAATTAATAGCTTTTATTATGCCGAAAGTGATTAAAAGTGCTGCCTGTGGCTGGTTCTTGAAAATCAATCGTGGTTGTGAAGAAGAACGATACAATAACGGGCTAAAAGCATAGAATAGATAATACAGATAGAACGGACACTCCCCACCCCCCGCCAGTTTCAAGCTTCCTTCCCCGCAAGCACCGCGAGAAGCACTCAACGAAGGGTTAAATCGGACGATAATTTTCTATGAGAATACGACCATGATGCTGTATTATTTAACAAAATGGTACCAAATTTTTCGTCTATTATACGAAACAAGAATAAGAGATTTTTGATTTCATAAGAATTTCTACAAAGATTGAATCATTTTTATAAACTGTGTTAGCTATTCTGGTTAGAAGTACGCGCCAACACTGAAGTCCTGTGACGTAATAAACTCGTTGTTTTTAAACTGCGGCTTTCGTTAATCGTTGTGAAATACGTCAGTGGCGCCAAAAACGTATGGTAACGAAGTGATGGCGCGGAGTATAGTTCGCAATTCACGAAGTCACTAGTCACTAGTGTTGCCAATTTAGTGGATTTTTTTACTAAGATTGCTACTATTCAGATTTATTGATAAGTGATTATTTCTTAGCATTCAACCGACTCAAAAAAAAGAAACAGGTTCAATATTTAGACTATCTGTACTTTTATGTGCGTCCATGTATATATTATGTCGGTCAATAGTGAACAATGAATATAGGATTTCATCTAGTAAGTAGTATGCTTATTTAAGATTTCGCAACAACCGTTCATTAAAACCAGTAAGAGGATACGAGTACATTGACTATTGGAATGGATAGTTCCAAAAAAAAAATAACGATATTTTTAAACTAAAACTTATTCAGTAATTAACGGCTTTGACATTGACTTATAAACTTTACCGGTTCTAGTACTACCGGTACTACTACGATTTAGTTTCATTTTTAACCAACTTCAAAAAAGGAGACGGATCTCAATTCGTTTATATGTTTGTTACGTAATAGCTCCATTTATTGTGAAACAAAGGACATAAGCCCAAATCACATTGAAAAAACCCAGGTGCCACACCTGGGTTTTTTGATGTACCTCAGATTTTAAGTTATTAGTAATAATATTCTAAACTATCATCATCATCCGTTTGAGTGGCTAACCTGCGTTTTTTTGCCTGTAGAAGTTTTGTAGAAGTTCGTGTCAAAAGCTCGTTTTATGGAACAAAATAATATATATTGTATAATTTGGTGTTAATGATATAAAAATAATATATACCGGCTGAGTCATAAAGATATATTATATCAAACAATGCACGAATATGCTTAGGTATAGAATATGCTTTGTATTCAATTATCAGTTTGCTTACATCGCGGGTCAAATCTGGACAAGTACTAGCACAAGCACAGCACTAGCATAGGCCTGGGATATGAGACGTACTTGAAGAGAGGTATATGCTAAGATGTTACGAAGATGATGATGATGATTACATCGGATTGCAAACAGTATTGGTGAACTTTAAAAAAAACGCCTACAAAACTACACTGATAAAAAAACATGTTAGCCACTAATTTGGGTTATGGGAGTGGTGTAATTTTTTTTCCTAAAATATATTTACATACAGTTATTAGATTTTTTTGAGATTAGATACAATTATTTTGTGCCGAGTATCGTACCCTGACGTACGATTTGGGCCATGTCTCCTTTGATGTTTCTTTTTTTTTGGTAGATCATAGTTTTGAAACATGAAAACAAAACTAAAAATTACTTTCGTTTATTTTTGTTCAAGTTTTTTATGATCGTCGTTGAAATTTGGTCAATTAAGTTTCTGAATTTAATTTGAAATTAAAACTGATTTTTGTTTATTCGGCGCAAATAAATTATTAAGTAATGACTTCAACCTTAAAATGTGATTTGAGTATAATAGACTCACTCACTATTCTCACAATATTTACAGTTTTATGCGATCCTTACTATAATGCGAATAAATAAATCACTATTTATCAACATACAAAAGTTATATTTTTTTAAGCAATTAGTAAAAAAATAAATCCGGAACTAGCAACATTATCCCGCGAGACACGAGATCCACAAGGCGGCCATAGTAACAACAATTCGTAATGTTTGTTTACAAAATTAAATTTTAGTTTTGAGTTGAAAAATTATGTTGTTCTTTACTGGGGTGAGACATGCGATGGAAATAATTAATAATTAGTTTGTGCAGTGTATACTATGATTATAGTGAACTGTGTGTAAATGCAACTTATGGACGTAGTTTTACCATCTAATGTGAAATACACGATACGTGGAGTGATTAATTAATATATTGTCAGATTAAAGTTTTCTCTTTGGGTAAGTGTACTTAACTAAAAATCAATTCGTCCATGGTACCTTTATTATCTCCTATTTTGTTTTAAATCTTCTCCCTTCTGATTGTTGACGAAAGTTATATTTACAATAAAGATCGAACACTAACTAGGTAAGATTATAGGTCACTTAACACAGGCAGGTGAACTCACGGCTCACGGGTCACAGCTATTCCATAAAATAATTTAGTAACCCTAGGTGACACGCACACATGCGTAAATGTGTTCGAACGACATATGCGTAGTTGTGTGAGTGTAGGTATGTCAACTGCACCGTCTGTATGGATTTTAGGCCGAGTGTCCGGGGCCTGCTAAAAGTGCAGTTTTCCAAACGCAGAGCTATTTGACTACTAACATGTAGGGATACCATAGCAATCAAATCTCCACCTATTATCGGCATATTTTAAAGTTGAGGCTTTAGGTTGAGGTGCGGCTTTGGGTTTGATTGTTTTATCGCCAATTTACCCGTGGGAAAAATGTGTGTGCTTAAGACCGAATGTGAGAAACTAGTTATAAATGTTTTTTTTCATAATATACAAATCAAAATAGAAAACACAGTGACACAGCAGTGAAGATCAGCTGATTGTATCTTTCTCGCTCGGGTACACTCGGCGGTTCCATGTTCAGTGATCGACCCTTTCACCTAACAGCGGTGCGCCAAAAGAAATTTTACTTAATTTTTTTTTCTACGTTAGCTTGGATGCTCTTTGATCCTTAACTCTGTATTCATTACTTTATTTTTATTGTAGGCGTTTCAGAACGTACTGTCACGTGGTAATGGACAACGCCTTATACCACTGCACTCAGATAAATAAAGCGGCTACAATGGGCAATGTAAAAGAAGAAAGCCAAAAGTGGCTTAAGAAAAATGAAATAGATTTCGACGATTGTAGGACAAATCTGCAGTCACTCGAATAAAGAAGACCCACAATACCAAGTAGAATAACTATTAAAGGAACATGGACATAAACTTTTGCGGTTACCGCCGTGATTCATCGTGATTTTAACCCTATTGAAAAAAGAAGATGATTCTATGGAAGCCAATGACTCATTAAAAGAACGTTTATGCGCCAAATTTTCAAATAGTGTTATTTATGGTCTCAATAAAAGATTTACAAGTTTAAATTAAATTCTTGTTATTTCGATGTTGGTGTAGGTTGAAAATGACAGATTTTTTATAATGTAATAAACTATAATAAAGTTTTCCTGGTGGTAAGAAACTCAGACAGCCTGTACCAATTACCAATGATACTTGGTCATACTGAACCAAACCAGCACTGCAAAGGCGTTCATTACTTCGAGACATTCGTTCTTGAGTCTCAGTTGTCGTGTAGTTACTTAAATTACTTCCCTGAAAAATCCCTTCCCGTACCCGTTTTATGAAGTTGTACGTTCCCAATGAACGGGAAGGGAACCTATTAGCTTGACCTGGCAACATTAAGTACGCCACCAGTCGCGCGCAGACTTATACTGCGAGCACTATACAAGCAGCAGCCACAGCAGCAGCTGACTATGTGACTATCTTTGTATCTTTCTCGCTCTGGCACACTTGGCGGTCCTGAGTTCACTCGGAGATTTCTTTCTTTTCCGAGCGTGACGCTGAGCTTCATTCACAGGTTCACAGCCCACGAAAAATATGTGTGTGGTGCACCAAAAGAAGATTTTACTTCAAAAATCACATTATTTTCAAAACACAGATTAAGTCAAACACTTGAAAAAAAAACAAAATCTACGTAGCGAGAATCGGCGACAAAGATAGTTTTACCTCATCGGAGAATATTTTCTAAATAAATGTTTGGTAGCATAAATTTAACTTTGGTATGCTTTGGTTTCAATCTTTTTTTTTTTATTGGCTTTTTACTTCTACCAACTGATATGTAGAACGGCCAAAGGCGGAACTACTGAGCTACGCGAACACACAGAACAGAAGGACAGAAAGATTGTCATTTTTGGTTGTTTTTGGTTGTTTTTGGTACATTATATTCATGGGAAGTGATAAAACTTTTCGATCGTGGCGCCATCGTTAAGTCGGTCGTAATTTACTAAGAGTATCATCTCTCTTTGATCTCTCTACTTAGTCTGTGACAGAATGACAGAAATTAAAAAGTTTTTAGTTTCCAGTTTTGACTTTTGAGTCTTTTCTCGTTTGATTCCAGTTGCGAAAATTAAATTAAAGTAGTAACGGAAATAAAAAGGAAAAATAAAGAAACGTGAGTTTTTTATTATTTTTAGTCCTAATTAAATTTTCTCATATATTTTTAATGTCTGTCATAATCATAATTAGGCTGAATTTACTCGAAATTTTACTTGGTGTCTCATCCGACATTGTTGGCGGTGCTAGCTTGTGTAGTAACAGGTTATAGGTAGGTAATATACATTCCTCAAAGACCCCTGTATCTTTGAGCCTCATATTACGATACTATTAATTAGACCATGGAATAGAGCTTGCCCATTCTGCATATTTTTTCATGGTTCGAATCTTCAGACTTAGTTTGGAGTGAAGTGAGTTAGTGCAAATTGTGTTAGTGAGAGTTTTAGCAATTAAGAATGTCATCATAGGTATCTGAGAAAATGCAGCTATCCTTGCGACACGTCTTTTTAGTTCTAGAAATGTTGGTTCATGGGTGTTCACTGTTATCATACATAGAGTGAAGAAAAACATTATTGTAATTCCCACTGTTAGACCTACATATCTTGCCATGTGACAAATTATCTCTTTACAATTCACATTCAGCAGTGGAATATACATGAATGACAGTATGTACTTATAAAATACCTAATCAAATAATGTAACATCAAAATAATGACCTTATTTATCATACCTAGCAATTCAAGAAAATAGAATCATATTAATCTGAGGAGAGAGAGATAAAAAGAGTACCTATACATATACCTACAATAATAATATAGAAACTATCCGTTCTGGATCTTATAGAACTTGTGATTACATGTTATCACGACAGTCCCACACATCACACATCATGAGTAGTTTGCATGAGTGATGAAACTGAATAAAGGAAAAAAGTTAATGCAGAAAACAATGTACGGTTTCATTCTATATTCCCAACACCTGGTTTAAAAACATGTAGAAGTGTATTAATTGAAATACAATTAGCTTCTGTAATATCAGCCGTTAGAACATGAATGTAGAATCTGTTGCTATTCGTGAGATAACATTTTATCATATGGTTTCACTACGACTAGCACAAGTTGTCAATATGTATATGTTTTGAAAAGTTAATTTTTGTTCGTGTTAGTTGACAATATTTGTTGCAATAGGTATGTAATATATTACTCATGTATGATGATGGGGGTTACAACATATTGAATGCATTTAAGTAAATTGTATTGTTACCATGTCCTTGATGTAAACATCAAATCAAATAAATTCACTGTCTAAAGACAGTGAATTTATTTGTAAATATGACTTCAATAACTCCTATAAAACATTTTGACCTGATCTGACTGATGACTCTGATCCACCAAGTTGAGCAAGAAACATTAAACATTCAAACTTTTAAATTAATAATATTAATAAGAAGCAGGATCACATTATCCACATAGGAAATTATTATTAAGGTTTATTTAGTCAAATTGGTGAAAAGTGCTGTATGACACACAAAGCTCCTTTGATTCATTAGACAATCCTACAAATATGAATAGTATGAAAGTTTTAATGTTTGTTGCTCAATCATGTCATAAGTACTGAAGGGATCAAATTGAAAGGACCATGCCCGAAATTGGCGTTTTTTGAAATGTCGATTAAGGCCATTGTAAGAAACAACATGATACCGCTAAAGTCATTAGTCAGAATTACAGAAGATGTAATATTTTGCAAATTGTGATATCATCCATATAACATGTAGCTATAAACTTGTCATAACTCGTCGAAATCTGTAATTATTGCCGTGATACAGATCCCAGCTGTGTGTACCATGTCATATCTAAAACAAGACATACGTTTTACCCACATACTACACAATTTAACTCACCTACTTAGTGATTTGTTACTTGGTGAAATGCTTTCTCTGACACAGCTGTACAATGACCAGTGGCTCTGCTGGTACCTTTAAGATACCGTGGCATGCCCGTGATTATATTTCAGTATCATCATCATAAGTCTATCCTAGGCCACTGCTGGAGATATACCTCTCTCCTGCATGCAGCCCAAGCCTGGTCATTTGTAATGGAGCAGTAAGGTTCCAGTCAATTTTGTAACGAATTCGAGTACAATAGACAGACCATCGCCGGATGGGATGCCGCTAATGCGTTTACTGCTTTTTTTAGCTCTGTATTCTTGCCTCAAAGCCCAAAGCTGTCCACCGCAAGTGCGGAGCAGGAGGCGGCCATATCGCTTTGTTCGGCGCGGATAGAATTGGAAGTTATTTCTCCTGCAGATATCACTATAGCTATCCGTCGTTTAAAACCTTATTCGTCTGCTAGCCCGGATGGCATCCCAGCCTTTCCCAGATTCTTTGGCAGTCGTTGTAACACTTCTAATGTTTATTTATATTTTGGCAGTATTGACATCGAAGTATCTCGACTTTTGGAAAATATACCGACTCGTTCCTATACCTAAGGGTGTAATAAGAACCAAGGTTGAAAACTACAGACCTATCGCCATTCTCCCAGCCCGGAGTAGAATGTTTGAATCAGTTTTAAATCGCCGTATTACCAAACAGATCAAGCCACGGCTGACGGAAAGTCAGCGCGGTTTTAGAGCAGGTAAATCTACGGTAAGCAACAAATTAACTTCATTGATGACGCTGCCACGCAAATAGATCAAATGAACCAAGTAAACGCCGCATACTTCGATTTTAAAAAAACCTTCTACAAAGTTCAGGTTGACGTCTTTTAAAAAAAATTGCATCGATTGGTTTCACCCCAAAACCACTTGGCGTATTTCTAGTTACTTCACTGGTCGTCATCAGTATGTACAGTTGTCAGGGTTTCAATCTGACCCCTACATGACCTATTCTAACGTAAGTCAAGGTAGCACATTAGGACCGACCCAGTTTGTTGTTATGATCAATGATTTGCTTGGGGTTGTCAGAGCGGTGAAATGTCAAATGTTTGCTGATGATTTGAAATTGTACTTGGCTATAGGATTTAGATGACTGTGAGGCTCTTCAGCGGCACATTGTGTTATGTCTTGAGGAGAAGATAGTGAAATGGAATTTAATGAAAGCAACTGTTAATCCATTTCATTCAGCCATTCTCGGAATCCCATTCCCTAAAACTAAAAGATCCTGGAGCGCATCACGGAAATTAAGGACGTGGGAGTGAGCTTGTACGTTTAATAATAGACTACTGGCCCGTGAACAAAATTTACGTAGTAAATGAACCACCAGGAGACCTATGTAGGATGATAGAAGGGTATAAAGTAATAAGACTTAGCACTATGCCGTCACTTGTAAGCTGTCCAACTGGGTACAGTCGAAGAGGGGGGGTTGCAATCCTCGATCATTTCTCCTTGTCGCATGATTTTTGTACGGCGTTGCAGAATAATAGATTAGAAGAGGTATTGAAACTATAAAAATACTAAATTTCAAGTTTTAAATTATTAGTTTGTCGGAAAAATTCGTGATTTTCCGACGATTTACAGATTAAATTTGGGCATTTGATTATTAATTGGTTCCATACAGTTTCAATACCGCTCCTTATCCATTATTTCGCAATGCCGTACAAAAATCATGCGACAAGGAGAAATGATCGAGGGTTGCAACCCCCCCTCTTCGAATGTACTCAGTTGGACAGCTTACAAGTGACGACATAGTGCTGAATCTTATTACTTTGTACCCTTCTATCATCCTACATAGGTCTCCTGGTGGTTCATTTACTACGTAAATTTTGTTCACGGGCCTGTAGTGTATAAACGTATAGAAAACATTTGTAAAGGAGCTTTTAAGTCGCTCTGTTTTTTCATGCGCCAGACGGCTAGGTTCCAGGACAGGAATGCTGTAGTGTTATTGTACTATGGGTACGTTCATCAGATTAGAATACAACGCGATTGTTTGGGACCCACCCGAACACAATACAAGTTGATGCTTAAAAAGGCGCAAAGGAAATTTGCTCGATACTTGTATACAAAATCATATGGGTACTATACATTTTTGTATTCGTCTCTGTTCGTCGCCGGTATGGTCGCCATAAACACCTATGATCAGCAGAGCCACAGCATATTGAAGAGCTGTGTCAGACCAACTTGAAAACATATCACCGAGTAACGAATCTATTATTAGCCGAGTGAAATTGTTTAGTATGTGGGTAAAACGAATGTTTTGCTTTAGATATGACATGTTACACGCAGATGGTATGTGTATCACGTCAATAATTACTGATTTTGATATGTTACAAATTTGTATCCATGTTACATGGATGATATAACAATTTACTAAATATTGGATCTTCTGTAATTCTGTCTGGACTGAGTTAGCGATATCATTAATATCTTACTAGTTAACCGACTTCCAAACTGCGACTTCAGTAGTTACGACGTAGCTGAAGAACTGGGAATTGACCACAAACAGTTTTGGCACATTTGAAAAAAACTGGGTACACAAAAAAGCTCGATATTTGGGTACCTCACTGAAAGAAACCTAATGAACCGTGTACTCATTTGTGATTCTTTATTACGACGTAATGAAACCGGACCATTTTTGAAGAAGCTGATAACTGGTGTTGAATAGGCGATCACGTACGACAAGAACGGGCGAAAAAGGTCGTGGTCAAAGGCCGGTCAGGCTTCACAGACTGTGGCGAAACCCGGGGTAACTGAACTCTACTGCTAACAACTGATGAGATTAAAGCAAGAAGTTGAGAGAAAACGGCCGGAATTAATCAATAGAAGGGGTTTGGTTTTTCATCATGATAACGCTAGACCTCACACATCTTTAACCACTCAGCAAAAATTAAGATAGTTTGGCTTGGAGGTAGGTGTGTAGTCCTGACCTTGCACCTTGAGATTTCCACCTGTTTCGGTCTCTTCAGAATTCTTTAGGTAGTGTCAGGTTAACATCACGTGAGGACTGGCAAAACCAATTGTCGCGGTTTTTGATCAGAAGCCCCAACATTTCTATAGCAATGGTATCATGTCACTACCTACAGGATGGCAAAAAGTTATCGAATGAAATGGTACCTATTTGCTATAGTTAAATATAAATAAACAATTTTTAAAAATGTTTTGAATTTACTTAAAAATGCGAAAAACAAAATCCCTAACCTATTATACAAAAATTCAACCGACTTTAAAACCACAAATAAGCACTCGACAGCGAAAACTAAATTATAATAATTATTATAAGTGCTACTCACTCATCTATTGGAATTCGGTGCCAGCCAAGTCTAACAGATAGTAGATAGATACTACTTACCTGGCTAACCAGCCAGACTTGGCTGGCTTGGTAGGTTACATTGTCCTCTCCTTCTCTTCAGACTCCACATAAACCTAGGCTGTGTCATCTTATTGTAGGTTCTTCTAGTTACTTCTTCCAGTTGTGCGAGCCAATCGTCTTCACGAATCGTTCGTCCATTATTAACAACTAGGCTCAGTTTCATGAGTAGTCAGATCACTGTAGCGTAAAGATTCTTCGCATTCCTGCCCTGCCGTTACAATGACCGCCGCTTTGGTGAGGACTAAAAAAGAGAGAATACAAATGCCCGTGGCATTTGTATTTTGAAACATAGCATTAATGGGTTTTACCCATCGTCACCACGCTGGGTATGTGAGGCCGTAGGGTGACTTAAAATGCTACAGCCCGTCACAGGTTCGAGTTTAAATTGCGGTTTAGTTGTCATGGTTTTACCGCCATCAAACGGTTTCCCCATTTGTGCGCTTACCACAGGCAAAGGAGAACTATCCACAATGAACGGGATACAAAATCATAACTTAAAATCTTCGAAATTTATTCTCATTTCGCACCCAGCTCTTCCAATTCGGGTTGGGGGTCTTGGAGTGCGTTGCGCGCGGGATTTTGGCATGCTGGCTTTTTTGGGTCGATACATGGGATTGCTGACCTTGCCGCTACTAATCTAAATTCAAATGGTGGCGAGAAAAGTTTTACCTTATGCGTCCAATGCTTTGATGGTCTGGAGTGCCCTCAACTCCGAGGACTCGACTCCTGTGGAGTCTCAAAGCCAACGGGCATGGAATGCTATTAGAGCTAAGCGGATCCAACAACTATTGGCATGTACTTCGGGGGTAGATATGGCCAGACTACGGGCCGTCTCGCAGGCTGAATCTGGGGCGGGGTTACACACGCTTCCTTCTCGTCTGGGCGCTTTATTAGAAGACAACTTGTGGCGTGTGGCCGAGGGTCTTCGCTTAGGCTGCAAGGTGTGTAAACCCTACATATTTATGCACATCACGTCGTCAGGGTTTGAGTTGTCGACGATTCGCGGGAAGGTTCTCGCGTCACCATGCACTCAATGACGTAATGCAGAGAGCCTTAGTGGTGACGGGCGTTCCCTGAGTACTAGAGCCATAGAATAGATAATACAGATAGAACGGACACTCCCCACCCCCCGCCAGTTTCAAGCTTCCTACCCCGCAAGAATGCGAGAAGCACTCAGCGACACGACATAGATGACACGCACACATGCGTAAATGCGTTCGAACGACATATGCGAGATGTGTGAGTGTAGGTATGTCAACTGCACCGTCTGTATAGATTTTAGGCCGAGTGTCCGGGGTGTGCTAGAGCGGTGGGCCTATGCATATCGGACAGCAAAAGACCGGACGGATTGACTCTGGTGCCATGGAAGAACGTGAAGTGCTTAGTTTGGGACGCCATTTGCGAGAGCACTGTCGCCGCCAGCCACCTGGTTCACACTGTCAACACACCGTCAGCCGCGGTGGAGGATACCGCTGATAAGATGGGGAAGTACAGTTTCAATACCTCTCCTAATCCATTATTTCGTAATGGCGTTCAAAAATCATGCGACTAGGCGAAATGATCGAGGGTTGCAACTCCCCCTCTTCGGCTGTACTCAGTTGGACAGCTTACAAGTTACGGCATAGTGCTGAATCTTATTACTTTATACCCTTCTATCATCCTACATAGGTCTGGTGGTTCATTTAGGTACTACGTAAATTTTGTTCACGGGCCTGTAGTCTATACCTGTAAACATTTTAGACCAGTGATCAATACAATGTTTTAATATAATTTCATACCCGTTGTGTGCTTATTTTAAAGATTTTTTGTATTTTTGCAGGTGTCTTCAGCATGGCTGATGATATTGACATCGAAGAACATGATGTTCTTGAAAATCCAGCCATCAGAAACATTTTTCCAGATATTTCGGTCATAAAAAAAGAAATTTCACAATATTATGAAGATGGTGAGATTATGATGTCTTTTAATATGTTTACTAGCTTCAGTTAAAACGGAGTTGTAACTAAATAACAAGCTTTGTAAAAAGGGTAAATAATGAAATGGTGTCTAAGAGCTCATTTATTGTTGAAATCGGGATTGGTTGATTTGTCGTAATGTCCCTCCACTCGCCCCCTTATTTATGACGTGATGATGAGACCAACACATTACATTGGTGTTGAGAGTGCACTATTTAGCAGTGTGCCAGGTTCCGCTCATGATTTGGGACAACAGACGTAACATATACCAATCTTATCAAGCTCAAGAGATTAATTTTTTGAACGCGGTAATCTCTGGAACTACTAGATCGATTTCAAAAATTATTTCACTGTTGTATATGAACGTATTCCCTGAGTGTTATATAGGCTATATATTATGTACTTACCACGGGCGAAGCCGGGACGGATCGTTAGTGTAATGTAAGTTATTATAAAACTTGCCTCATGTAAGTGGGCCAAGTTTTATAATAATGTGCGATAAATTGTAAAATATAACCATTGTGAACTAGTACAATATTTTTGAATCCGTCTAAACCTGGGCGATCTAGGCCCAATGCAGCGTTACTAAATGCATAATATCATTCGATACTATGTCCCACTACGCCCGGGCTTTCCAAAAACAGAGGTATAAGGCCGACTGTGACATTATATCTCTAAAACTGTTCACGGGTGCACTGAAGAACATGTTGTAGATGCTGTAATGTGAATGAAATGACAATAGAAAGTAAGCAATTCTTCACATTGTCGTTTTCGTCCTAGTGACAAAGGCCTTCCACCAGTGTGTCCGTTCTTTCATAGATGTGAAGGTTAATGCTTGGTTTGTATTTCGAATTATCGGATTTCTGTTAAAAAAAATAAGGCCTTGAGAATTAGCAAGCTGAAATTCAATGAACCAGCCACATCGCTTCAAAAACTCATATACTACTAAAGAGAAAGAAAACTTGGTTACTTCTCAGTTTGTAAAGGGCACTAGTATGACGGCCGCCAATACGGTATCTCCTACTCCATCAAAATACGAAAAGCATTCCCACATTTGCTAAAAGGAGATTCGTTATACATTGTTGTAGAGTTTAGATGTGAACACACAAAAGCGGCCTTGAGAATGTTTTAGCTACTTGTTAGACTATTAAGTCGTCTGATTTGCTAAAGAGATAAGTTCGCTCTTTTGGATCTAGTCAAATGCCTAAAATATGAAGCCCATTGCATCTTACCACGCATTTAAGATTTAGAAAAATATGGGGAAAAAAGGTACCTATTTTTCAAAGTAATGGCGATGGAAGAGCGATAGTCTCGATCGCTGTTTTTCTTTAATATCGGAGGCTTTTTAAATGATCCAGCTCATGTACGTTTTGACAAACTGGGTATCGAGTTCTGGAGAGTAGAGTACGTGCCCGCAAGTAGAGTGTAGTAGGTAAAACTGGATATAGAGAACTACTGATCGAGATCACTCGCTTCTTTTAAGATACTTTGGAACGTGTTTTAAACCACAGGTGCCTGACGTACCTAGAATTTAACGATCTCCGCAGTAGACCGGGAATACGGGTTTCGCCGAAACCGGACCACCGGGGATATTCTAGCGTATGTTGCTCACATCTGGAGATCTGTCGAGAAACACGGGGAAGCGCTTGTCTCCCTGGATATCCCGAAGGCTTTCGACAGGGTTTGGCATGCTGGCCTTATAATCAAGGTTTGATGCCTGCTCATCGGATCAAATGGCTATCAATACCGGGGTCTGTCAAGGGTCGGCTCTCTCTGAGACGCTCTTTTTGCTCCATATCAACGGTCTGTTGATGCCCGGTATCTTTAGGTAAGCAGATGATAGCACCGTTGTAGACAGTTACATATCTAGCGCGAGAGCCAGTCAGCAACAAGCTACTGAGAGAGAGTGTGATTGAGCATTTGAGCTTGGCCCTTGGGGTAGTCTCTAAATGGAGCGATGTCAATTTGGTCAAGTTCAAGGAGTAGATGAAGCACAGATTCGCTCTTGTATAGAATACTGTTCAAACCCTTGGGATGGATCGGCTAAGTATCAGCTGGAGGCTCTGGAATCGATCGAAAGACATGCCAAAAGGCTCATAGGCAACGACAATCTAGTGTGAAAAGACTTCAAAGTCTTGAACATCGTCACACAATTGCTCGCTTAGCTGTTTTTAATCGAAAATACTTCGAAGTGTGTAACTGATCTGTATGATCTAAACCACCGTGCCCTTTTTTCTATCGGACTGCTCGTAGCATGAAAAAGCGACATCGTTTCATGGTTGATGTTCCAGAGACGGACGAAGAGTTTCGACACTACTTTTGTGAAAAAACCATCAAGGATGTGGAATGCGTTGCCTGAGTGGGTTTGTCGCGATGGCTACAGCCTTGGTAAACACGTTCCGTCGTAGACCGCATAGTCGCTTGACATCAGGCGAGGTGGCAGTCAAGCATTTTTTGTCGAAGGAATGACAAAATTTCGTCGATAGTCTTATAAATATTGAATTCAACAAATTCAAATCACATATAATTACGATCATAATAATAAAATCGAAGGTTTTTTTTGTGTAAGTGTATCACTCTTATCTTTAATGGGATGATATCAGACTTGACGCTTGAGGTGAAAGAAAACAGAAAAAAATAAAACTTTAATTAAGTGTTATTTTACAGAAAAGGGGATTTTAGGGTATGAAACATACAATTCCATGAAGGTGAATGCGCACTCTTATACCTACCCTGTCAACGAATATTGTCATAAGTTTTTAAATTCTAAGACTTCTGCCAATGTATAATCTGCTCTGAAATGTTTGTTTAGTCTACATAACGTATCAAAGATCTTGGACATAAGCATTTTAGACTGACCAACTTAAGGGTGTACCATAAGATCAAGATGACTTTATAGCACGCTAATGACGTCTGCTTTTCCAACAGCAAACTGACGGGTGTAATAATAGTCTGATTCCCACAGGTAATGTTTGAAAGATATAGAACCAAATACGATAAATGTGACTTGAGTTTTTTTTTTACAGAGCCGACTATAAAACAAGAACCTGAAGTAGCAAATAGAGTAACGGAAGAATCACTTAGTGATACAAAGATAGATAACAGTAGAAGAGATCTTCAGGAAAAAACTGCAAGTATTAATCGTTCTTCGGAGGTCACAAACAACATATATGAAAATCAAAAACCTGCAGGTGCAAATAAAGATAAATACGGAAACAATTATCAAGGCACAAAAATTATTTTAGGTTCAAAACCTAACAAAGCAGTGGTAGAACCTCGAAGTGTAGAAATTGGTAAAACTCAGAATATATCTCTGGCATCAGTGGTACGTATACCGAAAGTCTTACTGCAAGACCTTGGCGAGTACATATATCAAAGTAGCAGATATTGTAACCATTGTCAAACATTATTTCCAAGCACACCAGATTTTAATGATCACAAAATCAAATTACACTCTATAAAACTGCAGAATAAGACAAAAACTGTAAAACGACAGATAAAAGCTGATTTGGTTGAAAAAAGTAATAAATGTAATATTTGTGGCACATCATTTAGCTGTCGATCTAATTTGTATAGACATTATAGAAGTAACCATCAAAAATCTATAAGAAGTAAGGCAAATTTCACGAAATTTAAAGCACACGTGAATTTGACCGACAAAGACAAAGTTAATTTAACCAAAAATTATTCTTTGGATGGGCCATCTAACAAAAATGCCACAAGAAGAAAACGTTTGCACGTAAAAGTCACACTGATAGACAAAGTTGCGAATGAAAATATTAAGAAAGCTAATAATACAGTTAAACATTCGATATTTAAGGCTAAGTGCGTATTCTGTGGTTTAAATTATAGTAGCAAAGGTAACTTAACCAGACACTACAAAAACGTCCACAAAAAGAAACCATGTACAAAAATCCAATACAAAAATGACAAGTCTTTTGAACCTACAAAAAAATCATCCAGTTCGAAATCATTAAATAAAGAAAAATTAAATCAAGACGCAAAAGCAAAGAACACATGCTTCCATTGTAATGAAGAGTTTTTTGACAATAAATGTCTTATAGAACATATATACACAGTTCTGGAACAAAAGCAGAACTCAAAACAACAAAAAAATAACACATTAATCATGACTAATGATAAAAAGAGCTCTGAAAGTAAACTATTAGAAAGAGAAGACAATATTAATAAAGAAAACAGGACGCGATTGAAAGATAAACTCATGTTTGAAAATCAAGACTCAGATGAAAATGAGTCGTGTCTGCCACAAATAGAAATGACAAAACTAAATCCAAATAAAAAGATATCGATCAATCTGAAGAAAGATCAATCCAAAAGTATGATGCTTGATGACAAATTTCTAAATGATGTTACAAGTCAAATATTAGATCACAAGGGACATGGACAAGAAACAGTGAGAAATAAACGTACACGTGCCGTAATCAACGATGACACAAAAGAAAGACAACTATCTCCTCAATTTAATTCGCAAAATAAAAAATCAAAGGTTGGAGAAATAGACTTAAGCGAGGTACAAACAAAGAAAAAAGATACCGTTTCGAAAAAACAGTGTAAAGGTTCTAGTGATGACGATAGCCACAATATCGCTAAATTTAGTTCTAAACCTTTGAAAGACAAATTCAAATATGATTTGAGTGACAACAATTCAACAGAATCAAACTGTTCAGACAAGGATGCATTGATTGAAGACCACGTATCACCCGAATCCGAATCAAGGCATAATAAACCGAAACGTCAAGTTAATAATAAAAGAAATAAAAAGTCAAAATTAGAAAACGATAGAAAACAAATAAAACCGAACACTTCGCAGAAACAAATAAAAACAAATAAGATGGTATCGAAAAACAGGTGTATAGCAGTGAAAAATGAAACTAACAATAAAAGATTGGTAGGTTCGTTTGTATATGAGTGCATGTATTGTTCGTATATATTTCCCTCGATACGAGGTTACTCTATGCATATGTTTTTACGGCATAACCTTAGTAAAGTTTCTCGGCCTAATAAAGTGATTTTTGAGAGACAATGTAAATATTGCCCTTCCATGGTTTCTAAAAACAATCGCAATAGCCATGTACGTAAATGTCACTACAATCGGTATGCTAATAAAATACATAAAAATGAAAATGACGTTATCAAAGAAGAAAAAGAAATAACAAAATCAAACAGTGTCCAGGGTAATAAAATTGACGATTTCGTTCTTAAATCAATAATTTATAGATGTGCTAAATGTGATATACATTTTCTCTCGTCTTCTGTAGCAAAAGACCATGAAAATCACATGGAATTGTTAATAAACTGGAAATGTCGAATTTGCGAAAAAATTTTCAAGAAACATGATAAAAAATTACATCAAAAACAACATGAGTTTTCTAAAACAGTTAATGTTTGTCATTTTGATGAATCAGAACTATCAAAGCTTTTATATAATTGTACAAAATGTGCTATTCACTTCACTGAAGAAAGATATTTAGAGCATTATCCAAAATGTGATAATGAAACAACGGAATCAGTGTATTGTAAAGCTTGCGATATTTTAATTGACAAATGTGGATACATTAACCATAAAGATTTTCACAAAATTAAAAACAATACCACCGATTTAATTGTTATAACCGGAGACATAATTACCCAAGACAACGTAGAAAAGGTTGATAAGGTCGAAAATTCTTATAGTCTCGTTGAAAAGTACGAAGCTAAGACGACAAATAACGGAGGAAAACTCTATAACCCAATGAATTGCTTAACCTTTTGCCAAACTTGCAAATGCTACCTATCTGATATTGCAATTAACCGCAAATCACATGTTCAAGGTAAATGTTCAAAAATGGTTAAATACACATGTCCTACTTGTGGGCTTGTATTCACTAATAAAACAATAAATACTCATAGAGATCATCATAAAAAACAAAAAGAATTAAAGTTACAGGATTTTGAATTCTTTGATCTTAAAGGGATTCAGATTCGTCCGCCAATACCAGAATATCCTTCGTGCAACAACTGTGAAGTTACTTTCGTAGGCAAAAATGCTGTTATAAATCACATATGTAGTCAAACTGAACATTTAACTTGTGAAATATGCAACTTAAAGCTATCTGAAAATGCTTTTAAATTACACATGAACTTTCACAATTATCGTATGCCTGCTGAGAAAGTAGATCAAGGTGCAAAAGTTGTTACTAAAAACCCTCAGCATAAAGACGATGTACACGAGAACCGTTTAGTTACTATAACTTCAAGTAATAGCATTCCATCAGGTACTGATAATTTTCAAACAAAGTTACAAGACTTTAACGCTCAGGTGAAAAATAACATAATTCTGAATGAACTGTGTGACACCATAACAAATGAAAAGTCTAATAATTTAGTAACTGTTGAAGAAAATGAGACACAGCCAGAAGAATGTAATACAAATACAGATAATACAACACGAAGTGTATACCAAAATGTTACAAACGAGTGTAATGCAAAAAGCGATAGCATTGTATACTCTTGTTATTCTTGTAAGATGTCAGTCGATACATACGATAAAGTGATACAACACTGTCAAAATCACTATGATCCTGATTACTTGGTTCAACAACCTATGAAGACATGTTTGCAATGTTCGTTGTGGTTTGATTGTGATACCTATGAAAGTCACGAAAAATTACACTTGGGCAGCGATACAATGCAAGTTGTGACTTTTGATCATACATATTTTACATCAGAAAATCGGTTGTGGACACAACACGTATTTACATCTCTCTCCCCAATTATTCAAAGGAAAGCTATTGAGAAATCAATATATCAGTATGAATGCAGAATAAAAATGGAAGTTGTCCAACAAGGACCCTACCATTTATCTGTGTATAAATGTTATAAATGTGGAATATTTCTTAATTCTGACTGCTTGATGTCACATGTTATAGACGGATGTCAAAAGAACATTGGAAAACATCCATGCACCATGTGTGGTTTACCGTATAGTTCAAATCTAGCCCGAACTAAACATGAGCAAATTCATAGACAATATGACAATGTCCGTCTGAAATCATATAATATTATTGTAATAAACTGTAAGCATCATAGTAATTACAATGCTAGTATCATAAAAGCAATGAAACAGTACGTTTTATACCAGTGCAGAAAATGTGACGGAATCGTTGATAAATCACAACTTCGTGATCACAAGTGTAATATGGAAGTTCTACGAAAATGTCAGAACTGTGAGTTATTATTACACAAAGATGATATTGAGAAGCATACTGTGAAACATTCCGATTTGCCTATGTTTACCGTGGACAATATAAAAGTAGTTTTATTTGGAAATAATGACGAATCACTAATAATTAAATGTGTGTCATCTACTTTTAAAGGTTTGGTTGATGATTACAAGGTATACAGATGCAGGAAATGTGGGGACTGTGAAAATGACAAGAATCTTTTATTGCGGCATCTTTGTACGTTTGATGACTCAAAATGGAAATGTCCTAAATGTAGTCACTATATATCTGCACGGTCAATTAAACTACATATAGAAATGCACGATGTCAATACAGAACTTACATCAGATACCTTTGCAATTGAACTATTTGGCTCTACTATAAATGAGCCTGAGAACAAAAAACATTGTCCCTCAATGTTAAATGCCTTAGATTGTAATGAGCAGGTCGTTACAGATCTAAATACACATGTCAAAATTAACAATAATAGGACAAACAATTTGAATAGTGACCAAAATATTTCACCTATAGTTTTTTATAAATGCACTTGTGGACTACATTTTATGAATGAAACGTCTGCAAAGAGTCATGCAAAGGTTTGTTGTCCTAAAATGAAAATAATACGTCAAAAATGCTCTAAGTGTAGCCTAACATTTAACCCAAAGGAGCTTTTTTCTCATATATTAGCACATCATGGCGATAAAAATAAAACATTTAAGTATGATGTCATCGATGTAAAAGTAGGTAATGTGTTACAATTAAGTGACGAGAGCCCAAATATGTAGAATTAAAGACGAGATCACAATATTGTTAATGTTAAACTGATAGTATCTATTAATCTGAGTATTAATGTATTTCTGGTTTGTGATTCAAATTTAAAACAAGGTCTTGTGCACAATTTCTTTGTCCAATTATATAATATGAATATAATCTTAGTCCGATCGCTGGAATGGCCAGATCAAAATATAAATAAATAAATATTGGTGGACAATTCACACACAGCACCTACCATCTGACCCCAAACTAGGCAAAGCTTGTACTATGGCTGCCAGATAGCAGATATAAATAATACTTTGAATATATAGCTGTAAACATTTATAGCATAAAAGTGGGGAGATATGGCACTAGTGACTCGTCGTGGATAGCACAGATTAGACCCAAACAAAGAGCATTCATAATACCTTCCTGTATTTTCACAAAAGTGTACAAAGAGCTCAAAAAACCAAAACAAGTTTTCACAGAAAAAATAAGATCTTACAGAACTTAACCGCGATCTAAATTATCTATTACTAAAAAATCTTGATCTTGGGAGAAATGCCGATAATGTCTAGACAAGGGTACCACCCGGTCGCAATTTAAAAAACGTGCCACCAAAATAAAATTAAAACATACGGGAGACGTCAGCCCTGAGCCGCGCTCCTGCAATACTAACATCGTAATGTAGGTAATGCAGGAGCGCGCCTCCCGCGTCTCACTCGCCATGCACCGTCTAGACGGCTTCGTCGAACGACTGTATGGCTTAATAGACTGTAGTACTACATTGTAGGATGAAATAAGTAAATATGTAGTAGAAAGAATGTAGTACTAAAAACTCGCTAAAAGTAAAGAAAGCGAAGTAAAAGTCAAAAGCGTAGACAAATAAAAACGTGTTTGTCAGTTTTAAAAATGTAATTCCTGAAGTCGATCAATCCAACGTATTTTTACTTTGGCAGAAATATCCATCTATCATAAACATTATAGTTTTGTCTCGTTTGAAAACGGGCTCATTCGATAATGGGCTCACGACGTAATTATTTACTTAATATCATTAAATTGTATCCAAAAAGTAGAAATGTAACCTTACTGATAAAGTGATAAGACTCGTTACAACGTTTGCCTGGCGATATATCACACCTTTGTTAGCTATTCTACTGTAAAGCAGAAATTTGCTAACTGTGTTGCAGTTAGAAGTGCAATGTTTCAAAATATTTGAATAGAAATGACGGGGCAAAAAGTAATCTTAAATCTCTGGGTTACAATCTCAGTGCAGTGCTAGGCAGAAATTTGGACTTTTCGTGATCAAATAGCTGCGTGACACTGTGCTACTGTCGGTAGCGTCGGTTGCTTACTGTCAGACGAATGCTACTGATGTTAAAATCTACCTGTTTTATTTAATGTTGCTTTCAAGTAACCCTATATGTCAGAACTTAAGTGCCTTAAATGTTTGTACTTTAAGAGAAATAAATTATTTCTTGTGAAATGTAATTGTTTCAATGCTATGAAGCGTTTTCAGAAAATATGTTCGAGTGATTAATATGTCAAAAGAAATTTAGTTCAGTTCTTGGTTTATGTCGAGTACGAATTCGCCGTTATTCTGCCAGTGTCCGTTTCATGATAGTTTCGTTAACGGTTATGGAGTTTAATAACACGCGGTTTACTATGGTCTGGATAAGTTAGTTCATCTAAAACAAACAGAAGACACAGCACATGATATAACCAACATCGAGTTAGTAGGTTAGTTAGGTAGGTAGTAATAGGTTACAAATATTATTTATAATAAATGGTTTACTTAATATTAGTTGTTAGTACATATTCTTATAGTTTTATTTTATTCATATTTACAATTTTACAAAATACACAGTTTATTAAGGGGGGAAAAGGTGACGGATAATAAGCATTTCATAGAGGTAGGACGAGGGATACTAGTAGGGAGGGTATCATATTTATAATGAGTAATTTAATATAGGGCATTCAAAAATATGTGGTCCACATCTCCTTCATCCACAACCCACATTCAAATAACGAGTTATCCCTAATCCGCATTTTGTCAAAAATACAGGTGTGCAGGCGTGACCAAGGCGCAATCGACAAAGCACAGAGGTTGTGCTTTTATTGGCATTGCGAAATTTAAAAAAAACAAGGTTTGTTGGGAATTTCTGGTTGTAGGTCTGAATAATATTTACCTGTGACCTTTTGGGTTGTTTCCAATGTCTAGACCAGGATGACTCAAGGTGGAATTTTGGAAGTAGGCAAGTCATGTGCGTATAGCTTATAGTTGTCAAGACAACCAGATTGACTGGCCGCCTTGGCACAGGCATCGATAGTCTCATTGCCTGGGATTCCAGAGTGGCTAGGGATCCAAGCAAGTATCACATTGACTCCTGCACTATTACAATCATATAGGTATATATAGGAGGTGTTTGGTTTGGAGGATGATAGGATACCTAAGATTTTACAATTTTGATAGCTTCAAGGAGAGCGACGACTTCTCCTGTGAAAATGGTTGTAAGAGGAGGAGACTTGAAACTAAGACAAATTCTTGTGAATGGAACCCAGACTGCCGATCCTACTAAGCTATTGGAGGATACTTTGGAGGCATCTGTAAACATGTATTTCCATCCACTGTACTCAAAATTGATTTGTTAAGTAAACAGTTGTTCAGTAAAAGTGTAGAATGACATTTGATTTATATGTTAGTCTCTTAGGGAGTCATGTATAGTGATAGCCTCTTCTCTACGTGAAACTCAACATCAACGACGCTTGTTAAGAATTTCTTCACCTGCTCTATCGTAGTGTCGGCTTTGAACTGCCACGCCTGTATGTAGCAGTGCCGGATCTAGGGGGGGGGGGGGCAAGCCGGGGTCCGTGCCCCGGGCGCCAAGTTCAGGGGGGCGCCAAAACTCGCCAAATAGACAAATGTGCAACTCAAAAACATTGACTTCAATTTGACCACAGAAAAAAGTATATTGGCACAAGTACATAACTTTCACTGTTCTTTTACTGCAATAATATCAATTCGAATGATACCCAGGTCTACTGTACAGCACACAAACTACGTTATACGCAGGGCGCGTGGTGTGTAGCCATATATAGTTAAAAATACGCTCCCGCTCGGCTGCAGAAACCGTACATTATAGCGGCAAAGTTGCTGGAAAGATGGTATAGGACCAGCGTACCAACCGCCTAACTGAAACTGTCTTAGCTTTGACTTTGCTCACTCTTTTCTTTTCGCTTGAAATTATAGAAACAGCAATAGCAAAGTCAAAGCAGATTTGGTTATGCGGCAAATCAGGTTCAAAAACCGATCCAGGTAACTACAGGCCCATCTCTGTTTTGCCTGTGCTATCAAAAATCCTTGAAAAAGTTATCCACACCAGACTAGAAAAATACTTAGCATCGATCAATTACATTTCAGAACAGCAATATGGATTTAGACCTAAAAGTAATACTTTAACAGCTACTATTGATCTTGTCACTAAAATCAAACAAAACATTGATAGTAAAAATATTTCTTTGGGTATTTTTATAGACTTAAAAAAAGCATTCGATACTATCAGCCACAAAATACTCCTGAAAGAATTCCAATCTAATGGTATTGTTGATGTAGCATTACAAACAATTGAATCTTATGTTTCGAAACGATCTGAAGTAGTTAAAACGGATAACAATACTCAAAGCAGCTCTTTACCTATTAAGTATAGAATTCCACAAGGTTCCATCGTAGGACCCTTATGTTTGTTTTTTACATCAACAATATACATAACTTGGGCTTACATGGTCATATTACACTTTACGCAGACGATACCTGTCTATTCTATTTTGGCTCATCGATTCATGACTTAGTTATGCAAGCGCAAGAAGATCTTAACACTCTCCATAACTGGTTCCAAAACAAATTGTTAACGATTAATGTCTTTAATGATAAACAGTGAACCAATACAACTCAAACCCTATGAAAAATATCTCGGCTTGCATTTGGATAGCCAGTTAACATGGAACACCCATATAGAACATGTAAAAAGTAAATTGGTAGCACAGTGTGGTGCGCTCCGCAATATTGCACGGTGTTTACCAAATAAACTACGACATACAATTTATAATGCCCTGGTAAAACCTCATTTGTCATATTTGATTGAAATTTGGGGATGTGCTTCGAAAACAAGGTTAGCTAAACTTCAACGATTACAAAATAAAATTATTAAAATACTATTCAATTACCATTATTTAACACCAACGCAAAAAAATTACAATGAAACTAAAATAATGACCATAAAAATATAGCATATTATGTATGTTCATTCGAAAAAGTCTTCATGGAAATATCCATACTAACATTTCGTTCACAAAGTGTAAACAAGTGGTCGAGCGGAGAACGCGGCGCGCGAGCTACCTTGTTATTCCAAGATTTAGAACAAATTACGGCAAATCAATGCCTACCGTTGAAGGAGCGCAACTATTTAATAAACTACCCCCTAATATAAAAAATGTAAATTCACTTTACGCATTCAAAAAACAATTGGCTAAACATATTATCTCTGAAACGTAAATAATTTTACAAAAAAAAAATGGTCTGAAAATAAAACACAGTTAAACACAGTACTTTTAATGTTTATTTGTATAATGTAAAATATGTAATATCCTATTTTGATTCAAAGGCTTAATTCAAAGTGGGTTTTTATCTAATACTAGCTGAACCCGCTACTTCGTTCGCGTACGTTGATCTTGCGACCTTATTAGTGCATTCGTAGTGCTTACGTAAAAATGTTTGGATGGGTGGTCATTACACAAACAGAGTGATTTATTTTTCCACACAAAAATATATTTATTCAAGTTTAGCAACTTCATGTTTTATATTTTAAGCAACATCAAACACACTCGTAGTAAGGTTGTGGAGTATCGAACATAGCCGCAGTGTTAAGTTTGTAGGATTTTTATAGGATACATTACGAAGAGTCTGATGTAATGTTTGCCGATGTAATATTTAAGACTCTAAAACTCTAAACCATGTGTGTTTCAAATGTCAATCTAATTGGTAATGTCATTCTGTCGTTAATATTTGTTTCGTTAGGGCCCATGCTTTTTCCGAGATCAACCAAATCAAACCTTTACATAATATATACATAATAATACTTAGTAAGATAACATTTTATTCAATTTTAGAAAAACAACGTTCTGCTTTGGTTCTGCTTCTGCGCCGAAGCTTGTTGAACACTAAATTTAGTACAGTATTTGGATTTAAATAATATCCGAAAAAACAAAAACCGACTTCAATTATTATCATTTCACGTCAACTTACTAATTTCTAGTCAAGTAAAAAGTTCACTCGACTAATTTAAGAAGCTATGACTACGTCGTCCAGATAAATAGATACTGGTGAACAATTCACACACAAAACAATTTTTTCCACCGCCAATGTCCCAGCCCTACTCAAACCGGAGTGGTCTTACACGTGACGATGGCAAAAGACCTGACTATTGTCGCTACAACAACAAATACTACATTACACATTTTCTAATAAATATCAGATTGTGTTTCGTACCATGAGCTGCCATTTTGTGGCAAAACATAAGACAGGTACTGTCATATTATTACCTGACGATAGATGACGGATGACGGATTTGACTACTGTATGCCTACCAGGGAAGAGCTGCTTCGAATCCGACTCCGATAAGTCGAACCCCCGATTACTTTTAGACCTTCGTTTCCGACTTCGGCTCCGAAACTTTTAAAACGGAGGTTATAATCGGAGGTAAGGTGTATAAATATTGCAGATAATCCTTTATTGTGGTGGATAGTAAATTAAAATACAAAATCCCAACTTCCTAAATCAATTGCTCGTCAATGTTTATCGTGTCCACGTGTTTGGCAAAAAAAATATACCCAATAAAAATGTATCTCCTGCCACCACTTCTAATCCTCTGCCTATGCCTCCGACTTCGGTTCCGACTCCGATAAATCAAATTTTAAAACTCCGACTCCGCCTTCGAATCCGATAAAATGACCTCCGTTACATCCCAGCAGGTCTACTACGAAAACAAACTCCGAATGATCGCATCCGACCGACAGCTGAATCGGATTATAGCCTACCACGAAAAACATTCGGATCGATACATTTCGGGTCGGAAGTTAGGTCGACTTAGGTCGGATGAAGGTCGGATCGAACGAAACGGCCGATCTGATCAACCGACCGATTGTCTTTCGTGGTCGGAAACTTCATAAGTTCGGCCGATACATCGTTTATCGGACTTCGTAGTAGACCTGCTGTTGTTTATATTGTCACAGAATACTTAGAAGTTAGTATGTACCGAACTTATTAATTCCGTTATTATTTAATTTCTATGTTATTTCCGAACCACACGACCAATAATGCTAAAATTTTGATGAGACTATATTAGAAATGTGTTCTTTCTAACAACATAAGAATTAACGAAATTGAACAACGCAAACATGAGTTACAACCAAAAACACATTCTGACTTTAACCCCTTTCTGCAAGAAAACCGTGCAGAATTTGGGGATTAAAAGTAGACAGCTACCATCTACTTAGTATGATCTTAAATCATGTCAAGTTTCATTTGATTTGAATCAGTAGTTTCGGCGTGATGTGAGTTCCCTATACACACAGACAGACAGACAGACAGACAGACATGAAAGAAAAAAAATGCAGTTTCGCCATCAGTATCGACTATGGAGTGCCCCCAAAATTTTTTTTTCAAAATATCTTAAATGTACAGAATTCGACCCGCTACAGTTTTATTATAAGTATAGATTGTACCTATGTTTTGTATTTTTTATCGGGTAACTACCTATAACCCTATTGTTTTTTTTTTGTTTGTGGATTTTAAAGTGGTTTTTATTTTATGTATGTAAATTGCTACGACGATAATACAAATTGTTATTTAAGTTATTTTATCATGTAAGCGACAGAAATGTCTTAAGTGATAAATAAATTCTTTAAACATTATTACATGTCAAGTTGTAGAATTACAATTAATGGTTTAGGTACCTACATAGGCAAATTAAATAATCAAATTGAATAAACAAATAAAAAATAAAAAACTAGATAATCAACCTTAATGCATAATCAAACTAAACAATCAATCAAATGAGTTATAAAATAAAAGTCTGTTAAAAATAAAAAATAGAAAAGATTATTAAATTAATAAATTATTGTACAACAGTACAGTCCTCCACTCCTCCACTTTACAGTTTAGGAATTCCGTCAAGCTGTAGTACGTCCGATCGACTAGCCAACGTCTCAGGCGAGATTTGAAACAAGCCAGCAGGTCTACTACGAAAACAAACTCCGAATGATCGGATACGACCGACAGCTGAATCGGATCGGTAGCCTACCACGAAAAACACTCGGATCGATACATCTCGGTCGGAAGTTATAGACTTGGGTCGGATGAGGGTCGGATCGAACGAAACGGCCGATTCGATCCACCGACCGATTGTCTATCGAGGTAGGAAACGTCCATAAGTTCGGCCGATATATCGTTTATCGGTCTTCGTAGTAGACCTGCAGACTTGGCGCAGTGGTGATACACTTAGGTAACTTATAATATACTGTCGGTCCCATCACATGTGTTAATTTGTCAGACTTTGCCAAAGTCCTAGGAATTTCTTTGAGCTGCCCTGCACGTCGTTTTGGGCGTGTATGGAGGTCACCATATGCAGGGTACAAATGCAAATTGATTCTTACATACACCGCGACCTGTAAGATAACAATGCAGGGCAGCGTCATGATTCCCAGTTTTTTAAACTGTGGCGCTGCCGATTTGTCGTACTTATTCCCGCCACTGCTCGCACGGCTCTTTTCTGCATGCGGAATGCGCGCTCCCAGTCCGCGGCGCTCCCGTTCAGCTCGGCGCCGTACTGCAGCAGCGAGTGAACAGTGGCGAAGTAAAACGCGCGCGCCGCGCTCGGCGGCACCACCCGCGCCACGCGCCGGAGCGCGTAACACGCACTCGCTATTTTTCCACAAAGCTTTAATGTGATTTTCCCATGTTAGAACAGTGTCGATTTCAAACCCAAGAAAATTCGTAACATTGGTTTGTTCGATTTCGACACTATTCACAAACACTCGCAGTCGTCTGTACCGCCTACCTGATAAATAGAAGTGCGAGAAATGAGTCTTTTTAAGGTTCAGCGCGAGACCATTGTTCTGGAACCAGCAGTTCCACTGCGAGCACGTTACATTTATATAACCTTATATATTATATTATACAGGGTTATTGGTAATCAGCCTGCATCCTTTTAAGGGCATGTTCTGTATATTTAAACAAACAACTTTTGTTCTACAACTTTAGTTAAAAGTCAATACATTCATCAAAAAAAAATATTTAAGTTTTTGTTGTCCTCTCTAGCACTACTTAGCTCTATGCGCCGCGCTTCATTCATCTGCGCATGTAGTAAAACAGCTGAGTCCAAAGTGCGTAGCAAACGTTGCTCGCGTACCTAGTTAACTTTGTAATACTTCACCACGCTTAGATTTGGTTTCAAAAAGTAAGAGAAGTACTTAGGTTTAAAAAATTACAAATCAAGATCGTCAGCAATAAAATCCGTTATGAAGTTAGTATCAGTAATACTGATAACTCAATTTTAATTACCTAGGTAGTTTGAATTTTGAAAAATATCATAGCCATCAAAATCATTTATTATTTATTTAATTTATGCTGGTTTTCTCTCGATTTTTTCATTCACCGTCAAAGCCAGGGATGATGACAAACTTACCTACACTAGGAAACCATTGACACCGAGATAAGCAGGCGGGATTCAAACCTACGATCTCACAATCGTAGTCACCCTCACTATCGGCTAGTTTTACAGACTTAGCGTAGAAATGTTTTTTTAGATTTAGCTTGGAATTTTTAAAAAGGGAGGACGACGATATTTAGATAAACTATGTAGCTACTTAACAAGAGATAAACTCAACATAAGACTCAGTCTAGGTACTTTCGCCTGCCTCGTTTTCCTTGCTCCGGCGGCTGGCCCGCGAGAGTAGGTAATTTAGTGTGTGTGTTATCAAACTCTCGTCTGTTCACGTAATCATAAACAAAACAAACATAGTAAAAACAAGATGTTTTTTTCACATACCTATCACACGTTTACGCAAGATCTTCTCGAAGCTGCAAGTCCCGCGGGTGGCGGTGAGAATCACGCACAAAACTTTCAAAAACTGTCACCAGCAGTTCCAACACAAAGTCCACACCGAAAGATGAATTGTTCATTGTTGTGTCATGTTCATCAAGTGAGATAAAACATCGCTTCTCCTAACTTGGTAGAAAGTTACTGGACTCGCGCTCGTTTCGATTCGCTAATCGCTACTAATTACTAATAGTCGAATTTTTGAATTTTCGTCATACGTTTAGCCGCTCCCGCGCAGCGTCCCGTCTCCCGCCACCTCTTTCCTTTTTATTTAACGTTGCCGCGCTCGGTGCAGTGTTGCCAAATCAATGATATATGAAATGACCAAACTCTTTCAAAAGCGGCTAGAATGTTTAAGATTTTGTAGTCTCAAAAGTGGTAACAATTAGGTCAAAAAGAATAAATAATAAAGAGATAGCAGTATTTGAAACAATTGATTAATTATCTAAATTAAAGTTCGCAAAGAAGTTTTTTAAGTCTTATTATTTACAAGAAATGTTTGTGTAATTTTGCAATTGTGTGAGTATTACGGCAATAAACGAAAAATCAAAGAGGTTCCCGGTTTCACCCGGCAGGTGAGTATTTGCGCAAGACTCCATAGACAATATTGTTCATTCATAGAAGATTACGGACAATAAGTGCTATGGAATCGAAAAATATTCCGTACCGAACTAATTCGTTTTTATGTCGATGTGGTTTACCTATGCCTTATTTATGTGGTTTATGCCTTATTTATTATCGTCGATAGATAAAAGTTGCTAAACTATTTAGCCACTAAGTTATGAAATTTTGGCAAATACAGAAAGTTGCTAGATATAGCCACAGAATAGCTAACTTAGCAACACTGGCTCGTTGTCGGCGAGCGTTACAGAGCCCAGAGCCGGCCGGCCCGGGGGTGTACCTTGTGTGTGATCTTGAGTTGCACGCGGCGTCTGTGGCGGCGTGTTGCGGTACCTACGATAGTACGATACGTTGTGTCGAGGACGACACAAATTAAAAGACACATTTATCAATGGAAAACTCCTAATCCACTATCGTTTAATACTAATTCACCAGACTTAGGAGATGCTACATAAATACGATTAGTATTTGGATACTTAAGTTTGAAAACGGAAAACAGTACATACTTACTTACCTAATTGTAACTACGAACAAGTCCATCAGCATTAAAATCGTATCTGTATCTGTATTTATCTGTACAGTTACTATTTTCTTATCTGTGTCTGTACTAGTAATTTAAGTAGATAGATATTAATAAGTAATTGTGTAATAAAAAAAACATTACCATGATTTCCAATTAGGTAGGTAGGTACCTACTTACAACACGAAACACAAACGTCAAACACCAGCTGCACTTCAGTAACTTGGCTCACGATCATGTTATGTTTCTTTCTCGTTCTGGTATTTATGTACCTAATCACGCAGTGGACGCAGAAACTACAAGCACATACCTGGACGTCTACTCTGTTTCTACGAAAACGAAATTTCGAATAAAAACTCGCGACTTTCCTACTCTCGTTCTACTTCGATTCGTCTGATACAACATTTTTTGACGTTTAAATGTTCTAAGCATACTCTAATTAGAGTAGGCTTAGAACATTTAAACGGACAAAACGACGGATCAAAGTAGAATCGGAGTTGGAAAATCGCGAGTTTATTTCGAAATACGTTTTCGTTGAATTAGAGTAGACGTCGTCTACAGCAGCTGCTAAGTAGGTATCAACCAGGCACGACTGAGATGGGCAGAGCGATGCATGGCGTCTACTCTCTTTCTACGAAAACGTAATTTCGAAATAAACTCGCGACTTTCCAACAGCGATTCTACTTCGGATCCATCGTTTTGTACGTTTAAATATTTCAATCCTACTCTAATCAGAGTAAGCTTAGAACATTTAAACGTCAAACAATGTTGTATCGGACGAAACGAAGTAGAACGGGAGTAGGAAAGTAGCGAGTTTTTTTTCGAAATTACGTTTTCGTAGAAAGAGAGTAGACGCCCTGCATCGCTCTGCCCATCTCAGTCGTGCCTGGTTGATACCTACTTAGCAGCTGCTGTAGACTGTTGTTAGTACATAGGTACCTAAATAATATTGTTTTTAACCCCCTACCAAAAAAGGGATGTTATAACACCTACCTCAATATGGGTATCAAATGAAAGGGCTTGACTAGTAGAATACTATGCGCTATGACAAATTTCAAATCCAATATGGCCATCTTGGATGGCTACCACAAATGGCGAACTTTTCACAAATCCCTCAATATGGGTATCAACTCTCAAATGAAAGGGCTTAACTAGTAGAATTTTGAACAGATTACAAACCCGAGGTAGTTGGGGGTAAATCATTTTTTTAAATTTTGTTCTTCAACTTGATTACTTAGCACAAAAGTAAAATGAATTGTACCTACCTACTTATTATTTCGTCTATCAGCATTAAAACTTACCTTTCCAACAAGCTGTGTAGAAAACCAAAACAAACCAAAAAAAAGGTGATACCATAACATAAACATCGTTCAATCTTAGTATTTTTATGAAATTGCCTTAAAATATTTTTCACAAATTGGATTCGACTTTATTGCGATCTTAAATACCATATACTTAGATTTGTATTGATCAAATAATTCTATACTATCTTATTTTAAAAGTTATAGAAAGTAATGGTAGGATGATAGAAATATGATTTTAAGTACTAGCAATTTGATCTGTGTTTCTCAAACTCTCAATGTTGCATTCAAGACATTTATACTTCTTTTCATCAAATTATTCTTATTAAGGACGCGCCTATTTTTCTAACATACCCCTCTCATGCCCATATTGTAAAAATGCCCATTTCCATTATATTCAAGTATGGATTAATTTTACTCTATTTATTTTTGTCATTAATTTGGAATTTTTAATTGTAATGTAATTTGATTTTAATGTTATGTATTATTTGATTTTTATTGTAATAGGATCTTAAATTGACGTCTGTTTTTTTAAAAAATTATTGACTTGTATTGGTAATATTTGAATATCTTGAATACCTATTATGACATGTAACTACTCGTTATTAATAAAAGAGTAAGAGTATGACCAAAGAACTCCGAGAAAAAGGTTTCTTGTGTCGTAACGAGTTGAGAGAAAATCGCAAACCTCTAAATACGTGTTCCAAATTACGCTGTTTACTATCAAAAGCTTGTATAATTTTCACTCTAAAATGCCATAAATTTTGTGTTATTTTGATCGAAACTTTTGCATGCGTTTCCAGAATATTACATCATAGTGTTATGATCAGTTTTGGGTAATACGAGGACAAATCGAACGAGATTTAATTATTGTTAAAAATAAAATGAACGTTTTCATACATGGAAATATCTAAATTACTTTTCTAAGTCACTGGTTCTAGTGTTATATTCTTCTCCGAACTCAAATGCTTTGCCTTTTCTTTTTTTACGTGGGGGAAATAAATGAAATAAATGTATGCCCGCCATACTCTCATTATGCAATGTGAGGAGATCTCCATCTACGTTCATTTGGGCTTCAAAAATCGCAGGGTGACCAACACTACACACAACACTAACCATATCAGGTTTCTCCAAACTCAGTGCGCTATGCACACATTTATTTGGTTCACTAATGTTTAACGAACATTTTTTGACAAAACATCACTTTAAAACCAACTAATCGTATAATATTCATTGCAAAAACTTTACAATTTAAAAATGTTTCATTTTACAAACAACGTTTCGCATTATATTTATTTCAAAAATACCTTACATCAACAAATGTTTTATTTTACAAACCATCATTTTATAACCAATTACATGGTAAACGTTTCACTTGGACAACGTATCGAATGACATTTTGTTTTTTGTCCATTTTTCATTTCATAAATTATTCTTTTTACAAATTTAGCATTTCTCAAAATATAATTTACAATAAATATTTTAAAAGTACCCGATACATTGTTTATGTTAACTATAAATTCTGATTTGGTTCTATCATTGACTTTTGATTACTGCTCCGATTAGGGTCTATCACTGAGATTTGACTCCGGGTGGGCTCCCGCCAGAAGCTCTGCGGTCAGCCCTGAGTGTCGCTTCTCCATACTCGTCCTGCGCTCCACTACGGAGGTCGCCGGCTCACTTCGCTCGCCACCTCCCCCTTCGCTACGCTTGGCCTCGCATGGCTCGCTCCACTCAGGACCTCCCTTGAGCTTCTGGCTCCCGCATTTTTTATATACACTCTAGGGGTAGTAGCGAAAAGACTAGGTGCAGTCGGGGTGCTCCGAGTCGGATTTGGGTCCTAAGTAACCTAATCGTTCCGAAGTGGTTACATAGATATTCAAAAATGACAATCAAGTTTTTATGTAATTTAATAAATGTTTGTTTTATAAATTGGGTTGCTTGCCAAACAATACATTATAAAATGAAAATTTGTCAAGCGTTGGTTTGGTTTTTAAGCGTTTGGTAGTTAACAAAAATACTAAAAGAATCATTTGTCAAATAATACGTTATAGAATGAATGTTTGTCAAATAATTACTTTGGGATACAACCAATTTGCTTAATATTTTTTTGTATGATAACCATTTCACTACCCGTGAGTTTGTCTAACGTTGGTTAGCACATGTCGGTTTGTGAAAAAAAGTTTATTAAAAGAATGGATACCCATTTATTTATTAGAGGATTCCGCGACGCCAATAACAGTAAACCGGATAGTCTTCGGTTATTGGCATCGTGGTCATCGCGACGTAGTTGAAATATATACCTATGTTTTTTATTTTTCAATGCTTCCCGAACCATTCTTGCGTAGTAATGACATTCGGTAGATAGAACCTTCGGGTCGTGGATCTCGATCCAATGACCAGTTTTAGCATCAATCAAATGTTCAGCAAATGCAGATTCTTGTGTCTGACGATTTTTTACAGCGGCCATGTTTTGATTGTTCCAATTCCCAGCAGTGGGAACATATATTTGAGTGTTTATGATATCCATACATATACAACGTGGTGGATTTACCCCCAACAATATTTTGACAGTCCATTCTAACACTGATGTAGACTTCGTCACCGAAGGTCTCTTTCCCCTCAGCACGGTAGATCACGAGATAATTCGAGTCAAAGTTTGACGTAAAATTCGTACCAAATCACCAGCTTCAACCTTAACGCATGTATAGCTGACAAACGACCTTACCGCCGACGCTGCGACGTCGTACAAAAATCCGTGCCGAGATCAGGCCATTAGGGGTATGTCAAATAAAATAACAAACAAAACAAATCTTTTTTTTATGGAAAAAAAAATTTGAGCTTTCATGTCTAATTTTCACATACATGATTCAAAACGTTATGTAGATGAACTACAATGAATATTGTTGCACCTTTCTGCAACACCTTGTATATTTAGCCTTGTTTTGCGACGAAAATTTAAAAGGGCAAGCAATGAAAGGTACTACAAACTATCTTGTAAAACAATGGTTGAGAAATGCTGGTCTGTCATATTGAGAGTGACATTGATTTGTTTACCTTTTATTCACAGACATTTGGAATGAGGTATACGTATACGTAGGCTATTACGAGTACGTAGGTAAGTAGGTACGTAGGTATTTAGGCTATCGGCTAGTAGAGCAGATTTTTGAGCGCCGCACGTGACTTTTCGAATAAAGGTTCCTGGTTGCTGGTGCTGGTGTAGACTATTGCGTTAACGTGTCTACAATTCGAACGAAGCACAGTGATGTGAGACCGGCGACCTGGCAGCTCGGACAACAACACCGCTACCGCGTTTGATCTCGCGGCCCGGGTATCAATTCTTTGTCAAACTCTTTCACCCGGTACGATTAATGTGCCGGCGCGGCGGTTCGTCTTGTTAGTACCTACTTTTATGCGAGTTGTGGCAAGGAGCTCCCTCATTGCAGAGTACGGGTAGTCACTCAGTAAATGTTCATATTAATTATGATCAATATCACCAAAACACTAGATAGGTATTGCGAAACAACCTGACGTATTCGCCACAAGCGACGGCTACATTGTCGTTGTGGTGGTGATGGTGGGAGCGAAAACTCACACCATTTCTGTATGTACCTACCCAATGTTAACGCATAGTAACGAACCATTAAAACAAAAACAAGTCGATTCGCGCGCTTTTCGATTTACTACTAACAGCCAAATTTACAAATTTGGTTGTTAGAGGTTTTGATTTGTAGGCACGTGGAGCCGCCTCCGAGCAGGCGGCCCCGCTACCCTTTCATATGCCTCGACGGTACAGTAGTAACTATTATCCTATCTGTAGCATCGTGCCTACTGTCGGCGAGCGTTAAAGAGAGCGCGCCTGCTTGTTGCGGGCACGTGTTTATAGAGTTATTAGGTTTTAGACAGGACAAATATATTTTCTTTATTTTGTATGAGAAAAAAAATATTTGAATTTTTAAAAACCGTAGAACAAAAGTTGTCATATGTAATGTCCTTAACATGCCCTTAAAAGGATGCAGGCTGATTACCAATAACCTTGTATAGATCTTATATAACCTACTCGGTCCGATTTAGTCTTAACAAGGTGGACGGTGGAAAATGAATAGTTTCCAAGTAACACCCAGGTGGACGAAGGTGAGCCGTCTCAAGAGGTGGACGGTGGTAAACCACCCCAATAATATTGTATACGATTCCTCCGAACTCCAGAATCCACAAAAAATTTAGCAACACACTGTATTCAACGCCATAGTTGTTGTTATGTCAGGCAGCGCCATGAGTGTTAAGAATCGGAACAAAAATTATCAAAGAGGCGGCTAATCTCTCGCTTTATTACATTACGGCTAACCGTTTTGAGTGACGTATGGCGTCGAATAGGTACATTCCTGTTTTTTGATCAGCCGCATTCAATCCGGCTAATCGTTAAATCGCCGCTTTACAAAACGGCTTGCCGTAATGTAATACGGCGGATTATACAATATGGCTGCGACATATACACATATATTCTCTTTCTGGAAATAATAGAATAAACTGTCTTAAGAAATAGGAATAAACTGTCTGAGAGTCATACCTACTACTGGTGAGTTGACGATTGAAAGCCGGGTCACACAGAGGCGATCCGATAGCGAGACGGGATTTTTAGTAAAGTTCGAATATGTATGCAACCTGAAACACAGCAAGCGGGCGCGGTCCCATACTCGGTATCGGATCGCTATCGCTACCGGATCGCCTCTGTGTGACCCGGCCTTTATACTTTTAAGGGTTCCGTACCCAAAGGGTAAGAACAGGACCTGTGACTGTGACTTCGCTGTCCGTCCGTCCGTCGGTCTGTCACCAGGCTGTATCTCAAGAACGGTGATCGCTTGAAATTTTCACAGATGATATATTTTATTGCCGCTATAACAACAAATACTAAAAAATAAAATAATTAAGAGACCCATACAACAAACTTGATTTTTTATCATTTCTTGCTCGATACTAATAACGGTGACAGGTAGACGCTTTAACTATTCACAGAATATGTAATTTTATGTTGTCTTGAAATATAATTACTTAAAAGAAAATATCTACAAACTAAGGGGGCTCCAATATAATATCGTACGAAACCTTTCCTGCGCGAGTCCATTCTCACTTGGCTGGTTTTATTTCTTAATCACAAATAGCATTGTATGTCATTGTCCAAATAACATTTAGTCTAGTGTTGTCAAGTTACGAGACATATTCTATAATGAGGCGTTTTCCTGAGATGAAATTTGACTTGTCTAACATAGTTATAAAGGACAATGCCCACGTCCCATACATTGAAAAACCTGTCAAACTTTTTTTGATACTGAAAATGCGTAGAGATGAATCGTGTCTAATAAGGATTGTTCATGCTTCTAAAAACGTCTGCTGTTGGTGTTTTTCATTTCCCAAATACCAAAAATGAGTTACAGTTAAACCAAAAGTAAGGTTATGTTTACTGTCAAAATACATTAGAATTATGTTTTCTTTCGGATTAGAACAGAAAAGAAAAGAAAGAACTACCTATGGTATTATCTTTCAAAACATATTTCTTATCAGAATAAATTGGAATAATAGTACTGCTTATTACCAACTGATTACCATACGTATGAACACTTCATTTGCATAGAAATATTGTCACAGAAGGGAATATCTTTTGATATTCGAGACAGTGGCCTTAGAAGGTCCAGAACAATCGAAGGTTTCCATCAGACAACACAAGCATATATGGTTTTATGTAATTATTACCACAATTATGTACCTAAGTAATAAGGAGCACTGAATCACATAATTCCCAGTTTTGTTAAAACCAAAATAAATTCCGTCACAAAAACTTGATGAGTTATCTTCCTGGAGCAATCTCTTTTGAACAATCGGAATAATTTTACTGTGTTTAACTGAAATCCGACATTGAAACATTGGAACTGGTAATCGGAGTTTGTTGTGGTGAATGATGCATAAATATTACACCGCTTAGAAAACAAGAAGAAAACAAAGATAGTTTTACCTCGAAGAAAACAATTCATTTTGCTTGTTTACTTTTTTTGATTTGACAATTTGTCAATTTGACTCTAATCTTTGACCACAAAGATTGTTTTACCTCTTTGTTTGACCAATTTGGATTTGGTGAAAACGTTTCGTTTCACAATTGCATGCCAACTTCTTCCTCGTTTACATTGCTATAAAAAGCAATAATGTTTTTTTTGTCGCCGTAATTACATATATCGTTATTTAAATATGTAAAAGTAGTAAATAAACGACATTGTGAAAGAAATTGACATACATAACATCCATATTCAATCTCAATGTAACGCGGATCAATAAAACGAAACGCAAGTACCGTTTCGTTATTGCAATATTTTCCAAGTCAGCTTTGTTGGAAAATGGTAGGTTTAATGCAAATTATTTTATTTTGCAATGTTAGAAAGTTATATAACTTCTCACACGAGTACAACAAAATTATCACCGATTTTTTAATATATAGCTCATATGTCTACACGACAAATATTTTGGCGGGTCAAAAATGGACATTGTCCTTTTGCCAAGTGTGGTACCACTGTTTGTTTTTGTAAAATTCATCTAACAAAATAAAACATTGGCGTCACCTATGGTGAAATTGGGAACTGTCTTTGACGTGTCTTTTTGCATCTTGAAAACGCCCCATTAGCTTCCACGGAAAAATACAGTATCTTAATCAAAAAGCTAAAGAAAATTGAAGAGATTGTGTTACTGTAAGGACTCATTTGGGAGCTTAAATAACTTTGCCTTAAGAGTGTGCCTAAAGCCAGGAAACTAATATTTCGCTTTTACTGGAGTTGTATTGAAGGCCATGCTCAACAGCATATAACTCACATGTCTTCACCAGCTTTCTTAGCCCGCTAATTGATGGACTCAGAAGCACCATGTCATCAGCATAACTCAAATTATTTACCTGTAAGCCGTCGATGGAGCATCCTGCATGCATACTACTGAGCTCAACAATCAGCCGGTTCATGTATAAATTAAATAATTTTGGAGAAGTGATCCCTTCTTGCCTCACTCCACATTCGAGTTTGTATGCTTCCGACTCTTCAGTGGACCATTTTACCATGTTCAGTTGATTAGCATACCAGAATTTAAAAATATCAAGCAATTCACGAGGTAAATATGTAATCGGACAGACATTGTGGCTTTGCTGTAGATACACTTCAACACTTCGATATAGCGATAGTCGATGCGGCATCGCTGAAGAGACTGAAGCACTGCCCAGGTCTCGATGGAATCGAAGGCTTTCTCATAGTCCACATACGCTATACATAGTGGCCGGTTATACTCCTCGGTTTTCTGTATAATCTACCGAAGCGTATGGATGTGGTCTATGGTACTATAGCCTTTTCGGAAACCGGCTTGTTCGGGTGGCTGGAAGTCGTCAAACCTGCGTGCGAGACGGTTCGTGATTACCCTCGAAAACAACTTATAAACGTGGCTCAGAAGTGAGATGGGTCTGTAGTTCTTCAACAAGGTGTTATCACCTTTTTTGAAGAAGAGCACCACCACACTTCTGCTCCACGCTTCTGGCGTATTACCGTCAAGTATGACGGAGTCGAACAGCCTCTGGAGGACTTTAAGTACCGGTTTTCCACCCGCTCTCAGAAGCTCAGTCGTAATTCCGTCATCCCCAGGTGCCTTGTTGTTCTTAAGTTGTTTGAGGGCCACCCTAATCTCATACAGGCTGACTTCCGGGATGTCTTCGGTAAAGTGTCGGGTCAGCTTGGCTCTGGGGTCTTTTGCCATGATAACGACAGGTTGTGCTTGTGTTGAGGTGTATAATAATAATAATAATAATACATGGACAGCAAAAAATTAAACAAGCCCCAAGTGCCCGGGGACTCTGTGAGAGAGGCTGATGACAGTAGGTTACGACCTCGCAGGGTCAGGGGCAAGGTGAATCTCCGGGTGGGATCCTTAAACTGTCAGACGACGAATGCTTTACGTAATGTGGACACCGATTTAAGCATTGTGAATACTGCTGAGGACGTTGTGCGAGAGAACATAGTCTCGACACCCACCACAGCCATACAACGTACGTACGTATGTATGAACAAAACTGCTCCAGAAAATACGATCAAAAGTTTAGTAGGGACTCAGGCATCTAATAGAGAAGATAGCACAGCAGAGGATGTTTCTCAGGAGGCAGTAGCCACTCAATCTGAGACCACCAAAGCTGGAAAACCAAGAGTGCGTATGAAGTGGAATGATGGTATTAATCGATTTATCATGCGCACTTACTATTATATCACAAAATTAGAAACAGACAGAACCATGCATTGCAAAAAATTATACGACGAATTTAAATCTAAATATCCGGAATTAAACAATATATCATCACAGAGGATAGGAGATCAAAGACGAGCGATACTTAGAAATAAATTGTTATCCGATACAATTATAGACGAGATAAAAAAAGAAGTAGCTTATCAAATAGAACGCGAAAAAAGTGAAGAGTCAATGTTAGGTCCTACCGATGTAGAACACCAATCACACTCACAATGTCAACAACAACAAAACACAACCCATGAAAATACAAACAACTCAGAACAAACTACTTCATATTTATATCCGACAAGACAAATCAGATCCACCAACTTAACCTTCACAATTCAATCATCTCACACACCAACGTCAGCTGGCATAATAGACACACAATCAGACAACCAATCAATACCACCAGAAACAAATGAAATCATAGAGAAACTTACAGATCAATTAGACGCAACAATTTACCAATACTCAAATACAGACCCTGCATCAAGACCTGTACTGCCCAGACTAAAGGAAAATTGGGAGTTATATTATTATATAAAAATTTTCAACAAACACATCTTGAGTCGATATTTGTCAGCAGAATCCGATATAAATGTAATTCACACACTCACATACTGTAGTGCATTGGTAATAAGCAAAACCTTAGGCTACACAATAACAGACACTCCTAATGGACAAAGTAAAAAGCGATGTAAAACAAAAACTCCTAGTTGGCAGATACGGTTAGAGGAAAATATCAAAAAATTAAGAGCTGATTTGGGAAGATTAACGCAGTATATTAAAGGGAATAGGTCTCCAAATATGATAGCTAAAGTGGAAGATATATATGACAGACACAAGGTACACACACGTCACGAAAATAACAATAACAAACCGGAAGAATATTTGGATACTTTGAAGCAGAAATTAGCTTTAAAATCTCAAAGATTGGCTAGGTACATAAAATCATACCACAGAAAAGAGGATAACAAATTATTTGCAAATAGTGAAAAAAGCTTTTACAGAAATTTAAGAGCAAAAAAAGGGAGTGCTGAAAATACCATCACCGAAACTCCGCAGCCTGAAGACCTAAAGAATTACTGGGCCAATATCTGGAAAAAACGAGAAGATCACAATGATCAGGCTGAGTGGATTCAAGATGAAGAGCGACGATGGAACAATATCGAAGAAATGGAATTTAATAACTTAACAGTAGAAGACATATCAGAAATAACTAGAAAAATGAAGAACTGGAAAGCTGCAGGGATAGACAGAGTACATAATTTCTGGTACAAAAAGTTTGTAACGTTGCATGCAACATTAGCTAAAATCATTACAGGTTTGATTAACGGACAAAATGAAATACCAAAGTTTCTCACAAAAGGCATAACATACATGCTGCCAAAAAGCAGCGATACAAAAAATCCTTCACAATACCGTCCAATAACATGCTTACCAACATTATATAAGTTGATCACATCATGCATTACACGAAGAATTAACGAGCATCTCTCACGTCACAATATCTTAGCTGAAGAACAGAAAGGGTGCAGGCAGAGCCACAAAGGATGCAAAGAACAACTGACAATTGATTCTGCTGTACTTAAACACGCCAACCAAAATAGACGAAATTTACACATAGCATACATTGACTACAAAAAAGCGTTTGATACTGTTCCTCACTCCTGGTTACTTAAAGTGCTTAAAATCTATAAAATTAATTCCCAAATTATTTCTTTTCTGGAGAGTACCATGGCCGATTGGAGAACTACACTACAATTAAATATCAATGACACTACCATCGGTACTGATGATATCCCAATCGGAAATGGTATCTTTCAGGGAGAAACTTTCAGCCCTGTGTGGTTCTGCCTCACTCTGAATCCATTATCTAATATTCTTAATAACACCAAATGTGGTTATAAAATAACACCCCGCGCTTCATTAACACATCTACTTTACATGGATGATCTAAAACTTTATGCCCCATCGAAAGTAGATTTAAATATTCTATTAAATGAAACAACTAAATTCAGTAAGGACATCAACATGGTGTTTGGCCTTGAAAAATGTCGAACATTACGGATACAGAGAGGTAAAATGACAGCAGTGGATGCCAATGTGTCAGAACACAATAATTTTGAAGAAATGGAGCCGTCAGATACTTATAAATACCTGGGTATATTTCAATCTAACCTAATTAACCATAAACAAATTAAAAAAGAGTTAAACGCAGAATATACACGTAGATTAAATCTTATATGTAGAAAACAGCTACAGGCCAAAAACCTATTCAAAGCCATAAACACATTTGCCATACCGGTGTTAACATACTCGTTTGGAATCATAAAATGGACAAAGACTGACATAAATAAACTTGAGATCAAAACTAGAACCACTTTAACTCAGCACAATTATCTGCACCCAAAATCGGCGATCGAAAGAATCTCAACAAAAAGACAGAACGGAGGGAGAGGACTAATTGATTTGAAACTACTTTGGGAGAAACAAGTTCTATATTTAAGAAACTTTTTTTATAAAAAAGCCAATGCTAGTGACATACACGCTGCAATAGTATCAATAGATGACAAATACACTCCTTTAAACTTGTCAAATATCGATGTACAGTTTGACACACAGAGCGGTCATGAAGATAAAAAATTAAACAGATGGCGCTCCAAAGAATTACACGGAAGACACATACATGATCTAGAGCAGGAACACATAGATTTAGAAGCTTCAAACAAATGGCTTAAGGTAGGATATCTATTCCCGGAAACAGAAGGATTTCTTATTGCTATTCAGGACCAGGTTATCAATACAAAAAATTACAGGAAACACATAATAAAAGACTCAAACGCTCAAAACGACAAATGCAGAAAGTGTCATCGTCAAGCTGAGACGATACAACACATAACAGGCGCCTGTGCTACTCTAACGCAGACCGATTACACACATAGGCACAATCAAGTAGTACATATCATTCACCAAAAACTTGCAACAACACACAAACTCATTGAAGATTCGATTAAACCCTACTATCAATACACACCCAAATCTGTATTAGAGAGCCACACTCACAAAATGTACTTTGATAGGGCTATTTTAACCGATAAAACCATCCACAATAATAGACCAGACATTACTTTAACGGATAAAATAAATAAAATAGTATATTTAATAGACATAGCAATTCCTAATACTCACAACATTCAAAAAACCATAACCGAAAAAATACATAAATACACAGAACTCAAGGAAGAAATAGTCAGAATTTGGAAGATGGACAAAGTATATATTGTGCCGTTGGTGCTCTCTAGTACAGGGGTCATACCACACAACCTACATCATGGTATCAAATTATTAAACTTGCCCCAAAATACATTCATTACAATGCAGAAGGCTGCAATACTAAATACATGTCGTATCGTACGTAAATTTTTGCAAGAGGAAGTACACGAACACCACTTGGTCTAGACCCGTGGTGTTTGGTAATTACCGAAATTTTTACGAAAGTTTCGAGAAGATAAAAACTTAGATCATAATAATAATAATAAACTTTATTTCGGATAACTATGATCCATACAAAAATAAACAAAAGTTACATTAAATTTAAAATTACAGTTAAAATACAAGCAGTATGGCACAAAATACAGATCTAAAATTAAACACGATGAATTTATGCTACCTATGACAGAAAAAGAATAATGGTAGGGACTTATTGTTATTTTAGATATAAACGGGGATTACTCTGAGGTATAATGGTCTTTACCCAATGTTTCAGAATAGGACAGTTGAATTTATCACGAATAACTGACAGAATATTGTTGGAACTGCCTCTCACTCTATATAGCAAAGACGTTATTCTCTTCCGAATGATAGCTGGAAATCCATCTATTCGCGCTTCTGCAAACATTCCAGATGCACTGCAAAATCTCGGCAGTCTCAACAATATTCGAAAGATGTTGTTATACTGGACCCGTATAGCGTTTAAGGATTTTTGCTTGTATGAAACCCATACTGTTCATAGAACCTCTCAATCTCCTCCAAAATCTCGGGCTTCGACGAGACGACGTTACCACTGTCGGTCTTCAGTTTGGTCGATTGACTTTGCCCAAGAGACAGATTTCTCGCGAACACTTTCGAGCCTTTGTTCCGCCTAATCGCTTCTTCAATACACGAAGTATTGAAGCAGCGTATGTCGCGTCGCACGCAAGTAGATATCCGTCTATTGAGCTGTATGTATGCCGTCATGTCGACCGAAGACTGCAATCGCATATCTCGCCTAACCGCCATGAGATTCAGAGTATGATCGGAGAGCTTTTGGGTTATATTCTGGCGTCGGCTCTTATAAAATTTCCTGCCAACTGCTTGAACAGTTTCTACCAGCCTGTCGTCTATTTCGTCCGCCGTTACGCATTCATCTAAGGCTTCGAAGCGATTTTGAAGTTCGAGTTGAAAGTTATCGGGATCTTCGATTTGAGCATTATTTGGTCGGAGCGTGGACTTCATGAGACGTGACCTTTCGAACTTAATGTTTAGATTCAGCGTGCCTCTTACAAAACGGTGATCGCTGCCGGTCTTAACCCTACTGATCACAGAGACATCGCTGAATATTTGCCGTTTAGTCGTCATAATGAAGTCGATCTCATTTTTTGTGGAACCATCTGGACTAATCCAGGTCCATTTTCGTTGTGGCTGTTTCTTGAAAAAGGAGTTCATCATAAAGAGGCTCTCCCTTTCCAAGAAATCAGCTAGACGTTGCCCTCTTGGGTTCCGCTGCTCATATCCGAATTGTCCCACTCTCAACTCATCACCGCTACGTTTGCCTAGTTTCGCGTTGAAGTCTCCCATCACAACTGTGAAATGTGTTGGCGAGACATGTATGGCTTTGGAGATGTCCTCATACATGGTCTCAACCTCTTCGTCGGGATGTGTCGAAGTCGGTGCGTATACCTGTATGACATTCAATGAATACCGGATACCGGAATACCGGACCAGATTCCATAATTAAAATTAGGGTTTTGGAATCCACAATCCACGACACCGTGTCTTCGTGTCGCTGCTTTGCTTGAAAATAAACACTCTATTTTATAACTATTGTAGGTTCACATTTGACAGTCATCTGACCTGATGTCAAGGTCTACGATGGAGCGTGCTTACCTAGACGAAAACGATCCACTCTCGAATAGAAGATGCCAACATTGTAAACATGTGGGTCTATCCCGATGTTTACAATGTTGGCGTCTTCTATTCGAGAGTGGATCGTTTAGTATGAGCCTAGATGAACTTATCACGAAAGTAGGTAGAGTCAAACCTCTTCGTTCCAGGTTTTGGAACGTCAACCATGCCAACCATGCAACGATGTCACTTTTTCGAGCTAGAGCGCTGGATAGTCCAACAGAAAAAAATTGGCAGTCATAGGAACTGCCGATAGAAGTGAAAACTTTCTGTTGCCCTGGTACTGGTACCTAGGGGCAAACGCAACTCTTTTATATTTCTGTTGTCCTGGTATCTGGAGATAAATGCTGGGCTGTTAGAGGTAGGTAATCGAAACTCTTTACTGTTTCTGTTGCCCTAGTACCTACCTGGCCGTTTTTACCGAGTTTACCCGAAGATTTCATATCCGATCCGATCCATTATCATATCCGAGCGTGACGATTGATGAATCCATTTCACAGCCCACGAAAATTCTGTCTATAGCGCGCCTAAAGAAGTTTTCACTTCAAAAAATGCAGTCATAGCAACTGCCGATAGAAGTGAAAAATTATACTTAATCATAATTTGATAGCTTACTTTAGTAACTAGGTACGCGGGTGAAACATGAGGGTCATGAGCATTTCTAGATGACCAATGGCCATGGTCCCGATTTTACCCGAAGATTTCTCATCATTCCCGAGCGTGACGCTAGAATTCAATTCACAGCCTACGACAATCGGCATAACGTATGTCGTATACTTTTAATTACTGCCATACATACGAGTATTTCAATTAATCATTTATTGCATAATAATACAAAGCTGACAAAATTAGCTGAGCATTTACCCTGTTAGGGCATAGCAATATTAAAATTGTACAGTTGCAATCTATACTAATATTATAAAGCTGAAGAGTTTGTTTGTTTGTTTGTTTGAACGCTTGGATCTCGGAAACTACTGGACCGATACGAAAGATTCTTTTTTTGTTGGATACTCCATTTATCGAGGAAGGCTATAGGGTATATAACATTACGCTCCTATCAATAGGTACGGAGTATGAGTGAAGAATGTAAAGAAAACGGGGAAAAATATTTCTCTTCGAGAGCTTTAGTTCCGTGAATTTAAATTCTCTTTGGTTGCTGAAGTCTGTGACGGCGCGTTTCTACATTTGAAGTTTGTGTCATTTGAATTAATCAAATTTGTTCAACAATGCATTGTTGCTTATTTACGTATTTTTAGGGTTCCGTAAAACGTAATAAAGTGGCCAGCAATGGATATTTTAGTATGGATTTTCCTCAAATAGACGCGGGTGAAACCGCGGGGCACAGCTAGTCTTAGTATAAGTAGATAGGTACTCGTAATATTACGTTATATGTATATTGTATATACGGATTCTAAACTAAATTATTTTTAGTAATAATCATTTTTAATCTCATTAGGCAAGGTGTTATATATTTTTGTTATCATGTATTCGGGGCCTTTTTTAACAATTTCTAGCTTTGGCTCTGGTGCCACAAGTTGAGTTTGGCGTCGAGTACTTTTATTGAAAGAGAACAAGTTGGGGTGTTTCTTTACAAACATAGCGGCTTCTAATATGTATTAGTATTAGTGTATTAGTGTTTCTAGTTCTCTAAAGTACGGCTTGCAACTGTTGGGTATGCGGAGGTTTCCTAGAATACGGATACATTTTTTTAAAAGATCGTGAGCCTCTGTCCGATTTCCTGCTGATGAATGATTATGCTGTATATGAGCCAAGCATATGCGTAGGCATAGTAAGCACTGAAAGCTGTTTGTTTTGATTTTGAATGCTGCTAAAGCGAATACGAATGGTGATAATTTTGTTTTTAATTTTTGAATCTGAGCTTTAAAATTGAAATGTGAGTCTACTTCAATACCAAGAAGCGTAATATTGTTGGTTTCTTCGATGTCTTATAGTTTTGAAATGGATGAAAGGTTAGAGGTGTTTTTTGGTAGGGGTGAAATTGAATAATTTTAGATTATTTAGTGTTTAGTTCGAGGTTGTGTAGCTCCATCCAATATTTAATTTTTGAAGTCAATTATTATTGTGACATAGAGTCATGCGAACATTTCAAAATAAGCGATATGTCATCGGTAAATAGGATACATGGAGTATTTAATATATTGGGCAGATGATTTATAGATAGATAGATAGAAAACTCTTTATTGTGATACAACAAATCAAAATAATTACAGTGACAAACTTAAGAGCTAGCATCACAAGTGGCGGCCTTATTGCTGAGAGCAATCTCTTCCAGGCAACCAACACAAGGAAAATAGCCTACATACAAATACAGGCAGGGGGAGCGACGTTATTTCAAATGATACTACTAAATATATATTACTAAAATAAAATTAATAAATATTAACTTATAAATATGCTACTACAACATTTAATACTAACATAAATACGAATAACAAATAAAAATACCAAGAAAAGTGAGGAATATTAAGAACAGTGATTCAAAAACAGAACACGAAACAATTACAACTAGTTTAAAAACAGCAGTGCTACAACTTACAATTTGCTAGTGTCGACAGTCTTGCATTGTGATAAATAAAAATCTTTTACTTTGCTCTTAAAAACGCTCAAGGACTGCGATTGTCTCACAGGTGCCGGCAAAGAATTCCACAAACGGACAGCCATAACAGTAAAATAATTGCCATAGAAGAAGGTCTTGTGTGATGGTGTGGCAAGGTTGAGTGCCACAGCAGCTCTCAAAGAGCGTGGACGTGAAGTCTCATAGCAAAAAGAGAAGATGGGAAGGTAGGGAAGAACAATACATTATATAGAAGTGATAAGATGTGTGCATTTCTGCGGAGACGGATTGGGAGCCACTTGAGTTTAGCGCGAAATTGAGAAACGTGGTCAAATTTGCGCAAGCCAAATATGAACCTGATGCAGAAATTTTGAAGACGCTCAAGCTTATTTAGTTGTTCCTCGGTGAGATCAAGGTAACATACGTCGGCATAATCAAGGATGGGAAGCAGAAGAGACTGGACAAGTGAAATTTTGGTGGAAGTAGGGAGAAAGTTGCGTAATTTCATCAATGCTCCAGCCGCGGCATATAACTTCTTGCTAGTAATAGTTTATAATTATAATATATTAAAAACTAGCAGCGCCCCGCGGTGTTACCCGCGAAGTTCCCGTTGTTCCCGTTGTTTTTTCCGGGACAAAAGTAGCCTATGAGTTCTTCCAGACTATAATCTATCTGTGTTTTAAATTTCAGCCCGATCCGTTCATACGTTAGGACATGATTGAGCAACAAACGTCCAAACATCCATACATTGACATTTATAATATTAGTAGGATGTAGGATAGTAGGATAAGAAACATCCTAACACGCTACCTTGTGGAATGGACCAATTGAGCGTTTGCTGTTCAGATTTTACAGCTGATTTAGACGTCCCGTCCTGATGAAAGTGGTTTATTTCTACCAATTGTCTTCTATTGCACAAATAAGATTTTAGCCAGTTTAGTGGCTTGCTTCTTATGCCGATATTGTTTAGTTTTTTGAGTAGTACAGAATGTAAAACTCTATCATAGGCCTTTTTCATGTCTCTCCCACTGTATAGTATTTTTCTTTAATTTAATCCAGGTTTTTTGCGTGTATTTGTATATGGCCAAAGTGTTAATAACAATACAACCAATACAAGCCGTATATTATTATAGTAGCCGTCCTGTCTTTTGGTAAGATCTGCTTTGCGTGTTTTATTATTTCATCTTTCCATTCGTTAGTAAATTGATCAATATGGTCAAACATTTCAATGATATAGATTTTTATGTAAGTAGGTTTTGTATTTTATTTTGTCACTTCGGAACGTACCCTCTATAAACCTTCCTATTTAAATTAAGTACCATTCTATATTCATGGTTTTTGTAGTGAAAACTTCTTTAGGCGCGCCTAGACAGATTTTTCGTGGGTTGTGAATTGAGTTCATTCGTCACGTTCGGATATGACAAGAAAGCTTCGGGTAAACTCGGGACCATGGCTATTGGCCATCTAAAATACGTCAGCCAATGGGAAATGCTGATAGGGCGTGGACAGGCCATCATGGCATGACCATCTAGAAACGCATCAGCCAATGGGAAATGCTGACGCATTTCTAGATGGTCATGCCAAGATGGGGAGGCCACGCTTTCCGGTTACACCCGTGTAGTTTTCCAAGGTAAGCTATCAACTTCTGAGTTATAAGTTTTCACTTCTGTCGGCAGTTCCTATGACTGCCAATTTTTTTGTTCTGTTACTGAACGTATACCCCGTGAGTACTTACTGTATTGCAATACAGTATTATTATTATAGTAATAGTTATTGATTACGGCAATGGACGTATAGTGTTAATATCATTGATTGCAATAACAAATATTTTTAAACTTTGTTTTTTATGGAATTTATGGAATACCTACTTAGTCATTTTTCAAATTTATTTGCAATGATGGGGTATCAATAATTGCTTTACAATATAAGTTAAGCTTAGAGCAATGACTTGAAAAAGCAGACTGCAAAAAATCAACACGTAAAAAATCCTTGTTAAATTATTTAAGGACACATGGGTAATTAAAAATAAATTAAATTTATTGATTCAATCATGAATTTGGCTAAAAAATACCAAAATTCTTAATTACCTACTTGGAACAAATACCTAATACAAGTGGTCCATTAGCAGCCGTGCTAGGCTGGACCGGTCGAAAAATAACATAGGTCGTGTTACGCTACTATGTTGATTGAGACGAGTCTAACGATATCTTAATGGTAAAAATTCATCCAGTCGTTTAGAAGATACGTGGGAATAAATAATTTTACAAACATACAAGAAACACGCGAAAAACATAACCTTTGATTTGATTCTTTTGGTCGGGTAAAAAGTGGATAAGTGATAAGTGAATTATTTCTCGATTTGTCCTTGACGGCTCATAGGACAACATTAGTTGGTTAGCACTGACAGACCATGGCCAAGAATAAATAAAAATAAAGCACTGTTAGATACTCCGTGAGTATTTGTTCTGTGGTTAGATTGACACTGACTGATGAGCACTGCTGACTGACTGCTGAGAACAGAAAAAAAACTTGCTCTAAATCCCAAAGATAGCTAAATCCTAAATGTAAATATCTCTCAATCTCTCCACCAGAGTTGCCGTTCTAGCGACTTTGTCGCTAGATCTAGCGAAATTTATGAGTGGTTAGCGGCAAAAAAAATGAGTTAGCGACAAAAAAATATTTAGAGACTTCTAGCGGATTTTGAGCCGTTGCATATGCGACTTTTTTTCGAAAGTATTTGCAGAATAATTTGTTTTTTAAGACCACCACTACACCTGAACAACCATAAACATTCGTTCTGGCACAAAATATCCTACAATAGCCACAACACCAAAATGTGTCTCGTTTACAACTTTTTTCTAAACAAATAATATAGGTACCTGGTCGTCTACTCTATTTATACAAAAACGTAATTTCGAAAAAAACTCGCGACTTTCCTGCTCTCGTTCTACTTCGATTCGTCCGCTACAACATTGTTTGACGTTTAAATATTCTAAGCATACTCTAATTAGAGTAGACAATGGCAGACCATTCACTTTGTGGATTGGTCTCCTTTAAACGGTGATCCTGTTAGTTTCTGGGCAAAAGTAGCTGCATACAAAAATGCTATAGGAATACATTCATTTAAAGATTTATGTGATTTTGCTATCACAATATTGTCACTTCCGCACTCAAATGCAGAAATAGAAAGAGTTTTTAGTACTATGAATATCGTAAAGAGCAAACTCCGAAATTAAATTTCAGAAAAAACTTTGAATTCCATTTTACTCATCAGGGTAGCGATTCTGAAACCATTCGGTTGCATCCGACACGGAATCTCATCTCTCGGTCTTTGTCTTATCTGTTTAGCATGACAAAGACCGAGAGATGAGATTCCGTGTCGGATGCAACCGAATGGTTTCAGAATCGCTACCCAGAAACCAACTAAAAAATAAAAATAAAGATTGCTCGAGTTACGACCTGCCAGATGAAGTAATTAGTCAATTCGGATAACCAACGCCCAAAGTAGCTGGTGTAGGCATTGGAGAAGCCTCAACTTCCAGTGCCGATGATACTGAAGATCCGGTTGACTTATGTTTTGATTTTGAATTATAGACACTTAATATGTAATTAAGCCCGACTCGCGACGCTGCCGGCGTCGTGACGTCACACAAAAAATCATTACTAAAAAATGAAACCAAACTTTGTGTGTCTTTAAACGACAATGTGCTGATAAATATTATCAACTATCTCTTAGGCATCAAAATAAACTAATAATCGAGTATGTTTATCAAGAAAAAATAAGGTTTTAAAGTCTCAAAACCGGTTTTGCGCAATTTTGGCCTCTTGGGGCTTGACTACTTTACACTATAATATTGATAAAAATCATACAATGTTATAATATTAATGTAAAATTATGTAATTATTAGATAAAATGTTTTATCATTTGTTGTGATTTTTTGAATATATATTGCGAAAAATGAAAATATTTGCCAAAATTAAACGATCGGCGCCCGCTAAAAACCCCAAGATATGAGGCACGGAGTTCAAGATTAGACTTGAGCGTCAGCGATATGATTTAGCGACTTCTAGCGAATTTAATAAAAAAAAAATTAGCGGATTTTTATATTACTAGGGCCTTTTAATTTTGTAGAACGGCAACACTGCTCTCTACTTAGTCTGTGATGTAAATGGAACAATGGAAGGCAGAGATAGGGATGAAACGATACCACCTGGGTATCGATACTTTTACTCGATACCGTATCGGTCATGAGGTATCGATTCCTACTCGGTATCGCATGAAAAGTATCGATACCTACTTGTATCGGAGCATATTTTCAGTATTTTCGTCGAAATTATAGAAGAAAATAAGAACAGGACGTCTACTCTCTTTCTACGAAAACGTAATTTCGCAATAAACTCGCGATTTTCGAACTCCGATTCCACTTCGATCCGTCGTTTTGTCCGTTTAAATCTTCTAGAAATCTAGAATATTAGAGTAGGCTTAGAACATTTAAACGTCAAACAATGTTCTATCGGACGAAACCAAGTAGGACGACAGTAAGAAAGTCGCGAGTTTTTTTTCGAAATTACGTTTTCGTAGAAAGAGACTAGACGTCCAGGAGTATGCGGTATGGTCATGAGTATTTATTTAAAAAAAATACTTTAATTACATTTTGAAACGCACTACGGTATGTATTACGTATGTTAGATATTTCAACAAATACACAATTCACAAGGTTTAAAATACTTACTTTGAAATCTTTACATTAGTAGTTGGAATATAGTCAGGGTGGGTCTGCAAATTGGTGTTTGTGCAAATTGGAAGTATTACCACAATATTGTACGACTTTAAAACACTTTTTACATTGGGCTACTTTCTCATTTCTCTTATTAAAATATCGCCACGCCTCAGACCTTGGTGGTCCCATTATCACTGAATTTATGTTGTTTTAACATTTTACAAATTCAATTCAATCAATCGCAACAAAAACAAACAAACAAGCACACGCACGCACAGCACAGATTTATTAGTGAATGACTTGAACGAACACTATGTTCACCAAGGGCCTGCCTGACACGATAATCACGTGATCAAGCCTGAGCGAAACAGTATAATACCGTTCAAGTAGGAGAGACAGAGACAAACTGTTGAGTGAAGAGTGACCGGTGACCATGATCACCGAGTACCGATACAAGTACTTACTTTACGATACTACTTGGTACTCAGTTCTAAAGTATCGATGCCAAAAGTACTTGGTATCGAAAGAAAAGTATCGAGTAGTTACTTGTATTTACTCGTATCGTTTCATCCCTAGGCAGAGAAGGAGAGAAGTGAAATTCAGAGTCAGACATCAGATTCAGATATTTACCTACCTAAATTGATATTATATTTTTTCTATCAAAGCCATTTCGTATATCGTACTAGTTTTTACACAGAAAAAGTAATGTTATGTTTAGATTTTGTCATTAGTTTATCAGAATCCTTAATGCCTACCTAATATACCATCTTAAGACTGTAAAATGTTGAAGGAAAACAAACACTTGCTACACAAAATACAATTTTAATAATTTTATGAATAATACCTATATAGTCTTCTAAGCTAAGATAAAATATCTGAAATGAAGATGTATTTCTATGAACGTGTTTGCCTGTGGCTTGGTCATTTAAAGTTGTCTCGTGTGCTATTATTGGTGTCTACAATATTGTTTGTGGTGCCACTTGTAACTCATTATTATCTGTCCAAGGTAAATATAAAACGTTATTTTAACTATTACTTTGATTGGAACCTTATAAGTGGGCTTGCCTCATCTTCAACCACATTGTCGCTTACCAAAACGTGAATTAAAATAGAAAACCAGCTAACGCTGTTGCTGTATGTTGCTGGTGTAAGATTGTTTTAAAAATAAATGTCAGTAAAATGATAAACACAAAACAAATTAAAGTTATGAATACAGTAGATTCAATTATCTGAATTTATTTGGATCCCTTAGTTATACGGATTTACGAATATCTGCAGTCTTTGGAACAGCAATCAGGAATCAATTCATCGGAATCGATGAATAAAAGAACATTTTAAACTTTGGAATGCATTCAAGTATAAGTCTAGAGTGAATTGCTTTCTTGTTGGCATGCTCTTCATGGACCACATTCTCAATTAAAATCATCAACATCAGGCGAGATGGTGCTCAAGTGCAAACCTAATATTGAATATTTTGTATGAAACATTTAATGTCGTTTGAAATATCTGTGTGTAATTTTGAATGAATGGAGTACGGCCAAATAATGGGTAACCTATTATAGCGAATTTCAAATTCAATCCCACATATTATCTTTAATTACAATACACAGTAAAAGAACTTGAATGTAAAAAATGTAAAACTGTTCCGCGATCGTCAGATCCCTGCTCAAAAGTGCCCATTAAGCTTGCAGCATTCCCACGCTGTATTGCCAGGAAGATATTCTGATCAAGCTATTGACCAGACTGGGGATCACACCCCTTCTCTCTCAGGAGTCGACCCAAAGCACAAACAAAAGCCTTTGCCTCCAAGCCCCATGGGCCTGCCATTTCCACCGCGTATTGAATAAAAAAAAAAAGACATTCAAATACAAAAATTTAACAACACATTATTTCAGTATGTAATATAATGTAATATTTGAGAGTAATATTTATCTTTTCAATATTATCTTCACTCTATAGTTAAAAAGTGTCCTATGCTAAGTTTGCTTATCCACTCTCTATACAGAAACAGTTCAAAACATGTTATCAGGGTAGTGATTCTGAATGGTTTGGATTCGGAATGACATTCCCTGTCTCTGTTATGCTAAACAGATAAGACAAATACCGAGAGATGTGATTCCGTGTTGGATGCAACCAAATGGATATAGAATCGTTACCCTAAAATGAAATGATTTTGTTGACATGGACTATTATAATCATACATTTTTACATAATAATAAATTTATTTATAGCTCATTGTATTATATTTTTTAGTATGACACACAATCAAATACAGTGGAAGCAAACCCTTTACATCATACTTTGGAGGCATTTGGAGACATTTACACAATGAATGCAGCTGACCTAAAAGTGAGGATTGAAGAAATGCTACGCATAAAGGTAAAATTGATTTTTTTTTACTAAAATAGAATAACAGATTTTTGGTACTTTTTTAGCTCAATCTCATGTTATCTATATCTCATAATTTCCCATTTAACCTTTGAGATCTCCAGTTGCCTTGTTTTTGAATGTTTAAATTTCACTCCTTCTAAATGTTCTCAACTTGTCTGCGTCAACAAAGATTCTAAACTCTTTTAAAAATAAACTAGACAAATTACACCAAAGAAGCAGCAGCGACATTTCCCAAGTGAAACTATGTTTTACAACCATGAACAAAAGTTTAAATCTATAAATTGTATGCTTATTAGTAGATCCTCAAAAGGTTTCAAAAAAGTTCCACTTAAATCAAATACCTTTTTCGTAAGGTAATAAATACTGTTTGTATAAAAAAAAAAACAATTCATTATAATGGCTTGTGACGCTCATTTAATCAATACCATAGTAATATGACTTGAAATTTTGGAAGTTTGTTGCTCAATCACGTCAGAATGATTGAATGGATTAGGTTGAGATTTGAAACTCAAATACATAGTTTATAGTCTGTAATAGAAGATAATATTACTTTTTATAGCGGGAATATGTAACTACGCGGGCAAACCTACTGGTCGCTGCTACTGTTGTATATTTTACAGGCTTCCGTGTCAACGGAGCTTCGCGAGTTAGAGGCGCGGCGGGGTCGGCTGCAACGCGAGGCGGCGGCGGCGAGCGCGCGGGCCGACAGCGCGCGCGCGGAGCACCTGCGGGCCGCCGCGGACCTGCAGCGGCTGCGAGCGTCCGCAGAGCAAGCCCGCCTAGCCCAGCTCGAAGCCACGCGCCGAGACTCCCCCGCCCTCGCTCCCCCAGACCCCATCCTCCCCTCCCGACCACCCCGCACCGTCCCACCGCTCGACCCCGCCTCCGAGCCACATTGTCGCATGTTCTCCTGCTTCGATCACTCCCGGTGTTCCCTCACTTCCGGCTTCCCCGTCTATCTATACGATCCAGATAAATACGCGCCGCTCGCTGGAGCGGAGGTGGACGGATTTCTGAAGACGACACTGCGGCAAACGCTGGGATATAATCCACATTTGACGCAAGATCCGAAAGAAGCTTGCATCTATCTTGTTATCGTCGGCGAAGCATTTCCATTGGACAAAAATGCTGTGTAAGTATTTATATATTACTAGCGGCCCGTTTCGGCTCCAGTCGTATATTTTCATATCAAGACCATTCATGTAAATAAAACCTATTCTATCTGTGAACTTGGACCAATGACACATAAATGCTAGATTTCATGAATATCGGTTGACTTGATGAAGAACCCACTGGGAACAAACATCATGCCATTAGATTTAATATATTAAGATTGTAACAGTAGTTTTAGATATAATATATACAATACTGTGCGTTGAGTAGGGTACCTTACTATTATAAACAAATCATGGTTGCAGGTCGACACTAGAATCTGACAAGATATACCTCAACGAGACAGCATTGAAGAGTTTGCCGTACTGGGGCGGCGACGGGCGAAACCACGTGCTAATAAATTTAGCACGGAGGGAGCTTTCAGTGGGGTCTGGTGATGCGTTCCGTGGTTCTTCGACCGGACGGGCAATGTTGGCGCAGTCGACGTTCACCCACGACCAGTTCCGCCCCGGGTTCGACATAGTGACCCCGCCGGCGCTGGGGCCACCCGGCGGCGATGTCTGGACCGAATGCGCGCCCATAGCGCCCGCGAGACGGACTTATCTGCTAAGGTAATTATTAGATAACTTGAAACATTCCGCGGTTACACCCGAGAAATTTCCGATCTCTTTATTTTCCTGGGATAAAAAGTAGCCTATATGTTATTCCAGACTATCTATGCACCAAATTTCATACAGATATCTTCTAGCCGTTTTTGCTTCAAAGAGGAACAGACATCCATATAATTACATATACGCGGTAGTGGGAATGATTAGCGAAGGCGTGCGGTGGCCACAGTGAGCCGCAGGCTCTCGACGTAGGTATGTCAGGTGTTGCAAACTACGATTTGTATGGTGTACACGAAATAAATGAAAACAAAGAGAAATATAGTAAATTTTTCAATTCTAAAGGTAAGTATGTAACACTCGAATGTCCGTTTCAACATTTTACTTTATCCTTAAAAAAAAACTGCCAATATCACCAAAGAAATTAATGTTTAGTCAATCAATCCTCTCAACCAATCAATGTACCAATCAATCCACCAATCAATCCTTCAATCAATCAAAAAGCGGGGCAGAACTGACCGGAGTTATAAGATCTACGTAATACGAAAATCAGTATTCATGTGTTACAAACAAATGTAAAAAGACGATCAATACAATCTAAAAAAGGTTTTGATGTTAAAATGTTTGCAAAACTTCACCTTAGAAATCCCAAAAAGAATAGATAAGTTGATATATTTTATTAACACACCAAAAGAATAAGCTACATCAAATGAATTAATTATTAAAGATAAACTTTAAAAATAGTGCGACAAGTTGTTGGAAATCTAGTCACGTAATATCGATGAAACGAGTTCACGAAAGTCACAGTTTCCAGGGGTCACAGCCGCCGAGGAGCGGCGAAGAGGGCGAGCGCTCGCGTCTGCTAGTGGAACGTCTGAGGAAGGCCGTGGCGGCGGCGCCTCCGGCCGACCGCTTCCTGCTCCAGTTCGAGTGCGAGCCCCCGGTGGAGCGCCGGGCGCTCCGCCCCGCCGGCGACTGGGCGCTCTGCGGCACCGACCGCTCCCGTCGCGCCGTGCTACGCGACTCTACGTTCGCGCTTATACTGGCGCCTGCCGACGAGTCTTACGCTTCTACGGCGTTGCTACAAGCACGCCTCTATGAGGCGCTGCGTTCTGGAGCTATACCTGTGGTAATTGTTTTTGAAGTGAAAACTGTTTTTGTCGCGCCACAGACAGATTTTTCGTGGGTTGCGAATTGAATTCTAGCGTCACGCTCGGGAATGATAAGAAATCTTCGGGTGAACTCGGGGCCATGACCATTGGCCATTAGAAATGCGTCAGCATTCCCCACTGCCTCTACACTCTCTCACTCATTCCCACTAGAAATGCTGACGCATTTCTAGATGGCCATGGTCATGGCCACGCCCTCCGGTTTCACCTGCGTAGTTTCCAAAGTAAGCTATACAATTTTGAGTTATAAGTTTTCACTTCTATCAACAGTTCCTATGACTGCCAATTTTTTATTAATTAACCAGATAGTGTTACGAGACTGCAATTTCATCCATTAACGTAATTTATCATAGATACATGTCAAAAGATTGAAAATTAACGTCGTTGTTACACATATTTACTTAAGTCAACGTTTAACGTACGTGTGATATGGTCCTTCCAATCAGACTAGTTTCGACCTCGTCCGATAGCCTTTTTCAAAGAGAGTGACTGCTAGCGCACTAAAGTGCTAAACGGGCAGCGATCACGTGGGCGCCGAGGGCAGCCCAACAAACATTTTGGCTGCAAATATAGCTTACTCTAGAACCTAAAGTGTTATGAAGGTAGAGTAGTAGTTGCAATTATAGTTGTTGGTGATAAATAAGTGTTAGTAAGAAAATGTTACGCTTATAGTGATTAAACGACTTTATAAGAGCAATCAATGGAGGTTAGACGCATAGAGCAGCGATCGTTATCCCTATAATACAGACTTAAGCTTCTGTGATATAGCTTTGAGCTAATTTTGCAACCATAAGATCTATATAAGAAATTAACATCCAAATTAGCTCCTAAAGTTCTAAGCAAGCTGCCACCAACTCTTTTGGAGCGCCGATAGTTGCACAAAGAGTGCAATTAATGCTATTAGCTCTACAATGGTGTTCATTAAATCTATTACAACACCAAACTCTTAAAGTGATACAAAACTCCTTTATATAACTTAAGGCTGATTAATAGGGATATTTTTCCCTTTTAATAGAACTTGTAGTATCAAGTATAGCCTCCATGTTATCTAAGGTTGAATTATGGAGATCGTTATCACTTTAGTACCCCTAATTGGTCACGTGTGCAATCAAATTAGCATTAAAAATGGCGTCGCAACATAACTCCTCTAAAAACCGTAGGTAAAGTGAGAGTCGTGCTTAAAGATGAGGGTTCCGTATATAATAAAAGTGATATCGTAACTGTGAGTTTTCATACTTCCAAAGAGGACTAATGTTACTTTTCATTGAGTAGTGATGACGATGAAAACCCGAATTAATTTATTAAGAATCTTTATTATAATATTTCTAATTGAGGGCATACGCGTATGAAAAAATATTGCACAAACAGCTATAAAAGATCAATTTTGCTTTTGGTCTCAACTTTTGGTCATAATTGACAGTTTTGGCAACATTCTACTAAAATATCCTCGAGTTCTTTTTTTTTTTTTAACTATAATAGGTTTACACTTGACCGCCATCTCGCCTGATGTAAAGCGACGATGCGGCCTACGATGAAGCGTGCTTACCTAGAAGAAACCGATTCACTCTCGACTTGAAGACACCAAGATTATAACTATCGGGGAAAATCCACTCAGGTAGCTCATTCCACAGCCTAGATGTTCTTATCACAAAAGTAGAGTCAAACCTCTTTGTTCGTGTCTTTGGAACATCAACCATGAAACGATGACGCTTTCTCGAGCTACGAGCAGTCCGATAAAAAAAAGGGCAAGGTGGTATTAAGTTATGCAGATCAGTCGCGCACTCTCCGAAATGTATCCGATAAAAAACCGATAAGCTAGCAATTTTGCGGCGATGTTCAAGACTTTACAAACTTTACTTTCTTTTACAAACATTCAAAAACATATTAATAAAAAACTAGATGACGATAGCGAATATTTGCATGACGGAACTTCTGAACCTTTGAAATATATTTTAAGAATATAATACATAAAATAACATTTTTTGATATTTTATTTCAAAACAAGTAAAACATTATTTTTTACCAAAAATTTATACACTTATCTGCTATAAATAAGTATATTATGTAAGGTAGTCATTATTTAAAGTTTGATGTTTAGCATTTTTATCTATACTCGTTAACAATACATACATCTTTTAATAGAAAATAAGAATAGTTGCTATTTGATAGTGACGTTTCAAAATGACTAATATTAAAAAAAAATGTTTTTCTATTATTTATCACAGTTTGTATACATATACATATATTAAGTACAACACCTTAATATCTAGGGTTACAGCAAGAAATATCTTCTAGTTAACAACTATATTTTAGTTTGTCTTGGTAACTAATAGAGTAATAAATATGTCTTAACACACAAACGCACAAATATCGAATATTCTTCATAAATTTCTATTTTCTTGAATATTGACTATTTAGTGCTCTTAGTTTTCAGCAGAGACACTGTAGGTATTTGCAGGTATACTTAGAATTTGGTTATCTGACGTTCCACAAGTGTATTAAAGCTTGATGACTGGACTTTGTAATTTATTTGAAGATGAATTCAATGACTGCTTCATCCAATTCCCGTTCAGCGTCCTCATAAGTTGGAATATTGTTTCGTTTCATTTTGGCACTTTATTTGTCACCAATTTTAGTCAAGTAATCATCGAATTTAACAAGTTTTGAAATGTTTCTTTTAGGCTATTTCACAATGTTATTAAATTCACATGTAGAAGGAACAATCCAGTGGGTATATTTTCTTTTTTCTAACGTTCTTACTATTTTTCATGTGGTTCTGAAATAGAAATATAATTGTTTAGTTAACAGAATTAAATTTAAAAACTCTAATAATAAAAAAAATTGGCACTCATTAATCTGTGAGATCTGTGTGTAGTGGTTTTGGGAAATGACTCCGCGGATCCCCAATTTCATGCGCCCACCATCTTTAGATCATTGAGTTACTCAAAAACAGTAAAGCATACTAAACGAAAACTTAATACAATAAAGGTATTTATTTTTCTAGCGCTTCTAATACCAAACCTACGGCAATTTCAAGTCAATAGGATTTTTTTTATTACATATTTAGTAAAAAAATGTCTTGTTCCATGTAAATTAGAACATTTTTGTTAGATAAATACGCAACAAAGAGTGGGCCCTTCAATTATTTGCCAATAATATGTACTCATATTCACAGTAAACTTACCTTCACAATGAAAATTCACCTTCAGCTTCCACTAACAATAAAACATTTTAGCACACAAGTCCGCCATTTATTTTCGTAAACACAAAATGTATGGTTCTTTTAATGTCGTTCATATATAATTCGTTTAGCAACGTAATAAAAAAACCCACCACACGCAGCTGGCTCTAAGAAGAAAGGAAAAAAAGTATATCCTAGGCGCTATAATTTCCTATTGTAGATCTATACTGGAACTCAAGATGTTACAATTTACCTTATTACCACCCTCTAAAAGCTCAAGCAGTTAGTAAGATTCGTCATAGATATTCAATACCTCTTACGGATTTTATAATCACACATATGCTACCTTTATAGCACTCAAAGCGTTAGTTAGCAGCATATAGCTCTACCATAACTCTTGAGGAGTCACTATCACTAGTCACTTAAATACCACCCTTACAGCGCTCCCTCTCTCAGCTAGCGCTACTGTACCTCTATAATTGCTCTGCTATAACTCTTAAAATCATTCTGCAACCACTATATCGCCATAGTGGAACCTAAGGCTATAAGAAAGTGTGCCCAATCCGGGGGTATAGCAGAGTTATAGCAAGCTATAACTCTTATGTGATAGAACTCATTCATCACCTTAGGTTCTGTTTAGCGCTTTTATATATCTGTTCTAACTCTTATATTAGCGCCTAATGTTAGTTGGGAGGTAATTAAATAAATACATGTCAAAAGGTTATCTGGCAGATAGCTACTAGCGATAAGATCGCCTTGGGTGCCCAAAATGATTTTAAGTGCATGGTATTATAAAGTGTTTTTGTATTACATAATATTGTATATCACAATATTAGGTATACACCTATAGTTACACATAAGGGAAAATAATGAATGAATGGAAACTGCGCGGGTAAAACCGCAGGGCGCTCTAGTTGCACATAAATGTTGACTTTCGTGAATATCGGTTGACTTGGTGAAGAGGTCACTGGGAATAACATACATCGTGACACTGGATTTTTGTAGATTAAGATATAGGTATAAACCCCGCATGTTGATATTGCGACGGAACTTAGTTACAGATATTGCGACGGAACTTTGCTGTGTGACGTCATCCAACGCAAAAAAGTATAGATAGCAAAAAAGAGATAACTCTAATGCAGGGTAGGGGTGATTGGCCTCTGGCCTGCATTGACGTCCCTTTAGGAGTGTATTGTGCACTTCCCGGGCCAGCCTACCCAAACCAGCCGAGCTTCTTGAAATAGCGGAGGACAGTCAGTAGATTCTATTTTATGGAGATGGAAGTTTAGCTCCCAGTGGCCTGTGATTAAACCTATGATAATCAGACGGTTTCTTACGGTTTTAGTTTCACATTTTGAAGTGAAAACTTCTTTTGGCGCACCACAAACAGATTTTCCGTGGGCTGTGATTTGAGCTCAAGCGTCACGTTCATAAATTAAAGAAATCTTCGGGTAAAGTGGAATGATCTAGATGGCCATGGTCATGGCCACGCCCTCCGGTTTCACCCGCATAGTTTCGAAAGTGAGCTATCTATGTGTATAAATCTAAGTTATTAGTTTTCACTTCTATCGGCAGTCCCCTATGACTGCCAATTTTTTTTTCATGTCGTGTCGGTTAAGCATCAAAATTCCTACCTCTTCCAAGCCTGCCATAAGGAACTTTGTTGTAATGTAATACTCTTAGATAATGGGCGGGGATCGCGTGCGGCTGCCGTACAGCGAGACGCTGGACTGGCGGCGCGGCGCGCTGGCGCTGGCGGCGGCGCGCGCGCCCGAGCTGCACTTCCTGCTGCGCGCGGTGGCCGACGGGGACCTGCTGGCGCTGCGCCGCCAGGGCCGCCTGCTGTGGGAGCGCTACCTCAGCCACGTGCAGGTAACACCGCGGCTCCACAGCGAGACGCTGCACCGGCGGCGGGAGCGCTACCTCAGCCACGTGCAGGTAACACCGCGGCTCCACAGCGAGACGCTGCACCGGCGGCGGGAGCGCTACCTCAGCCACGTGCAGGTAACACCGCGGCTCCACAGCGAGACGCTGCACCGGCGGCGGGAGCGCTACCTCAGCCACGTGCAGGTAACACCGCGGCTCCACAGCGAGACGCTGCACCGGCGGCGGGAGCGCTACCTCAGCCACGTGCAGGTACCCACTGCGGCTTCGGACAGCGAGACGGCTACGTAGAGCGGCGGTGGGAGAGCTCCGCCGGTATTACCACAGTCATACGTACAGTCGTTCAACAAAGATGGGGCAATCCTGCGGGGCGTGCGGGGCCAGACGCAAGAAGCGTGCACCCAAGTTGCAGGGGCTCCACTTCTGTTATCAAGTCCGACATGACCAAAGGAGACATATACTGAAGAGAACTGGATAAAATTTTGGTACATAGATAGCGTGGAGTAACATATGGGCTAGTTTTTATTCCGGCAAAATAACGACTGAAACTGCGAGAGGCTACTAATAAATTCTATTCTATTCCAGGCGACTGTAGATTCACTAGTTGCTACCATACGGGCACGGCTTCTGATCCCGCCTCGGCCTCTCGCGGCGACCTTCGCCCCGCCGGCCTTCAACGACTCCCACACGCCGCCTCACTCCGAGCCGGCGCAGCCCGACCCAGAGCCCGAGGAAACTTTGGGGCCTCTAGAAGCACCGTACCCGAGCCCCGCGTACCGACGCAACTATTCCACAGGCAAGACTGGGCAAAATACATGTTTTGCTTTCATTGAAATACAAATTACAAAAAAATGGCAGTCATAGGGACTGCCGATAGAAGTGATAACTCAGAATTTCATAGCTTACTTTAGAAACTATATGGGTGAAACTGGAGAGCGTGGCTATGAACAAGGCCATCTTGAAATGCTAACGCATTTCTAGAGTAATGGGAGATGCTGACGCATTTATAGATGGCCAATGGCCAATGGAGTGTGACGCTAGAATTCAATTCACAGCCCACGAACAATCTGTCTGTGGCGCGACAAAAGAAGTTTTCAGTTCAAAAATACTGTATTGGAAGTAATTAAAATACGAAATCCTATCATACCTGACATAAAAAAACAAGAATGTGTCACATATTTTTCCATAATCTTCCTGACACCCGTCAGGAATATTTTTGTCCCAGTCATCTGGGACTTTTTGAATAGGGATATTCAAATACTTCCCAATCTGATCCACAGGACTACTAGACGCGTACCGAGCGTGGAACGACTGGGGCGAACCGTTCGCGTTGTTCCCTCAGCTGCCCTGGGATCCCGCGGTGACTTCCGAAGCCAGGTTCCTCGGCTCAGCGGCGGGGTTCAGGCCTCTGGGCGCCGGCGCCGGCGGTGCGGGGAGGGAGTTCAGCGAAGCCTTGGGAGGGGACCGGCCCAGAGAACAGTTCACCATTGTGATACTGACGTACGAACGAGAGGCTGTACTCACGGCCGCGCTAGCGAGGTTGAGGGGATTGCCGTATTTAAATAAGGTAACAATATAATTTAGTTTTTAATTTAATATACTTGCTACTTGTCATCTTAAACTTCTTAAATAATAGGCCACTTTATTGCGGTCACGTGATCGAGTGACGCTTCTTGGCGTGACCATCTGGATAAAAAACGTGGGATGTACTGCTTATCTATTTGTAAAGTGCCGCCCGAATAACATGTCGGACGTTGAACAATGCGCACAAATGAATTCAACGATCATACTATTTAATTAAATATGCTGTTACGCAGTACTTAAAAGGATCAAATCCGTATGGATAGACAGAAATATATGACGTTAGTTAAGTATTTAACTAACGTCATATATTTTTATATTAGAAAGATAAAGCTGCGTCCGCGGTGTAAGAGTTGTTGTTAATACGAGTCAGTCCCATAGGTAGCCGAAGCTTTTTCTTCCATCTGTCACTCATTTATAGTCCATTGAAATGTTATACGAGTTTAAAATTTTTTAGAGGACGCAATTTTATTTTTGGAGCATAGGTATGTGGGGGGTCAATAGAAGCTTGCTCAAGTTTGTGGGGTTGCCACCCTTGTGGGGGACAAGGGTGGCACCCCGGCCGCCATCTTGGAAAACGCCTTTTTAAATTTATCTTTTAACTTCCCAACCCTACAAAAAATGTAGTAAAATATAATTTGTAGCAAATAACATTTTCTATGAAAAAGTAATATACCTAAGCAACCATAATACTTTTTCCTGAAAATTAAAAAATAAGCAGTATTAAGCAGAAATAACCCACCAAGCCTCGAGGCCAGTCAAATGTGAGTATCAGAATCGTCATGTTCCGAGTGACTCCGACAGGTGGTGGTGGTGTGGAACGGGCCGTCGTCTCCGTCCTCGGTGCAGTCGTGGCCCGAGAGCGGCGCGCCGGTGGCGGTGGTGCGAGCCGCTCGCAACTCGCTCAACAACCGCTTCCTGCCGTACAACATCATTGACACCGAGGCCGTGCTCTGCGTCGACGACGACGCTCATCTGAGACACGACGAGATTGTCTTCGCGTTCAGGTAAATTACGGCCAATAATGTCCAATATTACAGTACGATCAATTTGTCTGAATAATGTAACGATGGCGCCATGATCCAAAAGTGTTTCCACCTATTACAAAGTTAGACAACTTATGTGTTCTTTAATACTTGTAACTCAGTAGTTACGCTTTTGGCCGTTCTACAGATACTTTGGTAGCACTGTAATCTTACTAATATTATAACTGTTAAAGTCTGTAAGAATGTGTGGATGCATGTTTGTTACTCTTTCACGCAAAAACTACCGTAGGGATTCGGATGAAATTTGGTACATGATAGATAATGGTCTGGAATAACACATAGGCTATTTTTTATCCCGAAAAAATAACAGGTTCGGGAACGACGCGGGTGAACCCGCGGGTATGCTAGTACTGAATAATTTCTTTCAGTGAGTCCAAGTCTAAATTGTCTGCAAATAAACAAGGTGCCCTTTCAACTGTGCGAAAGAAAACTGTTTCATATTGTAAAATTGTCGTAAACTGTGAAACTTGCACTGAATACCTTCGAGATTTTATGTTTTTCCGTAGAAAATTGCAGAGATATTCAGTGAAACATTTTTTTATCTGTATAATTATTTGACTGTAGGGTGTGGCGAGAGCATCGCGATCGCATCGTCGGCTTCCCAGGTCGATACCACGCCTGGGATCTCAACTTTAACAACGGATTTTTATACAATTCCAACTACAGGTAAGTTATAAGCATAAACCATTAACTATTAATATAAAACCAGCATATATGTCATGTTTTACATGCTATATGATTGTCATAAAGGAAATTTGTGTACCAACCTACAAATAGAAACTATTTTTTTATTGTTAAAGGTAAAACCGACAAACAATGCTTGACTAGAAATTTATTTGAAACTGATAAAACTACAGTATTCCATAAATCTGAAAATTGTAATATTCGTTTATTATTCAATATTCGTTTTTGTTTAATAAACGGGTTTCTCACGTGTGATTTGATCTAACTAGACTTAAACATCAACATCGTTTGCCTGTTTTTTAATCCCTGACGCAAAAACAAGGGTGATATAAGTTTGACGTCGATGTCTGTCCGTGGGATCGTAGCTTCCGAACGGATGAACCGATTTTGAATGTTAAATTAGTAGCGAGTGTTCTTTGCCATGTTTGATGAAAATCGATTCAAGATGGCCCCCGCAACAAAATGTTGGACAAAATATATTCTCACAACCTGAACATTATGGGTATCAAATGAAAAGGCTTGACTAGTAGAATACGATACATTATTACAAATTTGCAGAAAAAAATACACTATGAGAAATTTCAAATCCAAGGTGGTGGGGGGTAAAACAACAAATATAATTTATTCTTTTTCACTTCTTCACACAACTCGAAGTATAATAATAAGCTCTAAAAGCTAAGCTAAGTAAGGAAGCCAGATAGCTGATTTAATAAACATATGTATCGAAATGACTCAAAGTTATTCAAAGAAGTACGAGTATGATCTTGTTCTTAAATGGCGCGTCATGTCCTAATGTCATGTTGCAGTTGCGAACTAAGCATGGTCCTGACGGGCGCCGCGTTCATCCACCGCTACTATATGTGGGCGTACTGGCGTCAGCTGCCGGCGGCCATCCGAGACTACGTAGACGAGTATATGAACTGCGAGGACATCGCCATGAACTACCTGGTGTCGCACATCACCCGCCAGCCGCCCGTCAAGGTAACGTAACCTAGCTACCTACCTGTCTAGGTAACGTAACCTAGCTAGCTACCTGCCTAGGTAACGTACTGGCGTCAGCTGCCGGCGGCCATCCGAGACTACGTAGACGAGTATATGAACTGCGAGGACATCGCCATGAACTACCTGGTGTCGCACATCACCCGCCAGCCGCCCGTCAAGGTAACGAAACCTAGCTAGCTACCTACCTAGGTAACGTAACCTAGCTAGCTACCTGCCTAGGTAACGTACTGGCGTCAGCTGCCGGCGGCCATCCGAGACTACGTAGACGAGTATATGAACTGCGAGGACATCGCCATGAACTACCTGGTGTCGCACATCACCCGCCAGCCGCCCGTCAAGGTAACGAAACCTAGCTACCTACCTACCTAGGTAACGTAACCTAGCTAGCTACCTGCCTAGGTAACGTACTGGCGTCAGCTGCCGGCGGCCATCCGAGACTACGTAGACGAGTATATGAACTGCGAGGACATCGCCATGAACTACCTGGTGTCGCACATCACCCGCCAGCCGCCCGTCAAGGTAACGAAACCTAGCTAGCTACCTACCTAGGTAACGTAACCTAGCTAGCTACCTGCCTAGGTAACGTACTGGCGTCAGCTGCCGGCGGCCATCCGAGACTACGTAGACGAGTATATGAACTGCGAGGACATCGCCATGAACTACCTGGTGTCGCACATCACCCGCCAGCCGCCCGTCAAGGTAACGTAACCTAGCTAGCTACCTACCTAGGTAACGTAACCTAGCTAGCTACCTGCCTAGGTAACGTACTGGCGTCAGCTGCCGGCGGCCATCCGAGACTACGTAGACGAGTATATGAACTGCGAGGACATCGCCATGAACTACCTGGTGTCGCACATCACCCGCCAGCCGCCCGTCAAGGTAACGAAACCTAGCTACCTACCTACCTAGGTAACGTAACCTAGCTAGCTACCTGCCTAGGTAACGTACTGGCGTCAGCTGCCGGCGGCCATCCGAGACTACGTAGACGAGTATATGAACTGCGAGGACATCGCCATGAACTACCTGGTGTCGCACATCACCCGCCAGCCGCCCGTCAAGGTAACGAAACCTAGCTAGCTACCTACCTAGGTAACGTAACCTAGCTAGCTACCTGCCTAGGTAACGTACTGGCGTCAGCTGCCGGCGGCCATCCGAGACTACGTAGACGAGTATATGAACTGCGAGGACATCGCCATGAACTACCTGGTGTCGCACATCACCCGCCAGCCGCCCGTCAAGGTAACGTAACCTAGCTAGCTACCTGTTTAGGTAACGTAACCTAGCTAGCCAGTATGTTACCTGCCTAGGTAACATACTGGCTTGGGTAAATTTAGTCGACTAAATTTAGTCGCTGTTTAATTCGGATGGCTGATGGCAGTTGGAAACGTAAAATCGAGGATCGAGCTGAGTAGTGTATTATAGGAAAGGCCAATGTCCAGCTGTGGACGAACACACACTTATGATGATGATGAATTAATTTAAGTGTAATTGCATTCAGTAAGCTAGCCTACTAAATTCAGCAGGTCTACTACGAAATCTGATAAACGATATATCGGCCGATTTTATGGACGTTTCTTATCACGAAACACAATCAGTCGGTTGATCGGATCGGGCGTTTCGCTCATTTCGAATTCCGACCGACATAGATTTGACAGTTTTTGTGTCGTAAACCTTACTCCGAAAGCATTTAATTACATTACCGGTTATTCGGACAGCTGTCGGTCGAATCCGATTATTCGGAGGTTGTTTTCGTAGTAGACCTGCTGATTCGAGGATTGCTGTCAGTGAGACTGGCAGCCAGCGATGGCCTCATATAAACTAGGCCTACGCTTACAGCATAAAAAGATAGTATGTCTTACAAGCGGCAACTGTTGCAGGTGACGTCTCGGTGGACGTTCCGCTGCCCCGGGTGCCCGGTGACGCTGTCGTCAGACGACACGCACTTCGACGAGAGGCACAAGTGCATACAGTTCTTCTCACAGGTATGAGTTTCATTACTCCAGCTTATACAACTTTGTGTTCACGCGACTACGGCCGTTGTAGTGCGACCGGAAATACGGATCTATACTTTTTTTTTTTTTACTTTAATAGGTTCGCACTTGACCGCCATCTCGCCTGATGTTAAGCGACGATGGAACGTGCTTACCTAGAAGAAACCGATACACTCTCAATTTGAAGACACCAAGATTGTAACTATCGGGAAAACCCACTCAGGCAACGCGTTCCACAACCTAGACGTTCTTATCACAAACGTGGAGTCAAATCTCTTCGTTCGTGTTTTTGGAACATCAACCATGAAACGATGTCGCTTATTAATATTATGAACTATTACTATAATGTTATGAAGCTGAAGAGCTTTTTTGTTTGAACGCGCTAATCTCAGGAACTACTGGAGCGATTTTCACCGATATTTACGCGATCCCTGAGTGCTATAGGCTATATTTTATGTGCCACGGACGAAGCCGGGGCGGACCGCTAGACAAAAATATTATCCAGATTATAAATATAGTCCAGTATACATTTATTCATATTTTAGCCTATTTTTTTACTGCTGTAGAAATGTACATATAGTTAAAACTAGTATTTGGTGAAGTAGTAAGTAAGTAGTAAAAAATATAATTAATTTAACAAACACAAAAAAAGTAGTTCCAGAAATACGCGCATTCAAACAATAAACAAATTTCACAGCTATACAGTTTAATGATATTGATTAATTTCAACTGAATTACAAACATTCTATAGAGTAGTATAGATTTTTCGTTACCTTATTCCACAGGTGATGGGCTACACGCCACTTCTATCGACGCAGTACCGCGCTGACTCAGTGCTCTTCAAGACGCGGATACCTCACACCAAACAGAAGTGCTTCAAGTTTATATAGCACATCTACTTAGCTCTATTATTTTTAGTTGTTTCTAGCGCAAACCGCTTCACCAATTTTGGTAGCGTTCGTGATATTGCCAAAGCCGTGTAAAGTCAAAGATGAGTTAGGATGTGAATAGTGTCACCTTGGTTAAATATTTCAATTCTTTACAATGTAAGATGTAATAATTATGGCGTTACATATACCACGCAACTCAAGCTTTATTATTACACCAATAATAAGAAAAGGTAAATACGAGAAAGAGAAGAAGGATAAAAATACCTTGTTCATGGTCACAGTCACAGAATGATTCCCGAAAGTCTGATGAAAAAATATTATAACGACGTAGAAATACGTTGGTCCTTTGAAACCTTTACATAAATTTACACTTATATTCATCAATTTAATTTAAACAGTTTTTCCAAGTATAAAATTAATTTATAAACGTATTACATATTTCTTTACAAGATTTTAGGCGATTTTTCATTGTTCGAAAAGCATTAACTCGTGCAAGATTGTAGTGTGGTTTCACGCGTAAAGCTTCGACCGCAACCGGCGGTCTTTATCGGGTAGAATTATTTCCAGTCTTTTTAAAATATAACATTTATAACGAGCACATTAATTTCATAGGTTATATCCGTGTCATTCTGTCGTTGTATTGTTATTGCGTGTGTTATTTTAAGACCATGGCGTTCTAGGAAGATCTCAAATTATTTTAGTTTTCCCAATGAACAAAAACAATAAAATTTAAAGTACATTTTAAATGATTATTAGCGGTTACATAATACTTTAACGAGAGTTTGATATAATACATCTTTATTTTTTTTTAATATTTTAAAACTAAGGATACTTTTCCCAGTTGTATAGTAGTTAGTAGTATATTAATTGAATATAATTAAGTAAAGAACAATAATTTTATATTAGTGATAATTAGAGAGTCTCATGGCAGTTTGTCTTATTCATGCATTTATTCAAAGGAATTGATCCTAAGTTCTAAGGTTGGTATTGTGATTAGGATCTTATTACATCGGATTAGGGTCACTTTGCAGTAAACCATACATATACTTGGTAAATAATATACAATAACTATTTTTTTTAACAATATGAAGAACATTTTTGGTTGCGGACTTCTGAATTCAAAAAAGTGGTCCGAACTTTGTAACACCTCTAAACTGCACTTGTACGTACTTTTATGTTATTTTAAATACATGATTATGTTCAACGAGTTCACTAAACGTCATAATTATAAGTGTAATAAGTGTAAGTATAAAATATGTTCAATAGTGATAAGACTACACTTTGAGATGCAAAAATGTATTGATAGCATATGTTGAGAAGTTAAGGATACTCCAAAACTCCAAATACTAGATGTCCTCATGTTGAAACATAAATAATTGTTATAGATATACTTAAAATTATTTATGTATTCATAGAATGTAAATATTTTGTACATAACTAATCTAAGAATAACTTAATTAACTCTGCCGCTTAATTGTACTAAGTACTAAGATTGGTTGGAAATAGTACTCCGTTTTTTAGTACTCTATTGCTTTAAGAGTAGGTTATACTTTGTAATTGATTTATACTCATTTAATATATAAAATAATTTCTGTAATTTTTGAACTCATGAACTTTTTCGATGTTAGAAGATTGAGTAACGTCGTGCACGTAATATGTTTTATTTTTAAGATGTTAGGTGTTGCTCCCAAATATTTTATGTAAAAATTAATGAACGAATCTACTAGTCTCATATCTTAAGACTGATTGATTCCTTGATTCAAGTAACTGTGTTTTATAGGCAAGCTCCGCGGGTATAGGCTATTTTAGTTATGGTACTCTACGAATATTTACTCTGAGTAAACTCTGTCACCTGTTCTGTATCTGTCGGATTCCGCAAGCGCTACACTGATCGGTTTTAATTAATGATCTATCGAAAAATATTTATCACCTCAGTCTAAAATGTAGTATACTTACGTACCTAAAAGGATACCTCCTGTTTGCTCCATAATTAAAGGCACCCAAATCATATACCTCAAAAAAAAAACAGATTTGAGCGGAGTGCGAATCCAAAGCATCACAGTGCGAGTTATAAACCTGTAGTCAAATCGCTTAAATAATTAAATTAAAAATTAAATAAACAAATATTTGATACATCCGTCACCGTAAAATTGTCAACACCGTCGGATTTTAATGTAACACGTGAGATTTTAATTTTACGGTAGGTTTTTTTGATGGCGTTAGATTATAATCTGACGGTTTTTACAATTTTACGGTGACATATCCATTATGTACTATCTACGGTGTATCATTGTCCTTAAAAAAAAAGTACCCACATTGTATATTATAAATATAATTTTAGTATATCACGTATATCAGTAAATATTTAAAATTACTATTAGCTTTAGATTTAGATTTCTGACTGTGTTAAATGTAAAAATACTGTTCCATTTTATTTAAAAAGCTGTAATATAATCAACAAATATTTCTTACAATGTGGTTTGATTTTGTTATTTAAACCTTTGTTAATTTATCCATGGCATACCTACTTCAGATTTTCTTTTGTAGGTGGTAGAAATTGTGGTTATAATGACTAGGATTGGGTTTCCTACCGCAGTGCTACCTGATTCAATGCACGTGACCAATACGTTTACGTGTGTTGGCTGTTTTTTATAGAATGCACTTCGGCGAGTGTGCCTATGCACACTCACCGAAGGCAAGGGTGAAATCACCCTTGTCCTTCGGCTTTGAAAAATCTTATCGTAGATGTTCCGCGCCATAAAACGCTGTTTCATAAACCTAATAGCAAAAATATGGAAATTTTACACCAGGGTTCCGTTTTTACCCTTTCGGTACGGAACCCTAAAAAGTGACCTTACTTTTTCAATAGCTACTGATATTTTTAGAAATATATCACATTTAGCAATACTATATCATAACATGGATAAAAATTATCAAATAACACATGGTACGACTATGGTCTGGCCCATATAGTTTTGAAGCTTTCAAAGACTTTGTTAATCGCGTGCGGAACATCTACGAAATATAGAATAAGATTTGGTTATTACGTTCCAGTTGTATGCCAGTAGTCTATAAAAATGAAAAAAAAATATGTTTTCTACTTACAAAATCTGACCAGCTAATTTTAGCAAATTACTTGTAATGGTCGATCTTTTCGCCACTTAGAAATTTTATCATGAAAAATAAGTAATAATCAATTTGGTACCTTCTGATACGAGTATGTTGTAGGTTGTAGATAATCTTTCTGCTGCGCTTTGTAGAATGGGATGTAAAATAATACAATCTTATAAAATAATATCAGATTTATTTAGTCAATAATTTTACATTTTACACGTTTAATATTTATACTCAAGTAGAAATGAACACTTTGATATTAAAGTTCGTATTATACTTAAAATCTATATTATATAGATGATAGATGGAAATAAATAATTTTCGTGACACTTTATAATTCCATTCTAGTACATTGTAATTTATGGAAGTGCAGGATAGTTTATTCGAGTTTTCATTGGAAAGACGTAACAAAGAATTATTTTCAATAGTAAAATACATAGGTACTTGTATGAGCTAAAATATTTTATAATATTAAATAATTCTTGCACTTTCTTTAGGTTCAATTCATCAACCGAGATAATGTTGTACTTCGTCAAATATCTAAAAAAATACTTAGTAATCTAAATTCTTACACCTTACAATATTTTACTTATAATTAGATATATTAAATAGAATCTCGAATATCGTATAGTATAAAATCTTTTAACTTTTTTATTGGTGTGCACTTGTGGGGCCTATCACGAAAAACACTTTCGTATAAATTATAGTATATTAAAGTGAATATTATATAATTTATGGAGAGCGTCGTGAGATACCTATTCCTCATTTATATGTACAACACAGACATATATTTTTTTTACAAAATATTGTAAAGTTGTATAAAGTGCTGGGTGCATTCAGATTTAAACTCTTCGTAAAGTTATATAAAATCTACAATTAAGTGAACTCTAGTGAATCGCTGTAAAAAAATTGGTACTGCAGTAAATAGTATATCCACCAAAGGTTTCTTAACGCGTAATGATGATGCGGTCTTAAGGATTGGAGCTACTGTTTCGTAGTTATAATGAAATGTTACCATTTCTAGGCTTTGTTCGATATTTATTTAGTTAAAATTTTGCATACATTCACACATTTACTGTTGTTACTTTACTTTATCAAAGACTGGCAAAATTCCTTAAAAATGTATTTTATTTCCGTATAATAGGAACTGATAGAAAAAGTTCACTACGTCTGAAATTATGAAGTGGTTTTTCGATTTAAATGGAAATCCAGCTGCAATCTGCATCACAAACTATAGGACATAGAGCGACACTAGGTAACGAAATCCCTTTTATCTTGAGAGTAGCTTGAGATGTACGTGAAACGGTTTACGTAAGAATGGGTGGTAGGGTGGTGGTAGCGGGCAATGTTCACAGGTAGTGGTGGGTGACGGGCGCGGCGGCGAGGGGCGCGGCGGCGAGGGGCGCGGGGAGGGCTGCCCCCGTGCCGGCCGCGTGGAGGCCTGCGCCTGCGCCGGCGCGCGGCGGCGGCATGAGCCGCCAGTCGCGGCTTCAGGCCAGCTCCTCCGCTTTACCGCCGTCCAACCGCTTCAGCTATACAACACAATTATGAATTAAATAACTGAATGTGGATTTTTTTATCTCGATTAAATTACTTTATTTTATTTCATATGTACCTACGAGTAGAAGCCCAAAATGGTAGGTAGGTCAATCTAAAATGTGAATTAGACGTAGGTATATTTCCAATTCTCAACAATTTTCATTTTATAGCAAATATAACAATACATATCAAGTTACGGATTTTTTATTAATAGCGAGTGTTATTGGTTAGATACAGTATTTGCAAATGAAGCTCAAGCTGCTATTTTGCTCTTAAATCTACCTAGGTAGGTAGGTATGACACCGTGAACAGGCAAGTTAATTTCTGTGCGGTTAGTAAATTATACTTACGATTAGATACGTATAGACTAGACGACTAGAGTCTACGGTTGTGTCTAATTTTCATTCAAATAATATTACGATCATACTTGTATACTTTGCAAGTAATGAGGAGGGTAATGGTGGATAAAATAAAGTTGGGGTAGAAACTGATCAAAAATAGGTAGGTATAGGAAAAATAGTCAACTACGGTCTTTGTTACATATACTTATATTTATATGTATTTTGCTGTCACTTGTTCAGTTATGATTGATACTTTTTCGTGATGTCTAAATATGAAATTGATGTTAGCTTACTCCTTGTTCTACAGTCCAGGCGGTGGGTGCAAGACGTCCAGTACGCTTGTAAATCAGAATTTATAATTAATCTCTGTAGATAGACTCCAACGAAGGTGCTTAAAATGCTGTGGTGAACTACTTTGCCTACAGCTTTACTTTTTACATTTTAAAATATTTTTTATGGATCTAAGTACTTACTACCTACATACTCAATAATATGCTGCATTGATGCATTTCGGAAGAGGCGCTCCATGCATAACTTCGATTTTTAGCTCGCACATTTCGATATTTTACTTAAAATACGCATGTCTGCCTCTGCCTGAATATCATAAATTGCAGTTATTTTGGTTGTCCATGGCTGTTAGCCTAATATGGCAGTTATCTACCTACCGAAATAAGACACCTATATGAGATATTTGAGTAGGTAGGTACAGGCAGGTCTTTTTTTTACATTTTTATTGGGGGCATGCTAATTCTCGAAAGTTATAACGTTGTAAGGGTATAATCTATAATACATAAATATATTGGAGAACTCTGTATGCCATCGCAACTCCTTTAATTGGGGGCACGGTGTGCTCCCAGGGCTTTTATGTGGGGGCATAAAAGCCCTGGTATGAGGGTATGTACATTGTACAGGTATTCGCCTACTTTAATCGAAATGCTAGAGCTAGATTTAAAATAGAATTAAACTACCGTCATTATAAAAATCTCTACTTTTCCCTACTATCCGCTAGATGGTGTGTTTTGTATAAGTTAGCACATGGTGAGAAGCGAAGCGTCGCGCTTGCTGTATAGGATCGTGCGCTACCTACGTGTGGTCTAGACCTTCGTTACCTCCTTCTCGTCGGCGGCGACGGGGCGGTAGCGGGGCGGGTGCGCCTCGGGCGGCGCCGCGAACCCGTGGCTGTAGAGCAGCGCCGCGGCGATACCGCCGGCCACGGGCCCGGCCCAGTACACCTGCAACACAACCATGAAATGATAATTGTAACTTTTTGACGTGACAACGTCTTACAATTCGATGAAGCCGGCTGCACGCCCGCAAAACATGACGTCATGTGCCGTTAACGCCGTTACCTCGCCGCCGGCGTTACCTCGCTCTGAGGCGTAGTTGAAGTTGTCACGTTCAACTAACGTCAGTAACCCGACTTTACAGACAACCATTTTTTTTTATATTATAAAGTGACGAGACGAGCAGGACATGTGCCTGATGGTAACATACCTGCCACATAATAGCACAGTGACACACAGCTATTGGAACATGAAGAGTCCAAATCATTACCTAGCACTGCACTGCGCTCGTCACCCAGAGATCTAAGATATTATAGCTCTAACTTTCTCAGTACAAGGACAGTATAAAGAAATATTACCGGTAGTTTATTGCTTTTGATCTTGGGAGAAACGCCGATAATGTCAAGACACGGGTAGGGTTGTCGCAATTTTAAAAACGTGGCACCAAAATAAAATTAAAACACACGGAAGACGTCAGCCCTGAGCCGTGCTCCTGCAATAGTGCAATACTAACATTATATAGTGCAATACTAATATAACAGTAGTAGTGGTAGGACTCTTGGCAGAGTCCGCCTGCGGGGCTAGCACGGGCAGTTGACAATTACTCCACCGGGAAAGGAAATAATCTCTTTCCCCCTTGTCAATTTTGTCCACTGTCAGAGCACGGACTCGCCGGTGGATAGTTATTCCACGGTGGATATACGGCGGGAGTAGCGTTATCACTTCAGTATTGCCGTTATAAGAAAATTAAATAATAAAGTGGCCAAGTGCAAGTTGGACTCGTCCATGAAGGGTTCCGTTGCAGCAAGTAACATAATATACATAGTACACATAGTTCTTGTACTTAGTTGTAACTTTGGTCGAAGTTTTAATGATAGTGAGTATATTTATGACGTAGGTACTAAAAAAACTACTAAATCAGATCGAGTTCAAACCAATTTTCGTTTAAGTTTTCGTTTAGTTTAGGTAGTTTTTTTTACCCTAATTTTTTTTTAAATAAAAACTTACCAAGTTTCAACAGTGTAGTTTTCATAGTTTCGGCAAAAAGTGGCTGTGACAGACAGACGTGACGAATCTATAAGGGTTCCGTTTTTACGTTTTACGGAACCCTAAAAATTACGTATTAATCATCAGTTTTTCTGTCAACGTTCGCTCTTTTTACTTTTTTTTTCTGTACTGCGTTTTGAGGTTTTATATGTAGGTTTTATATTTTTGTAAACAACTTTAAAACATTTTCTCATCTAAATCACATACCTTAGTATAGAGAACGCATTTAGATATAAAATGAGTAATTATATAATAAAAATATAATTATAATATGCTCGCGACATTATGTTTGAGAGAGATTTACTTATATCCCCACCTCCAAATCAGACGATAGTTTGTCCCCTGTCATATGTCAATTGAAGAGTATTTATCTTCGTTTTCCCGAGTCCGTGCTATACAGCGGGGAGTAGCGTGATATAATGTCCACGACAAACGTCAAGTGGAAACATTTTTCCTTTTCCCCTGTTGCCATGCTATGCAAGGTGGAAATGATTATTATATCCACTGACAGGTGGATAAAAATGGTGGAAAGACTATTAGTCCACTCCCCGTGCTAGCCCCGCTGGGGAAGGACCACACCTTTGCCAGTCATTCTACCGCCAAGCAGTAATGTGCAAACATTTCTGTGTTCCGGTTTGAAGGGTAATGTTTCCAGAGAAATTACAGGGCTTAGAGATATAACAACTTAGTTCTCTGGGTGACGAGCGCAGTGCAGTGTTAGGTACTGATTTGGATTCTTCATGTTCCAATAGCTGCGTGTCACTGTGCTGTTATGTGGCAGGCCTGCTGGTTACCATCAGGCATATGTCCTGCTCGTCTCGTCACTCTTTAATTTAAAAAAAAAAATATGGCATAATGTAGGCAATGCAGGAGCGCGCTTAAGCTTTGGTCTGGTGATCATGACGCACAACGCTGCGGTATGCGCCGCAACGCAGCGTCACGACGCAGCATTTAGCGTCCCTGCGGAGAGGTGGTCAGTTGATTTTGCCGCAGCTACCAAGGTCGACGTGAACATGAACAATTTTTCTGTAATTTTTTATCAAACTTGTAAATTTCTATCAAACTTTTATGTTTTTTGTCTTTATTTTTATATAAAGAAGGATAGTTGCGAACTAATTCTATTAAATTGTCTTCGAAAAATTCCATATTGGCCCGTGACGCACACCGCACACCGCAGCATTGAACCGAGAATGACGCCGCGCTGTGCGGGAGTACACCTCCCCACTTCACCGCGCTTGCCCCTCGCCGCTGACGCATACTGCGACCTGCGACGGAACAAGAGAACACACTCGACGTTTTTCATATGATTGAGTGTCCGGCAACGCATACCGCATACCGCAGCGTTGTGCGTCATGATCTCCAGACCAAAGCTTTACCGAGCTCACCCCGCACGCCCCGCACGATTGGCCCGTCTAGACGGGTTTCGATGAAAATCCTATACGACTAAATAGGTACTTGTCTTGTTGACTAAATACGACGCCACTTGTGGGGCTAGATGATAAGTTTTTCACTGTAATGTTTTTATTTTTTGTACCACAATAAAGAGTTTTCTATCTATCTATCTATCTAAATAAGAAACACAAAGCGGGACGTCGTAATGAAATAAGGTATCTGCAATAAGGGACTGCAGGTCTACTACGAAGTCCGATAAACGATATATCGGCCGGACTTATGGAAGTTTCTTACCTCGATAGACGATCGGTCGGTTGATCGAATCGGCCGTTTCGTTCGATCCGACCTTCATCCGACCTAAGTCTATCTATAACTTCCGACCGAGATGTATCGATCCGAATGTTTTTCGCGGTAGACTACAGATCCGATTCAGCTGTCGGTCGGATTGAATCATTCGGAGTTTGTTTTCGTAGTAGACCTGCTGGTCTGAAGCTACGATACTTTGCAAGGAGAACCCTTTTTCTTTATTGCTCAATCACATACGAACGCCCGAACGAATTAGATTGAAATTTGGAACACAAATTATGATATGGAATAACACATAGGCTACTTTTAATCCCGGAAAATAACGGGAACGGGAACTACGTCGGTGAAAACGCGAGCCGCTACTAGTACCTATAACATAATAAGTAGGTATAGACCAGGGGTTTCCAAACTTATTTTGTCTGCTGCCCACTTTGAGAATAAATTATTCTTTAGCGTCCCCATTTTTTCAAATACTTAAAACTAATTTAATTATTTATTAATAATTTATTAATTATTACTTCAAATTAATTTAATTATTGTGAGCTATATTAGCGGAGATTAAACATTCATTCTAAACGAGACTTTTACTATAACTTTCAAGAGTTAACTTGAGACTTGATATGCCCAGTAGATAGTACTCAACAGGACTCCAAGCCTCTGTACACAATGCCCTCATTTTTTTTCTGGGTCTCTTAGCGCCTTTAGACCTGCAGCGCCCACAAGGGGGCGTTATCGCCCACTTTGGGAAAGGCTGGTATAGACAAAGGTAGCGGAATTGGAACAAATTATGGCTGTAATTGGAAGTTAAACTTACCCAGTGGTCAGCCCATTCATTGGCGACGAGCGCAGAACCGAAGGAGCGGGCAGGGTTCATGGCGGAGCCGGTGTAGTCGACGGCGAGGATGTGGCCGAGCGTCACCGTCAGACCGATGGCGAGTGGTGCTGTGGATTTGCTATCGGATTTGTTCGGGTCACACACCTGCAAAAATAAATTTGAATTAATTAACTATTCGTTCATTATTATTTAGAATTTACATGCCAAAATATAATGTCTCTAAACCACCTTAAACCTTATCCCCGAATAACCCACCCGACCTGCTACAGGCGCTAATGTGCCCATGACGCTCGCTTACATCGAGATCTTGCATGGAAATAAAGCCGTAAAAAGTCCTAGGTACATATGTTCAAGTTGAACCATAACTATCTTCTGATCTGTGCCAAAAGCTCCTGCGCGCCTGCGTTTACGAAGTAACTATTTTCTGATCTGTGTCTGCGTGCGGAGTTTTGTACTAGTATTAATCAGACGGTGAGATCTATCAGAACATCTTGAAGAAATTGTTACGTACTTAGATTTATTTGTTTTATATTTTGTTCGGATTCAATATTTATTTCTAACTTTATTTATTTGTAAACCAGTTTTTTTTTAATATAGAGTGACGAGACGAGCAAGCCATGTGCCTGTTGGTAAGCAACATGCCTGCCACATAACAGCACAGTGACACGCAGCTATTGGAACATGAAGAGTCCAAATCATTACCTAGCACTTAGCACTGCACTGCGCTCGTCACCCAGAGATCTAAGATGTTATATATCTCTAAGCCCTGTAATTTCTCTGGAAACATTGCCCTTCAAACCGGAACACAGTAATGTTTGCATATTACTGCTTGGCGGTAGAATATCTGGCAAAGGTGTGGTACTTCCCCAGGCGGACTCTGGTAAGAGTCCTACCACTACAAAAAGCTAGTTAGCGCTATTCGCCGCTAGATGACGTTACTATTAGCCGTTTTCTTAAATGTAAATGTGGAAACATGTAATTTGTTCATCTTTGAAATAAATAGATAAGAATGCAAATAAATCTTATTCGGTCAAGTGCAGGTTTCAGTTTTGTCACCCCACCTCTGCTACCGCTGATGATAAGATAACTTATCTGTTGTTTACTGTGGTTCAGACATACCATCATTTGCTACTCTAATTACATTAACAAAAACTATTTTTGTGCCATTATTCATTGGTATTCTTTTATACAAATGTATTGGGAGGACAGATCGAATTCACTCCAGTAGATACCAGATACCTACTAATATTTAACCTAGGAATAGATATTATTTATGTCGTTATATTTAATGGCTCTTTTACTTCAATAACTGAAAATGCCGTCTCTAGGAAGACACTTTTTGTTTAGATATACCTACATCTTGAATTAAAAAAATGTTACCCTTGTATTGACTCGCCAATTAAAATAATTTAAAGCAGGAAATAATAAATCTAAACTTAAATTAACGCGACGGCTGTATCATAGAAACATATATAATATTAAAATGGCTTTATGCTATATTAATTAGGCTATATTAATGGTACGAAAAAAAATGAATGTTCAATAAATCTAGCCTCCCAATAAAACCTATTTATACGTATCCGCTTGAAGGTAGGTAATTAGATAACATCGATGGTCCAAATTAGTAAAATATACTATACTGAACATTTCCATCGATTTCACCTTGAAGATAAAATCTCTGTCAAACCGTGTTACAACTCGGTCCATTAATTTTGGAACAAATCGTTATCCCGGCGTTTTTGTTTCGACCACAATGGCTCTACATTAGTAACTGTTGGTACTTACCGATTCAATGACTTATACAGGGTAACCATTAATATACAAAATAGTTCAAAAACCTTTCAAAGATAACTTTAAGCTAAGTAACTATTGTTAAAATTTGATTTTGACTTTAAGATTTGTGTGCACGCACACTGATTGCGTTTTTTCTTATTTTTATTTAGGGTAGGTACCTGTAGCAGTAGAGACCGACTGACCACCATACTATGGGTCTTGAGTAGAAGTAAAGAAAACCTAATAAGTAAAAGGCCATCTGCCTTTATCTTTAATTCCCCATATCTTTCTTTTACACTCCTTTGGACTCTACAAGTTGTAGGTATAGCAGATTCATCGTTCTTCTAATATCCTTCAAAGCACTCCTGCAGAGAACTAGCTCCCATAGACACAGGGAATTCTACTATTAAGGCTAGCTAGGGCTATTAGTTATTGTAATTGTCCACCGTTACATATTGATCTATTTAACTTACTAGCATTTTGGATGTAGGACCAGTTAAAGCAAAATTTGCTAGTTTCGTTGTAGGTAGGTAGAGAAGGAGGCTGCCTGTGAAAGGAAGCTAGCGTACTAGTATTTCAAACTAACCCTGTATGCACTTGAATTTCCGTTACAATAGTTACGCTATTACATCTCTGAACTTGATTTATGAAGCATGTTTTTATAAATCCTTTGGCCATTCTTCGTATCCACTGCGTCATTCGGCCATCATTCGTAGGCCACACTTAATATCGCTGATTGCGAGCTTATATGAAGACGGGGAGTCAATGGTCAGAGTGAACAATGTGGTGTCGGGCCCGTTTAAACCTCTGAAAGGGGTACGACAGGGATGCATTTTGTCTCCGATTCTTTTTAATATATATGGCGAACACATCATGAGGATAGCCTTAGAAGACTGGGATGGAGGCATCTCGATTGGGGGCAAAAAGATCAGCAACTTGCGATATGCGGACGATACTACTTTGTTTGCCTCCTCTGAGCTAGAATTAGCAGAACTATTCTGGAGAGTAGAACGTGCGAGTGAAATGGTGGGTCTCTCAGTCAATAAATCCAAGACCAAGGTCATGGTGATTGATCGCGCGGGTGAAGCTGAACACACAGGAGAACTCTCAGGCCTGGAACTTGTAAACGAGTTCGTATACCTTGGATCATTAATAACCGATCGAGGAGGATGTGATAAAGAAATCCGGAGACGCATACAGATGGCCAAGTCCGCAATGAGCAAACTAACTAAAATTTGGCAGAACAGGAGCATATCTACAATGACCAAGACCAGACTTGTGCGGACATTGGTCTTCTCAATATTTATGTACGGCTCCGAATCTTGGTCTATCTCAGCAGCTGATCGAAAAAAGATCGAGGCCTTTGAGATGTGGTGTTGGAGGAGAATGTTGCGTATACCGTGGACTGCAAAAAGAACCAATAAATCGATTCTCGATCAACTGAAGATCAAAACCAGAATGTCCACTATCTGTTACCAAAGAGTACTAGGTTACTTTGGTCATATCGCCAGGAGACAACCTGACAACTTAGATAAATTGGTTGTTGTGGGTAAGATCGATGGTAAAAGGCGACGGGGCCGCTCACCAATCCGTTGGGCAGACCAAATAAAAGACGTGACGGGACTCACTTTACCGACGGCCATGAGACAAGCCGAAGATAGAGCAGGATGGAAAGACCTTGTCACCGTCTCGGTAAAGGCATATCAAGAAAGGCACGACCTTCAGTAATGAAGAACACGATGAAGAAGAAATTGGCCATTCTTCGAAGTCATCGTTTTAAATATTCTTGGGTTTTCCAACCATTACGTAGTATGTGGGCTCTATTTATGACTCTGAAAGAAGGTAATCTTAAAAAAAAAGCAATGCAAAGGTGTCGTTTTGAGCGATAGAGCACCGATATAAATAGGTAAATCATTGGTGATTTATATGGATGGGATAGAGTGACGAGACGTGTATGTGTAAAATTAAGTTTAGTTTTTTTTGTGATAAAATAAATCAGCGTAGCGACTCATGTGTTTTGAATTGCCGGTAGACCAAAGTCGGTTTTGACTTTGGTCTACCGGCTACCATCTATGAATCTACGAGGCGTTGATCCGTTATGGGCAGGCGTGTTGTTTACCATCAGATGCATGTATTGCTCGTCTCGTCACTATATGATAAAAAAACAAGTGGACAATCTCAGATATTTTATTGCTGAAAATTAAGCAATGAGCAGACCTAATTTAAATGGCAACCATAACATTTTACGATTTATTCCGTTTATAATTTCTCTTACAACTGCGTAGATAACTATTGATTTATGCTAATATCTTGGCCATTTCGTTTCGCGAACGAAATACTGAATTGTGTCACGCGATGTGGCTTCTCAGTAAAAACTTGTCTTTCTAAGCTTCGCGTTTTTTGTTAATAAGAATGCTGGTTTTTGTTTGCATCGAAACAAAGGTTTGTTTTTTTGTGATTTGTATTCTAATTACCTAATCAGTCTAGTGTCATGATAGTGAATCATTCGATTTGAATAAAATACTAATTTAATATCCGCTTAGGTAATACTTGTTAAGAATAAGTAAATAGGTACCGCAAATTTACAATTTACCTAGAGTTAATGCTCTATCATCTAAATCATAAATAAGCATTTTGTTAATATATAGAGTGTGACATTACTGTATCGTATTTTTATCTGTGTTTAAGACGATTATCGTAAATTACTTTGTATTCATTTTAAATTTGTGCCTAGCCTAATTTGCTACAAATCATGTCTCATAAAATTTTCTGTAGAGTTGCTGGTTTAAACAACGCAAAAACCCTATGTACCTCTTTTTCCAAGATAGCGATAAGGGAATATCGGGACTTCACAAACTTGAACTTAAGTTTCTAATAACCCCTCTACACATCAAAAAAATAATGAAAAACGCAACCGATATAACTTTATGTAACAGTTCAATGGCAATGTAATAGTTTGTATGAGTGAAGCAAAGCTTTGTTTTTTGTAATTTTCCAAAACATTTGCCGATTCATTTTTATTTATAGAAGATTGCTACTGGTTCTTGTTGGGAACTGAACCGTGAACTCACACCGGTCGGCGCGCCATCCAAGCATGCCATTATCGCCTCGAAAGCCGTTGATTAACTAGTTTCATTAATTCAAGCAAAGTACCTATCTATCAAGATAAACGTGATAAGTAGGTTCTATATAAGAAAGGTGAGGCAGAACGGGTGTGATATGAAGTACCTACTAAAGAGTACTTTAAGTGACCTTTACTTGCAGTACCTCGCCATCTTACCCACGTAGGTCCGGTTCCCTGTGTTTTTCCGTGATAAAGGTAGCCTATATGTTATTCCAAACTACATATAAATAATATAAACGTGTTCCAAATTTCCACCTGATCCGTTCAGACGTTCCAACGTGATTAAGCAATAAACATTCAAACATCTAAACATCCAAACATTTGCATGTAAGTATAAAATTAGTAGTTTTATATTTTAATACTGAAAAAGTGACAAACAATTATTTTCTCAAGTATCGCGTCGGTTATCATAACAACACGCCTCTTTTTTTCTTTTTTTTTAACTTTTATAGGTTTACACTTGACCGCCATCTCGCCTGATGTTAAGCGACGATGCGGTCTACGATGGAGCGTGTTTACCTAAAAAAAAACGATTCACTCTCGATTTGAAGACACAAAGTACTAGACGTTTTCTAATCACAAAAGTAGAGCCAAATCTCTTCGTTCGTGTCTTTGGAACATTAACCATGAAACGATGTCGCTTTTTCGAGCTACGAGCATTCCGATAGAAAAAAGGACAGGGTGGTATTAGGTCATGCAAATCTGCATATCTTTCGGCATAGTGTGCCCGTACTGGAAAACCTATATTGTTGAGTGTTGTGTTGGAGTTGTAGGCTGTACTCAGACAATGGATCATCAAAACATTATGTAGGTCCTACAAATTATTATCTACCTTCATGTTTGAATGGCTGTGGTTAATATATCACCTCGGCTATTATGTACCAGTTTAGCTGAAGTACATACCTATTCGGAAGGTCACTAACTCAACTTAATTATCTAACTCACTCACTATTAACAAAAAACATAGACCCACATGAATGAGGCGACTAGTGTTAAAAAAACAAACATACATACACGTAGGTAGAGTTTTTGTGAAGTGAACCTTTTAGTAACTTAACCTAGGTGGCACGACTCTACACTTGTCTATAAATTTAGTAGCGATAGGACTTTTTACAAAGCCCTCCTAGTAGAATGACTCCACGCACCTTTGCCAATTATTCTACCCCCAAGTACTACTTAGGGGTTGAATAATGGGGGCATGTGGAAATATTAATGTATTCCGGTTTGAAGGGAAATGTTTTCAAAGAGGTAAATCATCTTTTTTTTTATACCTACCCTATGCACTTTAGTAAAATTAATGATGCAATGAATTTTTTTTTTTGATATGCTAATAATCATTTTTATTATTATTAAATTATTATTATCTCATATCTCTGAGTGACAAGCGCAGTGTAGTGCTAGGCAGTGATTTGCTGACAAATAGCTGCGAGACAATGTGTTGTTATAGGCGTGCGCGTTGCCTACCATCAGGCGCATGTTTGGCTTGTCTCTTAACCCTATGTTTCTTTCAGGTGTGCTATATACGTATGAGCGTAAGTACAGTAACGTTTGTTAATTTTGTTTAGAAGTGCCCTGCGGTTTCTACGCTAGCTCTAAATCCAGAATGCAGTGGACGCCATCAGAGGCGAATTGAAATCGGTCCTTGAAAATAAAACGCCGAATGTGTGTTTATATCTTAGACTTTCTGCACCAATATTAAAAACTTTATATAACACTTTATATAACACTTTTGCAATGTTTAAGTTTTAGCTTTCTTGCACTAGTTTTTCTTTCATTTATAATATAACTGATTTTATTTTGTGGTGTGTACTATAAAGAGTATCTATTATTAGGGATTGCCATCGGTTAAACTTGATAGAAATTAAATTAGTACAGTAACTTTATACATTACCGTATGCGTTAAATCCGGTAGATCTAATTTTTTGCAGACTTGTTTATGATGTTGGCCTAACGATTGTCCCAAGTTTGTGACCTCGAGCGACGAACGCAACTTTGTCAAAAATCGAAAAAACCGCGAAAAAATCGTTTATTTTTCAAATTTTGGCGATTATAACCCTAAACGACTAGTTTCTGTAAAACTTTCTTATAGCGTTTATAAAGTAGACTAAATTTGCTACAATATGATACTAGAATTGTCTCTGTACACCTAATAGTTTCTGAGAATAAGTCTTTCAAAGTTTATAATTTTTTTCGTACTTCGCAATTTTTAGCAATATCTTAACTCCTACTTGACCACTTTGTGGCACAGTTACGGCGGTTTTTAGCCCCCGACCAAAAAAAGAGGTGTTATAAATTTGACGTCGAAGTCTGTCTGTCTATTAGACAAACACACATACAGGTCTGTCTCTATGTGTATCTGTCTGTGTGTGTATCTGTCTATGGCACCGTAGAGCTGAAACGGATGGGCCGATTTCGATGCGTTTTTTTTTATTTGAAGATACATTTTTGTGTTGATGTTTTGAGCTATTTTTGGTTAATATCGATTCAAAATGGCCGCCTCCACCAAATGGCAGACCAAATATTTCATCACAATCTACCTCAATATGGGTATCAAATGAAAGAGCTTGACTAGTAGAGTACTATACAGTATAACAAATTTCAAATTACAAAATGGCGAACTCCATACCTTTTTTTTTCCACTAATACCTTAATATGGGTGTCAAATGAAAGAGCTTGACTAGTAGACTACTATACACTATGAAAAAATTATATTTATACCATATTTATACCATATCGAGGTAGTTGTGAAAAAAGAAACGTATTTCGTCATTTTGTGGTTGCGGCCATCATGGATTTGAAATTTGTTATAGTGCGTAGTAGTCTACTAGTCAAGCCCTTTCATTTGATACCCATATTAAGGCATTAGTGAAAAAAAAAATATGTAGTTCGCCATTATGTGATTTGAAATTTGTTATACTGTACAGTACTCTACTAGTCAAGGCCTTTCATTTGATACCCATATTGAGGTAGATTGTGATGAAATATTTGGTCTGCCATTTGGTGGCGGCGGCCATCTTGAATCGATATTAACCAAAAATAGCTCAAAACATCAACACAAAAATGGATCTTCATATAAAAAAACCGCATCGAAATCGGCCCATCCGTTTCAGCTCTACGGTGCCATAGACAGATACACACACAGACAAATGCACATAGAGACAGACCTGTATATGTGTCTGTCTAATAGACAGACAGACTTCGACGTCAAATTTATAACACCTCTTTTTTTGGTCGGGGGTTAAAAACAGCAGTAACTGTGCCATAAAGTGGTCAAGTAGAAGTTAAAAAATTGCAAAAAATTGAGAGGTTCGAAAAAAATTATAAACTTTGAAAGACTTATTCTCAGAAACTATTGGGTGTACAGAGACAATTCTTATATCATATTGTAGCAAATTTAGTCTACTTTATAAACGCCATAAGAAAGTTTTAACAAAAACTAGTCGTTTAGGGTTATAATCGCCAAAATTTGAAAAATAAACGATTTTTTCGCGGTTTTTTCGATTTTTGACAAAGTTGCGTTCGTCGCTCGAGGTCACAAACTTGGGACAATCATTAGGCCAACATCATAAACAAGTCTGCAAAAAATCAGATCTACCGGATTTAACGCATCCTACTCCATACATTCAGGCGACAAAGTTACCGGACTAAATATTTAGTAGGAATATTTTTGCTCATCAATATTCATGATTTTAGTGTCGAGGGCCGAAGGAAGTGTCCCTCCGTAAGAAGGAAGCGCCTGTAGTAGGTACTCAATAAATGAATAATGACTGGTTGACATTATTACACAGCAATGTAAGCAGTCTAAAACTAATCAAAACTTGCGCTATAGACGCTAGACGCCAGATAGCTGATACAATACGTATAGTATAATTAAAATTACATATTACCTAGTATAACTACGCAAGATAGAGCACACTCCATGCTGGCCATTTGTTTATTTTAAGTAAATAGCTAGAAACTGCATCTAATGTTAGCTTGCCATTGAAAACATCATCAATATTTAATTTAGAAGAGTGCAGATTGCACAGCTAACGTCTATCTTGCTAATAGCGCTGTGTCGAGTCACGAACCAGTGTAGCTATGCTATTTCCATTATCTTTTTGTTTCAATTATAGTTATTAAGTAATATTACGTGTATTGCGGCAAATGACATGTCTGAAGACAAGCTGATGATTCAACACCTTCCATGCGGCCGGTAATTAAAATTAATTGTATTTAATTATTTGCTTGGTATTTTCAAAACGAGAGTGATGAATCAGTTTCTTTTGAGTAAATGTCTAGCATAAGCAATAAATGTTCCCACTGCTGGGGCTCGGGCCTATTCTCGCAAGGAGAGAGTGGAAATCATAATCTACCGTGCTCGTGAAGAGGCGCTAATACACGTTGTCGAAATATACTCTTTACATGTTGTTTTCATTACGTTTAACTACACTGTTAAAGTGATAACGACAAACTGGTTCATGTTGTAGAATTACTCACATCTTGGTGAGACTTTGGGCAAGAATAGAGCCTACGACCTCTCGCTTGGAAGTCCAGTGTTCTAGCCACTAAGTAATCACTGCTCAAATATGTTTTCGGAAAAAGAGCGCTAATAGTTTCTGATACAATCAACCGTTACACCCTGACAGTGACAAATTAACAAAAACCGGTTTTTGTCGAGTCTATTCTCTAACCTTGGCAATAAAACAAGTAACTAACTACTTTTCAGAGGTAGATGTAGGCACCCACACAAAGAACATGTAAAATAGATTTTTCCTAAAGCCACGGTAATTTAATATTACCGTGGTAAATGTAGGAAACATTAAATTTTTAGTAACGATTTTTAAACCTTATTAGGTTCGTAAAAAGGTAAAAAAGCACACAAAATAAATCATTGCTGATATTTGGCACTGATAAAGCTAATAGGATTTTAAATTTGTGTTCACGATTTTAGAACTAGCCCAAAAAAGCAAAAGTTATCGAGTTATAAGAACAACGCTCTCCTTTCGGCTACTTTTCTTAGCTTAGGCTTAGCTACTTTAGTTGTTGTGTGTTATCCTATGAAGGAATAAAATATCATTAGAATACTCACTCCACAAACGACGAAGACGAGCACGAATCCAAGGAAGAACTCGATCCCGAAGCCCTGAAGCGCCGTGACGTCAGTCCCGAGCGCGGTGACTCCGAGCTTGCCAGCCGCGCGCTCCGGCGTCAACGCCTTCAGGAGCCCCGAGCCGGCGGCGGCGCCCGCGCACTGCGCGATGATGTACAGGAGTCCTCGGATCGGTTTCACTTTGCCAGCTGAAGCTAGACCCACGGTCACAGCGGGGTTGATGTGGCCGCCAGAGACGTGGCCAATCGCCTGTTGCAGAAATTACAATTAGAACATTTTCAGGGCAAGTTCCTTTGTTTCCGAAAAGGAAACACTACTAAACAACACAGATGTTTATGCAGGCTTTGTACTCATTAATTCACTTAAATAGGTACATTACAAGCGATTAAATTAGTTCAAACAAAACTGCTTTGTTTTATGGAAAGTGGTTTTAAGTCGGCAAAACCATTTGGTAATTGGCAATTGATCCGTGGCACACTGGGAAATGTTTAAATGTTCGGAGGGATGTCGGATCGATCGCATTGCCTTGTGTAATGTGTAGTCAAATCATTGAAATCCTTTCAACGTCGCTGTTTATTCTTCCCGGAGAGGGAGAAAAATAACTTTAAATGTAATGATGGTAGCAACAGCAGTGTTTCCGTACTCTTACAATTTGCAAACTTAAACTGAAGCGTGAATATGTAGGCATATTTTGGGCAAGTTTGTTACACCTTAGATCTTGTCTTGCCTTGTATTAGGTACTTTACAAGTCCTCGTTAGACGTAAGCTCACTCCGTACAATCAAGCTGCCATGTGAAAAGTTAAGCTCACTCAATATCAAAAAGTCAGGAGTGAATTAGTCCCACACAATCTATAATGACAGTTATATAGGTATAGGTAATGTAAACGAAAATGGGAAAAAGCTGTGGGAAAATGGCAGTTGGTAGAAAAAAAAGGAAAAACCACATGTGTCATCCGGGGATGATAATCTCTTTCGTTATTAGCTCTTAATAAAAGCCTGTTTTTTTGTCGCAGGACATCAGAAAACACTAGAATTACGTAGCGCCATGGAGATAGCCCGCATGTGGCTCATTCACCACATATTTCGAGATAGCGTTTATCTCGCTTGTTTTCCATAATGTTGGCAAATATGTGTCTATGTAAGGCAATTGAAAACATGGGGATTTCGATGTGCGTTAACCGATGGATAGTTTTACCACGCTAGCGTTGGTTGTCGTAATTTTCTGCTAGACATTTTGTCAAGGATTATTTATTCTAGAGTGATGATGTGTAACTACAAATGGACGTGTGTACAACTAGCGCTATTACCACGACGTATGACGAGCTAATACGTTGAAAGGGCAAATAAACACCAGAGTTTTCGTCACACGCCAGTTTCCATGGTTTTTGCTTCAAAAAGGTAGTGAAATTGCAAAGATGACGCAAATGAAACTTATGCAAACAAGAATACTGACCGAAACAACAGCGAAGATGGTGAGACCGAATGCGAGCGCTATGAGGACGATGTCGGGGGCGGCGCTGGAGCCCTGTGTGATGTTTATACACGCGCCGCACCCGAACAAGTTGAGGAGGAGGTTGCCTGTGGGACAAATTACAATTTTACCTTGAAACTAGACCTGATTTTATTACTTAACGTAACAAAAGACGGAACTGCCCACGTTTTTGTTTTAAGTTGGCAAACGAAACATTAGCATTTTTTACAATTATAAAGCAATTTAACTAAGCACTGCTTTAAAAATATATTGTACTGCTGCTTTAATAATAGTTGATGGGGGGCAATGCTTTTAATGGCAAAGAAATTACAGGACGTCCAGATAAAACATCTTGTCTCTCTGGGTGACGAGCGCAGTACAGTCCTAAGTAATGATTTGGACTCTTCATGTTCACTGCTGAACATACCTTCCACTGTGCTGTTATGGGCAGGAATGCTGCTTACGATCAGGCACATGTCCTGCTCGTCTCTTCATTATGCAACATAAAAAAAGGTTTTAGGACTTGCAGTGCGTCTTCGATAACTAAATACCTCTTATTTATGTGGAAAGGGTTTGGCCTTATCTTCTTACCATCTAATACAATAAAATGTAGCCGAAGAATGTGTTAGGTACGAGTATTTAGTCAGTTTTTTAATAACCTTGATGACACCAATTGTATTTTGTAAGTACAATACTTTATGATATTAGAGATATAAAATGACATCATCAAGATGTAAGAGAACATGCTAGGAATATGTTTTACTATTAATATTTTATGATGCATATTTTCGATCATTAATGACCTCACTACTACATCATCAGGCATCATCACCACTCCTCCACACCTTAGAAGTGTCGTCATAAGTAAAATTAAAAACATATCAATTAAAAAAAAAAAAAGTGGCCAAGTGCGAGTGGGAACTCGCACTTGGCCACTTTTATTTATGAAATTTTTTTAACACTCCCGCACGAAGGGTTCGGTACCATTAGCAAATAAACGGCGAAAACCTTTATGGCTTTATTCCGAATTCCGTATACATAGACTATCGCAGTTTCCGAAGACAGGCATTCACCCAAAAGTTTTACTAAAATTTTGATTTTACCTTACGGTCCTAACGACGAATTCGATACCGCGTTTTAGTCTTCTAGTGGCGCCCTCTAGTTTGCTTGGGATGGACTAATCGAGCAAGAAACGGTAAAAATCAAGTTTGTTGCATGGGAGCCCTTCAATATTTATTTTATTTTATTATTAGTATTTGTTGTTATAGCAGCAATAGAAATACATCATCTGTGAAAATGTCAACTGTGTTACTATCACCGTTCTTGAGATACAGCCTGGCGACAGACGGACGGACGGACAGCCAAGTCGCAGTAATAGGGTTCCGTTTTTACCCTTTGGGTACGCAACCCTAAAAAGGCTTTTGGTACCTATCGTGTGGCAGTTCTGGTACCTAGTATTGAGATACTAGATCCACGCGATGATAACTGACGCTATAAATTCGTAGTTCGTCTTTGGAACGCTAGAATGGTATTAAAATGCTTACCGATGAATTCAGCCAGCAGCGCTCTGCTGATGCCTGCGGCTCCACCCGCTAGCTCATCGAGTCCTAGTTTGTTGCCTAGCTCACCCATGGCTTATCTGGGGACAAACGGAACCAATATTGAAACAATTGTTATAATACAAAACAATATAATTATTGGCATCCAGAGTCACGCCACCGTGGGCAAGTTCCCAGACATCTTGATTACTATTATCGGTTCATGAACAATTCAGATGTTTTTAATGTCAGTAACTATGTAGCTTAATAGCATAAACACTAAACAGCCAACTAAAAGTTGGCACTGCCGGGACTCGCCCCGAGACCTTCTCACGCAAGGAGAGACCACAATGGCCCAGTGTGGATTGGAGGATTATGATATATGAGCTATTCCTTCCACCATATATCATAATCCTCCAATCCACACTGGTACAACTTTCTAGGTAACAATTCAGATGTTTTTAATGTAAGTAACTATGTAGCTTAATAGCATAAACACTAAACATCCAACTAAAAGCCACTGCCGGGACTCGCCCCGAGACTCGGGGCCTTCTCACGCAAGGAGAGACCACGATGGCCCAGTGTGGATTGTTGGATTATGATATATGGTGGAAGGAAGCTCATCTGAATTGTTACCTAGACAGTTGTACCTAGAAAGGTACATGTCGGTTTCCTCACGATGTTTGCCTTCACCGTTTTCACATGACTTCGAAAAGACAGTGATGTACGTGGGTTTTGAACCGGATCGGCAGTCGCCATTCTCCCGACTAGACCAACCGTAACTTCTAATGTAACTTTGTAGTGTAGTGTAATAAAAGATTATGTCCATATTTCTATTTTACATAAAAAATCTTGATCTTTAAATAACTACGTACGGCATTAGATGAAGCAATAATCGAATCTGGCGAATCGGTAATTCTATAGTGGTATGGAATACCCAAACAACAGAGTACTTCCTATAATAATTCGAGCAATAAGCATATACATATGTATATAAGTCTTCCTATGAAAACACTCACAAACTAGATGATTTATTTTAGCCATAAAGACAAACATGTATGGCATTCAACAGGTTCACAAGTTGTAAGAACGCGGAACGAAAGTACTCGTAATTTGTCTTAAATGTGCGCATTTCCTTTTCTTCGTTCCATACTGAATTTAATTATTCTTACTTATTTGAATAGCAGACCGTGGAACTTCGTAACGCTGACATATAACTGACAGTCAGTCCGCCAATGTATTACAGACTAGCTATTAGGCCCCGCGGTTTTAAACGCGTAGATCCCGGTCCCATAATTTTCTCGGGACACAAAAATTGGCTTAGGCATGTGTTGTTATTTGTTATTTCAGACTATTATCTATCTTTATACTAAATTTCATACAGACCACCTCAGTAGCTTTACGTGAAAGAGTAATAAACATCCACTCATGACACATCCTCACAAACTTCTGCGTCAATAACATTAGAAGGACAGGATAGTCACAGATTTTGTCCCATTAACGTCAGTCACTTTAATCATTACGAGATTTAAAAAAAAAGTTTTTTTATTTTCTTTCATACACATACACGCCTTGTCCTTAAAATATATTATTAATATTATAAATGTCAATGTTTGGATATTTGGGTGTTTGTTGCTCAATCACGTCGTTACGTACGAACGGATAGTTTGAAATTTAGAACACCGTTAGATTACAGCTTGGAAGAACACATATGCAACTTTTTACCTCCCCGGTAAAACAACCGGAACGGGAACTATGCGGGTAAAAACGCGGGACTCTGCTAGTGAATCAATAATTTTGAAATAAACATAGGTACCTACATCGCGCATAAATAGATACATTTCAGCTATTCTTTTTTATTAATTTAGATTTTATAGTAATTTAATTGTACGTGTTGAATTGTTAAGAAGACGTGAATAGCAGAGTAATCTCGATTCGAAGCTTTGTAATGGCTGCTATAAACTCGAAATTGTTAGATATTAAAATGAAGAAAGGGACTAGCCCGCGGCTAACACACATCAACATCACGCCACCAAAGCTCTCACAAAGCGAACAAAAAAGGCCCTAACGATGTTCTCGAAACCTTTTCTATAGACCCGTTTATTACGAAACCCAAATTAGAGGCATGTTATACATCGTTGCTTCTCTGTATCAGATAACATTCAGTGTTATTAGATTTACATATTTACCAAATTGCTTCTATAGCGTGGATTGTACGTCACCTATTTTCATGTTAATACAATGGACAAAGCGAAAAGAGTAACAGAGGTGCCTCAGCGATATTCCACGGCCAAGTGTAATCTTAATGATAGGGCCGCGACCAGTACCGGACGTGTATTATAGTAATTAGTCGAAGGGCATGGTCCGATTGTCACCTACTAGCTGTGACCGTTTCAATGAGATAATTAGCGGGAAATTAGGAAAGTGTACTTCCGGGCTCTATGCATGGGGAAAGATGTAATAGTGGGTGAAAAGTGGAAGCAACAATAACTTGGATGGAGCCATGGACGTATAAAAAAGTCGGACGTAGTCTTGCTAAAACAAAAACTGTGTCGTTAGAGTCGGCCACATTTACACGTGTGCGTTGTCAGGTTGTCACTGATAGGCTGACACGCTCACATATACACAAGTAGCGCGTGTAATGACCCACTGATGTGTGCGTGTCAGATTGTATGTGACAGCGCACACGTGCATATTATGTAGCCGACTCGATGGACACAGTTTTTCTTTTAGCGAGACTACGTCCGACTTTTTTATACGTCCATGGATGGAGCATAGACTTATCCTACTATTCCTACTAATATTATAAATGTTGGGATGTTTGTTTGCTTAGTCACGTCGGAACGTTTGAACGTATCGGGTGTAAATTTGAAACACAGATTACATTCTGAAATAGTACTTACATATGCTCCTTTTTATCACAGGGACATAATGGGTACGGAAAATAAGCGGGTATAATGGCTACGTGCTGCTAGTTAGCAATACACTGCAAGCCCACAGCAATTTAACGTCCTATAAGTTTTATTATGTGCGTTTTTCAAACTCTACCTTGTTTCCTACTTAAAACTGTACATTATAGGTTACGCTATTTAGTTGCAGATTACTGCTATAGACAGATTCTTCATACTTTTTTATAATTTGCAGTGTCGCGTAAAACGTGCACCTAATAGTAAACAATGCATCTGTCCCTAACGACAGTGTAATCCAGCTAGTAATTATCACATAAATACTTCAAATCTCTGTCTCGCTCTCGCAGTGTACTTGTTTTCCGGCTATTCTAAGAAACCACAGAACCCAGTTAACTATCAAGACATGCCAACTCAATGCAAATAAATATTATTTATCGAATGTGACCAAAGAAATAAATCACGTTAACCTTGTTACGTAATTATTGTTTTAGCACTCAGGCACTGAAACTAATATTTCCTGCAAGCGTTTTACAGCTTCTCAGTGGCTATTCGTTATTAAATATTGAGTTTGTTATAAAGGACGCAATTCTTGGCACTGATCCATCGAGTGTAATCTTTAGGGTCCGCGTGCAAACGCCAAGGTCTGTCTCGTTTACCATGACCGACAGCACTTTGCCTTACAAGCTGATACGTAAATGTAGGTACTGCTGATATCTTGACATTAATACCATATAGGTGGCAAGTACGGTAAATTTATAGGGGTTAATATCGGTGAATTAACTTGGTTTGACTTTTATTGGGAGTTTTTGCAGTTCTAGCAATTGCATCAACCGAAACAATATAGCTGCATTCTGATATGGAAATAAGTTCGATTTCTAGAGTTTTTTTTGTTATAATATAGGTAATATAGCATAGTGACTTTTTGATGTATTTAATAACACAATTTTAGGAATCAAAACATAAACTTTGCACAAAATACTGTTATAGCATCTAATTTAGGTAAAATCATTTTTCACCGACTCCAAAAAAATAGGAGATTCTCAATTCGGTTGTATGTTTTTTTTGTATGTATGTTACGCGATAGCTCCGTCAATTGTGAATCGGTTTTGAAGTTTTTTTAGTTTGGTAACAAATACTACCACTTATAAATTATTTTTAGTACTTTATTAATACATATTAAATACATTTTACCGGATACGGTGTGGTGGTTTTTGAAATATGTACCAACAAAAACTAAAATTTTCATTAATTTATCTAGATGACTTCATCATAGCTTCCTATAAAACATTTGGCCGTACAAAGTATGGGAGAAATGTTTCACGTCGGCGTCGTAGGTATTCACGTCAAAAGTCTTCATATGCTATGTCGCGGAGTCGTGCTACTCGGAACTCTACCTATTTTGACTCTATCTACGAAAACTATAGACCGAGAATTAACAAGACTCAAAAGAAATAATGAGCTTCATTACCCCTCGGGTAATATGAAACCAGACAATGTAATTCAGGACAAAAAAGACTATTCCTACAAACTATCTTTCGAGGAATTTCCTACCCAAGATTACTTTGGTAATTCTTGAAATCAAAGTACACTGACTGAAGGATCTTAAATTGAGTTATCTAATGTCAGTAACACGGAGCTTGGCACATAAAAGGCAGGTGTGACAGCGCTGTTTGCTCTTGATTTAGTTGTAGTTAGTATGCGTGCTAATACTTTACGCTAACATTGATGGTCGCTTGAATGTACCTACATATATATGACATTTCATAATATTAAGCCTACCTCTAATCAACATGTCCGGGACATCATCCATTATAGCGAGAGATAAGATTGCGTCTACAAGAGCTTAGAGATTGAAAAGTTCGAAAGCTTCGGGAATTTGGTGCTATTATGTACATGATTGCTTTTCTAATAGGTTAGATATATTTTGAACAGATGTTACTTAGATTTCTTCATCTGTATCTTTTAGGTAAGGGCACTTCATCGTAGATTTAATATTAGGTGAGATAGCGGCCAAGCGCAACCTTAATATCATTGATAAAAAGTATCTACAATCTCTAGAAACGGGATCGATTCTCAGATATCCCTAAACCTTTACTACTCTGTGATTCATACTATATCTGAGGCTAACGAACATACATTGCGTTTATTATAGAAGGTAAGTAATCCTTCTCATCGGTTTCGATGATGGCGTCCTTGCTCTACAGTGATCTCTGACCAAATTTAGTAGTCGATTCGATCGCAAATAAGGCCATAAAGAAATAAAGTTTATTGTTAATACCAGCACCGGCCAGTAAATAACCAGAGGTGAGAGAGTGAAATGAAGAAATACATCCGAAATAATTACTTGACAACCTTCCACAAATCGACGTTGTCACATGCTAATGGGGTAAAAACATTGAAATATATTCTCTGTTGACGTCATAAATTACCGCCTGTATCAAAAAGGTTCAACCAATAGGATAATTCCCTGCCTGGAAGTTTCCAGAGGCACACTAATGGGAGATTGTGACCTCGAAAACGTCGAAATATCAAAATGATAGTTATCACGGAGGTGAAACATTGTGATTATCGGCACTACCTAGTGTCAACATTACCGTCGCTCCTATTATTTTTAATATAGATTTCGTGACTAGGTATTAATTATTGTAGGGCGTTGTCCTAGTCTCTTAATAAAAGGTTAAGCAGAAGAAAGAGTCGTATCTTTATAAAACACCTTTTACAGCGAAATGAATACTAAAATCGAGGATCAAAAAATGTTCCACTGTATTTTATTTTTAACGGTCAGACAATTTTTTAATAATACGAATTTACCATGGATTACCTTGACCACTAAATAATTAACTACTTACAGAAAACAAAAAATGACGTAATACTGAAATCGAAGAACGGATCAAATTTTCCATATCATTTTATATTTTAACGGTCAGAGCATTTATTAATATAACTAAATTTCACCGAAAACAACAACACCTAACTAGACAAAATATAAAAATGACGTTGGAACTCGTTGGAAAGTTTATATAAATATATACCTATGTCTGTCAGCCCCCTATGTAGGGGCTGTTTGCAGGAGAATGAAACTGTGGAGCATGTGCTTTTGCGTTGTGAAGCCACAGGAAGTATTAGATCTAGATCGGGACTACTAGAAGAAACTCCAAATCAATTACATCACATTACATCTGACGAAATGGGACTGGAACTGATATGCCAGCGACCCAAGGCTGTCCTCCGCTATTTTGAGGAGCTCGGCTGGTTTGGGTAGGCTGGCAGGGGGGAAGTGCACAATACACCCTTAGCGGGACGTCAGTGCAGGCCAATCACCCCCATCCTGAATTAGAATTAGATACCTATGTCTGTTACTCTGTTAGGCAGTCACAGTTAATACAATCTATTTTCAGATGTTTCATTTTGAAACGACTCTTTAGATACCCTGCAAAAACACAAGCAGCTTACTTTTAGATTCCCACCGCTGGGACTCTGGGGACACTAGGGGACTTCTCTCACTACGAGATAACAGCCAAGAAAATAAGTGTGATTTGGCGGATGACATGGAACCGCAAAAGATGTCTTTGCGTTAAAGTCAGTGTTGAGTCCATATTTTTTCTTATGCGTTAAATTCAGTAGCCCTGCGTCCTGTGCCCTTCGAGTAAGGTCGCATTATGGCCTCGCCTGCACCTTTGAACATTTTCCCAAGTGCAGATGAAAATAATTGTCATTAGTACCTACGGGTTTTAACGGTAAAGGAAAAAAAACAGCACAAAAAAGCCAGCACGTTGCATAAAATATATTATTTGAGGACATTTGTCATTTCGCATGCCAACTCGCGTTTATCTAGTGTGACGTAGTGCCAATTGGCTTGACTCTTTCTTACAGAAGACTCTGAGTCTGAGACTGTTTGTTCAATTTATGTTCCAGCTACATTATATACCGAAGCTAGGCGATAATCATAATCCTACTTATCCCTTGTAACTTTAAATTTAATACCTACTTGTTGGCTGGTTCATTTAAAATGATCAAAAACCTTAAGACCTATAAACTAAGTTGGTAACATTTGCTACTTACTTTAAATTGCGACCAGTTACTTCATAATAAAGAAGTTAAGTAATCATTAGCCAACGTTACCGAGTATTAAAATTCAAGCAATGCCTCGAATGCGATTTGCCTATAATATTGTAATTACACGCACGTCACGAATCACTAACTTTGCTATGCCGTAGAGGACATTCCACACGTTACGCATTCCTCGGGAAACATTTGGACTGGGCACAACTAAAATTGTAATAGATAATTAAATTGCATTATTTAGTAAAATATAGTCTAATAAAAATTGTAATAAACTAGGAAGTCTAGGAAAAGTTTGTGGTCTAAATGTAGGTTTGTAACATTTGCAACATCCCTTTATTGTATGACACAAATAAGCGAAAATATTACAGTAAAGCGTCACAAGTAGCGGTGTTATTTTTGAGAGCTCTTCGAAGCAAACAACACCAACCTACACTAGAATCCTACCACTATAACAAATAGACTACAGGCCCGTGAACAAAATTTACGGGTCAAATGAACCACCAGGAGACCTATGTAGGATGATAGAAGGGTGTAAAGTATTAAGATTCAGCTCTATGCCGTCACTTGTAAGCTTGGAGCTTGGCACATAAAAGGCAGGTGTGACAGCGCTGTTTGCTCTTGATTTAGTTGTAGTTAGTATGCGTGCTAATACTTTACGCTAACATTGATGGTCGCTTGAATGTACCTACATATATATGACATTTCATAATATTAAGCCTACCTCTAATCAACATGTCCGGGACATCATCCATTATAGCGAGAGATAAGATTGCGTCTACAAGAGCTTAGAGATTGAAAAGTTCGAAAGCTTCGGGAATTTGGTGCTATTATGTACATGATTGCTTTTCTAATAGGTTAGATATATTTTGAACAGATGTTACTTAGATTTCTTCATCTGTATCTTTTAGGTAAGGGCACTTCATCGTAGATTTAATATTAGGTGAGATAGCGGCCAAGCGCAACCTTAATATCATTGATAAAAAGTATCTACAATCTCTAGAAACGGGATCGATTCTCAGATATCCCTAAACCTTTACTACTCTGTGATTCATACTATATCTGAGGCTAACGAACATACATTGCGTTTATTATAGAAGGTATGTAATCCTTCTCATCGGTTTCGATGATGGCGTCCTTGCTCTACAGTGATCTCTGACCAAATTTAGTAGTCGATTCGATCGCAAATAAGGCCATAAAGAAATAAAGTTTATTGTTAATACCAGCACCGGCCAGTAAATAACCAGAGGTGAGAGAGTGAAATGAAGAAATACATCCGAAATAATTACTTGACAACCTTCCACAAATCGACGTTGTCACATGCTAATGGGGTAAAAACATTGAAATATATTCTCTGTTGACGTCATAAATTACCGCCTGTATCAAAAAGGTTCAACCAATAGGATAATTCCCTGCCTGGAAGTTTCCAGAGGCACACTAATGGGAGATTGTGACCTCGAAAACGTCGAAATATCAAAATGATAGTTATCACGGAGGTGAAACATTGTGATTATCGGCACTACCTAGTGTCAACATTACCGTCGCTCCTATTATTTTTAATATAGATTTCGTGACTAGGTATTAATTATTGTAGGGCGTTGTCCTAGTCTCTTAATAAAAGGTTAAGCAGAAGAAAGAGTCGTATCTTTATAAAACACCTTTTACAGCGAAATGAATACTAAAATCGAGGATCAAAAAATGTTCCACTGTATTTTATTTTTAACGGTCAGACAATTTTTTAATAATACGAATTTACCATGGATTACCTTGACCACTAAATAATTAACTACTTACAGAAAACAAAAAATGACGTAATACTGAAATCGAAGAACGGATCAAATTTTCCATATCATTTTATATTTTAACGGTCAGAGCATTTATTAATATAACTAAATTTCACCGAAAACAACAACACCTAACTAGACAAAATATAAAAATGACGTTGGAACTCGTTGGAAAGTTTATATAAATATATACCTATGTCTGTCAGCCCCCTATGTAGGGGCTGTTTGCAGGAGAATGAAACTGTGGAGCATGTGCTTTTGCGTTGTGAAGCCACAGGAAGTATTAGATCTAGATCGGGACTACTAGAAGAAACTCCAAATCAATTACATCACATTACATCTGACGAAATGGGACTGGAACTGATATGCCAGCGACCCAAGGCTGTCCTCCGCTATTTTGAGGAGCTCGGCTGGTTTGGGTAGGCTGGCAGGGGGGAAGTGCACAATACACCCTTAGCGGGACGTCAGTGCAGGCCAATCACCCCCATCCTGAATTAGAATTAGATACCTATGTCTGTTACTCTGTTAGGCAGTCACAGTTAATACAATCTATTTTCAGATGTTTCATTTTGAAACGACTCTTTAGATACCCTGCAAAAACACAAGCAGCTTACTTTTAGATTCCCACCGCTGGGACTCTGGGGACACTAGGGGACTTCTCTCACTACGAGATAACAGCCAAGAAAATAAGTGTGATTTGGCGGATGACATGGAACCGCAAAAGATGTCTTTGCGTTAAAGTCAGTGTTGAGTCCATATTTTTTCTTATGCGTTAAATTCAGTAGCCCTGCGTCCTGTGCCCTTCGAGTAAGGTCGCATTATGGCCTCGCCTGCACCTTTGAACATTTTCCCAAGTGCAGATGAAAATAATTGTCATTAGTACCTACGGGTTTTAACGGTAAAGGAAAAAAAACAGCACAAAAAAGCCAGCACGTTGCATAAAATATATTATTTGAGGACATTTGTCATTTCGCATGCCAACTCGCGTTTATCTAGTGTGACGTAGTGCCAATTGGCTTGACTCTTTCTTACAGAAGACTCTGAGTCTGAGACTGTTTGTTCAATTTATGTTCCAGCTACATTATATACCGAAGCTAGGCGATAATCATAATCCTACTTATCCCTTGTAACTTTAAATTTAATACCTACTTGTTGGCTGGTTCATTTAAAATGATCAAAAACCTTAAGACCTATAAACTAAGTTGGTAACATTTGCTACTTACTTTAAATTGCGACCAGTTACTTCATAATAAAGAAGTTAAGTAATCATTAGCCAACGTTACCGAGTATTAAAATTCAAGCAATGCCTCGAATGCGATTTGCCTATAATATTGTAATTACACGCACGTCACGAATCACTAACTTTGCTATGCCGTAGAGGACATTCCACACGTTACGCATTCCTCGGGAAACATTTGGACTGGGCACAACTAAAATTGTAATAGATAATTAAATTGCATTATTTAGTCAAATATAGTCTAATAAAAATTGTAATAAACTAGGAAGTCTAGGAAAAGTTTGTGGTCTAAATGTAGGTTTGTAACATTTGCAACATCCCTTTATTGTATGACACAAATAAGCGAAAATATTACAGTAAAGCGTCACAAGTAGCGGTGTTATTTTTGAGAGCTCTTCGAAGCAAACAACACCAACCTACACTAGAATCCTACCACTATAACAAATAGACTACAGGCCCGTGAACAAAATTTACGGGTCAAATGAACCACCAGGAGACCTATGTAGGATGATAGAAGGGTGTAAAGTATTAAGATTCAGCTCTATGCCGTCACTTGTAAGCTGTCCAACTGAGTGTGATTGAAGAGGGGGGGTTGCAACCCTCTACCATTTCTCCTTGTCGCATGATTTTTGTACGACATTGCGAAATAATGGATTAGAAGAAGATTGATTGAAACTGTATGGAACCAATGCCGTACTTAATCAAATGACCAAATTTGCTCTGTAAATTACTCGTACTCTGTATTTTTTTCCGGCAAACTAATAATTAAAAAGATAAAATTTATAATTTTCATTGTTTCAATACCTCTTTTAATCTATTATTCCGCAACGCTGTACACAAATAATGCGACAAGGAGAAATGATCGAGGATTGCAACCCCCCCTCTTCAATTGCACTCAGTTGGACAGCTTACAAGTGACGGCATAGTGCTGAATCTTATTACTTTATATCCTTCTATCATCCTACATAGGTCTCCTGGTGGTTCATTTGACCCGTAAATTTTGTTCACGGGCCTGTAGTCTAAAATACATACATACTTACTGCTAAAGAAATTACATTTTTATAAACATTACCTAATCTGTAACATTGAGTTTAAAATAAATTCTCAGTAGTAATAATAACTACTACAAGTGTAGGCTACAGAATTATAGTTTTAGTCCACAAAGTAGTAACTTTGTTTGTCTTAGGGTTAGATGGTGTTGTGTAAGGAAACATTTTTTTTCCCAGCCCGCGGTCCCATTGCTAGATAATAGGCCTCTCTCATAACATGCTATCTTGCTCGGTGCTGTGCCAATATAGAAAAGTAGTATGATGGCGTGTAGGAAATACATCCATAAATATTTACCCATTCAACAAAATATTTATATTATATAATACAAGGATTTACAATCTCTTATATATAAAATTCTCGTGTCACAGTGTTTGTTTCCTTACTCCTCCGAAACGGCTTTACTGATTTTAACCAAAATTTATATGCATATTCAGTAGGTCTGAGAATCGGCTACTAGCTATTTTTCATACCTTTATTTGTATGGAAAAACAACGTTTGCGGGGTCAGCTAGTAAAGATATAATATAGATTTAGAATATCTAGATACCAAGAAAAAAAAGTAACGTTTTAAATCTGTCTATCTTTAATTTACCTCAAAATAATTGAACATCAAACGTAAAATATTTTTTAATTCCTATCTGGTCAAATAGAAACTATACTTTAAAACTACTTTGATTGTTGATATTGATAAATATAATATTTACACATTAAAAAACTAACTTGAATATTAAAGTTATGATATTCACAGTAGGTAGATTTAATCGAGTTAATTTTAATGACTTCGACTCTACCTGATAAGAGAGAGTATGATTTAAGTTTTGTGCCGTCAATGCTATAACCCGCTCCGTGACTTTGTTGTGGAGAACAAAAAAGATACTTCAACCATGAATTTTTGAGATAATGATTTCTCTCGGACGTGTTTATTTTTTGTAACTTTCGTGCTGTTGAGTTTGAACCAGTCTCGAAGTGACGAAGCGTAATCTGTTTCTGAGATAGAAGGAACTGCTACTTGAAGCTCTCAACTGATGGTTATCGTAACAAATGTATACGGCTGTGAAACGTGGCGATGACTTGGGCAGAAAGTTGCATACAATCATTGTGCAGTAAGAGTTTACTCTAAACAAGTTAGGAATTCATGTTGTAAGGTAAAAAAAGAAGGACAAAATTTAAGATACGGCAAAAATCATGTCCAACTAATGCTAATATTATAAAGCAGAAGAGTTTGATTGTTTGAACGCACTCAGGAACTACTGAACCAATTTAAGAAATTATTTGATCGTTCGGTGTGTACGTGAACCCTCAGGGCTATTACAGACTGTATAAGTCGGTAGGTACTACAGGCGAAGCCGGGGTGAACCGCTAGTTTTTACGATGGTGATGATGTTTCAGACAAACAAATCAAACTAGGAACTCCCCACTGTTTTTCGAGGATAAAAACAAAGGTATGTAGGAGTTGCTGGTAAACAATTATAACACTCTACATTTCAAATTGTCAATTCACTACTAACTTACGCTTTGTTATTTTATAACTCTTATCACCAAACTATGGTATGCCAAGACTTTCCACCTTGAACTTCAAGTAAATTCACAATTTTTACGGAATTTCCATTGAGTTCTTTTAAAACGTGCAGTAATTTTAAGAACTGGGCCAATGTCAAAGACAGGCTGTAAAAGGGCAAGCAAGGTAATGAAGTAAAGGAAATTATGTTATCTCGTTGATGTAATCAACTTTATATCTGGTGACAATTTGATAAGCTTCGACGAGATGACAGATGTGAAAATCCCAAAATATGCATTACTCATTTATTGGCTTACCAGGTAAAGTTCGGAGTTAGATGAAGAGTTTGACAAAAATTTAATTTTAGTATCTAATCTTACATTTTTGATATACCTACCATGGAATATCATAGCTGGCATCGGTTTTTTTTAGAAAACTGATTTTGACGGTATTTTAAAAGTAAACAGTCAGAGAAATGGTTATGAGTTTTACAGTGTCTGGTATGTATACAAAATATATTGATAAGTTTATGGATATCAGCGGTTGGATTGCCGTTATAGCCATATTTCGAACCGAGTGCCGTTTTATATGATTGTTATTATGATTTTCTCAAAAAAATTAGAAGTTTCCTTTTTCTTAATTTACTTATTATGTCACGAAAATTTGCCGCCGCCGGCAACAGGTATAATATTTGGTAGATTGTAGAGATTAGAGATTACGACAGATTACCGAATACAATCTTATCTCTCGTTATCACCGCGGAATTTGGAGAAAGAAGTTATTTATAATACTCTTGGCGCAGAGCGTCTTTATTTATTGATTATACGTTAGATAAATGTGTGCTTTGGTTGACGTCATTTGTAACGTAAACGTAATCTTCTGATTTAATTATCTTTGCGAAAGATAACGCTTTTACTTTGTGTGTACTTGTACGTTCCCACAAATTTTCCTTTTGAATTATAACTTTGGGTCACGTAGGTACCTACCAACTACCGAAATTATATACACCTAAGTTTAAAGTCTTAAAATACCTGCGTAGGTAAGTCTCACATCCTACATATGTCTATATTAAATTCAATTCATGATTTATAATAAAAGTAACGGCCCGTTCCGGCTTCGCTCGGATTTCGTCATATAAGGACTATTAATCGAAAAAAAACTATCCTGTCTCTTAAGTTGGACCAGACTGCTCACGGTGTGCCAATTTAATTTAAAATCGGTTAAGTTGTTTAGGAATCCATCGCGGACAAACATCGTGACAGGATATTTATATATATTAGAAGATAGATATTATTCCTAGATCACCCATTAACTAAAAGTTCTATGCTTTGTTTTAAGAAATCATTGAATCTCTAGAAACAAAACATATCCGAGTCTTCACGGGACCTATTTTGGGGGAAATTCATCGGGCTTTGAAAATGTTCATACGGCTAAGTAGTGAGTAAGGTAGTCAGTTTAAACAGCGCATTACTACAATCCAGGCAGTCTTCCGCAATATGCAAGCAGTTAATTAACATGGCGGTTTAATATGAATGTAGCATTGAGCATCCAAGGTGCGCTGTTAGTATTCTGTTGTCAGTAGTCCCTCAGGACACGTTGGTAACGCGTTGCAGCCTTCATACATCCAAATTTGACAGACACGCCTGATGTGAGTGACCTCGATATCCAGAACCAGGTTGAATAGGATATGTATGTGGTTTTAGACAAGAACAAGTACGTCTAATACTATCTTCCAAAAAACCACGCCTCCATTTTTAGAACAGATAAAAAATTGCTGTTCAGCCAGAAATATTATAATTTATATGATTCATCATATAAATTATAATATTTCTGGCTTTAAACTAACATAAATTTTTGCAGTGAACTGCACAGTCGTCATAAAGAAAAAAAACAAGCGTATGAAAAACCGACATTAATTGCATGGACAAAGGAAATACGCAATCAAGAGTCTAATCATTTGTTTGCGCGCGAGATAATTACTTAGAATGGAATTTATTGAATCGGAATAAAAGATTTCCATGAATAAACAGTATTTAATATATTTAAATCGATCGTATTAGTCATAAATAGGCATAGGAAGGTCGGGGGAAATACAAGAAACCGTATCTGTCGCTGGTGGTCGGCGGTTGCAGGTGTTGTGGCGTCATCTTTTCGCAGAATGCGGTGCGGATGAAACATAATAAGCAAGCTTTTCATGGACGCGAGGGAAATCTACACGATCTACATTCTACAGTCATCTCTTCGGAATCAGTGTTTTTAAAACCATTATGGAAGTTTACCGGTGACAACTAGTGGTAGGTATAGTTAAGTAGGTACCTGACGCGCGTTTGAATTTGGAATCGCAGGATCAGTTCAAAACCATAGACAATATTCCGTTATATTACAGAACTTCACAAGAGATAATACGTACGCTCTACAGACTAAGTAGAGAGATACTCTCAATGTAATATCTCGAGTTGAGTTAGTTTTATGTCTCAAAAATGTAAAATCCTATACCGATTGTGATATTACTCAAAATTGTTGGCTCACGTATTAAAAAAAAAGGTTTGAGCATAAAGCTAATGTTTTTATGTTCGACTTTCAAATCTTTAGTCTCGTTTAATTTGCCGGTTGGCTCTTTTCAGCAAAAAAATACTGATTAATTGTTGCCTACATTACACCTCTTTGGGGTTTTGTAGCAAGAGTTTTGGTGATTAAAAAAAGCAAATTTGAAGATCGAACTGTTGTAGAAAATTTGGCCAAAGTTAGTGCCTTATGAATCTACTCTAGTCTTAGAAGGTTAAAGAAGCCAGTTTTGAACTGAAACTAACTAATTATTATTGGTTTAAATTACAACAGAGAAAACTTTCCCAAAAAAAACATACAAATAAATGTCGCGAAATAAATAAATGACCCCAAAAATGTTGTGGCTTCAAAGTATAGCCAATGATGTTATTATCTTTAAGACGTCAAACATACGGACGACAGAAATAATAAATCGTAGGTACCTATAAAGCCCACAGACCCCACGGATGACCTCATAACCCATCGCGCCCACAAGTTGCTAGGCTATAAGTAGCCCAATTGGACTAAAAAGTTCAGGATAGCAACGACAGTTCTCGTTACTCCTACTCGCGTGCAATTTTCCAGTTAACACGTCTACGGTACAATGTAAAACAATGTTGCACGCCTACATCTCACATAGTACGCACAGGAAATAGCAGATTTTCCATAAACATAAATAATATATCTGATAACAAGGTATCCAAATATGTCAGTAAGGATTTCTTTTAAATAAATAGAGTAAATAATATACAATGACTTCTCGTTAAGGTATATCTCGTTATAGTTCGAACCGATGCTTATGAATATCTGCTACATCAAAAAACGCGGCCCTTTGCCAACCAAGAGAAATGCTTAAAGTTACCTCTTTCTAGGAGGTTCTATGTGTTTATGTGTGTAATATACGATGATACAACATTATAATATGGTGAAACATTATTCCACATTTTTCTAGTCCGAGGATGAAAATGAAAACGATAAACTCAAACAATGTGTTTTTTTTCTCACATTTCTGATTTTCCCCCGTAAAATAGTAGGTATCTTTAATTTGTATTAGGTAGGTACATGTCTTACTTCCCCAAAAATGATGAAATTCATATTAACATTTGGAATTTCACTGAACCTCCCTGATTGTGAACAACCAACAAAAAAAGTACAATTTCTATTGAACACAATAAAAATTGTCCTTTTTTTAGAACCCGAAACGTGATTCCAGACCCTGGTTTAATTTCGGATGAGTCGATTGTGCCTAAAAACAAGATACTATTAGGTTCTGTAAATAGGAAGGAAGAAGTTCATACTGTTGCCATACTCTCCTATAGCTATCTTTTGCCTGTTACTTAACCAGTGACAAATAGCAATGAGGTAATCGTCGACTTCCCTCGAGGAGGCGCGCCCGTGACTGACCTAACCTATAAACCAGTCCATTATAATAATACAGGGAATAGCTAGCTTTGTTCTCAGAAAATTGCACCTATTATTTATTACTTTTCCTAATAGTTATAACGTTAGGGAATAGCGAACACGAATGAATTGGAAGACCAAACCCAGTAGCATAATTACGGTAGCTGTCAATTGTGGTCAATATTATACCATCCAGCTCACAGAGCACACGCAAGGTGATCATTGATATAAATTTTATACCACTATGTGATAGCAATTTTGACAGTCAACGTAATTGGATACGATAGTGTGATTATAAGCGATCCATGGAATAAATCTACTACAAGGAAGTTTAGAAATTGGAAGGTATATTGTTAATTGAATTTTGATCCAAAGTTGGTAGGGGTGTTCTGGCCTTTCGTATGTCCCTTTATTTGATTATTTATTAAGGACTTTACGTAAACTGTTGATGCTTATCTCAAATATATAAAATGAGTCGACATTATCATTTGTTTCCGCGTCGTGCCCCAAGGATCTGACACGGGGTGGTACGATTTGTCACCCCGACGGTTTATTTGTTTATTTACGCTATTAATATCCTCCGTAACCTTCTGTTACAACGCACACCTTGGTAGAGTACGATTAGTATACAAACTTACAATAATTGATTAAATTGGCTTACTTCAATGTGCTCTCTCAATTCATTCAGATATTTCTACGTATCACCTTATTTCCGAGCAGCAAGGAGATCGGACAAAGCGACTAGACCAAAATGAACTATTAAATTAATAATTAAAATTAACTAAGTAGATAAATAATTAGTCTGAGGGCAAAACTTAGAAATAATATTTATGATAAATAGTCGTGAATATGTGGCAAAAAAAAAACTTTGTTGCACGATGTGGCAATTCTGAATTTCCTCACTAATAAATGGAATATTATACCTAGAAACCACTGTTAAAAATTATTACGTTGAAAGAGAACTTATTGTTGAAACCGCAATAACAAAAGTAAGTTTATAAATAAGTTCGTAGTGAAAGTTCTTTGACTTTGTGTTTGATATTCGACTTTACGTAACCCTCACCCTTGAATGTTCAAAAAGCAACAGGAAAGCTCTATAGTTTCCGTTGTATCATGGGGACGGAAATGAAATTGCGTAAACTTTTCGTATTATATAGGTATGTGTCTTTTGGTAATGTCAAGTATCTACAATTATTTGCAAATAATCTAAAATTATAATAGAAATTAAGCTGTTTAGACCAAGATTAATGAATGGGCAAACGCATCCATGGATTGGGATCCATCGCCAAGTTGACCCCAAAATACCTTTGAAAAATTTTGGTCTTTTTGAGACCAGTATCTGAAGATAAAAAAATAGATTGGAGAAGACTTCGGTCCAGCGGAGGGATAGTTATATATGTCACCATAAAATTGAAAAATAAAAAAAACCATGAGATTATAATCTAACGCCAACACATTACAAACTAATCTACCGTGAGACTAGAATCTGACGGTGTTGACAATTGTACGCTGACTTATACATATTTATTATAATATAACATTATTGAGTAACAAATCAAAACTTTAGTTTTCCTACAAATTTTAAAGACAAGTAGGTTGGGTGCACGACGAGTACAAAAAATATATATTTAGGAACGGTCCGTTATTTAAGCAACTACTACTTGTTTGGGGAGTCGCATGTCACATGGTATCTATCGCGTTTGTCCCTTCAAATTATTGACACACATACATGTTTGTTTCCTTATTAGTACCCACAGATATGCTTACAACACAGGGACGAGCAAGAAATACGCCTGATGGTAAACCACACGCCTGCCATTATCGCAATGTCCCACAGCTATTCATGAAGTCATGAAGAATCACAGCCCAGCATTGCGTGCGCTCGTAATCCAGATAAATAAGTTAATTTATCTCTTTATCCTTTAACCATTACGCCTCAAACCAGAACACAATAAGGTTTTGCACATTACTGCTTGGCGGTAAAATAACTGGTAAAGTAATTACCCAGGTGTACTCTACAAAAAGCTCTACCACTACGAAATTCTGCACTTTAAGTAAACCCCATACAGATTATAGCCACAAAACAACTACATACATATTTTATATGTTGTCAGTAAAAAAAAAACATCAATATAGCTTTCTTTATTTAAAAGGTAGGCTATCAAGAGACTCAGAGAACACACAAAACTTGTAACAGCTCTTTTTTAGTCAAGGGATTAAATTAATTCATTCAAAGCAGTACCTACCTAAGTAGTTCATACTTTACCTACTCTAAACATTTTGGAGCTCAATAAACTTCCCACGTCCACATTACCTGGCCCCCATTACCGTATTACCGCATGTATAAACGAAACAAGCGTATCATGTACAGGTAGTTACTGCCCGATGAGATGAAAAGGTAATTTGATTCTTCACGCGCCACTTGCAGCCTTGTTTTCGAAGTACTTTGCCTACTGTAACTATCAAGCTATTTGTACACAAAGATGACATATTACAACGTACTGCTTCCACACATACACACATACAAAGAGGGAAAGAAAGTACATAACTATATTTTGTCTGACCAGCGATGGTTTGGCAATGTGCGTGTAAGATACCTATAAATTAATATTATACTTTGTTAATACGCTGCACTATTAAGCAATGACGTTTATATCAATGGTTTTAACCGCATTACAATAGGTGTAGTAGGTAACTATCATAATTATTATATTGTATTTTATGGCCTTTAGTGTTGCATTCTTTTTTCTACTACCCTAATTCCTTCTAATGTTGGAATTGTGAAAGTTTGTTGCTCAATAGCTGAAATGTGGAACTCAAACAGATTATTATAGTGAAATTTATTTTTACATTAAACGGTGACAAGAGTAGGCGAGGTTAGTAATTATGTACACTAATACTATTTTAATTGTTGGATTAGTTGTCATACATTTGAATTCTCTCAATGGTCTCGCGTTCTTACGAGTTGGCTCGCTGGCAAATTTCATCGCTTCATGTACGATCGGTTCTACTGTTACCGAACAAAAGTAGTAATGTAACGTGACTGCTTACGATGCTGTAATGTTGAGTTCGATGCCTCGAGCGGGTATTTCGGAGCCTCGCGTAGTCATCCTGCCGTGGGCGTAATAGCCGTAGAACCTTTGTAGAGGGGATTTAACACAGATGATGTATGTGAGGCGTGAGGCGTTTTTGTACAATTTAGAGTTGACTAACCAAATAATAGAGGCACAGAAAATGTTACTGAACGGCGAGTAGATACTTTACGATGGAGATTTGGAGATCATCATCATCATCAATCATCATTTAATCTTAATACAAACTTTAAGTGCCTTAATAAATGAGAGATACAATCCCGTTGATCACATTTTTGTACTGTTAATGAATGATTGTATTATCAATACCAAGTTTCAACATTACAGGAGTGGCTATCAATAATATCGCAAGTTAATAAAGACCGCTCCTTCTTTATCGATTAAGTACTTCTTTATCCAGTTGTAATTCGAATAATTGGACGTAGTAGCAGATATGGATCAAGCGTTATTATTTATTTGGACTATTTACATAATGATTATGATAGATCCGTTTATATTGAATACGACTACGTACAGGTAAAGACGTCATGATTTCAGATAATTAATTGTTTTGCTAATTTCGACTCCTATCAATTAGAAATATCTTTATAATCTCAATTAATCATTACAATACAAGGAAAATTGCTGCGATGCTAATTATATTGCTTACTAGTTAATGACTCAGTAAATGTATATGTTTCAAACCCTACTGATACTTATTATAAATGCGAAAATAACTCTGTAAGTATGTCTGTTACGTTTTAACGTCTAAATTATGGACCGATTAAAATCAATATTTGGCACCTCTGTGCCATGTGCCACTGAAGAGCGTGAGAAAGGACATAATTGGATATGAAAGTTGTATGAAAGTTTCGTCAAGTTTGATGCTAAAAGCTTGAAACTTATTCTTTGTGCTTTTGGTTACATCTGAATGACTAGCAGTGCCCCGCGATTTTACCCGCGTAGTTCCCGTTCCCGTCGTTCCCGTTATTTTCCCGGGATAAAAAGTAGCCTATGTGTTCTTTCAGACTATAATATCTAACTGTATTCCAAATTTACCCTTAAGGGATAAATCCTTACTAATAGTTTAGATAAGTAGATACTTTATCAACTCTATGTAACTCCGTGGGTAACTATGCAGGCCGCAGCTAGTAGTAGAATAATTTCAAATTGATTAAAACAATCATCTTCGGCATTTTACATTTAATTAGTTATGTAAGTAAAATTTTGTCTATTTTTTTTTACTACAAAGGCACAAAGGTATGACTTCTACATCTCACTAACCGCCTTATTACAAAACTCGACCTAAGCCTATAGTCCAAGATCCCAGAGCTGCCAGACGTCACCTATTTTCTGATGCATGAAATGTGGACGATTGAGTAGAGTTAGTAAGTACTAAGAACACATGCTCACTCGCTAACTTTCCGTCGGCCGTTTTGCTTAACAACTCCAAAATAATAATTTAGCTTCACTTCATGCTCCTTTTGTAAATATGTTCGTCAGACAACTTTTTTGAAGCTTTTTCCAATAAGATATACCAATCTAAGGGGCAATCATCCCCTAAACTCAATTATGCCTCTATGGGTTAGAGCGTGCGAGACTGAGTGAGACATTTATTAGGAAATATTGACTTAAAATTGAGTTTAGGGGATAATTGGCCCCTTAGATTTGTCTTTCTTATTGGAAAAAGCTTTAAAATAGTTGTCTGACGAACATATTTACAAATGGAGTATGAGAATTTAAGTGAAGTTAAGTTATTATTTTGGAGTTGTTAAGCAAAACGGCCGACGGAAAGAATCTGGGAGTGTTGGGACCTTGTTTTTAAGGATATTGCCTACAACATACGTGAAAATCACTCAGAAAATACGTGAAGTAATGTTTGTATGTACCTTCATTACCCCATATCTCAAAATTGGCCGTCTAAGCAAGTTAGCGAGTAAGCATGTGTTCTTAGTACTTACTAACTCTACTCAATCGTCCACATTTCATTCATCAGAAAATAGGTGACGTCTGGGAGCTCTGGGATCTTACTCTACTAATCTTGTCTCTTTGACTTCGTTTGACGTCACAAACATCGAACATTTCAATACTTATTTGTCCAAGGTATTCTAAAATTATACAAGTTTTTGTTAACCGTAAATTGCGCTTTGAATAAGTGTTGTGAACAAGACGGTTGGTCACTCTTCGAACAATGCGAATAAAAATAAAATTACGCAGAGAATAAATTCTATGATTCTATCTGTGATAGAACATGCAACATGATCGACGTTTATATGCAGAAGCGTGCACAGCACAATTTATAGATATTTTTCCGTTAGGTATTTACTTATATAATCACTTAAGTACGATCTGCTACAGATTTATAAGATACTAGCGGCCCATTTCGGCTGCGCTCGGATATTGTCATTTAAAGACTATTAATCGAAATAACAACTATCCTATCTCTTAAGTTGGACCAGACTGCTCACGGTGTGCCAATTTAATTTAAAATCGGTTAAGTAGTTTAGGAATCCATCGCGGACAAACATGCTGTTCGGGTAGGGACTCAATGACAATAGGACTGAGGAAGATGCTATGATAAAAAAAAACAGACATAGGTAGGTACACCTAGCAGTGAGATATTTAAGAAACCGGTGAATGACGATGACTAAAGCACTACTAGTGAAACCGCCACAACTTCTTTTTTTTAACTATACCTACTAAACGATGAGTGACTATGCGATCTACGATGGAGCGTGCTTACCTCGAAGAAACCGTTCCACTCTCGATTTGAAGACACCAATATTAAAACCATCGGGGAAAACCCACTCAGGCAAAGCATTCCACAACCTAGAGTCTAGGTCCTAGACGATCTTATCACAAACGTGTAGTCAAACCTCTTCGTTCGTGTCTATGGAACATCAACCATGAAACGATGTCGATTTTTCAATCTACAAGAAATCCGATAGCAAAAAAGGCTAGGTGGTATTAGATCATGTAGATCAGTTGTACACTCTCCGAAGTGTATATGATAAAAAACCGATAAGCTAGCAATTTTGCAGCGATTTTCAAGACTTTGAAGTCTTTTACGCACAAGACTGTCATCTTCATTTCTTATGTAAGGGAACATGGCAATTGGCCTCAGATTGCTTCAGGCAGTAGCCGACGGAAATTTGGGCGAAAGCAGAAGGCGCAGGACTAGAACCAGTTCTCCATATTTACATGGAAGGCATTAGACAGATACATCCGTTTTCTACGATGTAACGATTCCATGGTCAGACACAATCTAAACCTAATGTCTAAGTGGTTAGTTAAGTAACTACCGTGTTTTTTATTACCCGCGTAATAATAACAGTCGTGGCAAGCCTCCGAGCCGAATATAATTGTATCCCACGAATCGAGAAGGAAAACGATGGGGTTTACGCTCCGCAAGCCCCAATGACGTAGCCGTCTTGATACAAAAAAGGCTTTCGAGATAATTTTCCATCTCTCTCAAACCACAAAGCCATGAAAGGGATGGAGCGGTTAGAACTTCGATATGCAATTAACTTTTTTGTCGGACAGACACGTTTTCATTGTTACAGCACTTACGACATACAAATAACAAGAAATTGTTTTTTTTTTCATTTGAGTCCTTCGACGTCATTGATTTTTTTGACATCAAGATGTAATTTGTTTTGTAGGTCATTCAATAAAATGGACTAATTTTCTAGAAACTTCCCCACTTTTTGTGTTTGATATTACATTCGTATGTTGATTACCTTTGCTACATTTACGTATCTAAGTAAGTACAACATAAAGCAAAACTGCTATGCGCGTCTGTAGTTTTTGTTTCTAGTTTATTTTCATAGGCAATAACACTCTTGTGGGAAAAAGACTGCAAAGTCTTGAACATCGCCAAAAAATTGCTAGCTTAGGGTTTTTATCGGATACAATTCGGAGAGTGTGCAACTGATCTGCATGATCTAGTACCACCAAGCCCTTTTTTCTATCGAACTTCTCGTAGCTCGAAGAAGCGGCATCGTTTCATGGTTGATGTTCCAAAGACACGAACGAAGAGGTTTGACTCTACTTTTGTGATAAGAACGTCTAGGTCTAGACTGTGGAATGAGTTGCCTGAGCGGGTTTTTCCCGATGGTTATAATCTTGGTGTCTTCAAATCGAGAGTGAATCGGTTTCTTCTAGATAAACACGCTCCATCTTAGACCGCATCGTCGCTTAACATCAGGCGAGATGGCGGTCAAGTGTAAACCTATAAATGTAAAAAAAAAAATGGGATTCACGATTCAAATAGCAGTAAGTACGTGGTGTTGCAAACATCTAATGATATGATGTTTTTCATAAATGTTCTATAGTTTTATCTGCATGACTCCCGTTTGTGTCGAGCAAATAATTGCATTCAGTATCTGTAATACGCTATCATCACAATACTTTAAGTCCTTAGTACATAACAGTGGGTAATCTCAAACATAAATGAGTGAGGCTGCTCCATTAAAATGTAGATCATGAATTCACCTTAATATTGTAGATAGTAAATTAACACATTTCCTGAAGTATTAATACTGTAATTCGTCCCTAGAAAATTCCTAACATTAATATAATTATTTGGGATATACTTCATTTGTTTGTTTTATTAGATTAACGGACATAGGAAAAGAGTGGCGTAGATCAACACACAGATATTTGTAATGATTTCAGATATACTTCAGGTCTGATCTATGTATGTGGATAAATAGTTCATAAGTTGACTTTATACCTTCTGCGCTAACCCAGAGTTCGGGACGTACGTAGTAAAGGCCATCTGAAACCCACTGCTATAAGTCTCTTGGTAAAAAAACAGTTAGCAGGTTAATAAGAACTGTAAGTATTATGAGATTTTACTGAGATAACAAATCTAAACAGTTTAGATTTGTTCCCTTAGCATATAGTTACTAGGTATATGCTTCACAGAATTAAAAGACAATTTTCGTTCGTTTTAAACAAACATAGTTTCAAAAAAATATAAATTATTTACCTAATACTAGATATTTAAAAATAGATATAGGTACGGTTAGTTTAGGATGTTTATGTTTATGTTACCGCCGTGCAAGCCGAGAGCACGTGCTCCTGAAAAAATACAGCAAGATATTTACATAATTTGTATGCATATCTGACACGGAAAAACAATTCGCACGCAATGGTTATACACAGCTCTACCACAAGGCCGAGAAAATGCAAGGGCATCAAGAATAAAAATTTAATGAATTTTCTTCATTAGCTCTAAATAGATCGAATCTTCCGGGAAATTTCACATCAAATTTGTAGGAAATTTCATATGAAATATGATACGAATTATTAATTTTAAAATAATACTCTAGGTCTAATTGTGCTTTATTTTATGGAGCGGCTAGAGCCCCTCCATACAATAGTTGCCGATTTTTGTACCCTCGTATTATAGCCTATTTCATACAGTAATGGCATGTATATTATTATTTGGTATTACACAAAGTGTACTCTTTGTTTGTGAACTCCCGCCTTCCTTTATTTTTTTTAATCCCTTTCCATACCACGGTTGCCTGGAAGAGATCGCTTTTAGCGATAAGGTCGCCAATTGTTTCTAAATGTTTAGGTTATGTTTTCTGTTTCTGTTTAAGTTTTGTTTTTAATTTAGTGCAATAAAGAGTTTATCTATCTATCTATATCGGAAAAACTTGAAAGAGCCCGGCAGATATTTGGAACTCAGATAGATTATAGGCTGGAATAGCGAATAGGCTATTGTCTCGAAATTAGAATTGTTCTTTATTACATTTTACGAAGATCAAATCACGGGAATATCTGAGTACATAGTTTATTAGTCATAATTTTTTATTATTAAGTACCTATTCATTAACTATTAGATTGTTTTTGTGAATTTAAAATTGTGACTTGTAAATTATGTTTACCAATAAATGATCTGAAAATTTTCTGTGAGTTTTTGTGAATGGATGTTTGTATTAATTACTAATGTTCTTCGTACGTAAGTAAAACTATGCTATGAGGTAGTCTTGGAGTCCACCCTGACTTATACTTATACGTCAAACTAATCATAAACCAGTTCCATTACCAATGTCAAGGTTGTAACCAAACGGCTTGCCGGTGTCTTAACAATTCCAATGCGATGCGATTATTTAATAAATATTTCGTTACTGACTGCTATTTATAATTTCGTATTCATCGCTGTAGTGCTAGTGGTCATTGACTCTAATAAACGACCAATTAAATTGTGATCAGAATAACAAGTTCTGAATCTATGATTTTTAAATGCTACTACCATATAATTGTTAGATATGTACCAGACAGGATACTGCCTTAAAAGTAAGCGTAAGTAAGTGACACTGTCAGTAATATGATAGGATATAGATTTAAATTAGAATTTGTATGTTACACCAGATTAAATAAATATAGGTGGACACTTCACACACAATGTAACGGGTGTTTTCTTATAGTGTAGTTTGGAGACGAGTAGGTAAGCTCCAGAGCTTGATGGTAAGTTGTGCGCTTGTCTATGACTACAAACTCCATAGAGTAGAGTAGATACAGCGCCACGACACATTTTGAAGTGTGTCCAACCCAGATAGCTAGTTTATTGTTATTCTAAATTCGCTCTTTTCGTCTATTGAGATCCCAAAAACTATCGATAAAATAATGCCAAGATTTGTTTCTTACAAGTTTCAACTGAAATTTGTTCAGAAATTTCACAGCCCTGGTGTGGGATTTCGATTCAACCACAAAAATAGAGGTCCTGGTTAAATAATATAATAAATATTGGTTAAGACTAATTGAATTAAAGATAAAGATAATTGATAATTGGTTACTGTAATGTTTTATTGTCATATGGCTAATCTGTAAGTCCATCTATGCTTCACATGGAACCAGGTGCTGTTTTATGAAATGTTTATTACTAGCAGCGCCCCGCTGTGTTACCCGCTTAGTTCCCGTGTTCTTCCAGACTATATACTTCATATATCCATTCATAAGTTACGACGTGATTGAGCAACGAACATCCAAATATCCAAATATTGACATTTGTAATATTAGTGGGATAATTTTCCATTCAAATGTGAAGGTTCGTCACACTTTGACTAATAATGTAAAATGTATGTGTTTTCTGTTAGTGAGACGACTAAATTTTTCGAGAAGGATAATTTTAAAGAAAATCTATTACCTAAATAGCTATTTGTTAAAAAAACCTTTCAGTAATCTAAAAATCCATTAAAATTATATTTTATTAAGTTACATCAGATTAAACTGGTAATTTGTATCTCTTGTTGTTAAGTTTCTCTCAAATGCGCAGTATTCTAGTCCCAGAGAAAAATAATATCCTAGGCTCTGCCTTAAAACTATACAAAATGCGAATCCCATTTACATATCTTTTTAACAAAACTCTTCAATGTAAAATAACAATAACCGACAAGTAAAAATGGTGTTCACATACCAGAGCCGGACGTCCGGTCGTCATTTCCCCGGCATTTCCTGCCCTATGACGTAGTTAAATGGGCGGGAAAAGTTCCGCCCACCCCCGTTTCATTAGCATAAGCTCATTTATTTTTTCACCTTAACAGTAAAACCTGAGACGTCCATAAATTATAATGGAATGAACGACTTCGCTTATTTATGCAATCCTAGGTTAAGGTCAGACAATAATCTATGTAGGTAGGTAAAAGTTCGCTACAGCTAAATAACTGGTCAATTTATTTAATTACATGGCTAACTAAAGTATTCCACTATTTAAACTTACTCAGCAATATATGTATCTTCTTTGTTCTAATAATAGACGGACGGCAATTTATTTAACTTTGGTATGTTTGGTATTGTTGTTTGGTTCTCTAGATTTTCAAGATATTATTTTTTCGTGGATTTTGCTTGTACATTTTTAAAATTTCGCTATTCTAAAATCTATAAAAATATATACGTCTTATTAAAAATTACTAATTACAACAATAATTTGCGAATGCTGTTTTAGCTGTTTGTTTTATTCATTCACTTAGTTTTAGTTGGTTCCAACACAACACACGTAACCAAAACGCATAAGGCCAGGGGTGTCAAATATTTTGATGATCTTTTATCTGTTTTAGTCACGCTTCGATCCCTAATTCAACGTAGGATATTGGTTAGGGTCGAGGCTGCGAAGGCAGCGTACTCGTATATTATTATGGTCTATCAAAATAGGGGTCTAACTAAAGTTTGGTGAATTTATGTTTTCCAACATAAATAGATAACATAATATTTTTTGGTTTATATTAAAACAAGTCGACGACCATAATATGAATAGATTTGTGTTTTCCTATAATAAAGTGGAGTTGTTCCACTGCAGGATTGTTTAGCAGTCTTACAGCACGTATTAGGTCTGACATCATTGCTGCGTTACTGCAAGTGTAATCTGAAGGTATATTGAGTATCTACGAGCCATCACTTTATCACATTTACAACTTGATATTTTAGCGAAATTGTGATTAATCGTAGCGGCGGCCAGTGATAAAGATAAGTTTCAGACATGTTTGTGTTCTTTATATTTGACGTAAGATTATGTGTAGAAACATTATCAAATATTTGATTAGCATCACGTTTAGTCAGTTGACTTGCCTACTCGCCTTCCTTTGTAGTCTTGTAGATCTTGCGTAGCCCTCGCCTGTCATAGTCAAGATCAGACCACCACCAACATAAGTCAACACCATATAAATATCGATTACGTTTACGCTTATACTTAATAAAAATAATAAACATACCTACGTTTAAGAACAACAAAATATAAGATAAGAAACTGAAATCAAATGTTAAAGATGGGGCAAATGTCTAGATTTTGGGATAAGACTAGAAAAAAATATTTTTAAGTAAGTAGTTTTTTATATTAGGTACAATGCTCGTAGGTCCAAAATGCGATATACTTAGATAGTTTTAATGGTTGACGTTCCAAAGGCTGAAACGAAAAGGTTTGACTCCACATTCATCTAAACTTTGGATTGCGTTGACCAAGTGCGTATTATCTGATGGATATAATCTGAGTACTTTTTTCAAATCCATAGGGAATCGATTTTTTTGGGTAAGTGCGCTAGACTGCAACATCGCTAAACATCAGGCGAGATGATAGAAAGAGCATACTTGTGCAGTGCGTTGTATTATGCAGAAAGTATGTTTTTCGCATACCAATGTGCACAATACATACATTTACCGACGTGTGTTTACTTATTTTATGCCTGCAAATATTAGTCGTTACATTGGGTTTGTTTCATTGATATCCTTCCATAAGAACGACAAGGAATGTTGATACTTAAAGACTTTATTTTAAACTAAGCAACAGACAAAAATATTACTGACATAAAAATATCTACCTACCAATTATTTAGTGATTTGGGCGAAAAATTGCATTGGATCGTCCGTTTTTTTGATGTCACGACAAGGTGACCGGAGTTACGCCAGCGCCTAAACAGAATGCTTTGTGCCCAAAACGTAATCTTATCGGAGTTTAACTCTATAAACATTACAATAACAAGAAACGGTATTCGAGAAAATCTGATTTCTGTGTTATCGATATCGATATTCCGTCATATCCGTTTTAAGCTTTAGCGGGCAATTATAGGTGGAGGTCAAGGAATAGAGGTAGTCTTGTTGTGGTGATATGGAATACGGAACCCTGAGTATGATAGTAAGTACACCAATTTTTCATCTCGCTATTGTACACAAAAATCATAAAATGTCCAAATTTTATTTTAAGTATTAAGTATGTTCGTAATAAAATTAATATTTCGCTACCTACAAGTAGGTACCTATTGAACACGAAAAATGCAACCAAGAATCAAGACAAAATAATTACCAACCATTGAAATGCACAATGGCTGCATTTGACATTGGTAAGAAATGATTTTTCATTCGTTGCACATTTTCAGACAATGCCAAGGCGCAAGGCCAAACAGTTACTATTCGATACAACTTTTAACTAAGTAAATAATGGTTCGCTATAAGCTCAGAATCCTAAACCATGTATAAATTATATACCTATGGGTACTTCAATTATTACAAAGACGGGTCTTTCCCAGCAAAGGGTTATTAGATTGAAGTATCAAAATCTACACTACATTTTGGGTCACTTGATAGGATTTTTGCCAAAAACTATTAAAGAAATTCACACAAATTCGCAGAAGAATTTACAAAAATATTTTCAATGTAGATACTAGATTGAAATGCTAATAAATCTTCAGCAAACTCCTTCTCTCTATTAACATACAGATAAGGAGTTTGGTAAGGAGTAAGGTTAACACAGTTGTAAATTGAGCGTAATTTGTTTTTACATTAAAAGTTTTTTGGAGATAAATCTTCTTTAACCTCATTGACCACTTCGGTAGGGGATCGTATGTGTTCGCGTCACTGACATACGTAAATGCAGTATATCTGTAGCCAAACAGGTGGCGTAATGTCTATTTTGCCACATTGCTGTAACAGTTCTGTTTAATACTAAATTCTCCAATAAAGTATCCGATAAAGTCGCTTACTATCAGGCGAGTTGGTGGTCAAACAAGGATCTATGCGCGATAAAAGAAAAATTAAGATATAAGTTTTCAATTCTATCAGCAGTCGCTATGCCTGCCTTTTTTAGATCACTTACTAATAAAACTAAATTACAATGAAAACTACACTACACACTTCTTCTCATACTAGAAATCTCACACTCATACATCTCAATTAAACCATAGACCGATGAAGGACTATAAACAACACAGATGATGAAGTGTATAGAGCAATTTATTTACGTATCTATTCTTTACCACATTTTTTTTTGTAATGTGGTAATTAATGGCGATATTACTGTGGAATGTTGCAGAGTAGGTAAACCTATCCTTGAATAATATCTACCAGAGCGTGATCATTCTCAATAAGTAGCCTGATTTGTTCCACCACGTATGGCTGTGGACAGAAACGTTACACAAAGTTATCACTAGTCATGCCATTCAAACTGCCCTGTAATACCTACTACTTACTTGCTCCTAGTGTCATGCAAAAATGATGTACTAAAGTGTAGTTACCATTCAATTAGCATAATTACAATTGGTTCACCAATAAACCTGGTAAAGTCAACTGATTTTGTATATTGTTATTAACACTCAATAAATTATCTGGGTATGATGGCCTAGCGACTAGAACGTGCGATTCACAATCGTGTGGTCGTGGATTCGAATCCCACATGCACCTATGATTATTTTTCCCTTTGCAGATGTTCAACGGTGATAAAAAAATTGTGAGGAAACCGGTTCAAATGTTCTAAAAAAAATTCGAGGTCATGCGTCATTCGAATCCGCATTGGCTCAGAGTGGTAGATTTTGGCTTTAAATCACTCCTTCCGAGAAAAGACCCCGAGTCCTAGCTAGCAGTGGGAAAATTTAGAAGGCTGCTTATGCTAAAAAATTGTATGTATTTTATTTTCTATTTTAAAATCGTTCTCATTTAACACACATCCCTTGCGTCTAGACACTACCTCTTTGTTTATTGCTCCATATAGGCCTAGTTATATCGACACCCAGTGGTCGTAAAGCCTACATATGATTACAATGAAAGCCATGTTTCATGACAAATGTTTAACTCGTTAAATTGCTAATGTCCTCGCATGGGACTCGTCAATCTGTCTTTGCTTTGACGATCTATAAAATGAATATTTTTCTGTAGAATGGGTTTGACGGTTCTGTATTTCATTAAGTCATTGTTCGTATTGTTTAGTTGTGTGTGTGTTATTTTTCTGGTGTACATAATAAATTGTTTCTGTCTGTCTGTCTTTATTTTTGAATATATTTGTGATAAGTTTGTAATACCATTTGATACTTGGGAAGATGTATTACTATTTAAAATATCATACTTGATAGGTTTTAAGTACTTAAGTAAAATAACAATTGCTGTGACGAAGTTTTCAGCAGCAAAATAAATTGCATAAAATTTAAACTATCGGGCGCGATGGTGGTCAAATGCAGACCTACGCGCGATAAAAAAAATGAAGCTAATATTATTCTGCAATGAAACTGAATAAAGCTAATAAATTTATTCTTTTCAGTAATTATATAGTCATCCATACTGGAATAACACGAAATAAACTTTCCGACACTAGACTGCTAAATTGCCTCATGCAAAAAAACCTGTCCTTAGCCATGCATATTTTTTGCATGTATTTTTTCCTCGTTTCGTAACATAGGTAGTTTATAGAAATTCGTTAAAACTTTAATGACTCATGAATGAATCAAACTTATTTATCATGTAAAAAATGGTCTAATTTAATGAAATGAATGTCATTAAAATGGCAACGGAAATCCCGTCGTAGATATGACGAATCTAAGAATTAGTTTCACAGAAATAGATAATTACATTTTATTACATTAATGATGTGTTTTTGATGATGCTTTTCAGTTTTTGTAGATGTGGTAATGAATATGTAACCAAAAAAATATCAGTAAGTTTGAAATGGAAGCTTTACGGTTCTATTAATTTATTACATTGCCTTATTAAAATTTTATCTAAACGTTTTCCAAATGACCCTCCCTGACCAGAGTAACTTGGTAAGGTGGGGAAAAGCCTCTGAAAAATGTTGCTATACTTGTGGTGAGGCGATATGTACAGCAAGGCACATATTGGTGGGATGCAAGGTGCTCCTTAATAGGGGTCATTACTCACAGCGCCATGACAGAGTACTTGAAATCATACGTGAAGCCGTAATCCTTTCGGTAGCTAGAGCCCAAAAGGGATTGACGATAAACAAAAGACAAATTAACTTTGTAAAAGAGGGCTCAACTTCAAACTCCAAGAACAAGCCTTACTCACTCCTGGGTTCAGCACCTAATTGGACTATTTTAATGGACACGTATGAAAAGCACTACAAAATCCCAGAGGATGTGGGTGTTTCGTCATCCAGACCGGACATTTTCCTTTTTTCTAGGGCTACGAAACGCATAGTCCTTGTAGAACTTACCGTACCGTGGGAAACTAATATACCTAAAAACCACACGATGAAACAAAATAAGTATTACGACCTTCAAAACGAATTAACAAAAAATGGCTATGTAGTTAATTTATACGCTGTAGAAGTAGGAGCGAGAGGTATACCAGCAAAATCTCTCTATAACCTGCTTAAAGACCTTGGCTTGTCCAGAATAGCAGTAAGTTCTATACTAGAACGAGTATCTAAAGCTGCACTAGTAGGATCATATCGGATTTGGCTGGGCAGGGAGAGAAATACGAGTAGTGAAGGTGAGTGTTGACGTCACCAAAAGGGGCCCCTTTTAAACTTACACCCGAGTCACAAGTCTTGGGGTCTATTCGAGATTTCTCTCTCTGCCACACGATTGACCCGGCACCCGCACGGTGAATCCATGGAATGCTAAGAAGTTCGTCTCTCTTGTCCGATTAGTAAAACAAACGTTTAGTCAGAATATTGCAGTAGGGTGCATTTGGTTTTTTTGCTACGTAAGAGCACATACATTAAAAACATGTCCAGTCACAGTGCCTAAATACTTATTTTGATTGAGTTGAGTTGACTTATGGAATTATTATAGGATATTTTGTCAATATATCTAACAAAACTTTCTTGTTTCTTTGTTTCTTGAACTCAAAAGTTTTTTTAAGATGAGTGTAGGGACGATCACTACAGGCGTCTAAAGGTAAGCAACGTGTCTGTTCATAGTAGGTAATCGTAAGTTGAAGAAATATATTATTATCATTTAACACAAACGTGAAAATCGGATTTTGTAAACTTTTTTTTGTGGTTTTATTGGACTAATTATTATTAAACGTTATTATGCCAACAACAAATGAGACCAGAATAGCAGAGTCTCAAAAAATGCAGATCTCAATAAATTTGGAAAATGCTCTTTCGAATTCGTTTTTACGACCTAATTCTCGCCGATGCGTTGAACTCGAGTTGGCAGGTCCGTACGATTCTGTTGTATGTGCGAGATTTGTATCGGAGCATCAGCTTCAAACAAATCCGTATCTTCTGGCCAATTGCCATGTCCAATCGTTTAGCACGTCCGTCACAGCTCGCGATAGTTCTGAATTGTATTATCGAGTGCTGTTGACACTAACCATTTTGGGTGTCGATTTGGTTCTTCCTGCTTTACGAATTTCATGTCTCAATGCCAGTGGTAATTGTAAACGTAAACTTTCCAGTGGAATTTTGTGTTGTCATGTTACATCACTATTTATTGGGGTTGCTAAATGAAACAAGCCTGGTCTTGTTAAATCATTCAGATAACTTCATTGTATAACATAAAATATCAGATCGATTATTTTTTTTCAAAATTTTAAAAAAATCTTTGTAAAGTATACAAATGAATATGTACAAATATTAATTTACAGAGTCACATTCTTAACTAAAAATAGGCATTAATCCTGGGAATTCCAAACGCAAAAAATAAAAAGTAGGGAATAACTATAATGACTTTGATCCCATTGCACATTAAGTTCAATTGCAGACTAAACCAATTCAAGTAGGTACCTACAGTAACTGAACTACATAGGTACGTAATTTATTCATGCAGTTAAGTAAGTCAACAAGCGCATTAGCTTAGGTAATTTTCATTAGCCATTAGGTCCAATACATAAAAATAGATCTAAACACTAGATTTTTTAGTTACGGCCCAAAAAATAATGTCGACACGAATTTAAATCTGTTCGGTTTATATCAGTGTAAGAGTATTTTGTAAGAGTAATTGAGACAGAACGAACTATTATTTAGAAAATTTATTATATAATTCATAGAATACATTTACGTGGTTAATCAAATAGGTTATTTAAAAAAAACAGGTTTTTATTTGGAATTATTCAATACTACAGGAAATGGTACAGTTATTATGAGAGATATATGATATTTGTAAGTATACTAATAAGTATCTTAGAAATAGAATGTAGATTGAATAGTCCTAGCTGTGGTCAAGAAACTCTTTTAGATAATGGTTGCTGATAAAATGACTCAAATTATGAGATTTCACTACACTTTTGCAATAAGGACACCTAAACTGGAATACTTTTCCTTCGTCTTAGCAGGGCTTTCCTGATAGATATGAACGGGTTGTTTTTAATTCTAGAATTAATCGATTTTTTCTAGGTGAGCGCGTTCGATCATGGACTGCATCGTCGATTAATACCTATCAGGCGAGATGGCGGTCTAGTGCAAACCTTTATCGGTAAAAAATTCTTTCTTTCTTATTATTTTTCTATCGGAATGCTCGTAGCTCGAAAAAGCGACATCGTTTCATGGTTGATGTTCCAAAGACACGAACGAAGAAATTTGACTCTACTTTGGTGGTAAGAAAGTCTAGGGTGTGGAATACGTTGCCTGAGTGGGTTTTCCCCGATGGTTACAATCTTTGTGTCTTCAAATCGAGAGTGAATCGGTTTTTTTCTAGGTAAACACTCTCCATCGTAGACCGCATCGTCGTTTAACATCAGGCGAGATGGCGGTCAAGTGCAAACCTTTATCGATATAAAAAAACATGGCTAAATAGGTTTAGTCTGTGTCTCGTATGCATTTATGTGGTAGGTAGGTATTTTGAAACAAGTGCAGCACATAATGATAGTGTTTAAATTCTACACAATATTTAAGTACCTAGGTATACTAAAGTTTACTTTATGGGCATCATTGTGTGCCTGAGGCGAGCTTAATTCATTCTCTCTTTTTATAAAAGTAGATGACGTTATGTTTAAGTTTATATTAATAATATCCAACCCACCTTTATAAATATGACTTCATGATCTAAGATATCGTTTTAGATACAATCTGTTATGGTCAGGTAAGTATGATATGACCACAGTAACACTGCAGTAGCATTAAAGCTCCTAAGTGGTACATTTAAATATCTTTGAACTTATGCTGTACCTATCTAGTTTTACATATTTAGGTAACAAAGATTCAAACTTACGTACCTACCTGTTTGAACTTAGAACCATAATAAGTATTTAATAGTATGATGTAATTAGTAATACATGTTCCAACGTAACTAAATGAGAACAGTAGATTTTTGAAAATGTATTCCCATTGAAAGTGATTAAAATGTAAATGAGACAATGAATAGGTACGATCACTGTTTTTCAAAACATAGATAAAGTAAGTAATTATACTAGGTACGTTAAGTCATTACAACTTAGGTACCTACCTTTTGTAGTGTCGTTATTGTGTGGCATAATAATTTTATTTTTTTGTAGGTTGTGTGTTACATTACACACCGGTATATTTAGCACGGGTGATGTTAGTTAATTTCTGTTTATGTGTGTGTTCGTTTACTCTCATTGAAAGCATTTTATATGCTGGATTAATATAAGCCTGGGCCATGTTTATTTTATTTACGAAATAAATAAAGGCGAGTATATTTCACGGATTCAGAGTTTACCTAGACTTAATTGCTTAACAGATTAATATTCAATAATCTTAGAGATTAACGCGATTCTTTTTGTAATATATTTGTGAGCCTAATGAACACCATGCACAGGCTAAAAGTGTTTTTATCAATAAAGGCTAACAATAGACGGGCACGAGTTATCTTATCGTCTAAAAATTATCTATGGCGAAAACCAATCTAACCCGCATCTACAACACTACAAAGAAGTACCTAAATATAATGTAATTTTTAGAATGTTAATTAGGTATAACATCAATGATACATAACATTATTGTAAAATATTTGTGCACGATATCGAATACAATATTTGAGACAACATTTTATGTATGAATATTTCGACATATAAACAAATTTTAATTTTATTTCTATTTTCTCATGGATAACTGAACATTTTAATTTGGAGAATTTACCTACTTAGGTACCTATAGAATACCTACTAGGTATATATGTAGGATGAATGTACATACTGTCTTCTAAATTGTATGGAGGTATACAATATTGTTAATTAATAAAAAATAGTGAGGGAACCAGACATGTTCAGCACTAGGTCTGGTTGGTGGTTTTGTGACGGAAGGGTTCGAGTCCCTGCCGTGGGAAAAGTGGGTTGTGTCTGGCTTCTGCTACAAGTTTGTAACTGGTCTAGTTTTTGTATTTATCGAACATATTAAGCTTATTACACCAAATTTTTCATTTAATAAGGTCTAAGTAAGGTACAGTATTTTTATGCGAGTCGAAAATAAATCTAATTTAATCATAATATTTATTTTCTTTTCTAACATGTAACTTCAAAATATTTTTTCGTACTTTTACAATATATTTTTATTAATTCACATCATTATTAACAAAAAAACCTATAGGGAAACAAAACTACGAATAAATAAATTAAAATTATGATTTCGATAAATAACAAATACAAAAAAACTACCTATAGAAAACTTTGAAGGAACTTACCAACTTGTTGTCTTCCAGATGAAGCGAGGAATACTTGAAAGAATTATCACTACATGCACTGCACTCAAATTAGACAGTCAGTATTAGTTTGTTGTGATGTAAATATTTAAAAAAATATTTATTGATATAAAATCTAAGGGTGTCGGTTAGGAGTCAACTGCACAGCCGACTGTCGCGCGTTTTTGATGTCGTTTGATTAAAGTTATGATTTTGAACCGGCCCGCGCGGTGACTCGTTGAAAGGGCAGGCAAAAGGGGCGACATCTATTTCATGGCCATTCTACTTGTAGCGCCATCTATGGGTGAGTAGAGGAACGAATTTATGACGTTATATTACAGAGGCCAATGCACCTTTGTACGAGACGCGAAAATGAGGAAATTTGTAACGCAGTAGACAGTTAGTAGAGGCCAATCGATGAGAAAAGCCATAGGCCATCCTTAAAAAAAATCTAGAATGAGTTTTTTGTAACTAAGCACCTAGGTATTTCCAAAAGATTTACGTAAGGCATTTAAGTACAAGTAAGCCAAAAATCTTTTATTTTGTGCTATATGTATTTATAGGTACCTAGTTGTTTTCACGACTTTTTCGATTTCTGGACGTCTATTCTAATTCTACGAAAACATAATTTCGAAAAAAAACTCGCGACTTTCCTGCTCTCGTTCTACTTCGTTTCGTCCGATACAACTTTGTTTGATACTCGAATTAGAGTAGGCTTAGAACATTTAAACGGACAAAACGACGGATCGAAGTCAAATCGGAGTTAGAAAGTCGCGAGTTTATTTCGAAATTACGTTTTCGTAGAAAGAGAAATCAAAATCGAACCAAAAGAAATCGAAAGAGACAAAATTGTGCACAGGTAACATCTATTCTCTATACCTACTGCCTAATAATATAACGAGGCAAGATTTTAATTTTTCTAAGTCACGAATAAATAAACCTAAAAACTACTGAACCGATTTCAACAATTATTTTGCCGTTACAATGAATGCTACACATATAACACTAAGTAACATACGCTCTATTTATTACTAAAACAATTTCTTGCTAACCAACCCAAGGTGAGGATTTTTTAAGAAACTCAAGAATTACCTATTAATAGGTATAATTCATAAAATGTATAGAATCTTTTTAGGGTTCTGTAAAACTTAAAAACGGAACCCTTATAGATTCGTCATGTCTGTCAGTCTGTCCGTCCGTATGTCACAGCCACTTTTTGCCGAAACTATGAGAACTACACTATTGAAACTTGGTAAGTAGATGTATTCTGTGAACCGCATAAATATTTTAAACCTACACGTTAGATATGTCTATCGATAGGTCTTCAAAAATGATGTTGAGGTTTCTATAGTTTTTGTCTTCACTGAATAATTTGCGCGAGAGACACTTCCAAAGTGGTAAAATGTATGTCCCCCCCATCTAACTTCTAAAATAAGAGAATGAAAAAACTAAAAAAAATATATGATGTACATGCAAACCTGAAATAAGTATTAAATTATAAAACTTTTTTTTTAAAATAAATATTTGAATCACTATTTATGAGTTCCAATCGTCACCGCTTTCGACGACGGACGAACGAAACTTTTTTTCCCATTCGTCCCCACTGGGGACGACGATGTGGGGACGAACGGGAACAAACCATGCAAACTACCAACGAAAATTGGTTAGAACTCGCTCTGAGGAGTAGTTTTTTTTGGTACGTCATAAATACATTATTATTAATACTTCGATCAAAGCTACAACGAATTAAAAAAAAAATATTGTGTAAGTACTGCCTGATATTTCGGAATGTCATTAAAATCGTATGTTTTTGCGATGAACACAGACAGACGTTTTATTCAGAGTGCGGGTAGCAAAATTTGAGTAGGTATTTGAGGCATGCTGAAAACTTGTCACATAGTATTCCTATTATACTAGCGGCCCGCTCCGGCTTCGCTCGAATAATAACCTAGATATCAACTGCAGCGCCATCTGCCGGGCTGATTTGTGAATCTAAACCTTCCAGGGCCCTACCCAAACGTATATAAAAAAATCATTCACATCGGTCCAGCCGTTTAGGAGGAGTTCAATTACAACGAAAAGTGGCATTGATTTTTATATATATAGATAGATTATATCCCTACACGGAGGTGCAGACCTGCGCTACTACCGCTTAACTTAATCGGCTATCGCTTTGCTAATCCTGTCTCCATCATTTATAGCGAAAAGAAAAGAGAGAGAAACATCAAAGCGATGACATTTTTCGTTCGGCGGTAGACCCCCTGCTGGTGTAGTGGGGCAAAATTAATCCCTCAATTTAAATCACCTGACAGGTAGATATTCCCTCCAAAATTATCACTCCTTTTAAGAATCCCAGTTTTTTTAGTTATAAACACCCAATTTCAATTTCAAATTGTCACATCAAACCCATTTTTGTATTTTTGGAAAACGTATTTCTACACGCCTGACAATGTTAAAACCCCGACTAAATCGTCTGGCTTAATATTTTTTTATTCTTTAACCTTTTGACCGCCAGAGTCACCTATACTTTACAAACGCTAGTGAGCCCTGTGCGCTAACGACGTCTACAGTTGACTAAATAAAACCAGCCAAGTGCGAGTGGGACTCCCGCACGAAGGGTTCCGTACCATTAGCAAATAAACGGCGGAAAACTCTTTGGCTTTATTCCGAATTCCGTAGGTACCTACATAAACTATCGCAGTTAACGCAGACAGGCTTTCATCCAAAAGGTTTTATTAAAATTTTGATTTTACCTTATGATTCTAAAGACGAATTCGATACCGCGTTTTATTCTTCTAGTGGCGCCTTCTAGTTTGCTCGGGACGGACTTATCGGGCAAGAAACGGTAAAAAATCGAGTTTGCTGTATGGGAGCCCCCCCTTAAATATTTTATTTTAGTATTTGTTGTTATAGCGGCAATAGAAATACATCATCTGTGAAAATTTCAACTGTCTAGCTATCACCGTTCTTGAGATACAGCCTGGTGACAGACGGACGGACGGACAGCTAAGTCTCAGTAATAGGGTCCCGTTTTTACCCCTTGGGTACGGAACCCTAAAAACGCACTATACCAAAATATTGAGTGGTAGTTTAGTGATATCATGTTTATGGTGACCGCACTATTTTTTTAAAATTTTGTGCTATATCGTACGCTTGGCGTACCTACAGGGCACGGAAAAGCAATTTTGTCCTGGTGGTCAAAAGATTAAACACTAAACTATGTACAACATATACAAAATGCAGATTGCGTCAAACATTTTCACTGAATAAAATAATAAATGTATGGATCCATTTTGCCTCTCACTAGCCAAGTCGAGTAGTATTTCCTTTCCCGTGCACAGTAGGAGCACAGTAAAAAAAATACTACTAGTAGTTCAACAACTTTGATCTTGGGAGAAACGCAGATAATAATGTCGAGACACGGGTAGCGTTGTCGCAATTTTAAAAACGTGGCACCAAAATAAAATTACAACAAACGGAAGACGTCAGCCCTGAGCCGCGCTCCTGCAATACTAACATTGTAATGTAGGCAATGCAGGAGCTCGCTTCCCGCGTCTTTTTTTTTTACTTTAATAGGTTCGCACTTGACCACCATCTCGCCTCACAGCCTCACACATCTGACTCGCATCTCGTCTCACCCCACACACCCCGCACGATTGGCCCGTCTAGACGGCTTCGTCGAACGACTGTATGATTTAATAGACTGTGGTAGGAGGCAATGTTTGTATTCTCTTTCCAAGCCTGATTTCACGTATTTAGAAGAACAGTCCGCGTTACAAACCCGTGCACAATTGGAGGACGCTTGCCTCGTATTGAACACGGGTTTGGAAAGATAGGGTAGACTGGGTACAATTGTGCCAGGGTACGGTAGTGACAGCCGTCGTATTGGCGAAACTATAAGGAATACGGGGGCGGGTACAAGGGAAGAGAGCAGCGGCGTGCCTGTCCGAACGTGTTTCACAGTATTGCGTCACCACCCGCACGACGTAGCAGTTTGCAGAGTACCCCATTACTATTTTTCGATGAAAAGTAAGTTTTTTTGTTTGACTTCTTTGTGTGATTGTTGTTTGATGTACACAGATAGAGTGACAAGTATTTTTTCTCGTTAAAATTTAAAGATTTGTGATTACATAGCAGTAATTACTTTGAACATACGTTATCCGGTATAGTCATGGGAATAGTTTTTTTGCGAACGAATGCAATGGGTACGGTTGTGACATTTTTTCTGGGTACAGTTGTGACAAAAGTAAACAATTTTTATTTTGCTTTTAGATGCCCCGACAACGGGTTAAAAAGACGGAAAGAGGTGAATGTCACCTACAGCACACAGGTATTTGTCCATTTAATCGTAATCTATTCCAAGAAATTGACTTTGCACCGTCTTTTGTAACGGACAGACCAAGCCCTGAAACTGAAGAAGATAATCCTGCAGTATCATCATTTGTGATGGATACATAGACACTAGCGAGACTAATTCTGCAGAACAATTTGAAAGAATAACAATTGACACTGGAATTACTTATCCAGCAGGACCATCTCCCAGAACTACCCTTGCAGTGACCAATTCTGCTGAAATAGACAGAACTACCCTTGGAGTGACGAATTCTGCAGAAACAGGTAGAACTACCTTTGGAGTGACTAATCCAGGAAGAATTATCAGTTTTTCCGGACGGACTAAACTTTGAAACTAGAAATCTTGGACCGAATGATGAAACACTGCCGCTTTCACGTTCCTTAGGTATTGGGTGAATGTTCAAGCAATTTTCAGCCAACTGCGTCAACCTCAGCAATACCATTTGTTTTTTCGAAGATTGTTAATAGTTAAAGATGGTACAAATCTTTATTAGTTAAAAGTGATTGAAATGTTTCTTTGTTACCGGCGATTTCACTTGATTAAAGACTTTTATGTGTATTTTTGGACTTGTCACTTTCGACCCCAGGCACTGTCACTACCGTCCTTGGAATGGGGACGATTGTGACATTTTTTTCTTTTTTTTCAAATGGCTCCTATTATCTAACCCTTGCACATAAAGACATAGTTGTAGTATTTATATGTAGATAAATGCCCATATCACTATAAAACATACTTTGCTTCCAGCTAACAAGAATACTTACGAAATTATAGGCGATCAACTGAAAATTGGCACAACCGTACCCAGTCTACCCTACTTAGCTTTACAAACCCATGCGCGTTTCCCGTGCTAGCCTTCTACTATACAGGGGAAAGGAAACACGCAGCCAAGTCTGCTATCCGTGAATATTCGCCATATTAGGAGAGCCATGTGACAAGTTTTCAGTTTGCCTCAACTACCCAAAATTTGCTAGCAGCTCTCGGAATATTTATTGTCTGGGAGTCTCTATGTACCTAATTACAATTATGAAAGTCAATATGTCAATCATAAAATTAGAAACCCATAGTAAAAGCTCTTCAGTTTTGGGGCTAAGTTAGTGTTGCGTGAAGAATACAAGTCTAATATTTATTCGGACGTGAATAAGTGGTCAGGAGACATGTAGGTAGAATGTCTCTCTCCAATATGACTTTAAAACTCGTTTAAAAGTTATATCTTAATATATATAAATCTCCTGTCACGATGGATTTCTAAACTACTTAACCGATTTTAATTTAATTTGGCATACCGCGAGCAGTCTGGTCCAACTTGAGAGATAGGATAGTTTTTATTTCGATCAATACATAAGTCTTTAAATGACAATATCCGAGCGCAGCCGGAATGGGCCGCTAGTAATTTATAGATTTTTACCATTACGTTACACTGGGCGTCCAACGTTAATTCAAAAAAGGAAATTAAAAATAGTTTGAGATACTTTTAAAAAGATATCGGGTTACTTACTGTGATATGTAGTCGGTCCAGTCGAACTGAACTTTCAGCCGCATCCGGCGGCCTATTTCGAGGGGAGTCCGCGCGCAGCTTTGGCGACAGAAGGGTCACTTCTGGACCCAGCCCAAGGGGTCTCCCGCCCGTCCTTGCAAACAATGTCGACAGGACCAAAACATCCCAACATGAGTAACCCGTTCAGTGATTAAAAATGTGTTACAACCACGTTTTTTAACTAAACATTCACTTTACGGATTCCGGTGGGTCTATCACCTAACTAAAATGGTCGTAGCTTTGATATTCCTCTCTCTTTTTTTGGATCGAAATTATAGAGACAACAATAACAAAGCTAAAATATTTAGGCGGTAAGATGACTCCGGGTTCCGTGACCTATGTTATTTGGGCTCTTTTTGTAACATGTCTTGGCTTAGGAGAAGAAAAGGAAAATGCTCACGTTAGGTGTCATAATTAAAATTGAATTATGAATTATTATCTCATACGTTTATTACTAATAGTTTATTTCATAACAGAGTTTGCTTTTAAACTTTTTACATGTCACAAAAATATAATGTGCGATTGAAACTTACATGTCACTTTTGACGAACGTGGAAATTATTTAATTGTGAAGTTTTACTTATCTCATCATTATCATATCTTATCATACATGTTTACTTTAAGGTTCATAGTTACATGAATACATAATTACTAATCTGAGTAAGGGTAATAATGCTGAATGTGTTAAGCTTTTATACTAATATATGTACATTACATCGATGAGAGTGCGAAATAATGCGAATTAATTAATGCGAAAATAAAATATTTTAATAATAACTTAGTAATTATAATGACATGTCAATAAGGCATTTTAACTACTAGTAAATTTAGTGATCATGAACCGGCGTTTAAGTATAAACATAGGGAAAAAAAGAAAAAAAAAAGCATAAGAAATGATATTTCAGTACATTCGCAAATAGCCAAAGACTTCACAATGCTCCATATCTGATTTTCTTAGCAGTTACTATTGTGGTTAACCCTTGGGGTGCCTGGTGGGTCTGACAGACCCGTTACTTAAAACAAAAAAATGGTTGTCTGTAAAGTCGGGTTACTGACGTTAGTTGAACGTGACAACTTCAACTACGCCTTAGAGCGAGGTAACGCCGGCGGCGAGGTAACGGCGGTAACGTTACATGACGTCATGTTTTGCGGGCGTGCAGCCGGCTTCATCGAATTATAAGACGTTGTCACGTCAAAAAAACAATATTTCTCCCAATTCGCAACTTTGCAGGCTGCGGCTTTTGATTAGCTTCACAATATAGACTAGCTATTTTACCGTCACTCTTACAGCTTGCAACGTATACATGTTTAACTAGTACCTACGCGATTTTTTTGCCTACGAGTCCGTGGGATTCAACCAGGCAAGTTGCTTGAAATACCCGAATTTTATATGCAATAATTGTCGTACAGTTAAACCAAGATAGATATAAATCTGTAACTAGATTCAACTTTAGTAATTTAGACTACTGTAAATATTTGACAAATTAAGTGTGAATTAATGAAATTTTGTGCTTTATACAAAAAAAAAATATCGGTTTAAAAAATAAAGGGGTTTATAAGAAGGGATCTATATCATTAATAAGATCTCGTTTATATCATAAATGATTTTTTTTACTTGATCACAGAAGGGAATATTTAAAATCAACAAATACTTGTTTTCACACATTTAATGACTAAAAAAACACAGATTTTGTTTATGGGTTCAACAAACCTACCAGGCACGCCAAGGGTTAAGCTAATGATTACGAATAAGCTATTTTTAAACTAAATAAGATAACATCAAGTTTTAACACACAATACATACAGTGACATTATTATACTGCCGTCATACGGAGAAAAGACGTATCTAACATTTTTGTCAAAATAGAGTTACATATATATTCGGAATCAGCAAAAAAAGACGCATCGGCTAGTATTTTTTAAATAGCTTATAAACCAATCAGAGCCTAGCTTTTCACAATTAAAAAAGACGCATTTGCGGTTTGGCTTGTATATTACTTAATAGAAAAGACACTTCTGATGAATACTAAGTAGAAAAAACACATCTGAGTAGAAGCGTCCCATTTATTTATAAAATATGTTTTTGGTCATAGATTGAAAAGGCGTTTTTGATTACTCATAAGAAGAAAAGACGGTTCTGCGTAGAAACGCCTTTTCATTGTCACAAGTAACTAAATTAGTGAGACGCAAGTGGCGGTACCGTCTTTCCTACTTAGTATTGTTAGATGTGAGAGGTGAAGTAGGGTACGGGGTTGTGAGACTCCCAGTCAGTTGCGCCCAATCCTGCTGTTTCAATGGATAAGCGTGGAACTAATTCTAATTTAAAGAAAACTGATGATAAAAAATAATAAAACATATAAATTCATTCCGTCCTTTAATATCTCACTACAGAAGAGAACACGCCCCAAATAGAAAATATCTGCCATTGAACCTTACTGCAATGTATGAAGATTTTTGCCAGAAACAAAATATTAACAATCTTCTTGCTGGTTTAAACACAATCTTTCAAGCCGAATGTGTTGGTATCACCAGGATGACACAGGCAGTCGGAGCCAGATGTGTTGGGGACCTGAATATCAATATGATCTCCTACAGTACCTCAGTGCTTCAAGCCCCAAAAAATAAACACTTATAACCTCTGTCCTTATATTGCTATAATGCACTCCAAAAAGTGACCCTCCCTTGAATTAAAGGATATAACGACCTCTCTAGATAACGACGCAGCAGATGAACAGGCCAAAAGAGGAGCGAAGACAGTAGTATATGGACCGGAACTTCTAATGTATACCTTATGCCGAAATAAAAACATGGCTGCAGGAAAATACTGAGTAAACTCATTTAAAAGAATGGAGAAACATTAAAAGATGCAGGCAAACCAAAAATGCTGTTTCGGTAGCACCAAAAAAACTTAAGAAGAGACTATATTCATAAAGTTATAGGTACGTAACTGGCCACTGTCATCTAAATGAGCACATATAAGTGTAACAGATAGCCCTCTATGCAGGGGATGCATGGGGGAGAAAGAAACACTACAGCATGTGATTGTGGAATGCAGGAGCGTGGCAGATCAACGAGCAGAATTCCTCCAACTTCCAGCAGCTGTCCCGGAGGCCTTCAACAACCTGAATAGGCTGCTTGGCTTCTGGGATAGCCTGGGATGGCTGGAGTAGAAGGGAAGTATGAGCCACGCACAATAGCCCAATTGAGAGGCTGAGTGCGGAAAAGGCCTCGCCCAACTAACTAATTAACCTTCCTGCTGGTGACCAGATTTCCTATGACCTCTACAGAAAAGTTTTATTTTGAAGAAATTAAACATAAGTTTTACAATAATACTCGGTCCTGGGAAATCTGACATGTGCAAAACATTTTTCCACAATTTGCAGTACAAGGGGAAAAGACACAGAAACTGTCAAATAAGCCAAAATTACGAAAAGTACTGTGATAAATAAGATACTTCAGCTAGGCTAGCATCTCAAAAAGATATTAATGAACAAAATAATGCGAACCACAACTCAGATACTAGATAATTTGCTGCTGTGACAAGAAATACAACACTAATTGTCAAATCTTTGCTGCAATATGGCATGAAGCTATTTTTGGCCTCATTAAAAAAAGTACCGTTAAAGTAATGAACGTGGATGATATTTGTCAGTTTGAGGACTGTTCTTCAACTTACAAACTGCAACATTCTTCGCCTCTTGTATGTTTAAATAATTTGTGTGAAGTCACATTCCTCAGAGGCAATTCGAGTACGAGAATTCCTTTTCTGACGGAAAAGAATACGCACTTGATTTTCTGAGACTAAAAGACTTTCTGGTACACCACCAGATTTAACATCCAAAACCTATGAATGGATGTAGAGGCATTACTCGCGAGCACAAATCAACGATTCTACAAAAAATTACACTGTTAACGCAAGATAAACAAACGCTACTTAAGTGTTGTATTCCTAAGAAAACATAAGTCTGTTTCTCATAATTTTCGTTTTAATTTAGAAAATATCTTCTAACTCCAAACTCCAAGAACAAGCCTTACTCAATCCTGGGTTCAGCACTTGATTGGACTATTTTAATGGAGACGTATGAAAATCACTATAAAATCCCAGAGGCTGTGGGTGTTTCGTCATCCAGACTGGACATTTTCCTTTTTTCTAGAGCTACGAAACGCATAGTCCTTGTAGAACTTACAGTACGGTGGGAAACTAATATACCTAAAGGCCACGCGATGAAACAAAATAAATATTACGACTTTCAAAACGAATTAACAAGAAATTGCTATGTAGTTCATTTATACGCTGTAGAAGTAGGAGCGAGATGTATACCAGCAAAATCTCTCTATAACCTGCTGAAAGACCTTGGCTTGTCCAGAAGTGGCAGTAAGTTCTATACTGGAACGAGTATCTAAAGCTGCACTAGTAGGATCTTATCGGATTTGGCTGGGTAGGGAGAGAAATACGAGTAGTGAAGATGAGTGTTGACGTACGTCAAAAAGGGGCCCCTTTTAAACCTACGCCCGAGTCACAAGTCTTGGGGTCTACTCGAGATTTCTCTCGCTGTCCCGGATGGACCCGGCACCCGCACTGTGAATCCATGGAATGCTAAAAAGTTCGTCTCGTCTCTCTTAGGTTCCAACTTTCTGCTATAAAGATATTAATAATTTACGGGCTTATCTGCGTGCTTTTTATAATTAGCAGGTTGTATACTAAGTAGAAAAGGCACTAATGGCTAGTTACGTCCAATTTTTTTTGTAAACATGTACTTTTAATGGACTTTTAAAAATGATGTCACTAAGATGAAAAGAAGTTTCTAAAAATACTAAGTTGAAAGGACGTATCTAGCCAGAAACGTCTTTTCATTGTACTATAAAGTATTTCTTTTGATTTTTTTTACTAAGAAGAAAAAGAAAAAGTTATTTAATTAATAAACTAATTAACTAATATATTTTTTAAATATACATACTGATAGCTTAAACTCCAATGCACACAGTTGCATTTAAAAATGAATTGCTTATTTATTGTGTTTTGGACAGCAAACGATTAAATCATAAATATACTAAATATTTTTTTTCTCCGTTTCGGTGTTCATGTAGATACGTCTTTATACCGTATGACGGCAGTATACGACAACACAGGGTGTATGGGAAAAGGTCTTTGAACACTGATCTATCATCATAAAGATAGGCAACTATGGAACCAATCTAGGAAACGCGAGATCTGTAATTGTGAAAAGTATGAAAGTATGACTACTATTGTCTCTCCAACAATACCAAATCTGTGGAATTGACCAATTGCTTTTACAATAAAGTTCATAATAGCGAAACTGGTAACGTTTCCGTTACACCCTATCTTAGGTACGAATTATCTTAGTATTTGTATTACATATTAATTTATTTATAACATACAGCGACAAAAATAGTCTCAGTATTACACGCAAACCTATCTAAAATAATTAAACCATAAAACTACTTGCGCATATTATGTACACAAAAAAGTTTAATTTTTACAAAAACAATAAATTGTTATTGTGTATATTTTATGCTTAACATAATTTTGTCACTACATTTTTGTATACATACCTTATTGTATGTACAAAAAAATAAAATTAATAGGCATATTTTATGCCGCGAAATACATTAATGGATTTTACAAAGACAAAAAAAGCTCTTTGCAACAGTGCACGTTGTGATCTGTAGTAAAACGTCAGATAATTATTTCTCAAAATATATTTTTTGTTTCGTTTTCAAATTCCTGCGTGATATTGACAATGCGAATTATATGCGACCCAAAAGCTACTTAATACAGTAGAGCTTCCATAGTACAAACAGCCGAGAACCCCTTTAAACACCGCCATTATGCTTTCATGCTTTATCAGTAGTTACTAATTTATCCACCTCGATGCATATATTTATGTACGTGGTCAATCAACTTAATCCCTCAGACTAAACTAGATATGTTTCTGAATATGTAGGTATTATTGACTGTAATTTTAGTAGTTAAATAAATGTGTCTCTTAAAATACAGTTGCACTAGTGGTGATTTTCCCCGCGTAAATTTCACGCGATAAAAAGTAGCATAACATCGATTTTAATCTAACTGTATTCCAAAGCGCGATCCGTTCTGTTGTCGCACTGTGATTGGGCAACAAACATCAAATTAAGTATTATTAGTAAGATTTGTTCTAATTTACGCCGTTACGATTATGTAACGTATTACATAATCGTAATGGCGAAGGATAACATCGTAAGGAAAGGCGTGCTACGAGAAAGATAACATTCAAGACTTGCGTTATGTGCCAACCGTCACTTGGCCAGCGTGGTGGACTATGGCCTTGGTCCCCGGAGTAATAACTTAAAAGTTTACTGCTTAAGCTTTTAACAATACACCAAAAACATGATCAAAATAAGTTCTACTGAAATTCCATTTATTCTTGTTTCATTAGTCATAATATTTGAATAAATATTTGACAAGTTGATTTTAGATCTTCAAATGAAATTACAAAATAATATTTAGTATTCACAGCACAGATTTTTTAAAACTGTTATGTTTATACTTGATTGGCATCTCGCCTGATGTTAAGTTACGAAGCTGTCCACGATAAAGCGTGCTAACCCAGAAAAAACCGATTCACTTTCAATTTGAAGACACAAGATAGTAACTATCGGGCAACGCATTCCACAGATTCACAAGAGTGCCCTAACGCTGAAACTCCCCCAAAGCGGATATGTGCGGAGATGTCTGTAGCCTAGACTAGAAAAAACGTCTCCACTGGAGCTGAGCGGATATGAGATGTGTGAATAACGAGATTCTATTGGTTGTTACAAAAATATCTCGTCTCCGCTTTGGTGGAGTCTCAGCCTAACAACAGGTGGGAGCGGAATAGCTTACTCGGAAATATCATTCACGTCCTCGTATTTCGAAAAGTTCATAAATAGCGTTCATATTTCATAATCCAACGCTAAGTTATCCTGCACCATGTACTATTAGAGACACGTATCAAATGCGTGTTTAAATACTAATAACTACTTAATATATAGTGTTAAGCATTCTGAGCTACATTGTCAACATAAACAAGACCATAAATTACATTTAAGAATGGCCCATCATCTGCCTAACCAAAATTTATAGCTGGAATTACTAACTACATGGGCGCCGCCAGAATTATCTTCAGGGAGGTACATCTTTAGAGCAACTAGACATACTATTAACCGATATACAATACAAAAATAGTATGCTGATAAATGCAATGCCAAACTCAAATGACTCGAGTGTACAATTATTAAATATACTTACCTATTTCGTTCAGTATTTATCTATTGTAAGCTTTTATTTTTAAGACTTTATTAGTTTTCTTACAAAATCAGCGAGCAACACGGAAGGGAGTAGGCATACACAGCGTTTCCCCTCTGTCAAAGTACAAGTCCACGTGGACCATGGAGTTTGATAATATACTGTGGCGTGGAATATACTGAGGGCGGGGCTAGATTTGTGAATGGTGCTTTATTTTTTATGTGTTAGTGATTTGGCTGTGTGAGTATGGTCGGCAATGGATCGGTACAGGTATGTTTTGTACGTAATAGTGCGGCTTTACGCTAGTGTGCAACTTTCCCGCAAGAAATTACAGAAAGATTTGAACAATAATTTTTAGCTAAGGCTACTTCCCTTCCGTGCTTGCGCGGAAGATCGAGTTGCTCAATGTACAAAATATACAACAACCTTTGTTCTTCAACTATACCTAAGCCCATGTGGTGTCAGAATTACATAGTTCAGTTTTCGAAACAATAGTATACCCCATGTGACTCACTTATTTTATAGGTAGGCATATTGACTTTGTTGTAGTGTAATACACCTAATTAATGAAATCAATAATTACCTTTATCGCATGTTAAAATTGGACCGTACTTTGAAATATCGATATGTTTTAATTTTTGTCAAGCACTAGCGTATATGTGAATTTTTTTTTATTTTTCAATGTATTAGTAGGTTCACTGATAAGCGTTTATGGATGTGTGTGGTGCAATCACAGACCCAGGTTGATAATGTGCAGCTATTGGTGTGTGAGTGGAGCTCTATTTGAATACTACGCGCATGTAGTAGTGACCGCGGGGGTAGGGGAAATGTGGCGACAAGCGTTTTGCAAGTAATTTGAGAGTTATTTTCTATTATTTCTACCATTTCTATTACCTTATTATTTAGATTTCTGTGAGTACAACACTACTTATTGTGTCAGGCGGTCCCCTAAACGCTTTTTTAAAGTAACATGCACTTAACAAACATTTTGAGAGATCATGTCTTCTCGATTGTACAGCAAAGACGGAGCAAACAAAAGGATATGATGTATCAAATATTTTCTTTATATGTATTAGGTACTTATAATTATGCCTTCAATTATTCTGGTCAGGCGTCGAAGTCACACCTTGTCGGCGCTGGTGGAGCAGGTTTTGGAGATTCTTTGTTCGTCTCTGTAAGGAAAAAAAAAACGTTTAAATTACTGAAAGATATTTTTTTTACATTAATAGATTGGCACTTGACCGTCATTCTGCCTGTTTTGAAGTGACGATGCGGTTTATAATGGAGCGCGCTTGTCTAGAAAAAAACCGATTTACTTTAGACTTGGAAACACATGTATTAAATCTATCAGAGAGTGCCTGGATGGATAAACAACGAATTTTGAAGTTTAAACAAATACGGGTTTATTATGAAAGTGGAGTCAAACAATTTCATTACAATCTTTGGAACACCATGTATGTGTCTGAGTGAGAGAGCAAAAGTAAGAGAAAGATATATTATGTGTATACTAACCACCATCCCCGACGAGATTAGACTTTAGCGCCGACTGGTCGGCCGTGGATAGCTTGATGCCTTGCTTTAGCACCATCGTACCATCCTGGGTGCACAAACACGTTATGTAAAACACTGTATCATAATCAACATCAACTTAACATATAAACAACACCGTTGATTTGTCCAGCACTCCAAAGCCACACTCTTATTATTTCAATGAGCTGGTAGGACTTTTTGCAAAATTCACAAGGAGAAGTACCACACTTTTGCTAATTATAATATCGCCATTCATTATATATGCAAACTGTTCTGTTACTGTATTCAGGTTGAAATAGGATTGTTTAAAAAAAAATACAGGGGACAAAGGTACATCATCTTATCTCTGGGCGACAAGTGCAGTGCTAGGTAGTGATTTGGACTCTTCATGTTAAGAAAGCTGCATTGCATTGTACTGTACGGGCAGCCATGTTGCGAACCATTTAATGCATACCTTGTCCCGTCATTTCATATTGTAGAAAGTAAGTTAGGCTGACTATTGTAGGGGCGAACGATTGTAGGGGGGAATGGGAAACACCCTAAGCAGAATTCCTCACCCCGGAATTAGAATATCAGGGTTAGCAAAAAGTTAAATCTGCACTATGCTTACTTTGATTTCAAGAAGTCCTTTTTTCGTCATGGCTTCAACTTCAGCTTTGGTCATAACGATCTTCTGTACTTTGACGATCTTCTTACCAATTTGCATTTCAGTCACTTCACCTCCACCCACTATCAATGGAAGACAATAATAAATTAATTTGAATATTGATAATTACACTACAATTGTAATAATAAATAACAAGAAAGATATTCTTTTTTGTCTGGTAATTATGGTCAGTTTATAGGGCCAGCACTAACTAGCTATTTACTAAAATAAATAAATATTTGTGGACATCTTTCACACAACACCACTTAGCCGAAAACGAATCACAGCCTGTACTTTGAGAGTCAGTCAGAGTGACTTACACTTCTAAATACACTTTATTAGGTTGATAGAAACACAGAAAAACATTCACATTCGTCACACGTATGATTACCCTAGGAATTGAAATAGTAAATAGATGAGAGCATTAGACTTACGTCGGGAGTTGACTGGTAAAGGCATAGGCTTCACCCCAGGCGGCAAAGCTTTGATCGGTACCTAATGATAACAAACATAATTAGTGGTTTTTATGATATTTTTAAACATAATAACGTGTCATAAATCGATGAACGTCGGCTGTATGCGCGAAAGTGTCACTTTCCGCCTGAGTCGAGCGTCCAAGCGAGACAACGAAACAATCAAATAGTCAATCAGTCAGTTGTCCAATGACGGCCCTCTTCCGCCCCTTCGTACGCGCTTCACCCGCGTCTACATCGCGTTTTACGCACTTCTGAATCTATACAAACGCAAACATCGGTATCTACGGCGCAGAATACGCGCGTTCCTGAAACGCGTGTCGTCTGCGCGTTTACAATGCGACGTGCGCTAGGGCCCATAGCGTTCAGCTTGTGACGCATCGCATCGCGTAGTTATTGTCATTTATTTAAACATTTTTTTTATTCATAATCTAGTAGAACACATACCTTTTTGAGAGTTTGTCCCGACGGCGATATTATAACACCTGGTCGTGGTTCCTGAGGCAGCTTATTTGATTCCTGTAAAACAAAAATATTCATAGCATAAAATATCAACAGTAAAATCATACATATGATACTTACACATAAATTTTGAAATAAAAAAAAAAATAACACATTAGGCTCAGTTCAAATTAAACTAACCCCAGTTTGGTGCTTAGAGTAACATGATAACATGATTATACTATTTACAAATTAATAAATGATTTGATATGAAAATATGCCCTTGAAAACACAGAAATTTCCAAGGCAACATCGAATATGTAGTTTCTACCTGTTTGTAGTGGTAGGACTCATTGCAGAGTCCGCCTGGGGAAGTAACACACCTTTGCCAGTTATTCTGCCGCCAAGCAGAAACGTCTAAACATCACTGTATTCAGGTTTGAAGGGCAATGTTTCCAGATAAATTACAGGGCACCAAGGGCAAGGGCAAGGGCGGATCCAGCTTTGGCTTCAGGGTCGGGTTACCTGGCTCCAGGGGGGCTTGCATAGTCGTGGTGAAGTCACAAAGCTGTGCGATAAGTACATGCATACTTTTTTATCAGTGGTATCTAGGTACTGGACCCAACCCATCAAGGGTCTGACCCCCATGACCCACCCCCTGGATCCGCGCTTGGGGCACAGAGAGATAAAGCATCAATCATACCTCTGAGCGATGAGCGCTGTGCAGTGCTAGGTAGTGAATTGGACTTTTCATGGCCCAATAGCTGTGGGACACTGTTGCTGTTATACGCAGGCGTGTTGCTTACCATGAGGCACATATCCTGCTCGTCTCGTCACTATAATTATTAAGAGCACATTGTGTTCCAATGAAGAGCAAAATTCATTTTTGTCTGTTTTAAGTCAAAGTAGCAAAGTAGTCTTTAACGTGTTTGTCCCGTCATCGCATCTTGGGTCACCATCGCATCTTGGGTCACCATCGCCATTTTATACTTTAAAATATATCCATACCAAAATCACACAACTCCCGCGAGGCCATATTTGGTCACGGCTGTTAGTACGTAAGTTCGGCGTCGTGGCGCCCGCGCAGCGCCCTGTGCTTCACGGATTAAGTGTGCCTGATAATAAGCGACATGCTTGTTCATTACCGATTAGCGGTAGAATAACCGGCAAAAGTATTATAGTCCAGGCGGACTCTGCAAAGAGTCTTGAGTCAAAGTAGCGCAGTCTTTCAAGTGTTTGTTGAGGTCGTCCCGCCATCGCCACAAAATCTATACTACACTCACAGGCACAATTAACCGCCTAACCTGTACCTATATCTGTAACCTGTATCTAGTTTGCAGAAATTGTTAATAGTAAAGCAAAATTTATGGTAGTATATACTTTGAAAGTTATCATTAAGCAATTACAAATGAAGATATTGAGAACATGAACGGGTTTTAAGAATAATCCCACTACCCCGTTTTTTCGATAATATCGAGATGACGAAAAATATAGGTGGGCGGTTAATTGTGCCTGTGAGTATATAAAAATATATTGTAGAGCTGTGTTATATAGTGATGTGCATAGTTAACGTTACCGGAGTGCGGGTCCCGTCGGCGCCGTTGTTAGGCTCGTTCTCCTTGGGCGCGTCGTCCTTGGGCGACATCGCCGTTTCCTTGCCAGTGTTCGGGGCGGGCTCCTCTTCGGCGGGCTCGTCTTTCTTTATCTTGTTGGGCCTAAACACAATATATTATACCTTTACCATGGTAACTTTTTATGTGTAACCAGCAGCCCGTTACGGCTTCGCACGGGTAATATAATAATACGGGTCGGGTATATAAACGAATAAATTTACAATCAAAAAAGTTGCGTCCATAAACTAGCTAATTTTACATACCTATATGTTAACTTTCGTGAATAACACTTGATTTAGTAAAGTTCACGGGGAAGAAACATTAGTTACGCTAGTTAGATGCTAAAGTTGTAAAAAATGTGAGCGAGTGTGAGTTTTGTCGAAAACAATTTTAGTATAAAACACCTTCTACTATGAGAGTTAAAACATGAAATTTGTATGAAAAACTCTAGCGGCACTGTAAATTTATTCATACAAATTTCATATTTACACGCTCGGTGTAGAACGCGTATTGTTTTCGACAAAATTGACAGTCGGCACACAGGTTACAACATTTTTTATATGTAAAAACAAGCCCTTTTTATCATTTTTTTTTGGGCACGCTAATTCTCGAAAGTTGTAAAGTTGTCTATGGTTTATTGGAGAACTCAGTATGCCATCGGTACGATTCTGGGGCACAGCGTGCCTTCATCAAAAAAGCCCCGCCCATAAACTAGTTGCAACTTTAAGTGTCTATTACAATGTGCTATTATATTCTGTTTGCAATGCGGCGTTACTGATATATTTCCGTGTTATGCGGGGATGGATGAGTAGGTACATGGTGCACCTACATAGTTCATCCACATTTTTTTATTACCGTAATGCAGTTAGTTTTACATTATTTTCATGAAACCTACTTCACTCTATAGATAGAGGCAGAAAGTTAACAATTTTGTTAAAAAAGAATTGGTTGTCTGTAAAGTCGGTTGGTTTACGGACGATAGTTAAACGTGACAGCGTCATAATAAAACATTGATAAATACAGCGCAAGCGTACAATGAGCGTAACGGGACACTTTTTCGTTCATGCAGCCGGCGTTCATGTATTTATTAGGCGTTGTCACTTAAAAAAATATAAACAGTATGTAGTTGAGTATGGATAATATGTTGTAGTGTTGTACATACACGACAGGGCGAGGCTCCTTGCGCGGGCGGCCCCTCTTCCGCGGCGTGGGCGCCGGCGAGTCCGTCTTCACGGCGGGCGCAGGTGCGGGCGCGGGCGGGGCGACCTTCACCGCGGGCGCGGGCGCGGCGGCCTTCACCGGCGGCGGCGCGGGCGTCACCGGCTTGCTGGCGCGGCGGCCGCGCGCGCGGGGCGTCTGCTGGCGTTCAATCGATTCATCACTACTATGTATGTACCTTTTTTTTTGAAGTGAAAACTTCTTTGGACGCACCCAAAGACAATAAATAACCTCTACTTGACTGATCGTACGACTTCCCCTCCTTCGCCGTTTAGTAGCACGATTGTTCAGTTCAGCACAATGGGAACCCGTTGATGTCTTTCTTTGCATCCTGGACGTCTACTCTAATTCAACGAAAACGTAATTTCGAAATAAACTCGCAATTTTCAAACTCCGATTCTACTTCGATCCGTCGTTTTGTCCGTTTAAATGTTTTAAGTCTACTCTAATTAGAGTATGCTTAGAACGTCAAACAATGTTGTATCGATTGTAATCGAGTTGTAACGAAACCAAGTAGAACGAGAGTAGGAAAGTCGGGAGTTTTTTTTCGAAATTTCGTTTTCGTAGAAACAGAGTAGACGTCCTACTCTGTCCTTTGAAGTTCGTATAACTCTATCTCGTTTTGTCCGATGATTCGTGGAAAGTAGTGCACGTCACACGGATATTCGGCTAATCACAAGCGCGGACATGCGCGGTATTGTACCTTGTCCTGCGGCCCCGCTAGTGAGTTGTGATAGTAGGCGAGATTCGTATCATCGCCGAATAACAGGGTATCTAATCAGTAAGCGCAACACACACTCGTAAATGAAAGAAATCTTCGGGTAAACTCGGGACTGACTGGGTGTGACTTCTAACATGCCTTACTGTGTTGTGACTTGGCCATGGTTAGAATATATATAATGGCCATATACAATGGCCAATTAACCGGGGGTAACTCAATATACAAAATTTAGATCTTACCACTTCAGGTGTTTTTGCAGGTTCTTTGTTCACCTCTTCATCTTCCTCGGTGTCCGTGTTGTCTTCATCAGATTCCATCGAACTGCACAATAATTAGGGTTTTATCACATTTTAATCTACATTTATTGTATTAATTTTTTTATTTTGAATGTTCGAACGATACGGTTATTATCGTAAAAACCGTAAATAAATCATGAATTTTCATAATTAGGGTAAGTGTACCAGTGAATGAAGCCTTAAGGAAATCCTCAACTTTGAAACTTGATAAAAAATACAATTTCAGTATTCTAATATTCTAACGTCTACCATGGTGACCTCAAACTATTCAAGATTTATTCAAATAATTGTTTAGAGCTGTAGTCAGCACAACTATCAAAATATTGGATAAAATATCCGAAAATACCCTAAAACACCAGTGAATGAACGACATTTTCCAGTAAATGAACGCAATGAAACCCAGTAAATGAACACAAATACTGTATTTATTTAAGTTTAAAAAAAAAACTGTATCTCATATATTTAACAGTTTATAGTAAAATTTTTCTAATTTAAATTATTTAAACTGCTAGTTTAAGATATAAAAATAACTAGAAAGGACAACTTTGCTTAAAAACGAACTTAAAGTACCCACCAAAACAGTCAACATAATTGACTGAAACTGACTTTCAGTTTCAGTTAATTAGTCAGTTGACTGGTGGGTTTGGGAATGAACTTGGACAAGACGAATGTCATGTTCAATTCCTTCGCAGATTCAATCGCAATCACAGTCGATAATGTCAGTATCGAAGTCGTTCAGGAATACATATATCTAGGTCAAGTTATTCAACTGGGTAGAAACAACTTCGACAAAGAGGCTGACAGAAGAATACGTCTGGGTTGGGTAGCGTTTGGGAAGTTGCGTTAAATCTTTGAATCGCCACTGCCTCAGTGCCTGAAGTCCAAAGTGTGCATCCACAGCATCCAGTGCATCCTCCCGGTCCTAACCTATGGGGCGGAAACATGGACACTGACAAAAGGTCTCGTCCCCAAATTCCAAGTTGCAAAGCGAGCTATGGAGAGAGAGATAGAGAGATGCTATGTATCTCTGAAGAACAAAATCCGCAACTCAGAACTAAGATAACCGACATAGCCTTGAGAATAAGCAAGCTGAAGTGGCAGTGGGCGGGTCACATATGTCGCAGAGCCGATAGACGTTGGGGAAGACGGGTTCTAGAGTGGAGACCACGTTCGAGACGTCCCGTGGGGCGGCCTCCTTTTCGTTAAACTGACGACCTGAAGAGAGTGGCAATAAGCGGATGGATGCGGAGAGCCGAGGACCGGGTATGGTGGTGCAACATTGGAAAGCCTTATGTCCAGCAGTGGACGACAACGGGCTGGTGATGATGATGACTCATAGAACAGGACTATATAAGATACAAAAGTTTCAGACACCATCAAGCCACTATCTGAACGGCCTATATGCCAAGAATCTGAAAAATTTCGTATTACTGCTGGTGGCATCCTCTTGTATGGATAAACTCCAAAAGGTGGCACATCAGTCCCGTTAGCTGCAAACGTGTATAATAAATACTAATAAATGTTTGGAATCTTTTTCTGCTCTATTTGCGATCTCGCAGGTATTTTTTGTATTGTTTTGGTTCAAGAATGAGCCGCGTTTTTAGGGGTCATGATGCCAGTTTTGTCGGCGTTAAAAATACGACTAGGCTCTCCTTCTTCTTTTATATCTAGCAAGTTTTCTTCAGCAAAAAATCACTTCCTTAAGCTTTCTTTTGTAACAGCAGCTCTTGCTTTTGATATGAATTCAGCATTCCTTTTTGTTCTATCTTGATGTGTATTTAGAAACAGGGACAACATCTTTCTACCAGGTTTATTATCAGTGAGTTTTTGTATTTCGTTCGTTAGTGTCTAAAAATATTTGACTATTATCATGAACCTCTAGGTGCATAGTAAACCCAACTTTAGCTTTATTCAAAATCCCGCGTGCCGCGTTATATCTTCTTCGAACGATAGTTCCAACATTGGTTGCCATAGAACTTTATTGTTGATTTTGTTGTGTAAAGTTGACTTTGGTATGTTATATGATTTGGTCGCAGTTTCGCCTCTGATAATAGCATTAAGTGCTTTCACCTGTGTCTTTTGGGTGTACCGAAATCTAGTACAATACTTTTTTATGGCGTCCATCGTACAGGTCTAAAACAGTAGAATATTATTTGTATCAATATAATATGAAGGTCCGTATGTCGACTCAGTATGACGGCCCATCAGCTCACCATGATAAAAGGTGAAATGAAATGAAATGAAAATTTATTTTCGTTAACAAACGGTGCTTATCAATTCAATCAATATCTTAATCAGTAATTTCAATCCAGATGGAGAAGCATTGTCACCCAAGCTAGGAGTTAACCTGTGTGATGGCGTGACAATACCCTCCGCCGGAAGAGTAGAAATTTGTGTAATTGCTGCATTAGAGAAACAATGATGACAAAAGAAAAACAAAAATATAAATATTTTTATAAATAACCAACGCTACCTATTTCCTGTTTACAGACAAATAAGTAAAGCAATATGTTTGTGTGCGTAATGTGTGTGAGGGTGTGTGTGTGTGAGTGCGTGTGGAGTGTGTGTGTTTGGGTGACACCAACTGGTCTATCTACCATGGAGTTTTCAAAATATCCTCAGTTTCTTCATAGTTTTGCTGAAGCAACCAATGTTTTATGACAGTTTTGCAGTTATGGTGATTTAATTCATGAATCCTAATAATTTTAGGTACATAATTCTAAATAGTTTTTGATTATAAAGTCAAATTTGAGTCCGTTCATTCATTGGTTCAACAAAAGTTAAAACACCAATAATTGAACGTCAGTTTTTCATAGTCCATTCCTGGATTTTAAAAACCAATGAATAAACACCTATGTTCCAACACTAGCCAATAGATTTGAAATCATTTTTGGAACGTAACTTGTAAAAACGATTTTAATACAATAAGCCGAAGTTGGTTTAGAAGAAAAAAATTGAAATAGGCAATGTCCCAGTGAATGAACGGCCGTTCATTCACTAGGATTTTTGTTATTTCTTGAGCTGGTGCATGAACACGTGTTTTATTCAAAATTTACTTACAAAACTGAATAAAATTGTACGAAAGTGCAAGCATTGATTCATATATAATCTTTATTTTAGTAACAATCACAGTAAAATCTTTAAATATGCCTTCAAATCTACAATAAGAATAGCAGAGTCTCACCTGGCTTCTAAATTCCTGTTCATACAAAATATTTTTTCCTGCCTCACGTGAACTTTACCTCGACGGCATTTTGCAACTGAGCTATGTATCTCATCAGAATTAGTATTTCCATTTTCGAAATAGTGTTACCAACGAAAAACATCAAAATATTCATAGTAGAAATTGTTTATTTTCTTATTTTTTGGAAATAACCACCTTTCTTTCATTCACTGGGGTGTGTTCATTCACTGGTACACTTACCCTACATAATTATTTATTATTATTACATTTCATATTTTCATAATCATGAATTTACATACATAGACTGTTAAACACATTACCACTCCTTTGCGTCGCGCAGTCGGGTAAAAATACAATCAACATTATATTTTCAATTATGAGACAGGCTCTACTTAAAAAAAAATCGGATTATCTTAATGAGATGTTATTTTAGTTTTAACTATATTCTGTATTACATCTAAAAAAGAACATACATTTTTCTCATACAGCGTAAAAGAACACTAAGCATTTTGGAAATCAATTTCTTTTGAAGATTTAATAAGGGCGAAAAATTTCATAAAATCTACCATCTACAAAGTTTAAAATGCTACTTTACCTATCTCTGATCATTTTGGCGTAGTCCTTAACTTTGGAAGGTCTGGTAGACCTCCGCACGGTGTCTTCCGCTGTAGTAGGTGACTCTATTTCTTTCGTACCATTCTTTATCACCTAAAACAAAAACAGTAGATCTATGGGGCAAGTCATAAGGTTTCTCTGTTGCAAAAAACTTATTGCAGCTTCTCTCCGCTTTTTGCGTAAACGGTAACAGCCAGTCGATATTTTGTAGTGGTAGTTTTTTTTTAGTATAAAGTGACGAGACGAGCAGGACATGTGCCTGATAGTAAGCAACATGCCTGCTACTTAACAGCATAGTGCCACGCAGCTATTGGAATATTGAAACACGTAGGGTCCAAATCATTACCTAGCACTACACTGCACTCGTCACCCAGGCATCTAAGATACCTATTATATCTCTAAGCCCTGTAACTTCACTGGAAACATTGCACGTCAAAACGGAACACAGTAATGTTTGCACTTTACTGCTTGGGGGTAGGATAAAACTGGCAAAGGTGTGGTACTTCTCCAGGCGGACTCTGCCAAAAGTCCTACCGCTACACACTACACCTTTTGAGAACTTTCCTTGCGTGCGGTGACGTGCGCCTAAGTCCGTAACAGCATGTGTCTATCTTTTAAGGTGGCGCCATTACAACCTAAGCTAATTAAATTTGTTTTAAATATGAGTTGGTACGACCAACATTAGATAAGTGGCGTAGCAACGCACGCAAGTAAAAAAAAAAAAAAAGGTTCAGCAAGTAAAAAATATGACTTGTTTACCTTAGTAGTTTCTTTCTTTTCTTCTACAGTTTCTTTCTTCTCCTTAATCACCTTCTCTTCTTTGTTGGCTAATTTCAATTCTTTATCTTCTTTATTTACTTTAGATTCTTTTTCATCCTTGATTTTCAATTCCCTATCTTCTTTGATTGTGTTATTGTTACTTTTCACTTCCTTTGATTCTTTGACGTCTTTTCCTTTGCGCTCCGGCTGTTTCTTTTCTACGGATTTCTCCATGACCGGTTTTGGTGGTATTACCTCTTTCTTTTCAGCAGCTCTGAATAAAAAGAAGATAATATTTAATTTCGATAAAATACAATCTATTTGTGATTGATTGGCATTTCTTTGACTTTTTTAAAGACATAAAACAAAACTCACTGAAAAAACACATTTACAGGATAACAAAATATACCCGTGTTGCTACCGCCTCTCTTATAACAACTGACAAAGATACAAACAAACTACGGATGGAAAGGATTTTTAAGATCTTAAAAATGGAGTTGACTCATAATTACCGGATGCTCTAGAAACGTGGTGGGAACCGGGAATAGGTCGATTTTGTTAGGCGCCAAATTTCGCTTGTTTACTCTATACTGAGTATTTCTATCCTACTTTGGCTTATAGTAATTCGTACGGAAAGAAACGAGCCAGATATAGACGCGCAATACGTTTACGTGGTCAAATGCTTTTTTATGGTATTCGGTGTCAGTCTGCAACCAGTTCATGACTCGTTTGTTATTGTGAAGTTTTCTTGTGGTTTAATTTAAAAAATAGTGATAATTATAAGCTGGTTTTCACAAGTTGAGTAGGAAATTTAATTATCTTTGTTGTGATAACGCTTTGATTCCATGATTGTGTGTAAATATTTGTATTTCTTGATATGATATGTAACCCGCCTCTTTGGGAGTCCCTCTACTCTCAATCACATTATTAAACTCTTTTTTCCGGATTGTATTTACTAAAAATAGCTAGAAAATTTTATACTCATTCTAAAAATATGCCACACTTATACACGTGTGGCGGAAAGGTCCAACAATATTTATGGTACTTCACCTATACTAAGTATCGAATCGCATATGTGAATATTAGACACGAAAGCACAACATTTTTTTTTCATAAAAAGTAAAAAAATCATTATTTCATATATTTGACAACCCTGAAATATTTGACTGGCGGTCAATGACCACGCCATCTAGGTATGTTCGGCGATCGCGCGGCACGCCGCGGTAGAATTTCTTTGTACTTACCGCGCCGCGCCGGCTGCGCCGCGCAGCCACAGATCAGAAAATAGTTAATTCGTGCGCAGCTCCGTTGCGAGTCGCGAACCGTGAATATCGCTTAACGGCCAGATCTGATTTTAGTACCTACGACGTCGCGGCGCCCGCGCAGCGACGTAACCTACCTACCTTAAATATAGAACAAGTGATGACACACAACTAAGTACATGTTGGCATCAAAGTCAAATAAAAATTAGAACGATTAATTTAATCATTTAAACCCTATAATGAGCTTGGAAGATACAATACTTATTTTTGACTAAATTTACAAACCTTTTAATATCACATTAATTAACCATAGCCGAACTGTAACACTAAACATTTCGTCACAAACCAACACAACACAAACATATCCATATTTATACTGAAATCCGATATACGTACCGAGACAATACCGGCTACCGGCGGCGGCGCGGCGTAAACGAACAACATAACACCAGCTACGAGCAATGATAGCGAGCGACTGAACTTTCAACTTGCAACTAGCACACAGACAGACAGACATCGACGTCAAACTTATAACACCCCTTTTTTTGGTCGGGGGTTAAGAACATTCGAATTCATCGTTCAAATATCGACCAAGCCGAGAATCGAACCCAGGATTTTCTGTGCCAGCCTTTAGTGTTTTCTTTGTCAAGGAATACCAAATAAATAAAAATGTGTGCGCTTAAAACCGCACGGCAGAAGTGAAAACTAAAATAATAAATACTTAACTATATAATGACTACTAAATAATTTTAATTTAAAACTTTTACGGCTGAATGATTAGTATCCATGGCCAAGAATAATAAAAAAAAAAAATACGCGGGTCGAAAATGCCGTTTAAAACTCGCAAGTTTTTAGTGTTTGCTATTTAGTTAAGTCATATTTATGTATTTCGCTAAAAATGCATACATATGTTGTGTATTTGTGTAAGCACCTTCTTATGAAAATGGGTATAATTTTGTGTGTTTACGTAGTGTAAGTGCTGTGATAAAATATTACAACCATAACTTTTTTGCAATGGACGTGAAATGCAAATTTAACATTTCGTAACAGGTTCAATTGATGTGGTAAGTACCTAGAAGTTAATGTCGTGATAAAAAAGTTTAAAAATTCGCCAGTTTCAGCGAGAAAGTCGCTAAAGTGTCAACTCTGGTAGTGAGCAGCGAGAGAGAGTAAGAGTATGTATTGTCCCATGTCCTCCTCTAACAATTATCTTTCTCGGTCTGGCACGTTTGTTGACCACATTATCTTTCTCGCTCTAGCATCCCGAGTTTATCCGAAATTTCTTATCATATCCGAGCGTGATGATCACGTGATCATGAGTCCATTTCACAGCCCACGAAAATTCTGTCTATAGCGCGCCTAAAGAAGTTTTCACTTCAAAATAATTTGTGACGGAACCCTCAACTTTCAATAAATCAATTTTTGTCGATTTTAATTATAGCTTTTCGGCTTTTTTCTCGCTCGCTGATTCGTCGATGCGGTCGCGGCGACGGTCGCGGCAAGTCTACGATAATGCCGCGGCGACGAGTAGCGGCGAGCGCCAAAGAAGGTACCGCCAAAGTAGGTACCGCCGCGCCGCCTTGTCTACAGTCCACCTGCACGTGTAACTTCGCAAAGAATAAAACTAAGACTGAGATGCGTCAGTTAGTTTGAAATTATACGAAATGTACCAAAGTGCTGATTGCTAATTTTTAATACGCTTTCTTTCCTTTTTTTTGTATTTAAGTATCTTACTATCACAATTCACAATCAATTAAAAACATTAGTAAAAGTGTTTTTTAATTCATAAAATCGTTCGGTATAGTGATGAGCAAAAAGAGACGTACACATAATATGTAGCCAAGCTTGCTTAAAGCTTCTAATCCGGCGTTGTATACCGCAGTAGGTACTTCTACTAGGCTGTTTTATTTATTTATTTTTATTTGATACGTGTGAGGTAGGTATCGTAGTTGTGGACCGTCCAACAGACTCCAACTGGACAACAGTTCTAGCCATTACCTATTGTATTAAAGGATTAAATTCACAGTTAATCATTTAACTTATGTTTATTCCATTCACAGCTTCGGAGTAGGCAAAAAAATACCTTTTCTGCACAAAGGACAATGCCCACGTCCCATACATTGAAAAACCTGTCAAACTTTTTTTTGATACTGAAAGTGCGTAGAGATGAATAGTGTCTAATTAGGATTGTTAATGCTTCTAAAAACGTCTGGTGTTGGTGTTTTTCATTTCCTAAATACCAAAAATGAGTTACAGTTAAAGCAAAAGTAAGGTTATGTTAACTGTCAAAATACATTAGAATTATCTTTTCTTTTGGATTAGAACAGAAAAGAAAAGAAAGAACTATGGTATTATCTTTCAAAATATATTTCTTATCAGAATAATTAGGAATAATAGTACTTCTAACTACCAACTGATTACTATAAAATAGTTCTCGGATGGAATTATCATAGGCTACACAAGGCTTAAACTAACTAAGTGCAGGGCTAGGTCTGATGAGTTGGACTTGTCTTCATGTTCCAATAATTTATGATACTGTCTTGTTATAGGCAAGCATGTTTTCTTGCTTACCACCAGGCACATGTATCGCTCATCCTATCATTGTTTACTAAAAAATTACTTAAATCAGTGAAGACAACAGAATCCGTTTGTGGAATGTTTTGCCGGCCTCTTTGAGACAGTCACATAGTCATAGTTAATAAGGAGCACTGAATCACATAATTCTCAGATTTGATAAAACCAATATAAATTCCGTCATTGAAACATTTGTTCTGGAATTCGGAGTTTGTTGTGGTGAATAAAACATAAATATTACACCGCTTAGAAAACAAGAAGAAAACCAGTCATTTTGCTTGTTAACTTTTTTTTTATTTGACAATGCCAAATTCTATTATTCTTAATCTTTGACCTATTTGGCCGCCATCATACAAGCTTTGCTTAGTTTGGGGTCAGATGGTGTTGTGTGTGAATTGTCCACCAATATTTATTTATTATTTTATTTATTATTTATTTGGATTTGGTGAAAACGTTTCGTTTCACAATTGCATGCCAACTTCTTCCTCGTTTACATTGCTATAAAAAGCTTTGATAGTTTCTTTGTCGCCGTGTTTATACATATCGTATTTATACATATGTAAAAGTAGTAAATAAACGACATTGTGAAAGAATTTGACATACACAACATCCATATTCAATTCCAATCTAACGCGGATTACTAAAACGAAACCCAAGTACCGTTTCGTTAATGCAATATTTTCCAAGTCATCTTTGTTGGTAAATGGTAGGTTTAATTTAAACAAATGCAACAATTTAAATTTATTTTATTATGCAATGTTAGAAAGTTATATAACTTCGCACACGAGTACAACAAAAAATCACCGATTTTTTTATATGTAACTCATATGTCTGCACAACAACTATTTTGGCGGGTCAAAAATGGACATTGTCCTTTAGTCTTTGACAGGAAAGGTCAACAGCTGACAAACGTGTCAGCTGTGCGCATTAGGGTTGAAGCTGGTATATTTTACATCAAACTTTGACACGTATTATCTCGTGATCTAAGGTGCTCAGGGGAAAGAGACCTTCGGAGATGAAGTCCACATCAGTGTTGGAATGACCTGTTAAAATATTGTTGGACCTTACCGCCACACGTTGTATAGTTTGCGTAAATGAAATAGGAGAAATCTGGGTTTTTTGAGCAGAGGTAGTGTAGTCGCAACGAGCGTCAAAATCGGCCACTGCAGTGGCTAAGGCAGAAACTGTCATAAGTTGAATTCATTCCAGTTTTATATACAAAAAAATAATAAATTCACTTACCTCGGTTTAGGGGTAGAAGAAAATATCTGTGGTCGTCGCCCTCTAAGAGAGTCTGCGGGTTTAGCCGGAGTTTTTGACGCCTCGGTTCTTGAATTTGTCTGGAACATTTTGTTTTAAATTTATATTACACACAGACAGACACCAAAACCTTCCTTAGTAATGGTGTTCCCATCATTGTATAGAACCCTAATAATTATGTTATATTTTATTTAGACTAACAACTCATCCCACTAATATTACAAATGCAAAAGTTTGGATGTTTGTTGCTTGATTACGATGGAACAGCGTGAAATTTGGAATATATAATGTAGGCTATAATAGCATATAATTATGCCACTTTTTATACTAACTAGGCGGAAAATAACGGGAACTAGGCGGTATAATGCCACCTGGAACTACTAATATATCATAATTATACATTTTTTTATCATAGTTTGTGATTTTGTTATTAAAATAACTACCTACTCAATACCCATATTGTAGTAGTTTAATTAATTAGTCAGCAAGTAAACCATAAATCAACGATTGATTCATGTACTGGTATGAGCTGGTCCCCAGAATTTACAATTTACACCAAGCAAAAACAATCAACCAGCATACTAAATATCCCTAGACGCGCTAGAGCCGAGGCAGCCCTATCAATACCCATCACCTACTAAAGGCATTAGTGTACTAGACACAAAGGCCCTTGTAGCTCTTGTACGAGACACAATGGAGCTGAACATACCCTTTTCAGATCTTGTAGCTCTTGTATGAGACACAAAGGAGCTAAACATACCCTTTTCAGATCTTGCAGCTCTTGTACTAGACACAAAGGACCTAGACATACCCTTTTCAGATCTTGCAGCTCTTGTACTAGGCACAAAGGACCTAGACATACCCTTTTCAGATCTTGCAGCTCTTGTACTAGACAAAAGGACCTAGACATACCCTTTTCAGATCTTGCAGCTCTTGTACTAGACACAAAGGACCTAGACATACCCTTTTCAGATCTTGTAGCTCCTTTTCTAGTAAGCGAAGCGACTTGTCGCTTGCACCCGTGGCAGCGCTGCTGGTCTCTACCTTCACTGGCGCTTTGTCCTTTTTCTCTGCAACAAATAAATTATATTCATTCCACATTCGTACTTTTCTACATTTTTAATGCCTTGTATTGTTGTTTACAGAACCAATTACAATACAGTACTTAATATTAAATATTGTGTAGTGTGTTGTCTACTGGTTGTATCCATACATCGTGGATTAAATTCCGCCATTCGAAATCTATAGAATGCTTTCACGGCAAAAATAATGAAATACACTTTCATTAAAAAAAATATTAAGAGTTTTTCTTTTTACTTTTAGAGGCTAGTTGTATTTACTTTATTAAGACCTACCCATTTTTCATATGCATGTTTAGTCTAAAAAAGCCATCATGCGCGCTCATCAATACAGCATATTATTTTATGTGGTTATACACACAAATACGCTCACCCACACACAACCACACAAACCCACATGCATGCATATGGATAATAAAAATACCTGTGGTCGTCTGCTGTTGTACTACAACAACTTTCCGCTTCACATCTTCAGCTTTACGTAGTATGGCGGAGGCCTGAAAAAATTAATAAATTAAAATTAATTGAGAAGCTACTCTTGTTTTGAATTCGTTTAAAAACATATTACGTGGAAGCGTATTACGTTGTATATGTTAGATCTAAGATTGTTTAATTACTATTCTTACATTTGGTGTAGGTTGAACAACCGTCGTTTGAGCTGGTTTCGCGACAGGTCTCTCTTTAGCAGCGACGGCTGGTATCTTGGCGATAGTGACATCTTTCTTGACCGTATTCAGCTGTACCGGGGCCGGCGCTACTTCTAGTTCTGTGACCGGTGAATCTGCGTAGTTCATCTCACTGTCTGAAATGACATAAAAGCTATTGAAACTTCTCACTTGCAATTACTTTCATGAAGTAGTACTAACCTCCAAAATAAATGAAGAAAATGAGTTATTTCAATATGCATCTGTACTGCAACCCTCGATCATTTCTCCTTGTCGCCTGATTTTTGTACAGCATTGCGAAATAATGGATTAGGAAAGGTTACTGTTAAATTGAAACTGTACGGAACCTATGCCGTACATAATCAAATGCCCAAATTTAATCAGTAAATCGTCTACAAAAATTATGCGACAAGGAGAAATTATCGAGAGTTGCAACCCCCCCTCTTCGACTGTACTCAGTTGAACAGCTTACAAGTGATGGCATAGTGCTGAACCTTATTACTTTATACCCTTCTATCATCCTACATAGGTCTCCTGGTGGTTCATTTACTAGTCTATATAGGCCATTTAATAAAGGTGATGTTGAATCTAGTATTTTTGAGCACTAGATTTATAGTACTATCACTTTCTTTAATCGCATTTTAAGCAAAAAATATTTTGTACAAACCTTCCGATTGCGTATTGTCTCCTTTATCTTCTTCTCTTTGCACAGGCGGCAACTAGAAATACATTTAAATTATTTATAAGATTCAGATACTTTATTGGTAACATACATCATATTAAATTACACATCACAAAATAATTATAATAAAATAAGTTAATAAATTACAGTGATTAAATATTTAAATTTTAAGACAACCTCATCTTGTTACTGGTTAACAACTTGTAATCATAATTTTGAAAATAACTAACTTACCATGAATTCACCAGCTTTTTTAATTTCTACTACCATTTGACCATTTTCTTCTTTTACTGAAAAACAAGTGTATTATTTACATGTAACAGTAAGTATTTTGTTTTTCTTCATTAGAATTAGGTTTTACGCTATAGTATATAAATATATATACTTGTGATTGAAAAATCAGTATATTTGACAAATAATATATGTACTAGGTTAGCTTGATCAAAGAGCCAACATGCTGAAATGGGACTGGCCATACTTTTGTCGATTGCCAACCATCCAATCAGCGACACAGATAAGAAGCTCTATGAAAATACTTTTACAGGTAAAAAAACTCATGACCCTGGCTTTTACATCTATCAAAGAGACTGAAGGCCATAGTCTGTTAAAGAAGTGTTTATAAATAAAACATAAATAAATATTGGTGGACAATTCACACACAATACCATAACATTGTTCGAATCATAACATTGGTGTTATTATCATCATTATTAGTGAAAATTAGTGTCTTTGTACGTCAACTGGGGATAACTTATTTGACTTCAATTTATACATAGTTTGGGACTCATTGTATGATAATAATATAAATATTAGTCATTTATTTGTCTTCTTAGTTTTTAAATTTTTTACAATACATATATAAAATAAACATTATAAAAAACTTAAAAACTAGGGTGCCGCCAGCAGCGGGGCAGTGCCCAAGCTACCGGTGGTTAGGGCTGCAGAGTGAGGAACCTCCTGACGATGCGTGCTGTGTCGAGGATGACCGCCTTCTGCATCTGACCCTTGATCCAACCGTCTAGCGAAAGTCTCTTAAGGTGTTGGTCGAGACTTTTCGCTACAAGGCCGTTAGCCGACACGACTATTGGGACTATGATCGTCGAATCAACATCTCACATGGCGGTAACCTCATGAGCCAAGTCAAGGTACTTGCTTAGCTTGTCCTTCTCGGCTTTCACGAGGTTCTCGTCATGTGGTACGGTGATATCTACGATCACAGCCCGGCGCTGAGACCGGTCTACCAGCACGATATCAGGCTTATTGGCGACAATAGTCCTGTCCGTGATGATAGAACGGTCCCAGTAGAGCAACGCACGACCATTCTCGAGAACTGGCAGAGGTGCGTACTTATAGTACGGCACCTCGGACTCAACAAGACAGTATCTAAGAGCAAGTTGCTGGTGGATGATCCTGGCTACTAGGTTATGTCTGTGCAAGTACTCGCCGTTAGCAAGATGCGAACAACCGGAAATAGCATGACGAAGAGATTCGCCTGGACGGCGGCATGCTCGACAGATGTCGACCGTACCGTCCTTCATTATGTATTTCCGGTAGTTGTTCGTCTTGATAACTTCGTCTGCAATTGCACAGGCAAAACCCTCGGTTTCTCCGAAGAGGTCCCCGAAGCGTAGCCAGTTCACCGAAGCGAGCAGATTTACATCGGGTCCCGTCAGGGCCCGATAGAATCGTCCGTGCAGCTCCTTGCTCTTCCATACTACCTTGCGATCATCAGTGCTGAGCACCGATGGTTTGCGCCAGTTCTCGTTTGCCAATGAAAGAGGCGTGAAGCTCCTGTCAACTGCCACAACATCGCGATGCATCCCGGACTCGTTGTTGCGGAAATAATCTCTGAGACTGCATACCTCGCGGTTGTGAAGGTTTTTGGCATTTAAAAAGCCTCGACCCCCCCATTTCCGCGGGATATACAGTCTCATAACAGACGAGCGCGGGTGTAGCATGCGGTATGTTGTGAGCTGTTGACGGACCTTTCTGTCCAGGGCGTCGAGCTCAGTCTGAGTCCATCTCAGTATGCCAAAGGAGTATATCAGCAGAGGCATTACCCAACCGTTGAAGGCTCGCGCCTTGTTACCGCCTGACAGAAGACTTATATATAAATATTTATTATTACCACAATTTTTTTGCCGTTATTAAGAGTTATTAACGCTAATAAATTAGAAATTATGTCTTCTGTATATATCTTATACTGGCATCTCTGTATTGTGTGTTTTGTTTTGGTAAAATAAATAATTAATGATTTGTACTGATTTGCTAGATTTGGCGTTGCTCGTGGAATATAAGTAGTCTATATGGTGACTTTGGCAATGAATTGAAACATACCATTAATTGAATTGTTATCATCGTCTTCCGCATCCATGTCCATAGAAGATTCGTCATTCTCAGTTTCCTGTAAAATTTTATCAAAAAATAAATATTGGTTAAACAAGTTTTGTTTGTACTTGCGCAAGACTTTATGAGCTTTTGGACTTTTTGCTTAGTATATCATAGTTTCGGTTTGACGACCAACTAATCTAGTGGTACGCGAAAGTGCATTTGAAGGCGATACAAGCTTATCTAGAAGAGTCCTATTATAATCCTACTATCCTACTAATATTAAAAATGTGAATGTATGGATGTTTGGATATTTGTTGCTCAATCACGTCCTAACAACGTATGAACGGATCGGGCTGAAATTTGGAACACAGATAGATTATAGTCTGGAAGAACACATAGGCTACTTTTTATCCCGAAAAAACAACGGGAACGGGAACTTCGCGGGGCACTGCTAGTTTATAATATTAGTGGGATGTCAATGTATGGATGTTTGTTGCTCAATCACGTCCTAACGTATGAACGGATCGGGCTGAAATTTGGAACAGAGACAGATTATAGTCTGCAAGAACACATAGGCTACTTTTTTATTCCAGAAAAACAAGGGACCAACGGGAACGGGAACTTCGCGGGTAACACCGCGGGGCGCTGCTAGTAATTAATATTTCAAATTCAATGTAAGAAGTCAAATATAGATTCAGAAACTATTTGGACAGCATATGGCTATTTTTTTCGTGAAAAAAACAAAAAAAAACAAATGGAAATTACGCTGGTTGTTACCACGAAGCGCTGCTATTATACTAACGTATATTATTTAGAATCCGATTATTCACCTGTTCATTGTTTATAAGCTCTTCATCATGTGCCTTTGCTATATGGGTGTCAAGCTTCTCCTTTGACGTGAATATAAGCTCGCAGAAATCGCACATGAATTCCGTACCTGGAATAAAATAGATGTCTTTCTAAGTTCAGTCCATAGTTAGGTTCCTAAAGTTAAATACTTAGCTTAACGGTAATTTAAGTACCTAAATCAGGGGTTTTTTGTGGAGGCACGCAGTGCCCCTATAGACTCACCGAGTTCTCCAACAAATTATAGACTTAGTTTTCAAGAACTAGTATTGACAATAAAAGGCCTGACTTAACTTTATTATGTCTTGACTTCGCTTTTTTTACTATTTAGCACTACATTTTTTACTATTTAATTTATTTTTGAAAGCGCTTGACTAAATAAATACGTAACAAAAAAGTTACCGTTGACATGGGACTTGATGTGCGCCGTGACCGTGTCGACGTCATCGAACTTCTCCTGGCACAGCGGGCAGACCAGGTTCCTGGTGGCATGTAGCGCCGAGTGGTACATGAGGTCGTCCTGCGTCGCGAACGATTCCTCGCACTCGTCGCAGCGGTACGCGTCCGCCTCGTTGTACGCGCCCGCCACGCGAGTCGTATCCGCGTGCTTTACGCGGAGATGTCTGCAAAATTATCAAATATCTACTCTTTGCAGATCACATTCTGATGGTTTTGGGTTTGAATAATCTATAAGCATTGCAGAAGTATAAGTATCTATGTACTTCTAAATAAAACTAATAAGATCGTCAGTTAGATTATTGTTTCACAAACAAAAAAATGACGTATACACAGTGTTTAGAAGTTTCGACTGACGTCACTTCATTGTACGATTTTTACGAAGACGTGACGTCATCATAGCCGGTTATTCACTCAACTTCAAGATATACACAATTTGTGTATATCTTTGTTGATTATTATCAATAATTTGATAAATCAACAAATACGTGTCCCGTATTTTTCCGTAATCTACTTAACGGACTAATTAGAATGATAACTATATTTTTCCAGTCATGATCCGATTGTGTCCTCCTGTCTTTCTTTATTCTTATCTCCGTTTTCATCCTATGGCTGTCTGGCACAAACATTGGCTAATTCCTACTATTTCGTGTCACCTCATCACCACTCATAACGTGTGTATCTTGTGAAATGCATCCAGTTTTAAACCTTTTTTATTTGATTGTATGCCGCGACGAAGAATAAGACAACAGGCAGTGTTATGCCAGGCCTGTTGTTCGGTCTTGCCTGCCATAAAACTGCAGAATAGTACCTTAATAAAAATATAGCAATAATTATTGTAATAATATTGCATTGTAACAAGATTATGAAGAATTTCAATACGAGGATTTAGGATTTAGATTGAGGATTTAGATCTATCATTGTAATTTCTCAGGAAATATTTCCCTTTGTACCAAAACACAGCAAAGTTGGCAAATTACTGTTTTCAATATTCAAATATATTGCAATATTTATTATTATTCAATAGGCAATTATTTACTGTTTTCAGGAACTGGACTTCGTCGCTTAATAGCTTGAGTAGATCACAATGGCTTACATGACACAAGAATACATCTTGATTTCAAGATAGCTTGTGTACTATGATGCTGTTTTGACTTTATCGTGGCGAATTTGGCCCATACTAAGGTTTGATAAAATTAGCAGGAAGTTTTTCTGGAATGCAGTAGCGTGGCGGATCAACGGGCAGAATTCCTCCAATCTCCGTCGTCTGTTTCGGATCCCTATCGCAACCTTAATAAGATGCTTGCCTTCTAGGACGGCCTAGACTGGTTGGAGTAGAAAAGGGAAGTACGAGTCACGCACAATGGCCAATAAAGAGGCTAGGTGCAGCAAAGGCCCCGCCAAACTAACGTAAGGTTTAACAACAAACCAAGGGTACAAACCTGGTATAATGATGTGATTTAGTAAAGCTCTTGTCGCAATGCTTGCACGGATACGGCCTCACACCCGCATGCTCCCGCACATGACGCGTCAACTTCGCTACCGATGGAAACTCTACAACGCAAATACAAAAATAAGAAAATAGAAAAAGTATTTGTCGTTGATCACAACCAGCCTGATGACAAATCGACAATATAGACATACAATTGTCAATATGGTTCAAGCTGGCCAAGATTTATTTGGAACATTTAATAAGGCCAACTGTTGCTTGTGGCTTATTATGACTGAAAATTGTATGGATTGTTTTCAGTCTTTTTGCAGGAACAAATCCAATTTTATAAAGTCATAACCAACAGTTGTGTAAAATGTGCTAGGCCATCAAACAGTGACTTTTCTATTTAAAATTATGTTTCTAAATTAAACCGCTTTGGTAATCCCACCTAGTCATTTGGTGATTTTGTCAAAACAATGTTCCATGGCTTATCATTTATGAGCATAGTAACAAAATAAGTTTCATATGAGTACAGTGGAAAGTAACTTTTACAAAACAACATCTTCACAATTCTTTGCCATCCTTACTGTATTCCCACATCAAACTTATTTGATTACAGATTATATAATATGATAAATTAATCTTATCTATACTTCAAAATGTGCAGTTCATAGCTTATTATACATTATATGGTAAGGTAAGGGCATTGGTTTTCTTGCAGACTCACGCTCAGGGCAGTACTGACAGCTGAATGCAGATTTCGTGCTGTGCACCATCGACGTATGTCTGAGCAGTATTCGCTTGTTGGGAAAGCTAGAAAGAGAAACATTATTAAAAGTTTATATAGAATTTACATCACGGCATGCGAAATAAGTTAGTATTTTGTATACATATTTTTACAATTGAAAAACTATGGAATCTTTATAATAGAGAAAATCGTGATTTCTAAAATAGTAACTTCCTAAGTAATTTTGGTATATTGTCAATAATTGTTATAATCAACGAAGGTCTCATAGGATGTTGATGTATCCGTTCCCCATTACATACCCCCAAAAACAATGAATGGTTGTAGCAAGTATAACAAAGATAGTGTCCACATTTTTTTTACATTAATAGGTATAAAACTCGACTAATGTGGTTTACGATGGAGCATGCTTACCAAATAAACCAACTCGGTCTCGACTTCAAGATATCAATATTGTATCCTACCTACACCAGGAAGAACCTTTTCAGACAACGCAAACAAAAGCATAGGGATATGATTCTTATTACTTGAACCTCAGAATACAAATTTGAACATCCCTATCTGTATTTATTACCCTTTGTTGCAAACATGGCACGCGAAAGGTCGGAAGGGATGTCGCGCGTGCTTCGACTGATGCACCTCCAACTCCTCGACGGAGAGGAACGTCGCCGGGCAACTCGGGCAGCTCTGCTGAGGTAGCTCAGAGTGCATTATCTAAAAATATATTTCAGTTGGAACAAAGGTACAGAACTTTACACACTTAAAAATCCACAAACTCTCGTATTTATAATATAAGTGTGAATATACTTTAAAAGACCAATGTAAATCAATAATTTGAAATATAGTCTGCTAGCCAATTAGAGAGCTTTCTTTCGAAAACGGCTAGAAAATACAGCAAGACTGGTGAGACACGTTCTGTATTGAAGGAAAGTACTTGGTGCTCAATTTTCGTTCCAATGACGAAATTAAACAGGTAAGTAAGTACTTACTTAATTTTCAGCTAAATTTTCCGAGAAATAAATAAAGCGAGTTACATTCCAGACACTGATAATGCCGTTTTGATCTCATATTAAGTAGAATAATTTATTAGTAAAAAAATAAAGAAACCTACTCGTACTCTGTGACTCTGTGTCATTTATAGCGCAGCGCCTGCGTCGCGTAATCAATTTTAAAAGTTTCGGTAAAGTTAATTAATAATTAATTATTAATATTCTATGCATAATAATTTCATTAATGTTTTGTTTTTTGAACATGATCGCCAAATATCACATCCTCGAACATCATAACATTATAAGTATCTCACTAGTCAACCTGTAGGTATAGGTACCTATGTGAAGTATAAAAATAAGAAAAGTTATAATTTTTCTTACTTCTTATGACTCTACTTTCGAGCTACGTATTCGTAAGTTGGGTCACTATCAACATACCTTCTCGTGTCGTTTCAGCAAGATGAGCCGTCTGAATTTGCGACCGCATGCGACGCATTGGAACGGCAAATCGATCAAGTGAGTTAGTTGGTGAGTCTCCAGGTCGTTCTTCGAGAAGAATTTCCTAAGAACAACAAGCCATTGAGTTCAGTAGCATAAGCAGTCTACGGTACTGATTCTGACCGCAATCCGAAGGACTCAAATTCGGATGGACTATCCTTGTCTCTGTCATTCTTAACGTATTAGAGAAAGACCGAGAGGTTTGAAAATGGGAAAATTTCAGTCTGACTGGGTTCAGAATCTGGCACATCATGTTCCCGCTCCTGGGACTCGGGACCTTCTCTCACAAGGAGTGAGTCAAGGCCATAATCCACCACGCTGGCCAGTGTGGGACACATGTTCTCGAAAGAAAACTTTATTGAGGACAGGGAAACGAATAGAACATAATATAACTGGTGGTAAGAAATATGCCTGACAATAACAGCACAATGACACACAGCTAATGGAACATGAAAATTAATAATCATTACCTAGCACTACACTACAGTCTTCACTCAGAGAAATAATATGTTTTATTTCTATGCCCTATTATTTCACTGGAAACATTGCCCTTCAAACCTTGTCTTGCCCATAATCAAGCTGCACCCCACGGTGTCACCCGCGGATTATATGTGTTAATCCGTGTACTTACTATGTATTGTTCATACTAATTCGTTAAGCCATTTACAATATTAGAAAAAAAAATACGAGACGAGAGAAGACGAGATGGAGAAATAAACATTAAATAAAAATTGTTGAACATTCCTCATACAACAGCACCTAGCCCCGAACTAACCAAAGTTTGTATTATGGGACACAGATAGCTGATATAGGTTCTTTCTAGGTCAACGTGCGTCATCTTCGACCACACCGTCGCTTACCATTAGTCGAGTTGTTGGTCAAACGCGGACGTATACGCGATAAAAAAAAAAACCAGACAACAGATATTTGTATTCACCACACAAATATTTGTCCTGATAAAAATGAAATGTATTCCATGGAAAATAGAGTGGGAATCGAACCCACGACCCCTGTGTCAGTGAGCGGTTTAATTCTAGTTTTAGTGGCGTCGATTCCGACATACCCGCCGTGTCTCTGAACGGCGGACGGTGCATAAAAGCATTTACCCCACAAAAAAGGCGTGTGCTTAAGACCGCACGGTAGAAATGAAAACTAAAATAAGAAATAACTAAGGAATTATTCAATATCAGTAACTGTTGGCTAATTTAAAAAATTAAAAAGAAAAAATATTACATATAAATTGAATATATATGTAGTTAACACAGCGACACGACAGTGATACCTGACAGTCAGCAGCAGCTGACTATCTTTCTCGCTCACGTCACACTCGGCGGTCCCGAGTTTACCCGAACTAATCGTTCACTTACGAACGAAACGATGAGCTTCATTCACAAGCTACAACAAATGCTGTGTGGTGCGCCAAGAGAAGTAATAAGTTAAAAAGAATTTCTTATAAATGTAAGGAAATGTGTTTAGCGTACGCTCCGCAGTCGTCGCAGGCGACGTTCCTCTCGCGGTGCTTCTGGGCCTTGTGCAGCGTCAGCAGCTGTTCCAGGGGGTAGGTGCACTCGCACTCGTCGCACGGCCAGCACCCCGGCACCACGCTCACCTCCACGCCATCGGCCTCTTCGCAATCTGTCACAACTTCTCACTGCTATTGTAACGTAAACAACCTGGGACTACTTTTGTATCATTATTAACTTTTGAAATTGTTTATTTTCACAGTATTTTTTTTAGATCCCGTTGTCTTGGGCTTGGGTGTCATGATTTGGATTGTCTCTGAAATGCCTTTCATCATTTGTTTAGGTTTAGACCATCATACATATTACATTAAATTGAATAAAACCATAATCAGAATATTAGATTAAATTGACATTAAAAGCCGGGTCACACAGAGGCGATGCGATAGCGAGACGATATTTTTTGTAATGTTCGAATTTGTATGCAACCTGACACACAGCAAGCGGGCGCGATCCCATACTCGGTATCGGATCGCTATCGCTATCGGATCGCTATCGCTACCGGATCGCCTCTGTGTGACCCGGCCTTTAAATGAATAAAAGATACCTATATTTTTGAGTTATTGTTATTTACATAACTAAATATGTATTGTAATAAAAAAAAAACAAATGAAGAAAAGTAGCAATAATATACTGTGTTGAGATGTATATGCCAACATAAGATTACAATCTCACTAGCGAGATTATACTGTTTACAATTTAACACATTATTTTTCAACAGACTGTAATCTATCAAAGTGTCATCGAAGTCACCGTCAGTTCACAATATAACGCGTGAGATTATAATCTCACGGTAGGTTAGGTTATTTTATAATCTAACGTCGTTAGATTGTAATCTGACAGTTTTTACGGTGACATATACTTAGACCTTGTTAGTCCACCACATTGACCTACTGTCTTTTTATATAGATTTTTAACTTGTTATTTTTTATTGACAGTAAAAAACTAAATTAAAACTATTATATACCTAATAAGAGAATTTAGAAGGTTTCCAACAAAAAGGTAGGATTCCAACAAAAAGGTATCTTCACAACATTTTTGAACAACAGAGTTAAGTCAATGAGAAATTTTATTATTGTCTAATGTTACAGTACTGTTACTGGTGATATTAGAGTAATTAGACCAACTTTGCTGCTAGTGCAAATGTAACATAACTATGGTATTACTGATACCAGTGGTATAATAGTACCTGTGTTGTGAATGTGTTTGTATGTACCTATGTACTAGCAATTATTGCAACTACTAATTTATACTGATTTATCTGTCTTTTATATTGATTGATTTAATACTCAATAGCTGGCTAAATACAGCAAGCCTGATCCCATACTACCTCCAATAACAGGTTGGCTGCAAAATCAGGTGGAATTCTGTTCTATATCAAAATGCTTGGAGAAACGTTTTCATTAATAATTATCTGATCTAGCATTACCAAACCAACTTAAGAAGGAAAATCTATCTAAATATTTGTTACTTAAAATGTATGATGAAATGCAACTGACCAAGCAAAACTTGAATAGTTGACTCTTAAATACTCAGTTTCATACACACAGTTTCTAGGACTCTAGATACATCTAGTGATATTACTTTGATAGAAACTCTAATCTATGGTAACAGTTTTAAATTACTTGCTAGTTTTAAAGCAAATCTCTAAAGGATATTATTTGTTTTTGAAATATAGTATGATCAATAAACAGATGATATTTCAGGTTATGGCTTGGTTGCCCTTCTACATACATTAAAGTTGTGGTCTAAATTTCAAGTAAATACACATGCCATGTCAAGGATTTGAACAAGCAGATACGGAAATAATTTTATAACTGCAAAACAAAAATATAATTGTTACGTACCATTAATAAAATGCGCCATAACTTTCATCAGTCCAATCTCTTCAGTCTCCAGTAATCTATAAACAGAACTCAATCTCCAGTTAGGAACAACTTGCTAATATAAACTTGAAGTCAGTTCCAAAATAGAGATTAAAGTTACCCACCAAATACCATGCTATATAAAATAGGGAGAAGTCTATTACGCAAAATATTACTGTAAAGCTATGAACACACACATATTGAAGATAAACATAATTATGGCAAACAAAAAATAAGTGCAAAAGATAAAAAATAATACACATACTTTTGGAAGTACCTTGACGGCTTTTGGGTCCAGATTGATCGACACTTGTGATGATTTTGATACTTTTGCCTTCCTCTGAACCATCACCAATCTATAAAATAATATTTGAAATATGTAAATAATGGTTGGCTTAGTTGGTATAAATATAACATAAAATAATATGTGGTTCTGGACTATCAAGTCTTTCACTACCACTGCTTTTAACAATGAAGGGGAACATTATGAGGATACTAACATGTTCACAAAAGTCATCTTTTGGAGACATGCTCTGGGTGTATCTTCTATGTTGTGAATATCAAATCAAATTAATTGAAGTGAAAACTTCTTTTGGTGCGCCTAGACAGATTTTTCGTGGGGTGTGAATTGAATTCTAGCGTCACGCTCGGGTATGATATGAAATCTTCGGGTAAACTCGGCACCATGGCCATTGGTCATCTAGAAATGCGTCAGCCAATGGGAAATGATGAAACGGCGTGGCCTGGCCATTATGACATGACCATCTAGAAATGCGTGAGCCAATGGGAAATGCTGATGCATTTCTAGATGGCCATGCCATGATGGTCAGGCCACGCCCGCGTAATTTCCAAAGTAAGCTATCAAATTCTGAGTAACAAGTGTTCACTTCTATCGGCAGTTCCTATGACTGCCAATTTTTTTATATGGAAGTCAAAAATAATGAGTCTATACAAAAACATGAGTCCACGGCCCCAAGCTAGTTAGAACTGTACTTCGGAAGCCAGTGGCATCTTCCAACTATATTTATTGTATATTATACAAATATATGCATGTTATGGCAGCTACCTGGCTTGCATAGTACAATTATTTTAGCTTAAATTTAGTTGGTACTGAATTCAGTCAAGTGTAATAGGATTTAGTATGCTAGCATACTATATTCGTAAACAAGGGTGGTTTCCAATGGACTGAATTCGGTCGAGTTAATTTAACCAAGTGCAATAAGCCTTTTAGTTTAGAGTTAAATGAATAGTGTTGTGTAAAATGTCAAATGAAAAATGTAATGTAATTTACTTGACATCTGCACACACAGCAGAGCGAATCTTTGCCAGCTGCAACTTATGATCTTAACTTGGTTCTTCAAGACATAAAGATCCTGAGGCCCAGCATTGGATACACAGTATTGCATAAGGTTATATTACTAGGCTTGTTACAAACCTTGAGAACACCACTGACTTTGTTGGTAAAGCAGAATATTGTTTAAGCTATAATGACTATGAACAGGCATGACAGAGAAATGTGGTCATCCTCTTCTTTAAAAAAGGAGATAAGACCCTTTTAAAGAATTATTGACCAATATTGCTACTGAGCCAATTCTATAAGTTGCTTTCGAGAGTTATTACGAATCGTTTCACCCGTATACTCAATGAGTTTCGGCCTCCTAAACAGGCCGAGTTTCGAAGTGGGTACAGCACCATAGACTACTTTGACACGGTACAACAGATTGCACAGAAGACACAGGAGCACAATCTGCCACTTTAGTTAGCATTTGTGAACTATGATAAAGCATTCAACTCAGTCGAAACCTGGGCTGCTCTAGAGTCCTTGCAGTGATGCCAGGTCAATTGGCGATACATCGAGGTTATGAGGCGTTTATATTATATACTTATTAGAAACTTGTGTCCGTCATTTATTAGTATATCTAAAAACTGGTACATGAAACTGCATCAAAATATCAGGGATTCACAATCTTATATTTACCAATAGTAAATATCTCAAAATTAACAATAATAGTGTAAGTGGAATATAATTATCTTTAATAGCAGTTGATGCCAGTAGCATCATATAAAGATCTCTTCCAGTCAGTGAGTCATTGAATTATTATAATATTTTTTTATCAAATATAGATTTGCACTTGACCACCATTTTCCCTGATATTATAAGGAGATGGTGTGGTCTATATCTATGATGGAGAGATGAGACTTATATAGAAGAAACTATTCTCTTTATTCATTACTTAATTTAATGTTTTAGAAATGGTTTATAACAACTTACCTTGACATTATAAACATTATCATCTTCCCCCTCATCACTATCGGAGACCTCTTCTGCCATTACTTTCACAGTAGCCCCTCCTTGTGTAACTGTCTTGACTACATTTAATTCCGAAGATTTGTTTATAGCCTTGTAAACCTAAAAGTGAATAAAAACATAGTTTGCTTTCTTTCTTTTTGTCTACACAAAAAATTTAACAACTGTTACAGGATTTATTTGCAACATCAAATATATTGATTATGCTTTCCTGATACATAATTAATATACTTATTGTTTTTAAATATTTCTTCTATTATTTTGTTTTGCTTCTCTTGTTAATTTGTTATTTTATTATTATTTAGTAACAATTACCTAGGTATGTGTATATTGTCACATGATTACTAAATGATTCTCTAATTGAATTTCATACAATATACTAAAGCTTACTTTGTTTAGTTGAGAGGGCCATGGCATCGCAGACAGAGATGCTCCAGAATGAACAAACTGCAGAATGGCCTCATCGGCTTGCCTACATAGTTGCTTGAATGCATAGCTAAGGTCCATGAACAATTTGCAGCGCTGGCAGATGTATTGTGGCATATGATCAGAAGGAAATATCTGAAAACAAGTAGATATTTAAAAAATTGCAAGTGTTGAATGAAAATGTATGGCACTTTATAGGTGGCGCTTCAGCTGCATAGTTTTTGCAAAGTGGATGGCATTATTTGCTTTCCTGTTGGGTAGTAATAATGATAATTAAAAAGGTTTCTTTATTAGAAGTTTTGGTAATTATACGTGTAAAAAGAGCATAAATAAATTAAAAAACAATGAACCACTGAGCTGTGTTGGTTTCATTTGATTGGCCTCAGAATACACATAAGATTTTTTTATTTTTAGGAGACAACTAACTAACAAATATGTTTGATATATACAAAAATAGTATTTAGATGTACCATATTACCTCTATTGCGATACATGCTAGAATTTTCAGTGCAAACGGTACTGAATTTTTTGGCGCCCGGACCTTGTTGTCGTACAACGGTATGAGCGATTCTTCAGAAGTGAGACAGAACCGACACACTTTGAGATTACTTAAAGTCTCTTTCCTTTTCTCCATTTTGTTGGTAAACTAATATCCACTGAATTTAACTGGTTTTACACTCCATAACCTCGTAAAAGACGAAATCCCAGAAAAGTAATGATTTTGACAACACTAGCGCCACTAAACTCACCAAACTGACGCGCAAACAAAACGCAAATACTGCAAATAGACGCCGAAAACAGCGCACCAAGCGGTGAGTAACAAACGTAAAAAAAACTTTATTACGCTGCCATCTATCGTCATTATTCTATAGCTGCTACTAGTTAATAGATGACGCTGATGCATTGAAAAATGACAGTGGTTCTATTTTTGTGCACATGAAATATAATAGGAATTTCATCATCAACAGAGCCCACTAAACGTGGCCACAGCTGGGACTCGGAGCCTTCTCTCGCAAGGAGAGAGTTAAGGCCATAATCCACCACGCTGGCCCAGTGCGGGTTGGCGGATGACACATGACTTCGAAAGATTCTAGGTACCTACAGGTCGGTTTCCTCACGATGTTTTCCTTCACCGTTTTAAGTTAGCGGCATTACGCACATGACTTCGAAAAGACGGTGGTGCGTGTGGGGTTTGAACCCGGGGTCTCCGGATCGGCAGCCGCCGTTCTCCCGACTACGAATTTACAATCTTATATTTAAATTCTCGTGTCACAGTGTTTGTTTCCTTACTCCTCCGAAACGGCTTTACTGATTTTTACCAAATTTTATATGCATATTTAGTAGGTCTGAGAATCGGCTACTAGCTATTTTTCATACCCCTATGTGTTAGGGTTGTTCAACCCAAACATTTTTTTTTAAATTTTTGGTAAAAAAAAAATGTTTTTATTTTTTTATAATGTGGCGTTAAAAAATACATACAACCCTACATTTTAACCCTTTTATCACCAACTCCTGTTTTTTTATAGCCATTTTAGTAATTTAATCATTTGACAGTGAACTCCTAAACGACGGGACCAATTTGAATGTTTTTTTTTGTGTGTGTATTCGAAGATGGTTTAAATTCACAAATAAGCCCGGCAGATGGGGCTGCTGACAGTGTCTAGGTTATGTCCGAGCGAAGTCGAATATATAATTACATATTTTCCGTGTGCTGTGAATTAAACTCAAGCGTCACGTTCGCAAATATTATATTATTATAAATATTGGTGGACATTTCACACACAACACCAGCTGACCCCTAACTAAGCAAAACTTGTAAGTACTATGGAAGCCAGATAGCTGATATAATACTTATATATTTTTAATATACATAGAAAACACCCAGGCACAGTACAAATATTTCTAGTCATCATCGCACAAATGTTTGCACTGGGTGGGGATCGAACCCACGACCCACGGCTGAATGACTACCATCTAACCCACCATCTACTCTCTCTCTACGAAAACGTAATTTCGAAATAAACTCGCGACTTTCCAACTCCGGTTCTACTTCGTACCATGCAAACTTCCACCGAAGGTTGGTTTGAACAAGATCTAGTTTTTTTGTAATCGTCTTAAGTACCTAATACAGTATCATGAAAACATCGATCAAAATTACAACGAACTACAAGAATTTTTATATTATGCTATACTTGCTACTATGGAATCCTTCATGGTCGAGTCCAACTGAGTTTTGAGTTTCTTGAAACTCAGTTGGAATTTCAAATTAGACAAACTAGAAGTACAAGCATTGAAATTAGAAACGTGCCTCAGCGACCTAACGAAACTAAAAATGAATTGAACGATATTATCAGGAATACAGCTGAAGCTTTGAAAATAGACCTAGAAAATTTTGAAATAAAAGATGTAAGTATATCGCGCAAATACAAAATCTACACCAAAGCCTGTAATAGCGGATTTTACTACTGTATACAAAAGGGACAGCTTTATAACGTCGTTCAAAAAGTATAACAAGGCGCATGCAGATTCATCGCTGAATACTTCTAGCTTGAAGATTTCTGGACCAAGTCATCGTGTATTTATCTCAGAAAACTTAACTATTAAAGACAGACGTCTTTACTATCTCGCCCGTAAGTTTGCATCTGAGAATAACTACCGTTTCTGTTGGATTTCTTACGGCAAAATTTATTTGAGGAAAGAAGAAGGAGCATCAGCATACAAGATCAGCCACGACAATGATATCGATAAACTAAGGAAAAAGTGACTTGTAACTTATTGGAGATCCTACTACACCGTGATGGAAACTTCTACAAAAGTTATTATAAACAGTATCCTCTACATTTTGTGTTCAGTCCTAATCTCACACATTAGAGTATTTTTTGTCTACATGTATAAATGCCATATAATACATATTAGATCCAAAAATCAGAACACATTCACATATTACATATTCTTGCAAAGGTATATCAATTACACTCTAAACCAAAACATGACTGCATATTCACATTCTAATCATTTACAAATATGTTCCAATTATACACAAACATTATCTAACAATACATTCTCAAACAATACAATACATTCTCTTAATTTCAGACACACTACTCACACACTAACTTACAAGATTACCTACTTATATGCAAACATGAATCGCACGCATAACTTACCGAAGCATAATGAGTTCTATTCTATTTATTCTGAAGATATTACAATGATGTCAATATTGTACTACAGCATACCAAATATAATCCCAAATCAGCACACTATTCTAATACTCAGTTTGGATTGTCATGCGCATGAGTACACAGTATCTCTTCCTCGCCTATTTTGTACTAAAAGATGTTATGCCTTAACCAAGAAGTCCTATTCATTTCCTACCAATATAGCATACATAACATACTCTCATGAACATTTTGTACATTATGTTCCAACTCTGGTTCGCACATGCATACTTATGGTATACTACCCTTTCATTATATACTGTAAAAATAATCATATGAATACGTACATAGTACTGGCATACTGCCAATCATATGTAGATATGGATAACTCATTGGTGACTATGTATGTTAATTGTTACTATGGTAGAGTTTCTTGGTCCAACAAAAGTCTGCATGAAATAAATATTCTCTACGATACTAACTTCAAGCAAGGACATTTTGCAACTGGCCTGATTGCCTTTTATTATCTTGACTATGGATAAAAATCAGAACAGCATCGTAGATGACCTCGATAGTACCGGGGATATTCCATGTAGGTTTACAAGCGATCCTTCAATGTGTTCTAAATTACTTCAATACAATAACAACTATCTAGGGGAAAAGTTAACGATATTGTCGATAAACATTCGCAGTATTCAGCAAAACTTCGATAAATTACTTGTTTTCTTAAGTAGTTTTGACATTCAAATTGACATTATTATTTTGACAGAATGTTGGACGAAGAATTATGTGCCGCCACCATTGGAAAATTATGTTATGTATTACACAAGAGAAAACTACAATCAGAATGATGGGGTTGTGGTATATGTTAGAGATCATTTTGTGATTAATGCATATGAGCCTGCCATGATTGAAGGCAATTGCATGATATTCGAATTAAACAATATTTATTCCATAATTTGTTCTTACCGTCCATCTTGCTTTAAAAATCCACATAAATACATAGAGTCATTGGATAGTATTGTATCTAACTTAAAAATAAGAAACAAAATAGTACTGGCTGGTGACATAAATATAAATATTTTACCTGATGCAAATAACTTGAAAAACACATCCGAGTACTTAAACTTAATGGCTTCTCACGACTTGTTACAAGCTATTAACCTACCAACTAGAAACAAGACATGTCTCGATCATTTTATGGTAAAATCCCAGAATAAATGGCAGTCACTAGTTTTCGACAAATTTACTGATCACTCTCCTATACTATTATCAATGAATACATCACAGCTTAAAAGAAATATACCAGTTAAATTTAAAAGCACCATAAATCAAAATGCTGTAAAAGAAACCCTCGCTGCACTAAGCTGGGATGAATATTATGCCATAAACGATACTAATACCGCTGCTTCTTACTTAGTTAGTACAATCCAAGCAATTATCCAAACTAACAGTACTGTGATGAAAGTTCCATCAAAATTTAAAACTCTAAAACCTTGGATTAATACTGGCCTAATCAAATGTATTAGGAAACGTAACTTTATGCAGAGACAATCAAAACTGTATCCAAACAATGAAGATATTACATCAAAATATAAAAAATACAGAAATATGTGCAACCTACTAATCAAAACACAAAAACAAAACTATTACAAAGAACAACTAGAAAACTCAAAGGGCAATATGAAAAGTACATGGAAGATTATTAAGGATCTCTCGAATTATACAACAGAAAATGTCTCATCGAATCCATTACTGAGTATAAAAAGTAATTCAAAGCAGTCACTAAATAAAGTTAACAATTATTTTACTACGATAGGCTCTAGTTTAGCTCTAAACACATTAAATAAATTAAACAAAACCGAAACAGAACTGGCAGCAAACGTGTCAAAATTACAAGATACGCCGCTAAATTCATTGTCCTTATTCTTTACCGATGCGAAGGAAGTGGAAACTATTGTATCAAAATTAAAAAATAATAGTTCCTCGGGACATGATCAAATATCTACATCTCTAATAAAAACTTGCTCTACATACATTTCCCAACCATTGGCTTATTTGTGCAATCTAAGTTTTACTTCTGGAATTTTTCCTACTGTACTTAAACATGCCATTGTATGCCCAATTTTTAAAACAGGCGACAAACTCCAACCTTCAAACTACAGACCAATTTCTTTGCTATCAGTTATATCCAAAATTCTAGAAAAAATTGCCAATAAAAGACTTATGTCATTTTTAGAGAAAAACAATTTGCTAGCTCATAACCAGTATGGTTTTCGTAATAAAAAATCTACTGATGACGCCGTATTAAAATTATCTTCTTTGGTATCATCATATTTAGACCAGGGAAAGAAATGTATTGCTGTATTTTTGGACTTACAAAAAGCGTTCGATACGGTATCGATTCCTATACTCTTGGCCCGTTTGAATGACATTGGTGTGAGGGGTACTGTACATGACTGGTTCACCGATTATCTTGGAAATCGTATGCAGCAAGTAAGAGTGGACAAACAACTAAGTGACAAAAAGAAATGTAACTACGGGATTCCTCAAGGTTCCACGCTAGGACCGACTCTATTTTTGATTTATATTAACGAGCTATGCAAAATTAATCTACAGAGTGCTGATACCCTGATGTTTGCCGACGATACAGTATTGACATTCCATGACAGTACTTGGGAAAAAGCGTATAAAAAAGCTGAGATAGGATTGTCTCATGTCATAGCGTGGTTGGAAGATAATCTTCTCTCTCTGAATACCACCAAAACAAAATATCTTTCATTTCGAAAAACTGACGCATCCAAACCGCATACCAACAATGTCATCAAGGCTCACACATACCCATGTAATCGGTCTACTAGTCGTGTCAATTGTAGCTGTAGCAATTTGACCAATTCGGAATCGATCCGGTATCTAGGTGTAATATTTGACAGTAAATTAACATGGGCAAATCATATCATGACAGTTGCAAATCGTACGAGAAAACTAATACATGTCTTCAAATCGTTAAAACATGTTGTAAACCAGCCTCTACTCTTGCAGGTATATAGATCTTTAGCAGAATGTGCCATAAGTTACTGCATTACCTCCTGGGGTGGTGCAGGAAAATCTAATATGATAGTAGTAGAGCGTTCACAAAGAGCCTTACTTAAAGTGATACTGAACCTACCATATAGATTTCCTACTGATGAATTATATAGATGCAGTGAAATGTTATCAGTTAGGAAACTCTATGTTTACAACACTATCCGCAGATATCACCGGGATGTTGTTCCCAATCTTCCGATAACCAATAAAAGAAGAGATATGTGTCCTGTTCCTCCATACAATAGTGAAGTTGGCTGGAGGAATTTTTATCATTTGGCGCCGATTTGGTACAATTTACTCAATGATAAAGTCAAGATAAAACAGTTACTGCAATTCAAACTGAAAGTAAGGATTAAAGAATGGTTGCTGGGTCAAGAATACAACGAAATAGAATATGTGCTAAAAAAATTTCAATAACTGTATCGCAAGTGGATAACTGTATAAATTAGATCGGATCATTCACTCACACACACACACACCCTCTCTCTCACACACACACCCACACACACACCCTCTCGAACACACCCTCATAAACTCACGCACGCACACACCCTAACACACACATACACACCCTCCCACGTACCCTCACACACATGCACACCCATAGTTGTGCAATTTATATGTATGTTTTGTAACGTTAATTGTTATCGTGTGTATTGTTTTACATTATTATATCTAGTATCTCATGGAAGACACTGCCTTTTGCAACACAGTCTCTAGAACTAAAGCAAAGGGCAGGGTACTCAAAATATTGTGACACTTACTTGGTACCGAAATAAAATTATGTTTATGTTTAATATCAGTCCACCCGTTCTTTCTTTCAACATCTTTCGTTCTTTGTTCTCAATTTAGATACTATTTAAAAATAGAAACTTAATAATTTTACCCACATGCGCATTCATTAGTAACTCTTACAGTATCTGTGATTTATCGTAATATTACGTGTACTTACTGTACTTAGTTATATTATGACCTAAGGTGGGCTTAGCTCGTATCTTTCTATTAGCGCTAACGCGGCGGAAGAAGAGTGACGTGGGGATGAAGTCTATTCCATTTTTCGGAATGAAAACTACTTTTGGCGGTGCGCCAGATTTTTTTCCGGGAGCTGTAAGTGAAGCTGATCTGTAGCGATCCAAGATGAAAGGCTCCATCGGGTGAACTAGGGACCGCCAAGGGTACCCGAATGAAAAAGATACAGCTGCTCTTCACTGCAGTGTCGCTGTGCTATTTTGATTTATATTAAATTTAAAAAATACAATTTAAAAATTTTAAATACAAACTCGCACTTGGTCACTTTTATTATATTAAGATACCTACCTACTAAGATACTGATTTATATAGCTGAAGAAGTGTTTTGTTTAAACGCTCTCTAATCTCAGGAACGACTTGACCGATTTCAAAAAACCTTTCACCATTTTATACCTACGTAATCCCTGAGTGGTATAGGCTATCATAGGCACCCTCGGCGGTCCCGAGGCAACCCGAACGAATCTGTCACAAACGTGACGTTTGAGTTCAATTCACAGCCCACGAAAAATGTTGTTTGTGGTGCGCCAAAAGAAGTTTTCACTTCAAAAATTATTTAAAAAAGGAAAAAAATACCTGAAAAGAGCTCCTCGAAGCAAAGAACAATTTTTCATCCCACTACCTCGGAAAGAGTACTTTTGCTTTTCGAAATCAGGGCGTCGGCGTTAAAAGTCAAAAGTCGTTTTTACCCTCTAAAGCAGGGGTCGGCAACGTGTGGCCCGCGACCTCCCTCCGTGCGGCCCGCGAGGGTGTTACCTAAATAAGATTTATTTTTTTCAAATAATTTATTCCAGGCTCACATACATATATATATTATATCCTACCTATAAATTTTACAAATTGCAAATATTAATTTATACAGGGCAACTTTTCGCAGAGGGTGTAGAATTACAAAATTTGAAAAGTTTGAATTTAGAACATCGTGTGCACTATGTTTTTGAATTCAAAACATAATTTTATTAAACCTATTTTATCTCTACATTCTTGGTGCCGATGTGCCGAATTCATCACCTGTATTTTGTTTGTAGTGTATTTCACTATAGTATTATTTTTAATACTGGGATTTGAGTCTAAACATGTGTCATATAAAAGAACAAGTATCTGATTATTTAAAGGAATGGGTATGACTGATAAAATTTAGTGTAGAGGGCGCCGGTGGGATACCATTCACTTCTACCCGCCATCTCAAAAGAGTTTTAGAGGGGTTGGCGCTATAAGTAGATGGAGCTTAGCCGTTGAAGGCCATTCCTTTGTGAAATTGTATATGGGAAAGATCAAACAGTTGTCAATATAAATTCTTACATTTATTCAATTGGTTTACTTTTACTCAATTGATAACACTCTCAAGAAAAAACAAAAACACTTTAAAAACACGAACCTCTTCGAACAGACAGTAATTTCATTATCCCTACCTACTGTAGTGGAGTGCCCCACAATAAAAAGGTGATCAATAAGCAGGTTATACGGGGTGTATCAAATACTACAAAAATTAGAAAGTATAATGTGAAATGTAAAGGGGTAACCGTGAAATAAGGAAACGAAATAGTCTGATAGAAAATTGGCGATATTCAACTGATAAGATTAGGATTAAGCATAGGTACAATTAAATGTAAAACAGTTTCCGATAATTTCGTCAAAAAACAGAATCTTTTTCTATCAGCCGTGACTAGAAATTGTTTATGCATTTCTGGGTATCTTTAATTTTTTTTGTGAATTTCAATGTATTTTAATTAGCGTTCTAGATTGCTGAAGTTGAATCGTTACTAATATTTACGTATGTCTCCGAAATCGTTATTATATTTTTTTTTCATAGTAATGAGTAACGGCCATAGCTGGGCACCGTTAATCAAATAGTTAACTTCGTTAATCGTTAACCCGCTACAAAAAAGTTAGCTTCGTTAAAACGTTAAAGCGTTACATTTCGTAAGAATTAACGCAAGTTAACGTTAATAGTTAATCCGTTAATATGCGTATTGGATTTGTATGTTGTTGCGTTAGTGAACTTATAAAACCTATTGGTTTAGGGCCTGGAAGGTAGCAGGTTAGGAAAAAACATCAGACATTATTGGAAATATGACTTATGATAACAAAATTATTTTGGATCCACCAATACTGCCAAAAACTGCCAGTTTTCGTATAACGTCAACCAATCATGCCACAGGCTATAAGTGGCTATAATGACGCCTCAATCCTGCCAAAATTGCAGGAACCTACCACATATAATATAGTCACACTGCGCTCAGCGCTTTTCGTTTCATACTTGTCATGAACCTGTTTTTCGCGCCGCGCCGCGGTGCCGTGCGGTAAATAGTAGGCATGGGATTAACGATTAACGGACTTCTGCATAATTAACGGAAGTTAACGTGTCCGTTAACATTTTAAAAGTTAACTTAAAAGTTAATCCGTTAATCAAACTTTTAACTTCGTTAATTAATGATTAACGGATTTAATGCCCAGCTATGGTAACGGCACCAGCAGGACATGTGCATGATGGAAAGCAACACGCCTGTCCATAACAGCACAGTGTCATGCAACTATTGGAACATGAAGAGATTACCGCGTTCGTCACCCAGAGGCCTAAGATGATTTATCTCTATGCCCTGTAATTTCCATTGAAACATTACCCTTCAAATCGTAACACAAGGACATTTATTTTGAAATTACTGTTTGGCGGTAGAATTATTGGCAAAGGTAGGTAATAAATATGGAAATTCAATAGATGACCTCTGCAAAAAGTCGTATACCACAACAAAAGTGCGAGCAAATTAAGCAAGAGAAGAAACCTTTTTTAACAAAGAAGGCGTGGTTGAATCGATCAGTGGCGTGAATGAGTAATGTCACTAGCGTAATATCGTAGTTCCAAGCCCGCCGGCACCTCTACCTATTGTTGAAGTGAAAACTTCTTTTGGTGCACCATAGACATATTTTTCGTGGGCTGTGAATTGACTTCAAGCGCGAATGAAAGAAATCTTCGGGGTAAACTCGGGACCATGACCATTGGTCACCTAGTACCTATAGTAATGCGTCAGCATTTCCCATTGGCCATCTAGTCCCATTCCCTTCATCCGGTTTCACCCGCGTAGTTTTCAAAGTGAGCTATCAAATTCTGAGTTAAAAGTTTTCACTTCTATCGTCAGTCCCTATGACGGCCAATTTCTTTTATATATTAAAAAAGTTAAAGGAAAATATTACAAGGATAACAACATTTTCTTTGAAAAAGATACAATACTCCCGAGTGCCAGCAGTAGAAAGAAATAATAGAACAATATACTGATGCTATATCAAAAATACACCACTGACTCAACTATCTGAACAATACCTGAAAAACTGCACCAATCAGAATCAGGCCTTACACAAATCAGGGATAAGTAAACGATAAGACGTGCAAGATAGTGGTATTATTGTTTGGTATGCCAGTATCAAGTCGATTATTTCAGTTATCGGTTTTCGTTTAAGATTTGAAGGGTAAAGAAATAATTACTGTGTTAGGAAAAACAATTTTCGGTAATTCATTTGTAAACATGTTATCGCGTGGAGTGTCAGTGAGCTCGGACCGAGAGGGAGAAAGCCCGCGGAATCGTAGAGGTGGCTCAGTTGATACTGGCTCGAGTGCAGCTATCGAAAATGGTGTTTTTCTTCGAAACAAAGCCGGATCAGCAAATATGTAAGATTGGAATTATTCATCATTGTTATCGACAATATTCAAAGTAATAAGATAGTCTTCAAAAAATAAACCGCCCGCGGTAGTCGAAACAAATTTTGTAGTACTTGGTTGTAATAAATACCTTGCATTGTTTACAAGAGTTATGTGTTATTGCACGCTTCCAGGTTTAGTATCTTATTTATAAAATTATTATTTTTATTCGTCAGTTTATGTGTTATGCAGATGTAGGTACTCAGTGTAAGTACAACTGAACCGGTATATAGCAAGTAAAACAAGTGAGCTAGGTATAAGTATAGCAGATAATAGTGTAGTTTTCATGATAATTTAGCTTGATCAATGAGGAAGAAAAACAGGGAAGTAAGTAGGTTTATATTTATATCACTGTTTATCATATATATAATATATAAAGTTTCGAAATGTTATTTTTTTTTACTATTGTTTTTTTTTATTATTGAAATAATTATTTTTGCATAAAAATATAACAAGACTTAAAAGCATTAATTATTTATTTAAAGTATTATTATTTGTGAAAATAAAAACAATGGATTTCTAGATAAGTAACCTTTTTTCGTAAAAGGAAGTAAGTAACGTTTTTTATGTTAATTATCTCTTTATGAGTTCTTGAAACCTGTTAAGTTTATTATGAAACCTTTTTACTGTAAGTGGCCAAATCTATGCTTGGTGATGTCGATGCCAACACAAACCCCTACGTGGTCATACTCGAACTTACGTCCTTTAAAATAGTCTTTTGAGCGTCGTATCTTCTTTCTAGATGGCGCCCCAGCTCCTTGGTAAATCTGGTGAACCCTATTAGAAGGAGGAACAGTGCGGTATTCGACTCTAGCCCTGGGTCTCCCACCAGCCCTGCCATCCCCGGTTCCACTCCAGACATTCCACCTGATCCTCCCAAAACAAATGACAATACGGCACTCGTCTTAAGCAGAGCGGAAAAGGTTGGTATCTGCTTTGTTCTTATTAATAAGTAAATTGTTAATTCACGTGATTAACCTTATCGCTAGCATAAAAAATATTAGATAGATACTTCGAGTGTGGGCCATTTTGCGTATAATTTAATACTTCATCAAGGCCATCTTAAAAACATTTGTACGTATAAATGTTAACCCAGGCATTTTTACTTTTTTGTTCACTCTCTTTAGAAACGATGGAAAGAAGAGCTTAATGCTCACTTGGCTCGCAAATTCTTGATAGAAACAGCTGGAGGGAACGGCAAGAATGGGCTAATATGAAACTAATAAAAAAAATATTGAGGCCATAATTACATTTATTTCTACATGTATGTTATTTTTGGGCTGAATTTATTACTACGAGTACATTGGTATTTTTGTTTGTACCTACATCTCCGAATTAAGTTTATCAAAGTTTTTCTTTCCAAAATATAGCGGCAGGACAAGCAAGCGCCTGATGGTAGGCCAGACGCCTTCATATACCAGCACTATTGGCACGTAACCACAGATCAGAAAATAGTTAACGTAACTATTGGAATATGAAGGGTTCTAATAACTGTCTAGCACAGCACTTCGCTTGTCACTTGATTTGACGTGACTGAATTTATCTCTTTGCTCTATAATGTCTCGAAAGCTTACTTACAAAAGTTGTACTTCTCCAAGCTAGCTCTACAAAGAGTATTATCACTTGACAACCACACACACACACACACACATACACACACACACACACACACACACATTCAAGATTGTATGAAATCTCTATTGACGTAGTATTCTCTATAGTTATTATGGACTGTTAATGAAATGAATGTTAAATTGTTGATATTTCACTTTAGTAAAAAGCTTCATATTTCAAGTGGAAAAGTTTCGCAGCAACGAGAATACTGAAGAAAATGTTCTTCTAAGATGACTCTTATGTTGACGAGTTGACAAAATAGGCAAATAACTGAATGAACTACCTTTTTAGAATGAGAAATTGGAACCTCTATCAAAGAAAATATCAGGCGGGTGGGGAACTCTGGTGAGCGTAGTCTTGGTAGAGGCGAAGGGACTCCCTAACTCACCGACTGATGGAATGAGCCATGGAGTGTATTGTAAGCTGCGGTAAGCTATTTCACTTATTTTTTTCAATATATAAGTTATATTCCGGTAGAAGTATTTTAACAAGAAAGTTATAGTTTGCCCATGTCAGGATTATCTCTCTAAAGTAGGTAATTTCCTGATATTACGGCACATGATCTGACTTGAGTACGAGGTATATTTGGAACATCTTGAAGCCTCTTCAGAGTTTCTTTTATAATATTAGAATAAGATAAAACCAACAGTAAAAAATCATATAATTATTACAATTTATTAATTAATTAGAATATATTCATACAATTTATTAATTAATTTTGATAAAAATCATTGAGCAACAAATTCGTCGTCCACAGTTTATGAAATATCTTAAAACAATGTTTATTTTCATAGGTTGGGCTCTCAATCATTAAAGTCGAAAACGGTTCAGAATTTGCTGCAGCCGGTGTGGCGGGAACGGTTTCAGCTGCATATCTTCAAGGATCACTTACTCCGAGTTTATCTGTGGGATAAGGGGAAGCAGAAAACATTCATGGGAAGGTTTGTTTCAATTATAGCACATATTATCAAGCTCTGTCGTTTGTTTATTTAATATTTTGTGCTATATATGAAGAGGTAAAATTTTGTTATAAGTCTAAATCTGTTAAAAATAAAGATGTGTGTACATAGGAACAGTTCTTAATAAATAAATTAACAAAAATACTATTATATATACAAAACCTTATAAGCTATTCTAGTATGCCCATTTTTGTCTTTGAGTTAACTTGATGTTAAAACGTCAAAACTTCTGTAATGTGACTTCACTCAAAATTTGACGGTGTTTTGGCTCGTGTGAGCCTTGAGTCAATTTTTCCAATACGGTAGTTATATACAATATTGACGTTTTCTTCTTAACCCTTCGTTTCGTTCGTCTTCGTTTGTTGGTCTTGAATAACAGCTTTTTGTTGCAGTGCAGTGTTAGACCTATCACTTTTGGAGAAGGAAAGGACTCATGAAATTTGGCAGCAGTTGGACGATGGCTATGGAGCTGTATATTTGTCGATAACCATTTGCGATATTCGTAGGCGAAAGGAAATCAACATAGATGAGACTGAAGAAGTTAAAATGGAAAATAAACATGTTCGTATATCAAATACCTACTAATTTCAAAGACTTCATGCAATACATTTTAGATTTTATTAAGATAGAGTGACTGGACAAGCAGTACTTGAGCCTAATAGTAAGCAATAACAGTACAGTACAACGCAGCTTTTTGCAGATGTAGAGTTCGAATAATTTCTACGTACTGCACTGCGCTGGTCACTTTTTGATATAAGATGATTTTTTTCTCTTTAGCCTAATGAACTCTCTGGAAACTCTTTCAAGCTCACATTTTTTTTGAAAATCACTGCTTTGCTTTTGTTTGTTAATAAATTATTGCAGGTCTTATTGCCTTGTTCCATTTTGTAGCAGGATCTTCTAATGCTCGTCTGAAATTGCAGGCTATTTATAATCCTAACACAAATTGGAAGCTGGTGGGCCAGTTGCACGCGAGAGTGGTTTCTGCAAAGGGCCTCAGTGGTAAACCTAGTGCTTACTGCTCCTTGGAGGTGGACAATGAGAGAGTCAGGACACACAGTTCGCGTGGGACATCGGAACCTACGTGGAATAAGAATTTTGTATTGTAAGTATACTCTTAATCACTTACTTACTCTTACTTGGTCAATTTATATCTTTGGAAATATTGCCCTTCAAACCGGAACACCGGAATATTTACACACTGCTGCTTGACGGCAGAATAACTATCAAAGGTGTGGTAATTCTCCAGGCGGACTCTGCAAAGAGCCATATCACTACAATATATAATATACATCCATAGATATTAATAACGGCTGATTTTGTGACGTTAGCTGCTCATTCTTTATTGTTGTTAACCATAAAGAATTTGAAACTACATAGTAAGTCTATCCAAGTTTGGCTTAGTATAAGTGCATTTGTATAGTGTATACGCACGTTATTGAAGGCAGACTTCATATTTGTCCAGTCCTGAAACCCAGAAACTCAATGGACTGCGGATATAATAATATATGTAATAATGTAATTGTAAATAGAGAAGCGACATTAATACTACTTACTGATAATGATCACAAGTGTAAAGCAAAGTGTAAAGGTTGGTTCCACTAGCGAAATGGAACTATGAAATGCTTTGAAGTGGAAAATTGTTCACAACAATTTCATCATTTACTAACGGACTAACTTTTGCCCGCGTCTTCGCTCGCATTTTGTAATTCGTTGGCGTAAGGCTTAAGCGATTACTTAAATTACATTTTCATTCCTTATACGTACAACGAATAAAATGTTTTATACAAACTTTTACCCTCTATTTTCTCAATTTTTAGACTTTGACTTTGGAATTTTGATAAATCTTTCCTTAGGTAGATCCCTATATCAAAATACGTAGGTACCTACACGTTTCTAACCTTAAAGGTTTACCGTGTGCGTTTATGTAAAACTTTCATCCCCTATTTTACCCATTTAGGGGTAGAATTTCCCAAAATCCCGTTAGCAAGCTATCTGAGATTTCGTTATGAGAGCTTGACCTTTCGCTTTTATCTTCATATTTTTTATAACTAGCTGAACCGTGCGCGCGTTCCTACGCAATTTATCGAAAATTGGTCGTACCAATTCAAATCTAGAACAAATTTGGTAACCTTGGATTCTAATGACGCAACCTTAAAAGATAGACAGACATGACAGACATGCTGTCACGCAACGAAAGCTCTCAAAAAGCAATATTTATTCGCGTTTTTGTTACATTTTTCATTCATACTCCGCTCCTGTTGATAGTAGCTTAATGTTATATAGCCTATAGCCTTCCTCGATAAATGGACTATCCAACAGAGAAATAATCTTTCAATTCGTACCAGTAGTTCCCGAGATCGTTGTGTTCAAACAAACAAACAAACTCTTCAGCTTTATAATATTAGTATAGATTCTTCTGTACGTGTGTTGACACGTTGACAGTGAACTCCTCCTAAACGGTTGGACCGGTTTGAATTATTTGTTTTGTATGCATTTGGATTTAGATTCACAAATCAGCCCGTTAGAATGCACTGCAGTCGGTATCTAGGGTATTATCCAAGCGAAGTCGGAACGGGCCGATAGTACGAGTATATAATTCTACTGGACGTGTGTATGTCACTGAACTTCTCCTAAACGGCTGAACTGATTTGAATGAATTGTTTTGTTTGCGTGTGGGTCCAGCGTTTGTCCTTAGTTGGTACGTTTATGAAAACTATTATCACTAGATATTAAGCAAAAGTCGGGGTCTCAGTTGAAAACCATTATGACCTCGTGGCAGGAACATCTGATTTCACAATCATGATGTCGTCGGTTCGAAACCAGTTTGCACATCTGAGTATTTTTTCAAGTGCATATTAACAAGTTTGTCATCATCATTTAAAGGTGAAGGAAATTATCGTGAAAAGTCGACATGTTCCCAGAATCTTTTAAGATGATGTGCCATTCACCAAATCGCATTGGGCCAGCTTGGTGGGTTATGGACTTGGCTCTGTCCTTGTGACAAAAGGCCCTGATCCTCAGCTGTGGGAACATTTAGTAGGCTGATTATGATAATATCCCCTAGAAAAGATCACTATCAATCGATGACGCTAAAAATCTGCTAGCTTTTATTTATTAGAATTGTTTTTAAATGTTTACTTTTTATTTGGTCTAAGTAACTGGTAAATGCCGCATTCAATTAGATAAATCCAAAATTAGGTATTCAAGTGAAACGAAATGAATGGAGCAGTCGAGTGAAAAATAATCTTTTTTCTGTTTGTTCTAGTAATGTATATGATGTGACATCGACCCTAGATCTGAAAATCTACGACAGTTCGTTGATGAATTCTCTGAATAATGAGTCTCTGGGAAGGATATCCATTCCTTTGTTGAGGATACGGAACGGAGCGATGAAGTGGTACGCGCTGAAAGACAAGAGTAACAGAACTAGCGCCAAAGGAAACTGCCCGAGAGTATTACTGCAGATGTCGCTCTATTGGAATCCTGTGAGTTTCTAGCACTAAATGCCATGGATAATAGGTATAAAGCATAAGGCGTTTTCAAAGTAACAGTGTGTGCGTTTCTTTATAGTGTAGAGCTGTAGAGTTACGGGTACATGTCCTGCTCGTGGATATGTGCCAGATGGTAAGAAACACACCTGCCAAAACAGCACAGTGGCACGCAGCTATTGGAACATGAAGAGTCCGCACAGTGCTCGGCACCCAGATATACAAGATGATTTATCATTATGCGTAGTAATTTCTCTAATTAGTATAAGTTAGATAAGTACAATAAAACGTTTACTTTCTCTGAAACCCATCGGTTATTTGCTGGGGCGGATGAATACGACAGTATATGACAGCCTTTGGGGAATTGTAGGTTTAAATAGATTGTGCTGAATTCTTGTCGTACATACATACATAGATACATAGATAGGATATCTACGGTAGTTAACAACACAAAACGCAACGGTCATGGGTTAGTTCAGAACTATTTTGTTTTACAGGTTAAAGCTTCTCTGAGAGTGTTCCATCCACGTGAAGTGAAATATACAAAAAAAGCACAGAAGTTCGATATAGCGTTGGTCTACAAAAACATGGAGTTTGTTCGAGACGTTTTTGTATTCCTCATCGCAGTCAATGAGAGCTACAAGTGAGTTATGTATATGATCGGATTCGGATCTTACGTCAACCATGAAACAGATATTTTTTATGAAACATAAACTGATTTTTCAAACAAAATTGCTGATATAAATAGAGAATCTAGCTATTAACTCCACTTACCTACTACTTAATCTACTTACCTAGCATTATGTGATTAAAAATACACATTATTGTATTAGGAGAGGCTTAGTTTAAATTTTACCATTTAAATTCAATCAAAACCAATTTTTTTGTGTTATGTTAATTATACTTAATAATAGTTACCTATTATTAATATTACTGTAAAATTTTCCAAATTTACTGTTTCTCAACCGGAACTATTGAACCTTGATTAATATCTGTTTATGACAAAGGCCATGTTTTTCCATAATGCTTATCTAGCACGCGTATTATAATCGAAAATAGACAAAGTAGTTAATCAGGAGATAAATAGGTATTTACATGTGATTTGGAAATAGTACGTTGTTATCGATATCTGTAATTTAATTTTAATCTAATCATAAAAAACAAAACATGGCCTCGGTTGATTTGAGAATCGTTAGAAAGATGTCAATGTGGATGAAAGGTTATAATTTTGTAATAATTGAATAGGGTATTATAAAATTGTGTCATATGAGGTATGTAGGCGGTATGTAGTCGTAATTTATTAAATGAAATATATGTTGCACTTGCTCAATCTATTCTTACATACTGCATTCCAATATGGGGAGGCGCAGCTAAGACTAAATTTATAGCAGTCGAACGAGCTCAAAGATTATTAATCAAGGTCATGTATTTTAAAAATATTAGACACTCTACAGAGAGTATTTACTCACTTAGTGGTCTATTGTCAGTTAGAAAACTGTATTTGTTACATGTTAACAATAATACATAAAAGCCTACCTTTTATTGCCAGTCTTCAGGACCAAACGGGAAGGAGAAAGATGGTAGTTGCGCCTGTTCCTAAAGTCAAAAGTGAATTCGCTAGCAATCAGTATAGTTCGGTTTCATCGAGATTTTATAACAAGTTAAACAAGGACTTAGACTTATATCCAAAACTTCTTCGTCAATGTAAGAGGACTGTGATCATGTGGTTATCGCCCATTAATTATGAAAACATTGAACTGATTTTGAAGAGTCTTTAACAACACAGTCACACACACACACACCCTCAGACACTCACTCGCATACACACAACCTCTCTCTCTCACACACACACACATACACTCACGCGCACGCACACACTCACTGTCTCACAACCGCAAGATGATTTTAAATTGTATTATTAGATGTAGAAGAGCAGGAATTCTCAAAACAGCGTGTTTGCTTAAAGAGAATTTCTGGTTATATTATATAAGTTACTTTTGTATTTTGTTACTGAAATAAAACTTTTTTTTTTTTTTTTTATTGAGGTGGGTATTATAATATGACATCTCTATAAATAAAAGCGAATCTCAGAAACTACAAATACTAGGAATCTGGAATTTTGCATGGAGATCCCATTTACCACGTAGGCGCTCGCTAAGACTTGATTTTGCGAAATTCAACCCCTAAGAGGGTGAAACAAGGGATGAACGGTTGTATGAAAATTCGTCATTTTCAAAGTTGTTAAATTTTGTATCTAGACACTTGACACAAATCAATTAAATGTTTGTTCCATCAATTTTGTAATTTTTAACTGTACGGGGGTGAAATTGGGGTTGAAATGGGGGATAAATGTTTAAATCTCCCAACCGTTGAAGATAAAACCATGAAATTTTGTATATAGACACTTGATACGAAGCAAACAAATGTTTGTTCTAGCAATTTTGTAATTTCGACCTGTATAGGGATGAAATTGGGATTGAAATGGGGGATGAAAGTATATATGGAAGCTCCCAATCGTTGAAGATAAAACCATGAAATTCTGAATATATGTAGGCACTTGACACGAAGCAAATAAATGTTTTTTCTAGCAATTTTGTAATTTCGATTTGTACGGGGAAGAAATTGTGGTTGAAATGGGGGATGAATTAGCTTTTCAAACCTAAACAACTGAACCGATTTTGATGAAATTGTATAAAATTGTTTTATTATAAGCTGTTTTTAGTAACTGTAAATGTGTCTGGGTATATAAATAAGTACCTACTGCCTGAGTTACCTTAGTATTTATTTCGCGCGGATGAAGTCGCGGGTAACAACTAGTCTTTACAATATTTTTACGAATCGTAGTCCTGAGACAAGACGTGGTACGTTGGTATAATATTCATCTTTGGTTTTCAAGATGATGTTAACTCCCAAGAAGAATTCTAGATGTCTCGTAATAATCTAAAACAAAAGAATATCTTTAATGAACATTTCTCTTAAGACAAATTGATGTAGTTTTTTTTAACCACGTTAAAAAAAGACGACGTTTTCAATTTGATCGCTTTTTATGTATGCACACTGATTACGGTGAGATTTACTATACCAGTAGGTACCTATTAGGTATTTTTACCCGACTGCGCGACGCAAAGGAGTGGTTATTTACTTATCGTGGTATAATGTAGGAACGAGTCTCAGACATTTCGACGACACATTTTCATAATCAGACACTTGCTCCAAATTAAAAAATTAACGATACTTACTAGTGTGTGTAAAAGAGATCGTAATTTTGTCTTAATCAAAAAATGAGTTAACAATCATTCATGTTTTTTTTTCAACATAATATGGACTATCCCTATAATGTTCGTATAAGCTAAAACCTAACCATTTCGTTAGAGTATTATGCCCGCGCTTCGCTGTGCTATTCAAAGGTCGATATTTTTTTCAGAATAAAGTACACTAATCTTAGTTTTTTATTATACCTATGCTTTATTCCAAAAAATCTTTTTTGTAGTTTTAGCGTAAAAGAGAAAAAGGCTTTCATACATTTATCCGACCTCAGTCCTTTAATTTTCGTAATACGAGTATAAATACAATGCCTTTTTTATTTGTAGGCGGCTTTTCGAATGGGAAAATCAAGAGCTCTCATTTGCAGCACTAAGCTGTTGGTTGCTGTTCTGGTATCACTTCAAACTGTGGACAGCTCCGTTGGTATTATTAGCACCGTTCTTTTACTTCTGGATAAGCAATCGACATCTTCGTAAGTGTTTTTATAATTCCTACAAATATGCCTAGTTTAGCGTCACATTATAACTTGGCCTAAACTCAACTATGCCTCTTCGAGTTAATTTATTACAATAATTGTCTAAACTGCTAATTGCTATACCAGTTTGCATTCGTTAAAATTTTTACTCTTATTCGAGTAAGCCTCATGCAGTATTTTTTGGAATACCGGGACCATTGTTGCAATATACCTACTTGACCCATGCTGGAAAAAAAACATACTTACCGTGAAATTAAAAAAGCTGTTTTACATATCGTGGTCACATTAGTAGTATCTAGTATCGTAGTCACAGTATAATGTATTTACTTCATACATGAGGCAAATTGTATAAAAATTTTGTATCCCATACCAGGCACATGACCCGCCATTATCATTTTAAAAACAAGTAAAAGCCCAAACAAGACGTTCTTTTGTATTTATTTGGCAATGTGACTTGGTGATTAACGTGGATATTGTTAGGCTAACTACCTTTGCGACGTCAAACGAACTCAAACAAACAAAATCGAGTTTAAGTTTAGTTTAGTAAGAGAGTGGTTAAATCATATTAACCTTCTTTTTCACAGAAAAATCCTTTAAGAGAGGTTATGGCATCGTGGATACCCCAGAAAAAGAAACGAAAGGAATCCTGGATAAATCGAGAACGGAGAAAAGCTTGACAGACAGAATCCAAGAGCTCCCAGAGATGACACTAACTATCACCAATAGCGTCGATTATTTAGGGTCTTTGTCAGAGAAACTTTATAAGTAAGTACTTAAAGTTATTTTCTGTACTCTACTTTAATTAGTTGAATTTGTTATTATCCCTGGGATTGCAGATTCAATTAAAAAAAACTTATTGATTAATATTTTGACAATACTTTTTAACTTCTTATTTTGTGGATATACCTACCTAGTACCGGAACTCCTACTGTAGTCATCTATTTACGAGTATAATAAAAAAATAGGCAACCAAAATCAAAGTGTTTTAGTGAATTTTGTGCGCATCGTAGTTAATAATTTTCTGATGGTTTTCCATCACTGTTGCAGTAGCAAAATATTATTTTAAATTAAATAGTATTTTGATTTGATTAATTGTTCTAAATAAATTTAGTAAGTTCGTAATCATGGATTTAAGATGACTAGTAAACGTTATTGCCTAGCAGTTTTGCTCTAAATACTGCATTTTGAGACATAATAACCGGTTAAAGTTTTCATAAACTGCTTGAAAAATGCTGAGCACGACATGAATTCACAACAGATCTTAACAATATTTCAGCCTAGCAAGCTTCAAGGTGCCGTTTCTGAGCTACATTACGATGATAATGTTAACAGTCGCGTCCGCTGGGTTTTACTTGATACCATTTAATTATTTAATGATGATTTTTGGTAAGTGACAATTTTATAAATTTATCTTAGTTGTACAACCTCCAACAACCAAGAGTAGCTATGATCTGCGAGAGACGAGTTGAAACTGGAGTTGAAACTGGACGTGTATTGTGCCATTCGTAGATGCGTGTTTAAACAAAGAGGGGAAGACTATAATATTAAATAGGTTGTCAATGTAGAATTGTAGATAATTACAATGAGCGTTAGAATCGTGTTCCTCTAAATAATCCTAATTATTATTATGAAGGACTAGCAGCGCCCCGCGGTGTTACCCGCGAAGTTCCCGTTGTTTTTCCGGGATAAAAAGTAGCCTATATGTTCTTCCAGACTATAATCTATCTGTGTTCCAAATTTCAGCCCGATCCGTTCATACATTAGGACGTGATTGAGCCACAAACATCCAAATATCCAAACATCTATATATTGACATTTATAATATTAGTCGGAAGTAAGATAGAGGGATTCGGGGGTTAATTACGAGGGTCAAACTGAAAGTTCTTAGAACTGGCCACTTATAAACAATATAATAAAAAAATAATTCTTTAATTTGAAAATAGAACTCTTTGCCAATAGGTATTACTGAGTATATACTTCATTCATTTGTCATTTGTTTTACGATTTGGCGGCAAATTAAAATTGTCTGTGTCACGTCAACATGAATTTAACACGAGAAAATTTTCGTGCAATATTTTTTTATGACTTTCGATGTCATTTAAGTCAACAAGAAAGTTATGATAGACTACGATTGGCCTTTCACGATGAAGCCCCATCTCGTGCGACTGTTTACAACTGGTTTAATGAGTTTAAACGTGGTCGCACTAATCTCACTGATGATTTACGTGAGGGACGGCCTTCTACGGCGACGACTGAAGATAACATCTGTGTTGTGCGGCGTATGATAGAGACTGACAAAAGAGTGACCTATCAGCAGATTCGGACAAGCTTAGGCATCGGTATGAGTCAAGTGCACAAAATCCTACACGAACATTTAGCGGTCAGGAAGCTTTGCGCCCGGTGGATACCTCATAATTTGACTGAGGCTCAAAAACTCCATCGTGTGGATTGGTGCCGTAAAATGATTGAAAGATTTAACGGAGGTGACTCAAATGCTGTGTTCGACATACTAACAGGTGACGAAAGCTGGATTTACTGTTATGATCCTGAAACCAAAAGACAATCTGCTCAGTGGGTGTTTCCTTTCGAGGAGTTGCCAACTAAAGTGAAGAGAGATCGAAGTGCGGGGAAAAAAATGGTGGCCTCGTTCTTTGGAAGGATAGGTCATTTCGCAACAATTGTGTTAGAGGATCAAAAAACAGTTTCTGCAGAATGGTACACTACCAATTGTTTGCCACTTGTCTTGGAAAAAGTTCGAGAGAAACGACCTCGCAGTAGGATCCTCCTTCACCACGACAACGCCTCATCGCACACCGCCAAGCGAACGATCGACTATTTGGCGACATCAAACGTTGAATTACTGGGTCACCCGCCGTATAGCCCCGACCTCGCGCCTTGTGATTTTTATTTATTTTCAAAAATTAAAGAAAAATTTAAAGGAAAGCGGTTTATGAATGCTGAAGAAGCGGTGGCTGCGTATCGCGATGCCATTGAAGAGACCCCTAAGGACGAGTGGGCAAAGTGCTTTTCCCAGTGGTTCCATCGCATGCAGCGGTGTATTGACGTGAATGGGCAATATTTTAAAAAGATATAATAAAACTAATAACTGGCTAATGTAATCAGTTTTTGATTTTCTAAGAACTTTCAGTTTGACCCTCGTATTTAGCTATAATGCGGACACGATCGAGATGATTTTAATTAGGGTAGGTAATTCACTGGTAACTCACGTGTGATATGATCGGTACAATTCGAGTTTGACTTCGACGAATGAGAATTTGGGTTTTCAGCCGCATCCGGCGGGCTTTTTGAATAAGAGTAAGAGAGAGGGAGAGTGAGAGGGAGAGCTGCTGCTGGCTTAGCAGCGGTCTCTCTCTCAAACTCAACACCAACCAAATCACACGATACCCGTGAATTAATTAAAAATGTGAAACTACTTAACTACCACGTTAGCTTTCATACTAAAAGTGATTGAGATAGATCTTGGTTTTTGACTAGCCTCGTGGCTTAGTTGGTAGTAGCTCTGCCTGCGAAGCCGAGGGTCGTGGGTTCGATTCCCACCCAGCGCAAATATTTGTGTGATGAATTCAAATGTTTGGATGTAACGGAGGTGGTCTTATCGGAACCGAAGTCGGAGTCGGAGTTTTTAAATTTGATTTATCAGAGTCGGAGTCGGAACCGGAGTCGGAGGCGGAGGTAGGGTCAGAAGTAGTGGTAGGAGAAGAGATCTATTTTTATTTTAGGACAAATAAAACATTCATTCAAACTTTTCATTGTTTGTGTTTCATAAAATATCACAAAAAATAAAAATAAATTGGAATGTTCAAAAATAATAAATTAATTGAATCCCAAAGTAGCATAAAAAGTATGTTAAATGAACAAAAGCTTTGAAACAAATTAAATGAAATAAATTGACACTAAAATTGTGTATATGTACTTCATGAACATAAGCTTTGAAGCTGTCTCAGTCCAAGATATTTCTTAATGAGTCGTAGATTAAATCGTCGCCACTAAAAAGGTGTTCGCTCGCTACCGAGCCTGGTGGACACGATAATATTGGCGGAAATGCTGGAAGTTGCTGGAATTTTGCGTTTTTCTATGTTGTGCTCATTTAGTATTCTTTTCATTACACTCGTGCGCGGGAGATTCCTTGCGCGACTTGTATGAAACTGTTCGTTACTGTCGGCGCAGGGTCGCCGCTAAGTTATGCTTCGACATCCGATTAACCTCCGATTCAAAAGTTTCGGAACCGGAGTCGGAACCGGAGGTGTAAAACTAATCGGAACTTCCGACATAACGGAGTCGGAGTCGAAGCTCCGTAACATCCCTAGTTTCTATGTATAATAAATATGTATTTAAAACTGTATCAGCTATCTGGCCGCCATCATACAAGCTTTGCTTAGTTTGGGGTCAGATGGTGTTGTGTGTGAATTGTCCACCAATATTTATTTCTAAGATCCATTTGATTGTGTTCGTATTCGAACAACATTAAATTTGTCTATTAGTGGAAGATGTAGGATTGTTTAAAGTTTTAACGGTGTTCATTACATAGATATCACAAGATATTTATTTATTTATAAATAAAATCTAAACGGCTGCGTGCTACTAACAATCAACAATAGTGGCAGGTGTGTAGCTGCACTGTGTATGAAAGAAAAGTATGTGTGTACAATTCACACCAGGCAGAAGAAAAAAAAAAAAAAAAAATTGGCAGTCATAGGAATTGCCGATAGAAGTGAAAACTTATAACTCAGAATTTGATAGCTTACTTTGGAAACTACACGTGTGTAACCGGAAGGCGTGACCTGGGCATCATGGCATGGCCATCTAGAAATGCGTCAGCATTTCCTATTTGCTGATGCATTTCTAGATGGCCATGGCATGATGCCCAGGCCACGCCCTTTCAGCATTTTCCATTGGCTGACGCATTTCTAAATGGCCAATAGCCATGGTCCCGAGTTTACCCGAAGATTTCTTATCATACCCGAGCGTGACGCTAGATTCCTATTCACAGCCTACGAAATATCTGTCTAGGCGCGTCTAAAGAAGTTTTCACTGCAAAAAATTGGGGGTAGAGTTAGATGAATATCGAGCATCAGGAATTAAAATACTACGTGGACTGTGACGCATTTTCTGAACGTTTCAGTACACAGTCGCAAAGACACATTAGATTACAAAGACAAATTCTAGCATAAAGAGAAGACGAAATTGTATAAACGCATGGAAACACAGTATTCTTGTTTTCTATCTCATTCTTTCGTAGGCAATCTATCCCTTTTTGAATATATTTGTCTCTTTTTAGTGTCGCTTTTTTGTTTCATTGAATTTTCAAATCATGATGCTTCCTTGAGAAATTTCACTTAAAAATACCTTTGCTGTTTTCAGGAATTTACAAGTTTTCTCGCAACTACTTCAGATCGGAGAAAATTTTGAACAACGATTTAGAAGACTTTCTATCGAGAATACCTGACACGGAAGCTCTGGTAACTATTCTGCTAAATTATGGTTATCGTACGTCTACTGCCTAGAAAAACTGCTTATGCACTTGCTATTGCTCTTTAATTTGGAACAAAATTAAATAGCAATACTTATCATAAATAATGTTTGTTGCGTCTGTATTATCCGAAGGAACTTCGTTCCTACCTGATGTCCCGTCAGCAGATGTTGTTTTATATTTGATGTAAGCAGAGCATGATGATCACAGCAGTTTATAGCGCAACCGAAACGTGGGGAAGTAACTAAAACATTTCGAGATCAAGATCTGGCTATAATTCACCACGCTGGTCTACAGCGGGTTGACCGGTCTCCGTCTTGGAATGTGGGTTCTCGCACTCACCGTTACAGCCAGTGGTGATGACAAACTTGTACATCACCACTTGGATAATTACTCAATGGTGCAGGCGGGATTTGAAACTATAATTTAAAATTACGAAATTGTAAATGATTGTGATAAGTACCTATTTTGGGGTTTCGAATGTAGGTTCTGGAAAATGTACAGAAAATCAATTATTTATATACAGTGCCTTTTCTTATTTCAGAACGATTGGAAGGAACTCAACGTACCAGAACCCACACCAGTCAATGGAATTAATATTGGTACTCGCCCATATTCTTTGAAAGGCTCTGTTATGTATTAAACAAGAGTACCTATTACAGTCAGGGTCAGTCTGTTCATTCGTAAAACTATGCACAACACATATCAGCATTTAAATCAAATATTGAAGAATTTTTTTTAATGAAAAGTTTGTGATAGATATCTCTCTTTTTGTGTGGGAATGGATGCGTAAATGTTTATTTAGTGTGTATTGGGTAAGAATTGAATTAATGGGATTCATTTGTTTATGTTTTCGATTTTTTTTTCTTGAATAAAAAAAATCGATTTAAATATTTCGATAGATTCCTTTATCGCTACCAAAATTTATTTAATTCTACTAATATTATTTTATGTGAAAGTTGTTTAACAAAAGTTCGGGAAAATGCTTAAAAAATAGTGGTGTTTATTGTCGTGATATATTAATTTATTTTTTATTTTTTGTTGTCGTTTTATTTCTCGTGCGTACTTTTATGAAGCGGGAAAGACTGACGTTCATTGCCATCAATGATATTCTGTTAACTAATACCCCGTTTACATTATTCCAGTCCAGCGACCGAATCCAGCGCTGGATTGCTTACTGGAATAATGGAGACCGGCACTGGAAAGCATCAATCCAGTGCCAATGCATTCCAGTGCCGGTTTACATTATTCCAGTAAGCAATCCAGCGCTGGATTCGGTCGCTGGACTGGAATAATGTAAACGGGGTATAAGTATTCCAAAACTTTATTTAGCACATATCTTGTACCTTGTGATACACAAATACACATATTGTGTATATTGTGCTTGCGTTTATATGTCTGACGTGACAAATACCTATGTCGACTAGTTCTATAATTCTATTCAATAAATAATTTGAAAAGTGCTTACGAGACAAGACACGTTCCTAGTACATTAAGTAAAAGTTTGGCATGCGGCAGTGTGCACTAATTATTTCAACTTGGCGTTTATCTCACTACCTACTTGCTCAAATAATTTATTGCTCAAATTTGCTTCTGTTACAGAACTACAAAGTGTTTAGGTACATAAATCATCATATTATATTTAATTTTATTTGTCTACAAAAAATAATAAACTTGGTAAGTTTAGAAAATAATTATGTCGTAATTTCTAATATATAAAATGAGTCAACGACAAGCAATTAAGTACTGAAAAATTGCAAAACGTTGGAAAAATACGTTTGGTGGGGTCTACTTTCAATTGAAGTTTTTTTAAATATGCGTCTTCATACTACACACCTTTTTAAACAGAGGAAAATATATCTTAGCTGTAAGATAATAAAAACTTTAACACAGCAATATTATTATGATTTATAAATAATTCTTATGTATTGGCGTGGGCGGGAGGGTGGCGCCCTGGATAGTTTAGATTAACAAATCAACCCGACAGACGGCGCTGCAGTCGTTATCTAGGTAATTATCCTAGAGAAGCCGGAACTGGGGGTCTACCGCCTAACGAAAAACGCTTTGGTGCTTTGATGCTTTGGCATTGCCGTCTCTTTCATTTCAAGCGAGAAGAAAAGAGACAGCAATGCCAAAGCATCAAAGCGTCAAAGCGTTTTTCGTTAGGCGGTAGAAGTGCGGGCCGCTATTGCATTACATTTTTCAATTACGAAGTTCTATGCAGTTTAGATTTTCAAATGTTTTTCCATAGTATAATTTTTTAGCATATTATAACATAATTTTATTTCGGTACCATTTTTTGTGAACAAATGTGTACCTATTACCTACGTAATAAATGTAAATAATATGTGTACGTAATTATGTAGGTAAACATAATATATATATATTTAAAAAGTATATAATAATAAATAGGTTCATCTAGAATAACTAGGGATTTTTATACTGTTATAAATTAAACAAAGTTATTTAAAAAAATGTGTTTAATTTAATATCATAATAACTTATACACTAGTAACTACAGTTAATGGATCACATTTTCATAAGTCTTACAAAGCCCTAACAATTATATTTCTACATTTATGAGATTAAATACTCCTTTGCCCGAAACCTAGATAGATTATACCTACCTTCTTCTATTACTTACACATTGTCCTTTTATTCCTTGATTTATTTTAAAATACAGAGAACGAAGTAAAACACGAGCAATGCATGTCTGACGGTAAGCAAAATTCTTGCCCATCATAGTAAAAAATATTTCCATAAAAAATTACAGGTCACTTTATTTATTGCTATTTTTTTTAACACTGTGTAAAGTTCTAGTATCCTATGTCAATAATATTAGTTACAAATATATTAGGTATTAAATAAATACCCATAACTAACTAACACGAGTTTGACATAAAATAAGTTTTTTTTTTAAACTCCATATCCAGTATTTATCCAAAACGATAAACATGATATTAATTAAAAGAAAACAATCAAACTTACAAATTGTGACGAAGTGTGTTTACTAAGTTGGTTTTTTTTTTTTTTTTTTTTTTTTAACTTCTATAGGTTTACACTTGACCGCCATCTCGCCTGATGTTAAGCGATGATGCGGTCTACGATGGAGCGTGTTTACCTAGATAAAACCGATTAACTCTCGATTTGAAGACACAAAGATTGTAACCATCGGGGAAAACCCACTCAGGCAACGTATTCCACAGCTTAGACGTTCTTATCACAAAAGTAGAGTCGAATCTCTTCGTTCGTGTCTTTGGAACATCAACCATGAAACGATGTCGCTTTTTCGAGCTACGAGCATTCCGATAGAAAAAAGGACAAGGTGGTATCAGATCATGCAAATCAGTCGCACACTCTCCGAAGTGTATCCGATAAAAAACCGATAGGCTAGCAATTTTTCGGCGATGTTCAAGACTTTGAAGTCTTTTTCGCACAAGAGTGTCGTTGCCTATGAGCCTTTTGGCACGTCTCTCGATCGATTCCAGAGCCTCCAGCTGATACTTAGCCGATCCATCCCAAAGGTGCGAACAGTACTCCAATTTCAACAATTTTTTTGGGTTCGACCTTCTTATAAAAGTCAGATAGGTACATAATCTGTTTAAGAAAAATGGTCCATTGGCAAAAATAAAGAAAAACTAAACAGGTTCAAAAAACTAAAAATTACGTAAATCTAGATGTCTTTTTGTACTCAAAATATTTATTTAATAAGTATTTATTTTTCACATTTTGTGATTATGTTGGTAAATAAGTCATTTATTGAGGTTTATCGTCTCCCATACTTACTATCGTTTCAGTTTCTCAAACCGCTGAGGAAATGAACGAAATTATCAAAGTATGTAAATCCGCAAAATTTTGATATTATTGTAGGTATCTCTTCGAAACTGTGTTTATTTGATGAACATATTTTTCTCTAGGTATTTCACCCTTTTATCACAAAAATCAAAATCAGCTGTTCTATACAGTTACCGATAGTTAGTTAGCCGATCTTATCGCGATAATAGGGTTGGTTTAATTTAAAATTTTGTTCATATTGATGAGAACAACGCTGCCCTTTCGAGTTAGTACAGTCAATCTGAGTAACCCTGTTAAGAGACGATAAAAACAGTTACGAGAAATTTAACTCATGTACCTATGTATGAAATGACGCCACATCTCCTCGATGACCCGCGTCTTATAGTGTCGGAGGCCAATAGGCCACTACGTCAGTGAGTAAATTAGTAATCTAAGGTGACAATATATCTACAGAACCTTACAACAAACATTTGTTCGTAGAATATTTAAGAGAAAATTTGAATTACTCTTACCTTACACATTCTTAAATAACATAATGCATTTGAATTTGTACAAGTTTACGATTACAAAATTGTATTGTAAAATTAAATGTCCTTGTAATAAAGATGCTCCTTGTAGAGTGATGAATGAGTTAGATTATGGCACTTTTGGTAGAGTCGACAGTTTGTAGGCGACTTACGAATACGTAGGCTCTCTTCGTACCGGTAGCGAATATTTGGAAAAATAGATCAGCGCTTTGACGCATAGCAAATACATGGGTAAATAATAAATACAGCTGACTATAAACCCGTAACCTCCACATTTTTATAATTCGAGAATTTAGATCACTTTTAGACTAAAACATTTCTTGCTAGAAGCGATACAAATATTTTATGCATTTTCTAGCGGTACTCGACAATGACGTTCCGTATTAGTATTTCGCCTACAGTTGTCTACCTCCTCTTTTGTGAACCAGACCGACTGATGCTGGGTTCCGGGACTTTCAGTTCTCGCCATTGTTTCTGAAAAATAAAAAATAAACGTTTTAATAAGGTTTGCTTACTGTTTCACCTCTTTTTTAATTCCGGACGTAAAAAGGAATGTTGTTAGTTTGAGTTGCATGTATGTCTATGTATTTGTATCACTGTGTGTGCTTATATGTTTTATTCGCCCTGACGACGAGTTTCTCTATTTTTATCGAGTATTACGGGTTTTAGAGCATATAAGTATTATGATGCTAGAGTACCTAAGTACAGAGTACCCTAATACTTTTTCGAAGTTACAAGTACACAGTTTAAACAGCCCAACTTATTTAATTAAAATAAATTAACTCCACAAATCACTAATCACAATATTACAAAAACGCCAAATTATTTCTCATAGGTAAATTGAATCACATAAAGTTTCAAATATGACAAATAAGACCACAAATACCAAACAATAATATAAAAAAATACCAATCGAATTGATAACCTCGTCCTATTTGAACTTGGTTAAAAACAAATAGACATCAAGCAGGACTGTGTTTTTTTTACTTTTGAAATCCGCTTTTAAGAATACCTACATTTATGTTTCCAGTAGGTAGATAGATATACTCTTTATTGCACTTAATTAGAACACAAAAAACTAAAATATACAAAACTTAAAAAAAAAAACAAAGTAGCAATTGGCGACCTTATCGCTAGGTACTGGGATTTAGGGAATTCTCTAACTAAAAGAGAGTAAAACTTATAATTCTCTTCGCTAACCAAGTGCGGATTGGCGAGTGTTGCATAATCTCCAAAGTTGGCTGTCTTGGAATATGTAGATTTTTTCATGGGTTTCTTGACTGTTTTACTTGACCGACAGCGACAGTGGTAATGACAATATTGGAAAAATGCTCAGAGCTGCAAGGGGGTATCGAATCTACGATAGCTTAGTGAAATCGTGTGTTCTCGCCCTGAGCCACCACGGCCCACAACTTGCGAATGCTGATGTTTACAAATAATTGAACTTTAATTATTTTGTTTATCGTTTATATCCGTGGTGCAAAGATGGAAAGGTCAGTGTCGACAAATTACTGGGCATAATTTTCTTGTCTGTACAGAATCAATTTACAGCAAAGGCATTTAGATCTCATGATCAACATAAGTTGAAAAGTATGTTTGTGTTATAGTATATTGCTTCAGTGCTTATGCGCTCTACACAATTATTTTAAAGTTGAATTTGCTATGCACAGTTCTGGAATAAATATCTTTGAAATACAAAATATAGAAGACATCAAAACAAACTTACCAATATTCTGTCATCCGGTACTCTCGATATAAAGTCCAGAATGTCATTGTTGGGAACTCGATCGGGATTTAGAAACTTTCGCATGAACTTGTAAGTTCCTGTAATTAAATAAATGAAGTAAAATTAACAGAAATGTTTTTAAAATGTGTTGAAGTTACGGCTGATCTGGTCGGGAGAACGGCGACTGCCGATCCAGAGGCCTCGGTGCAAATCCCACGCACACCACTGCGAAGTAATGTGCGTAATGCCATTAACTTAAAAAATTGTAAAGGAAAATATCGTGAGGAAACCAACATGTACCTAGAATCTTTCTAGGTCACGTGTCATCCATCAACCCGCACTGAGCTAGCGTGGTGGATTATGTCCTTGACTCGTCTCCTTGCGAGGGGAAGCTTCGAGTCCCAGCAATGGGAACATTTCGTGGGCTGCTTAGGTATGCAAGCTATGTGTGTCTGTTATTACAAATGTTGGTTCGTTCTCACGTCTCGCTGTTCTTACAAAGGCCGATTTACATCAGACGAGCGAATGCTCATTCTATCCCCATTGTATCAAATTCATTTGGTGTAAACAAACGTAGAACATTCTTTCGTTGTTTTGTTTGCGTTCGCAAAGATTCTGTGAAATATTTAATATGGAAAACGCTAAGAACGATCTTTCGTTTACACTAAAAGATCGAGAAAGAATGCTCTTGTTCCAGATCTAGCTCTATGTTCGTTCTGTTTAAATCGGCCTTAAGACAATGGTTGTCTGATATTATAAAATGAAATGTAAATTGTAATTGTACCTAATTGTAAATCAAAGCCATACATTGTTCATATTTAACATTTTTGTCTAGAGGAATATGAGTAAATAGGAAAATCAATGTATATTTTCCAGTGACGTGCATAGTGCAGTGTTAACTGTGATTTGTCCAAAAAGCAGCGTGGCACTGTATTATCGCGGGCAGGTGTATTGATTGCCATCAGGGACATGTCTTGCGTGTTTGCAAAAAAACGTTCTAAAGGTTTTTAAGGACATTCGGACGTTTTAATAATAATTAGCTTGCAATAAAATCTTTTACATACTAGTAAAATATTCTCAGCATGATTCTTTTTTTTTTATACTGAACGGGCTTACGCCAAATCTGGTCTTGCCAAGCAACACAGGGCATAAACGAGGTCAAAATTAATTAAATTGATGATAGATATAAGGTAAAACATCTATAGTAATACTAGCGGCCCGTTCCGGCTTCGCTCGGACATAACCTAGACACTGTCTGCAGCGCCATCTGCCGGGCTTATTTGTGAATTTAAACCATCTTCGAATGCACACACAAAAAAAAACATTCAAATCGGTCCCGTCGTTTAGGAGTTCACTGTCAAATGATTAAATTACTAAAATGGCTATAAAAAAACAGGGGTTGGTGATAAAAGGGTAAAAATTTAGGGCTGTATGTATTTTTTAACGCCACATTATAAAAAAATAAAAACAAAAAAATTTGACCAAAAATTAAAAAATAAATGTTTGGGGTGAACAACCCTTAACATTTAGGGGTATGAAAAATAGCTAGTAGCCGATTCTCAGACCTGAATATGCATATAAAATTTGGTAAAAATCAGTAAAGCCGTTTCGGAGGAGTAAGGAAACAAACACTGTGACACGAGAATTTTATATATAAGAAGATTGTAATGCTGAAGAGGTTTATTGTTCGAACGCGCTAATCTCAGAAACTAATGGAACGATTTCAAAAAATATTTCACCAATGTATACCTACGTGATCCCTGAGTGCTATAGGATAAATATTGTACGGCGGACCCCTAGTTAAAAATAAAATAGAATATTGTGAACTTACCGAAAGCCATGAATAAGTAGTTTATTGGTATGATGTATAGAGCAACTGTCAGACCGAGCATTGCTGTCATTGCTAAGTAGCTGAGATAAGGAACCGAAAAATTCGCCAAACTGAAACAGAAACATAAATACTTAAATAAAAACACATGAGTTTTATGATATGGACACTTTAAATCTATCATACATATAAAAAATAAACAAACAAAACGTTTAATGTTCTGTGTATTTACATAAACTACTTTTGTTCTACAACTTTTGTTAAAACTCAATTCCCTCTGTAGCACTGTTTAGCGGCTGTTTAGTGTTTATTCATTACGGCTCATCATTTATCGAGCATTAAAGAGCGCGTGCGCACACTTTTTTATTTTGCATGGGGAAAAAATATACAAATGTTTTAAAACTATGGCATAAAAGTATTTCATGTAATTAACATTTCCTTAAAAGGATGCAAGCTGATTACCAAAGACCCTGTATACTTATAATATATCTAGACCCAAAAACATCCATTATATTTTCACGACACACATGTTTTAGTGGGTGGGATTCAAGATTCAACGTACGGTTCATTGAGCACGCTACAACTGAGCCATGACGACAGTCGATTATGCTAATAATTTATTAACGTAATACCTATAATAAGTATGTAATATTGATTTCCCATGTGCGTTGCTACAAACTGTAGGTAAAATACATTCAATGTCATTCATCCCGTGTGCGCAAACAACTAGCTTATAGCAGGGTTCCGTTGACGAACACGTCATGAAGATGATGTATGCAATTTACAGAAATCTAAATAATAAGGTAATAGAAATGGCATAACTCTCAAATTACTTGCAAAACGCTTGTCGCCACATTTCCCCTACCCCCGCGATCACTACTACATGCGCGTAGTATTCAAATAGAGCTCCACTCACACACCAATAGCTGCACATTATCAACCTGGGTCTGTGATTGCACCACACACATCCATAAACGCTTATCAGTGAACCTACTAATACATTGAAAAATTATCAATTTTTCACATATACGCTAGTGCTTGACAAAAATTAAAACATATCGATATTTCAAAGTACGGTCCAATTTTAACATTCGATAAAGGTTATTATTGATTTCATGAATTAGGTGTATTACACTACAACAAAGTCAATATGCCTACCTATAAAATAAGTGAGTCTCATGGGGTATACTATTGTTTCGAAAACTGAACTATGTAATTCTGACACCACATGGGCTTAGGTATAGTTGAAGAACAAAGGTTGTTGTATATTTTGTACACCGAGCAATTCGATCTTCCGCGCAAGCACGGAAGGGAAGTAGCCTTTGCTAAAAAATATTGTTCAAATCTTTCTGTCATTTCTTGCGGGAGGGGAAAGTTGCACACTAGCGTAAAGCCGCACTATTACATACAAAACATACCTGTACCGATCCATTGCCGACCATACTCACACAGCCAAATCACTAACACATAAAAAATAAAGCACCATTCACAAATCTAGCCCCGCCCTCAGTGTATTCCACCCCACAGTATATTATCAAACTCCATGGTCCACGCGGACTTGTACTTTGACAGAGGGGAAACGCTGTGTATGCCTACTCCCTTCCGTGTTGCTCGCTGATTTTGTATGAAAACTAATAAAGTCTTAAAAATAAAAGCTTACAATAGATAAATACTGCCTCAGTTATCTTAATATTTATTTTGCACGGACGAACAATCGCGCGTTATAGCCAGTATGTATATACTTTTGTTAATAATTAATGAATTATGAAGTAATGTTTACCGCGAATTGAAAGATTGTACGTACGGGTGTAATGTTAATTGCGTACAATTTTTTTTATCGATTTATTATGTTACTTTATCGATAAAACTATGTAAAATTTAAAATAAAATTTTCATCGTTTATTTTTGGGAAAGTAAAATTGGACCGTCACAGCACTAACTCACAATCGCTACCTGCGGTTGTACCATGGAAGATTAGAGGTTATGACGATATCTTTAATTTTACATTACATTGCTGTTTATGCTTGTACCACTTTTGATGTTAATTAATGTATGCAGCAATGGTATGCAAAATGACGATCACACCAAAAATTTATAACTATCATAGTGAATCATTGGGCTCCGTTTATTTTATTAAAAAATACAATTAAAATAAAATAAAATACCTATCAGTGAAATGTAATCTCATTATTGGTATAATTGCAAGTTGTGGAAGAACTTCCACAGTTGTTTATGCTGCATAACACAAGTTTTTAAAGATGATTCACGCCTGCCGGTTCAAACAAGACTAAACTACAATTCGAGCACTGGTGGCCTACAAGTCACCTGTGCGGCGACAATGTCACGCGGTCATGCGACTTCTAGTACCTTATTATTTAGATTTCTGTGATGCAATTCATCATACAGTAAAATTGTAACAAAATAAATCTTTATTCAGTTCACATGTACAATCCACACAATTCATCTAGGTGTATCTAAGTTACTCTCACTCTCGCATCCACATCTTTTAAATAAAATTCTCGTGTCACAGTGTTTGTTTCCTTACTACTCTGAAACGGCTTTACTGATTTTTGCCAAATTTTATATGCATATTCAGTAGGTCTGAGAATCGGCTACTAGCTATTTTTCATACCCCTAAGTGTTAGGGGTTGTTCACCCCAAAAATTTTTTTTTTAATTTTTGGTAAATTTTTTTGTTTTTATTTTTTTATAATGTGGCGTTAAAAAATACATCCAACCTTAAATTTTTACCCTTTTATCACCAACCCCTGTTTTTTTATAGCCATTTTAGTAATTTAATCATTTGACAGTGAACTCCTAAACGACGGGACCGATTTGAATGTTTTTTTTTTGTGTGTGTATTCGAAGATGGTTTAAATTCACAAATAAGCCCGGCAGATGGCGCTGCAGACAGTGTCTAGGTTATGTCCGAGCGAAGCCGGAACGGGCCGCTAGTAAAATATAAACCTATTCATGATATACCTACCTATCTGTTTTCCTGAATCTAATATTATAGATATCTAGGTATACAATTTTGTTTGTTGCTCAGTCCTAAATTGTATGTATCCTTTATGGTGTGAACAAAAAAGAATTTTCATTCATTCATTCATTCAACCACGACGTACCCGGTTTACATTATTCCAGTCCAGCGACCTAATCCAGCGCTGGATTGCTTACTGGAAAAATGGAAACCGGCACTGGAAAGCATCAATCCAGGGTATAAAACCACGGGACACTGCCAGTGAATAATATTTGGTAATTTTTTTTCAAGTAAGTATGTATGACTATTCCTGTTGCAGGTTTAGGGTTTCACGAATTATGAGCTATAAAAAATACTGTAAGTACTCACTTTTTTACCCTCTCTATGAGGGAACAAATGTAGTCAATGCCATTCTTGATCGTAAACGTAAGGTCTTGAAGTCCATATAGTCGTGTTTTTAATGTCTTTTCGTCCTGTCGAAGAAGATATTTTGTTTACAGATACTGTTGTTGTTTATCTAATAGATAATTAATGGATTAGGTACTTAACATTTGTTTACGGAACAAATTTAAAGTTTTCCTGTTTTTTTTGTTGAAATTGTAAATAAGGAAAGGAACCTTACCTTTGTCGATTCTAAATCGTCGTCAGCGTCTTCTTCTTCTGATGAGCTTATTACAGGAACTAATGTGTTTAGGCCTAAAAATGAAAAGTTGATTAAATTAATGGAAAACACCTTTCATTTGAAGAAACCATTACAAATACTCGTACTACGATAGAATCGAGTTTTAGTCTCATTCCTTAAAAATCGAAACATAAGTTTCTGTAATTATATAGAAACTAATGTTTAGGTATACTTATGCCTAAAAATTAATTATTTTAGATGAGAAAGTTTGAAAATGTGTTTATATCGCGGGAGCGGGAACTACGTGAGTGAAACCGCGGGCTGACCCTAGTAGGTAATACTTCATACTAAAACTTAGTTTTGATAAAATGGTCGTAAATCGTATTAATATTATAAATTTGAAAGTTTAGATGTTTGCTGCTCAATCACGTCGGAACACCTGGACGTCTACTCTGTTTCTAAGAAAACGAAATTTCGAAAAAAAACTGGCAACTTTCCTACTCTCGTTCTACTTCGTTTCGTCCGATACAAAATTGTTTGACGTTTAAATGTTCTAAGCATATTCTAATTAGAGTAGGCTTAGAACATTTAAACGGACAAAACGACGGATCGAAGTAGAATCGGAGTTGGAAAGTCGCGAGTTTATTACGAAATTACGTTTTCGTAGAAAGAGAGTAGACGTCCTGAACGGATCGGATTGAAATTTGGAACATAAACAGAAAAGTGTGGAATATCACATATACTATTTATTACGGGAAAATTATGGAAGTGGGAACTATATAGGTAATTTCGGCGGGTAGGTGCTAGTAGTGTTATAAAATTAAGTTCTAATAGAGTTTCTCATTCCCAAACGGTTTGACTATATGAAGGTGTTCTGTCATGATGAACTACGAACCAATAGTTTTTAAACATTGAACTCATATTAAAAACAACACGCGTGACATAATTGCGATCTAATATCATCTAAATTACTATTTAATTTTCTCGACGTTTCGGCAGCGTTAGTACGGCCATAGTCACGAGAAGAGTAACGAGACATAATCCTACTAATATTATAAATGTCAATGTATGGATATTTGGATGTTTGTTACTCAATCACACCCTAACGTATGAACGGATCGGGCTGAAATTTGGAACACAGATAGATTATAGTCTGAAAGAACACATAGGCTATTTATCCCGAAAAAACAACGGGAACAACGGGAACGGGAACCACGCGGGGCGCTACTAGTAATTTATATCGCAATTAAGTCCTGTGTCATGTTTTCAATATAGATACATAGGTATATTAAATTTGCTTTGTTTGGGGTCAGATGTTGTGTGTGAATTGTCCACCAATGTTTATTTATTTATTATTATTTATTTATATTGCGTAGAATCTTTGTTTTTATTTACGTTTTCATATTATTAAACAGTAGATAAAGGAGATCTTGATAAAGGAAATCTTGCAAATACGATTGAAATTTGGTAGGTAAGTTCACATTTATTTATGCAAAAACATGTTAATTTTTAACATAAATATGTTGGAATTTTCCCTAAAGTCGGATATCTATGTAAAATTAGTTGTAAAATTAAAATATTATCGAGACAGACAAATAAATAAAAATAAACGCATATACAAAGTGTTCGTGACATGTAATTTTTACCTACAGAAAAAAGATAAGTTTTTAAATTAGATAAATGTTAATTAGGCAATCTGTAATCTATTCAATAAATTAATAAAACAAATCTATTATTTCTGAGAATAAACTTATAAATACAAAAATAATTTGTAAGTACAACTCAACAGGAAACTTGACAATATAACTAACTATATATTTACTTAAATCGAACGTCATTTAAATTCCATTAATATTACTCTCATTTCTATGATTTGTTTTTCTAGCGTCTGCGATTAGTTTACCTATAGTTATAGTAGTAAATGTTTAGGCGCTAGTAAAATAAGTAAGGACTTACTATTGCCCCGGCTTGAGATCCAGTAGTATATGAATGGCACGACTAGCAGCATGGGTGTCATCCACATACGGAAGATCGACCAGAACGTCAGCCACGCGACCAGCGCAAGCGCAGACACTTCTCGATTATCCCATTCGAAGAGATATCTGTAACAAACCACACCGAGTGTAGGAAATATGCTTTTGGTTATGTGTTGTTTTGTCTATAGGAGCAGTCTGTCCGTTTATACTGTGCAAGTAGTGTCCAGTGACACTAGTCAGGCGCGTTCCGAAAGAGGGGAGGTTCTAAAACTATTTTTAAAGGAACGGCAACTACGCGGGTAAAATCGTGGGGCACTACTAGTAAAGGCTTTTTTTACTCGATGTATTGTATTTCTACTGGTAACAAAAAAACTGAGGCTCCGTAGGTACTTGTGACCCCCTCGAAAATTCGAGGCTGGGATCGCGCCTGCTTATCACAATGTTGGGATATAAGTAGCACAGAATTATTGATGTTCTGAATATGTTTGGTCTGAGTCTGAGTATATATTGTGTATTCTATGGTTAGTTTATATCCTATTGATATTAGGTACCTATAGTAAATACGAAAAGGATATTAGATGTTTGGATGTTTGTTTATCAACGGATCGGGTTGAAATTTGGAAAACCGAATATACCTAGTCTGGAATAGCTGCTCAACATTTTATGCTACTTTTTGTCACAAGAAAATAATAGGAAAGGGAAACCAGGAGACAATGCTAGTATATAATCATTTGAATTATGTTTGAAAACTAAATATTAATTTTAAGAAAAGCAAGGCTGAAAATGAGTACGTAATTATAAATATCTAGTTACCTATAGGTAGGGTTGCCATCTCTACAGTTTGGGAATCAGGACAAGACTCATGGAAACCCCGGATTTTCCTGACTTTAGAGCCCAAAACCCGGACATGTCAACAGGATTTTTTACACATAACTTTCTTACCTCGTTTTTACATTGAGACCTCCTCTCCCTAACGTACAATTTTTCAACCAGGGTGTATTAAACATGGACTACCGATGAAGTCCGGCCCGGACGCCCTCTAAACTAGGACAAATCCGGGGAAATCCGGACGGATGGCAACCCTACCTATAGGTAAATAAATATTCCTTTCAATATAGTAACGTAACGAATGCATTTCAAAAGGTTAAAAATAAACAAAGTAAAATAACAATAGTACAATAATGTAAAACTGTATGCTAATGTGACATACTTTTTTATATATAGAAGAAGTCTGGGTCTTGAAACAGTTCACGTACCTACTTACGTAGGTATAATGCTTTATGTATTTGAATAATGAATTCAATGATAGGTACACCAAGATCACAAACTGTAGACTGAAATACAATAGAAGCCAGCATGTCAACCTCATTTACATACTTAATCTTGTGTAACTGGTACAAGCATCTACTAAAACAAACACGGATTTTAATGTCGAGAAACGATTTAATTTATAATGATCAGCCACAAAAGAAATCTGGTTAGCAAATTATCATCAGCGATTGGTTAGACAAAAAAATCAAAGGTGTAAGTAACATCCGACCACAATTGTTATAAAAAAAATCTAGTTGTGAATTACTGGTAGGGCTAACACTAATTTCAAATATTCTTCTATTGACACAATTGGTTGTTTATATTTTTGAAATAAAAATTTTTGATTTGGTTTGTATCATCGGATAGACCTTACCTACAGCTAAAAATAGAATTTTCTTAAGTAAGTAAGGGAATATGTATCTTTACTATAAGTATGTACTTCGAAAGATCTCTTTGTTATGACTGCTTGAACGCGCTAATCTTGACCGATTCGAAAAAATAACCATTAAAATTTTTAAACTTTACATACAGGGATGTAATGTATGTAATTATGTATGTATGTGCTGTTAAACACCTTATGACAGAAGATATTTATATATCCTTGAATCATTCAAATATTGCCCAGGGAATTCCGAGACAAATATAATTTATTCTATTTAGTCAATATAGGGTATTTAGTCACTTAATAAATTACCATGAATATAAACAAAAAAAAAGTAAAACCGTACTACGTAAAGTATGAACCTACACGTTAATTTTATATTTTTAACTAGCGGCCCGTTCCGGCTTCGCTCGGATCATAACCTAGACACTGTCCGCAGCGCCATCTGCCGGGCTTATTTGTGAATCTAAACCATCCTCGAATCCACTTGATATCCAATCGAATACACACACAAAAAAACATTCAAATCGGTCCCGCCGCCCGCCGTTTAGGAGGAGTTCATTGTCAAATGATTAAATTACTAAAATGGCTATTAAAAAATAGGGGTTGGTGATAAAAGGGTAAAAATGGAGGGTTGTATGTATTTTTAACGCCACATTATAAAAATATAAAAACAAAAAAAATTGTCCGAAAATTAAAAAAAAAAATTTTGGCGTGAACAACCCTTGTCACTTTGGGGGATGTAAAATAGCTAGTAGCCGATTCTCATACCTACAGAGTATGCATATAAAATTTGGTTAAAATCAGTACCTAAAGCCGTTTCGGAGGAGTAAGGAAACAAACACTGTGACACGAGAATTTTATATATAAGATAAAATCAGCAAGTTTCTGTGCGAGCTCATAAATATATGTAAGCTGAGTACATTTTTCTGATTATTATGTATTTTTTTAATCTGACAAATACCACAGAATGTTGCTAACCTTTTGAGTCGTAATCCATTTAACTGGTAGTTGTTATGGAATGATTTATGACTAAGACAACAAACAAAATTATGCACATAACCATTATCGTGGGAATCCAAGTCATTGATAACGTTCTACAAGTCAGTAGATTACCAATTTATATATTATATTTATACTAAGAAGTTTTCTTTGAGTAACTGTAAATAATTACCCCAGTGACCGATAAAAAAATCAGTATAGGTATACTTGCCCAAAATAAGGCTTAACACCGTTTTCTAAACATTTGTTTAAGGCTTACGCGATTCAGTAACCTGACCACCTTTCGTGTAAAATTATACCTACTGTTTAAGAAATGTATGACGTTTGTAAAGTAAAACGAGCTCAAAGAGATAAAATAAATCTTAAGTTCTGTAATTTGGCGGTTAATTTGTGAGGTCTTAAATTGTTGCTTACTCTTTTTTTGACAACTAGCATATCGTTACGTGTTTGTTACCCCGACATTCGTCCCGTTAGCGTTTAGATTACTACCTACATTACCCTCCAACAGAATAAAACTTACAATGCAACTTGATGAACTCGAAAAACTTGACTACACTTGGAAAAAAGGTATATACGGTCGAATTGAGAAACCTCCTTTTTTGAAGCCGGTTAGTATTTTTTTTTAACTTTTATAGGTTTACACTTGACCGCCATCTCACCTGATGTTAAGCGACGATGCGGTCTACGATGGAGCGTGTTTACCTAGAAGAAACCGATTCACTCTCGATTTGAAGACACCAAGGTTATAACTATCAGGGAAAACCCACTCTGGCAACTCATTCCACAGCCTAGACGTTCTTATCACAAAAGTAGAGTTAAACCTCTTCGTCCGTGTCTTTGGAACATCAACCATGAAACGGTGCCGCTTCTTCGAGTTACGAGAAGTCCGATAGAAAAAAGGGCAAGGTGGTATTAGATCATGCAGATCAGTCGCACACTCTCCGAAGTGTATCCGATAAAAAACTGACAAGCTTGCAATCTTGCGGCGATGTTCAAGACTTTGAAGTCTTTTTCGCACTAGAGTGTCTTTGCCTATGAGCCTTTTGGCACGCCTCTCGATCGATTCCAGAGCCTCAAGCTGATACTTAGCCGATCCATCCCAAAGATGCGAACAGTACTCCATACAAGACCGAATCTGTGCTTTGTATAAGAGAAGTAATTGTTCAGATTTGAAGTACTTTCGCACCTTTGAGAGGACACCTAGTTTTTTGCCAGCTAATTTTGCCTTAGACTCGATATACGTGCCAAAGTTGAGCGTAGAGGTCAAGGTAACGCCCAAAAGCTCAAGATGATCAGTAACCGGTACGGACACACCTCGAAAAGTAGGAGTATGTTAAAATGGACTCCTTTTTGCCGAGAACAGACACGCCTGCGTCTTTCCCTCGTTAAACTTGGCCAGATTGGTTTCGCCCCATTCAGAGACTTCCTCAAGGGCCAAGTTCAAACGTTCGATCATACTCTCTCTCAAAACCTTAGTTTGCTGTCCACTGGCTCTCGCGCTCGATATGTAACTCTCTACAACAGTGCTATCATCCGCGTACCCAAAGATACCGGGCTTCAACAGATCGTTTATATGTAGCAGAAAAAGCGTCGCAGAGAGTACCGACCCTTGAGGGACTCCGGCATTGATTGCCATTTGATCCGACGAGCAGCCATCAATGAGTAAAGCAGTTCTTCACGATTTATTTCTAAAATTACCTATTCTATACCTATTCATATATTGATAACCCGCGTAGTACCCGTTCCCGTTATTTTCCCGGGATAGAACTACTTTGTTTCCAGACTATAATCTAACTGAGTTCCAAATATCAACCCGATCTGTTCATACTTTACGACGTGATTGAACAACATACATCATCTAAACATCCAAACATTGACATTTATTTATACTATTAGTGGTATACTCGTTGATATTTTTCCATTTAATGTTAATACAACACCCGAGTAAATATTTCTTAATAGTATGGGATCCAGATAGTTGATTTAATATATTATGATATAGTGAAGATATCCATCCTCATCACGAAAACCCTTTGTTCTGAGTGGAAATCGGATCCACGATTTGCGGATCAGTGAGCAGGACTACGGTGAGCAGGCAGTGATACGGGGTAGAACTGGAAATACTTGGGAACGTTACTTGGCTGATACTTCGTCTGAAGACTAACGCTCAAGCTTGAGTCTTCAGACCCGACGTGGAACCATTCGCCAAGGATTTCAGCGGCAAGCTGAGTTGCCGCCGCAATGTTAGTAGTGAACACAACGGGCGCGGAGGAGAGACTGGGGCGGGGAAGGAGTGCCGGTATCACGATGCATGTACTCTGCGGCTGGATGGAGGAAAGTGATGAGGCCGTCCATCTGAGTTGTCTCAGGGGACCGAGAGTGTTCAGGCTTGAGGGCATCTAGGACATACTTACTGGTTGGGTCCTGAGGTGGTTCCATGCCATGGGTGTGCCGGTGACGGTGCTATTTCTCTGAAGTGGGCCCAGAAACATGCAGCCCACTATGAGTTCAGTATTCGAAATGACGTGATTGTACTGGTTGGTGCCTTTTGGTTCGTTACAGCAGCTATGCTCAATTGTTTTAAAAATACTTACTTGAAGTGTTCGTTTCCCAAGTATACTGCATGAAAAATGTCCTTGATAAAATTCAAGTTGCTATATAGCAATGGAATGCTGAATTTGTTCTGTGTCTTTTCAGTATATTTTTCTTCTTTTGGGCTGAGTACCCGAAGCGAAGCCTTGACCTGCGAAGTTATTAGGATGATAAAACATACATATTTTAAGTACCTACCTAAATAACATGAACAATACTTTATGTTCGCAGTGCTGGGACTCTGGACCTTTTCTTACAAGGAGAGAGTCATTGCTTTCATACACCACGTTAGCCAAGCGCATGTTGGAGGATGATACTTTTTATCCTCATAGTATGTATTTCTTGGAACATGTCAAATTAAGAATTACCTATTAAGTAACTACCTATTAGCTATCCGTAGGCAAAATAAAAATGATAATGGCTTCTTCGCGTATACGCTAGGAATTGTATAGTTCTTTTTGTGTGTGTTAGGGCAATCTTATAAACTGTTATCAGAATAAAAGAAGTTCTAAACTGTGTTCAAGATGGTGGTAGGAGCTTAACGGAAACGTAAGATAGAGGATCGCACAGAGTGGCGTATTATAAGGGTTAGTATATTTGCATCAAAGGACGACTATAGGTCAATCATGTTGTATGAACTGAAATTTCGAACTCAGATAATCTATGGTCTACTTATTATGACATATTGGTTTTTTATCGAAAAGTTGTAGAGCTCTTTAGAGAATATTAACTTTTTCCATTTAAGCGGACAAAGTCACGTAATGCTAATGATACCAGTATTAATATAAAAGCTCAAAATGGAGCGTGTAAGTACCAGAGAAACGTATAAAATTAACCTTAACGAGTAAGTTCCTACTAATAAAGACCTTCGATATAAAATATTAGTAGGTAGTTTGTGTAGAAGTATCACGAAACGTATTAACATAAATTAATGATATAAATAGCAATATTTTAACGGTAATGGCCAACTTGTCTTTTACGTTATATGAATAGGATTCAACTTAGCCCTAAATAGACTCAATATCTTGTCTGTATTATGATATCAAGGACAGTGACTAATACTGATCTCTGCTTCCTCACTGACTAAACTCCAAAGGTTTCCCCTGATGATGAAGCTCAATACTATCTAAACTAGACCGATCATCTGAATTTAACACCATACAATCTTTAGAATACTCTCCCAATGATCAAACGGTTGACAGTGGCGAAATTACGGTAATTGGTAAAACCAAATTTAAGGCGTAAGTAAAGGTAAAAAATCAAAGCTAATACTGTTCTAAAATAAAAGAAAAAAACTTGTTTAATATTACTAATGTAATAATTTTACTATTCGTCGTATTCCCAACGTTGACTTTACTAGGACTTCGGAACCCAAAAACTTCTCAATTTGTTTAGAAAACAAGTAAAATTTTCGACATTTGAGATATAAAACAGGCTCAACAAGACAAATCTGAGTCTAAGCTAAGTTTGGTAATACATTAGTTGCTAAAGGACATTGTTCATTTATAAGGGACTTTGGGCTAAACGTGGCCATTGACTGTCACTAATATCACATATTAAACTTGATGGCTTCTAGCAGTTGATATCAGAATATTACCTTTTGGTAGTAGCAGAAAAACTACTTACGCATATTTCCCATAAGTAATGCGGACGTTGACGAGGTTATTTTTAAACAAAACTACAACATTTTGTACCATCGGAGGGCCAGAGTCGTTATTGGAGGATAACATCGATTTCCGAGGGTCAGCTAGGGTCCCAAGAATGCATTTTCATCAACCAAAAACACATCTTAACACAATTTCCAAATACGAAACACATGATACAATAAACATAAACAAACAGCTGATAACTACGCATTTTGTATCGACGTAGTCAGTGCTGCCATTGTAAAAAATATATTAATATCGATCTAAAAAAATCGATAGTGATCGTGTGGATAAAATCGATGCTATTCTGTTATGGTGGCTGCTTTTTAAAATAATAACTAAAATATTCACAAGTTAGTGGTTAAAATGAGTATGATGATTATTAATACTGCTCTACGGAATGATTGTTTACTGTTTATTCAGCATTATGCAGTTGTCTCACCGGCAACGATGAACGAGTAAAGCTAGAATTAGAAACGAGTTGGTGAGCCGCGGGGAGCGAGTGCGTAGTTCCCATAGTTGTGTACCTCGGCTCTATGCGAGTGTGCGAGTGAGGCGAGCGATTACTCGCATCACTCGCTCGCGGCGTAAAATAACGTGTACGTTTAGATCCACACTGAATAGACAGAAATGAACCGCTGGTTGCTCTCTCGGCGTGTTCTAATTCTAATCGCTTAGCTAGTATCGCTGAGCGAGTGTTATCTTTCATAGCTCTTGTCGCTCAGCGACTAACTAGTGAAGCGAGTGCTCGCCGGGAGTGTGAACAGTCAGCAAACAACTGTTTGTATATGCATCTCTTTTATTTAGGTACACGAAATGTATATCTATTGTACGTTTCTTGAGCGAGAAAATGGTCGATAGTTACTCGTTTTCTCGCCGGCGGTGGGAAAACTGCCTAAGTAGATGATTTTGTTTTTCGTGTCGTTGTAAAGTAAAAGCGGGTGCGATAAAAAACCATTGCACAAAAAAGCTAGCTACAGTGTCGCTTGAAAACAACTTAAATACCATATCAATTGTTTATTTCACGCATAATTATTAAGACGACTTTTTCTATCGATTTACAGAAATTGATTTTATTCGAGAAAAAAATCGACATCATTCAAGCTTATAAACTGGCAATATAATTGGTTGAGAAGTCGGAAATAAAGATTAAATCTTATATATAAAATTCTCGTGTCACAGTGTTTGTTTCCTTACTCCTCCGAAACGGCTTTACTGATTTTAACCAAAATTTATATGCATATTCAGTAGGTCTGAGAATCGGCTACTAGCTATTTTTCATACCTTTATTTATATGGCAAAACAACGTTTGCGGGGTCAGCTAGTTACTTATATAATGAACTTTTTGTCTATTAATCTGGGTACTAAAATAATACATCATAATTCATTACAAAAATAAATCGGTTTTTGACAAAATCAAATTATCAAGAACATTTTGTCCACGGATAGCCCATTTTGAACAATGTCCTTTCCAATAAAGAATTTGACGCACACATCTCTGTCTACTTAGTCTGTGATGCACACCAAATCGGTAGGACTGTTTCAATAAATAGGCAAACATCATACATATATCTTACCGGATTCCACGCAAGGGACATCTGCAGGCATATCCTGGGGCAGTTACCCTTTGCACTGGATCTTTTCGATCGGTCCTTGAGAGCGTACCATCTCTTTTCGTTGTTTTCGATTCTCAGCAACGGTATCGATATCCGACCGAGGTTTTCGTTGATAAGGGATTCGTCATAAACAGTGAGGTCCAAAGTCGATGTCACGTCGTTCACTGAACTGGAAATAAGGAAATGTTTAGTAACTTTGCTACAAAGCCATATAGTTTTTAACTATAATGCGTATGCCTACACTTGACTACCAATTAGCCTGATGTTAACCAATGATGTGGTCTACGATGAACTACGCCTTTACCTAGAAAAAATACCTAGTGGTGGAGCTCTTTTCAGAGTCCACTTCTGGCATCACGACCCCAGTTATTCTACCGCCATGCAGTAAGGTGTTCACTGTGTTCCGGTTTGAAGGGAAATGTTCCCAGAGAGATTAACGAATAAAGACATAAATTATCTTTTATAACTGGGAGAAGAGCGGAGTGCAGTGCTAGCACTGCACTCGGTATTGTTACACACAGGTATTGATTTGGATTCTTCATGTGCTGCGTAACTCTGTGCTATAATGGACAGGCGTACCGCTTACCATTAGCCGGATGTATTGCTCGTCCGACCACTGCATATTATATCATACGCATCTGATAAAAATATCTTGACGAGTTTTAATCTGATCGTGAAATGACATTTCACGTTTTAATAACGTGACGTTTTTGAAACGAAATAAAGTGGCCAAGTGCGAGTTGGACTCGCCCATGAAGGGTTCCGTTGCAGCAAGTAACATTAAGATACATAGTACACATAGTTCTTGTAGTTCGTTGTAACTTTGGTCGAAGTTTCAATAATAGCGTATTTATGACGTACTAAAAAAAACTACTCATCAGATCGAGTTCAAACTAATTTTCGTTGGTAGTTTACATGGTAATGTACATCATATATTTTTTTAGATTTTTCATTCTCTTACTTTAGAAGTTAGAGGGGGGGGGGACACACATTTTACCACTTTGGAAGTGTCTCTCGCGCAAATTATTCAGTGTAGACGAAAATGATTTTAGAAACCTCAACATCATTTTTGAAGACCGATCGATAGACACCCCACACGTGTAGGTTAGATGAAAAAAAAAATTTGAGTTTTGTTCTCAGTATGGGGGGCAACCCTAATTTTTCTTTTTTTTAATTTTTTCTGTTGAAATCTTAATGCGGTTCACAGAATACATCTACTTACCAAGTTTCAACAGTGTAGTTCTCATAGTTTCGGCAGAAAGTGGCTGTGACATACGGACGGACAGACAGACAGACAGACAGACAGACATGACGAATCTATAAGGGTTCCGTTTTTACGTTTTACGGAACCCTAAAAATCAGAATAAAAAAGATAAATAATGAATGTACATTTAAATAAAGTAGCCAAGTGCGAGTTGGACTCGCCCATGAAGGATTCCGTTCCAGCAAGTAACATAATATACATAGTACACATAGTTCTTGTAGTTCGTTGTAACTTTGAACGAAGTTTTAATAATAGTGTATTTATGACGTGCTAAAAAAAACTACTCATCAGATCGAGTTCAAACTAATTTTCGTTGGTAGTTTTCATGGTAATGTACATCATATATTTTTTTTAGTTTTTTCATTCTCTTACTTTAGAAGTTTGAGGGGGGGGGGACACACATTTTACCACTTTGGAAGCGTCTCTCGCGCAAGTTATTCAGTGCCTATCGATAGACAACCCACACGTGCAGGTTTAATGAAAAAAAATTTTTTGAGCTTCAGTTCTCAGTATGGGGGGCACCCCTAATTTTTGTTTTTTTAAAAAACATTTGTAAAAATCTTAATGCGGTTCACAGAATACATCTACTTACCAAGTTTCAACAGTGTAGTTCTCATAGTTTCGGCAAAAAGTGGCTGTGACATACGGACGGACAGACAGACAGACAGACATGACGAATCTATAAGGGTTCCGTTTTTACGTTTTACGGAACCCTAAAAAGAGCAGGGGCTCGCGGTTATACCCGCGTAGTTCCCGTTCCCGTTATTTTCTCGGGATAAAAAAAATATAAACTTTTCATCCAGTCATTGATCTAATTTTGGCCGGAGACTTTTATTCGCACCCTCGAAAGAGGACTGAAATGGCTTGGAACTTTACTCGGCCGATAGTTCAAGTCTTACAGAAAAGGGTCCACCGCGAGCACTCTGATTAGGAGGGTGCTCAGGACAAGGCGTCTGTAAGGTGCAGCCGAGACGGGGCTGCGATATTTTGTGGGCATGAGAAGGTAATTCGACGTTGGTTTCTAGCGCGTCAATGGTGCCAAATGGGAGATCTATCTCCACGTGAGGTGGGTGTGCAAGAGCGGTGGCATGGTCATGGTCACAGTCGAATGCGATAGGGGTATCCCGCGACTCTGCCGGCAAGCCACGGTCGGAGAACTCTGTGGAGGGGCTTAGCTGGTAGGGGTACTTGTCGTGGTGTCGAACCCGACACACCCCGCCCCAATCTAACGTCGGCGTCGCGTCGTTAGATTCACATAACGGCTTTATAGGTAAGCGGTAATAGAAAGCACAGAAAAATGAAGAGGGTACCTAAACCATGCATTAATTACCCTCATCACCCCGCTGGCAACAACGCAAATACTATGGTGAGTAATTAAATAATAACTTTCACCGAATAAAATCAGAAATAAAAAGATGAAGAAAAAGAAGAAGCCTTTAGGGCTCCCACACAAAACTGCGATGCGATGCAGCAATTGCATCCAGGGCCTGATTAACCCTTAGGCTAATTAGGCTGCAGCCTAGGGCGCGAGGATCTGGAGGGGCGCGCTGAAATCATCTGGGTTTGTCGAAGGGACAGTTCAGGTTTCAGAAAGACCTCTCCACGACTGACGCCGTTCGTCCGAAGGTCCGAAGGAAGGTGTGCTCCAGTGGCGGCGTATTGTTTACGGTGTCTCCTAACATAGTAAACGCGTTCTACATCCTAATCCAACACACCACAACCACAACAGAAGTGCTGGAGTAGCCCAATATCTATGGCGCATCGTAAGAGACTACGTCTTTCACAGAGAGGTGATGTCCCCAACATTAGAAAGGGAGGGAGCTTATCCTCATGTCACGTGGGGTTCGACAGGAGTTTGCTCTTACGCTACCCCTGTGGCACTTGGGTTGTTCGGTTACAAATAAGCACCGCTAACTTTTTTTTTCCTATCGCGTGTAGGTCCGCTTGGCGGTAGACCCTCTGGTGGGGGCGCGTCCTCATAATTAGCCTAGGGCGGGCAGAACTCTTATTCAGGCACTGATTGCATCGCAAGTTCCACCGATGCGGCGTGGCATCGCATCGCAGTTTTGTGTGGGAGGGAGCCCTTAATCTGCTGATTTTTTTTTTTTCATTTTATAAATTATGACTAAGACAAATTTTCTTGCCAGACATATTGCATGCCTCTCAAAGAGGCCAGTTTGTATGGGTCAACTTTTTGGTTTTGTATCATCTTATCATACTTACAAACAGGAATAAAGATTTTTGTATTTGTATTGGCTTTTTAAATACTTACAAGGTATAGCTTTTGTTCCATATAGGTTCTGACGTGCCAGGGACGACATGTGTCTGTACTCTGGAATTGTCTAGTTTCAGAACGCAGTACGCATCAGCCTTGCTACTGATGCCAAGAGCGCTAAGACCTCGGGCTCCGTGCACTGTCACCGTGACCTGACCCACTTCGTTGAGGTCTTTGAGCCGGTACCAGGACTGAAATCAAATATTGTATTATACATCTTTCATATTACTGCGTTCAAACAAACCTTTTTTCAAAAAGGGTCTTCAAGTAGTTGTTATTAGATGTCCAAAAGCGCAATTTAAACTTCTATGTTAATAAAGTGATATTAAAGTTATTCCACAAATATTTGTGTGATGAATCTAAATAGTTGTCATTTGTCTGGATGCCCCTATGTATGAAAAGTATGTATTTACGATTATATATGTATTAAATCATCTATCTGGTTTCAATAAGACAAGCTTTGCTTAGTTTGGTATAGTTCATGTTGTGTGAGGAAAGCCCACTCATATTTATTTATTTAAGTCATTGTTAGTTGTAGACTTGAGCATGCGTGGACTCAATACCTCCTGAGTTTAAGTTTCCAGTGAAGGAAATTTGAGCTAATCAACATGTTCCAAGAAATACATCTTTCAAGAACATGCTAAATCCACTCACCTGTCTTAGCTCAGTTAAATCGCACCTGTGTGCATATAAAATGTATTATTCATGGTATGGTATGGTTAAAGCTTTCAAGCTTCGGGTTCAAAAGTTTATATTTGATATCATAGCGTATCTCACAGTGTAGTTTTAGTAGTGGTAGGACTCTTAGCAGAGTCCGCCTGGGGAAGTACCACACCTTTGCCAAATATTCTACCGCCAAGCAGAAATATGCAAACATTACTGTGTTCCGGTTTGAAGGGCAATGACTCCAGAGAAATTACAGGGCTTAGAGACATAATATCTTAGATCTCTGGGTGATGAGCGCAGTTCAGTGCTAGGTAATGATTTGGACTATCATGTTCCAATAGCTGCGTGTTACTGTGCTGTTATGTGGCAAGCATGTTGCTTACCATCAGGCACATGACCTGCTCGTCTCGTCACTCTACGCTATAAAAAAAAAAAAGTCACTTGTATACATGTACTAGCTCTTTTTGGAATCTATATTTAGCACATAAGTGAAATATAATATTTCTGTAGATCGCATTCTAGCCACTAGGCGACCCCAGGTTGAAGAAGCTGTAGTAAGAAATGCTTTAATAATAGTTATTTGTTATACAAGAGTGCAAAGTGGCTTTTTAACCGCGTGCTCAATTTTGATGACCGAGCAAGCGAAGGATTCTAAAGTTGAATCACGAGCGTAGCGAGGGATTCAAAAAATAGAATCCTGAGCGTAGCAAGGGAATCAAAAGGGCACAAGGTGAAAAATCTTTGCACTCGAGTGTAACACGTAATTTTTCATCCCCCCCATAGCGAGGAAATTACTAAACGCTTTGCGCATTTTCAGTTTCAGTCGATTCTGTTGGCGTTAAATAAACTTCTTGGTCGCTAGAATCACTTATTATTATGGTATTTCGGTTTTTCACTTGTATTCAATTTTATAAGTTTTAAACTTAAGTTTATTTAGCCATGGTTTTATGTAACAATAACAATATTTTATGACGTGAAAATATGGAGAGTTGACCGATTGAAGTAAGGAGTTTCATGTGTACATGAAAAAGTGTCCGCCCAAATGCATTAAATTATAGTAGCGCTAAATTTGCATCAAGGTACATTTTAAAGGAAATTAATAAACGTACTATTCAGAATTCATGAAAGAAAAATATTGGCAGTCATAGGCACTGCCGATAGAAGTGGTAACTTATAACTCAGAATTTGATTTTTACTCTGGAAACTACGCGTGTGAAACCAGAGGGCGTGGCTATGAGGATGGCCATCTAGAAATGCTGACATATTTTTAAATGGCCAATGGGAAAGGCTGATGTATTTCTAGATGGCAATTGGCTATGGTCACGAGTTTACCCGAAGATTTCTTATCATTCCCGAGCGTGACGCTAGAATTAAATTGACAGCCCACGAAAAATCTGTCTTTGGCGCGCCAAAAGAAGTTTTGACTTCAAAATAAATTGTACCTACATGTTTTCTCAAAATAGTAATTATTTATTTGATGTTAAATTTACTACATTATTTTGTACTGTACAAGTAGTTGAAATTATCTATTAGTTACTATTTTAGTAGTCAATAATATTTAATTATTTAACTCAGCATACTTCAATTCGAATACAATTGATTCATTCATAGCATTTCAAAATGTTTTGCCATTTGAAATAACATTCTTTACCTCTATCCTCCATACGTGAAAAGAAAATTGCGCGCAAAGCATTAAAAAAAAGTACACCAAAGAGGTTCCGAGTATGAGTTTTTAACAAATTAAAAATAAATGTATGATGAATTCGGCACCAAGGAGGTAGAAATAAATAGGTTAAATTATGTTTTGAATTCAAAACCTCAGTACACACGATGTTCTAAATTCAAATTTACTTTAACCTCTAGAGGGTAAAAACGACTTTTGCGCCCTGATATCGAGGAGCAAAAGTACTCTTTCCGAGCTGGTGGGATGAAAAATATCTTTATTGTTTTTGTGGTCTTTTAACAATAATGATATTATTAATTAAAGAATGTTATTGCATTGGTGCTGTCACTGATGTCATTCTCTGCTACTGTATTAACATTAACAAAATTATTATAACTTCTTAGAGAAAATTAACCATAATCGTTCGGTTGAGAGTTAACTTAGGCTAAATTGATCAGAATGCTAATAATACATGTAATCTGAACGTAACTTGTCACAAAACCAGAAAAGCCTGTCCTAAACGTTATTTTTAGATGCCAATTTTTTTGCCAATTAATTTTGTCGTGACGTGTATAGTATATTGTGAGATTGTGACAAGTTTGTCACCACTGGTTTCATTGTGAGGAAATAAATAAGACACGCAAATATCAGACATATGTTTGAATGTTTGTTGACTAATCGCGTCGGGAGGAGCCTATATGTGTTTTATCAGACTCAAGTATATTTAAATATTAATAAATATTATTGTTGGACATTCCTCACAAAACTCTATCTGGCCCAAAACTAAGCAGAGCATTTAGTATGGGAGATAGATAACTGATACAAGCCTAAATACATACATAAGATACGTAGAAACATCGAGACACAAAACAAATATTTGTTTTCATTACACAAATATTCGTCCTGGGTGGTAATCGAACCCACAATTTCCGGCTTCGCAGGTTGTCCCGCTGCCAACTAAGCCTTGTATATGTATGTATAATAAACCTTTCTTGTTTAATAATTTGGAGGGGACCACAAGTAGGGGAAAGTAGGGTAATGGGAGTCAGCGGGCAATGGGAATCACCCTCACCACCACGAAACACTACATGAGACCGACGCGTAAACAGTGTCCTCAGCCGTAAGTGCCGAAACGGCTGGTCTTAGAAACCGACATGCACTTAGAATCTATCGAAGTCATGTGTCATCCACCAACCCGCACTGGGCCAGCGTGGTGGACTATGGCCTTAACTCTCTCCGTGCGAGAGAAGGCCCCGAGTCCCAGCAGTGGGAACGTTTAGTGGGCTGTTGATGGTTTAATAATGTATATGTATCTGTACCTATTCCAAATTTCAATCTGCTCCATTTTCGTTTAGAACGGAGTGACCCCACATATATTTTATTCCGAAAAAATTCTGAATTCTTTAGGAAGAAGATGTGGAAGAAGTTTCAGGCAACAACTAGTTAGTATGTATAATACAATGATTTAATAAAATTAACAGAAAATAATACTACAAATATAATGATTTAGGAAGAAAATTACACACATTTCTGTTAGCTTCTCTACCAAGTCTTACATTTTTACTATTTTGTATTTAATAGTAAATTTTGTGAATGTTTTTGACATTTTTATTCGACTTCAAGAAAGTTTACTCTCGAAAACGTCTGAACCAATTTGGAAAATTATTTTGTAAATAACTTAACAGTTTAAAACTTTAAAAGGGTTCTAAATTAAATAGAGCTGTTCGTTCTAAAATATTGTCCCTGTTGAGAGCTATACCTAATTTATACCTAATTTATAAATTGAGTTCCTTGTTTGTTGTTTTTCTACAGAAAAATATTTATTTGTTCAAATGGTCTAGTAATTTCACCATAAATTGCTTGATGGAAAGCGATGATGTGGTTTAATAAATAGCACATGGGCAAGCCATGAGATAAAATTAGTCTAGTATTGAAAAGACTCGGCTTGTATCGTTCAGGAAACAAAAATAAATGCTGAATGCATTGGGTGTCAATCTTCCGAACGGTACCTTTCGAACAAAGACTTTGTTTGAGACCAAACATGGAATTTTCCTTGTACCTTGAACTTACTTGTAATCTTAACTCTCAATAGCAAGGAGCATGACTAATAAGAAACAAGAAACTTTCCAATGCGTAAATTATACAAAAAACGTTATACCTACGTGTCATTCAAGTATCTGTCTATAATTTTATAAAAAAACTACAAGTATATTTTAAGATACACGGCATGGCTACTTAATTCTTTTTTGCTGACCACAAAAACTTGATTTTCGATAGTCTTATATGGAGGTGTATTGTGTAGGTATATCTAAGAGAATTATACGTTCATATTTTTTGTCAACCTATTAAATAAAACAGTTATGGCTTACATGTGAAAAACAGTTTTTAGTTCGTTCACAGTTTGTCCTTAAAAGTTTTTTTCATTTTTGTCTGGTTACGTGACCCTAAATTAGTTATGGTTGTAATGTTTTATTTTGTTCAGGACCCATTCTGAGACGTTTTATTCCATTTATATATATATAGAATATCCACTGTATTGAGTAGGTACTGTAGTCAAGGTAGCAAGTACCCTGACATTGTCTAGTTTTTGTACGTTATCATAATTAGGCACTAGTAATGTGTTTTCCTCGAATTGAATTGCTTAGTGCCGTCGATTAGTATTGCGACCTAAAGCTACGGATGTTTCATGGCGTTGTGCGTTTTTTGTAAGTATTTTTATACACTGATACTCGTATACAGCTTATACACTTTTTATACTCGTACTGAGATGTTTTTAGTTGAATTTATCTATCCGAGAATAGTTCATCCGATTTGTATTAGAACGTAATGACGATTATTTTTATCTTTTTCGATAATACCCAATCGTATATTAAATAGTGGTAACAAAAAAAATAACAGTTACAGAGCTTGAAAATTAAAATTACTTACCAAATTTTATTTACAACTTCCAATAGTTACGTTGTTGTTTGAAAAATACGAAAAAAATCTGACTCGATTGTCACCTAGCCGCAACATTTTATACTTATAAGTTTATTTTGGTTAAAGTATTATAATAAATTCGTACAAAAGGCATCTCCTTTATAAATCTGCTAAGATTTATTTCTAACAAGAGCGTTGAGATGAACACGTCACTGTGGTCTAGGGTTTTACCAGTAGAGATGGATATGTGGAAAATCACAGACCAATCGAACGTAATATTCCAGCGATGGTAGTGAAAGGAACTGGATTAGATGGTCTTGTGGTCTCAATAGCGGTCACGACTCGTCTTTTGAATCCAAGGAACGACCAAGGCGAACGATGCGCCTTGATAGACGTCGATGCTAAGTATTAAACGTACCTATTTAAGGTAAAATTGTATAATAATCATCCTTTAAAACACCCACGTTTTAGTGCTCTGAATACTGATATGATAAAGCGCTGGCTGATGGCCAGATGAAAACTTGGATTGCATATTGATTAGGATGCATCGTTTTTCCTCGTGCATCTCAAGTCAAATCTTTGGAGAGTTGTATTGTGTTCATGTATTAGGTATGTCAAGGTTTCTGATAGATAAACTTTTTTTAAATGATACATATTTAGGTATAACCGCATGATTTTGTAAAATCGATTATTTGCATTAAATAAATCTGGAAAAAGAAATGAAGAAATTGAAATCGAATATTATTCGTAATCTGCGTATGTAGATTTACCTATGGAGACAATTTTAGTTAAGTTTAAAATAATAGATAATTAGTATAACTCAGATTGTTCCTTGATTGATGACTGATTGGAGATTTATTGTTGTAGAAAAATGTTGTCTAGGATAGAGCAACTACTAAAATGTATCCACGGATGGAATCATTAATGTTTTACCAGGCCATTGTCATAAATTATTCAGATGTAAGTTATGTATATACCTATATGCAGATAAACATTGACTTTACGCCACCTAGGTAGTTCACAAAAATAAACTATTTACGTCATCTGTTATTCATTCAATTTATCGAAAGTAAATAATAAATTCAGAGTCTACGGAATAAAGCCGGCTTTGTCCTTAAAAATACACAGATGTATTGTTGCCAATTTATTTATTCATGGATAAATCTTAAATTTGTCGTATTTACCTACTATGATTTATCGTCATTCGTCGCGAATTCTTATTCCTCAAAGGTCGCGAAATGAGAAAGTTAGCAATTTCGGAAGAAATCGATAAGATTTCTCTCAATTAAGCACTACATAGAAAAAAACTAATTTTATTCGTTCATACTTATTAAATTCTGATTTCAACGTATTATTTTAACAGACTTCAAAAAAGAAGGTTCTCCCGAAGGCTCTTTCTTCTCCCGTAGATTCAAAAATGTAAAAAACGTAGCTACGTAGGTGAAAAACTAAACTAATAACTGCAGAATAAATTAAAAATATCCTTTATTTTTTAATTAGTGTCACAGCTTTTAATAAAATTGTTTTAGCGGTCTGTTTACTAATTGTTTAAACTAAAATATTTTCAAATGACCAAATGAAAGTTCGTTTAAAAATTTGATAGATACCACCTTTCTGATATTTGAATTGACCCGATCATATTTTCAAATTTAAAGTCCTGTCTGTATTAAATGAGCGGTTTGACGGATATTTTAATAAACATTTGGAAAACAAAAATAACACTTTTTCTTTGCTTGTGACAAATAATACGTAGGATTGCTTTGGTGTAGTGTGGTTTGTTGATTTACTTACGCATTTATACCATTCATGAAAACACACCAAGACATTCATGCATTTTTACGTTAAAAAAGCAAGCAAATGGTGGTTATGGGAGTGTATTAAAAATCCAGTACTGATACGATGTTTGGAACTAGTCATTTTCTTCTGGAAACGGTTAATAAAATGGCTTTCTGAAAAATAATCAGTGTTGCTCATTTTTTTAAGTCGGCAAAAATATTAACGTCATTATTCGTCTAGCCGAATAAATAAAAGGCTAAGGACAGGAAATGAACAGCACAAGGGTACGTCAATCAAACTTTACCTTCTCAGAAATTTATAACGCCCTAGCTACACTAGGCTAGTTTTTCAAGCTAGTCGTCTTAGTAAGCTACCAAGCTAGTACTTCTAGCTTCGTGTAGACAACGTTACCCAACGCTACAACGTTACGCGACGCTAGTTTTGCCTACACTTTAGTAGTTTTGTAGTGGTAGGACTCTTAGCAGAGTCCGCCTGGGGAAGTACCACACCTTTGCCAATTATTCTACCGCCAAGCAGTAATGTGCAAACATTACTGTGTTCCGGTTTGAAGGGCAATGTTTCCAGAGAAATTACAGGACTTAGAGATATAACAACTTAGATCTCTGGGTGACGAGCGCAGTGCAGTGCTTGGTAATGATTTGGACTCTTCATGTTCCAATAGCTGCGTGTCACTGTGCTGTTATGTGGCAGGCATGTTGCTTACCATCAGGCACATGTCCTGCTCGTCTCGTCACTCTTTATTTAAAAAAAAAACACGAAGCTAGAAGTACAAGTTTGCTAGCTTACTATCCTTCCTAGCTCTAAAAACTAGCCTAGTGTAGCTCGGGCATAAAGTCACACTAGTGTTGGGTTTAACAAACGAGCGGAATAAACCGAAAGAAACCTATCAGACGACTATCTTTTTTTATTTACTTTTTCTATTTATACAATCTGCAATTTCTGTGGTTTGCAAAAAATTTTTCGTGATGGCAAGTAGCTGTAATTGCATCGCGTTAGACATAACTCGACATTTCTGCTTACCCTTGTATCACGAGAACAGGAAGTAGGTACTTATACTACTAATAAATACAATACTTATTGTATATGTATATGAAGAATATTACCGATAACTGTTATTTTATGTTTTACGATCAAGATTATTATTCGCGTATAACTGAGAAACAAAAAAAAATATGACGACAACGACATGTAGTAGGTGGTAGGTATCTATCTTTTTTGCGTATAGGCTTATTGTACATATTTACAAATATAGGTAACACAGTTAGTTTTTTCAATATTCAATCTTTAGCCAGCACATACACTCCACACATGCAAACATAGTAGGTGAATGCAATAATAAAAATAGTTTTTCTGAACTAGTGTTGTATTTGTTTTTCAAAAATTACATCTGCATGTATTATTATTATGCATTCACAGCTGGATTTAGTCTGATTCGATACAGCTCTCAAGGTAATCAGGAAACTTATTGTTTACGCGCAGGTAGGTAAAGGTGGGTGTACCATATTTTATGACGCAACAAAGTCTATATATTGGACAAAACCAGAAATCATCTAGACTCTAGAGAATAATTTATCGGACACCATCATAGATTACCTATATTTGCACAAAATGTATTCCTTGATACTAATATGTTTGACACCACAAGGAGATTTTTTTGTTCGGTATTTTCCTTTGTTAGTGAATGTTTGTTGAATTTTACCCTGTCATTACAAGAAAGGATCAAAAGTCAAGCTGTATGTTATTTTGTAGAAAGTCAAAATACCTACCTTTGTACAGAGTTTAACAAAACAAACACTTTTTGTTGGCAATACGGTTCTTTTATTTTTGTAACAGTGAATTTCTTAGATTTTTTCTTTAATTCTAATAAATTTCTATTAAAGTCAGAAAATATAATTCTAGTCAGTTAGGTAAAAGTGATGGATATACTACGGTAATAGATAGCAATATAATATCTATACGACATCCAGAAAGTTATCTGATTAATAATACTAATGAAAGAAGTTTCTGGATATCATAAAGTGTTGCACTTACATATATAATATATTCCTAATGTAATGTTATGGAATCGATTTTATTTTTGACTGCAACTTCGCTTTACATTAAACCAAATAACGATTAAGCGCAAGCCTGCAGGTCTACTACGAAGTCCGATAAACGATATATCGGGCGAACTTATGGACGTTTCTTACCACGAAACACAATCAGTCGGTTGATCGGATCGGGCGTTTCGTTCATTTCGAATTCCGACCGACATAGATTTGACAGTTTTTGTGTCGTAAACCATACTCCGAAAGCATTTAATTACCTTACCGATTATTCGGACAGCTGTCGGTCGGATCCGATTATTCGGAGGTTGTTTCCGTAGTAGACCTGCTGATTTGAAGCAAATTGGAATGTCTGTTGGTAATATTAAAATAACCGCTTTTAACTACATGGATAATTGAATAACATAGACCATGGGTCTCCAATTAGTTTCGCTCGGGATCCATTTTAAGAAATTACATTTTGGTCCACACATTTTATTTAAAAAAAATGGTTGTCTGTAAAGTCGGTTTACTGACGATAGTTAAACGTGACAACGTCTTAAGAAATCAGTACGCTGATAGCGCGAGTAGTGATACCGCTCGACTCGGCGGGTGGCGCCCTCAGCGCTCAGCTTCGTCCGCATGGCACGGACGACGAACTAACGGTAGCGGTAACGTTACATGACGTCATGCTTTGCGGGCGTGCAGCCGGCTTTACCGAATTATAAGACGTTATCACGTCAAAAAAATTTTACTACATGTAGGTAATGACGGAAATTACTAAGGTATGTATTTACACAATGAGAAAAGTGTAATTTTTGTTGATGATTAATATCTGTCTGAAGTTTGTAGTGAAATTAGTGAAAGCTTTTTTATTATAAGTAGTTTTAGCAAGTTGTAATAAAACTTACAAAGTCTTCTGCCGGAGGCGGCACATGCGCTCCTGTGGTCGTGGGTACGTTGTCCGCGGTGACGCTGCGAGCGGTTCCACTGACCGTGACCAGCATGTGAAGAGAGCCGTATCCGCACTCCAGGTCCTGCCACACGTCCAGGGTCTTCTCCTTCTCTAGCTGAGAGACGTCGATCACACATCTGTAAATACGATTACGTGTCATGTGCATGTTTTGAAGTGTTGCTTCTTTTGACGCGTAGGGAAAAATGGTGATAGTGAATTTCTAACGCTACGCGCGCGCACTGACATCCAAAAAACCTTCGATATAAACTATGGATGTGCCCTCCCAAACTTCAGGCGCACGGAATTATTGGGAAGAGTGAGCTCACTCTTACCGTTCTAGTCGGTTGTAGGAAGCGGTGAATGCCGGACGTAGGTATTTACCTATCACTATTCGTTGTCAACAACCAAAATAAGTAGAACCACAGCATACCTGGCCGCTAGCGATTCTAGGGGTCAAGTAGATTGGTGGTGTGGAAACCACTTATGCTACACACAGTTGCAGTTTATTGCCAATTTTAAGGTGCTCAGGGCACCAATGATTTATATCGATGCAAAAACGACATGATGAAGCCGCCTGACAATAATTGTCTCTTCAAAGTGGGCTACCGCAAGCGTGTTAGTTGCGTACGCGTTAGCGTAATTAATACCGACAATTTAAATAAACTTCTTGCGTGCGTAGGTAGACACATAATTACACAAAAACCCCTTTTTTCAAAAATGTTCTTAAAAAAATGGTTGTCTGTAAAGTCGATTTACTGACGATAGTTGAACGTGACAACGTCTTTTTCCTTTTAATGCGGTCATAGTATTTGTGTTAAGCGCCATCTAGGTAAAACATGTTGGTGCGAAAAGTAATAAGGCGAGGTAACGGCGGTAACGGCACATGACGTCATGTTTTGCGGGCGTGCAGCCGGCTTCATCGAATTATAAGACGTTATCACGTCAAAATATCTTGAAATTAGATCTACTCGTGGTACAGATCAGCTTAAAATTCAAATAGCCCCGATTTAAATTACAGCAAAAACTATTCACTGTATAGTGATCATATAAAATTGCAAACAAAATCAAAAGAATAAAAAATATACGTTCGTTTAAAAGCTATTATACCGCTAAGCAGCAATTTGTAAACATTATTTTATTCTAGTTTGTAGAGCAAAGTTGCCTTTAGAATTACAGGGCAATGAAATAAATCATCTTATTTCTCCAGATGACGAGCGCATGCAACTAAGCAGTTAACTCTTCATGTTCAAATTGTTGGTCAGTGCTGTTATGGGCAAGCGTATTACTTATCATCACGCACACGACAACTTCGTTCTGTCACTTTTTCTTTAAAAAAAACTCGTATTCAGAATAAATAAATATCACGGATCCATCAAGGATGTTCTCATACAACAAACACTAGCTACTGTAAGCCTAGCACTAGCCTCAAAGCCGCAAAGCTTGTTCTGTGGGAACTAGACAACTGATTTATTTAATGGTCAATATAATTTTAGGCCAGTAAAAATATACGTTTTTTTGGTCAACTTTGCACTAAATTTCCATACAATGTTTTTGTCTTATGAGGCTCTATCAGGATCGCTTACTGAGGATAAAATCACAAAATGCTGACAGATCCAGGTGGAGCTTCATGCACCAACTTGAAAAAACGGTTTTAGGTCATTAACTAATTATTTAAGTATTTGCAAAGATAAATTTATTCCCTCAGAGAAGCGCATTGTTTACATCACTAGTGACGTCACAAATATGGCAGTGCATTCGGCAGTGTTTTCCCTCGAAATTTTTAATTTATAATATGCATTAAAAATGTGCCTTTTTGATAACTAAATTCTTTTAGTTAGAGGGTACGGGTCCATTAGCCTATTGCGCGAGAAATATGTTTCATAGGCTTACAAAGTTTACTTGATAATATTGGCTACACTTACTAGGTATGGTATGAGGTATGACTTACATGTTGCAGTTGCAACACGCTGCAGCTGGGAATAATTCTCCCCAAACTTTGGTATATTTACTTAACATTTTGGGTAAATTGGAAATCGGGCATCGGGAGCCCTGGGTTGATTGACGGCGGCGTTAGTTCCCATTTTTTCCTGATTTCCATGCACAAGAATATCTGCCTGTCAAACGATAGTTGCAAAAACTATTGAAATCTATTGACATTAACTTCACTCAGTTAGAAGAAGTCGACTACCTTAATTATCCAATTGTGTATTTTCATACAATAGAGTATATCATTAAGAAGTTAGCACAGTATGACATCTGGCTTTTATTGTTGAATGTGACATAAAAACTTAAGCCAAATTGTTCTCTTCAAAATGAAGGTCTCGTGGATAGGTAACGAGAAGTCGGTACAAAGTTTCAGTCAAAGGTGAACTAAATATAATAATTCCATTCAAGTATTTTAACTCTATTCAATTACTATGTTCTAACATAGTCATTGAATGGTACTGGTAGTAATGTAACATCCTTACTAATATTATAAATGCGAAAGTAACTCTGTCTGTCTGTCTGTCTGTCTGTCTGTAATGATTTACCATCTAAACCAGTGAACTGATTTTAATGAAATTTGGTACACAGATAGACTAGACCCCGAGAAAGGATATAGGCTACTTTTTATTGCAGAAAAAGGGTTGGAGGTTGAAGAATGTAACAAAAACGGGGAATAATATTTCTCTTCGAGAGCATTAGCTGCGTGTGCCATTCTCCTTGGTATGCGCTGAAGTCTGATGACAGATGACAGGACATGTCGGTCTATATTTGAAGGTTACGTCATTTTAGGTAATCAAATTTTCAATAATGCATTGTTTACATTAAAGTATTATCAAATTAAAAATCTCCCTAATCTTATATTGTAATGTTGTTTATATAAAATTTGTCCGTTGATTTTTATACCTCTACACTAAACATTACTATTTTACCATACTATTCACATACAATCGTAGGTATATTGGAAGTGCTTGAAGGAAGCACCCTGCTGCCTCGATTTCACACTAAAGAGGTTTTTAACAATCAAGCTCAAGATTATCTGAAGAAGACTGATCACCTGAATGAAGCATCATACTACAATGAAAAACATACAGAACATGGATTAACTACGCTCTCAATGTTCAAACGCTGGACGTTGGCGAAATTGCGGTGGTACCCATTACCGACTGGTAAAATGCATTGTTTGCGAAGGTATTTTTATAAACACGATGTTTGGATAAACGTTTATCCGAACGAGTACATTATTTATCACAAATATATAATTTTGAGCAAAATCGCCCTTGGTATTATTTAATTTTAATGAATATTTTAGGAAATATCTTAGTTTTAAAATAACTCTGCAACAAAATAATAGACCACTTTATTGTGAGTACGTGGTACAGTGATGTTTCTTAGCGTTGTCTTCCAGATCCTCGAGGCGATGTAGCAACAGAGGCGGAACCGCGGCCATCACTATGTTAATGCGTGACCATGCGTAAATGTTTTAGATTTACCATTTGACCAAATTACCAAGACCAAATTAATGTTTGAGATATTATAACGAAATAAGTGATTTTAGTGGACTGTATTTATTTTTATAATTTTGAAATATGTGAACGTGATTTGTTGGCCAATACGAAAGAAATATTTTGTAGAACTAAATATGGAAATGAACGGATAGAATAGTTCTTGCTAGGATATAGGTAGATGGATGCACAGTACCTTCTAGAAGCTCTGCAACTTCGCCAGGAGACCACCGTGAACAGGGTGGTGTTTTCTTTGTCCTTTTGGAGTTTTGTGAGGGTTCCTTAGACGATCGTTTTAACGTAGCAACGTAACAATTGGCGACACAAATTAAAGTTTTTCCAGCGAAAAGTCCATTGAGTGAATGGTTAGGTATCCATTATGTTTTACAGCAAAACAAAGTCAATCGAGATAACGACACGACACAACACTCGAGAGAACGTTTTGGTATATTGTTTTCACAGCGAAAAATTATTGTAGATAACGACACGCTATAAGATTCTCGAAATATACACGTAAAAAAGGCACATAATTTTCAACTATATTCAATGACCGCGGCGAATAGAAAGAAGACAGCGGACAGCCGCCGATTGCTCTACGAGAGATACTATTTGCTTCCTTTCCGAGGGGATCCCGCATAGACAAGGCGAGGGGTTCAGTAGCCGTGGCCTGATCATCCACAGTGAAGCTAAGAGAAACCCGTTGTGGGACTGCTAACCAGGGCTATGGGCTCCAAGCCTTGCGTTCCTAGCAATGCGGTCAGGAAGGAGTTGCGCAGCGTAGACAGTGTCGGCGCGAATGAGACGTGCCGCGATATTTGGTGGTACGCACCGTGACCGTAGAGAAGACGATGAACGAGATGAGAGGCTGAAGAGGAATTCCGGTTTAACGGTGCACAACTCTCCCTGCCCACTGTGGCCTTGCGTGGTCGCCAACGTATGACGGTGAACGCGGTGGGAGTGTAGAGGAAGAAGAGAGTGCCGATATATCGGTGAGCTGCTGTCCCCGTCCTCTTCAGTCGGATGGTGGTAGGCGACGAGGCCGACCATTTGGCCCGCCGTGAGAGACAAAGGGTGTCTAGACGTGAAGATGTCTGGTACCCACTCTGGTGACCACGGTATGCATTGTCCCGCGGCGGGTTCACAGAAGAGTGCGAGAATATCCCGGTGTTTGCGCTGTTTGTGGCAAAGATGAATTAATACTGCCGAGGTTTTAGCCGGTAGGGTAGGGCCGGTAGGGCATGGTGTCGAATCCGACACAAATCGACTATTCCCTTCAAGCGCAATGGTATGTTAATGCATTACCTCCACATAAAATGTTACCATTTGCCTTTTAATTTCAAAATAATACAGTTTCCCGTTAAGTAGTCGTATGCTGAAACTATTATTAAAGCACAGGGGCAAACATTTAAGCACCTAGAAATCGATTCTTCGCGCCAAGACTGTTTTTCATACGGACAACTACTTAGGTATCTGAAGCGTTATCAAGATCACGCACGTTACAGAGATAACCAATTTGTTCTTCTACCCCAAGAATTAAAAAACTGAAAATATCGTATTTACAGAAGCATTTTAAAATACCTGTACTATAAAACACATTTTACTAGAACCCAGTACTTTTTTTTACGTAGCGTTTCTTTATTCTTTTGGTATAGTTCTCTTACTGATCATAGCTTTTTATAGCAATGGATATTTTAGTAGAGATTTTCCTCAAATAGCCGCGGGTGAAACCGCGGGTTACAGCTAGTAGTATATAAAATAATCCCTATAGCTGCTTTCGACGCATAGGTAGGCATCGATATAAATTGATTTATACCTATGTATCAAATTGATTTAAATCGATGCGCATAGATACACCAGTTTTGCTTGTGCTGTGAGCAAGCGAGTGGAGTGATACGTAAGGTTTTGGTTCAAGTTTTTGCTATCGCTCATAAATGTTATGAGCTCCTTAGAAAAATGTCTAATTACAATTTTAATTTAATAGCTGGTTTAGATGTTATATGTATGTAGGGAATTTTATATGTGAAGCAAACCCGCAAGCGAGCGAGCTGGCAGTAAAGCCTAGTATTTTATGGGACTTACGGCAATTAGCCTAAAGTGGCCCCTACTGCCTACCGATCTTACTGATTATACACCGTTTTTTTTGTACTACGTAAATATTACGATGCGATACGAATACTACAAAACTCATGCGTGTCAGTGACCATAAATTGGATAATTTTCGTGAATATTTTTTCTATCAGATTTTTGGTTGTTTTTCAGCTTGTTATGTTCAGCAACGGCAGTATATAACGATGTTAAAATTTTGCTAATACAAAAAAAATTACGGTGTATATAGGAATCTGTTATATAATAATAGTGATGTTACCGGCCAAACCCGATTTCAGGACAAACTAGTTTTGCCTAAGCTAAATTAGTTTTTCCTATACGCGATAGGATTAACTAGTAGGCCAAACTAATGTGTCCTCAGCCCGATATGATAAACCAGTTCAACTTAGCCTAACCTAACCTACCATGTTGGGGACGCAGCTCGTGGGCCCGGGGGTCTACCGCCTAACGAAAACGCTTTGACGCTTTGACATTGCCGTCTCTTTCATTTCAAGCAATAAGAAAAGAGACAGCAATGTCAAAGCGTCAAAGCGTTTTCGTTAGGCGGCAGACCCCCCGGTCCTTGCACCGGCGCCTCTACCGCCTAACGAAAAACGCTTTGACGCTTTGACATTGCTGTCTCTTTTCTTATTGCTTGAAATACTTAATGGTGAATGGTAGGACTCTTAGCAGAGTCCGCCTGGGGAAGTACCACACCTTTGCCAAATATTCTACCGCCAAGCAGTAATGTGCAAACATTACTGTGTTCCGGTTTGAAGGGCAATGATTCCAGAGAAATTACAGGGCTTAGAGATATAATATCTTAGATCTCTGGGTGACGAGCGCAGTGCAGTGCTAGGTAATGATTTGGACTATCATGTTCCAATAGCTGCGTGTTACTGTGCTGTTATGTGGCAGGCATGTTGCTTACCATCAGGCACATGACCTGCTCGTCTCGTCATTCTATGATATAAAAAAAAAAAAAAAAAAAAAAATGAAAGAGACGGCAATGTCAAAGCGTTTTTCGTTAGGCGGTAGACCCGGACAGAAAAAAAAACCTAACCTAACCTTACCGAACGCGTATTTATAGCCTAGGCCAAACTAGTTTATCCTGAAATCGGGTTTGGCCTGTAGCAGAGCTAAGCTGTTAGAAATATAATCACAAACAACAACAGTTTGCAGTCGCCTATTGTTTACCGACGATGTGGTCAAAGATGAAACACACTTTGAATCAGTCTGACGTCTGACTTTGAAAAGACCTTAGTATATCTTTAAGAGAGCAATCTAGCCGGGAATATGTTCCATTCGTTGGTTGTTTGCCGAAGACACTTGGGCTAAAAGCGTTTTCTAAGTAGCGAAGGATAAGATACGAGTACTGTAAGATAACAGTACCTACGTATACTGTTCGAACTGAATCCTGTAGAAATTAGGCAGACAAGCTATCTGACAACGTTTTTCTATGCTAAAAAGTTTTATCATTATCTTATTAATTAATGTTATTGTCTAATAGTTACACCAATAGTGTTATCGTACAATTAAAATAAACGTTATGAAAAATATTAGGTATAAATAAGTATAAACCAAAGGCCTCGTAAGTTAAGCAACACTTCTCGCAACATGTGGTTTTCTTGCAGATAAATTTTATTTATCAACCAGGAAATCAAGATAAAGCACAATTTAGGAAAAACAGGTTCATTGGGCAATTATATCAATTTAATTACATCAGTTGATAATTATTACAACAAACGTGATCATAATGTTTATCCTTTTTTATGTGATCTCCAAATGTTGTAGCTACACACCTACATATGTATCTTAATCTACCTTTACAAATAAATAATATTGGAGTCTGCATGTTACCTACTCGTATATCAGAGTTTTACCTATAACAGTGTTTTACTAAGTTCAAATGAAAGTAAACATGGTAAGTACCTATTTCTAAAAAAAAAACTATTTTGAAATTGTTTGTCTGCCTGTCTGTCTGTCTGTCTGCTGGTTCCGGCTAATATCCGAAACGGCTGGACCGATTATGACGGTACTTTCACTACCACATAGGTGATATTCTAAGCCATAACATAGGCTACTCTTACTTGATCAAAGTAATTAGGGTTCCGTGAAATTTAAAAATTATTTAAAGGGCGGGTGAAACCGCAGGCATAGCTATAATTATCTATATTATGTATAAAATCCAGTGTCAGGATGTTTGTTCCCAGTGAACTCTTCACCAACTCAACCGATATTCACGGAAGTTGGTATTTATTTGTGTAATTTGGTTTAATTTAAGTTACGGCTAGTCTAGTCTAGTCGGGAGAACGGCGACTGCCGATCTGCTGCTGACTGCCCCGGGTTAATCATCGCTGTTTTTTCGAAGCCGCTAACTTAAAACGGTGAAGGAAAACATCGTGAGGAAACCGACATGTACCTAGAATCTTTCGAAGTCATGTGTCATCCACCGACCCGCACTGGGCCAGCTGGGTTGATTGTGGCATTGACTCTCTTCTTGCGAGAGAAGGCCCCGAGTCCCAGCAGTGGGAACATTTAATGATCTGCTTATGCTGTTCCAACATAAGAAATATAGAGAGGATAGTTTTAATTTCGATCAATTTAAGTATATTTTTTAGGTTTAGGTTGGGATGGGTTTATATGAAAATATCACTCTCACGATCGTGAATCTCTCCTACGCCACCATAGCTTCAACCTCTTTTATACCATCTTCAATTCTTCATCCTGACTAAACAAATAGATCTCTTTCGGATGAATACGCTTTGTGATTTACCCTTTTTACTTGACTCATTATAACAAATAATACTGTAATAAGATTTTGCATTCATAATGTATGATTGTTTGCTTAAGTGTACTCGTTCCAACTGCTGTTTATTATCATAATAAGTAGTGTCTACTTTAAGTAACTGATTGAACGAGTCCATGCAAATACAATTATGATAATTTATCATACAATTTATTGTCAGTTTTATATAAATATCATATTGAATATTGAATAACTAGCGCGTACAGCGTTACAAAGTAATTATTTTACTTATCTGTGGTACAGGTAAGGTCAGAAACGTTTCTGAACGAACACTGAAATTAGAACGACGTGACAACGAACAAATGAGTAAAATAAATACATTACAATATTAGTTCATCGAAGACAGCATTATTATCTAAGCAGATAATTTACAGGATATAGGTATATAGGATATAGAGATAAGCCTTGTTACATTTCTGGGTGCCGAGCGCGGTGTAGAGCTAGGTAATATAATTTGGACTCTTCATGTTCCAATAGCATGATTCTTCTATCGGAGTTCTCGTATCTCAAAAAAGCGACATCGTTTCATAGTTGATGTTCCAAAAACACAAACGAAGAGATTTGACTTGTGATAAGAACGTCTAGATTATGGAATACGTTGCCTGAATGGGTTTTTCCCGATAGTTACAATCTTGGTGTCTTCAAATCGAGAGTGAATCGGTTTCTTCTAGGTAAGCACGTTCCATCGTAGATCGGATCGTCGCTTAACATCAGGCGAGATGGTGGCCAAGTGAGAACGTAATAGTTTAAAAAAAAAAATATAGGTATATAGCGTAACACTATGTTGTTACAGGCAGGTTTATCAACACTGTTTATCATCAGGCACATGTTCTGAGCTATAGTCCGTCCAGCCCGACTGAAGTTTCAGTTGTATTCGGCGGCCTTTTTCATCGAGAGAGCGTACGCGTAACCGCTGCTCGGCTACTAAATCGGCTTTGGCTTTGCTATTGCGGTCTCTATCATTTCAAACAAAAAAAAAGAGAGAGAAACATCAAAGCTAAGACAGTTTTCGTTCGGCGGTAGACCTCCGGGTCTGTACGTCTACTCTAATTCAACGAAAAACGTAATTTCGAAATAAACTCGCGACTTTCCTACTCCGATTCTACTTTGATCCGTCGTTTTGTGCCTAATCTAATTAGAATAGCCTTAGAACATTTAAACGTCAAACAAAGTTGTATCGGACGAAACGAAGTAGAACGAGAGTAGGAAAGTCGCGAGTTTTTTGTCGAAATTACGGTTTCGTAGAATTAGAGTAGACGTCCAGGACGTCTACTCTTAAATGTTCTAAGCATACTCTAATTAGAGTAGGCTTAGAACATTTAAACGGACAAAACGACGAATCGAAGTAGAATCGGAGTTGGAAATTCGCGAGTTTATTTCGAAATTATGTGTTCGTTGAATAAGAGTAGACGTCCTGGTCTGAGACCGAAGTGCCTTCTTCTATTGAGCGCAATCGTGACTTTGTGTAGTTGACACTGTTAAGAAACAGACGATGTTAAACATCGTTTGTACAACCAAATCGAGGACCTCCGTGTTCTTAAAGTTGATTAAAAACATACAGAGGTCAACGAAGGGTCACCAGGAACTCTCACAATAAGTTACTCGTCCTTGATTGGCTTGATATTAAACGGATGTTTACGCTATTATACGGTAAACATATTTATTTGTTAATTAGTTCAAATGAATTTGGTAGTGACACAAAATAAGTTTTTGACCTTGCTTGTCTACCAAGAGATATTGATGTGAGATATTTAACTGTAAGTATAACGTATTTACAATTTAACTGTATCACAGTAATATCTGTTTAAAAAAAAATACTGAAGATTTGAAGTATTTGGAAACAATGAAACCGAAACTGTTTTGTGTTTTGTTATAGTAGATAGCCGAGCAGGACATGTGTCTGATGGTAAGCAACACGCCTGTGCCCATAAAATATAATATTAGGTAATATGAATAAAACCCGTACTAATAGTTTAAATAAGCAGCGGTAACATGGCGAGGTAAAACTAGTATAATATATATATACTAGCTGACCCCGCAAACGTTGTTTTGCCTTAGTGAACAACCCTTGTCACTTAGGGGTATGAAAAATAGCTAGTAGCCGATTCTCATACCTACAGAATATGCATATAAAATTTGGTTAAAATCAGTAAAGCTGTTTCGGAGGAGTAAGAGAACAAACACTGTGACACGAGAATTTTATATATAAGATATCTGGAGTGTCATCAGACCCATGAACAGAACGAGTGACGTATTGTAGAAGAAGCTTATGTCCAACAGCGGACGAATGTAGGCTGATAATGATGATGTGTGCTTAACTCTTTGAAAACCAAGTACCTACATATTAATGTACATGTTGTTGTATTAAATGTATTTTCTTCAAATTATCTATACTATTCTATAGTAATATTATAAAGCTGAAGAGTTTATTTGTTTGAACGCGCTAATCTCCGGAACTACTTGGCTAATTTCTAATTTCCCTGATAGCTATAGGCTACATTGTATATGTAGGTCGGCCACGGGCGAAGCCGGAGCGGACCGCTAGTCTACGAATTAAATAAGACAGCTACTTTAGGAACGGTCCCTAAAATCAGTAAGTTTATAAGTACATCAAAATATCTCGAACGAGAGTTGTTATATTTTTAGTAGGAAAGTATGCAAGGACCGCGTAACGTTATGTAATATTAAGAAGTACTAAGCTGTCATAACATTTGTTACGATTAGGTATTACATTTTATATATTATGGCCACGCTGTTGCGGGGCATTACTCTCTCCATAATTCTACAAGTTGATTCACATATCTACCTTATATAGGAACTCCTGTCCTGTACTAGCCTGAACAGGGCGATAAAAACTTTTAGCAATGAATCTTGAGTACTGATTCTGAACGCAATACCAACGACTCAAATTCGTAATGATAATCCTTGTCTCAGTCAAACGGATAAGACCAAACCCCAGAGGTGTTATTCCATGTCGATACCAATCAGCCGCTCGTAGACATTCTGAACCCATTCCGATCAAGAATCGCTACGCTGGCCTAGTGAACAAAAAACCGGCCAAGCATCAACCTGTTTCCATTATCAATGACGAAAAAAAAACGAACAAAAAAATTATGATTGTTGTATGGGAGCCCCCTTAAATATTAATTTATTTTATTCTGTATCATACTATTTCCTGTTATAACGGCAACAGAAACAAATTGTCTGTGAAAATTCTACTGTTTAATTTTCACGGTTTCACGATAAGATGCAGCCTGGTGACAGACGGCACCAATCGGTATGTCTGTGGAATACAGACAATCGGACGGACAGCGAAATCTTAGTAATAGGGTCCCGTTTTATCCTTTAGGTACGAAACCCTAAAAACATCTGAAAAGATACTTCTATATTTTGAGGGGCCCAAAGTCCAAAGGTAATATTTTAATGGAAGAGCATTTTTTCCTGAAGTTTGGGTTAGTCTCATAGTCCATATTTTCACAAACGGTTGCAATAATTCTGATCTTATTTAATTTTCTGAATTGGAGTACATGTTGTAGGTATTGCGAAGCGTTCGTGACGCAAGCGAAAAGCAACGCTCGGCGGAACTCGTTTGTGGTTCAAGTTCTTATGTCTTTGCCCTTTTGGCCGTGCCAGCAGCCATGACGTTAAAGTTCAAAGTCAAGATAAAAAATGATTATTGTACGTTACCTGAACTAACGTTAATTATTTAAAGAAGACTCAAGTTTTTATAAATAAAGATGACAAATGGGTAATTATTTAATGTTTTTATGCAATGTTAATGGAATCTAAAATGTTTGTTTTCCGTGTTTTAAACCGATAAGATTTGTCTGAATTGGTTTTCCATCACGAAGTTGTGTTAGTTTAGAGAACAAAGACAATATTAAATATAGGTAATAATACATCATGTACTTACTTAACATTAATAAGAACCGTAGACAGAAAGACTAACGATAACAAAGAAAGTTTACACACCAAAAGAAAACAAGCAACACATGAACAAACAAAGAGAAACAAAAACTCGTACCTACTACAAACGGTGGTGTATTGCTGAAAGCTATCTCTTCCAGGCAATATTAGGATGGAGACGGTTACATCTAGATATTTAATAAAAACTGTTTGTGCTATTTCAAACTACAGCAGTTAAATGTACATTAAATAATCATCACGATCATCCCAGTTATCGGGTACAACTACTTACATAAATTACAGTTCATAAAGAGCACGAGCAGGTACGTACCTACGTAACGTACCACAGAGACACATATCAAAAATGTGATAAACGAACGACAAACCAGCTATGTTACTTATTTTAAGTGTAGGTATCATTATGATAAATAAACATAATCATAATAATTTCTAAATATATTCACGGATCAACCATAATCATGACACAATACGTACGTAAAAACAGTTGTATAAATAACTACTACTCATATTTATGTATTACTTGTTTTTGCCCACTTACTTGTTTTATTGTGTAATTTAATGCACCTTAAATTTTATTTTATTTATCGAAAGCGTGATACAATGATATCAACCAAAATACTTGAAAAGCTAACCTTTATAGCTATGCGTAGTAGATTATTATTACCTATCAACAATTAATAGATAAATTGATAGAAGTTTTTGCTACTCTTAATTGAACGTGATGAAACGTTGTTTGTCTAAAGTTAATATAGTTATTTATTTGCGCAGCGCGTTTGCTTACTTCAGACTGCTCCTTTGCACCTTTCACTAAGGATACGTATACCACTTTGAGAGAGAAGCATCCCATTTCTCCGGGACCACCTAACATTCCCCCCGCTCCTGATCCAGCGTTTCCTGGGCTAAGCGTGGATTCTGAGAGGGTGTTGATAGCCCTTCAATCTTTTGGAAGGGGTTCGGCATCAGGGTTAGATGGGCTACGCCCAGAGCATCTGCAGGAATTGGTTTCGCCTTCGGCCGGCGATAACGGGCCAAGGCTGTTGGAGTCCCCAACCAGACTCTGCAATTTTCTACTGCAGGGACGCCTTAACAAGGAAATTTGTCCCTATTTGTATGGGGGCACTCTGTGCGCTCTTCGGAAGAAGGACGGGGGTATTAGACCCATAGCGGTTGGCAATACGTTTCGTCGACTCGTGGCCAAACTCTGTTGTCGAGCTGTTAGGGACTCAATGGCAGAGTACTTACAGCCCCATCAGTTGGGTTTTGGTACTCGACTTGGCTGTGAGGCTGCTATTCACGCGACCCGTAGTTTTGCTATGCGTGAGGGTAGCACTGACGTTATTCTTAAGCTTGATATTAAAAATGCGTTCAATAGTGTAGACCGGTCCGTTTTTTTGTCAGAGATAAAATCTTTGGCTCCAGTCATTTATCCATTCCTACACCAATGCTATTCGGATCCTAGCAACTTATTTTTTAACAATAGTTGCATAATCTCTCAGGCAGGGGCACAGCAAGGGGATCCTCTCGGTCCTTTGGTTTTCAGTGTGGCGATCCACAAGACAATTACCTCGCTCCAGGCTCCCCTTAATATTTGGTATTTGGACGACGGTACTATCGGAGGAAGTCCAGATGCCGTTGAGAGGGATGTGAAGATCCTTTTCCCGGCACTTAAACAGCTGGGTTTGGAAATTAATTCTGCTAAGTGCGAGTTCTTCTCTTGCAGCAGAACGGCGGAGGAATCCAGCAAAAGGTTTGCCGCTGTCATACCGGGACTTAGGATAATGGATCTGAGTTCCTTCAGTCTCTTGGGTGCTCCCATTTTTCCGGAGGGTGTGGCTGACTGTTTGGAGGATAGAACCCGGGTGATGATGTCACTAGCCACCCATTTGAAACATCTTCCTGCACATGTTGCGACTGTACTTCTAAGGAGTTGTTTGGCGATGCCCAAGATGACTTATCTTGTCAGAGTAACCCCATGTTGGAGGTGCCCTGAGGGGGTGTCGCGCTTCGACGGTGCGTTGAGAAGTCTTCTGGAGGACATACTTAACGTACAGCTCGATGACCAGCAATGGTGTCAGGCCAGTTTGCCTGTTCGGTTCGGGGGTTTGGGGGTTCGTCGACTACTGGAGACCGGTCCTGTGGCTTTCGTCGCCTCGTCGCACGGAGTTGCGAAGCTTGTTACTAGCATCTTATTTCATAATGGTAGCTTGATTCGCATTCCGTATGCCGAGGAGGCGTTTCAGTTTTGGTCATCTCTGTGTCCTGGTGTCGGCGCGCCGGATAAGCCAATGGTTCAGAGGGCTTGGAGCGACTCGGTTTGCGAGGGACTATTGTTGCAGCTGAAAGCGGATGCCTCAGGGGCAGATTTGGCCCGTTTAAATGCTGTAGCGAGGCCTGAATCGGGGGCATGGTTACATGCTTTACCCTCTCCACACTTGGGCACCTTAATGGATGACGATTCGTTGAGAGTTGCGGTGGCTCTGCGGCTCGGTTGTATCGTCTGTGAACCTCACAGCTGTATCTGCGGGGCCAAAGTCGAGGGTAACGGTCACCATGGCCTCAGCTGCACTCGATGCATGGGTCGCAGACCGAGACATCATGCTATCAACGACATCCTGAGGCGGGCTCTTGTGTCGGCAGAGATACCCAGCATTTTGGAACCCGCTGGACTATCGCGCTCGGATGGCAAGCGACCTGATGGCTTTACTTTGATCCCATGGCAGAGGGACGCTGTCTCGTGTGGGATGCAACGTGTGTAAGCACGTTTGCATCCTGCCATCTCGCCGCTACCGAGCAAAGTGCCGGCGCAGGAGCGGAGGCGGCTGCCAGAGCCAAGCACCTCAAATACTCGTGTTTGGGGGCGGCGTATGATTTCGTCCCGTTTGCCGTTGAGACTGCAGGGCCGTGGTGTGCAGAGGCTCGAAAGTTTATGCTGGACCTCGGACGGCGTTTGCGTGAAAGAGGGCGCGATTCCCGGGCAGGCTGGTATCTGGTTCAGCGGATTTCCATGGCGATTCAGCGGGGCAATGCGGCCAGTATTATGGGGACCTTTGAGCGACAATCGGCGCGTGGGGGAGTTTTTATTTGACCAGTAACATGATTTGTCTTGTTACGTGCTTTGGTATTATTGTTTTTTTCTGTGTCGACTTTGTGTTGTATAAAATTCAATGTGTTTAAATAAAATAAATGATTGTATTTATTTGATTAATAAAATATCCAATATATGTATACGAGTTGAAACCAAAATACCTAGACGAATTTTTTTAAACCAGATTAACCTCTATAACCTATTGCGGTTATAGAGCGGTGGGCGGTGGAGCAAGCCACTCAGCGAAGATTATTTTAAAACCGAGTTTGAGATTACCGGATATTACCTGTGAACATCGGGGGAGTGAAATATCGGGAAACTTGTTTCACCATATTACCAGGGGAAATGTCTCGCAATTTTTAAAAATATTTTACGAATGACGACACGAGCCGGTCAGAGGCCCGAGGGTAAGCAACATACTTGCCCTTAACAGCACAGCTACTGGAATATCAAGAGCCCAAATAGATATATATGATGCTTTATCTCCATGTATTGTAATATCACTGGAAACATTTGTCTTTCAAGCCAGACCACACTGATGTTTTCACATTACTGCTTCGCGGTAGAATAACTGGCAACGGTGTCCTACCACAGGCAAATAGTCCTACCACTACCAAAATAATAATACTGGTGTAGTGAACAATTGCGATAGCATAAAACAGGTTAACCTGTTGAGTCTTACTATTTTTAGTCAGATACATACATATATGCCAATGTTGGACAATGACTTCCCTACTCCCTACCCTTTTCCGTCTAGGTATATCGTTCACAGTTCGAAGTAGTATCGAGCTGGTCTCGTCATTTACACTAAATCCTGCTTTTGTTAAAAAAAATGCATCAACAATAATTCTAAAAAAAACAATAAAAACGTAGGAAGTTACGAAATACACTATGTACGAGTATAATTATTATGTAAAGTCCGAAACTTATTTTACTACTTCATTGCAATAATTATGTAGCGGAATAACTATTATCATTTTTATTATTTACTATTGTCTACTACTACTACCTATTATTCATTTTTTTCCGAAGTGTTAGTAATTATTTACATTAAAAAAAACGTGTTTAGTGCAAGTTTAACCCTAAAAATGGACTTACAGTACTGGACAGATTCAAATTAATCTAGTCAACAAGTGCTTTTTAAGTCAACATTTTTTCGAATTATCCTAACATTATGATTGAGGTGTCATTCGATTCGGAATGGCATCTAGATAGTTTTTTGAGAAAATGCTAAGCCCGCTCGCAACAATTGCAATATTTTTGTACTTATAAAAATTTAGAAATTCCAAAATCGATTTACATGTTAGTGACGGAATCAAGGACAGATATCCCATAATATAGACAATTGAACACATACAGCCGTGAAAATCTGTGGTGGCACAGTGGCTAAAACGTCCGAGTTCACAATCATGAGCTCGTAGGTTCTAATCCCGTTTGTACCTCTAATTATTTTTCTAAGTGCAGATGTACGATGTACTGCTACTGCCTTAGGCGGTGAAAACATTGTGAAGAAACCGGCATGTTTAAAGAAATATGTATTTTTCAGGCTGATCTGCCAACCCGCACTTGGCCTTGACTTTATCTTTGTCACAGATGAGTTCGAGTCCTAAAAGTAGAAACATAACATGTGCTGCTTTCAGCTGAACATAATCAGGCGCGGTCCGAAAGAGGGGGTGGTCCGAAGAGGACATGACCAAATCATATACGTATGTTAAATAAAAAAAAAAAAAAAAATACATATCTAATAGTACATAGACTATTTTTTAAAACAACTGGAACAACATCTACTCGGGTACAATTTTTTAATCGATTTATTGTATTTCTACTGACCCCCCAAATCACACGCTACGTACTAGTCACCCCCTCCAAAATTGGAGACGGGGACAGCGCCTGAACATAATATGTCATCCTGTTTCGAAATCGTTAAAAAATCTTACCTTCCCATGAAGTTCTTTTGTTTCCCTTTGTGCCAGACTGTAACTTCTAAAGAGCTGTCTTCGTAAAGATAAAGGTTGAATCTCTCACACCAGGTAGGTTTCGATTTCGATACTTGCTTCGATTTGTGAGCTTCGTTCCCGAGTCTGTGAAAGAAATTATCGTTATAGTACTTACTGAAATACAACAATATTAGCTCATTGAAATTATAAATATAAAATAAGAATTATATCTGTACTAATAGGATTATAGATATTTGTATTTTTGTACACCTACTTGAAACGAACAATGGAAAACCTACTGGACTGATTTCAAAAAATCTTTCACCATTTAAATGCAACTTTGTCTTTGAGTAACATGGTATGATATATTTTGACTAGAAAAAAATATAAAAGATTTAAGTAGTTATTTTAACCCCAAATTAAGTCGAGCGAGCCCGTTAGTATGAATATAATTTGGTTAGCATCAATTTACAGAGTTACGTAAACACCTCTACCTACTTATAAACTAAGACGAAAGGATGCGCATACTCATTATTATGTAGAATTTATAATATATTTCTAAAGTACACATGAGACGAGCAGTTCATGCGTCGATGGTAAGCAACATCTCGGCCCATAACAGTAAGTACCTACAGTGTCACGCAGCTATTGGAACATGAAGAGTCTAAATCATTACCTAACACTGCACTCATCACCCAGAGCAATAGCATGATTTGTCTCTATACTCTGCAATTTCTATGGAAACATTGCCCTTGAAACCGGAACTCAGTAACATTGACTCACTATTGATTGGCGCTAGAATAACTGGCAAAGGGAAAAATAAAATCCCGCTATTCGGTTCAAGAATTTTATACCTAGCATGTGACAAAGTGACTTTATCAAAACAAAAGGAAAAAAAAATTGGACGACGACGACGACGATTGGATTTACGGACGATAATTATTTTAGGTGATAACGGCATAAGAAAATATTGATGAAATTTTATGAATGGAATTATTATTATTTTGTAGAATGTTGCCCTGTCTCTCTTCTTCTCGGTTGCATCAGCTGATGGAGATTAGACGCGACACAAGCCGAACGCCGAAGCCTGTCGCTTGTTCCGCGCTCTCGCTTGCACGCTCGGCTCAGGTGGATTGTGACACTATTTCGTGCGAGCAGCCGGCATAAATCGATTTATTACAAAAAATTAAGATTAAAATATACGAAGAAATCTAAAAAAAAAATTGCCCGTCATAGGAACTGCCGATAGAAGTGAAAACTTATAACTCAGAATTTGATAGCTTACTTTGGAAACTAGGCGGGTGAAACAGGAGGGCGTGGCCAATGGCAAATGCTCACACATTTCTAGATGGACAATAGCCATGGTCCCGTGTTGACCCGAAGATTTCCGATCATTCCCGAGCGTGACGCTAGAATTACATTCACATCCTTCGAAAAATCTATCTATGGTGCGACAAAAGAAGTTTTCACTTCAAAAATGAACTGAAAGCATCATCGCGACATCGGTATAACTTTATCCACGATAATACAGAACATAACAGAAATTTCGAGCCAAATAATACCGGCAATTTACACCCGGTTCTCGTTAGAGTGCAATCCATGCATATTAAAGATTCTCTTAGTATTTTGTGGCGTTAAATTGCAGACACAATCAAGATTGGAGTAGGTATGATTTTACGACATGAATAATTAGAATAGCGTAAAACATTTTTTATGTGTTTTTTGCACAACATTTTGACGCCCCTAAGATAATGAGCGATACTCGTACGGACGTCAAACATTTTTTGTCGTTGTAAAATAAATAGTTGGCTTAGGTTGGTTATTATGTGGCAATTACTAGATAATTTTGGAAGTTATAGTGTATTGTGAGCCGGATGTGAGCATCACATTGGTTTTCCTTAACAGAATATTATCTTTGTGAACCATACAAATACAGGGTTATATGGAACTCTTGTACTGGACCGAAAGGGGTGGACTCAAAAACCACGAAAAAAAGCAAATGCAATTTCTACGAGTATGCAGTTTGTTAAATTCCTAAGAAAGTTAAATAAAACAGAAAAATGTACGGAAAGTGAAATAAAATCTTCGGTATCTATTTGTTTCATTTTTGGCAGAATCTAAGTCGAAACCCGGAACTTTTTCACATATGGCAAAAATTTGTTGTTTGCTCGATTTCATAATCTTAATGCACTAATGAGACATGACACTCACAACACAATAACACCAAACCAACGTCTGTTAACTGCAGACAATGGCGGGCGCCACACGAGACGCAAATTTACTCTAATTCAACCTATCGATATGCGGTTAGAAGTTTCGGTACATTTTCTTCGAAATGAAACTAGAGCCGAAGGTAGATTATTTACCGAAACTGGCTAAAACCAAAAATTCAGTCAGTCGCTTGTAATAATGATATATGAAACAACTGTTTTTTTTAGGTTTTAGGGTTTGTACCACAGCTTCCAAATGATTTAGTACAGGTGATCTGTGTAGCCCTATTTAGTTTTTTGCGGTTCATTATTTCCGGAGTACGCAGAAATGTCCATTGAAGGTAGATCTTTTTAAAATGTTAACAGGTTGACGACTATAATGAGTTGGTTGTTTGATTACCGGTTTGAAAACCATTGTGTTAGCTAAGATAATTCGCATATAATTAAACATCACGTCGTCGTCAGGAAAACCCATCTCGATTAGTTGTTTTCAGTTGTAACTCGAGAGTACGTTTTTTGTTTTCGATTGTTAGCGTGCATTGCCTACTCGTACGCATATTTGTAATTATAAAGCAACTAGCAGCGCTCCGCGATTTTACCCGCGTTTTTCGTGTTCCCGTTACTTTTCTGGGATGTTTGTTACTAAATCACGTCGGAAAGTCTGAATGGATCATGCTGAAATTTGAATCACAGTTAGATTATAGTCTGAAATAGCGCAAAGGGGGAGCGCTATGTATATTTATGTAGGACTCTCTGCCTACTAAAACCCTGGGGTGTTTCATCCCCGCGTTATTATGCTGGAACACTTTCTTATTCCACCTCGGTCCCGATAGCGCTTGTCTTTCAAAACCCGTCTCTGTGTATAGTAGTCCCCTCTTTTCTTGAGAGACGCATTTTTGTTCAGGCGCTGCCCACGTCGAGTGACGTGTCCGCCGAGCAAGGTCTTTTATCGTGGAGGTCGAACGAGAGAGTGGAAGATGTCCTTCTCCTATGACGACGTTGACGCTTCGATAGATCAGATTATATCTCCTGTTCGCGCTCACAGGACGAAATATTCGATTAATACAGCTTCATACAATGATAAACTTACCCACCCACCTTTTGTGGGTTTATAGCTAAGAATAGTTAAATCCTCATAGGTTTATAATGATAAATTGTAAATTTACGAAATCACAACAAATCAAATCAACGAGTATAATAGTATGAAACTGTTAATTTTTTTGGGAAGTATGTCAAATTATTATTATTATAACATAAAATTTTAATAAAATTCAATTTTTAAACATGTCATACAATCAAAATCAATAAATAATCAAATAGAAACCGAAAACGAATAATACGAAAAGTATTCGTAAAACTGTTACATACAAAATTGTATTTTGAACTCTACAAAATGGAAGGGGTAATGCGGAATTCAAAGAATTCCGCATTTATTTACTCTATATCAGTCGTCTAAAATCGAGTAGGCCGATATAGACCAGGGGTCACCAATTAGTTTCGCTCGGGGTCCATTTTAAGAAATTAAATGACAATAACATACTTTATAAACAAAATATTTAATAAATAAAGGTAATAACGGAAATAACAAAGGTATTTATTTATTTATCAATGAGAAAACTTTTTTTTTTGTTGCTGATTCGTTGACATTACTTCAACGAAAATGCCGCGGTATTTTCGTTGAAGTGAAGTGATATATTTTTTCGGTCCGCACACTATGGGCCGGCGATTCGGATGAGGATCACGGTCCGACATTTGGTGTCCCCTGATATAGGCTATGGTTGATATCGATGCGAATAGGTAGGTTTCCAAACACATTATTTCATTTCAAATCTTTGCGTTTCAGTCAAAGTTGATCGTAGTGAACGCGAGACTATTAGACTCTTGTACCAATATAAAACCTGTACGCAGGTTAGAAAAAAAAAACACCGAAATATTTTGGAAATTGTTATGGTGTAGCAATTTACCTCAGGTGACCTCTACTGTACAGCGAACTATGAGCTAGGGCAGAAGGTCCTGGACCTCGCTCTAATTAGAGTAGGCTTAGAAACGGACGAAACGACAGATCGAAGTAGAAATGGAGAAGGAAAGTCGCGAGTTTATTTCGAAATTACGTTTATCTTAGAAAGAGGGTAGACGTCCTGGTGTACATATTTGAGAATAATTTACATCATTTTATTTAAACTTACTTGAATTTGCAGTATACATTTCCAGTAGGGCCATCCGGCAAGTCTTTTGCCTCAATCAGAACGACATTGACGATTGACTTCCAAGATCTCTTCAGAATGTCGAATTTTCGATTTTTCCAAACATACTGAAACAAATAAGTAAATTACATAGTCACTATCAATTCAGCTCGATTTCAACACAAGTTCTAATTAAATGGAATTAAATAGTTTTATAACCTTAAATTACTTAGAGGATGTTGTAGCTCTCTCGGTATGTTAACCACACAACCACACATTGAATTAAATTGGAATAAATGTTGCCTCATGAGAATAACATATTTCTTTTCATTTTTAATATATGTTTTTATCTTATTGCAACCAATCGCTCAATATCAAGTTTTTTTACGGACTTACGAATGGATAATATTTTATAGTAACATAGTAAGGTCGAGTAAGTAGTAAGTACTTTCAACCCTAATAAGGTACCTTATGGACATTTGTCTTTTGAGTATACTCAAAGGGTAAAAAATTATGACTGATCATAAAATTACAAAAAATATTACAAGTACATAATCGTCTAGCTTAGAGGGAGATAAGGTGAAGCCAAATTACTTTCAAATATACCGTACATACCCATTGTTTTCAGGATTATTAAAATAATATAATGGTTATAAATTATAAATTATGCTTTGGAAAATAATATATTATTCAAGTAAATTGAAAAACACAACGAAAGAGTCTGTTTCACTGTAATCTACTAAATTATAAACGCGAAAGTTTGCATGTTTGTTGCTCAATCACATCGGAACGGCTGAACGGATCGGGCTGAAATTTGGAACCGTAAATTATAGTCTCAATAGGATACTTATTATCCCGTTACATAGTTGAATATATGTATTATCATGCATAGTTCCTTAAGAAACAAATAATAACTATAACGTCTTATGATGACTTATGATAACGACGTCTTATGATAACTTAAAAACATTTTATGATGAACAATTCTGCGCATACTGCATTCTGAGCAACTTTAATAACTACCTGTCAACATAGTGTAGGTCTGTAGGTATTGTACCATGGAATATCCTGACAGGTGTCATCATGTTTGTCAACAAATATCTCCATAACCTTATCAGATGCGATTTTCTGTTATACGGTATGGTATAAAGAACTGTCTTGTATTTATCCACAAGGGTCAGAGTCATCATTATTTACACTTTTTGAAGTGAAAACTGCTTTTGGCGCGCCTAGACAGATTTTTCGTGGGGTGTGAATTGAATATACGTGACGCTAGGTCACGCTCGGATATGATAAGAAACTTCGGGTAAATTCGGGACCATGGCCATTGGCCATCTAGAAATGCATCAGCCAATGGGAAATGCTAAAAGGGCGTGGCATGGCCTCATGGCATGGCCATCTAGAAATGCGTAAGCCAATGGGAAATGCCGACGCATTTCTAGATGGCCATGCCATGATGGCCAGGCCACGCCCTCCGGTTACATCCATGTAGTTTCCAAAGTAAGCTATCAAATTCTGAGTTATACGTTTTCACTTCTATCGGCAGTTCCTATGACTGCCAATTTTTTTTACTAAGTAACCACCAAACACACAGTACCAAACCTAGTCGCAAATAATAAAACTATTTGTTTGAAATTTAAATTTTAATAATCCAAAAGACATTTTTCTATGAATTAATATTTTTTACAAGTAATAGCTGAGAACCAGCTCGGCCACGTTAAGGTGCTTCCCCGAGTAAAAAGAGTTTTTGACGTGATAACGTCTTATAATTAACGATGAACCCGGCTGCACGCCCACAAAACATGACGTCATGTACCGTTACCGTCGGTCGTTACCGTCGGTCGTTACCGTCGGTCGTTACCCTCGCCGCATGTTTGTTACAGTTGTATTAATTATTTCAACCAGTAGTTCAAGCGGGGATGTAGCTCAGTGGTAGAGCGTTCGCTTTGCATGTGAAATGCCCCGGGTTCGATCCCCGGCATCTAAAAGCATCTTTATTGCTTTGTTTTTTGCATTGTTTTGATTGAAAATGACTAAATTCTACTGATTACTTTTTACATACAAATCTATTAAACAAATGAAATTAAAATTTTCTTTTGAAAAATGCTACCATTCCATCAATATTTTCTTAAGACGTTGTCACGTTCTATCGTCAGTAAACCGACTTTACAGACAAACATTTTTTTTTGTATGGTTTTCAGAGCTATCTTCTCTTTATCCAAAACAAATATCAATTGGTAAAAAATACATTAAACATCTGCAAAATCTTGGCTTTAAATGGTAGTTTCTTTTTTTTGATACTGAATATATTATTCCATTAATCTCCTCACAACGAAATCATACAATTAAAAAATATTTAAAAAAATATTTTTAAATTGTCATTGAACTACTCAAAAAGCGGCTATAATTTAGATTTTGTACTTACACCAACGGATAGGCAATTTGATTACGAACATTATAGTAGAAATATTTTTTTCAAAATATCAAACTCTGATTTTATAAAGAGTTTATTCTAAAATCAGTGCCACATCCTACTGTTTCTCTCTTGCTCTTTCTTGCGGTGTGCGATGAGGTAAGAAATACTCAAGGTCATTTGCTCAGGGTAGGCCCTTAAGTTGGAGACGGCAAAAAATACACATAAATCGGCCAACTAGGTTGAGAACAATGATGACAGACAATAATATATGCAAAAAAAACATAGCCACAGACACCAAGCATGTGACACTACTCTTTTTAAGTCAAATAATAATAATGTTTGTTGTGTTATTTCTGTGAGACAATCAGCTTGATTGTCTTATTATTATTATTCAAAGAGGTTTTTCTTAAAATCGATTCCGTTAACTTGCTTATACAAAAAGGGATTTTTGGACGAAAATTTATCGACCACTTCTTATTTTTTCTGTAATGGTTCGTTGATTTAGAATAAAGATGTTATGCAAAGGATGCGTTTATAACCGGTAGGGTTAGGCAGAGGCAGTGCCGTATACCTACACGTGGTGCGGACGTTGCATAGACTCTTGAGTGGTAGGTTCAAAAAAGACCATTACCCGGATCTGTAATCTTGGCTGTTATTTTGCTACCTCTTTATTTGCGCTTGAAATAATGAAATAAAAGAGAGAGCAATAACAAAGCTTTAACCGTTTTAGTGAAGCGGTGAATGCCTTACCCGTCAACATTAGGCAAGCTCCCATCTCTTGCTGTCTTTAAGAACCAAGTCAAAGAATTTGTTACAGTGAGTTGCAGTCAAATTTGTTACAGATATCAGCTAATTGAAGTCATTATTCTCCTTGAAATCGTAATTGTAATCTATTTTATCTTCAAATATTTTTATTCCTTCAACATGTTATTTTTAGTTATCTACCTATTATTATAAAATTATTATTTGTGTATTAGGACTTAAAATTAATAGATATATTGTATAACGTTAAATTAATTGTTAGTTATTATTATTAGATTATCATTCGGAAGTCTCTATGTACCTACTTCTAACTGTACGCCGCGTCTTCCATAATTAATTTACTTTTTACCATCTCTTACGGTTGCCTGGAAGAAATCACTTAGCGATAAGGTCGCCAATTGCTACTTTATTCTATGTTTTTTCTGGATTATTGTTATTTTTCTTTGTAATTTAAGTGCAATAAAGAGTTCTATTTTCTATCTATCCGTCAAAACCATGAAATCAAATAGGTGACGCTTATTAGCTTATGTACAGTATACCACAGACAGTAATGTAGCTGAAACTGTTTATTTTTTACTATCTTTCTTTTGCTAGTTCTATAATGACAAATAATAAGAATATCACGTAGGTATTAACAATAAACACGTGATTGTAGACACAACCTGAATAAAATTATAATCAAGTCATAATCATTTTTATATTTACAAATTAAAACATCACTTCTATTTATCGTCTACAATAATACTAACATAGGTAACTAATTGTAAAACTTTGTCATTAAAAAAATATTATTTAGAATAATTATTATTTACTTATTAATTTCCTTTATAATAGTCCTTTATAAGAATAATAATTATTATTATCATTTTATAGAACCTACTTATCCTATCAGGACACGTGCATTTATAATTAGGCAATTATTTGCTTAAATGTGGTGTTAAATGTGTTGCATAAAAATAAAAAGTTGACCGACTTTTATTTAAACTGACTTTTATTCTGAACTAAGTAATGATGCAAAAACATTATCCTCCTACCTTATAAACACCGGGAAATACATGAACCGATGATGATAGTAAGTAGAAAAGTAACGGTATCATGTCATAGACACCTACCAACCTTCTGAACTTTTTTGCCATGTCCTCTGAGCAGTGTGAGGCCGCTACCAATCCGGTCCATGAGGTCAGAAGAAACCGCGAGCGCGGTCGGGGCAAGGGGGTCCATAACCAGCCCCTCCGGAATCGCGAACGACCTAAACACACACCACTTCACGTTAATAACACTATTTATCACTGATTATATACACAAAAAGAAAAAATATTAAAAACAAAACTAACACCAAGACCACAGACTAAGTCCAGTTTGATATTCGAATGTGACACAGCGCGCGCTTTAAAGCTCTGAGGTACTGGCCGGATAGAATAAAAAACTAAAAGCCGTTAAAGCACATCTCATCGTCTACGCTTCTCGTTGGAAACTGATGATTGTTAGCGAATCGATCCGCTAAGCATGACGGTTTAAAACAACGAATAAAACCATGTGAGTAAATAATTCGGAAGTAATATTGACCCTGTACGTGTACCGACGACGACTGATAGCTCGATACTCGAATTTCAATGTTGTTTTCCGTGCGACAACAAAGATAGGGATTGTTGCACTACAATTAATTTTCAAAATACGTGCACTTAAATAATTTCTGATCAGTTCGATTAGATTTGTTAGATTTCGTTAGATTCGCGTGTGGAAGGTTATGTACAAATATAGAATCGATAATAGTTACATATTAAATTACAGGCCAAAAAGATAAATGCCATAAAATGATAGACTTGCTAGTGCTAGTTCATAAGTATTTCACTCTATTTTTTTTAATTTGTCTGTGTCAGAATAAATAGTTTTCTATCTATCTATAAATCAACTTTTATCTCGTCCCATGACGAGCGTAGTGCGATGTTAGTTATTTGAACTCTTCATGTGTACCTATATAACTGCGCAGCACTATTGTTATGGGCGTATTGCGTACTATCAGGCACACGTTTTGCTCATCCCATTGACTAAGCTAAAAAAAAACGTTTTTATTCTTCTATATCTAGTCTATGTATATAGCTTGTTTTTCTGTAGTTTCATGTATTCGTATGTACGTTTATCTCGTAGTCTTATTATTTAAATAGTAAATGTCGCCCACCACGCTTTAAGTTTTCGAAGATATCTGTCCATCCCAAGGTTGCCTGGAAGAAATCGCTTTTAGCGATAAGGGCGCCAGTTGTTGCATTAGTCTTACTGATTTTCCTAAATTGTAGATATGTATCCTTTATGGTGTGAACAATAAAGAATTTTCATTCAATAATTAATAGATATAAATAAGTAGCCTTCCATACGAAAATACGATGAGTGTCCTATACACTGTTCTATTTTTAACCGTCTTCAAAAAAGGATGAGGTTATCAATCCGGCTGTAGATTTGTTTATTGTACGTTTCGCGATAGTTCCATCAATTATTATGGATTCTTGTGGTTGATTCTTTCTTTGTTTGGTAGATAGTAGGTACTTCAGTAAATTTTCCAAAAATTATGAATTTAGTCAAGTAACTGAGTTTAATTTTAAATTGAAGTCGGTTATTGTTTTTTTGGATCGAATTAAATGATTCCATTCAATTTCTAGCGCATAATAGGGCTACGTTCGCAAACGCACCTACACATAAATTAAATTTATTTTAGGTTTGTTTTCTTACTCTGCAAGTAGTCCTACGACTACTATTTATTTTAATACCTGTACCTATTGTTTAATTATGATTTTTTTCTCTCATACAAATAATGAAAATAAATTTATAACTCTTTTTTAATTATTAAACACTAGCTGTTACCCGCGACTTCGTCCGCGCGAAATAAATACTGAGGTAACTCAGGCAGTACCTATTTTTATACCCAGACACATTTACGGTTACTAAAAACAGCTTATAATAAAACAATTTCATCAAAATCGATTCAGTTGTTGAGGCAACGCTTTCAGCGTAAGAGATATTCATCCCCCATTTCAACCCCAATTTCATCCCCGTACAGATCAAAGTTACAAAATTGCTAGAACAATCATTTATTTGCTTTGTATCAAGTGCGTAAATACAGAGTTTCATGATTTTATCTTCAACAATTGGAAGCTTCCATGTATACTTTCATCCCCCATTTCATTCCCAATTTCATCCCTATACAGTTCGAAATTACAAAATTGTTAGAACAAATATTTGTTTGCTTCGTGTCAAGTGTCTATCTATATTTAGTGTTTCATGGTTTCATCTTCAACGGGTGGGATCTTCCATGTTGATATTCATCCCCCATTTCAACCCCAATTTCACCCTACAGTTCGAAATTACGAAATTGGTAGAACAAACATTCGTTTGCTTCGTGTCAAATGTCTACATTCAGAGTTTCGTGGTTTTATCTTCAACGGTTGGGATCTTCCATATTGACATTCAACCCCCATTTCAACCCCAATTTCACCCCCGTACAGTTCGAAATTACAAAATTGATAGAACAAACATTCTTTTGCTATGTGTCAAGTGTCTATATACAGAGTTTCATGGTTTTATGATCTTCTATGTTGACATTCATCCCCCATTTCATCCCCAATTACACCCCGTACAGTTCTAAATCACGAAATTGATAGAACAAACATTTAATTGCGTCGTGTCAAGTGTCTAGATACAAAATTTGATAACTTTAAAAATGAAGAATTTTCATACAACCGTTCATCCCTTGTTTCACCCTCTTAGGGGTTGAATTTCGCAAAACCCCGTCTTAGCGAGCGCCTACGTGCTAAAAGACACGTCCATGCAAAATTTCAGATTCCTAGCATTTGTAGTTTCTGAGATTCCTTGATGAGTGACCTTTCGCTTTTATATATATTATATAATATATATATATAGATGAATTGAGACGTTTCCGGGATTTTGAACCGTTAGTCATCCTTTCGTAAAAGTTGTTTAAGAGTGCGCCTAAAGCCAGGAAAAAATCAGATTTCACCCGCGCGACGCGTTTCTTAATGTGATGTACATAAAGTCGAGAATAGCATGACACAGTTTGGAGGAAAAATCAATATTTAATGAGGAGTCCATTTTTGACCAAGTTTTATTTAATTACTCAATAACTAAACATAAATTTAAAAAAGTGTTCGGTGACTTTACTAGAACGTACAAATAGGAATTTTATTACCAAAAAATAATGTGGGGTCATCGCTGATAATTTCAAGTACTCGAATTAAAACAGGTTTTTCGATGTCATTTTTATTTTTTTATTGTAAAAAACTCTGACCTATTTTTATAATTCTATTCGGTTATTGTGCTTCTTCTTGATTGTACCCACACGTCAATATTTTTTTTGTCATAGTTTTTACTTTTTAGTTTCTTAACTTCAGTGAGCGGCGTCGAAAATGTCCTTTTTTCGTTTTCTGGCTTTAGGCGCCCCCTTAAGAAATATGTGTAGAACGCATACCTTTGGTGTTAGTGCAATTATCCTGTTTAAGTGTGTAACCCCATACAGTCAGAGTTAATTAACGTACAAGTTTATATTAAAACATAACTGTGTTTGCCGGTTAATACCACGCACTTATATTTATGTTAAAATCGGAGAACAAATGCTGACTTTTAGAGATAACATTTATTTATAGCAACCGATAATAATACATAGGTAACTAATGTTACGTAAATACGAACGTAAATGTTGATAAGTTAATTTCGTCATTATTAATCAAGTAACAATAAATTGTAATTATTACATGTTCAAACGTATTAATATTGCGAAGACAGGTAAGGTCGTTCGATAATTTTTTCATACTATGTAAAATTAAATTTTCGAGTTTTACGTAAGTATAGTACGAGTACCTTGGTGCTCTTATAGGTACTTAGTACCTGGGTGACCGAGCTTTGCTCGGTTTAAATACTATATTATATTTATACTTAGATACCTACAGATAAAAGACTAAAAAAAAACGAATTGAAAAAAAATGAGAACCCGTCTGGATTCGAACCCGGAGCTATTAATTCGTGACCGCTATGAGCGCCCGACTTCCCGTCTGAGCTAATTATGCTGTCACGTCACACGGCGAAATTTACCTTCACATTCTAATGTCTAATGTGACAGTTTTTCATTGTCTAAAAACGCGCATAATATGCGTTTTTTTTAAATAAGACCTAGTTAGATCGATTTATCGTCCCCGAAATCCCCTGCATACATAATTTCATGAAAATCCGTCGAGCCGTTTCCGAGATTCAGATTCTATACATATATACATATTTATATAGGTACAAGAATTGCTCGTTTAGGTATAAGATAAGCTGACAAGACTACCTGATGGAGTATAATTATGATTATTCCTATCCTTACTCATTATGTTAAAACCCATTAGGTATATCTGACGGATATAGTTTTTTATTAGTAGGTACATATAATATACGAAAGAAATTTCGCCACTATACAATAGTGAACCCAGAACAATCGTGACAGCACGAGTGTTTAAAGGTTTGGCATGTTAAGAATTTGTATCCATTGTTTCTTGACAATAGTAGGCAAATTTTTACAGCCTAGGTACGACGCTAACAAAATTACTCAGGGGGTTATTTATGCTTGCTTGCATAGGTTTAAAAAAACAATTTCAGGTTTGATAGACAAGATAAGTAATACCTACATCAGATTTATTTATTTTTATCACTTGATTGTTGGACTTTTCACACTGGACTTTCGTTACACAAGAATGAGCCGTATTCGTGGGGAAAAATGGTTCCGGAGTCCAGGGAACCATGAATGGTAGAAATTTTCAACGTTTTTATATAGCCGTTTGGTATTCATGTTGGGTACATGTGTATATTTGTTGTCGTTAAAGATGTCAGTGCGCTCCGATGGAGGTCAGATCCAACGGGGACTGAATATTTAGTAAGATAGATAAGCGATGTTGGATGCACAATAATTAAAGTACTTAATCCTTTTTCAATACCATTTTAATTCCGTATTTTTAATCTTTCTGAACGACTGATTGTCGCTTCGGGTGATTGAATTGTTCAAATTTACAAATTTAACCCCATCGTCCAACGTTTTGATGTGATTAAACAACAAACATTCAAATATCTAAATCTTCGGGTAAATTCGGGACCATGGCCATTGGCCATCTAGAAATGCGTCCGCCTATGGGAAATGCTGAAAGGGCGTGGCCTGGCCATCATGGCATGGCCATCTAGAAATGCGTGAGCCAATACGCTGACGCATTTCTAGATGGCCACAAGCCATGATGGCCAGGCCAAGCCCTCCGGTTACATCCGTGTTATTTCCAAAGTAAGCTATCTAATTTTTAGTTATAAGTTTTCACTTCTATCGGCAGTTTCTATGACGACCAATTTTTTTTTTTAAATAATAAAAAAAATGTTCTTGTTCCCGTTCCCTTTGTTTTCCTGGGATAAAAAGTAGTCTTTGTGTTATAAGTTATTTAAGTGTTTCCAAGCTATGGTACCTAATCTATCTGTGTTATATAATATTTCAACCCGGTCCGTCCATACGTTACGACGTGATTGAGCAACAAACATCCAAACATTGACATTTATAATATTAATAACAGTATAAAAGAAAGTAATAGGATTGGCTCACAATGTTACCGCTTTGTGAGATGTTGATTCGAACAATCATAGTTCCGATAGTTGTATCCACAGAACAGATATCAAGAAGAAGTAGCAAGTAGGCGGGGCAAACGTAGTACTAAGTAAGCGCAATCTCCGCATAGTTAGAGAGTACGCCCACTTCCGAATACTTAGTCGTGCTCTGCCTCTACTGCAGTACTCCTGAATCCGCGATTTTGAATAAAAAGTAGGCAGTCATGCCGTATTGTGCAGTTATTGAGTGTAAAAATGATATCTGTTCTGTGGTTGTATCGGCGAACGATTTCTCTTAGGTATAGCGAAAAGTCTATACCAAGATCTAAAGGGACTTTCGCTAGACTGTTGGATCAAGGGTCATATGCAGAAGACGGTCATCCTCGACACAGCATGCATCGCCAGGAGGTTCCTCAGTCTGCAGGCCTAACCAAAGGTTACAAAAAACTTTTTTCATAAAACTAAAAAATTGAAGCAATTTTTTTTTGTTCGCATGTTCTAGAAATGTCTAATGCATTTAATTAAACTTATACCTCAATTGTCAGTGATTTAATAGGTAACCCTATTCCAATAAAGAACTGGTTCATGTATTGATTGTGGAAAAAGCCTACTGCGTATCTTTTGTTTGTATCAAATTAGTACAGTAGTTTAAAACGACTCAGGGTTAGACAGAGTATCCATACTAAGCCGAAAGGTTTACTAAAATACTCATCATTATGAGAAAAAAAAACAATCGAGAAATAAGACCAACAACAAACAATACTCAAGACCAACCCTGAACTCTAATAAAATAAAGTCTTAATAATATTACTTAGATTAATTTATATTATTACAGATTACTAGTGATCTACTAGAAATTGTTAGTTTCCCGATATAAAAAGTAGCAAATGTGTTAGGGGGCGTCCATAAATTAAGTGAGGTCTTTTTTTAAATTTTCTGTCCCTCCCTCCCCCTTTCTCACCAAAGGGGGAGGGAGGGACAGAAAGTGACACTGGGGACACAAAGGGACACTGTCGTGAGATTATATTCAACCCCCTCCCCCATCTTCCAATCTCACGTGAGATTTTTCAAGATGTGGGTTTCTTACGTAAACACATATATACCAATAAATAAATAATAATAAATAAATATTGATGGACAATTCACACACAACACCATCTGACCCCAAACTATATAAGCAAAGGGGTTTGGGTACTTTTGTATGGGCCCGTGGCGTCGTTTTTTTTTTTAGCGGCCAGAGATCTGTTATCACTTTCTTGTAACAATAAAATACCCTGATGCTATCTGTGCAATCGGATTTGCTCTAAGTCATATCCACAGACCAGGTAGAGGGATACTCTCAGACAGACATGTCGGGAACAAGGAACATTGGTCTATGGTTACTAGACTAAATTCACTTTATCTGTGCTGAAAATGATACGCCGCCATTTTCTTTATTTTTTTAATTAAACAAACTGCATCAACACAAAGATCTAATTTGCCAACTCGTGCATTCGCGCCAGTAGGTAGGTATACATCATACATTATTTAATTTTTTACGCTTAAAAGGAACCAGTTTCTATGAGAAAAATATAGCGCAAATTGGCTTGATACATTTATTTCTTCTTGAACAATTTCTTTCAAAAATGTTTTGAGCCGTAGGTACCAATAAACTTTCTGTTATTTAATTTTAACTACGATAGTGCGAGTCCAATGTTAGAGTCAGAACTCATCTTGATTAAGTTCCGCAACAGTTTTTTAGCAAAAGAATCACCACTTCACAGGATATAAGTCATATTTGGAGTGTTTTTCTTTCCAATGTGGAAACATATGTAACAGACGTATTTGCCGAAGTAACTGCAGCCTGGTACAATACACTTGTTATAAATCTTAGGTAAGGTGCGAAAAGAACATTTGCACCTAATAAAGAACAAAAATACACGAAAATGTAAACATGTAAACAATAATAATTATTTTTATCAACACACAATGACAACGTCATATTCACCATAGATAGATACTATAATTTTATGAAAAAAGTATACCAATAGTGTCATAGAGATGCCCGATAATGTGATAATTTTATCGTAATATCGAAACTAAGTCAAATATCGATCGATCGATTACAAAATTTGGGCTATGAGATAGGTTCCACATTTTGAATTGTCTCTCTGTGTGTCGGTTATTTATTTATTTTGTATGCTGTAAAAAGTTTAAATTTTGCTTTTGACCTATGTTAAAATACTGTTTATTACTCAGTGCATGAAATTATTCCATAAAAAACATTGAATCACTTGGCCAATTTTCTTTCATGCAGTCCTTACTAACCTTTGATCTCTGTGATTTTGTTTGAGCATGGTTCAAAAAAAAATAGCAGTCATAGGAACTGCCGATAGTAGTGAAAACGTATAACTCAGAATTTGATAGCTTACTTTGTACACTACGCGGGTGAAATCTGAAGGCGTCACTATGATCATGGTCATCTAGAAATCTTGACGCATATCTAGATGGCCAGTGGGAAATGCTAACGCATTTCTAGTAATGGTAGGCCTCTTAGTAGAGTCTGCCTGGGGAGTACCACACCTTTACCAGTTATTCTACCGCCAAGTAGTAATGTGCAAACCTTACTGTGTTCCGGTTTGAAGGGCAATATTTCCAGATAAATTACAGGGCTTGGAGATATAACATCTTAGATCTCTGGGTGAAGAGCGCAGTGCAGTGCTAAGTAATGATTTGGACTCTTCATGTTCCAATAGAATAAGTTACGGTGGTCTAGTCGGGAGAACGGCGGCTGCCGATCCGGAGACCCCGGGTTCAAACCCCACACGCACCACTGTCTTTTCGAAGTCATGTGCGTAATGCCGTTAACTTAAAACGGTGAAGGAAAACATCGTGAGGAAACCGACATGTACCTAGAATCTTTCGAAGTCATGTGTCATCCGCCAACCCGCACTGGGCCAGCGTGGTGGATTATGGCCTTAACTCTCTCCTTGCGAGAGAAGGCCCCGAGTCCCAGCAGTGGGAACGTTTAGTGGGCTGTTGATGTTGATGTTGATGATGTTGATGTTCCAATAGCTGCGTGTCACTGTGCTGTTATGTGGCAGGTATGTTGCTGTTCATGTGTGTGTACCATCAGGCACATGTCCTGCTCGTCTCATCACTCTTTATTTTAAAAAAAACATGGCCACTGGCCATGGTCCCGAGTTTAGCCGAAGATTTTTTTATCATTTGCGAGCGTGACGTTAGAATTCAATTCAAAAAGAAAGCCCACGAAAAATCTGTCTGTGGTGAGCCAAAAGTTTTCATATAAAAAATGACGACAAAAACACGGTTGAAGAAAATGTGACAAATTTTAAAATATACATACATGTTTTACAACCATAGAACAGACCGCGTTAAAAAAACACGCGATAGTGTTTCAATACTATAAAACGAATACTATGAATTTGATCTAGTGACAATGACAATCGATAAACCGATACCGTCCAATTTATAGGTATCCCTAACGTGGAATTTAGGATCTTTTAAATTCACAGACTAAGTACCTAGAACTCTTTTAAATTATACAAGAAGTGACGTTGGCATGAAATCCAATTGTGACTACTGAAGTAAAGCGCGGGGAGCAGAAGTGTCAGCTTTGTTAGTCTGGTTGTCAAACTCAAATGACATAGCGAAAAGAAAAAAAAAATGACATAAGATTTGTATGAGGTTTACCCCCCGTGGTCATATCGGAGCTGAGTTATAGCCTGACAAAGTTATTTATTTTTTGGATTTTTGTATGGGCAAGTGGCGTCGTTTTTTTATTTTAGCGGCCATCGATCAGTTATAACTTTCTTATAACAATAAAATACCCTGATGCTATATCTGCAATCAGATTTGCTGTAAGTAATATCGGAGCTGAGTTATAGCTTGTCAAAGTTATTTATTTTTTGGATTTTTTGTATGGGCAAGTGGCGTCGTTTTTTTTATTTTAGCGGCCATCGATCCGTTATAACTTTCTTGTAACAATAAAATACCCTGATGCTATATGTGCAATCAGATTTGCTGTAAGTAATATCGGAGCTGAGTTATGGCCTTTCAAAGTTTTTATTTAGGTATTTTAAAATATATTTTATTTATATATGGGCGCCATTTCCGTTAGCGGCCAAAAATCTGTTGTCACTTTTTTGAAACACTAGCTTACGACAATGAGGATCAGTCATGTTTTTTACTAAGTATGTAGATTGATAACAAAAAGAAAACCATAGCACACTGTGAAAAAAATATCTGAATCCGACAAGAAATGACGAAAATACACTGATTTTACTGTAGCAGTTCAAAAAACGCCCGCGAGTATGAGCTCCGGCCGCGTGACGTCATTCGACACATACCTGCCGCGCGCACTCACTTTACTTTAGGTTACTCCGTATACTACACGTGATTCCGTGCAGTTTTGACCTGTGATTTATCCGTTTAATAGCGTAAAAAATGTCCTATAAATATTGTATCGTGCCACAGTGCAAGAGTACAACTAGTAATACGCCAAACAAACTATTTTTTCGTGTTCCGATGGACCAAAAAACAAGAAAAAAGTGGTGTAGTATTATGAAGAGAGATCATCTTCTATCAAGCAAGAGTACTCATTACTGTTGCGAGGATCATTTCGACGTAAGTATTATATATTATTGACTATTACTTAACTATACAATGTGTAATTGAATATTTGCATCGATAGAAGTAGGTAGGTGTAAGCATATAGGTTGGTACCTCTTATCATTACTGCTAGTTTTAATTCAACAATAGTGATAGATTCCTTATAAGTTATAAGCCACGTCGGCTCAAAATATAAAAAAATAATATTTGTCTTGTGGTCCTTGTGGGTTAATAAACACATACGTATATGCGTTTCATAGTCCAGGAGACAACCGTATTTTAACCAGCGATAACGAATACCTAAGATTAACTTACCATTTAATATTTTACACGTATTCTGTTTTCAAATCAAACCTACTCATACAGTCAAAATTTTGCTAAAAAGATTATATTAAAATATATAAAAAAATTGTAAAGTAGCTCTATATCAACATAAATTTTTATACGGTTGTTACAGGTGGAAAATGACATGGAAAATTATATAAGATACCGATTGATGGGTGGACAACTTAGGCTAAAAAAAGGAATTCTGCCGCACAAATTTAACTGTCAAAGAAAGGAAAATACTGTTGTAGAACGGCCTGGATATAAAAAGCGACAGCAGATTGAGTACTTTGAAAGAGTACTTAATCCAGAAGTTGGTCATGAAAGCCTGGTAACACAAGAAGAGTTCGTGGCATGTGAATATATTGATATAACTGCAAATGACGCAGAGGTTATAGACCCTATTGCAGATAATAATATGACAACTGTACATCCTAATTATAAATCTATCGCAGTGCAAGTTAATATTAAGCCAAAAGTTCGTAGCAAAGGTACAAATACTGATGCCACTCAGACCCCAAAAATAAAAACGGTGAAAATAAACAAACATCGTCGGGAATCATTGCATGATAGCTTTTCTTCTTATAATAGCACCTCATCAGTTTCTGCCAACCTTAGTCATCTCAGTATAAGTACTGATGAATTTGAAATGGAACAAAAAGTAGAAACTGAGTTATATAAGAAACACATGCAAGAAGGAACTTTAATGTCTATATCTAGAGAACCTAAACTTTTTCTCGGATTACCATCGCATATGTATTTCTGTGTAGAATATTTGAGTGAAAATGTTGAGAGTCCACTGGTTGATGTATTATTAACCTTGAAAAAATTGAGATGGCGTGAACCAAATGCCATGCTGGCTGTTTACTTTGGAGTTTCGGAATCTACTACAGCTAGACATTTCAAACAGACAGTACCTAAAGTTGCGCAATGCATGCAAAAATTGGTTTTCATTCCTCCTCGGGACGATATTCGTTCAAATCTTCCGACGCCTTTCAGGAAGCGTTATTCAAAAGTCATCAGCATCATAGACTGTTTGGAAATTCAAATTGAGAAACCTAGCTCAGCTGTACATCAAGCGCTCACGTGGTCGCAATATAAAAATGCGAATACTATAAAATATCTTATATCGATAACACCTGATGGACTTATTAGCTTTATATCCGAAGGTTATGGAGGAAGGACGTCGGACGCTCTTATCTTTGAAGATTGTGGTTTCCTTCAGATGTTATCACCCGGTGACGTGGTGATGGCTGATAGGGGATTTAAAAATATAGCTCATTTACTTGAACGTCAAGGTTGCAAACTTCTACGGCCTCCTAGTGTTGACTCAGGATCAAAACTAAGTAAAGAAGAAGTTTTAGAAACCAAAAGAATAGCAGCCCTTCGAGTGCACGTCGAGAGAAGTATAGGGCGGTTACGGGAGTTTGAAATGCTTGCACCTCATGCATGTGTTGACATTGACTATGTTAGAATGTTAGACTGTATTGTTACATCGGCATGTGGAGTAGTTAATCTTCAAGATTGCTTATTTAGAAACCAAGTTTAATACAAGTAAAATAATAATGTAAGGTATAAGTTTAAATAAAATAATGTACAAATTTAAGCAAGCTGTTTAATTTAAAAACCAAATAAATATATACTTAAGTTTTAGCTAATTTAGGAAAGACTGATTGTTTCCAAAAACATAAAGACTTTTCTAAAAGATTTGTACAGTAAATTTCATCAAAATCCTCTTCAAATATGTCTACTTGTCTGTTAGTTTCAAAATGTTTATCAGCAACACAAAAAAGACCTTTAGTTTTGTTGCAAAAAAACATTTGCAGCTGGATTTGACCTTTTGACTTGTTTGTTAGACGATTATTTTTAACAAAGCTTTCCTTGCCTTGTGTGGTCATTGGACATTTTATTTCAATAGCATATTTTAGTGTCAAGCCATCAGGAGATGCACCAAAAATAGGCCAATCACTTTTCAAAAAGAGTCCACCATCCTTAATAACTAATTTTCTTAATTTTGCTAGTTCTGCCCTGACTTCACGTTCCAATAATTTGCCTCTTCGCATTGCAGGAGTTTCTGGTATGGATGCACCGAATAACTGCTCAACTAAAGAACCATCAGGGGTTTTGCAATGTGCGGCGTCGTATACTTTTGATGCGGTTATTCTGCAATATCGCAACTCGTGCCATAAAGGAGACTGAGCTTGGGACAGAGTTTCTTGTTCTATTTCTGAGCATTTTTCTGGTGTTTGTTTTGTTGTACAGTAATCGATGAAACATTGTGCACTGTTCATGTCGTTACCTCCTTTTCTGTAATCATTTATCAAGATGTGCAATGACATATTTTTTAAATTGTTTGGTGTAACGTAATTTGCCAACTGATTCTTTAGAGAATCTAACTGTATTTTTTGTACCAATGCATCAAAAAATTGCTCCCTTCTCACATTAATACTGGCACCAATATCTCCATCGCTAGAACCGATATCTTTGGCTTTTATAAATTTTAAGGTTGTGCCTACTGTGGCCAACTTTGGTTTTGCCCAATAACATTTTTTTTCAGTAGGAGACGGCTCTTCGCTGCGTCTATGGATCCACATAAGGAACGCTACACTATGTTTACAACCTCCTTTTTGAGCAGCACAGTCATGGCATTCAACATTAATGATTGTTTGATCAATTTCTTCACATTTGAGTGTGCAGCTGTAACCTTTACTTTTTACTTTATGCTCCGGTGTTATTCTCGCTTTTACTGTGCATACATTTCCATTCCTTTGAACTTGGACATATCCTACGGCATCGTCTCCATATGTCTCTCGTATAGACCTGTAATATAAAACTTTCATTTATACCACATTACCTGATGTTTATAAACAAAAGTTTTCAGACACGTTTTAAGTGTTAGTATCCGCAAACGGTGCTCTCCTGGTCTATAATGTTGTAAAATTTGTGATTTTATGAATAAATTAGACGCTGTTCAATGTGCTCTTCAATGACAGACAAACTGAATGAAGAGATGAGAAAGCGCGGTTTGGTACTATTGTACTATTGTTTGTTTTCGATAATACAATAAACCCTAAGTACTAGGTAAGTTGTTTACTCTTACAACCGTAATACTGTGCCAGAATGGTGCCAGATGTGGCTGCCCCATTCATGCTTTAGTGGAATAGGTAATAAAATCAAAATGCTAAACAAAACAACCCGCTTTCGGAAAAGGGCGAGATAATATAGGTAGGTAGGAACCACAGTTTGTGTAATCGAGTGAGTTACCTATGCTGTTCAGGTACTTATGGATTATATTCTTATTTTAACATTTTACATTAGCTACTGCACCTGCCATGTAAATAAGAACCTAGGTGTAATTTAAACTAACTAACAAATATTAAATTACCTACTTACCTTTGAAGCTTCCAACCGCGGATTTCAGCGCTGGTGTACTTCAAATGAATATTTAAATATTCGAAAACCATGAAGGAATCCACTTTAGGTAGATTGTCGGATTGTCCTTTTGTAAATCCATCTTCCAATTTGTTGCTCATTATTAATTAGAGACACACACAGAACAGAAACAATCCGAAAAACCGATAAGTACTTTACGTCACTACTAAACCACAAATGTATCTCCTCTGCAGTCTGTGCCACGAATATTATGTATCGGACGAATGCGATTGCGCGCTGCGCGCGGGCGGATTGTGTCGGATGACGTCATCGGTATATCGGTAGGCAGACGACGTGTTTTTAAATCGGTCCCAGAAAATATTAAATAACTTTGGCATTTTTGAACGGATTTCAAAAATTCAAAAAGTATCGTACTCTGTAAATCATGACGCATACGAAATACTATTATAATTGGATTATCCTGTAATGTGACTGATCCTCATTGTATTCGCTCAATCAGAATTGCTGTACGTCATATTGGAGCTGAGTTATGGCCTTTTAAAGTTTTTTTTTGGGTTTTTCTTAAATGGACTAGTGGCGCCATTTCCTACAGCGGCCAAACATCCATTAGCACTTTTATGAAACATTATTTTTACCTTAAGGTACCTGTGTAATCAGATTTGTTGCAAACTATATCGGAGCTGAGTTATGGCCACTCAAAGTTTTTTTTTTGGTTTTCTTTGTATGTACTAGTGGCGCCATTTCCTACAGCGGCCAAACACCCGTTAACACTTTTATGAAACATTATTTTTACCTTAAGGTACCTGTGTAATCAGATTTGTTGCAAACTATATCGGAGCTGAGTTATGGCCACTCAAAGTTTTTTTTTTGGTTTTCTTTGTATGTACTAGTGGCGCCATTTCCTACAGCGGCCAAACATTCGTTAACACTTTTATGAAACATTTTTTTTACTTAAAGGTACCCTTGTAATCAGATTTGCTGCAAATTATATCGGAGCTGAGTTATGGTCCCTCAAAGTTTTTTGTTTTGGTTTTCTTTGTATGTACTAGTGGCGCCATTTCCTACAGCGGCCAAACATCCGTTAGCACTTTTATGAAACATTATTTTTACTTAGAGGTACCTGTAGAATCAGATTTGCTGCAAACTATATCGGAGCTGAGTTATGGCCTCTCAAAGTTTTTTTTTTGGTTTTCTTTGTATGTACTAGTGGCGCCATTTCCTATAGCGGCCAAACATCCGTTAGCACTTTTATGAAACATTATTTTTACCTTAAGGTACCTGTGTAATCAGATTTGTTGCAAACTATATCGGACCTGAGTTATGGCCACTCAAAGTTTTTTTTTTGGTTTTCTTTGTATGTACTAGTGGCGCCATTTCCTACAGCGGCCAAACATTCGTAAGCACTTTTATGAAACATTATTTTTACTTAAAGTTACCTGTGTAATCAGATTTGCTGCAAACTATATCGGAGCTGAGTTATGGCCCCTCAAAGTTTTTTTTTTGGTTTTCTTTGTATGTACTAGTGGCGCCATTTCCTATAGCGGCCAAACATCCGTTAGCACTTTTGTGAAACATTATGTTTACCCTAAGGTACCTGTGTAATCAGATTTGCTGCAAACTATATCGGAGCTGAGTTATGGCCCCTCAAAGTTTTTTTTTTGTTTTTTTTTTGTCTGTACTAGTGGCGCCATTTCCTACACCGGTAAAACATCCGTTAGCACTTTTATGAAACATTATTTTTACCTTAAGGTACCTGTGTAATCAGATTTGTTGCAAACTAAATCGGAGCTGAGTTATGGCCACTCAAAGTTTTTTTTTTGTTTTCTTTGTATGTACTAGTGGCGCCATTTCCTATAGCGGCCAAACATTCGTTAGCACTTTTATGAAACATTATTTTTACTTAAAGGTACCTGTGTAATCAGATTTGCTGCAAACTATATCGGAGCTGAGTTATGGCCCCTCAAAGTTTTTTTTTTGTTTTTTTTTGTATGTACTAGTGGCGCCATTTCCTATAGCGGCCAAACATCCGTTAGCACTTTTGTGAAACATTATGTTTACCGTAAGGTACCTGTGTAATCAGATTTGTTGCAAACTATATCGGAGCTGAGTTATGGCCACTTAAAGTTTTTTTTTTGGTTTTCTTTGTATGTACTAGTGGCGCCATTTCCTACAGCGGCCAAACATTCGTTAGCACTTTTATGAAACATTATTTTTACTTAAAGGTACCTGTGTAATCAGATTTGCTGCAAACTATATCGGAGCTGAGTTATGGCCCCTCAAAGTTTTTTTTTTGTTTTTTTTTGTATGTACTAGTGGCGCCATTTCCTATAGCGGCCAAACATCCGTTAGCACTTTTGTGAAACATTATTTTTACCCTAAGGTACCTGTGTAATCAGATTTGTTGCAAACTATATCGGAGCTGAGTTATGGCCACTTAAAGTTTTTTTTTTGGTTTTCTTTGTATGTACTAGTGGCGCCATTTCCTGCAGCAAATCTGATTAGACAGGTACCTTTAAGTAAAAATAATGTTTCATAAAAGTGCTAACGAATGTTTGGCCGCTGTAGGAAATGGCGCCACTAGTACATACAAAGAAAACCAAAAAAAAAACTTTGAGTGGCCATAACTCAGCTCCGATATAGTTTGCAACAAATCTGATTACACAGGTATCTTAAGGTAAAAATAATGTTTCATAAAAGTGCTAATGGATGTTTGGCCGCTGTAGGAAATGGCGCCACTAGTACATACAAAGAAAACCAAAACAAAAAACTTTGAGGGGCCATAACTCAGCTCCGATATAATTTGCAGCAAATCTGATTACACAGGTACCTTTAAGTAAAAATAATGTTTCATAAAAGTGCTAACGGATGTTTGGCCGCTGTAGGAAATGGCGCCACTAGTACATACAAAGAAAACCAAAAAAAAAACTTTGAGTGGCCATAACTCAGCTCCGATATAGTTTGCAACAAATCTGATTACACAGGTACCTTAAGGTAAAAATAGTGTTTCATAAAAGTGCTAACGGATGTTTGGCCGCTGTAGGAAATGGCGCCACTAGTACATACAAAGAAAACCAAAAAAAAGACTTTGAGTGGCCATAACTCAGCTCCGATATAGTTTGCAACAAATCTGATTACACAGGTACCTTAAGGTAAAAATAATGTTTCATAAAAGTGCTAACGGATGTTTGGCCGCTGTAGGAAATGGCGCCACTAGTACATACTAAGAAAACAAAAAAAAAAAATTGAGTGGCCATAACTCAGGTCCGATATAGTTTGCAACAAATCTGATTACACAGGTACCTTAAGGTAAAAATAATGTTTCATAAAAGTGCTAACGGATGTTTGGCCGCTGTAGGAAATGGCGCCACTAGTACATACAAAGAAAACCAAAAAAAAAACTTTGAGTGGCCATAACTCAGCTCCGATATAGTTTGCAACAAATCTGATTACACAGGTACCTTAAGGTAAAAATAATGTTTCATAAAAGTGCTAACGGATGTTTGGCCGCTGTAGGACATGGCGCCACTAGTACATACAAAGAAAACCAAAACAAAAAACTTTGAGGGGCCATAACTCAGCTCCGATATAGTTTGCAGAAAATCTGATTACACAGGAACCTTTAAGTAAAAATAATGTTTCATAAAAGTGCTAACGAATGTTTGGCCGCTGTAGGAAATGGTGCCACTAGTACATACAAAGAAAACCAAAAAAAAAACTTTGAGTGGCCATAACTCAGGTCCGATATAGTTTGCAACAAATCTGATTACACAGGTACCTTAAGGTAAAAATAATGTTTCATAAAAGTGCTAACGGATGTTTGGCCGCTGTAGGAAATGGCGCCACTAGTACATACAAAGAAAATCAAAAAAAAAAACTTTGAGTGGCCATAACTCAGCTCCGATATAGTTTGCAACAAATCTGATTACACAGGTACCTTAAGGTAAAAATAATGTTTCATAAAAGTGCTAACGGATGTTTGGCCACTGTAGGAAATGGCGCCACTAGTACATACTAAGAAAACCAAAAAAAACTTTGAGTGGCCATAACTCAGCTCCGATATAGTTTGCAACAAATCTGATTACACAGGTACCTTAGGGTAAAAATAATGTTTCACAAAAGTGCTAACGGATGTTTGGCCGCTATAGGAAATGGCGCCACTAGTACATACAAAGAAAACAAAAAAAAAAAACTTTAAGTGGCCATAACTCAGCTCCGATATAGTTTGCAACAAATCTGATTACACAGGTACCTTAAGGTAAAAATAATGTTTCATAAAAGTGCTAACGGATGTTTGGCCGCTATAGGAAATGGCGCCACTAGTACATACAAAGAAAACCAAAAAAAAAAACTTTGAGGGGCCATAACTCAGCTCCGATATTACTTACAGCAAATCTGATTGCACATATAGCATCAGGGTATTTTATTGTTACAAGAAAGTTATAACAGATCGATGGCCGCTAAAATGAAAAAACGACGCCACTTGCCCATACAAAAAATCCAAAAAATAAATAACTTTGACAGGCTATAACTCAGCTCCGATATGACTTAGAGCAAATCCGATTGCACAGATAGCATCAGGGTATTTTATTGTTACAAGAGAGTGATATCAGATCTCTGGCCGCTAAAAAAAAAAACGACGCCAACTTTACCCAAACCCCTTTGTTTTATTGTTTGTGTTCTATTTGAGTATTCATTAATTTTTTTGTTTCTCGACCCACAAAATGGTTTTTAAAGTTTAATCATATGAAACAAATAGAAATACTCAATAATTACTTTATTTTGATGCCTGAGAGATAGGAGAGATATCAATTAGTACATTGTCGTTTACATAAAATATGGTTTCGTTGTTGAGTAGTTAATTTTTTTTGAGTGACGTCGCGACGCTGACGGCGTCGATCCAGCCCGAGAGGCGTTCGTATTACGATTACGTTTAAGCATGTACAATCTGGATTAAATGGACCAAAATAGTTTTTTTTTGTTTCAAGGAAAATAAATTGCGTGATATTTGTCGAGACTCCCCCTCCCTCCAACGTAAGATTAGATGAGATTTGACTCTACCCTCTCCCCCCCTTAAACACCTAACGTAATTTATGGACGCCCCCTTATTTCAGACTATTTATTATCTATCTCTAATTACACCCAAACTTCTTTTGTAGTTTTTGATTGTTAGATAGTATAAAACATACCTAGAAACTTTCGCATTCATTTACTTAGTGGGATTGTAGTAAAAACGGACTTAAAAAAAGATAGTTATTACATGAGATTTGACTGGTCTTGTGGATCAGTTGGTAGGAATCCTACCGCTTTGGTTTAATTCCCACCTAGGAAAATATTTGTGTGATTTAATACAGGTGTTTGACCTGGGTAGTCTGGGTACCTACTTCTAAAAGTATGTGAGGACATTTATTTTCCATTTTCAATTTTAATCATGTAGGTATTTATTCAATTTATAAAGGTACTTATAACATATGTATATGCAATACCTATTGTTTTGTGATGCACAGTCCTCAATTTACAGTATTTGGCAAATTACCACCACACACATCATGAGCCCTCAGCATCTACTGCGGTCCATCAACAGTTACAAATATGTAGTGTCAGTATACCAGCAATGAAGGACTAACCAAGGCTACGATAATTATATACTCGTGTATGTAAGTAATTACCGTGGCCTGGGGTTAAAGATTTTTCTAATTTCCGTCGAACTTATTTGGTACTTGATTTTTATTTAGACACTACTTTATCAAGAGAATGGAGGCTGTACTTTGGCCTTTGTATGTTGTAATAAATCAGTATAATGCATAATGTATAGATTTCCGAAATTTTGAAGAAAATCTATCGTTTTCTAATTACCATATACTAATTACCGTGTTTAATAACTGTCGTTAAACGACAAATTACCTAGGTACTTATTAGTACGGATACAGATCCGCAACGTCGCGTCGTCTTAGTATTTCTGGATTTAAAGTATCGTAGATTGATTGTTATTTTAAAAAAAACATGAATACAGCAAAAGTTATTAAACTTTAGACATACTATTATTATAATATAAGAAAAACATTACAAATACTACTCACTACTAAATAGTAGATACCTACTCAGTGATACTCCTACTAATATTATTAGCTGTTAATATTAATATCAATATCATGAGCTGGCACTAAATTTTGGGTAGTAGGAAATGAAAAATAAAAATGACACGGTAATTAGGATTAGGCTAAAACGCTAAACTGGAGAATGATCTATTTATTATACAAAGCCTTTGAGATCGCCACAGCGCGTTAGAAGGCGGTAGGTTCCGCGGTTCGCGGTTCCCAGAATGCTGGCAGCGTTGCCCCTTACAATTGATAGGTTCAGATTTTGGACAAAGTAGGTACTGTTGCATAAGTTTTCGGACCCTCCGAGAACCCAGCGACTAATTTATTTGAGAATGTGTCTTCAATAGCAAAAAAAGAAATAATTTTAATTTACTTCGTCAGAATCAACCGAACCATAACCGCTGCAGGCGAGTGCAAAGTACAAAAACTTAACTGAATGTAAGATTCATTGTTTACTTATTTGTTTAACCACGTGCGTCATCTTTCTATCCTGCGGTACACCATATAGAATTATAATTTCATGTTTTTCAACTAATGACGCGTACACCTTTGTTTTATCTGTGTAGATACCGAAAACAGGAAAACGAGGAAAACTATTTATTGCTAAGTATTGTTTTTTAAAAATATTTAATATTAAAGTCTTCAAATAAATTCAAATAAAAAAATCAAATCTTACTTACCTACTACTAGATCTAGCCCCATGAGACTGAGAGTGCTTGTTATTCTCTCAACTAAAAAAATCACCCGAAGGACAGATTTGAAGATATCTATTTAATGAATAGTCTTCTTAAACTATAATTTTGCAGATAAACTATAACGCCGCCGCCGCATCCTACGAGTATTTGGACGCATTAGAGAGATGGCATCGCTAACGGAATTGTGTAAGCAGACAAAGTAGAAAAAAAAATAAGAAAAAATACTGGGATTACTTTTCCGACTGATAATGGGCCCGATCATTTTGATTTTCATTAGATGGATTATACAGATATGCTTAGTACGTACCCATACCTAAGTAGTTAGATTCGTAAATAGTGTTGTTCTCATTGTGATATAGATATGTTAAATGGCACTGCTCTCTTAGAAAAAAAATTGGCAGTCATAGGAACTGCCGATAGAAGTGAAAACTTATAACTCAGAATTTGATAGCTTACTTTCGAAACTACACGTGTGTAACCAGAGGGCGTGGCCTGGGCATTATAGCATGGCCATCTAGAAATGCGTCAGCATGTCCTATTGGCTGATGCATTTCTAGATGGCCATGGCATGATTCCGAGGCTACGCCCTTTCAGCATTTGCCATTAGCTGACACATTTCTAAATGACCAATAGCCATGGTCCCGAGTTTACCCGAAGATTTCTTATCATACCCGAGCGTGACGCTAGAATCCAATTCATAGCCTACGAAATATCTGTCTAGGCGCGCCTAAAGAAGTTTTCACTTTAAAAAATGTGGTATCTTTGTCACGACGAAATGTTTTTAGACTATCTAAAATAGTTTTGGTTAAATAATATACCCTCTTCATGTTCAATTTAAATTAGTTAGACATCATTGGCAAATCCATAATAGAATTTGAAATATATAGGTCGCTCGTGTATCGCATAGGACCAATTTTTCAATTCGATTCTTTCATTCATAGCCTAAGGAAAAGACTCTTTACAGGGAAGGAATCTTTACAGATATCAAAATGATTACGTTAAATTCCTGCGAAGACTCAAATGATGACCTGTTTTACTAGTTTATTCATAAATATACACTTTTGGGACATTTACAAACGTCTACCAACTTGAATCAATACAATTAGCATATATGAATATGCTCTGTTGATGGACGAGGCTCAATCACGGTAGTTGGCTCCTTTGGTTGGCATCTCGATTATCTCCAAGCTTATCGGTTTTTTATCGGATACACTTCGGAGAGTGCGCGACTGATCTGCATAATTTAATACCATCTTGCCCCTTTTTCTATAGCTTTTTTTTTTTGCTCGTATCTCGAGAAAGCGACATCGTTTCATGGTTGATGTTCCAAAAGACACGAACAAAGAGGTTTGACTCTACTTTTGTGATAAGAACGTCTAGGCTGTGGAATGAGCTACCTGAGTGGATTTTCCCCGATAGTTATAATCTTGGGGTCTTCAAGTCGAGAGTGGATCGGTTTCTTCTAGGTAAGCACGCTTCATCGTAGACCGCATCGTCGCTGGCAGTCAAGTGTAAACCTATTCAAGTAAAAAAAAAAAAGCTTACTTCGGTCTAAACTAGTAGCACCCCACGGTGTCAACCGCGTAGTTTTCAAAACTGTTATTTTCCCGGGATAAAATATGGCCGAAGTTTATTCCAGACTATTATTTTCTATCTATGATCGCAATTTCATCTAGATAATTTCTGTGGTTTTTGCTTGAAAAATAATTAAACATACGTACAAACTTTCGCATTTTTAATATCACGGGGATTGAGATTAGCGTAGTGATGATTTTAGTTTTCAGTAGCAGCGCCCCACGGTGTTACCCGCGAAGTTCCCGTTCCCATTGTTCCCGTTGATTTTCCGGGATAAAAGTAGCCTATGGGTTCTTCCAGACTATAATCTATCTGTGTTCCAAATTTCAGCCCGATCCGTTCATACGTTAGGACGTGATTGAGCAACAAACATCCAAATATCCAAACATCCATACATTCACATTTATAATATTAGTAGGATTGTAGGTACGTAAATTTCAAAATTATCCGTAGTAATCGCATTGCCCATCTATACTAATATTATAAAGAGGAAAGATTTGTTTGTTTGTTTGTTTGTAATGAATAGGCTCCGAAACTACGGGACCGATTTCAAAAATTCTTTCACCTTTGGAAAGCTACATTATTCCCGAGTAACATAGGCTACGGCAGATGGCGCTGCAGTTGATATCTAGGTTATTATTCGAGCGAAGCCGGAGCGGGCCGCTAGTTAAAAATAAAGGTTCATCTCAATCTCTCTATCTCTTTCTTTCCTCTCTTTATGACGTGACAGCCATACAGAGATGCATGTAGCAGAGAAAAAAATTCTACTAGAAATCACTAAGTGCTTATTTTATGTATATTTTTCATATTTTAACTTCGAGCACACCCCGGACACTCGGCCTAAAATCTATACAGACGGTGCAGTTGACATACCTACACTCACACAACTACGCATATGTCGTTCGAACACATTTACGCATGTGTGCGTGTCATCTAGGGTTACTAAATTAAGTTTTAGTTTAAAAATATCGTTATTTTTTTTTGGAACTATCCATTCCAATAGTCAATGTACTCGTATCCTCTTACTGCTTTTAATGAACGGTTGTTGCGAAATCTTAAATAAGCATACTACTTACTAGATGAAATCCTTTATTCATTGTTCACTATTGACCGACATAATATATACATGGACGCACATAAAAGTACAGATAGTCTAATATAGAACCTGTTGCTTTTTTTGAGTCGGTTGAATGCTAAGAAATAATCACTTATCAATAAATCTGAATAGTAGCAATCTTAGTAAAAAAATCCACTAAATTGGCAACACTAGTGACTAGTGACTTCGTGAATTGCGAACTATACTCCGCGCCATCACTCGTTACCGTACGTTATTGGCGCCACTGACGTATTTCACAACGATTAACGAAAGCCGCAGTTTAAAAACAACGAGTTTAATAATTTCGTCACAGGACTTCAGTGTTGGCGCGTACTTCTAACCAGAATAGCTTAACACAGTTTATAAAAATGATTCAATCTTTGTAGAAATTCTTATGAAATCAAAAATCTCTTATTCTTGTTTCGTATAATAGACGAAAAATTTGGTACCATTTTTGTTAAATAATACAGCATCATGGTCGTATTCTCATAGAAAATTATCGTCCGATATAACCCTTCATTGAGTGCTTCTCGCGTTCTTGCGGGGTAAGAAGCTTGAAACTGGCGGGGGGTGGGGAGTGTCCGTTCTATCTGTATTATCTATTCTATGCTTCGAGCAAAAGTGAAGTGCATTAAGTCCAGTCACTTGAACACTCCACTTTGTGGACAGGCATGTTACTTCCGAACTAACAACCCCATAGTCTCGTGAAACTATCCTAGAAAAATAGTTACCGACACACGACATGCCTTATCCCGTTAATTACTTATTTACTTGCAGAAAATATAGAATGAGTCATCAAAGTCGATGATGTCAATAGTTGAGTATAAAATTATCCGCTTATAGTACTTATAGAACTCTTATTTATGGTAATCTATAAGATCCATAGATCATAGTATGGTTTGGAGAGTACTTATCAACCGATTGGTTTGATTAAGGCGGAGCGCAAACGTGGACACTTTTTGTGTCCAGTGTCAGATACAAACTACCGATGTATTACCGAAAAAAGAACACCGAATAATTACCGAAAAATATACCGAATATTTGGTTTCTAAAGAACCAGTCTGTAATACCTACTGGTATGTAGTATGAAAAACCACTCCCTGCGCAAACGTAAGCAACGTAACTTAAACGTAATTTTTATAACAATACAGGTGTAAATTGTATAAATTACATATAGTATATATACTATTACATACAAACTTGATAACTAATATAAATACAAAAAACTTTTTACTATACTCTAAAACAAATAATAAATAATTAAGAAATAATACATAAATAATTTATTTACTTCGAAAAAAATACAACCAATAAGGTGTTTTCCAGATGCAAATTGACTTGTTCCAAAATAGTTCTAAATTTTGCCAAGTGTGGCACCGCTGTTTGTTTTTGTGAAACTTCTCGTACAAAATAAAACATTGGCACCACCTATGGTGAAATTGGGAACTGCCTTCGACAGGTCTTTTTGCATCTTGAAAACGACCCATTTAAATTTTAATTCAGACACTCGACCCAATTTTATATGAAGCTATCACTACTACGTCCTCGATATAAATGCAAGTAGGTTTTAGTTTTTTATTGATAGGTAACTATTTCTAAGAGGTACCCGACTTCCGTTAAGTTGATAATTATTACAGGACCACCTCTAAACTATGATCTACAAAAAAACCCTCAGAATCTGGCGGATCTATTTATACAAAATATACAAGCAAATTGAGAACCTCCTTCTTTTTTGAAGTCAGATAAAAATACTCATTGACGATTAAAAAGTGTTCAATATTGGTAACAGGGATCTAAAAGTATTTTCGTTTGCGCAGCGCCTTAAGTGCCCAAATATCTTCAGCTAATAAATAGGAAAGTTACGGCTGGTCTAGTCGGGAGAACGGCGGCTGCTGATCCGGAGACCCCGGGTTCAAACCCCACACGCACCACTGTCTTTTCGAAGTCATGTGCGTAATGCCGCTAACTTAAAACGGTGAAGGAAAACATCGTGAGGAAACCGACGTGTACCTAGAATCTTTCGAAGTCATGTGTCATCCGCCAACCCGCACTGGGCCAGCGTGGTGGATTATGGCCTTAACTCTCTCCTTGCGAGAGAAGGCCCCGAGTCCCAGCAGTGGGAACGTTTAGTGGGCTGTTAATGATGATGATGATGATTAAATAGGTACCTACACCTATCTACTTAATTTATTGATCTTAAGAAACGGGTTATAAGTTTTACCTGCGTCAGATGTTACTCGAGCTTTTTTGTGCTTGTTGGAATTAAGGTCACGCCTGTCATTCTAAACTAAGTGGATGGACTTACCTACTTACTAGGTATACCTCAGCCACCTAGGTAAACACTAGGTATCTGATGTTTACTGTCCTTACATTTTTAGCGGTAATCCAAAACTGTTTCAATGTAATGTCTAATTTAGTTTATATTATAACTAGCGGCCCGCTCCGGCTTCGCTCGAATAATAACCTAGATATCAACTGCAGCGCCATCTGCCGTAGCCTATGTTACTCGGGAATAATGTAGCTTTCCAAAGGTGAAAGAATTTTTGAAATCGGTCCAGTAGTTTCGGAGCCTATTCATTACAAACAAACAAACAAACAAACAAATATTTCCTCTTTATAATATTAAGTATAGATAAAGAGTTTTCTATCTATTTATGGTAGATACTAGTCGGTACAGTTTTTTTTTTCGAAAATAATACACTGCGCAGCTTTCTCTGTTCTCAGATTCTCACACACATTGGGAAATCCTTCCTTAGGCTGCTTTTCCACCAGAGATGTGCTATGTAGCAGGAGGATGCGAAATCTGAGGTCGGAAACTATGTGGCCTTTTTCACTGATGCTAAACTGGGTAGTTTGACGAGTAAGATGTGCTAGATGAAGATGTACATTGCGAGATATTATAACTTATTTTTTCCACGATGGCATGTAGTCTACTTCCGGTGCGTCTAATTTAATCTGTCAATAGTATACCATTCGCGCATCCATAGAACACACATAGCACACAGACAGGTTCCATCCGTAGCCGTATCCATCAATTAAAAAAACATAGCATATTTAAACTCGTTTCCACGAGTGCTGTGGACAAATGAATATGATTGGTGGATATTATATATTAAACGCATTCATAGCAACGTAGCATCTGACATCTCTGGTGGAAAAGCAGCCTTAAGCGGCCGTACTTCTTGTGATCTCAACGACTGTTTACCTACCTATAATTTCTGGACGTCCAGTTTTTAACTAGATGGATGATAGTTAGGGGCTGTTCCTTTAAAATACTAAACTGATTTTCAAAATGTACTGAAAATTTACACAGGTAACTTGTAGGTAAACATGTCACATCTTAGACCGTGATGAATCGCGTTATGTTACATAAAAACAAAATTACGTACTCGGACATACCAGGGATGTTACGGAGCTTCGACTCGTATCCGTTAAATCGGAACTTCCGATTAATTATTAATTATTACAGCTTCGGTCCGACTTCGGCTCCGAAACTTAAATCGGAGGTAAGGTCATGTAAGGTGTATATCTAAGTATTAGTGATAGTCCCAATTTGGTGTTTTATTTTATAATCAAAATGAAAAAAGTTTGACTAAATGGGGTTTTATTTGTCCCTAGTAAAAATCTCTCACCTGCCACTACTTCTGATCCTGCCTGTGTAGGTATGCCTCCGACTTCGGTTCCAAATCCGATATCTCAAATTTAAAAACTATGATTCTGCCTTCGGTTCCGATAAAATTGCCTCCGTTACTTCCCTGGTACATATAAGTATCTACAACCTACAACAAATATATTCCGCTGTCTCTAACGGCTAACGGTAATATTAATACCTATGTGAGTGATGTTTAAGGCTCTTGTGATGATTAATAGGTACTCTTAATTACGACGCCCTGGCAGGGTCATGATCTAGGTATTTAGGATTATATTTTAAGCTTCAACACTGTACTAAGTACATACCCAGATATCTACCTAACTAACGACTTACGCTAACCACATTCTAATTATCCATAGACCAATGAAAATCTAAAGATAATCAAGATGATTAATTCCATTACCAGTCTGAAACTTTCCTTGCATGCTGACGGCATTACCACGCTGAATGGCAATGATCCTACGTTATACCATAGATATCCGTGCGTTATGCCAAATAAACGCCATAGACTACAGGCCCATGAACATAAAATACGGGTCAAATGAACCACCAAGAGACTTATGTAGGATGATAGAAGCGTATAAAGTAAAAAGATTCAGCACTATGCTTAGCTAGTTGGACAGCTTACAAGTGACCACTTGTAAGCTGTCCAACTGAGCGCAGTTGAAGAGGAGGGGTTGCAACCCTTGATCATTTCTCCTTGTCGCATGATTTTTGTACCGCATTGCGAAAAAATGGATTAGCAGAGGTATTGAAACTGTATGGAACCAATGCCGTACATAATCAAATGCCCGAATTTACTCTGTAAATCGTCGGAAAAACATAATTTTTCCGACAAACTAATAATTAAAATAATAAAATTTGTAATTTGTATAGTTTCAATACCTTTTCTAATCTATTATTCCGCAACGCCGTACAAAAATCATGCGGCAAGGAGAAATGATCGAGGGTTTGGACCTCCCCTCTTCAACTACGCTCAGTTGGACAGCTTACAAGTGACGGCATAGTGCTGAACCTTATTACTTTATACCCTTCTATCACCCTACATAGGTCTCCTGGTGGTTCATTTACTACGTAATTTTTGTTCACGGGCCTGTAGTCTACCAGCATTTTGGTTTCGCGTCACGTCGACCAAGTGATCGGAGAGATTTAAGTTATGTATGTAAAAAGATTGAGGTAGGTATATGGTATATGCACATCCCTATCTATGTACACGTTATAACTAATAAATTATGTGATATGTACATCTAATTATATAGATCTCTTTTTCACGTTTCTCTGGAAACATTGCCCTTTAAATCGTTCGTTACACGAAAATGTACCACTACCGTCATCTAGTAGGTATGTGAAACTATTTTTTGTAGTTCTGAAAATGACTCATTGTCACGAAATCTAAACTCAACTCTGGTAAATCCCATCGTAAGCTCCATCGAATGATTGATAATAATTGACTAATCCTGAAATCGTAGCTGTAAGTACCTAGTCTATTTCATACGAAAAATAAATTAGCACTCTACGAATTGCATGTAAAAAACTGATTTTCGCGGTTTCTGTAACAAAAAGGTGTTAGTAAGAATGCGTAATGCAGCAAAGTCCAAGTCAAAAATGTATTTATTCCATAGAGTAGGTAGGTACTGCTGACTACTTTAGAGGTTTCAAGACCAAGATTAAAATCGGAAGCGTAATCGAAGTGAGAATCTGAAGATAAGTATAGGTAGTTTGAACAGTTATGTTTAATTTTGAGTAGTATTTTATTATGAAAGTATCTTCTAAAATCTTCTAAAGTAAATATAATAAAATTATTTATTTTTATCAATTTATCACTAGATAGATTAAAAGCTGGATTTTTACATTTATAGGAGAGCTATAGCAGCGAGGTATATTTATTCTTCTACATATTCTATGGTCTCGTTATTTACCTTGATACAGTATGTTTGTAAACCGTTTGTCATAACGAGTAAGTACCTATAGTTCGTCATAAAGAGAATAGTACATAACGAGACCATAGAATATGACTGTAGAAAAGTAGGTACCTACATATACGAGTACCTTGAACCTAGACCAATTAATAGTGCCATGTGATGCTATGCAAAAATAAATTCACAGACGGATAGTCAGTACCTACATCCTACATAGAGAAGGTTTTGGTCACTAGCGAAATTATGAAAAACCCAGATGTCTATGAAGGAAAAGAGAAAAGTGTTTACCATGTGTTTTTACTTTTACCATGCGTTATCAAACATGGGCATTGACAGACAAAATAATGACGTGTCAGAACGGAATTAATAGAAGTAGGTATAATTGGCGTAAACAGACGAGAAAAAGTAAGATTAAAAAATATTTAAACTATAACTAAATTCAATGATGCGAAAGTATACAAGGCATTGAAATGGCAATGGGCAGGATAAATGTTAAATGTTAAGGACAATTGAAAAATGGACAAATATTATATTAGAATGGTACCCTACGGATGGTAAAAGAACCAAACGACGAAAACAACACAGATGGGAAGACGAGTTGAAAAGACATGCTGGTTCAGATTGGATGCGAATGCGATGCGAAGACAGGGAGATCTGCAAAGCTCTACAGGAGGCCTTCGTCGAAGGACAAGCTGAGGATAAAGATACCAATCGTTTGTAATAATATATATATATATTTTTTACTTTTATATTTTAAAGTTTTTTACTGTGGGCAGAGCCTTTATTAACAAAACTAAAATACAATGAGAACTACACTACGCTACATACTCGTACCTAACAACTATTTACACTAAGCACACCTGAATTATCCATAGACCAATGAAGGTCTACAGATAATCAAGATGTTCAAGCCCACTACCAATCGGAAGCGTACCCAGCATGCTGGCGGCATTACCACGCTGAATGGCAATGCTTATGCGTTGGGCCAAATAAACGCCAGCATTTTGGTCACGCGTCGCGTCGACCAAGCGCTCGGAAAGGCTTTTGAAAATGAGGTGAGCTCCCGGCCCCCACGGACCCAATGTCTCAACCCCAAAGGGCTCAAATATGTAACCTTCCTTCCAAGGGTTGCATATTTGCGCCGTTTGAGTCGCTCAGCTGAATTAGCCGCTGCACCAGCCCTACTATGTGTCTCTGGAAGATGTGATGGTGCCAGAGTGTCAACGCAAGTTGCGTCCCACACTAGGGGCCGACCCAACTTCCAAGGCACAACAGTCATGCCGTCAGGTCTTTTTCCATCGTCACGCGCGCACTCGGTTCGAGTATTACTGGGACATTGGCGGTGGAAAAAGCCCGGCGTATGATGTCGTTCAGGCTGGCGTGGCGGCCAATACGACCCGCGCTTTTAGTATATAGTTAGTACCTAAACAAAATTGTACACAAAACAAATGCTCATTTAATTTTATTTATTTATTTTTATAGCAGCCTCCACCATAGGCGCTTGAAAAAAAATTGGCAGTCATGGGAATTGCCGATAGAAATGAAAACTTATAACTCAGAATTCGATAGCTTACTTTGGAAACTACGCGAGTGAAACGGAGGGCGGGGCCATGAGCATGGCTAATGGGAAAAGCTGACGCATTTCTAGATGACCAATGGCCGTGGTCCCGAGTTTACCCAAAGATTTCTATCTTTCTCGAGCGTGACGCTAGAATTCAATTGAAAATTCAACACAGCCCATGAAAAATCTGTCTAGGCGCGCCAAAACAAGTTTTCATTTCAAAAATATAGGTTTCGGGTTAAGCTTTTTACATTCTTATATTTAGAAATAAATAGATAATATAATGTAATTTAAAAATCTGACGAAGCGGAACAATCAATGTATATTAAGTTCATTAAGTCTAGGAAGATAATTGCCCAATATTTGTTCGAAGTTCCTACTTAGTTGAATTAATTTCAACAACCTTGCTTCGGTGGCCTTGATCTGTGTCCAATAACAGATCACAACGTTGTATCTATGTACATTAATTAACGTGGATGTAGCAATTTATATAAAGTAATTCTATTCACACATTTTTGTTATACATAGTATTGTCTCATCTAATATAAGTACATACAATACACAGATTTACCTCGGAATAGTTAAATAAATAAATACACAAAATCTTTACAAAATGAAGTAGTAAGGCGATGTTATCAGTGAGAAAGAGCGACATACCTACATATTTTAGTAGAGTAGAGATTTAGTAAGAGGAAATAAGAGATATGAAAATAGAAAGGCAGGGAAGTACAATTTTTTTTGTTCAACTAGTCTAGTATGAAACAAGAATAAAGTGGCCAAGTGCGAGTTGGACTCGCCCATGAAGGGTTCCGTTGCAGCAAGTAACATAATATACATAGTACACATAGTTCTTGTAGTTCGTTGTAACTTTGGTCGAAGTTTCAATAATAGTTATTTATGACGTACTAAAAAAAAACTACTCATCAGATCGAGTTCAAACTAATTTTCGTTGGTAGTTTACATAGTAATGTACAAAATATATTTTTTTTAGATTTTTCATTCTCTTACTTTAGAAGTTAGAGGGGGGGGGACACACATTTTACCACTTTGGAAGTGTCTCTCGCGCAAATGATTCAGTGTAGACGAAAATGGTTATAGAAACCTCAATATCATTTTTGAAAACCTATCGATAGACACACCACACGTGTAGGTTTAATGAAAAAAAAAATTTTGAGTTTCAGTTCTCGGTATTGGGGGCAACCCTAATTTTTCTTTTTTTTTAATTTTTTTGTTCAAATCTTAATGCGGTTCACAGAATACATCTACTTACCAAGTTTCAACAGTGTAGTTCTCATAGTTTCGGCAAAAAGTGGCTGTGACATACGGACGGACAGACAGACAGACAGACAGACATGACGAATCTATAAGGGTTCCGTTTTTACGTTTTACGGAACCCTAAAAAGATGTTAACTTGAAGTAGCTAATACTGATGGTGGATATTTCACACAATAATGAGTAATTGTACATCTCAAAATCCCAATACATGAATATAAACATTTCTAATAATATAATATACTAATATGTTTAATAAAATTATATGTAATGGGGCAATGTCTTAGAAAAGCTTTGACAAATAGATTTCGTTTAGGTAGGTAGGTAGGTACTTGGCGTTTAAAACACGATGGAGCATATCTGGTATTTTTTGGTATAGGAAGAAGTATTTTAAACAAGTATTATACCTACAGCCGACGAGCTGTTCGTTTGAACGCGCTAATCTCGCGCTAATCTCAGGAACTATTGGACCAATTTCAACATTTTTATCACAGTTGGATATGGACCCGAGATCTATGAGTACTATAGCCTACATATATGTGGACCACGGGCGGAGCCGGGACGGATCACTAGTAGGTAGTCAGTATTTTAAAACTGTCACATGTTTAACGGTTACGGCTACAAAGTTACGGCTGGTCTAGTCGGGAGAACGGCGACTGCCAATCCGGAGACCCCAGGTTCAAAACCACGCGCACCACTGTCTTTTTGAAGTCATGTGCGTAATGCCGCTAACTTAAAACGGTTAAGAAAAACAACGTGAGATAACCCACATGTACCTAGAATCTTTCTAAGTCATGTGTGATCCACCAACCCGCACTTGGCTAGCGTGGTGGATTATGGTCTTCACTCTCTCCTTGGGAGAGAAGGCCCCGAGTCCCAGCAGTGGGAACATGTATAGTGGGCTGCTTACGCTATGCTACATGTTTAACTCTGTTTGCGAAACAATGTTTGGTCACCACTAAGTTTACATACTTATTTACTTTTATTTCGGGAAATCAGGTGATTTCACGGTACAACGGTAATTACTAATATTAAAAATAATAATTGGTAATTACTCATATAAAACTGCACAAAAGTAGCGCTACACGCTGTGTAGCGTATCCGTAGTACCAATGTTTGTTTACTAAGTCAATATGGTGATTCAGGTTTATGAGACAGTATAGGTAGATCAATAGGAATGCCCAAACACGTCATTTAGATATATGGTAATGTTACCATGAGAAGCAAGTCTTTTTCGGTAAACCCGAAGGTTATCGCCGCGGTTTGACAAGTCCAAGGCAACGTTGGAGAAATATTATTTGTTACTCACGGGTCGACTTCTGATTGCGCCCGCGCAGGGTCAGACGCTGTCGTTTCTACTGCCGAATCTATTGTAGTTTCATTGTCATCTGATTCGCTCCCTGATTCGGCAATCTCGGCTTCCGTATTTTCGGCGTGTTTCAACACGTCCTTGCCACAATGCCCGTTTGTTGTGACTGTTTCGACATCTTGCGTCGGAGTTAAGTTAGCCTTCAGGGATGTCTCATTTGTTTCAGTTTTCATAACACCGTTTCGTTTTAGAGGGATCTCCGTCGTTAGCTCGTCACTTTCCAGAATAGATTTTATTTTATGTGCGACTGTTCGTGTTAACGACATTTTCTAAATGTATTGTTTTGATGTATTATTTTAATAGCACTTACACTAATTATAGGAAAACGTACATCGGCTGTATAAAAGCTACTGACTAGATATCACGACAAATTAGCAATTCATTTGCTTTTTCCTTGTTTAATATTTATTTGCACTTTAAAACGTCGATCAATATTATAATACTTAGTCTTTTAATGTCGTGCAACGATTGAGATGACATTACAACGACTAAAATTTTGATTTACCTATCTGAATAAGTTAAATACTGCGATGAGTACTTCAGTTATCAGCCGGCAGTGAACTCTTTGACCTGATATTAATTGAAGCTTAAGCTATAACTACATCTGAATCGGACCTTGCTCTAAAATAATGTTTTAATTCATTAACTAAATGTAATCGTTAAGTTAACTATGAAGAACATAATATACATACCTACCTTGTTGACGGACGTTGTCGCGGGTGAACTTGTATCAGGTAGATACACAAATGACTTAGCGCGCTATACGGCTCCAATGCTTCGACTGAGGGAATTTACACCTTACGGTTCTTCGTATTCTCGTCCTAATTTTCAATTCACCGAACATGTTATGTTAAGACGTAGCCGGATGACTGATCGCAGTCTCAACTGCGTTTATTTACAAAAAAATACAGGGGATATCGTTTCGCCTGGGCCGACAGACGTTTGACTGTCATTCTTACTGGAAAGTACCTGTAGCGTGGGCAAATGAATAAATTACCATTTACTCGTCATTGATACGTCATTTGGGAATCATGTAAGCGCTGTAAGCGTAAACTCGTGTCACAATCTTTCGTAATGTTTCTTTGTTGACATCTGAAGAACCATAACAACTGTACCTTCTCATTGAATAGAAGCCCCTTTCTTTAGGCGTAGATCACACCAATGTTCTTTTCTAAATGATCCATTGCGCATTGTATCTACCTTTGGATACTTAAATAGCCTCGCTCTGGCATTAAATTAATGCCATTTTCAGGAACAGTTAAGTTAACCTATGTAATTAATACATTTCGTCCAGTAGGTAGGTACCTACCTGCTTACTATCTGAATGCCAGTCTCGATGACCTCTACGGAGATATGTATTCTTCTGACATTCAATTTTAAACGACTGCATTAATTATAAGACAAATTAATGTTTCTACTTGTGTAAATAAGTTATTTTTAAAGTAGGTATGGCTTTATGTTTTTTTACGCCTGTCGTCGTGGCAGTAGCAAACGTTAAGTAACTCAACAGTAACTAAGTAACGCTGAAACGTAAGGTGTTAACCGGCACTTTAACCACCTAATTTAAAATGGTTTTCATTATTGATTGTTACGGTTTTTTAATTTGGAACCAAATTATAAATGATACGAACAGCAAAGTCACAATCATTTCGCTCAAACTCATAAGAGATAAACGCATAGAGCTAATTAGCAATTTCACTAATCATTACTAGGATTCAACATGGTCACAACCATGGCGTCGGCGCTGATCATTCGGAGAAAGTCATTTCCACTTTTTCCGAGCAAACTCAGTAATTGGTAGCTAATTGCGGTGATTGCGGATAAACCATTGAACTTGGCACCTATCTATTTCAATCTCACTTCTTTATTTATTAGGTTTACCTATTTGGTTTATTGACACTTGTTGAAGTCAACAATTTTGCTCAGGAATAAATCCTGTGAAGTGATAATATAAAATCCAAAAGGGAACAGGCCAATAGAAAGTTCACAGATAGGTATGTACTGGCTACTGGGTAGACAATCGTCATTGAGCTTGGAAAACAAACTTCTCTTATACAAATGTATCATAAAACTGATATGGACATATGGCATAGAGCTGTGGGGATCAACAAGTCACTCCAACACAGAAATCCTCCAGCGCTTCCAAAACAAAGTATCAAATACTCTGATCAATGCCCCATGGTTTACTCGGAATTCCGAAGTACAAGAGTATTTGCAAATTCCTACAATCAAAGAGGTAATAGAGAGGTCTTCAATGACTTATAAACAGAGACTAATGACACATAGAAACCATTTAGCTGCAACACTGCTAAATACAAATGACAGCGTATTCCGGCTGAAAAGATCAAGATTAGCTTCAATCTAATCAGTTGAAAATAGGAGATGACGTATCAAAGGATGCGCAGATCTCGATATTCATACTACAATACCATAAAATTTGATTATAGCCACAGGGCTAATTGCAAATGGATGAAAAAAGAAAAAAAAGGAATAAATCCATTGATAATATAAATAAGAATAAAAGGAAAGTTTTGAAAAGTTCAGTGGATAAATCAAAACATTGAATTTGGCACTCATTTTACATTTATGTTTTTGATGGGATAGGCTAGTCCCGGCGACAATCGCACGCGTTTCTTATCCCGAACAAGGCAGAACATACTTACCTACTCCGGACCTTTCATTGCAGTTTTCTATGAAAAAGGCCAGCTTAGGAGTCAGGGCGTCTATTCTATTTCTACGAAAAACGTAATATCGAAATAAACTCGCGACTTTCCAACTCCGGTTCTCCTTTGATCCGTCGTTTCGTCCGTTTAAGTCACAGATTAGATACCTTGTTGATCGGCGATGATACGAATCTCGCCTACATTCACAACTCACCAGCGGGGGTGCAGGACGAGGTCCAATATTGCGCTTGTCCACGCTTGTTTAGCCGATGTTTATCCGTGTAACGTGCACTACTTTCCACGAATGATCGGACAAAAAGAGATAGTTATACAAACTTCAAAGGACAGAGCAGGATGCAAAGAAAGACATCAACGGGTTCACATTGTGCAGAACTATGCAATCGTGGAAGTCAGCGAGAGTGAACTATGGAAGTCAGCGTAAGTAGAATAAATCGAATAAAAAAGACTATACTAGTACCGCCCCACGATTTAACCCGCGTATTGGCCGTTCCAATTGTCCAGTTTCCCGCGTTAAAAATAGTTTATGCTCTATTAGATATCATTATTTTTTTCGTATACGTCAAATTAGAGATTTTTAATTTGACGTACCTATACGATTTTGAGAGGGGTCATGCCCCCATGGACCACGCATGCCGCAAATGCGAGCAAGTGAGCAACCGTAACGTTCATAACGGTGTGTTCGTCCTAAGGCGCGACAATAAGGTTTGAAGGAGAAAGAAAGGTTGCGGAAGAGACCTTTGCAAGTTTGCACTTCATCTCATCAGTCCATTTGTGAATTCGGACAGATGATACATCAACACCTTAAACCGGTTCTTTACATCCTTATAACTTACAGAAATTAAAAGTTAAACATTTAAAGCAGAATATCTCATGTTTAGAAAAATAAGCGACGAAAATAATTTCACCTTTGGTTAGGTATTAAGGAAGACAAAGAACATTAAGAAACCAGGTAGTGAACCCGATCACGGAACCCACAGACAGACCATGACCTATCTTGGTTCATTACTGTATTTCCATTTCGAGAGAGCAGTCATTAATGTCAAAAACCAGGAAAAAGTTGAAAGCGGTAACTTCTGCATTTCAAGGTGTTGCTTATGTGATAATTGCATGTTACAGGTTGCAATGCAAGGTTCAGCAGGACGGATGTAGTGAGCTGTAAGACAAGTGCTGTTTGCTGTTGATATCCACAGTTATTTGTTTTTTTTTAATTAATAGTAGGTATTTGCCGCCCTAGTAGTCCAGTTAACAAGTTCAAAAACGTGCTAAATAGACATAAAGCTTCTAGAGACATGTGCGATACCTCATTCGATTCGGAATGACGTCTAGAAAAAATATGTTGATGGGTTTATTAGCACATAAAAAATTGCGATAGTTATTAGCAAAATAAGATTACAAAAAGAAGGTATTTAGTAATTTCTTAACTAATTATACTTACTTCAGAAATTTTGAAACAAAATCGTGAAAAAGGAGGAAATTTCCAATATAAAGTCCTAAATCCTAGGACTCTATATTTATTATTCATACCTTTTTTTAACGCTGAAAGTAAAACTCCGCGAAGTCGCTACGGTTTAGACGCGCCGTCTAAAAAGCATATCATCTAAAATATTTATTTTACAGTTTTTAGCACCAATTAAAAAATATAGTATAATTTAAATACTTAAACATAGAAAACCTCGGTAAAAGAAATAAAATATGTAGATTTGTCATAAAGTTATACCAATGTGAATTAACTAATATTTTTCGGGTATCTGTTTTTATAAATTATGGCATAAAAGTTTAAATGGTAATTAGTCTATAAATTTTTCGCTTCGTGGAGCTCTTCTCATTTAAATATTTCATAAAATAATGCAAAACAAATGCATTAAAGTTTATTATTTTGGTAGTTATGATTTGTCTTACATCAACAAAAAATTAAAGTTTCAAAAATTGGTATCAGATATTTTTTTTTTTAGTAAATCAGTAATGAGTAAATAGCGCTTATAATAATTAAGTATAAGTATTAAGTTATTTTTCGCTTTAGAGTGCCTATTTGTGGTTTCGAAGTCGGTTTAATTTTTTGTATAAAAAGAGTTTATTTTACCCTTTTTAGTGCAAAATAAGTTTTATTTAATGCATGTACACCTGATATTTACACAATTCCGTGTTGACAGGATCGAGTTTCATAACGTTTATGAAATCAACAACGATATCATCCAGACAAAATTGTAGGCAAATTTTAGTTTTTTGTTCATATTATACAAACCACCTAGCCGATTTCGATAAAATTTATATAGGACCATTCGGGATGCATACCCATCCGAACAAAAATAGAAATATTAAAATTCCGAACAAAAATAGAAACATTAAAATTCCGAAAAAAATGTAATTTTAAAATCGGTTCGGGCGTTCTCAAGAAATCAGGTAACATACCTACTTACATAAAAAAAAATATGGTGGTCGAATTGATAACCTTCTCCTTTTTGGAAGTCGGTTAAAAAGAGAACGATATTATAGAATTTTTTTAGGAGTCCTAAAACCCAGAAAGAGTAGATAGTAGCTCCAAAGAGGTAACACCCAATGGTACACGGTAGGTACGTGGTGATGTGGCGAAGTCACGAGGCACGAGCTAGTGCTCTAATTATTGAAATGACCCACAGGTCGGGGGTCTATGGCACTCGGGTTAATGAGTAAATATCACAAGATAAGTCACCTAGTTAACGCCTTTTCGAATGCATGCCTAATAATATAAAATGTAGGTAATAATATGTTTGTTATCTACAGTGAATAATTAGTTCAAGTGCAAGTAGAGTAAATACAGTCAATAATAATATCAACAACAATCAATCAAAAAATACAGTCAATACCTAAATATAATAAGTTAGGGTTAAGGGAACATTTCAGTAAAAGGTAAAGCATTTTCAATTAGTAAATTCAATTCTATGGCCCTACAAATTAATAAACTTTATAAATATTCAATTATTTAGAATTCTAGAAGGATTGCTCTAATGTTCCTTTTTGTGTCAAGGTGTCTACTAAAGAATAATTTTGTACCTAGGTACACCAATTAAAATCAGTATTGAGTAATTGAACATTTATTTCCATAATAGTAGAAAAACTTATTCTACTACATAAGTCTATATTATATGTGTAAACTTATCACGTAAGTTGCATTTCTAATATGATAAGGGCTCCCACACAAAACTGCGATGCGATGCGATGTGACCGCATCGGATTGCATCGCATCGCAGTTTATGTGGGAGCCCTAAGCACAATATCTTCGTCATTTTTTGTTTGTGAAACAAAAGAAAAAATACGTGTACAATATTTTTTAATGATCTAACTAACGGATTAATTAGTTTTTTTGTCACCATGCCTAAACATTTGTTTATTAGTTAGGTACATACCTAGAGCGTAGAGCACTGGTTATGTATGTATTTATATACAGAGGAACACACAAAATAAATGATCCTACAAACTACAAAGTTGTAAGGAACCTTTATATTTAGATAAGAAAAGTAATAGTTAATTATTTTTGTAGGTACATACCTAGTTGTTAAATTTTTTATGGAATAAATGAATTACTTACTTACCTGTAGAGGCCGTTACCCGTAAAATAATTCAGCTGTATCATTAAAAAGTAATTCTGCTAGGTACTTTTATTTCTCAATTTCTCATTAGCTTCATGATAAATTAAAGAATTGTCAACCAATCAAGTGTTTTACTTACGTTTAGTGGCCTTTTTGGCTTACTAAAATCATTATACTCGAAGTGAACGCTCTATATCACGTTTTGTTAACCAAAACTATGTTTTAAAACTAAAAGTTTAGTCTTCATTAGAAATCTATGAATAAGACAATTTCTAGAATACAATGCCTGAGAACAATGACGCATAAATAAATCGTTACAAATGCTACTCCACTTTCTCAGATTTAAAAAGAGTATCCAGGGTTACACAGGACAGCTATACTCTATAAAAGCCGTACTATTATAGTCACCACTATGAATAACTTTTGCTATGGGACAAACACCTTTATATGTTTACATGTTACCAGGAAGAAACATGAAGATCACTCATAGCTTCAGTAACACAACGTAATCGTGTACAACCTATGTTTTTTCAAATAATATATTGAATTGAACGATGAATTAGGGAATTAAAATCAACTGTGCTATTCAACAAAAGTGTGTGCGTGTACTTGTGCACGTAAGCAAGAAGTTATAATATGTACTTCTTGAATTTTTTTAATGTAAGTACCTACATATTTTGAACGCTAACACGCAACTAACGCTCCTTTTGCCCTAGTCCAAAGTAGACTATGCAGTAAGCAGTAGAGGCTACTTGAGGAGAACTGCTATAGGCAGCGAGCAACACGGAAGGGAGTAGGCATACACAGCGTTTCCCCTCTGTCAAAGTACAAGTCCACGTGGACCATGGAGTTTGATAATATACTGTGGCGTGAGGGCGGGCTAGATTTGTGAATGGTGCTTAATTTTTATGTGTTAGTGATTTGGCTGTGTGAGTATGATCGGCAATCAAAGACAATATACCCAGGCTACATAATCTTTGTCGGCAATGGATCAGTACAGGTATCTTTTGTATGTAATAGTGCGGCTTTGTTCTAGTGTGCAATTTCCCCTCCCGCAAGAAATGACAGAAAGATTTGAACAATATTTTCTAGCCATGGCTACTCCCTTCCGTGCTTGCGCGGAAGATCGAGTTGCTCGATGGCTATAGGTCCCTTTAAATCTTTAAAACAAAGAAGCGCAAATAACTTCAGTGTCGAATTTGGGTGTTCGTATGAGCGCACATCTTGAAAATTCACTCTGAAGAACAATAATTGTCAGTCAACTTCATGTCATTTATCACAGTCGGTGTACGCGCGTTTCGTTAAAAATTACTTCCATCAGCCATCATTTTTCCAAGCGCGCCAAAAGTATTTTCAAAATACGACTCAACAGTTTCTACATTTTGTACAACGTGTACAAAAACGAAAAACAAACATTGTTTTGAGCTATCACGGTTCACTTCATTAGTGTCAGAATTACGGGATAGGTATATTTCGTGGTTAAATGATGGGACGAGCCCGCAATATTTCGACGCAGTTTCATGCATCATGTTCGTGAATAAACTGACAGTAGGGGTAGTTTACACAAAAGCCACCAATCAAGGATAGACATAGTGACTACCACCGTCATTATTGTTTTGGTGGAATCATATATCTGGTTGTCTTTTTTCAAATTGAATCTCGGCAAACACCCTCAATGTACAAATGCTTAAATGATTTAGAACACAATTGTAAATTTCGGGGACTCGGTCCAACATAGTAAATCTATACTTAATATTATAAAGCTGAAGAGGTTTTTTGTTTGAACGCGCTAATTTGAGGAACTACTGGACCGATTTCAATAATTCTTTCACTGTTGGATAGGCATGTCCGTGGTTCTGAACCACGGGCGAAGCCGAGGCGACTACTAGAAATATGTAATAATTATAATTAGGCGTTTTCAGATACGTAAAATAATTGATTCAAACTAATTCTGCTACATGCCACCTTACATAACTAACATTTAACGAAAAAAAAGAGAGACGAACTTCTTAGCATTCCATGGATTCACCGTGCGGGTGCCGGGTCCATCGTGTGGCAGAGAGAGAAATCTCGAATAGACCCCAAGACTTGTGACTCGGGCGTAGGTTTAAAAGGGGCCCCTTATATTGACGTACGTCAACACTCACCTTCACTACTAACGAAACTAAAAAAAAACAAATAACATTCGTAAAACTGACATTTTTGTTTTGGCCACACCAAAGCTATATATTTTTAATTATTTTATTATTTCTAGATCAATAATACATCACACTTAAACAACAAAGTCATGGAACGATCTGCTTTTAACAAGACGATTCTCTTGATCATCAAACTCAAAATAACCTGAAGTCGACCGATTGTATGAAGCAAGAATAAACTTCAAGACTCTCAATGATTACACACTAGCAAAACTGGCACTGGCAAAATTAAGGTGATATAACCAAATAGAAGCTGCCATAACAACATGAAATTTAAGTATTTTAACTAAGAATAAGTTATTAAAAAATGCACTACTGCCATCTAGTGTCTAATAGTTTGGAACAATATGTTTTCTTCTGAAAATATCTCATTATACTTATTACCTAGAATAAACAATATGAAATTGAATTACCACAATATAATAATAGAACAAGCATATGTATTATTGTGTAAATAAAGTAATAAGTCTTTAGCTTTGCTTATATTGTTTATTAAAGGATAATCTCTCATTCCGAATTTTGGAAATTGACAAATCCACTGTGTAAAATGGTGGGTCAAGTATACAATTTAACTAAGATGATAATAATAAACAGATTATTACCTAGAATCTACATACTAAACATTTAACTTACAGCTAAAATAATTGTGCATAAAAAGTTAAAAAATTAAGTTGTTCCAAGCAAGTGAAAGTTTAATATTGCTACCATTTTGTTTTATTGTGGCTGCCTCATTGAAGTACATGGAAAAAATATGTTCCAAGTATATTCATGTATACTATAAGAATTTATAGAAATTTACTCCAACAAGTCAAAATGATAAAATTAAAATAAATACAAGACATAATGCCATCAAGTAATCCACATTATTTCAAATAACCCACCCAGCTGTTACTGGTGCAAAAACAAAAAAACTGTGCTACATAAGAAATTGAATGGTATAATTTTGCTGTTGTAAGTACATCAATATGTGGAGTTAAAAGCTACATACTATGGAGAGTTAATATGATGTCACTATAATTCACAACTCTTTTTCATTCAGAAAAGTTAGAAAACAGGCATAACATAAAAATAATGGACGGACAAGCAAAATCAATTTACCATACCAGGAGCACATTAACATTAACAAGTAACTTGTTCATATTCTACAAGTAGATCTTAAGAATGTGAGTCCATTGCTCTAAAGTCTGAACATGGAACCTTATTTTCTTAATAGAACATAAACAAGCAACTGGTTAAGAACTTTCAAGATTGTCAATACCTAATAACCTCAACAACTTATACTATGATAATAAACATACATTACAAAGGTAAAGTCTATTCACCATCACTTGGCATCACAGGTAAACAATAATAATCATGGACTGGTTAAATATGGGTCGTACAATATTTCAGATTAAGAAGTTGTCAAAATGTGTCCCATAACTTTCTTATTTGTTCTTTGTGCCAAATAAAGGTGAACAAAATATATATAATCATATTTCTTATTGTACAATTCTTTGAACATCAAGTCTACTTAACTTATTATAAAGGTGTACAAAATATATGCTGTTAAGTGCAAAATTAAATACAATAAAATGTGTATGTTTAAAATAGGTGCCTGTAAATTTCTAAGTAAGCCTGAGTTACCCCAAGCTTGTAGCATACCACATTTGGACAAAGTTGGTTGTCATATAGATACTGCATGTGACCTAAATAAATGTTATTATTGATGAAACAATCACAATTGCTCGAAAGAATAAGACCAAGAATATAAATTAAACTCACAATTGCTAAGACCTCATTATTTTTTGGAACGAAGTTCCTTATCGCGCGTTATGAAAGGGAGCTAGACGGAAAAAAGTATTCAATTTGGAGTGTACACCTTATGCCTTCGTAATAAGGTGTAATTGAACAAAGATATTGTGATCTATACTGTTTGAAATATCACCGGATACAATAATTGATAAGGACTCACATTGTGCTACTAAACATCATAACAATACTGATAACAAAGGAATGTAAATTCTGCAAAACTATGACTAAAATTCTGAGAAACTATTACTAATATTAATTTTATTTTATTAATTTTGTTACACCATTTTCTACTTTAAAATGACATTGCTTAAAATTTTATTGTCTTGTTATTCTAACTGTAGTGAAAAATATGGTGATAGATGTGTTTTTACAATTCACAAACTTTCAATTCTAATTGTTTAAAATAATTATCAGATTGTGCTTCAAAATGCTGGAAATACAAAAACATAAGCCTAAAGAGTAAAGAATGGTATAACAAAATAAATGTTAGTGGATCCTAACACTAATTGCCATTTTTTATGAAAATTTAGATATGTTCAATGTAGTTGATTACTTTCCATGGAAAGTCAGTCTTTCAAATATCCCCATATAGTAATGAACACAGCAGGTCAGAAGCATGGAGTCATGCTTAACCGTGTCACATTTTGGTGGTGGACTCCAGTGAGCGCAGGAGTGGAGCGCGGGCCATATACTAGAAACGATCTTTGGACGCATGCAGCTCAGGGTTGGTCAGGTATTGCAACTCTTGCAGCTCTTGGAACTTCTCATGATCCCGAATATGTGCATAATTTGCCGATAAGCACATCAAGTAATGCACCAAACTTAAAATGACCAAAATGGAGGACACCATCGCCAAAATAAACATAAATTCAGCTTTCTCCACATAATCTTTACAAAATAGCTTAACTTTGAAAGCTTCACATATTTTCATGTCTTCTTGCTTTACACTGGAAGGGAACATGAAGTCGAATTGCGTAAAGTCGATACACGTCGTCAAGTCGATATTTTTCGGTTTCGAACACAGTTTCCAGAAAATGGTGAAAAGGAAAGTCGTGATGACGAGGAAACCGAATAGTATAATCCATACGAATGTCAGAATGTAGGTTATGATCATGAATATAGCGCAGGATATCCGGCCGCCAACTCTCGCTCGCCACGCTCGGTATACTCTCTGCCGAGTGGCACCTGTTGTAAGACATCCCAAACAAAGAAGCATGAATCCGAGTGCTGCCATACAGGCGCTGCCCACAATGAATATCATTTGCAGAGCTTCGATCCAGATAAGTCTGAAGTGGAAAACCTCATCAAACATCAGTTTGGAAAGAGCGGAGCCACGGTACATTGTGCCACAGAACACACCCACGCCCAAGCAGCACATAATTGTCGCGATCAGTGTCGCATGCGGAATCCTCGTCAAGCATGCTTGGCAACCGTTACCCATTTTCACTTTTTTGTAGTTGTACACTTATATTGATAGTTTCACACAAATAAACACAAAATAACGAATAAAACTAGATGAGCCTTGTTTGGGTTAGGCTATTTTCATCAACTTTGTTTCCCGTTTCCACTTTCCACACGTCACGTCATATGATTTTGACATCCAAAATATTTTGAAGTTTAGAGAAGATATAAACTTTTTTAAACATTGGCTTTACACATTTTCTGCGAGCTGCAGCTTACACACGTAAACGATCGGTTGCTGCAATCTGGCGCCGTCAAGGCTTCCACACTTCGCTCGGATGCTCGATCCACAGAGCGTAGGTACTGCGTAATGTAGTCTTGGAGTAATTTATGTTTCTATTACCCCGAAAAAAAGTTGAGTGTACAACTTCTCTTCATACCTGTTTTGGAGTAACACACAATAAAATGCCTAAAATGTAAATAGACACTTGGTGAGAAAATACTCAAACAGGATCTAAGGGATACACAAGGTCAGTGGAATCAGGAGTGACGTCAAGTGTGTAGACGTCTCGAATTATTAGACATTGATGTTGACAGCTCGCTTACACGAAGTAGCTTGTCATGTTTTGCTGATGCTAATGTTGCCATACCAAATAAAATTCGGTATAAATACAATTCGCACACTGACTAGGTATAAAATATCTATATTACTGATTTAACTATTCAATTCAATTCATATAATCGAATCATGAAGTCATAAGAACACTTGGTAACGTCATTCACAAAAAGGGAAGGAATAATAATAGAGTACACACAATAAGATAAAATAACAAGGTCAAAATGAATTAAGCAGCTGTAAAGGAGCCTCGCCAATTAAGTGCAGCTGTAAAAAGGCTTTGTCAAAAACAAAATAACAAAAATATTGGCAGTCATAGGAATAGATAGAAGTGAAAACTTGTAACTCAGAATTTGATAGCTTACCTTGGAAACTACACGGGTGTTACCGGAGGGTGTGGCCTCGCCATCTTGGCATGGCCATCTACAAATGCGTCAGCATTTGTATTTCCCATTTTCCTATTGGCTGGTGCGTTTCTAGATGGCCATGCCATGATGGCCTGTCCACGCCCTTTCATGATTTCCCATTGGCTGACATATTTCTAGATGGCCAATAGCCATGGTCCCGAGTTTACCAGAAGCTTTCTTATCATACCCGAGAGTGAAGAATGAATTCAATTCACAGCCCACGAAAAATCTGTCTAGGCGCGCCTAAAGAAGTTTCCACTTCAAAAATCGGTAGTCATAGGAACTGCCGATAGAAGTAAAAACTTAAAACCCAGAATTTGATAGCTTACTTTGGTGTGACCGGAAGGCGTGGACATGACCATGGCCATCTATAAATTCTAACGCATTAGATAGCCAATGGGAAACGGCCACTGGGAAATGCTAACGTATTTCTAGATGGCCAATGGCCATGGTCTAACTTCATGGTACAGGGCGTGGACAGGCGGTGACAGGCCATCATGGCTTGGCCATCTAGAAACGCATCAGCCAATGGGAAATGCTGACGCATTCCTACATGGCCATACCAAGATGGCGAGGCCATGCCCTCCGGTTACACCCTTGTAGTTTCCAAGGTAAGCTATTAAGGGGGCACCTAAAGCCAGAAAACGAAAAAAGGACATTTTCGACGCCGCTCACTGAAGTTAAGAAACTAAAAACTATGACAAAAAAAATATTGACGTGTGGGTACAATCAAGAAGAAGCACAATAACCGAATAGAATTTTAAAAATAGATCAGAGTTTTTTACAATAAAAAAATAAAAATGACACCGAAAAAACCCGTTTTAATTCGAGTACTCGAAATTATCAGCGATGACCCCACATTATTTTTTGGTAATAAAATTCCTATTTGTACGTTCTAGTAAAGTAACCGAACACTTTTTTAAATTTATATTTAGTTATTGAGTAATTAAATAAAACTTGGTCAAAAATGGACTCCTGATTAAATATTGATTTTTCCTCCAAACTGTGTCATGCTATTCTCGACTTTATCTACATCACATTAAGAAACGCGTCGCGCGGGTGAAATCTGATTTTTTCCTGGCTTTAGGCGCACTCTTAAATTCTGAGTTTTAAGTTTTCACTTCTATCGGCAGTTCCTATGTCTGCCAATTTTTCCTTTATTGGAACGAAGTTCCTTATCGCGCATTATGAAAGGGAGCTACATGGAAAAAATTCTCACGAAAAAGTTGTAACGTTTTGTGCCCTGTCACGTGACAGAATTAGAATACGATAACAAATTTCACGATTGTGATCAATGACCGATTGTCGCAAATGGTAAGGTGTCGCCTGTGAAGTTGTGATACCCCGGATCGAATCCTGATAGTTACCGCAGAACTCTTTTTGTTTTTTTTTTCTCTCAACACTCTTTTTGTTCTTTTTTTCCTGAGAATAATAGTTTTTATAAAGGATCCCTCTTTATCAGCGCATTTAATTTAAATTTTATGGAAATCGGTTTGGTGGTTTCCTAATAGTCGACGTAGCTAGCTTCTTATAAAATTTACTCGTGTATCTGAATTTAATTTTAAATTGAAGTACCACACGACCACTGCCCGAATCGACTTGCACATCGAAGTTCCTACAATCACCAATAGGTGGCGCAGAACTCAAAATTAAATTCAGCTGTGGATTGTATCCTACTCTAGTGTCATAGAAAATCTGGAGAGGTCTCTACCGGTACGACAATTTTGTTCCTTGTTTTCCTGAGAATTTATTTAAAGTAATCATTCAGAACCGCAAAATAAACCCGAAATACAGTTATTTGACGATTTTCATTCCCTTTTTTCATATTCCCTTTCATTTACAATAGGTTTCATATACTACTTGTTGTGGACTGTAGTGATGATGGTTCGCGTTCAGGGTACTTGGTTGTTGAAGTAGGCAGGTGAAGAAAAGACTTGTTCCGTTGTCGAGTGATGACTGTGTACTAACTTTATATCAAAATATGGGCGAGTCTTATTCTATTTACAACTACGGGACTTAGGTACTAAGTGCGCTAGTAGCGCGATGCGCAGCGCTCAGTCGCCGCCGACGCGCGCCCGCACGGCCGCTCCCTCTCCTTGTCCCGCTGCTCGCCCCGCTCCTCGCCCCGCGCCTCGCCCCGCCGTCGTCTGCCGCCGAAGGACTTGTCGTCCTCAACATCCTCCCCTCGGCGCAGCTTGCGTAGCCATCTTTTTCTTTCTCCAGGACGGCGAGTTTGTAGGACGGACGGCGGAAGATCCCGTTCTTGGTCTTGATGTCGACGACCCGCACGCCGCCATCGGGCCCGGGGAATGTTTTTACTACGATTCCCATTGGCCAGACGTTGCGGGGCATCGTGCGGTCTATCACGACGACGACATCTCCTTGTTCTATGTTCCGATTAGCTCGATCGGCTCCTCCTCGGGGTACGAGTGTTGGTAGGTACTCTCGTACCCAGCGCCGCCAGAAACTGTCGGCGAGCGCCTGGCTAGTGCGCCAGGTCCGTCGATCCGCCAAGCTGCATGGCCCCGTCGTTGGTAGCCCGGCTGAGGACCCCAGCAGGAAGTGGTTCGGGGTGAGCGCCTCTGGGTCACGCGCGTCTACGCTCACATAGGTTAGCGGACGCGCGTTGATGGCGTACTCGGCCTCGGCCAGTACAGTCTGCAGGACCTCTTCGGTGGGGACCTTTTCCTTCAAGGTGATTGATAGGCTGGTCTTCACTGACCGCACGAGTCGTTCCCAGGCTCCTCCATGTCTTGGGGCTCCGGGGGCGATGAACATGCACCGCATGCGGTTGCGAAGGCCTTCTTCACGCAGCAGCGGCTCCCATTCTTCGTAGGCTTTCTTGAGTTCTTGGTCCGCCCCGCGAAAGGCTGTCGCGTTGTCGGACCAAAGTTCGCGGGGCCACCCGCGTCGCGCTGCCATCCGTCGTAATGCCATTATGGCTGAGCAGCTGCTCAGAGAGGCGACGATCTCCAGGTGGACCGCTCTTGTGGTGAGACACGTATATAGCGCGCCCCAGCGTTTCTCTCGGCGCCGGCCTATCTTGATCCACATCGGTCCAAAATAATCGCAGGCGCAATAGGAAAATGCGCGTTGATAACTCTGTAGGCGGGCCTTCGGCAAGTCTCCGGTGATCGGCGCGTTCGGTGTCGCTTTCCTCACGCGACAAAACGTGCAACTGTGTTCAGTCGCGCGTACTGTGGGTCGTAGATGTATGATCCAGTACCGTTGGCGCAGATCGTTGGTAACTCGTTCTCGATTTCCATGCGCGGCTCTACAATGCGCTTGGTGTACCAGTAACCTCGTTACTGCGTGGCGCCCGTTCAAAATAATCGGGCGCTTGGTCTCGATCGGTGCGTCCGAGGCATTGATACGGCCTCGTACACGCAGCAAGCCGTCCTCGACGACTGGATCGAGCTTGTAGAGGCGACTCGTCTTCGGTATGGGACGGGAGGCTCGTACGTAGCGTAGCTCGTCGTCGAAGCTCTCTTGCTGTGCCCTCTGGAGTAGAAGCTGTTCCGCTCGTTCGACGTGCTCCAACTCGAGGCGCGTAGCTCGGCGCCGGCACATATCTATAAACGCCAGGACGCGTGCTACTGTGCGAACTAAGACTTCGTATCGCGAGAATCGTGTGGGGTCAGGCAACCAGTCGGAGCTCGTCTTGTCGCTCTCTGTTATGTGTAGCACTTCGTGCTCGCTGTCTTCAAAGCCGATCTTCCTTGACGGCCAATGGTCCTCTGGTTGGTGGAGGAAGCTCGGCCCATGGAACCACCGATCGTTTGATGTGATAGGTGTGTTCGTGAGCCTTGTCGCGTCGTCGGCCACGTTGTACTCTGTCGGTAACCATCGCCATTCGTCTCGATGCGTGAGTTCGGCTATCTCGCCGAGTCTGTGTTCTACGAAGGGCGTATAGCGTCGTCTGTCGTTCTTTATCCACTGTACCACGGTCGATGAGTCGGTCCAGTAGATGGTGCGTGCCACCTTGACGCGGTGTTCTCGCTTGATGATGTCAGCGAGCCTCGCGCCGATGACTGCCGCTTGTAGTTCCAGGCGCGGGATTGTTTGCGCCCGCCTCGGCGCTACCTTGGCCTTGGCGGCGACCAGCACGACGTTTACTTCTTCGTCTTGTGTAGCGCGCCAATACGCTACGGTCGCGTATGCTTGCTCGCTGGCGTCGCACATGATGTGAAGTTCGATGTTCTCGTAGCCTTGTAGAGCGTAGCTTCGTTGTAGTCGCAGTCTAGATATTTCTGTTAACTGCTCGATCCAGGTGGCGAATTGCTCGGCTTCATCGGTGGGAATCGGTTCGTCCCACGGTATTTGTAACCGCCATAGGTTCTGTAGAATTATTTTCGCGCGGATTGAGTAGAGGCTGATCAGGCCCAGTGGGTCGTAAATGGACATGACCGCACTGAGCGCCTCTCGCTTCGTCGGTGCGCGGCTCTGCAGGCGTACTTCGCTCGGTACGCGGCTCATGGCTGTGTTGAACCCGAGCTCGTCTTCCTTTGGGTCCCAACATAGCCCAAGAATCTTGCTTTCGGGGCTCGCTCCCCCCAGTGTGGTGGGTTCAGTCGCGTATAGCTCGCGAGGTATGTCGCGGAGTACTGCCGGGTCGTTCGTGTTCCAGCTCCGCAGCGTGAAGCCGGCGTTTTCATGTACCTCGCGCAGCTCGTGAATTGTGCGGCGGGCCTCGTCTTCGTTGTCGTAGCTGTCTACGAGGTCGTCCATGTAGTGGCTGCCCGTGATGGCAGCTAGCGCTCGTTCGTCCTCTTGGCTAACTCGTGGCTTGAGTGATACGCCAAGCGAGTCCAATAGGAAGTGTGCTTCTACGAGGTCGTGTAGTTGCTGGTCGTGCGCTTCGCTCGTTCGTAGGCGCCGGTTGGGTGTGTAGATGTGTAGGACGCTATCGTTCCCGTAGATGATGCTGCGTGGCGCGGTTCCGTGCACCACCCAGCCCAGCTGTGTTCGTGAAGCAGCGGGTTCGGTCGGTGCTCCAATGCGTAGCTCCCTCGATACTATCAGCTCCCAGTGGTTAGCGCCTACGAGAACGAGCGGGCGTGCTTGTTCGTAGCACACGTCTCGTTCCCTTAAGTCTCGCAGGTGCTCGTGTTGTAGTAGCGAGCTCGGTATCTTTTGCCTTCGCAGCTGTAGATCTCGAACCGTGCGCGCTTTTAGTTCGTAGCGCGCACTCTCGTTCTTGCCTTGTATGCTGAGGGTGACGATCTTGCTATCTCGTTCGCGTTGTGACATGTTGACACCGCTCATCAGTAGGGGTTCTGAGGGACCATCTGCGCCGATGATTTTCGCTAATTTTTCATCGATTAGCGTGATGGTCGCTCCTTCGTCGAGCAGCGCGTATGTTTGCGCTTTGCCGCGAGGTCCGGACACGACGACAGGGCACACCTTTAGTAGTACGTTGCTCGGTTCGGTAGCGGGTTCAGTGGCTACCGATAGTACTACTGCGTCGCTGCGGTTGCTCGCCTCGTTGCGTTGCTGCTCCGGGTGCTGTGGCTCGGGCTGGTTATCATGCAAAGTCGCATGATGCGGTCGGCGGCATTGATTTACGCCGCATGGCTTCGCCTTGCATTGGAATCGTCGGTGCTTATGTTCGACGCACTTGAAACACAGCCCCTTTTCTCGCACGATGTTCCATCTTTTCTCGATGTTTGCTGCTCGATATTCTGGGCAGCGGTGTAATACGTGTGCATTGTTGCAGTTCGGACAATGCACGACGTCAGGCTCCTCGACGGTGTACACGGGGTTCTTCTTTTTTACTATTGGCGCGCTCTTGTATTCCCGTGCCGCGGTAGCGTTCGATGTCGTTGACGCGTACGTGTATCGCAGCGCTATGTCAGCTTCGCGCATTAGAAACTGCGATAGCGTTACTATTTCAGGTTCAGTCGTATCCCTGTTTTCGTAGGCGTATTCGCACCATTTTGATTTGATGTGCGGGCTCAGCTTCTCGATGACTTCTCGTGCTATCTGCGGTGTATGTAGATAGCCTCGTCGATCCAGGCTCTGTAGTGTACATACTACGTTTTGGACCTTGACCGCAAATTGGTTTAGTTCGGATGCGGTCGGTCCCGGCTTCGGTTGTTTCTTCAGGTCTTCCAACAATTTGTCGACGATAATCTCAGGTCGACCGAAGCATTGTTCAAGTGTTCGCATGATGGTGTTCGGATCTGTTGCGCTGTATAGTAGCACGGCGACGGCGTCGCGTGCTTCTCCTTTCAGGCAGCCCCGGAGTCGTAGCAAGTTCTCGGCCGCCGGAATCTTGTAGAATTGTGTAGAGTCTCGAAACGCGGCTTTGAATGGTAGCCATTCGTTCGGGAAACCGCTGAAGGCCGGCAGGTCGCAGTTGTATCTTCGTTGAGGCCGCGCCATTTTTTCGAGTGCTTCGGCTAATTGTATTCCGACGCTGTTTCTTGCTCGGCCCGGAGTTGGTGATCGCCCTCGGTTATATTGAACCGTTCGCTGAGGTCGCTCTTCTCTTGCAGTGTGACGCGGTGTTTCGTCGCTCTCCCCTCGTGTTAACGATGTGTTCTTCAGCCAATCGTTGACTCTGTTTAGCTCGTCCGTGGTAGTGATCGGTTCTCCGCGGACGCTTTCTTCGTCTTCGATGGCGGCTACTTGCGTAGCGAGTCGCTTCTTCACAAGGTCGGTCTCGATCTGTAGTTCCTTGCGGCGTATCTCGGCGAGCTTCTCCGCAGCCTCCAACTCTGCCAAACGTAGTCTCAGAGTGGAGTTGTTCGTTCGCTGGGAGAGCGCCGGAGATTTCGGCCGCGCAGTGACCGCCGCGGCGGCAGCGCCCGATGGCTCGCCGATCGGCACCGACGGTGATGCCGGAGGTTCCATGGAGAGTCTTCGACGACGTTCTTGCTCGAGATGTCCTCGTTCCAGACGTTCTTGCTCGAGCCGCTGTTCTTCGCGCTCCGCAGTTTCGCCTTGGCTTCGGGTCACAACCATAGTCGAATATTGACTAGACCCTTCGTTGTCTTGATCCGGCTTCGTAGGACCAGCGTTGATGTTGTGGACTGTAGTGATGATGGTTCGCGTTCAGGGTACTTGGTTGTTGAAGTAGGCAGGTGAAGAAAAGACTTGTTCCGTTGTCGAGTGATGACTGTGTACTAACTTTATATCAAAATATGGGCGAGTCTTATTCTATTTACAACTACGGGACTTAGGTACTAAGTGCGCTAGTAGCGCGATGCGCAGCGCTCAGTCGCCGCCGACGCGCGCCCGCACGGCCGCTCCCTCTCCTTGTCCCGCTGCTCGCCCCGCTCCTCGCCCCGCGCCTCGCCCCGCCGTCGTCTGCCGCCGAAGGACTTGTCGTCCTCAACACTACTATATTCAGCTTCAGGCATCAGTCACGAAACTGTTCCATTCATCCGGGATTACACGTTACGTAGTTCAGACGTAGTACGTTACGTTGCGTGTAATGAAATGATAGTGTGATTGGTTCGAAAGACCTAGCTACTTAGAGTACTAAATTCAGACTGACTAGGTACTCTGATTCTTACATGCTAATACCCTACACTAAAATCAGTAGCGACTAAATTCAACTGAAATGTGACTAAGTATAATAATAAATCGACAAGAACTTTGTTCCATCCGAGTGTCCCTTGACACCTCTCAACTTTTTTTTTAATTTCTTTTTTCCAAAATGAAACCAATTTCAAATAGTGTGCAATGGTTCTGAACTTCTGAGTTCTGAATGAGCCGTTTTCCGACGAGACAAAAAGATATGGTTTAATAAAACGATAATAGGGGGCGCTTGTAGGTCTTTTGGTTTGTTGTCAAAAGCGGTAGGCATAATGGGACTCAATTCATTCAATTTGCGAAAGCACGACTTCTAGTAATAAATAATAAACTACTTATCCATGTACGCAATTTATTCGAATGAAAACTATATGTATTAAGATGTTTTGAACATCAAAATTTCAAAACAAATGCGTAAACCTGATGAAAGACAAAATATATATTTTTTAAATTTATTCTTGGCTATGGATACTAATCCTTCAGCCGAGAGAGTATATATCTCTACTTAGTCTGTGGATAAAATATTGTCCTTTCAGTGATGCTATTTATATCTTTGAATTTTACTTCTACATTGGCTTAGTTGGTGTCTATTGCCTCGGGAGTTCTAAAGATTTTTACTGAAAAGGGATTGTGATCAGTAATGGTTTTTTATTACATTATCAACCTAATTAGCTATTTTTATTCCCAATATTTTAAAAGTTTAACACAATATATAAATTGTTTTAGTATTAAATTCCTTGATGTATTTAGGGTTTTTATGGAAGGATAGTATAGACATACCAAACTAATCAGCTAAGCTAAGAAGTATCTAAATTTAAGTATATAAATAATTGATGTGTTAACGAAAACTCTAAAATTTTAAATTATCACAAATAATGTAGATTCGATTTTTTCCCTGAAAACGGGTAGGGTCTCTAAAGGGATTACACTGTTAAGAGTATATGGTAGAGACAGATCTATCTGCATCTCGAACAATCGCCATCTAGTGCGTCCGTTGGAACTATTTTTGTCTCGTCGGAAACTCCCTCATTACCTCAGTCTATTAACAAAATTGCCGTGCTGTAAAATTACGCATTTTTTTCCTCGTAACCTCGTATATACTATTTCATGAGCACTGCATATGGCAGCATTACAAAGATACGTGAAAGATACAAAGTTTTGCCTTCTTCGGTTCTTCGCTTCTTACCGATGGTAACTGACTAAATGAGAACTGAAACTGAGTAAGATTCCAGTTTTTCAGTTTAGATTGCAATAATTTAACTTTAGTGCTTGGAACTCCTTACGGGATCTATTGGAAAAAGCATTAGTATGGAGACTCTTTACCATCAAACAAATCAGCTGTTACAAGAAACATCTGAACTCTTTCAAAGGCTTGAGAAAGACTTAAACAATCATGAAGCAATTGAAAATGCCATACAGGGTAAAATTAATGCAGTTAACGCGTAAGTCCTTCATTCATTTACAACTAAATTTCGTGTTGTACTCGGTCATTCCAACACATTCAAAATGTTCTGAAATTATGAGAAATATGTTGTAACTGCAGTCCTCACAATAATAACAAGACTTTGTACCATACGTTTCTGTTGTTTGTATTAAGGCGAAATGAGATGTCCCAAAATATTTATTTATAAAGGTAGCCCCTAAATTATTGATAGCATAAAGGTTTTGCCTATTGAAATATGATACTTAATAATGTATTGTTGTCCATAGTGTAAAAAAATCATTTTTGTTCCTACTCTTGGTAATTATGCCTTTCTTTCAAAAGATGAGACCAAGACCACTAACTGCCATGCTGTCCAAATGCAGGTTGGCAGTTGTAGCATATGTGCAAAAAGTGCCGCTCCCAGAACAATTTAGTTATTTTGCAGTGTGGTCCATCACTGTTAACGTCAATGCAATTGATAAATTGGTACATTTGCAGTAAAAACAATAATTGGGTGTAGGCTGAGTTTGTGCCTGAAGCATCATGCTTGGAAATTAGACATTCTTACCACTTGGCTTCCGCAGCTTTGCTGCTAATGAAATGTATTAGGTAGTAAACTGATGCTGCTGACATTATATTTAAAGTCTGGGTGATCTAGGTAGAGAGATTGAAAATAGGAAGTTCGGGTCTAAGGGTGGGTGTTCAAGGGGAATAGTTCCAGGCAAAATAGACAAATTAACATGAACAATAGCAGTGACATTGGTGTATTATGATAAGTGGGAAATGGGGTAAGGTCTTGAATCGAGTCGCCTGAATTTAGGGGGGGGAGGGGTGGAGGGGGGGTGGGGGGGAGGGGAGGGTTACACCCCCCCACCATTTTCGCCTGCCGGAATCGCGTAGTTTTTTTTTAATTTAATATCAAAGATCATTTTATCTACTCTATTTAAACACTTTTACACCTAACTTTGGGGGAGGGGGAGTGGGTAGGAAGGGGGGTTAGGGGCAGAGAACCCCCCCCTGAAATTTTCCCCTGCCGGAACTGCATAGTTTTTTTTAAATTTAATATCAAAGATCATTTTGTCTACTCTACTAAAACACTTTTACACCTAAATTTAGGGCGGGGGAGAGGGGTAGAGGGTGGGGCTAGTTGTATCTGTCATTGATCTGGACCTAACAGGTCAGAGTTGGATTTGTCACTAATTTTGACCTAACCGGTCTAACTTGGACTCTGGGTGGGCTCCCGCCAGAAGCTCTTGCGGTCGCCCCTGAATGTTGCTTCGCCACACTCAGCCTTCGTTTCGCTACGGAGGTCGCCGGCTCGCTTCGCTCGCCACCTTCCCCCTTCGCTCAACTCGACTTCATGCGGCGAAGCAACATTTAGGACTTCCCTTGAGCTTCTGGCTCCCGCATTTTTTATAAACACTCTAGGGGTAGTAGCCACAAGACTAGGTGGAGTCGGGGTGCTCTGTGTCGGTTTTGTGACTAAACCTAACCGGTCTGAGTTGGTCTCTGGGTGGGTGGGTAATTTGTTAAGTATTGAAGGGAGGAAAACGATTTTAACAAAACGATGTACGAGTATTTATTTTAATTTATAAACATAGTTGATTACACTGATCATGATCAACATCAAAAAAAAAAACTTTTTTTTTTTTACTTTATTGAACCTTAAAAATCGCGATCAAAACGTTTCGTTTCACGAACTTAGACATAGCAGACATTCAAATTTATGCAATATTTCCTGATATTGCGTTCCATTTCACGCATCCGCGTGTTTTTCGTGTGAATTTACAGAAACTTTAAATATTAATTAAAAATATTTTCGCGTAACTCCGGCAGCTAAAATCGAATTGGGAGGGTCAAGACAAAGCCCCTTGACCATTCCACATTAGCAGTATCCTCAAATTCAGGCGACTCGATTCAAGACCCGACCCGGGAAATGTTATATATACTATGTAGCTGTATTTAATATATTACTAGCTATGCCTGCAGTTTCACACACATTTTAAGGGTTTTGTATATTTCACTGAACCCTGTTTATTTTCCTGAAGTAAGATAGGCTTAGTTATATTATAAAAATTCTAAAAAAAAATATTTTTGTATATGGAATGTGATCTTACACTTTGACTTGACACTTAAATTTTATTTATTTGTATAGATAGGAGATAAATAATTTTATATCTTTGGATGAGTAATCCAGTGCGGTGTGCAGTTCTAGACAGTGAATTCTTTGTGTTCAAATTGTACATGTGTTATGCCAACCCTGCATAGGAGCTCATCTTGCGTGTCCCATAACTCTTAAATGAAAACTCAACACTAAGTTTTATTTATATTTAACTAGCAGCGCCCCGCGGTGTTACCCGCGTAGTTCCCGTTTCCATTGTTCCCGTTGTTTTTTAGGGATTAAAAGTAGCCTATGTGTTCTTCCAGACTATAATCTATCTGTGTTCCAAATTTCAGCGCGATCCGTTCATACGTTAGGACGTGATTGAGCAACAAACACCCAAATATCCAAACATCCATACATTGACATTTATAATATTAGTAGGATAGGATTTATTTCATACTAGCAGCGCCCCGCCGTGTTACCCGCGAAGTTCGCTATCCCGTTGTTTTTCCGGGATAAAAAGTAGCCTATGTGTTCTTCCAGACTATAATCTATCTGTGTTCCAAATTTCAGCCTGATCCATTCCTACATTAGGATGTGATTGAGAAACAAACATCCAAACATCCAAATATCCAAACATCCATACATTGACATTTATTATATTAGTAGGATGATCTTGTATATTTTATTTATATTTCATATTATGTGTGTGGATTCCAACACCCGCACGGTGAATCCATGGAATGCTAAGAAGTTCGTCTCTTATGTGTCCACATTGGCCACATTGTAATTATGATGAAATTATGTTGCGGTATTGTTAAAGGGTCTTGAAGCAACAAAATATTTAAGACCATGTAACCGAAGCTGGTAAAAGCTAGATGAATAAAACACCAATGTAACTACAGGAAACTGGAGAGCTAAGGGAACTGTATTTACAAGAATTCTAACTATATTAATTAAATCCATTAAATTACTAAACATAATTTTATTTTACTATGTGTAGGCTTTCTTATTTTTTAATTAAACCATAATATTTCACTCATGTATATGTTTCTTAATCAATCATTTCAGGAACTGTGAAAAATTGGACATTTTCGTATTCAAAACTCCAATCAGTCAACGACCAATGGCAAAAATGAGAGTTGACCAATTGAAATATGACAACAAGCATATACAGGTGATTATTATGCTATTTAGTTAAAGTATGGATAATTTATTGACACATCATAAGGAACATAAGTATACAGTATACAGAATTGACATAAATATGTGTTACAAGATTTTGGTTACTTCAATTCCAGAAGTAGGTAATAACTATTATTAAAAATAAAATAAACATAGGTAAATAAACCATAAACTGTGCACTATATGTGTGTGGTCCCTACCAAGCTACCAAGTAACCTACTTAAGTGTTAAATTTTCTGTTAAATATGCTTTATCACTAAGGGCCTTATCATACTAGCGGGTTGCGAGCGGCTGGGGGGCGAAGCGGGCACGCAGCGAATGCGTCGCGAACACGCCGCGGCTGCGCAGCGAGGACGTCGCGGACGCGCAACGTTTTCGTCACGTGTCTGTAGCGAGTACAATACAGTAACAAAATGGGTTCCGGCGAATTCCGATTCCGGAATGGCAACACTGCTGTGCTTTGTTACTTCGAAGACGCCGCAGACGAAAACGAAAGCATCGACGAATTTGGGAGGATCCATTATCAATTCATCGAATGGAAGAGAGCGACTACTTTGTGTTGTTCTGCAAACGAATAAAAACTAATCCAAAACAATTCCATTCTTACCTGCGAATGTCAAGACCTATAGAGTAAGACCCCAGAGCTCCCAGACGTCACCTATTTTCTGATGAATGAAATGTGGACGATAGAGTAGAGTTAGTAAGTACTAAGAACACATGCTTACTCGCTAACTTGCTTAGACGGCCAATTTTGAGATATGGCGTAATGAAGGTACATACAAACATTACTTACTTCGCGTATTTTCTAATTAGTGATTTTCACGTATGTTCAACAAAAGGTGACGTCTGGGAGCTCTGGGATCTCAGATTACTACATTTTATGAGTTGCTGTATCTGATACTAACTGACTTAACACATGAAGATACACATTTGTACGAGACAGTACAAAATCGCTGCACATGCGCCGCGTGTTCGCTGCGCGCCCGCAACGTGTTCGTTACGCGCTCGCTTCGATTTGAGGACGCTCGCAACCCGCTAGTATGATAAGGCCTTAAGAGATTTTAAACTGCATGTAAGGTAATGTATAATACCTATCTCCGTCAAAGTTGTGGAGAATAATATGAACTTTACCTCTTATGGCTTTTTTTATAGTTTAGAGTGATAAGATGAGCAGGACATGTGCCTGATAGTAAGCAACATGCCTGCCCACAACAGCACAGTGACAAGCAGCTATTGTAAAATGAATGAGTCCAAATCATTACTTAGCACCACCACCACCAGGAGATTTAAGGTGGTTTTTCTCTTAGCCCAGTAATTTCTCTGGAAACATTGCCCTTCAAACCGGAACACAGGAATGCTTGCATATATTTTATTCAGCTTATCCATGGCCAATCTTTGATTTAATCTCTTATCTCTCTTCTTTTGAATAGTTTATTTAAAGTTGCTTTTCTGTTTTTTTTTAATACATATGATTAGAAAAGGACAAGTGCATACATAGTTAGTTACACAAAATGGCCTGATCTGAGAACAGTTGGAACTTGTGCTGTATAAGATTCCATAAAACGTGTTATTTTACCATTTGTTGAAAAAAACACCATTGTAAACTTACAAATTTGGAACATACTTAAATTATTATAGTCGAGATTGTAGTTCCCGTTCCTATTCATTTCCAGTGATGAAAAGTAGCCTGTGTTATTCCAGACTATAACCACAGAATAAATATTAGTACAGAAGCTTAACTTACCGAAAACAATTATATAAATAGCGACTCTTGCTGGGACACAACAAAGTTAAATTCAGCTCGCATTAGCGCTCAATTCCTGTCGCGATTTTCAACTCACCATCTACGCTCTCTTCTAACGCGTAACTCTGTCCCTGTCTAGCGCGTCTCCTTTGTAGCGTTGTTTCCTTGAAGGAACGGTCTAGCGGTAGGCTAAAACCGCGCGATCTTCAGCGAGTGAGGGTGCACTGCTATAACTTAACTGAATACGTTCCAAATTTTATGTAAGTACACATAAACGCGTTATTTTTCACGATAAAAAGTAGCTTATGTGCTATTCCAGACTATAATCTGTGTTCCAAATTTCAACCTGATCAGTTCACATTGTGAACAGTGATTGAGCAACACATATCCAAATGTCTAAACATTGACATTTATTATATTAGCAGGGTTCATATTGTAATATTGTAAACATAGACAGGAGCTAATCACATTATAAATTATTATTTAATAACCACGACGTTTCTGCAGCGTTACAACTGCCGTGGTCACTAGCACTAACCCAATCTAGTTTAAAAAAATGGTTGTCTGTAAAGTTGATTTACTGACGATAGTTGAACTTGACAACGTCTTAAGAAAAGCTGTTCAAAGCGCCATCTCTGGGTACATCATTGTACTAGCACAAGTTCTTAACTTCATAGCGTCGCTTTTCTAAAACATGGACAGACTCCTTGAACGTAATACACATTTCACTCACTAGATGGTGCGAAAAGTAATAAGGCGAAGTAACGGTGGTAAATATTATCTATTCTATGGCGGTAACGTTACATGACGTCATGTTTTGCGGGCGTGCAGCCGGCTTCATCGAATTATAAGACGTTATCACGTCAAAAACTATATAAGTAGGACTGTCTTCAACTATCAACATTTTGACGATGTTGTTCGTTATGTTACAGGCATCTTTAATAAGTGCACAGAACCGGAGGCGTAGAAGGGAGCAAGAGGCGGCGGACAGAGAGCAACTGCTGAGCCGTCGCTTCGGCCACGACCACACGGCCATCAACGTTGACTACCTGGGACAAGAACAGGTGTCGCTGCAGAACTCGCATAGGCACGTCGATGAGATGCTGCACACAGGTGCGTAATTGTACTAGTGCTACTCCCTGCTAACGTTATAGAGTAAGAGCCCCTGAACCCCAGACCTTTGTTATTTTGTCAAAGTTGAAAGTTTGTCAGCGCATGCTCCCGACGTCCCGAGTCTCCCGACATAGGTAAGAACGATGCATCATTATGAAGTTTGGGTCATCCCGTCTTTATCAAATAAAGGAAACGTTTGAATGGATCGGGTTGAAATTTGGAACACAGAATGTAGCTTGAAATAGCAGATTGGCTACTTTTATCCCGAAAATATATCGGAGGCGGGAACTACGCGTGTAAAATAGAGGGGCATTGCTAGTGTGATCTAGACATAGACGATAAAAAGCTTGTGGACAATGACTCCCTTGTTGGAATAAAATTTAAATCTCGTCTCGAGCAAATTATTCAGTGTAGACAAAAACTATATTAGAAACCTCAACATCATTTTTGAAGACCTATCGATAGACATCACACACGTGTAGGTTTGATGAAAAAAATAATTTTAGATTCAGTTCTATGTATGGGGGGGCAACCCTAATTTTTCTTTTTTTTTGTAAAAATCTTAATGCGGTTCACAGAATACATCTACTTACCAAGTTTCAATAGTGTAATTCTCATAGTTTCGGCAAAAAGTGGCTGTGGCATACGGACGGACAGACAGACAGACAGATAGACATGACAAATCTATAAGGGTTCCGTTTTTACGTTTTACGGAACCCTACAAATAAATAAGTTGAGGTCGGACTTATATTTAGAGAGCCCGACACGGTGTGGTCCATGTTCAATAGTCGATAGCGAACAGCTTGTTTACCTCGCTGAATGTTAACTGCAATCCTTCTGCATGAGTTTGGAGTAGCTGTCACTATTATTGTCGCGCATTCGACTGCCAGTATTTTCGGTTACAAAGTTTCTCCTCTCCAACATAAAGATTTCAAATCACCTAGCGGACGGCGGCGGCGGGTCGTTCTCTTCCATAAAAAGGTTGAGGAAAACGGATGGCTTCTTTGCGTAGTTTGAAGCAGAACTTTTCAACCGCCTATCTAAAGGCTATGGATTTGGTATTACTCTTTTTATAATTGTTAGCGAAAATAAAGAAAGAGCCGTACTACAAAATACCGTTTCCTTTAGGCTGTAGACGTTCCCTCCGATCACCAGAATGGATTCTCTCTATTTTCGGTACGCTCGCGGTATATCAATACCTCTTAAGTGTTCCTACTTGTCAAATGAAGCAAAATATTGTACAAAATACGTAAGATCAAACATAAAAAGCATGGACTACCTACATAACTCTGTCTGTACGTTGGACTTTGCAAATTATCGGTTTGCCAAACATTTTTTAAATTTTAAGCTAATTTTATCATAGAATAGTTTAATTTTTATTTGTATTTTCGGAACATGCAACACAGTCATATTTACACAATACTGCTTGTCGGTAGAATGTTGTGGTAGAGGGCGACCAAAAAAAGTGTGCCTGGATTGTGTGAAAGAAGACATGAGTAAACTCATGGAAAATCATAGGAAAGGCGTAAACTCTGATATGATAAGTGTTAGAGACGAATGGAGGAATCGTACATGTAGTACCTACCGACCCCACATAAAGTGGGATAAGGGTAAGCGAATGATGATGACTGCTTGTCGTTAGAATAACTGGTAATAAAGGTGTTTTTTTAACTTTTATAGGTTTAGACTTGACCACTGTCTCGCCTGATGTTAAGTGACGATGCGTTCTGCGATGGATCGTGTTTACCTAGGAGAAACCGATTCACTCTCGATTTGAAGACACGAAAATTGTGACCATCGGAAAGAACCCATTCTGCCAACGCAACGGCTTCCACAGACGTTCTTATCACAAATTAACCTCATCGTTCGTGTCTTTGGAACATCAACCATGAAACGAGTCGCTTATTTGAGATACGAGCAGAGTATCAGATCGTGCTAATCAGTTAGTTGCACTCTCTCCGAAGTGTATCCGATAAAAACCCGATAATCTAGCAAGTTTTCGGCGATGTTCAAGACTTTAGGCGGAGTCTGCATAGAGTGCATGAGACTACTATGAAATGAAAACACATGTCTATCAGGAAACAGGTATCTACGTAAAGTGATTTACATCATTAAAACTTTATTATTATTGTATGTAGGCAATGGCTTGGCTCGCTTATTAATAAGTAAATACAGAAGCATTGAATACTTGTTTCAAGGTTACTGCACATTTATGCAGTATTTTATCATAATTTACCAACTGCACCGATACACTATGTTCTTATAGGCCTGTCACAGTTCAATAGAAAACATTGATTGTCGAAATCTTTGACACCTAGGGACAGGTATATTAATTTACGCTGTTGTTTAATTATTTTTTTTTTAAATAAAGAGTGACGTGACTAGCACGTCATGTGCCTGATGGTAAGCAACATGTCTACCACATAATACCACAGTGACATGCAGCTATTGGAACATGAAGAGTCCAAATCATTACCTAGCACTGCACTGCACTGCGCTCGTCACCCAGAGATCTAATATATTGTATCTCTAAGCCCTGTAATTTCTCTGGAAACATTGCCCTTCAAACCGCAAACCGGAACACAGTAATGTTTGCACATTAATAATTTGTCCCTAGGGAATTAAAGTGTTATTTTTAAACACTATCCTTATCCAATACGCCTTAGTACAGGTGTTCAACGCTAACTCTGTACAAACATCACTGTGTTCCTGCTTGAAGGGCAATGTTTCCAGGTAATCTTATATATCTGGGTGGTGATTTCAGTGCAGTCCTAGGTAATGATTTGACATATTCTGATCGTTTCGGCACTCTATACTTTAAAAAAAGAAACTTCTTTGACTTTATTAAAGTACCTGTTTTCGTCGTAAGTATTCAAAAAGTTTCTGTGAACTGGTTTGAACAGACAATCCTTTGTTTTAATCTTAAGAATTGTTTTGAGTGGATAAGGAGAAAGAAGGCAAACTCTTAAGTACTGAGAATTGTAAAATTGCTTAATCTGTATTGCTAGGCACTTTAGGAGGATTTATACGCTTGTTTGTGATCGATAAACGTTTGAAGTGAAACATTAAAAAACTGCAAAATTAAAAAATTAAACTGCATATCGTTATCGCCGTGTTTCCTAGCTTTTAGCTTCATCATATCTCTACATTTTCAAATCATAAATATGTAGTTGTTTAGATCAGAGAGTCCACTGTCTGACTAAATCTGTCTTAGCTTTCGACATTGCTCTCTCTTTTCTTTTCGCTTGAAACTATCGAGACAGCAACAACAAAGCCAAAACAGATTTAGTTAGGCGATAGACACGTTGGTAGTAATATTAACTATCCTAAGTTAATTTTACAGTGGTCTGCTTTCCAAAGTCTGCTTGGAGAACTATCACACTTTTGCCTGTTTTTCTACCGTCAAGCCTGCGAACTTGACTGTGTTCCGGTTTGAAGGGCAATGTTTCCAGAGAAATTACAACGTAAAGAGATTTATGAGATATCATCTTACAAATACAAAAATCTTTATTGCTGTTTGTTGGTAAGATAACATTATAAAACATATTTAGGATTAAACTCGACCGATACAACCTTTCCTCTTCGTGAGGTAAGTATGCAATAAAATATATTTTTAATCTGAGTATAGTACAAAAACTTGTGAATGTTGAAAAATTCCATTTGAAACATAATTTATTACATACCTACGTTTGTTTAGCTTAGATGCAAGAATACGTGTATTTTTTTATAAAGTCGCGTTTTAGCCGAGCTATCGTGTGCTCGCTAACGATATCAAGCCAACGTACGCGGTTACTAGTTGATGTAGTTGATGATTTTTGTAGGTACCTACTACAGTGTCATCTTTCAAGCTATTATCACAGTATAAAGAAATACTACCAGTAGTAGCTCTTGGGAGAAACGCCGATAATGTCTAGGCACGAGTAGGGTTGTCGCAACAGCACAAGTCGTATGCTACGCACCATTTTAAAAACTTGGCACTAAAATAAAATTAAAACATACGGAAGACGTCAGTCCTGAGCCGCGCTCCTGCAATACTAACATTGTAATGTAGGCAATGCAGGAGCGCGCTTTCCGCGTCTCACCGCGCACGCCCCGCACGATTGCCCCGTCTAGACGGCTTCGTCGAACGACTGTATGATTTAATAGACTGTGCTATTATACTATAAAATCTAGAGGTTATCTGGATGAGATCGCTCTTAGCAATCGCGTTTCGTCCCCATAACTAGTTGATGTTTTAATAGATAGGGTATCGGGCTGGGTAAAAAATAAACCATTCTAATTAGTCCGTAGTTACATCTTGGAAAAATATGCAAGACGTTTTTTTTTGTTTTACCAAATTATTAATAAAACCGGCCAAGTGCGATTGGGACTCCCGCACGAAGAATTCCGTACCATTAGGAAATAAACAGCGAAAACATATTTGGCTTTATCCGGAATTCCTTATACATCGCAATTTCCGCAGATAGGCGAAAAGTTTCTTTAAGATTTTGATTTTTGCCTCATGATTCTAACGATGAATTCGATATCGCGTTTTATTTTTACTAGTGGCGCCATCTAGTTTGCTTAGGACGGACTAATCGAGCAAGAAACGGTAACAAATCAAGTTTGTTGTGTGGGGCTATGGGACCCCCTTAAATATTATTTTTATGTTTAGTATTTTTTGTTATATCGGCAATATAAATATGTCATCTGTGAAAATTTCAACTGTCTAGCTATCACCGTTTTTGAGCCTGGTGACAGACGGACGGACGGACAGCCAATTCGCAGTAATAGGGTTCCTTTTTTAACCTTTGGGTACGGAACGCTAAAAACCGACAAAGATATCATCATCATCATCATCAGCCTATCTTAGTCCACTGCTGGACATAGGCCTCTCCCATGGCTCGCCACTCAGCCCTATCCTCGGCTATACGTCTCCATCCACTGCCTGCTGTTTTCCGTATAACGTCACTCCATCTAGTCTCAGGGTACACAACGTTTACCGATACACTCAAGAACACGTCTACTCCAACGGTTATCGGTTTTGCGACAGATATGGCCAAAGATATATATATGGACAAAGATATAGATTATCAAATTTCCAGAGAGACGTGTTCGTGACGTCACTTGTGGGTAAAAATCGTACCCTCAATTGACGTCACGCGAAACTTCTAAGCACTGTATCTTTGTCATTTTTTGATAGTGAAACAAAACAAAAACTACGTGAAGGTACAACATTTTTTAGCAATGTAGCTGACGGACTAATTCGTTTTTATAGGATTGTAGATTGTAGCCCATTCTTATATTTTCGTAAATTGGTTTTATAATGCGTTTAAAGTACATTTGTATTGCATTGCATTTTTTGTTTTGGGCAGAACCTTTAAAACTAAGAAACATTGAGAATTAAGAAATACACTACGCTACATACCTAACTAACTAGTTACACTAAGCACACCTGAATTATCCATAGACCAAAGAAGGTCTACAGATAATCAAGATGTTCAAGACCACTACCAATCGGAAGCGTACCCAGCATGCTGGCGGCATTACCACGCTGAATGGCAATGCTTATGCGTTGGGCCAAATAAACGCCAGCATTTTGGTCACGCGTCGCGTCGACCAAGCGCTCGGAAAGGCTTTTGAAGATGAAGTCCCGGCCCCCACGGGCTCCATTGGGCCTGTGAGACATTTCTAATCCCTAAAGGGCTCAAATATGTAACCTCTTCCGAGGGTTGCAAATTTCCGCTGTTTGAGTCGCTCAGCTGAATGTGCCGCTGCACCGTCCCTACACCGTACTATGTGTCTCTGGAATATGTGATGGTGCCAGAGTATCGACGCAAGTGGCGATCCACACTAGGGACCGACCCAACCTCCAAGGCACAACAGTTATGCCGTCAGGTCGTTTGCCATCGTCACGCGCAAGACCACTCGGTCCGACATTGGCGGTGGAAAAGGCCCGGCGTATGATGTCTTTCAGGCTGGCGTAGCGGCCAATACGAACCCCGCTCTTCGAGCAAGAGAGACCGTGGTGACCGAGTCGGTCGACGGCAGTACCACATTGGCAGCGATGGGCTTCATAGCACCTCGCACCCAAGCGCAAGCTAATAGCTAGACGAAATGCAGTTGGATCTAATAGGCTACTGGTATTGAAAGATGGCAAAGCTTGTAACCAAAGGTTCGATTCCCACACAGACACAGCAAGGATACGAGCACGATCCGCGATACTACGACACGTATCAAGAAGAGAGTTCCGTGCTAGATCGAAGATCTGACGATCCTGTCTCTGAGATGACAGACATCTAGGGAAATCGTTGTTTGGACAAGCCGGCCTCCAAGCATTCTTAGCCTCGTACAAATTAGCTACTACTACATCTGGCGAATGGCCCAATGAGGGTGCGAGAATTATTTTCTATTAGATTTTGAGTACTATGAACTGAGGACAAGAATGCCGGTAAAGCTACACTTGAAATTTGGCGGACCCCTAGGCCTCCCAACCGTATGGGTAGTGAGGCTTGTGACCACGCCCTCCCACTCATGTCCACATTCAACACCGATATTAGAGATTCCTTTACGACATTGTCTAAGCTTCAAAGAAGCTCACCATGTTTCCACAGTGGACTATATCGTAATGTGTACATACATTTCGGAATAAAGAGACAATGCTGAATAAATAATGTAAACACCATATGGGCGTTTACTTTGAGTAGCCTATCGGAGGCTCTCGTGAAATTTTGATTTTTTTCCTCGACAAAATGTGGTAACGACTCTTCTAATATCGGTATCATTATTCTTGCACTATACTTGTAGAAAATGTTTTTTTTTTAAATGAGTATACCAAAAAATATAGATGAGTTATTAAGTTACGCCATCTTATCTCATCTCACCTCGTTTCGTCTCGCCTTATCTCATTTTATAAGTGTGATACATAACACTTGCAATATGTTACAATGTAAATCTAAATGCTTGTAATCCTTATGTGAATCGGAATCCTCGTACAATATGTAGCCATTTACTTACAAAGTTGCTTAATAGTCAGACATGATTGCACCGTTATGAAATAATTAGAATAATATGGAATATTCCAGTAAAAACAGGGGGCAAAGATTTATATCGTCTTTTATCTATGGGGGACAAGCGCAGTGTGGTTCTACCTATACGGCGATTTGGACTCTTTGTGTTCAAATAGTTTGGCACTGTGCTATTATGGACAGACTTGCTTGATTACCATCAGGTGTCACTTGTCTCGCCACTTGTAATAAATTTATACAAAAGTATTTCTGCGTGAATTCACATTTGACTAAGGTATGCTGAGTGCCAGTTTTGTCGACAGCAATACGCGTTCTACCGTGAGCGCGTAAACATGACGCTTGTATGAAGAACTGTAGCGACGCTAGAGGCGCTGTATATTTCTTCATACAAATCTCATGTTTACGCCCTCACGGTAGAACGCGTATTGTTGTCGACATACATAACTCGCACTCAGTATTCGAAGTGCGAGTTACATCAACATAGACGAAATAGACGAATTAATAGGGTACAATCCTCAAAAAAACTAAGTAGCCCGTTAGTTAGATTGCCAAAAAATATTGTACACGTATTTTTTCTTTTGTTTCACAAACAAAAAATGACGAAGATACAGCGCTTCGAAGTTTCGTGTGACGTCACTATTGACGGGTTATAGGCGATTCGTCCTAAAGTTAATTCGTCCCGAAAAAAAGTGTGTGTAAATTCGTCACTATTCTATTTTTTAGATAAATCCTCGTTTGAGAATTGTAAACTCGTCATAGTGTATTTTTATGTATAGACGGCAGAAAAATCAAAGAATAAAAAATATGTAGTACATTAAATAATTACATTTATTTTTCTTAAGCTTAAAACTAAGAGGCACACAAAGAAATATAAATAGAAAACATAATATACAACATATACAGTAATCAAATCAAATCAATACAACATAAACAAAAAAAAAAACAAATCTATACAACATGAACAAAATCATCACATTTTGTTTTTTACTTGAATAGGTTTACACTAGACCGCCTCGCCTGATGTTAAGCGACGATGCGGTCTTCGATGAAGCTAACCTAGAAGAAACCGATTCAACTCGATTTCAACACACCAAGATTATAACGATTTGGAAAAATCCACTCAGGCAGCTACTTGTAGGAGACTTTTTAAGTTATTGTAAATTCATCACATCCTCTCATTTCACATCATTTTTAACACGATTTTATCAACTTGGTATATATGAATCAATTTATCTATTAAACGGAATCTTTGAATGTGATTTTAACTCATTTCTAAACAACCCGATTAGTTTGAAACTTTGCATACTTATCAAGGACCGATGAGAATGCAATGATTCGTACAGTTTGTCCACCAACCATTCATCTCGATTACCTCAACACGATCATCAGGATTAAGAACTTTGTTTACATTTAATTTTATGCTGACATATGCAGTCAGTGACTACGTTTCGTTACTACGTAATCGATCAATTTTAAACACGCTTCCGACTAAAAAGTGTTCTTGCTTTTTAGTTGGATCTTTTGTATAAATAAGCGTGTTTTTTTAGTTTATTAATTTATTGCATAAAGTAGGGTTACCAAGTCATGTTTATGATATTAAGCGTCCAAAACGTTATTTTACAAGTAGCGACGATGTTATAATTAGAGAAAAATTTAAACATTGAAAAAATTGAACAGGTCAGGAAGTCATAGGTTTTTTTACCCGACTGCGCGACGCAAAGGAGTGGTAATGTGTTTAACAGTCTATGTATGTATGTATGTATGTTTGTATGTTCCTTTGAGGCACTATACAGACCAAACGCCTGGGCCGATTTTTATGATTCACACGTCAATCGATTCCTTTTAATCTGGCGAGTGACACTAAAGACATGACATTAGTGTAAATCCAATATGGCGGATTCAGGACGCCATATTGTCCAAATTAAAAAAATGAAAATCACCAAAATATGTCAAGAGGGGTATCGTTGAATAGGTATTTGAAAATAATGTTTAGCTTTCTCTCAATGTTTTTCGATTTGACTGACCGTTTAGGATGTATATCGATTTAAAGTTGAGTAACAACCATTCTCACATTTATAGGTTTTTAGGTAGCAGAAAACTTCGTATAACTAACTGTACGTGTGAATGTGGATGGACATTATATACTAATGTATCTAGTAGGCATCGATATAAATCAATAGATGTGCCCTGAGAATCTTGAAATTGGTAATAAACTGCGTCTCTGTATGTATCGTAAGTGGTTTACAAACAACCAATCTACTTGACCCCTATAATCGCTAGCGGCGAGATTTGCTGTGGTTCTACTTATTTTGGTTGTTGACACCGAATAATGACAGGTAAAAACGTCCGGCGTCCACCGCGTCCTGCAACCGACTAGAACGGAAAGAGTGAGCTCACTCTTCCCAACGTTGACATGATTGCGTGCGCCGTGAAGTTTGGGATGGGGCCCATCTTGGGTTCTACGATCTATGCTAGTAGGTATATTGGACTACCTTTTTTTCGTACGTGCAGGTACGTAATAGTGGGAACACGGAACCGCTCTCGGATTGCTCCGCCTCGGTCGCCCATCTCCAACTTCAAACGATTTAGTAGGTACTCAACGTCAATCGAAAACCTATACTAACACAAAACTATAAATATGAATTACATGCAGTAGAAAATCCTACATATTATATCAGTAGAAACGAAGACATTTGGTCAACAACCAAAAGATGCATATTATTATGTTGAGCATATTAACATTCACAACATTGTTCATAACTAAAAAGTATGAAATAAAAAATATAATTTAAAAACTCAAAAACCCGACTGCGTAAAAAGTGAACCAAACTACGTACTCGCATACTAAAAAAAACTGAAAAGAATAAAACAAGCATATAGATTTCTGGTGGTCTAGAATTCTATAATATGTTATTGTATTAATACTATTGAAATAAATACAATATTTTCTAATAAAAGAACATTACAACTGAACAGTCGGGATCCATTATTATTCGACATACAATGTAATTGTTCAATGGATCCCGACTGTTCAGTTGTAATGTTCTTTTATTAGAAAATATTGTATTTATTTCAATAGTATTAATACAATAACATATTATAGAATTCTAGACCACCAGAAATCTATATGCTTGTTTTATTCTTTTCAGTTTTTTTAGTATGCGAGTACGTAGTTTGGTTCACTTTTTACGCAGTCGGGTTTTTGAGTTTTTAAATTATATTTTTGATTTATAGTATAGAATGACGAGATGAGAAGAACATGTAACTGCAAACTGATTCTGCAAAGAGTGCTACCACTACAAAAAAAGTACCAAATCTACATACATTCGCTTTGGAAGGCATATTTTCTAGCTGTTGTTGACTTTATAACCAACTTCGAAAAAAGGAGGTTTTTCAATTCGACCGTATATATGTTTTTTTATCAGCTGTATTTGTACTTCTGGGCATGGTTTAGCGTAGAACATACCATTGCTTAGCATCAGGAGAGATAGCGGTCAAGTGTAACGCTATCCCGCGGTAACCTACACTAGTGAAAAAACACTTTTTATTTAACAGATGTAAAATTTACTGAAATGAACACCACATACAATTATTATTGTTTTTGAAATTGATAAATGTCACAAAGACAGGTTTTCCTAGTGTTTAAAATGTAGGTAACTTTCGCTTTAAACAAACCCTGGCCAAGAAAGGTCACTGTACATTTGAATGACATCGAGGAGAGTAGACTCTCATTCTCTACTACAGTACGGTGCAGAAATCTGTGGGCAGTGCTCGGAGTGGAAGAGAGTGTTCCGTCAGTAGAAACGCGCTAAACGAGCGATCGTGCCGGTGGCACAAAACACATCCGTTCGACCTTACTTCAAAAGTCTGGGTATTCTCATGTCGCCATCAATTATTATATTACAGATGGCAATGTACGCGAGGACACACCTGTCTTCAAGTGAATTCTGTAATCTCGAAAGGAGAAAGGTAACCCTCGTGAAATCAGGGAAGCTCACACATGCCATGAGTCACACCGTGTACGATAATGTACCGGACTCTATTAAATCGGTCCCCAGCTTGTTAAGCTTCAGACATCGCCTTCAGCGCTGGCTTGTCGAGCACTCATTTTATGACGTAAAAGAATTCCTTGAGTTACAACTGTAACTATATATTTGTATATTGTATTGTGAATTATATAAACTTATTATTATTTAGGAAGTTCATAATAGGCTTTAATTATTAATGTAGTAATGTTGTTTATGACATGTTTATGCAATAATTAATAATCAATTTGACGTGTAAATCGGTTTTACCAATAAATATGAATATTAATAATATTTCTTGTCATAATTAAAAAAAAATATTTCATTTCGAGTACTTATCTAACACAATAAACATTACTTGCTAACCCTACTTTATGCAAAAATGACATAAAACAAGAATCTGGGACGAATTTACAACAACTTTATTCACCTCTGACGTTTTTCATTTGTTTTTTTATAACATGTGACGAGTTTTTACTTTGAATGTATGGAGATTATAAATAGTGACGAATTAACTTTAGGACGAATCGCCTATAACCCCTTTTGAGTACGATTTTTAATCACGAGTGACGTCGCGACCCCCTCACTCTCGAAGTTTGATGGTCTATATCTTTGACGATTTTTAATATTATGAAAATACAAAAAATACGTGTACAATATTTTTCCATGATCTAGCTGACGGACTAATTAGGATTAATTAGGTGTATTTTTGACCCAGTCCGGTACCCTATTACGAAGTGCGAAGTTACGCGTAAACACAACGAAATGTATGGAAAATATGGTCCCTATTATGCCCTATTAGTGAAAGTCAATATTCCATTCTCCTTCATTATTTACTAGCGTTTAGACGACGTTCATTTGTAATAATAACCTTATAATTATTAAATTAGGCCTAGTGGCGAGAACATTCGATTTCACAATTGTGACATCGTAGGTTACGTGTAGAATAACGGTGAAGGGAAACATCACGAGGAAACTGTTACAGTCAAAGAATCTTTTGACGACGTGTGTCAAACCTCAGTGTGTTGGATTCCGGTCTTGATTCTCCTGTCGAGAGAAGGCTGCGGGTCCCAACAGTGGGAATATAAAGTAGAGTGCTTACGCAATATTTATTACATACCCATATAAATAAGTACATCTTATCTATAAAATTCTCGTGTCACAGTGTTAGTTACCTTACTCCTCCAAAACGGCTTTACTGATTTTTACCAAATTTTATATGCATATTCAGTAGGTCAGAGAATCGGCTACTATCTATTTGTCATACCCCTAAGTTTTCAGGGTTGTTCACCCCTACTTTTTATTTTAATTTTTGATTATTATTTTTTTGTTTTAATTTTTTCATAATGTGGCATTAAAAATACATACAACCCTAAATTTTTACCTTTTTATCACCAACCTCTATTTTTTAATAGCCATTTTAGTAATATAATCATTTTTCATCCCGCTCGATAACTGATCAATTATCGTCTTTTTTCTAAATGTTTTTCACTCTATTTGGATTAAAATTTCCCGGAGCTTATGGCAAATCTAAAATCTATAATATATAAAAATGAATTGCTGTTCGTGGGTTTCCTAAAACTCGACAACGGCTGGGCCGATTTATGTTGTATATTGAAGTGAAAACTTCTTTTGGCGCGCCTCTTAGACAGATTTTCGTGGGCTGTGAATTTAATTCTAGCGTCACGCTCTGGTATGATTGGTAGTTAGTAGTTAGTTTATTTTAGTTTAGTTGTTTATTTAGTATCAGTATTGCACCCGTGGGAAGCCGGGGCAGGTCGCTAGTACATACATAATCGACTAGCGAACTGCCCCGGCTTGGCCCGGGGTAGGTAATATGTAGCCCATAGCACTCAGGTATCACGTACATTACATGACTGTGTACAACATGTATATAACAAAGTGAACCTTGGTGTCCAATTATAAAGTTTATTATTTGTTAATTGCTTCTAGATAAATCAAAAGTAAAAACACTGAACAACACAATCCAGAAAATATATATTGAATACTATTTTTTAAATCCGATCAAAGTCTCACCATTAAAACCTTTAGGATCGCAATTTATTTTATGATTGGCAGCACTGCAGAATCTCTTGTTTGTGGAAACAAAACTTGGTTAATGTGTTAAGTAAATGCCACGATCATTGTGCTGCAATAGTTTTAATATTTTTACAAAAAGTATTATTGGCATAAAAAGAAGGTGGCAACCGTAGAATGAGAACCATTTTATTTTCTCAGTTTAGCATTATTGCATAGTTTAGTTTTGTAGCCGATGAATGTAAAACAACGATTGAGTACCCTTGGATTTTGATTTGATTTTCCTGTAGTAGCAATTAGAAGTTCACTGACCGATGAAAAAAGATTACGACGACTACGAAAGAGATAGTCCTTTTTGATTGGCCGCAGTCGAAAATGTCAGTTACATTCTTGAATGTAACTGACATTTTCGACGTAGGTTTTATTAATTGACTAGTAACGCCGCGCGGTCTTACCCGCGCAGTTCGCGTGATAAAAAGTTAAGCCTATATATTTGCTATTTCAGGCTATAATCTAATTGTGTTCCAAATTCCATTCAGATCTTCCGACGTGACTGAGCAATAAACATACAAACATTGATATTTATAGGGGTTATTATGACTTATAATATTAGTAGGATTTTATGGCCTACAAGCCATCGATATAAATCAATGGATGTGCTCTCCAATACTTCAGGCGTACGGTATTATTGTGTTATAGTTGGGAAAAGTGAGTTCATTATTTCCGTTTTAATTGATTGTAGGAAGCGGTGAACGCCGGACCTACCTATCGCTATTCGTTGTCAACTACCAAAATAAGTAGAACCGCAATGTACCTCGCCGCTAGCGATTCTAGGGGTCAAGTAGATTGGTAGTTGTAATCCACTCATGCTACACACAGAGACGTAGTTTGTTAACAATTTAAAGGTGCTCAGGGTACATCTTTTGATTTATATCGATGCTATAAGCTGTACTGGACTGACTGGTCTCGAAGGTCAATTTGGCATTTTCAGGATTCAAATATAGTCATCAAACATAGTTCACAATTTTGCCAAAAGCTAATATGATTAATTTTGTTTGAGAAAAACAAAACGAAACATTGGCGGAGTGAAACTTTTGTCGAAGAAATTTAACAAATTAAGCATTGGCGCCACATTTGACAGAATTGAGAATTATCTTCGACAGCTACATTGCCTCATAACTTGTGAATCTGTTCAGCGAACGGACGTAGCTACTCTAGTACACTCCAGTTGCGTTATGTTTTCCGTAGTGATAGTGATTAGTATACGGGTTGAGACAGCAAGGCATCGTTGCCGTCAAATGCAATCATTTAAAAAAATATCATACAAGTATAGGTACTGTTGACGTCAATCAAGTAAATTGCTCAGCCATCAGCCAAGTGTTACTACCTAATTAGCTACCTACGCTTTTACACAGTGTTCGTGACAGAATCTCACAAGTGGCTAATAGTTTGTGCCTTGTGTTAATGCATGTTTAGTTTTATTCACCACTAAATAATTAAAACCAGTCTCAAATATCAAAAATTAATAACATAGTTAAGCGAACCGGTCTGTATCAAACTTGTAATAAAATTCAATGCCCTCTGGTCATATCTGTTCATAGTTATGAATCTTTTCAAATTATTGTTGTATCTAATTACTCGTGAGAGTTAAACAGTTGCGTATATGAATTATAGCAAGCGTCACGCTAGACGCGTGATCCCAGGATATTAATCTTATACCTTCGTGTGACAATAAAAATAGAGGATGTATTTGAAAATAAATCTTATAAATTAATGAAAATAAAGGTTAAATGTTCAGCTCAAAATTAAAGTGATTTTAGTTCCTATTTAAAAATTTGTAATTAATAAACAAAATAAATGTAGTTCTTCGCAGAAATCCAATAGTTGAATGTATATAGTTTTGTGTAACATTTAGCAATGAGGTGTCAATAACTACTTACCACATTTTCGTTGATTGCTTCGTCTCGTTCCACTTATAAATTTTCACTTGAGTTTTTGTGTATGAACAGGTTGGTATCACTAAAGCGGTTCAAAACGTACTGCTGGGCGCAGTGGCCTTGCGAATGTTACGGGCGAGCATGATCACATCGAATCAAGGCTGTGTTCTTATAAACTTGATAATTTTCTTACAACATTGTATCGGATATATTTAAAAGCCCTTAAATCTGTATCTGTGTCGGCTCGAGATAGGGATTTTTGTGACGATGATTTTGTCCTATGCTAAATTTAGTTACTGATGCGTCCTGATTTTCTGCGGATCGAACAAGGAAAGTTTTACTGATAGCAACTAGTGCATGACCGGAGAACTATGTATGTATATGAAAATGTGAAATATTTATTTATAAGTACAGGTTTAGTGGTTCCGAACTGATTTAGTCAAGAATAAAAACATTATTGGTAATTTTTTTTTTTTAGTATTTTTATAAATTAAATTGACTCGATAATAATTGATTATAATGCTTCCTTTTATTATTCCTCTTATTATGCATTAATTACCAACGACATTCAATCACTATTTTTGTTTATTTATATTAGACACGATCGTCATCACAATCCGAATCGCGATCAAGAGTTCGCGATAACACAAATTGATTTTAATTGATCATTGTCTGTAACTGTGTCGCGATATCAGGTCTATAATAAAACAACTTATTATAATTTTACACTGGTTGTAATCACTAGTTATCACGTGTAAGACTGGCAGTATACTGACCCGTTGTGAATCTAATTTAAGTATTAGGTATTAGCTGGTTTAAAGAAAAAAAAACATAGTTTATATCAGAAACTGTGAAACATTGTTTTCCGTAATCTGTAAATAAAGATTCTTGGTCGACTTGTTGTAGTGGCCTCAGTGAATTGCTTTAAATATAGCTTACTAGCTGTTACCCGCGACTTCGTCAGCGCGAAATAAATACTAAGATAACTCAGGCAGTACCTATTTGTATACCCCCAGACACATTTACGGTTACTAAAAACAGCTTATAATAAAACAATTGTAAACAATTTTATCAAAATCGGTTCAGTTGTTTAGATCTGAAAGAGACATTTGGCCCCCATTTCAACTACAATTTCATCCCCATACAGTTCGAAATTACAAAATTGCAAGAACAAACATTCGTTGCCTTCGTGTCAAGTGTCTATAATTATACAGAGTTTCATGGTTTTATCTTCAACGATTGGGAACTTCCATATTGACATTCATCCCCCATTTCAACCCCAATTTCACCCCGTACAGATTGAAATTATAAAATTGCTAGAACAAATATTCGTTTGCTTCTTTTAAAGTGCCCATATACAGAGTTTCATAGTTTTACCTTCAACGGTTGGGAACCTTACATATTGACATTCATCCCCCATTTCAACTCCAATTTCACCCCCGTACAGTTCGAAATTACGAAATTGACAGAACAAACATTTAACTGCTTCATGTCAAGTGTTTGTACAAAAGTGTTGTACAAAATTTGATAACTTTAAAAATGAGGAATTTTCATACAACCATTCATCCCTTGTTTCACCCCCTTAGAGGTTGAATTTCGCAAAACCCCGTCTTAGCGAGCGCCTACGTGCTAAAAGGGACCTCCATGCAAAATTTCAGATTCCTAGCATTTGTAGTTTCCGAGATTCCTTGATGAGTACCTTTCGCTTTTATATATATAGATATTTAAAAAAACTGTAATTTCTTATTAGGTAGGTACCTAAAATGAATAATGACTGCTTAAATGGCTGCCTAAAAAGAAGGTTCGAGCTTAAGGGCCAAAAGTCAAGTTATTAGCATAATCTTTTTTTTCGTAAAAATCGTCTTTCCGACAACACAGGTAACTGGTAAGTGTATTTTAAATTTCTGTATGTTAAGTATTCACGCTGCCAAAATAAATGTAAAAAACATATGTCCATAAAGGTTTGTTTATAAATTCAAAGCGAGAGGCGTATTGAACAAACATACGCCAAACAATAACGTTAAATTAAACACATTTTTTTCTAAGAGCCTGATAAATTAATTTCTTTAATTACGTGTTCGCGTAAAATGCGTTTTAGGGTTGGTTTATATCGATGGTTTAGGGTGTATTCGTTTATTTGTTCGGGCTTTGTGGAAGAAAACACGCATTACCTACCTATCGGCTACCTTCTCGATCACTAAAGTCCTACAACCAATCCAACATTGCTATCTCTAGTAAACGATTATAGCGTAACCTTGTACTGGTATGAAATCAAATTTATAGTTATTATGGGTAAACATTTACTATAGTTACCGGAAAACATCTGCACAAATGGGTGTTTCTGTGTATTTCTTACTACATACGGATCGTATTTATGATTATAAATATCAGCTATCGGGTTTCCATAGTTAATTGACTGTCTTCGTGGCTTAGTTCATAGTAAGTCTGCTCGCGAAGCCGGAGGTCCTGGGTTCGATTCCGACCCAGGACAAATATTTGTGATGAACACTTGTTCTGTGCATTAGTATTTATTAAGTATTCATTTACAATTAAAATTTACAAGCAAAATTATTGTATCAGCTATACAAGCGGATAAGTTACATAGTGTTGTGTGAAAAATGATATTTATTTATCGCTTTTTCCCGACCCACGCGCCCTCACTACTTATATTTTTGCCTCTCACTCCCCGATATCAATCTCGCCTAGTTTATATAAAACTTTGTGCAAGAATTCATATTGATTTTAAACACCCGAGTTTAATTCGCGAAAGTGTTATTCGCCTACTGAGTCTGTTAGCAAAGTTTGTTGACGATTCCATAAAAAAGGGGGAAAAAGTGAACTAATGAACAGATATAAAATGTTATTTAGGAACAGTTTGGTCAGGTCTGTGTCGCGGAAGCCGACACGACAATACTTAATTTGGCTATGCTCACAATGTTAAATTGAAAAGTAAGTAATAAGCAAAATACTAGTTGATCTCGAACGAAACTGGTTGCATAATTGGCTCAAAGTTCCAATTCACAGACCACGTTTATCGGAACCTTGACATCCACTGATGATTTCCTTTCTCAATAATAAAATTTGCTATTTAAAAAGTCCAATTTTAAAGATTGTAATTCTGCTAATATTGTAAATGTCAAATTATAAATGTAAAATTTTGGATGTTTGGATGTTTGTTGCTCAGTCACGTCGAAACTTCTGAATGGATCGAATTGAAATTGGGAACACAGATAAATTCTGGCATAACACATTTTACATACAGACTGCATTTTATCCCGGGAAAATAACGGGATTGGCAAGTGGATAAAAACTGCTAAAGTTGCGCTGGCGCAGTCTCTCCTATTACCTATTCTAGATTATGCTGATGCTTGTTATCTTAACTTAACCCAGGAGCAATTTCAAAGACTCGAGCGTCTTCAAAATTTTTGTATTCGATTTATTTTTGGTCTTCGAAAGTACGACCACATCTCTCAATTTCGTAAACAGCTCGAGTGGCTCCCAATCAAACTTCGCCGGGATACACATATACTCTCTCTTTTGTATAATATACTATTCAATCCTATTTACCCCCCTTATCTTAGCTCCCGTTTCATTTTTCTATGTGATACTCATTCTAGTAACCTTAGGTCGTCTAATAATCTTCTTTTGTCCACTCCGTCTCACTCCAGCTCCTTCTATGGATCCTCGTTCTGCGTGACGGCCGTTGCTCTCTGGAATGCACTTCCGGTGGGTATCCGGCGGACACAGAGCGTGGTGTCCTTCAAGGCTCAGGTCAAGAAACACTATCTCTCTGTATTGGTCTCTTAATTTTTCTATTTATTTTAAATCGTTCTCTCTTTTTATTTGTTTCTGTAGGTCACTGTCAGGCGGTTATTTTTATTATTTATTATTATGTGTGTTTATTATTACTGTATGTATGTATTTGTTTATTTATGAAGAATATTTATATTATAGGTATATATTATGTATGATATTATAAAGTAGTATTTTTATTTATTTACTTATTTAGCTAGCATAAGTTTAATGACGACATTAGTATTGTTTTCTTCGTGCTGTTACTTTCACACCATATCCTCAGTTTGTTTTTCACTTTATCTTATTTTGGCTATTAATGGTTGCCTGGAAGAAATCGCTATAAGCGATAAGGCCGCCATTTATGGCACTAGTTATAAGTTATTTTATTTTCTATTGTTTTTTATTGTATGTTTTTCTGGTGTGCATAATAAAGTGTTTCTGTCTGTCTGTCTGTCTGTAATGTGTAATATATTTTTAGGTGGATGTTCGTAACATATTTTCTAGATTTAAAAACACATTCGAAAAATCACAGACAGCGGTTTTTTTTTAATATTTCAAAAGTATAGAAATCATACCGGTATTTGTATTTCTCTGAAAAAGCTCGACCGATTTTTATGACCGAACGGTACGAAACGGTATGTTTGTTTGTAAGTTACGGCTGGTCTAGTCGGAAGAACGGCAACTGCCGATGTGGATCCCCTGGTTCGAATCCCACGCGCACCACTGTCTTTTCGAAGTCGTGTGCGTAATGCCACTAACTGGTGACTAAAAATGGTGAAGGTAAATATCATAAGTGAGATAACACTCATCAGTAGGTATCTCCAAGAATCTTTCGAGGTCATGCGTCATCCGCCAACCCGCACTGGGCCAGCGTGGTGGATTACGACTTTGATTCTTTCCTTAATAATAAAACAAATAAATAATAAATATTGGTGGACAAATTCACACACAACACCATCTGACCCCAAACTAAGCAAATGCTTGTGTGATGGCGGCCAAATAGCTAATATAATTATAAAGTTTTAAATACATACTTATTATACATAGAAACACCCAGACACGGTGCAAACATTTGAATTCATCACACAAATATTTGCACTGGGTGGGAATCGAACCCACGACCCTCGGCTTCGCAGGCAGAGCTACTACCAACTAAGCCACGTGGCCTTAGATAACGTAGAGTGACGAGACGGGCAGGGCATGTGCCTGATAGTAAGTAACACGGCTGCCCATAACAGCACAGGGACACGCGTCTATTGGAACATCGAGAGTACAAATGATTACTTAGTAATTACACTGCGGTCGTTATCCAGAGATATACATATGACGTTTTATCTACTTGCCCTGTACTTTCACTGGAAGCATTGCCCTTCAAGCCGGAACACAGTAATCTTTGCACTCGGCGGACTCAGCAAATAGTCTTACCACTACTAAAATTTCATCGAAATATATAGTATACATTATATAAACACTAGCTGACCCCGCAAACGTTGTTTTGCCTTAGTGAACAACCCTTGTCACTTAGGGGTATGTAAAATAGCTAGTAGCCGATTCTCATACCTACAGAATATGCATATAAAATTTGGTTAAAATCAGTAAAGCCCTTTCGGAGGAAACAAACACTGTGACACGACAATTTTATATATAAGATATAATATATTATTTATTTACCCACAGTAAATATCCCACATTCGATAATCCCAAGTTTCTCTACTACCATTTGTTTTATTGCCTATCTTGTGTACGATCTATCTAGAATAAGAAAAATAACCCGGCTGTTTCACACATTTATTAGATTGTGATAAATATTTTTTGTAAAACATGGGAGTGATATGATTTCAAATACGATGTAATAGAAGTTGATACAATAGTAAAAAAATAAAAATATCAATCATTTTCGGCTCATCCTTTGCTCTTGTGTGCCCTTTCCATTTTGTCCTGCATAATATTACTACAGTACGTTCGAGATTCGTCTTTGTAAACCTTTGTAGTTTTTTATTCAATATATTTGTGGTGGTCGATTTTCGTTCTTTTTTTTTTATATAAACCTGTCTTAGACTTGTCTTAACTTTTTAGTTGTTTATCGACAAACTCGGTGTAAATGTATTTGTAAAAATTACTCACAACTGTAGAATATATACAATCGGAACCAGTATTAAATTAAATTAAATATATGTTCCAGATTTGTCTTCATGGACCTTAGTAAATTTTCAAAATGATAGTCGTGATACTAGTGATTAGTTCTGTGTCGGTAAACTTAAAATTAACACGTAAAAATATATAAAGCTGTAGTATGTACATTCACTTTCATAGCTATGTTATCCTATTCCTAGCTATTCCCTGCATAAAGAAATGTGAAATCTAGACATTTATGATTACACATGATTATTATTTACTGTTTGCTATTGTGAATGTATTCTGCTATAAGACGCACATTTTTAGCATCAATATAAACCAATGGATGTGTCCTGGGCACCTTGAAATAGGGTACCGGACTGGGTAAAAAATACACCATCCTAATTAGTCCGTCAGCTAGATCATGGAAAAATATTGGACACGTATTTTTTGTTTTTTCATAATATTAAAAATCGTCAAAGATATAGACCATCAAACTTCGAGAGTGGGGGGTCGCGACGTCACTCGTGAGTAAAAATCGTACCTACTCACAAATGACGTCACACGAAACTTCGAAGCGCTGTATCTTCGTCATTTTTTGTTTGTGAAACAAAAGAAAAAATACGTGTACAATATTTTGTGGTAATCTAACTAACGGGCTACTTAGTTTTTTTGAGGATTGTACCCTATTGGTAATAAACTGCGTCTCTGTGTGTATCGTAAGTGGTTTACACACAACCAATCTACTTGACCCCTAGAATCGCTAGCGGCGAGATATGCTGTGTAGGTTCTACTTATTTTGGTTGTTGACTTGTTGACAACGAATAGTGATACGTAAAAACGTCCGGCGTTCACCGCTTTCTGCAACCGACTAGCACGGAAAGAGTGAGCTCACTCTTCCCAACGATGACATAATTCCGTGCGCCGGAAGTTTAATCTAATCACATCACATCCAATGATTTATATCGATGCATTTTAGTCGAAGTAATACGCTTTCTGACTTGTAATTAACTTAATTATATCAAGCGTTAATATGATTAAACGTTAAATAAATACCTTTAAACGAAACATCAAGATGAGTTGGAAGCAACGTGTCAGACATTGGACTCAAGTTCATTCGAACACATTATTGAACATCCACTAGGAACTTTTATCATAATGATGTCATAACGTAAATACATTGTACTAAAACACCGTGTTGGTATACAAATTAACAAATACCCAGAACCGGTTTCTGTCTATATCGGTAGATTGTTTTAGACGGACTGATTTTTTTTTACAACAATGCGTCCTTAGACTTAAAATCCGTATAAAGGTCAATGAAGTAGTAACAAAAACGTGTAGTAGTAATTGCCTGCGCTATCTGCTACACGCAATGGTTAAGTATAATAAAAATCCCACTGATATTAGATATTCAGTCGTAAAATTGTGTTTTGGTGTGTACCATATAATATACCTATATTATTTCATTTGTTAAATATTACCGGTTGTACCCGCGTACTTCGCGTTCACGTTATTTTCCCGGGATTAAAAGTACCCTATGTGTTCCAGGCGCGGTCCCAGCCTCGAATTTTGGGGGGGGTCACCAGTACACAGCCTCAGATTTTGGGGGGGGTCACGAGTAGAAATACAATAAATCAAATAAAAAAGACTTTACAAGTATCGCCCCATGTATGATTTTGGGGGGGGTCATGTCCCCCGTGACCCCCCCCCTGGAGCCGCGCATGATGTGTTCTTCCAGACTATAATCTATCTGTGTTCCCAATTTCAGCCCGATCCGTTCATACGTTAGGACGTGATTGAGCAACAAATATCTTTAACAACTTTGCCTATTATAATATTAGTGGGATTAGTATATTAGTTTTTTTTTCCCATTCTAACAGTTATCTGTTGTTTGAGATGTAGTATTGATGTAGCTTACATTCTCGACTATCTTGATTATATAGGCTACTCAAAAATATCGTTCCTATGTCATAGGTGTTGCATGCATGCATAATAATTTATACTTAGCTGTTTATTTATGCTTAGTCTAATTGTACTCTTAAATTGACGTTTTACTTATGAAAACACTGTATTTGATTTTTACAAAACTTTACTTTATACATATGTATACAGACCCCCGTAGTTTTTGCTGATGATACGAGTAAGTTGTTTTAATGATGTTAGTTCCCTCGTCTCTAATAGTTATAACTTATCGAGGTTACAAATCCTGATTTAAACACAATTTAGTATCTTTGACTACGTTAGAAGTCCAAAACGAACTTCTGAATCATCTCAAATTATACATGTTCTGTTTGACCTTGTGCAAATATTTACAACTGCAGTTAGTGTCACTTAGTTAAAATTCACTATTTTGTAACGTTGTAGACGAAAACTACTAATTACCATTACGTCATCTGAATAAAGATGGAATTGGATAGATTTCGACTACGTTTTAGTAGAGGTTACGGCTGGTCTAGTCGGTAGCGTCAAAGACGACCTGGACGTGGTAGGAGGGTTTTCCAAGCCCTCCTCCGACCTCCATGAAAAGGCACCTTGAGCGACGGACACGTGGGGTCCGCCGCTCAATGAGGACAACCTCTGGGGTGGCGAGTGCAGTATGTATGCGTCATAGGGAAAACAAAAAAAAAATATATATATACAATATATAAGTACATATTTATATATAGTATGTATAGCTGGTGATAGTGGTTCCATTTCTGAGTATGGAAGGGTCCGAAGGGACATGCGAGGCCGGGGCCGCGGGCGAGTGCGAAAGTGTTCCCGTAGCCCTGTCACACAAGCGCGTCCTCCCAGGGTGTTTAGTGGGTAGACCACCAGTGGTGGAGAGTCCCACAAATCCACCCTACTCCCCAAATAGGGTGGAATTCATAAAGAATTTTCCCTGGGCAAAAAAGAAATGGTCTAGTCGGGAGAACGGCGACTGCTGATCCCGAGTCTTTCCAGAGTCGTGTGCGTAATGTCGTTAACTTAAAAACGGCGAAGGGAAACACTGTGAGAAAACCGACATGTACCTGGAATTGTTCGAGGTCATGTGTCATCCACCAACCCGCACTGGGGCAGCGTGGTCTTGCCTTGCTCGTATTATTGCCTTGCCTCTCTCCCAACAGTCAGAACATTCAGTGGCAGTTTATACTAGGACTAGGATGTCGGACTAGGTACCTACTTGTATCAAAATGCAGACTGTTGTCGGTGTTGCTATAGCAGTACCTACATTAATGGCGTAAATCTTACTTAGTCACTGATCTTATAGTTGTTATCTTATGTCCCTAGTACCATCGATATAAACCAATTAGATGTGCCCTCCCAAACTTCTGGAGCACGGAATTAAGTCATCGTTGGGAAGAGTGCGCTCACTCTTTCCGTACTTATCGGTTGCAGAAAGCTGTGAACGCCGGACGTTTTTACCTAACACTATTCGTTGTCAACAACAAAAATAAGTAGAACGACAGTATAAATCGCAGCTAGCGATTCTAGGAATCAAGTAGATTGTTGATGTGTAAACCACTTACACTACACACACATACGCAGTTTATTACCAATTTCAAGGTGCTCAAGGCACAATGGTTTATATCGATGCCTATTACCCATTGCGACGATATGCACTTCGATATAATAAATAAGCTGTGTAGTTTTCAATGTTATATTAGCTTGCCAGCATGTCGTCGATCTGTCTTGACCTTCCTGTTACCTAATGTTGGACGTTGTTTTGCATGAACACTTGTATTCGTACCTGCGCTTCTACCGCCTAACGAAAAACGCTTTGACGCTTTGATGCTTTGATATTGCTGTCTCTTTTCTTCTCGCTTGAAATGAAAGAGACGGCAATGCCAAAGCATCAAAGCGTCAAAGCGTTTTTCGTTAGGCGGTAGACCCCCGGGAGAGGTGACTGTATTCCGAGATCAGTTCTTTTTTGTAATAATAGGTTTGTACGTGACCGACATCTCGCCTGATGTTATACGACGATGCGATAAATAACCGACCGATTCGACTCTCTCAATTTGAAGATATCAGGATTGTGTTCATCGGAAAAACCTACTCATGCAACGCATTCCACAGCCTAAACATTCTTATTACGAAAGTGGAGATCTCTTAGTTCGAGTCATTGGAAAGTCAGCCATGATGCGATGTTGCTTTTTTGAGCTACGAGCGGTCCGACAGGAAAAAGGACAAGGTGATATTAGATCATGTAGATCGGCTGCACACTTCCCGAAATGGTCCATGTCCATTGTCCATAATGTCCATGGTCCGAAACTCCGAATAGTCTAAATACTATTAGTACCACAAGTAGAAGTAGAAACTAACAAAGTAGAAACTCGGTAAAATCTAAAAAAACATGTGGATTAAATTTGATAACTTCCGTCGTAGTTATGTTGTCAACCTATGACCTTATTTCTTATGTGTGTGTGTGAGTTGTAGATGCTTGATCTTTGGCCCTTGAAGTGTCTTAATAACAGCCTGTAATAATTATCAATTGTTGTACACGATAACGACTAAATATTACGCTCGTTTTGTAACTGTACCTGAAGGGATATTTTCAGATTAAAGTTACAGAGTAAGATCCCAGAGCTCCCAGACGTCACCTATTCTCTGATGAATGAAATGTGGACGATTGAGTAGAGTTAGTAAGTACTAAGAACACATGCTTACTCGCTAACTTGCTTAGACGGCCAATTTTGAGATATGGGGTAATGAAGGTACATACAAACATTACTTACTTCACGTATTTTCTGATAAGTGATTTTAACGTATGTTGTAGGCAATATCCTTAAAAACAAGGTCCCAATACTCCCAAACACTTTCCGTCGGCCGTTTTGCTCCAAAATAATAATTTAACTTCACTTAAACTCTCATGCTCCATTAGTAAATATGTTCGTCAGACAACTATTTTGTTGCTTTTTACAATAAGATAGACCAATCTAAGGGGGCAATCATCCCCTAAACTCAACTATGTCCTATGGGTAAGAGCGGGAAGAACGGAAAGATTCGGGACTCGAAGCAAACGAATATTTGTTCTATCAGTTTCGTAATTTCGAACTGTACTGGGTTGAAATTGGGGTTGAAATGAGGGATGAATGTCAATATGAAAGTACCTAACCGTTGAAGATAAAACGAACCCGACACTCTGTATAATAGACACATGACACGAAGCAATTCAATGTTGTAAATTGTATGGGGATGAAATTGGAGTTGAAATGGGGCACGAATGTTTCTTACGCTTTCACACCTAAACATCTGAGCCGATTTTGATGAAATTGTATAAAATAGTTTAATTATAAGCTGTTTTTAGTAACCGTAAATGTGTCTGGGTATACAAATAGGTACTGCCTGAGTTACCTTAGTATTTATTTCGCGCGGACGAAGTCGTGGGCACAGATCAGAAAATACTTGTCGTGGGTAACAGCTAGTGTACTAATAAAACATATTGGTCTAAATTGTCTTAACATACCACGGTTGGACACTGCGACTGGTTAATTCATACTGATTTTTAATGATGTTGACTAACTATAAATTATGATATCCACAGATGGTACAACACAGTACATTAGAGTTTTAAAAATAGTTCTCGCTTTTTTTTGGTGACTCATTAATTTGGCTCAAAGACTTGAGAAGTGGGTTCGAGTCGCCGACACTAAAAGACGCCAAATCTGTCTTGACCTGTCTCCTATCGTTTATGAGATAGGCGGGAGTCATGGGGCTTATGCTCGCATAAATCTCGCTATATCTGATGATGCTATAACACTTCATCATAATACTCATCATCGACATCCCTCAAGTGTAAGACTATTTCAATCTTATAAATATATAAATATGAATGTTTGTCTATACACGACGATGCGTGAGACCCAAAAGGCGATAGGGAGGGAGGCCTTTGCTCATCACTGGGACACAATGAGCTTAATCCTAATAATTAATAATAAATCTTAACAAATAATAATTGTCTATAATATGTCCTTTTTAGAATCGTAAAATATGCATTTGATCATGTGAATCTTTAGCAAAGTTGTTGTGCAAAACATTCTTTTGACCCAAAAGAAAGTTTTTGAGTTGGTAGGACCAATTTTCGACAGGTAGCGTAGCAACGCACGCAGGGCACAATAGCTTGTCAGTATCAAACAAAGATAATTAATTCCAGAGAAGAAGAAATGAAAATTCTAGTGCTAAATATTCGTTGTAGCACAACTTATTTTAATAAATATGATATCCAAGATTCAATTTATTGGTAACAAAAAAATTGTTGTTATTGGAGTTCACTGGGCTATTAGGTCCTAAAAGAGGTAATAAATCAGTACATATACAATCTTTATGCTGAAGTACGGAACCAGTTATGCAGCTATTTTTAAAATTGGCTGATTGTATTCGTGTCGTTGAGAAATGTAATTGTTGCATTTCCTGTTTAACTAATTAATTAGCAATCATTCCTTGCCCTTGTGTTATAACTATTTCTGATTGGAATAATGAAGTTATTGCAACACACTCCATTATCTATGCTTCTTCATCTTCACCGTTTACTTGAATATTAGTTGTTGACCACACTTTGAATAATCGTGATACATGATATCGCTGTCGCTTAGAGATGGTACAATAGTTTTTTTTTAATCTGATTGTTAATATCGATCTCGAAACAAAAACAACAAACAAATAATTATTTTCTTCTGAATAACTGAACAAGCTATATAAATTTAAGTACACATCAAAAATATAAAATAGATTTATACAAGTGTGTTTTCGTCAAATATGTCGAGTTTCTGCACGATATCGTAATCCAGCATAAAAACAAACTTGTATACTTGCACTTGTGAAAAAAGACTCGGAGGTGGAGACGGGGTTCGAAACAACGACTTCACGTTTGTGTTATTATTACAAGCTCCCGCCATTAAGCTGACCGTGTCGTAGAGATGAATAGTTAAATCGCTGTTTAAATAATACATATTTTTCTTGTTTCAGGTTCAAGCATGCTCGAAACTCTGAAATACAACCGAGATACCATCAAGGGTGCCCACAGGAGAATCATAGACCTGGCGAACACTCTAGGGCTGTCCAATGCCACTATATCTCTCATTGAGAGGAGAGTGTCACAAGACAAGTATGTCTTTTTCGGAGGCATGTTTGTCACTCTTGCTGTTATTGTGTTAGTCATAATTTACTTGACGTAGCATATTTGTTCGATATTTGTGCCTTTCCGAGGGTACTCGAAGCGTGTTGATCTTTCATTCGATACATCATTTACAAAGCGAGGTATTTTTGGCAATTGAAAAAATGACACCACATCTTTATTATTGTAGATGTCAAATTCAGTAAGAGTCTATATATAAAAAGTGAGTTACACAAAAGTATTTTAAACAAAGATTTACATAACCTTAAAACTTTTTACACTTGTTTCTTTTAGATTGACCTAACCTGAATAATAACTCTAATTTATTCTTCTTTACTGTCCTCCGATGTCACACCTTATCGTACGTCATTTTATTTATCACTGTAGTGTTACTGATACTTCATTTTTTTACCAAACGTTACCGGAAAAATGAAGGCGTTTCTGAAGAAGAGAGAAAAGAAACGAAAGTCTTTCTTGCAAGTGCTGGCAATAAAGTATTTATTATATACGTATTCTAGGTACTTGCGTATTTAATTTCATTCAAAGCAGTTCAGTCGTTAATAATATAGATACGTGGAAATAAACATACACACATTACAAACGTACTACCACAGAATAAATATTAGGTACTACTTACTATATTTCGCCTTTATAATTTACTAATAGTGTACTAAGTTATACATAGCATATGAAGCGTTATCAGTTTTTAAATCTTCGTCCAGTGAATTTCTATGTGAAAAATTATAACACCGAATTGCGCTTATGAGACAGTTAAGTGCTTCGTGCACCTCTTTAATAAATCCACCCATATTTTGTGGAAATCTATGCAGAAAGGGGTGTAAGTAAATCGATAAAGCCGAAATATTGACCGGTGGAAGCCGTGGGTCGTGGGTTCTATTTCCACCTAGTGCAAACATTTGTGTTATGAAAACAAATATTTTTTCCGCGTCCGAGTGTTACTAATTATAACAAGTATGTATTTACAACTACATAGGTACTATCAGCTATCTGTCTCCCATAGTACAAGCTTTGCTTAGTTTGGGGTTGGTTGGTGTTGTTTGAGAAATGTCCTCTAATATTTATATTTATTTACTTACACATATCTTTGCTAAGTTTAATTTATTCTTATAAAATTGTCTATGACCATGTGGAGAACTGTGGGTTCCAACTGGTTGAACCTATGTTCAACCATTTGAAACGCAATCACCCAAATAATAAGTCAGCGTACCTACATCATAGACTACAGACAGGCCCGTGAACAAAATTGAATGCCGGCGTAGTGTTGAATCTTATTATTTCATACCCTTTTATTATCCTACATAGGTCTCCTGGTGGTTCATATGACCAAAACATTTTGTTCACGGGCCTGTAGTCTGTGAGGTACTAATTAAAAATACTTAGTATACTATTATTATTGTTTATTTATTTCAATTTGGATCAAACTGCACACGGTTTGTATATTTTATTAAAATCGGTAGCTTAGAAGTCCATCGCGGACAAACAACGTGACACGTAATTTAAATATATTCAGATTATAATCTATGTAATAAATATATACTTAAAATCTATACCAATATAGACTACAGGCCCGTGAACAAAATTTTTGGGTCAAATGAACCACCAGGAGACCTATAAAGTCTGTCCAACTGAGTGCAGTTGAAGAAAAAGGGGGGGGGGGGGCGGATATGCAGCCCTCGATAATTTCTCCGTCGCATGATTTTTGTACGGCAGCGGCATTGCGAAATAATGGATTAGAAGAGGTGTTGAATCTATACAAATTAGCCTGGCCTGGCCTGGCCTGTAGATTATCTATTCTATGCCTGTAGTCTAATATTATAGATACTACAGGTAATGCTATAGAGAACATCGAATTTGCCTGTTTGGTTTCTATGTGAGGTGACTTTTGGAACTATTTTACCAATGTTTTAGCTATCTGGCCGCCATCACACAAGCTTTGCTTAGTTTGGGGTCAGATGGTGTTGTGTGTGAATTGTCCACCAATATTTATTTATTTATTTTTAATGTCGCTATCTATTATATATCTACCACTTGCAAGTTACAGTCCTCCGTATAGTCATAGGCTATGTTTTCTGATAATATATACAAGACAAAGACATGATTTTATTTGTTTATTTGATAGTGCTTCTCGATTTCTCGAGATGTATTTTAGGTTCGTTTGTTTTTTGTAAATTGTTTAGCCTTGACAAAGTCGGAACGAGACACTAGCGGAAAATACATTTTTTAAGGGTGCATTTTTTCTAATTTTTTTTAACAAAAGCCATATCTACATGTAGATATGGCTTTTGTTGATAAATGCATGGAGCAATTGAGCAGATGAAATGCGATAAATCCCCTTATAACGAGTGCAGTGCAATGCAGCGATTTGAACTCTTCATGTTCATATAGCTGGGTAGCACTATGCTGTTATGTGCAGGCAGAAAAGGCAAATCTCTTGCCATTGGGCGCACGTCTATGAATCTAATGAACTTTTTCTGGCTACTAAGTCTGGCATTCTATATTATAATATAGTCGTGTGGTATTTTGTAGTTTAAAATAATTTGTGAGTTGGTTTTCAAACGCCGTACATTCCTATTTATTTTGGTTTTAAGTTTTAAGTATTGTTTTTAATGTGTTACTGTCGTACAGCTTGTATTATAATGTAACTAACAAATCAAAATGTAAATATTATCCATCGTCTATAAAATTATAATAAAGATTTTATATTGTTTAAAATATATTTTATTTCGACATCAATCAATATGTATAACAAGTATGTATTTAAAACTATATAAGTATTATATCAGCTATCTGGCCGCCATCATACAAGCTTTGCTTAGTTTGGGGTCGGATGGTGTTGTGTGTGAATTGTCCACCAATATTTATTTATCGGCTCAACATTCGTCTCAACGATCTTGGTCCAGAACGTCTACTCTACGAAAAATGTAATTTCGAAATAAATTCGTGATTTCCCTACACCGGTCCGTAACGACGTATCGAAGTAAAACCGGAGTAGGAAAGTCGCGAGTTTAGTTTGAAATTACGCTTTTCGTAGAAAGAGAGTACTAGACGTCCAGGATGGCAAAGGGTGCAGCTTGCATCACTGACTAGTAGATGTCAACTTCAGTAGAATTATACCAAAATACTCGTAGCACTAGTTACTGTTAAGTAATCATGGTTCATTTCATAAGACAATAAATAGTTATGTCGGGAAAACGGTGACTGCCGATCCGGAGCCCCCGAGTTCAAATCCCACCCGAACCACTGTATTTTCGTGCGTAATGCCGCTAACTTAAAACGGCGAAGGAAAACATCGTAAGGAAACCGACACGTACTTAGAATCTATCAAGGTCAGCCCGCACTGGGCCAGCGTGATCTGCGTGATGGATTATGGCCTTGGCTCTCTTTGCGAGAGAAGGTCCCGAGTCTGGAGTGGGAACATTTGGTGGGCTGTTTACAGCGAGCAACACGGAAGGGAGTAGGCATACACAGCGTATCCCCTCTGTCGAAGTACAAGTCCGCGTGGACCATGGAGTTTGATAATATACTGTGGCGTGAGGGCGGGGCTACATTTGTGAATGGTGCTTTATTTTATATGTGTTAGTAATTTGGCTGTGTGAGTATGATCGGCAATGGATCGGTACAGGTATGGTATATATGTAATAGTGCGGCTTTGCGCTAGTGTGCAACTTCCCCTCCCGCAAGAAATGACAGAAAGATTTGAACAATATTTTTTAGCTAAAGGCCGGGTTGCATTTTGATTAGTGCGAGTGTGAGTGCGAGTGCGATTGCGAATGCGAGTGAGTAATCGTGATTGATTACTATGGACTCGCAATAATCAATCGGTGTCCACACGTATTTGCTACTAATCACTCAACACCTGCACTACTCACTCGCACTCGTAATAATCAAAATGAAAACAGGCCTTTAGGCTACTCCCTTCCGTGCTTGCGCGGAAGATCGAGTTGCTCGATGGGTGTTTATGATTATGCATAATATTACAATAAAAAACGATATATAAAAGTGCCAAAAACTATTTTATTATTACATATTTTTGTCGTATTAAATACTACTCCTTCTGCTGCCGAGTCTCCTCGTCGCAGCAAGGTAGCTTAGGCTCCACATGCGGGCAGGCGAAGGCCACATCTTCGTCTTTCCTGGGCGCGCAGGGGCCGCTGGCTTCAGGCGGCGGGTGCACGCAGTCGGCGACGGTAGGACTCTCTGCCCGCGGGTAGTCCGCGATGCGCGCCGCCGCCGGAGATATCTCTGGGACGTCGCGACGGAGCTTCTTGATTTTCTCATACGCGTCTTTCGATAGGCGCATGTAATCGGGCACCTGGTGATTAACAAATGCAGTTTAAAGTTTAAATTATTTTAATCCTAGTCCTATTATTATTATAAACTAGCAGTGCCATGCGGTTTTACCCGCGTAGTTATCGTTCCCGTTATTTTCCCGGGATAAAAAGTAGCCTTTCTTGCAGACTATATAATCTAACTGTATTCCAAATTTCAACCTGATCCGTTCATACCTACGTTACGGCGTGATTGAAAAACAAAGATCCAAACATCCATCCATACTTCGACATTTATGATATTAGTGGGATTTCAAAGTTTAAATGTTTGTTGCTCGATCGCGTCGGAACGGCTGAACGGATCGGGTAGAAATTTCGAACACGGTTTGAAAATGGCCTGGAATAGCACATTGACTTTTATCCCAGGAAAATAACGGTAACTAGGCAGATAATACCGCAGGGCTCTGCTTTAATTTAACGTTAACGTTTGGGCATTAACGTTAATTAAAAAAGAAACAATAATTTTGGCTTAGGTTTATGAAAGTTTGTAATCTATCTATATACCTACATAAAAGCGAAAGGTCACTCATCACAGAATCTCAGAAACTACAAATGCTAGAAATCAGAAATTTTGTATGGAGGTTCCTTTTAGCACGTAGGCGCTCGCTAAGACGGGGTTTTGCGAAATTCATCCCCTAAGAGGGTGAAACAAGGGATGAACGGTTGTATGAAAATTCTTCATATTTAAAGTTATCAAATTTTGTATCTAGACACTTGACACGAAGGAATTAAATGTTTGTTCTATCAATTTTGTATTTTAAAACTGTACGGGGGTAAAATTGGGGATGAAAGTCAATATGGAAGTTCCCAACCGTTGAAGATAAAACCATGAAACTCTGTATATAGATACTTGACACGAAGCAAACGAATGTTTGTTCTATCAATTTCGTAATTTCGAACTGTACAGGGGTGAAATTGGGGTTGAAATGGGGGATGGATGTCAATATGAAAGCTCCCAACCGTTGAAGATAAAACCATGAAACTCTGTATATAGGCACTTGACACGAAGCAAACGAATGTTTATTCTATCAATTTCGTCCTTTCGAACTGTACGGGGGTGAAATTGAGGTTGAAATGGGGGATGAAATGTCAATATGGAAGTTCCCAACCGTTGAAGATAAAACCATGAAACTCTGTTTTTAGGCACTTGACACGAAGCAAACGAATGTTTGTTCTTGCAATTTTGTAATTTCGAACTGTATGGGGATGAAATTGGAGTTGAAATGGGGGCCGAATGTCTCTTACGCTTTTAGATCTAAACAACTGTACCGATTTTGATGAAATTGTAAACTATTGTTTTATTATAAGCTGTTTTTAGTAACCGTAAATGTGTCTGGGTATGCAAATAGGTACTGGCTGAGTTACCTTAGAATTTATTTCGCGCGGACGAAGTCGCGGGTAACAGCTAGTTATTAATATTTCTACCATAATGCTCTCTATTAATAGAACTCCTGGATTTGTCAACAGTTTCATTATCTCTGAAAATTAGTGACTGTTTGAAACGTTTCAAACCGCAAGCACTAGTTTTTTAGTTAGTGTTTCAAAGACTCGAACGAGGAGGGTTGACTCTATTTTCGTATTTCAAGGCTGTGGAATGCATAAAGAAATAGACTACTGGGCCATGAACAAAATTTACGTAGTACCTAAATGAACCACCAGGAGACCTATGTAGGATGATAGAAGGGTATAAACTAATAAGACTTAACACTATGCTGTCACTTTTAAGCTGCCCAACTGGGTACAGTCGAAGAGGAAGGGTTGCAACCCTCGATCATTTCTCCTTGTCGCATGATTTTTGTACGGGTTGCAGAATAATGGATTAGAAGAGGTATTGAAACTATAAAAATTATAAATTTTAAGTTTTTAATTATTAGTTTGTCCGAAAAATTCGTGATTTTCCGATGATTTACAGATTAAATTTGGGCATTTGATTATGTACGGCATTGGTTCCATACAGTTTCAATACTTCTCCTTGTCCATTAGGTATATTGCAATGCCGTACAAAAATTATACGACAAGGAGAAATGATCGAGGGTTGCAACCCCCCTTCTTCGACTGTACCTACTCAGTCGGACAGCTTACAAGTGACGGCATAGTGCTGAATCTTATTACTTTATACCCTTCTATCATCCTACATAGGTCTCCTCATAGGTGGTTCATTTACTACGTAAATTTTGTTCACGGACCTGTAGTCTAAAATAGAATGAGGAATGTGGAAGAGTAGATTTTTCCCGATAGCTAGGTACAATCTTGGAGACTTGTTCAAATCGAGAGTTGATGCGTTTCTTCTGGATAAGCATGCGCTGTCGTAGACCGTAGCTTAACATCAGGCGAGATGACGGTACAGTGCAAAACTATCATTGAAAAAAATTGGTAAATAGTATCTAATATTGATTGGTTAATAGCAATATCAGATCTGATAGCGGTTTACCTCCTGGCAGTCGACGTCATAAGAGCCGAGGTAGCCCGGTAGCTGCTGCCGGTCGGGTGGTTCATCGTCCTTGTAAGCACCCGATTGGGCACTCGGAACGATGTCGTACGCGCACACGTCGGCTGCGCGTCGCTCTGCTCGTTCCTTATAGTCCTAGAAATATATTCATAGTGAAATATTGACATTAAGAATGCAAATTTCTACAAATAACAATTTTCATTGGACGGTAGGTATTGCTTGCAATAATATCATGCCATTTTAGTGCTTTGTTGTCACTAAGTACTTCTAAGTGAAGCATCGACTTGACCAAACCTACACAGGAAGTGGTAAGTCGTGGCGCGGTGCGCAAAAAATAAACACTCACCAACACCAAGCAATTCGCAGTCAGATATCTACCTACTTACCAATGCTATATTTGAAACTTTGTTTACTTTACTACTTTACTTACTTTATTTTGCTTTGCTGTTTCGAAAATTGTCACCTAGCTTTGCGTTGGACTTTTTTATAGTGTACCTAGTTAACACACCTGGCCGTAGAATAACTAGCAAGGTGTGGTACTTCCTCAGGCTGACTGTAAAGAGCCACCAAATGTGTGACCAATAAAAAAAACTGAACTTAAAAACTGTCCGTTCTAAAACCATTACATGACGTGGCTGAACGGTTGAAGTATGTACCTACCTACCTACACGCAGAAGCAGACCTTTCCAGTGGTTCTTGGATACTGCACCGGTCTTTCGAATGCTCTTCAGCCGTGATATTTAAAATAACACATACCGCTTCCTTGTATCTTTCACAAAAGTAAGGGTCGTCTGTGTAGTGGGGCTGTTGCCCGGGCGGGTAGTTTATACGCCGGGGCACTTGCTCTCGGTGTTCGTCTGTCGCCGGGCCGCTGAAGCATACCACCTTTTGGTGGTCGTCCTTCGCTGCGCCAGACTTCAGGATACCCTTTAGCGGCAGGACACCGTCGCTTGATGGTTTGCTAGAAACAAATTTTAATGGTCAGTTTTTGAAGTGAAAACTTCTTTTGGCGCACCATATACTAATTGTCCGTGGGCTGTGAATTGAGCAGCAGCGTCACGTTCGTAAATGAAACGGGTAAACTCAGATGATCTAGATGGCCACGGTAATGGCCACGCCCTCCGTTTTCATCCGCGTAGTTTCCAAAGTGAGCTATCAAATTCTGAGTTAATAGTTCACTTCTATTGGTCCCTTATGACTGGCAATTTTTTTGTAAGGAGATTTATGATACTATACTGCAGCAGACTCATCTAGTCACCCAGCAACTTTGCAACACTAAGACATAGCATTTAAGGGCGTGGTCAAGAGCGTGCGTGCGTTTTAATTAGTGATACACCTAGGTTCTGGACCCAACCCAGGTCCTGGAATCATCACCTGGATCCGCTTTGAAACCACCACCTAACTCATGCTCTCAGTTTCGAGTTTCTTATGACCGATCTTCTTTGATTTGGTGTTTCTATTGGGAAATAATTCATAATTTTAAACCTCCTACGCTTAATCCCACTAATATTATAAATGTAATTATTTGGATGTTTTCTGCTTAATCACGTCCTAACGTCTGAACGGATTGGGCTGAAATTTTGAAAACAGATAGATAGTAGGCTGGAAGAACACATAGGCTACTTTTTATCCCGCAAAAAATAACAAGAACTACGCCGATAACACCGCAGGGCACTGCTAGTATTACATATTTCGTGACCAGATCTCGTCGTAAGGGGTAATAGTTAAAGTAATATTTAATCTTAAATACACTAAATTTTATGGTACGATTACCTACCTGTGGCGCAGTATTCTGAGTGAGTCATCATACGAGATCCGGTCAGTGGTCAGCGGTGGGGTAGGAGGACGCGGCGGTATGGCGGATCCTTCCACCACGTCGAGAGCTTGCAGACAGCGCTCCATCGCGCTGGGCTGTGCCACCGCCGCTTGGCCGATCCGTAGCATCTGCTCACGGGTCTCCATCGCGTGTCCTTCTCGAGTTGCGCCCTGCAACAACAACACCAGCGGCTTACGTTCCCTGTGAAAAAAATATCTGAACCGGCAACGGCCCGGAAGCTTAGCTTTAGATTTACATTTGTAGTAAAAATGGCAAGCGGTTTCGGTCACCATGGACGTCTCCTACATCTCATTTATATCAGAACTTGAAGATTTTCAAGGTTATTGTAAGTTTTAAAGTAAAATTCCTTGGTCGACTTACTACTACAGATACTGCTAATAAAAAGTAGGTAGGTAGGTACTTATTTGTGATTGAGTACTGAAGTACATAATATATGTAGGTATATGTACCTAAGTTTCCACGGAAATTTGAACATATAAGTTTATACGTAAGCCTCAGGCCATTTTCGTATCAATTCACTGCTAGGGCATGGAACCAGAACCTTTATTACCAGGGTCGGATTGGCGAAAGGGCCCGGATGGACCCATGCCGATCACAAGCCCGGGGCCCTAGAACTTATACTACGGTTGCTGCATACCCTGAAAACCAGGCCCGTGAGGGCCCCGCGCAGGCTGGGGCCGAGCTGGCAAATGCCACCTCGACTATATGGCCAGTCCGACGTTGTTCATAACTAAGGTCAAATGTCTATTTTAGTAAAGCTAACCTACAAATTATCCCCACGAACTTAGGTGTTGTATTGTTAGCTAATGTCAGATCCGAGCAATTAATTTTCGTCTATAAGTAGACTGAATAGAAATCGTATATAGTTAGCCCCGTCGACTAAAGCCTCATTTGAACTCATTTCAAATAATAAAAAATATTCAAGGAACTATCGATCGACAACTAACAACAGCAGGGACTTAATATTAACAATTCATCTCATACGAATACACGAAAGGTATAAAAGTGTACAAATCAATTCAAACTTCGAAATAATTCAGTACAGCAATATACGACATACAATAAATGTCGAAAGCGCCAGTGAAATATTTTCCAAAACTTCTAACACTCGGAGCGACATTAAAACTCGACGAAAGTAGCACTAAAGTGAAGGAACCGTTGTGATTGTGTCAGTAAAGTTCAGTAAACTAGAACAAGGACGGGGGGACTCACAATTAGGAATTCTACTTAGCGAGTTTGCTAACTACATGTACCTACTTAATTCCTCGTATTTAGATATAGCAATTAGGCAAATACCGATTTAGAGCAAAACGTTTGCAGGCGACCAACCCAGAAATCGTCTGTATCCTGCGAACACAAGAGTTTCAAGATCTTTTTAAAATGAAATCTTATTTAGCTGCTTTGGACTTTTTTTGGTAGGCGAAAATCTTATGCGTTCGCGTCACCGACATGATAATTTAGCGGCGTAGCGTTGGAGCGGCGGTGGAGCAGCGCAGCGGGACGTGTGCTTTAGGCACTTTTTGATAGAAGTTTCGTGAATCTACGTCATCATGATGCGCAATAGCAGTATATATGTAGCTATACCGGATACCAATGACATATTAATACTATCATTCTAAGTTATACATATATTTCACCTTCTATCGGTAGTGCTATATTTTTGTAAAATAAATGGGTTTACGCTTGACTTTCTCTTACTAAGTAATAAAACAAGCTGTCGACAAGGTTTAAGTTGTACCACTCATGCCCATATTTTGAAGTTTCAATAAACACTGATTCTTCAGAACTGAATCTTCACTGTTTAGTTTAAAGGATTTCAGATTGTATGAGAGCGGAAACACTGCAAGTTTTCTACGCAAGTAATTTTTTAATAATCCTCCTTTGTCATCGCGATTTGAAGTTTGGATGTTAGACGTTGTTCTTAGCAATTCGAAGATCGCAAGCCTTTCTATTTAGTTCCGGTGTTGAGTGAAATCCTGTACCTACTTGTATGGAACACAGTGCAGTGACGTCACGAGTGTACATGATATTCATCCATCAATTAACAATTGACGTAACACGTCACAGCAGTGAGGTGATGGATTATTTTAAACGTATTTCATATGTATCATTGGCTTTTATGCGTTTCTAGTGAAGAGCTATAATAGAGCTAGACCCTCCTCCCGCGAAGTAATGCCTAGCGGCGGTTTCTACGGGGGATATGGAGGCAAGGGACAGAGGAAGTTTTTAGTCGGTAGTGAACATTTTTAAACAAAGAAGAATATTAGAAGATACCTCTTACTACATAAAAGAAGACTTTCCACAACATGTTCTGGAAAAAAGAAGGCAACTGCAGAACCAAGTAAACATTGAAAAAGAAAAAAGGAAACTTCGCCACCATCACGTACGACAAACTGATAGTACACACCAAAAGTAATTTTAGTTTGTGTGTTAGCCCTTCATGCCACACTTTGTCAAATGCTTGCGCTACATCTAAAAGTATTGTAGAGCACACTTTTTTTTCTTCAAGGGTTTGCTCTATGGTTTTAGTGATTCTATGAACCTGATCTATCGTAGAATGTTTTTGTCTGAATCCAAACTGATGATCTGGTATCAAGTTTTTGTGTTCTATGATTGGCTTCAGTCTCTTGAGTAAAAGTTTTTCAAACAGTTTTGAAATGATAGGCAACAGAGATATGGGCCTATATGACGCTGCTTCATGAGAAGGCTTGCTAGGTTTTGCTATCATTATCACTTCAGCTACTTTCCATAAGGCAGGCACATACCTCAGTCTGAAGGCAGCATTGATAAGTGTGGTAAGTTTAACTATAGCTTTACGTGGTAGATGTCGTATGATGTCTCCCGTAATTAGATCATATCCGGGTGATTTCCTCGGTCTTATTCTTAATTTTATCTCATTGAGTACTTCTTTGGGAGTAACTAGCTTTATCTCCAGGTCATCTTGTATTGCTTGATCTAGATTAGCTAGATTAACAGCTGTTTCGGCTCTTTCGTTAGGTTGGAAGATTTTTTCCAAGTGTTGAGCAAATCTTCGGGCTTTTTGTTCATTGCTAATGGCCCACTTTCCATCCACCTCTTTTATAGGGGGAATATGGGTAGTTGGTCTTTTGATGTTTTTAGTTGCTTTCCAAAGTGAGTAATTTGTACTGCTGTCACAAGACAACTGTTGAAGGTAGGCTTTCATGGAGTTGTCCTGATACTTTTTTATTGCTCTTTGAAGTTTTTTAGTGAGTTGGTTCAGCAAATTTTTGTCATTTGAATGTATATCTTAATGCAAAACTATTGACACAAGGTATGTAGTAGTTGGCAGCATTGTTAATATTTGCTGGTTTCAATTATTGTGTACCTATCTATTCTTGTTTTAATTTGATTTTAAAATTTCCGCACACTTATTTCTAAATATTTAAGGTATTTGTCACTTCCCCTGCCTATGCTTATATGTAGGCGTTTTTCCTTTGTTGCCTGGAAGTGATTGCTCTCACTAGTAAGGCCACCACTTCTGGCGCTAATTTATAATAGTTTCACTGTTATAATGCTATTTATGTGTATCTGTCTATCTTATGTAACTGCCTCTTGATTGCATAGCTTGATGCGCTTCGGATCGAGCGCGGATAGAGCTAGTGAAAACAACCTATTTTACACCGGCGGTAGAGCGCCCGGTACTCAGTGTCAGTATGGTGCCATCGGATAGAGCGTAAGACTCTAGAGGGTGCGAGAATGGTCAGACCCAGGCCGGACTATTCTTTTTTCGGTTTGCTCCTGATTAGTTCGCGGTGCGCCCCTAGTGCTTGATTCCAATACATACATACGGGCCCACATGCCAGTATTATCAAAACATCTATACTGCACTAGCGTATTTATATATAAAGTAGGCCTATACATAGGAGGTGCTCAGAACATTTAAAAAAAAAATAAGGGCACAGTTATAGAAACTCGCACAGGGCGCAGAAAAGGCTATTAAATTTACGGCACTGCCTAAAGTAAGAACTCGCGGAGCGATTTTCACCTGCGGCCGCCGCGTATGCGGATATACGGTTTGTTTCAAAACTCACCGAGACCGTTTATTTTCACGGTTGTTTAATATACAACCGCGGCCCGTGCGTTTCTACTAGTTGTCTGCAGCGCCTGCAGAGCCGCAAGCAACCATACGCACCGCGGGCGTAAAACGCGTCGTAAGTTGTGCTTCGTTTTTCAAGTGAAAATTCTTTTGGCGCACCACAGACAGATTTTGCGTAGGCTGTGAGTTGAATTCTAGCGTCACGCACGGGAATGATAAGAAATTTTCGGGGGAATTCGGGACCATGACCATTGGCCATCTATGGCTAAGATCATGGCCACGACCTCCGGTTTCACCCGCGTAGTTTCCAAAGTGAGCTATCAAATTCTGAGTTTTAAATTTTTACTTCTATCGACAGTTCCTAAGACTGCCATTTTTATTTTATTTTAACTATATATCTGCATTGTATATGAGCTGCGGGCCCACAGCCGTGGCGGCCGCGGGTGAAAATCGCTGCATGAGTTCTTGGCGTCAGTGTTCATACCTCGAGGTCACTCTTCAAGTTGCCTTCCCGTAGGTGATAGTTGCGCACATTGTCGATCACTTCTGAGGGGAATTTTTCAGGGTTGGCCGTCATGTAGCGGTACACAAACAGGTCGCAGCCGATGATCCGGAACCGGTGCTTGAACACTGGGACTATCGCTCCTGGAATATACGTAGTACTAGTTAACGATATTTTTTTGTATAAAATCGAAACACTTTTTTCTCTCACAATTCATCTAACACTTACACTAAGAAATTTAAACGACCATCTTTGCTAGATTTAGTTTTAATCTTATATATTTTAGATAACCAATAATAATTGATGTTGACTGTAATAATGTGGTAATAACTGATCACACTAAGAACAAAAAATCCAACGTCTTAGCAAATTTATTGAAATGTAGGTATAGGTATACATATTTATAGTGTTTTGGTATATTATATGTATATGGATACACAACTCTAGTAGATTAGTAATAAGCAATTCAACCTTCACCCAAATCATACTTGTGAACTATAATAATTACTTCATGTCAGCTTATCAAGTGAAAAAAATTGCATTAATGTCAGTTCATGTCTTCAGGAATGATGTATGTTATAAAAGACAGAGAGAAACACACATGTGACAAACATAATAATATTATGTCTTCTCTCATGGCCTTTCCCATTAAAGCTCTCAACCCCACCTTTGTAAATTATATATTTTTTTTACAAAAAATAATAAAGTTATAAAAGCGAACGCCGGTATGTGGTAATAGTGTCATCACGCTGGGCACGCTTCCGACTGGTTGTGGACGTGATCATATTAATTATCTTTAGACCTTAATTGGTATATGGATGATTCTAATGTGCTTAGAGTAAGTGGTTAGTTATGTAGTATAGTTTAGTAAGTTTGTTTTGTTGATAAAGGCTCCTTATTAAATAAAATGACATCTTTTTCAAACGCTGTATTATATAGATACTGTACCTACTTCTGATCCAGTATCATACAAGCGAATCTGCAGCCAAGACCTTGTAGCAAAATAAATCTCCAAAAGAGTACATCTTTCTCGATATAATACGTTTCGTCTATCAATACAAACTTCTGTAACGGTAATTGAATAAAGCCTCACGAAAACAAAATTAATTTCCGATATAATAGAAAAAGGTATCTAGAGTACCTGATATTATTAACGAGGGATCGTCGCGCTTGTGCGTGGGTAAAAATATAAGATTCTTCAAACAGTAATGTTAAGCGATTATAGTAGATCCAACCGTTTATTTTCTTTTTGACAGCACCAATAGAACGTAACTGCGTCATGTTATGTAAAAGTTCACTTTTAAATGCGATGTTTTAAAAATATGACAACTGCTTAAATTTGCTCCTTGATCCCGTATAATAATCATCTTTGACAAATTGAGTCCATAAGTGCAGTAGTTTTTTTATAAATTACATAAAATGACAAACGTTTATAAAAAAATACGTTCTATGGGTGATGTTGATAGCCAAAGAACGTAATTTTTTTAAGTTTCTAGCTCTTACGGTTGATCCTCGATTTTCGATCTCTGATCTCGAATAAAAAAATTTGCTCACACCGGAATGATTCGGATCATGCAGAGGTTACTTTTAATTATCTTCCAAACAAGTACACGCACTTACAGCTTGCTGTTAATTTATGTACCTTTACTTTTCTTTTTTGGTCTAATTTGACCGGACTACTATCTCTGTTACCACTGAACGGATTTGAGTGAAATTAAGTACGTAGCAAAGACGTCAAATGTAAAAGACACACAAAGGCTGCTCGGAGACCTGATAAAAAAACATATTTACATGTGTTGGTGACTAGTGTAATGATTCGGATTATAATATCGTCTTGTATCACATTCACGCACAGAACATGCCATAATATAAATAATTTAATAAAATCGTCTGCAATCCAAGGATTAATTAAAAAATACACGATTTTCACCGCGACGAAATCAGACTGTTACGTTCGGGTATACCTACTAAAATATTGTAATGACGTTACTTCATTCACTTTCTCTTCTTCTCTCGAGCGATTTCCACTTGAAAATGATTTCTCGCTCACTCGCTTTGTTGATCTTTTTGCGTAGCAAAAAAAATTCTTCATCTATGGTACGTAGCAAGTAAATTATCTGGATTAAGACATAAAGGTACTACTTTCCCTCCTGTTATAGTAAGTTTTTTTCTATGGGATACCTAATTAAATAAATTATTTTTGTGAACCGTGTTGAGGGAAAATAAATATTATTGTGATAAACTTTAAGCTCGTTAAGGCGAGGCCTTACACCGCGGGCGAAGCTATTGTAATGGGTACCTACATGTTTGTGAAGAAATTTAACATTTGTACATACGTAATATTACATTTTGTGTTTTAGTTAGTAATCATATTTCTCATAAGCAGTGAAATTCAGTAGGTACCTAGTAGGTAGGTAGTTCTACAAATATTATCAACGTGAAAGATTGAATGTTTGTTATTCAGTCAGGTCGGAACGTCTTAACGGATCGGTTGATAGGTTGAGTTGAAATTTAGAAGATTTTTGTCTGAAAGATTTGTTTTGAAATATTGTAGGTAGGTAGTCTGGGATAGCATATATGTATGTATATATTATGTAGGTTAATTTTCGTCGAGAGACTTACGGCAAAGGAACCTACGTAAGTAAAACCGCGCGGTGCTGGTAGTGTGTTTGTATTTAGATATGATTTATTAAGCCATTGTAAAATAAGGCAGAATTTGGGATTGGAAGCGCATCTTTCCTCCGAACTTTGTCGTCCTGATGCCAGACTTCCAGGCGGCTATTCCACAATCTAGATTACGCTATCTGCCGGGCATCGTCCAGACGCAAACTTTATGCTCTTAACTATTCAAGAAGGCAACGTATGCGCCCGAGCTAATTTGCATTCTTGGTTTAGAACGTAGATACTAGGTGAAATATTTGTACTAAGTTTCAGTAATAGGATGATATTTTTATTCCTCCACGACAGTAAGGAGGTATTAGGGTATTACACCGTTGTCAGTTATTTGGCCATCAGTTACGTTACTACTTAGTTCTTTTTATTTTTTACATAACGAAGCATGAGAAGCATAACGACGGTGAAGTGAGAATACCTCCTATCTAACAGTTTTGCAAAATAGACTTAGGTATAGTTTAAGGTTCACTTTTGCATGTACATACTGGGAAAATTTTAAAAAGATAGGAACAAATATAAGTGTCAGAATAATCGTTTCAGACCCACGGTACCCCTGGCCATACCCCCGGTGGTACCGTGGGTTTTTAAAAGTTAAACGGTACCATCGACTACTAGTGTTGTGATGCAACAGCCATGGCTGATAAAACACGGTGTTAACAGTAAATAGGCAATTACTATAATATGTTTATTATTCTAAAATAACTAAAAAAAGACATTTTGTATAACAAATCATAGCTTTTTTTAAGCTTTTCACTAAACCAACATGTCACACACTACAAAAAAAATGTATAGGTACAACGTAATTAACGCAATTTCTCTAGTCCGTAGCCTACAGATATGTCTTTATTTACAATTTGGAGCTGTATGCTCATTATGTAATCATCGTTGACGATTTGATCTTTGCGTCTTTTTTTTTGGAATCATCTCCAAAGTGTGAACTTGCTCTAGTACGTGAAGCAATCGCATCAACGTAACCGTGTTTTTATTAATCAGTTTGTTTATTTTTGAGTGGAAGGCTTCTAAAATGTTTGTTGTTCGGTGGTGTTCACCAAACACACTAATTATTTTCGGACTATGGACCTTGAACCAAAACGATTCAAGATATTTTATAAATGCTTCTGGTATGTTATCGGCTTCAGCTTTTATGTAGTCCATACCCTGTTGAATATTGTCTTCAGGAAGAAACGGCAAGGCACTGGCCAATGCAACGATTCTACGCCCAGATTTCGTTTTTGTGCATCGTAACGACTTGCCTTTCTTCCAAATGTTGCGAGTCCAATGATAATAGCACCCTCGTAATGTAATATCTGGACATACATTCAAAATTGCATTCATCGCACCTTTTTCGTAGTCGTTCAAACTTTATGTGGACTCCACTCTGGAAGTTGCGATTTTATCATATTGAACAAAATCGTATAACTTTTTTCAGTTCGATCCGACATTAGTGCGAAGATTAAGGGTCTTAATTTAATTGTTTCCACACCACTCCCTATGTCACCGTGAATGTTATATAATTGTGCAAAGGGTTTTGGGCAACAGTAAAAAGTACCATCAAAAAAGTATTCTTTTATATTCGGAATTCTTAATCGAGACTCCTTTGAGCAAAAAGCAATGATCCGGGTTTGTTTGTTTTCTTCCTCGCAATAATAATCGGCTAAAATTAAATTATGATATTTAATGGGCACTTCAATTTCTTTCAAATTCCGAAATACAGTTTTGGAAACTTGTGCTGACTTTTACACACTTTTAAAAACCAAAGAGGTTGGAAACAGAAGACGGTACGGTACTTACTTGCATTCATTATTGGAACATGCGTTTTCTATTATTTACCTAATTAATAGTTATCATGCGAGAGATATATAGGTCAACACATCACTAGGGTCATATACTTGATGGTACCGTTTAACTTTTAAAAACCCACGGTACCACCGGGGGTATGGCCAGGGGTACCGTGGGTCTGAAATGAGAATAATAGTAGAAATATCAATTAAAATCATTTGAAAATATATTTATAAACTAAATAAAATGTTTTTTCATCTCCTGTGAAAATTTGTGTTTTCGCAGGTATTCGCACTTCACCGTCGGTCGGTCGATAAGTACCTAAATACAATTATTTTTAGTATAATAAATAATACTTGATCAATTCTACCTAACCTCTAGACCAAATATTATTTATCAGAGAAATAATAATGCAGATCAGATTTGCCTAGATATAAATATTTTAATACAAAACGTGTTCCGTTTTGTATTAAAATTTATTTAATTTATTATATAATTACTAGCTGACCCCGCAAAAGTTGTTTTGCCTTAGTGAACAACCCTTGTCACTTAGGGGTATGAAAAATAGCTAGTAGCCGATTCTCATACCTACAGAATATGCATATAAAATTTGGTTAAAATCAGTAAAGCCGTTTCGGAGGAGTAAGGAAACAAACACTGTGACACGAGAATTTTATATATAAGATTTATTGACGTGACAACGTCTTATAATTCGATGAAGCTGGCTGCACGCACGAAAAAACATGACGTCGTGCGGCGTTACCTCGGCGCATGACGTCATGCGGCGTTACCTCGCTCTGAGGTGTTCCATTTAAGGCTTGGAGTTGAAGTTGTCACGTTCAACTATCGTCAGTAACTTTACAGACAACCGATTTTTTATTAAATTAGATAGGGTAGGTACATTTGTACATCACGGTTTATGGTACAATCTGAGAAGTGTTTTTGAAGTGAAAATTTCTTTTGGCGCACCACATACAGATTTTTCGTGAGCTGAATTGAGCTCAAGCGTCACGCTCGTAAATGAAATAAATCTTCGGGTGAACTCGGGACAACAATGGCCATCAACCCTAGATGGCCATTCTTAGAAGAGCCGACAATGCTTTGAAGATTTATTCCAGACTAGAAGCGCCCTCCGGTTTCACCCGCGTAGTTTCTTAATTGACTTAATTTAATTCTTTGAATACATACATAAATATGTATATTTGCGTTTCAATTTACCTTCGACTTTTAAACATGTCAACTGCAATTGTCCGATTCATAAGGGAAAATACATTTGTTGGTAAAACTTGAACCTAAGCTTACAGCGATTCTATGCTGTCTTACATCATGTTAGACGGGTGGCTGTTATGGTGGGGAGCGTGGCTCGGGAACCGCCACGTGGTGCACCCTGGGCATCACACAACAACTCGCCTCGGTGGCATCTTGTTGTGTGATGCCGAATCCCGGCCGGGGCTGGGAACTTCTACACGCGCTCCTCACCACAGCTAAATGCGAGGGTGCTAACGCTCCTCGCGAGACGGGTACGCAAGGGCGGTGGCAAGTGTCAGGGTTGTTGACGGGAATGTGAAAAGCGACCCCGCGACTCTGACCATGCAGGATAAATCTGTGGGGGTTTTAGTCGGTAGGGGCACCAAGTCTGTCGTCGCCATGCTGTTGAACCCGACATACCTCACTATGTCCCTGCATGGTGAGGATACATAATTAAATGTATTTCCACAACAGTAAAAAAAAAAAAACAAGGTAGCTGTTATGGTGTGTCGCTTATTTGGCATTGTGAATAAGGGCGCAATGAGATGAATACTACTCATTTTACACAAATATAAACAAAGGTAGTTGACTAAACTTAGTGACGAATTGAACGCTACCCCAGAAATAGCCACAAACCCCAAAATACTTCAATGATCTTCTGAAGTAAATATACGTATTGATTTTAGAAACTTGCCCCTCGTACTGCAAGAATAATCTAAAGGTACTTTGCAATTTTTGGGTTAATTGTCCACCAATTTACATTCAACAAATTGATTCCAAAGCTACATTGATGGAGCTACTAGATCGCTGTGGAAAACCCCTTACGGGCATATTATATTAGTTCAATGGGCCTACCTACCCATTGGCCAAGTAGGGTTCAAAATACTTACCAATATAAAACAAATCCGGCGTATAGTAAGTTGGGAAACTGGGATCAGAAGTGGGTGTTTGCAACCGCATCGACTTCAGGAATTTGCCTTCTCTGATGCCGGAATTGCGCCGAGGTACTTCTCCAATCTTGATGGACCCATCCGCTAGACTGTACGACAGCACGAAGCGACGCCCGTTGTCTTCTGGGTGGATCCAGTCTAACTCACAGAGATAGCGCAGGTACTGTAAAAAAATTAATTGAGAGCTTTAAAAAAAATTACAAGTTATTAGTGGTGTTCCATAGACACTGTAACTGAATAAAACAAAAAAACTATCATTTTTTTCTGCTCAAGTATTTGTTTAGAAGTGTACATTTCTTTTGGCGCGCCATAGACCAGATTTTTCGTGGGCTGTGAATTGAATTCCAGCGTTACGCTCAGGAATGATAAAAAATCTTCGGGTAAACTCGGGACCATAGTGATTGGCCATCTAGAAATCCGTCAGCATTTCCCATTGGTCAGCAATGAATTGAATTCTAGTATCACGCTTGGGAATGACAAGACATTTTCGGGTGAACTCGGGAACCATGGCATGGTTGTGGCCACGTCTTCCGGTTTCACCCGCGTAGTTTCCAAAGTGATCTATAAAATTCTGAGTTATAAGTTTTCACTTCTATCGATAGTTCCTATGACTGCCAATTTTTTTCTATTCCGCGAGCGAGAGTGAAACACCTTAACGCGTAAGTTTCCCGAGAGTGTTGATCGATCAGACATAATATTTGCCGTAGACAGGTAGTCTTGCAAGGTTTTGTATCATAATAACTCAAAATGTGCAGGTTCTATTCGGGCGAAAATTGGACCGTTCCGCTTTTCCCTACCATACCATAACCATTATTTATCTCCGAGGCAGCTTTATTTTATATTACTTTTTTTATAGAACAGTGATAAGACGCGTGAGTTTATCTATAAGCCCAGTAATTTCACTAGAAACATTGCCCTTCAAACCGGAAACAGTGATGTTTTCACATTACTGCTTGGCGGTGGAGTAACTAGCAAGGGTGTGGTTCTTCTGCACTACAAACCACTACACACTTTACTTTGTTATACTCCAGTGGACTTATTATAGTAAACAGTTACAAATGCCAAAAATCTTCGTGTTTCTTGTTTTTTTTGCCCGTTTACTTAGAATGATATAACGGTCGGAATCAGGGAATTAGTATTTGCGTAGCACTCGTTAGGTCAAGGCGGGCAGGGCGGTCCCCCGGGGTTCGTGGATACTCTGACATTAGACTAATGCCAGTATCTACCTGCCTTACCTACATTCTAATGACTTGAGTAATCTAAGCCTCGTGACATTGACTCGTGAAGGTTTCAATAGGCTGTAAGTAATTGAGTAACAGAACTATGGTTACTGTTTTGGATGCTTCCGTCGTGTTTTCCGTCATCCGTTCTTGTTTTGAAACTTGATTTACTTATATTTCTTAACTATCATCACATAATTTTTGTCACCGTCAGATTATTTATCTAAAGCCTGAGATTATGTTAGATATGATCTTACTATTGGTTAGGTTTTAGGTTAGTTTGTAATATGACGTCGTTAGATTATAGGAACTCTGACGGTGTTTAGGTCCAATTAACAGTGACATAAGAAAATACATTCACAATGCTAACAAAATATTAATAAAATTCTAATGTACTCAAGTAGTAAGTACACAAATCTTGAATGGTCTATATTGCCTTTACAAAGATAATTTGGCACTCATTAGCTTTGTTATTAGTAATAATGTAAACTTGAAATTGGAAAGTGTTAGCAATAACTAAGCGCGGAAGAGTTTAATGATACACTTTGCATATCTCTCGTAGCGCAAAAACACTCAATCGAGATGAGAAAGGCGGAAAATTACATTTCCAGTTTCATGAAACATTTAGAAGTATTTCCATCAAAACGAAGCGACAGAGATACAAGTCGAGAGTCAGGAGACTTCCCGCGGATCTTTGTTGAAGCACGGCTGCAACTTTAATTGAGTCAGCAACAAACTCTGAAGTTAAACATCAAAGAATAATTTATACTGTTCCTGTGAGAATTCTGTAAACTTTTTTGACTGTGCTATTGGTCCCAGGTGGCCTCGAAAGTAACAGCGGGCGTGTAGAATTGCTGCCAGGCGATGAGATATTGAACTTGGGATTTTTTGACGTGATAACGTCTTAAAATAATTCAATGAAGCCGGCTGCACGCCCACAAAACATGACGTCATGTACCGTTACCGCGTTACCGTCGGTCGTTACCTCGCCGCATGTTTGTTACAGTTGTATTAATTATTTCGACCAGTAGTTCAAGCGGGGATGTAGCTCAGTGGTAGAGCGTTCGCTTTGCATGTGAAATGCCCCGGGTTCGATCCCCGGCATCAAAAAGCTATTTTGCATTGTTTTGATTGAAAATGACTAAATTCTACTGATTACTTTTTACATACAAATCTATTAAACAAATGAAATTAAAATTTTCTTTTGAAAAATGCATCCATCAGTATTTTCTTAAGACGTTGTCACGTTCTATCGTCAGTAAACCGACTTTACAGACAAACATTTTATTTTAAATGGTTTTAAAATTTTACATTATAATATTGTATACATATAAATTTGCTGTAGTTAAATCAAATAATGGGATTAATCAATAAATTCGTAAATGCACCGCATATTTGACGAGAGTAGTTCCGTTTTGTATGTTGTAAGGATGTTTGAAAGGGACTGCCATTACCCACAGTGTTTTTCAAAAATTGCTCACGTCATTTCAATGTTGATGTAATTTGATTTATATGCGAACTCACCTTGTTTGCGTTGAGATTGTATTTGATGATATCTTTGTGCGGAGGCTTAGGGATCAAGCCGAAACAGGATTGCAGCGAATCTTCGGGTGCTCCGATGCCAATGTGGGGCGGAAAGGTCTATAACATTAAATTTAAAAGTATGTAAATGTACTTTTTTCTAACCATCATAACAAGGTAAATTCTAGATTAAAAAAAATACCTAACACGTTGTGGCTACTCTACACTATCATATGTAATGGTACTCTATTAACTTTCAATATATTGGTAATATTGGTGTTCTGTCCATCATCGGGTCTGCGACATAAATGACCAGCCCACCATTGATGCCTGCCATTTCAGTTTCCTGATGCGTTGAGCTACGTCGGTAGCTTTAGTTCTCTGATCAATTACTTAATTGCAGTTGCAATCCCTCAGAGAAAATCCAAGCATAGAACTATCTATAGCTCGCTGAATGACTTTCAATTTACGGACGTTCCACGTTTCAACACTATTTAACTGATAGAATGCACTGGTTTAATACTTTTGTCTTGTTACTCTGTGGGATGGGGGACAAGAAGCCCCAACGCAATTTTCTAAGTGCTCCCCAGCCCAACTGAATTTTTCTCATTGCCTCACTCTCAAAGCTACTTATATTGTTAATAATTAATTTTCTCCAAAAAAAACCAAAACCGACTTCGACTTCAATTTGAAATAAAATTCAGACATAATACCCCGCTTACATGATTCCAGTCCAGCGACCGAATCCAGCGGTGGATTGGGTTCTGGAATAATGGAGACCGGCACTGGAATGCATCAATCCAGTGCCAGTGCATTCCAGTGCCGGTCTCCATTATTCCAGTAAGCAATCCAGCGTCGGTCGCTGGACTGGAATCATGTAAGCGGGGTATAATACCAAATTCAATAGGAAGCAATCACTAAGTCATCGAGTGAACGCGAAATTTTAGTTGTTTTTAGTTCATATTTTCAAAATCGCTTCAGGGATTTCGATAAAATTTAAATGAGATCACCTCTAAACTATGATCTACAAAACAAAATAAATAACCATAAAATTCAATTTACAATTGGCGGCGCTTTCGCGTAACATAAGTACAAAAAAAAACATACAACCGCATTGATAACATTATCTTTTTTTTAAGTCGGTAAAAAATAAAGGTTTTTATCTATATGACAGTAAAATAAAAACTATGCACGCTCTTACCTTTTTGAATTCTTTCCTTTTCTCGTGTTGGACTTCAACTCGCGGAGGTTGCTCTATGTTTAGCATTGTACTGTGGAATAGAGATAGACATTTATAGATATGAACACAATTACTTCATAGTTTTCCATACACATACTCGTATACACAGTTGAATCGGTTTCTTCAAGATAAGCGCCTCATCTACATCACTGCATCATCGCTTTGTATTCGGCAACAGTGATTCTACAGATCCTACTACTAATATCAAAGTTAAGTTATAAATTATGTCAAAGTTTTGATGGTTTTGATGGCAATCACGTCGGAACGGCTGAACGGATTGAGAACACAATAATTTAACAGTTAATTTCTAGTCTATATTAGAAAGCGGATCTCGTTATTTTCTGGCGGTAAAATAACGGGAACTATGTGTGGTTAAAGTACAGGGCGTTGCTAGTATTGTTATCTATAGATACTGATACGAGTATTATAAAGCTGAAGAGATTTATGCTTGAACGAGCCAATCTCAGGAACTACTGCATCGATTTCAAAAAATATTTCGCCATTGGATATGTCCGTTATCCCTGGAGTGCTATAATAGGCTTATTATTTACCACGGGCGAAGACGAGACGGGCGCTAGATGACGGGCGTGATATATAGCGAGTCATTTTTATAGCGAGACATATATAGGCGGGTATATATATATATATAGCACCTAGATGGCAGATAATGTGTGAATATAATTATGTCCTGGATTTACAATGGAATATTCTGTTATAGAATCGTATTATAAGTAGGTATGTATGAAGTAGTTAATTTAAATAACTTAGAATTTTGTGAAGCTGTTGTAATTAAAAGTCCTATTTATTATACTTAATGCGTCTCACACTTATAGTAGGTACTCTCCATCTATTTAAACTTGTATAGTACCTATTTAAATAGGCAAAATAGGTTTCGCTTAAAATCTATAATATCTCTGAGAGTTTTAAAAACTTTCAAAGCATGTTTTTCGCTTGAAATAACTATAAGTAGTAAAACTGCTCTTAGACTGATCAATAAATAAATATAATAAATAAACTATACTAAAACGAAGGTTCTTCAAACAATTCGAGGAAATTATGAGGAGCAACTTTTTTTAATTTCGTTTTTGGACAATTGCCATTCCCTATTCACCGCCCACGCGGTAAGCTTTTAATGTTTTAGGGAATAACAATGTATTGTTGGAGCAATGCCGCCAAAGGATTGCCAAGTATTGTTTTTATCGAGTACTTATGCGTGGAAATAAAAATATAGGGCTTAAGATGGGCGCTGGCTCGCGGTACTGAAAGAGACACGTGTATCGATCGTTACTTTTAATAAGGGGCTAAACTTGATTACTCACAAAAATTGGGCTTCATATTTATATTGAAAGTAAACACTTATTTTCATAATAATATGTATGATTAATACCTAACAGATTTCCGTTACCGAAAAACTAATGTCGGGTGGCGGCGGAGCGTGCATTTACGATGGGTTAAATCTTGTAAGTTCGCGTGACCGACAGGCGTAACAGCAGAATGTCTATACAGACGTATTGTGCAACATAAGTGTTGTTTCATACTAAGTAACATTATAATACTAAGTTTTCACTACTGCAGTCAGTCAGTAGGTACAGAATTTGGTAGTCATACGACTACCACATTTTTTTGTGTAATGATATTGTAAATCCTGCATGGAAAAAATGCATGAATGTATGATTTTAAGCTCTTAATGAAATGTCATTATCGGGTTTATTTTAGTTTCAGAATACTATGGTAACAACTTGGTTTTTTATACATACGATAAAATAGGTAGATAACTGTTCCATTGGAATGGAATAACTTCACTTTCGTAGTGGTAAGACTCTTGGCAGACTCCACCTGGGGAAGTACCACACCGTTGCCAAAGAGTTACTATATTTTCTTCTAATTTTTTCACATGTTTGTAATATATTTTTTATTTATTTTTTACTTAACCCTGACACATCTTGATTTGACAAGTCCAAACGTTATCAACTCTACGGAAAAATCGTAGAAGTGTAATCACCACCTACTGAGCTATAATTAATCTCTCTATTGTTAATAATTACACCCTAGAACCCTAGATCGATCGAGTTTTTCAAGCCGTCACGTGCAGTTAGCCAAGAAAAATGCACTTAGTTAAAGATTTCTGAAGTTTACTTACAACATTTACGGTGAGAATTATTGACATTGAATTTTGAAACTCTTTATTAAGCACAAGAATAATTCATTTACTTACTCCGAAAAAGCAAAAACAGGCTTCATTATAAAATTAAATCAGACACTCTACTAAATTTCATAAGAAGCTATTACTACCTACGTCGTCCAAATAAATGAAGAAAATTGTATTTTTTTTTGGAATTTCAAAAACCGTCACACCGATTTCGATAAAATGTATACGTAGTTAACATCAAAATCGATTCACAAAGTTAGCGTAGCTATCGCGTAACATACAACAAACATAGGTACAACCGAATTGAGAACTTCTTCCTTTTTGGGGTCTGTTAATAAAATAAGAGTATTTACACGATAATACTCGTTTCACGCAAAAGTGAAATTCCTGTATAGAGCAACTTTTGTCCATCAAACATTTTTTGTTCGTAAACCTAATACTTGTGTACAATTGTGATATCTCTTCTTTTTCGACATAGTAAGTATCCTATTTCCACAAAACTACTACCGAATAAATGCACGTGGATCCTCACATCTATTTTAGACGTGGATTTTCATATCCATTTACGTGTTGGACATTTAAATTTTCCTCACTGTCAGCTCTACGGGAAAAGTCTCCATTGAATTGTAACGGCTAATAAGCGCCATGTTTACTCGTATCTGAGTTATCTATAATTACGTAATTATGTTTGTGAAACCATGTTACTCAAAATCAAAATTAAAAACTCAATGTCAAATCGGAAATCCAACTCGTCATCGGTGAGGTACAGCCACATCTCTGTGCAAAAGTCATGGAAAATTCAATGAAAAGAGTAATGGCCTGTCATCGGAGCCGTGGGGATCATTTGCCGGATATTTTATTCCATACTTAATCGGAACATGTCTTCTTTACTATACAATAAAAATATCACAACTCTATCATACTTGTTTTTCTTTTAAAACGAAAAAGTGCACTCTTACTGAGAAAAAAACATTAAATTATGTAGTTTAGGGATTATTAAGGATCGATAGGGAGATGTATTCTGAGCATATATTCCAATTTAAGGGATTCTGGCGAAGTCAGCTCAAGGTCATTTCGATGAAAATGCGTTTAATTCGATATCTCGAGAACTGTTAGTGTTAGGCAAAAAATTGGCTAGACCTTTTCTCTTCTAAATTAACTTTTTTATTTCATCAATATTTTTCAATTTATTGCTTCCGAAAGGCAAAACTTTTACTTTTTTTCCTCCCTTTTTTATGTTTCGCCATTTTCTCCCCAACCGTTCAATTTTATGAAACTTTACCGAACATCTAAAGTGTAGATTTTTTAATGATTAACAATTTTTTTAAAACTTTTTTCTGTAATGACAATACCTTCAGAGTTATATGTGTCTTTACCGAGCAAAATCCGCGCCACTGCGACACCTCCGCGACACTGCGACAAATCCGCAACACCTCCGGACTTAGGGCTGAATCCAAAATATGACGGTGGATTTCTTCTACACAGGGTTATGTGTTATGTGGGACAACAACGTTACCTACTCCGATATATGCCAGAAATACGTAACGTACATAAAAAAACACTACGGTACAGACGTGGTAATTGTATTCGATGGGTATCCCGAAGATATTTCCAACTTTGGCACCAAATCTGCCAAACGGCTACGCCGAAGCCGAGCGTAGAGCGTAAGAAGAAAGCGTAGAGTCCGACAAAATTATCTTAGCCGTACTGATAATCAGACCATCCGCATCCTCTACGGCTTGCTCCACCTCTATGTCTGATTTGATGAGAACAGTTTTCAGTAGTGAGATGAATCTGGTCTTATTGCTCTCGTTGCCTAAAAACTTATCTTGAGTTGTGGTCATATTGTTGGTGAAAATGATATCCGCACATGGCTTCAGCTGGGATCGGACTAACTACATAATTTTATGTTTATTTATTTCCGTAATTGCACTGGACTAATATGAAATAATGGTAAGTAGCACAGAAGTATTTCGACATCAGCAGACGCACAACAGTTTTTAAATCTCTAGGTGTCGAACGCAGTGCAGTGCTAGGCAGTAAATCTGCTCATCCTGTCACTCTACTTTATCAAAAAAGTAATGCTAGCCGAATGAGATCATTCTTAATATAATTTTAAAAAACCAGCGCCTCACAGTTTCACCTGCGCAGTTCCCGTTTTCGTTATTTTTTTTATAGCATAGAGTGACGAGACGAGCACGTCATGTGCCTGATGGTAAGCAACATGCCTGCCACATAATAGCACAGTAACACGCAGCTATTGGAACATGATGGTCCAAATCATTACCTAGCACTGCACTGCGCTCGTCACCCAGAGATCTAAGATATTATGTCTCTAAGCCCTGTAATTTCTCTGGAATCATTGCCCTTCAAACCGGAACACAGTAATGTTTGCACATTACTGCTTGGCGGTAGAATATTTGGCAAAGGTGTGGTACTTCCCCAGGCGGACTCTGCTAAGAGTCCTACCACTACTAAAATTTTCCCCGATAAACAGTAGCCTATAATAATATATGTTATTTCCGAATATTTTTTTAGTTTAGTTGTTTAGTCGTTTAGTTGTCCCGACGTGATTTATTACCAAACTTCCAAAAAGGAGGAGGTTATTTTCGTATTCAACTTCACGAAGGTGAATTAAAACAGGCATGTGGCATGCGCGCTGGGCCAGCGTGGTGGATTGGACTTTTTTCTTGTGAGATAAAGCGGTGGGGATATGTAGTAGGCTGATTATGTTACAAACCTACTAGTGGCTTTACAAAAAAAAACTCAACGTAGTAGGTACTTATATAGTTCCAAACGACGATATTCCATGTAGACAAAGCAATTTATAATGATTGTAAATGTGACTTTTTCATATTATCACGAGCCTGAGAAACATTTAGATTCGAAGTGAAGTCGATAACTACTTAATTGGCAATCTTGTTACAGTTAGAATGTGTTTTTCAGAGAACTTTGTTATCATTAACTTCCTAACTTTTAGCAAATTCGTCGATATACAGACATTACTAATTCACACTAATGTTAGGCCTAAAGAGGAAATATTTGTTTGTTTGTAACCGATTATCTAAGACTAGGTGGTTATAAATATTTCACCATTTCATAGGGAACATTTTAAAGACCTCGTATCACTAAAAATATGAGGTTTTCTTGTCTTTTTCGGAGGGATTTTAAAAACTAAACCAAACGATAATGAAAGCTACTCGGATATCACCTATACTGCGTAATTGTAAGTAGGGCTACTTGAGCATTTTCACAAAAATGTACTTATACTGTCTTCTCACTTTGATCATTCCGGAACATTCCATTTTGTGACTGAATTTTATACCAAATTAAATTTACATTTGTTTCGAAACAAACATTTAGATAGATAGTTGTACCTAACATTTGTTTCCAAGCGAAGAGCGAAATTTCCGGAGAAATTACTTGACATAGAGAAAAATCTTTTCGCAAAAAAATCTTATATCCAAAGATGATGAGCGCAGTGCAGTGCCATGTTATGAGTTGCACTCTTCATGATGTTGATGATGTTTTCGCGATGTTTATGTTCTGCTTATCCCGTCACTCTACACAAGAATAAAAACAACTCAACGCTCAACGCAGCTAAAAAGTGTTCAGAACAAAAAACAAAACATAAGACATTTGAAACTACTTGAAGAGCGACAGAATGGTTCGAGATCTATAGCAAATAATCCACACTAACGCGCCTCTTATATACACAACGTTGACCCTCGTCTGTGTTTTTCGCGGACAGCCGGTAAATACTTCCGGAAGGTATTTTTGAGCAAGTCCAGAAATGATGGAAATGTTTAGTGGAAAAAGGAAAGCGGACGCTGACCCGTTAAGAACCCTTTAGCCAAAAATTACGGTTACGCTATTTTCTGCTGAAAAGAAAACATTTTTTGGCATTTTCCAGATGTTTTCAGGAAAAAACATTGGAAAAAGGGAAAAAATTATTACAAGCGTCTTAAAACCTTGTAACTGCTAATCTACAATTAAAATCATTATCTCGTTACAGACGTTTATCACTCGTTTCTTTTTCTTATGAAAATGAAACTCTGTACCTACTTTTTTTTTATTATACACATACCAACGATCAACATCCCATAAGTACTGTTTGTTTACTTAATTTAAAATAATGCAAAGTAATGAGTCTTCGTGTGTCCAATTGCTACGTGACATGATGATGTCTGAAAGAGTCGGGAATAAAAAAATATGGGTGGACAATTCACACACAACACCGTCTGACCCCAAACTAAGCAAAGCTTGTATGGCGGCGGTATATATTATATGGCGGCCAAATAGCTGATATAATACTTATATAGTTGTAAATACATACTTATTATACATAGAAACATCCAGACACAGTGAATTTTGAATTGAAATTTAAAAAAAAAACATTTGAATTCATCACACAAAAATTTGCACTGGGTGGGAATCGAACCCACGAACCTCGACTTCGCAGGCAGAGTTACTACCCACCAAGCCAGTGGGTTAGTGGGTAATGTTATATTTTGTAACAAATATTAATACTAGTAACACCATCTATTGTACCTATCCAATGTTTCTATGTAAAATAAAAGTCAGTCGTAAATCACACAAAGCACGTTTTATTAGGTTATGGGCATATAATCTGTTTTAAAGTAATATTAGTTTACAGTTTAAAAATAAGTGCTGAATTTTGTGTAGGAAATGGCTATGAGTTACATACAAAGTGTTCCGAAACTAAAAGGACGTGAAAATTATGATGAGTGGAGTTTTGCGGCAGAGAATTTGTTAGTGTTAGAAGGAATGATACATTATATCAAACCGCGGCCGGCGATCGAAAGAAAACCTGAAGAAGATGCTAAAACACGGGCGAAACTGGTTTTAACAATAGATACCGGATTGTACGTGCATATCAAAGAGACATCAAGTTCGGAAGAGTTGTGGAAAAAGCTCAAGAATATGTTTGATGACTCAGGTTTTTCTAGAAAGATAACGCTATTGCGACATCTTATCTCAATACGTCAAGAAAATTGCGATACAATGACTTCGTATGTAACGCAAGTAGTTGAGACAGCGCAGAGATTAAAAGGCACAGGTTTTGCCATTACGGATGAATGGATCGGGTCATTATTGCTAGCAGGTTTGCCAGAAAAATATTCTCCAATGATCATGGCCATTGAACACTCGGGTATTCAAATTACCACAGACTCAATAAAATCAAAGCTGATTGATATGGAGTTTTCGAGTTTTACCGACACGGATACCAGTAGTGCTGCATTCGCTGCGAAAAAACAGAACTGCAATCGAAAGAACAACACTAGTAAAAATGGCGGGATCGGGACGGGAACGTCATCAAAAGTGACAGATGAAAAGAAAATTATTTGTTACAAATGTAAACAAAGTGGTCACTTTAGAAATCAATGTCCATTATTGCAGAAAAATAAGCAATCAAATGCTTTTAGTGTGGTATTTTTGAGCGGACAATATAGTAAACACGAGTGGTACGTCGACTCCGGCGCAAGTGCACATATGACGGCGATGAAAGATTGGATATACAATGCAAATTACTCGCCGAGTTTATCAAGTATTACTGTTGCAAACAATACAGTTGTGCCAGTGTTGTGCTCAGGAAATGTACAGATAACCACGGATTGTAACTTCGATATCACAGTTAAAGATGTGCTATGTGTGCCAAGTTTGAAATGAAATGAAATGAAATGAAATTTTTATTAAACACAGAGACTAACAAAACACATACATAAGTAAGTTATCAAGTCATTATAATACTCATTCGGTCCGTATGTGTGGGTACAAGTATATCAGTGGGCCGCAAACTAAGCATATAGCTTGTATCTTGAGGCCCGAGTGCATAAAACAAATATAATTCTGTGTAAGAATGGAAAAAGTTAATTATTAACGGTAATTTGAAAGATAAGTCTATGTTACTTAACTATTGAATAAATTTTTAACTTATGAAATACTGCATATAGAGGTAGAACCGTAAAACTACTATTCATTATCTACTATAACAATATATATTACAACTACTATAACTAAAACTACTATACTATACATTGGGATAGTCGGAATGTAAGAAAAATAATTATTACCGCTTCACTCAGTACCGAGTCCACTTGTCGCTGTAAATACCGTGGAATAAACCTTCAGTTGCATGGTAAGACATATTTAGGAGTAAGTCCTTGACATTAGTTTTGAATGAATATAGAGGAAGGTCATGTTGATCTCTCTTTAGTTTTCTACAGATATTACTGTAAACACATGGGAAGGAGTACAATGGGCAACGTTTTGCGATCAGAGAGTTAACCCGAGGCACTGGGATCCTACCTGAGAGAGCACGCTTGTCCTTTATTAGGCTATAGTCGGGACGAGACCTCAAGCTTCTGTGAGTATACAAGGCGGCATAATACAGGAAGAGTTGTCGAACACGGAGCACTTTAAATTCTTTATACAGTAAGTCCGTTGAAAATCGGAAGGGCTTTCGGAGTATTACCTTAATAAGAGCTCTCTGAGCTCTCTCAACCGTCATGAATATGGTCTGCCCCGCGCTGCCCCAAACAACAATACAGTACTGTATTATTGATTGACACAGCGCAAAATAAACTTGTCTCAAGAGTGGTATTGAGGCACAATCTCGGAGATTTTTCATAACGTGTATGAGTTTCCGCGTCCGTCCTGCTACGTGGAGTACATGTTGTTTAAAAGATAGATTTTCATCCACAATTACCCCCAGATACTTAATGTGATCAACGCGATCAATAGAGTTACACGTGCAAGAAATACGCGGTAATATGAAAATAGAGCTGCAATAGTGGATTTTTAGGTCTAGATTAGAAGGCGGAAGAGACACACAGGTTTTTGAAAATGCAATAAACTTTGTTTTCTTAGTATTTAATGTGAGAAGATTTCTGTCAAGAGTTCTCGCAACGATCGATAATCCGTCTCTAGCAGAGTCGTAAGCTTGTTTCCAAGTTTTCCCGTTAAATATGATCGCTGTATCATCTGCATACGCAATTATATCGGCATTCTCTAGTTTGATGTTAATAAGATCATTCATATACAAAATAAATAGAGTTGGAGCCAAAATACTGCCTTGTGGAGCGCCATACTCAATGTGTAAGATATCGCTGGGTACGTTAGAGATATTAGACTTTACGAATTGTCGGCGATTTGACAGATAACTCTCAAACCAATGGAGAGCAACACCTCTAACACCAATAGCGCTGAGCTTTTTAAGTAACAAGCCAACTGAAAGTGAGTCGAAAGCCTTCGCCATATCGAGGAATACAGAGAGACATCTTTTGCCGTTGTCGACATAAGAAGACACTAGATTAGAAAAAAGAGAGATGGCATCTGATGTCGACTTGCCACGACGAAAACCAAACTGCCTGTCGGACAGAAGTTTGTGTTTTTCTAAATAACTAATTAGTCTAGAGTTCACCAGTTTTTCCAGTATCTTAGAGACTATACTGAGAAGTGCGATAGGCCTGTAGTTATCTGGAACACTTTTTGGACCACTTTTATGAATGGGAGACACAGCTGCCACTTTCCAGCAGTTCGGAAAGGTACCAGTCTCTAAACTCATGTTAAAAATATAAGTTAAAGGAATTATAAGAGAGTCGAGGGATTTTTTAATAAGTTGAGACGGTATTGCGTCGGGACCTGGTGCACTGTCATTTTTTAGACCAGCAACTGCTTTAGTAATTTCCTGGGGGTCGGTTGGAATGAAAAACAACGAGTGCGGGCTTAGAGAACTGAGTTTATAAGACTTAATCAGTGATTCCTCTGATTCGTTGAGCTTACTAAGGATGGTATCAGCAAGTTTCCGGCCGACGGAGACAAAATATTGATTACAGTGATTAAGGGGGTTACCAGTTGAGTCGGGTTTAAGTAAGTCAGTCGAGATTTTATTATGTTTGGAGGTGTAACAAATGTTCTTAATTGTCTTCCAGAGGCGTTTAGGATCTCCTTTGTTTTGTTCTAGAAGCAAGCTATTGTGTCGAGCTCTGACATCACGCAGGAGCTTACAACAAAAGTTCCTATACCTTAGATAAATATTTTGCGAAGTGCGTCATTCGGGTGATTTTTGGATTCATTATGGAGCTTGTCTCGGTGACGCATGCACCTAATTAGCCCTGGTGTTACCCACGGCTTCAAAGGTGTAACATGCCTACCCAGTTTCTTTTTTTCTGTGTATTTAGTTATAATTTCATCTATAATATGGCTAAAAGCTTCGACTGCAGAATCAACATCTTGACTGGAAATAACAGATGACCAATCCGTATTTCTTAGTTCCACGGCTGCGTCATCCAGTTTAAGTTTTGTTTGGTATTTGAGATGAACACTGTGTTTTTGCATGTGTCTAGATATACCAGCTACTGTGATCGAGTGATCTGTGACTGAAGACGAACAAATTGTACCAAAAACCTTAGAGTTAGTTTTGATAAAAATGTGGTCCAAGCAGGAACGACTTCGTGTGGGACCTGTTATTGCAGGTAGTAGCCCTTGCGATGCCATCAGACATAGATACGAGGAGACCTGTTTGTCCGCGGGGTCGCAAATATTTATATTGAAGTCACCCGCGGTAACCAATAAAGGAAAACTTTGTAGATTGTCTATTGCTAAATTCAGAGACTCTAGGAAAGGACTGATGTTGTAAGTAGATGGGGAGCGATAGATACCCAGTATTGCAGCCCGTTCGTCAACCTGAATCATGAGGGAATCCGCGTCTACAATATTTGGCTCAAATGATGTTATCCGAAACTTGGACTTTGCATATATAACTATTCCACCGTTTTTGTTGAGTTGCCTCTCAGTTCGGTAATGATTGTAGCCTGGTAAAGGTTGAATAATGATATCTTCTGTGAGCCAGCACTCTGTTAGAACAATTATATCAAAATCAGTATTAAAACGACATAGGGACACGGCAAAGTCATCGAAATTACAGTTATAACTTCTAATATTGAATGCGATAATCTTAAAATTGTAGCCTGCGTTCTGAGCCAAAAATGATTTACAAGACTCTAATGATTCGTGTACATGACATGCAATAGAAATTACGTCGTCCATGTCATCTGTATCGTTAAACAAACCCATCACTAAAATTAATAAATTCGGTTATTGTTTTGTACACCTTTGTACTCCTTTCAGCCTTGTGTACAGGGGCTCTTGAATTGTGCGACGAATGTGCTAAAAACAGTGTATTCACAGAAGTATAATGAGAAATGCAGCGATGTGAATTGGTAAATCTGGTAAAGATAAGCTATAATACTCGTATTCGTAAAGTATGACAAAAAAGTAATACATATAACATATTCGGTTTTAAGTTACAAGTAAATATTAAGTAAGTATATAAGGAAAATATTTTTAAAAAGCAAAAACAACATGAGAGCTAAGTTTTCAATACAGGTTTGTAAGTCAGCAAGATAAGCCCGGACTGGTATCTCGGGAACCCAGTGAACATTCGAGTTCCTCCTGTGTTCTGATGCGAATGGCTTGAGTGCCTTCCCTCCGCCTGACAAGAATAGATCCATTTCTAATCCAGCAGTATTTATAGCCATTTTCGCTTGCCTTCTTCTTGACTGCTCGAAATAAATAACGGTTTTCCTGAGTGAGGCGCTCGTTGAAGTAAATTTTGGTACTAGCCCCTTCAATCCCGATATCGTTGCTCGTGAAATTTCGTCTACTTCTACCAGCCCTCAAAAATTCATCCCTTGTTTGTCGTCTGACAAAACGGATCACTAAAGGCCGTGGTAAACCAGGCGTCACGTTGTTGCTGTTCTTAGAGTGACGAGGACCCGCGCGCATTGCAAAAACAAGATTAGTGTCATCAATGCTGACGCCAATTTTCCTTGCCGTCAGCTGAGCTACGTGAATAGGGTTTTCACCCTTAGCTTCCGGGACTCCCGATATTTCAATTTCGTTCAATAAGTCCACCTGCGCCTTAAAGTTTAGGCGACTTTGGAGATCTGAGACGGTTGCTCTAAGTGAAACCACTTCGAGTTCACGCTGTCTATCGCGTTCCTCAAGGCGCTTGCAATTGGTGGAGTACTCGTCTAACTTAGCAGTAACGTGTTCGGAGAGAAGCAGGAATTGATTTTTTAAATCTCCTATTTCATTACGCATAAGCCTCATCTCAACGACTAACGTTTCCAGAGGATCTGGTTCGGGGGTAATGGCGGGCGAACAGATCGGCGTATTCACTTTGCTACTGCAGGCGCTAGCGGCCGCACTCCTTGTTGGGACTCGCAGCTCGATGGACGCTGTTGCAGCCGAACGGATTGGCGTGCTGTCGGATTTCGGCAACTTACTCGCACACACCGGGCAAAGCCAGGCAGATTTAGTTTCATCTGAGAGACTACGTACGTCCACTATATTAACGCAGACGGCATGAAAAACAGTGCTACATTTCGAGCATCTCATCTGTTGTGGAGCTCTAACTGTTTTCGTGCAGGCCGCACAGCAAACCAGTTTCACGCTAGACATTATAAAATGTGTAACGTGTGTATAATTGTATATATATATTTGTAATCGGCCAATATATCACTTATAGAATGTAAGAACAGTCAAGTTGCGAAAAAATAATGTGCAAAAAGAAACTTCAACGATGAAACTCGAACTGGGGTCTTTATACCCAACTGCACTGATACGCAACACTTCAAGCCACTAGGCCAAGGTAACATTTACAATAGTCGTCGAAATTATCAAGCACTATGGTGCATAGTTTGTTTATATTTTTTGTGAAGTTGATTAGCGGGTACAAATTAAAAGTTATTCACAATGTGACAAGATCACCCACAAATTATCTTGATAGTTCCACTGAGCACCACAAATTTGTTTGTTTACACTGACAAATCCGATAAACCTTTTAGTGTATCACACGCACCAAAGTACAATACTTTCGCGGAACACAGAGAAATAGCTCAAAAGTAACTTTAGATACGTTAAATGAATTTATTTTAGCAGCGGCATAGATATACGTGTATCCTTAAATATGACGTTGACAGCACTCCAGTTTGTCAACGAACTTATTATCAGTGAGCGAGCTAATCAAAAATGGTAACAGTGTAGTTTTTGAATCAAGCCACTGTTACATACGTAATAAGAATAATGTGTTGGTGGCAACTGCGATGTCAACTAATGGTGTTTACAAGCTTCAGACTAAAGAGGCAGATTGTTTGTTAGCGGCACGCAGCACGGCAAGTGCAGAGATGTGGCACAGGAGGTTAGCACATATTAACAGTAGTGATTTAAACAAAATGAAGAATGGGACAGTGAATGGATTGTCGTTTGATGGTACTAGTGACATGACGAAGGATAAATGTGTGACCTGTTGCGAAGGCAAACAGATGAGATTACCTTTTTCACATGTGACAGAACGTAGTACTGAGACACTACAGATAATACATTCTGATGTATGTGGTGCTATGGAGACAAAATCCATTGGAGGAGCCCGATACTTTCTTTTGTTTGTCGATGACTATAGTCGTATGACCTTCATATACTTTTTGAAGAATAAAGATGAAGTATTCAGCAAGTTCAAAGAGTTCAGAATTATGGTTGAAAACCAACAGAATAAGAAGATAAAGATTCTACGTACAGACAATGGTGGTGAATTTTGTAATAATGAAATGAAGAAATATTTGATTACAAATGGTATAATTCATCAGAAAACCGTTGCTTACACCCCTGAACAAAATGGTGTTTGTGAAAGAGCGAATAGAACTATTGTTGAGAAAGCCAGATGTATGATGTTTGATGCAAAGCTTGGAAAACAGTTCTGGGCAGAAGCAGCAAACACTGCTGTATATCTTAAAAACCGCTCTATAACTACAAGTCTTGAAAACATGACACCATATGAAGCGTGGTATAAAAAGAAACCAGATGTTAGTCATATTCGTCTGTTTGGAAGCCCGGTAATGGTTCACATAACCAAAGAAAGAAGATTGAAATGGGACAAAAAAGCTGAACAGTATATTCTCGTTGGCTATGCGGATAACGTGAAAGGATATCGCGTTTATGCTCCAAAGAAAAACGAAATTACCATTAAGAGAGACATAATAGTGATGGAAGGAATACAGGGTATTGAAAAACCAGAAGAGAAAGCTATTTGGATTCAGAATGATGACCAGAACTTAATAGAGGAAACTGAGACAACACATGTGCTAGAATCCAGCATAGAGACCAGAGATTCAGCGGGGGATGATTCTACAATGAATGAATCTCTGGCTAATACAAGTTCTGAGTCATTGGCCTATGTGAATCCATATGATACTACACATGATACTACTTATGATACTTCAGTTGACTCAGTTATTTCACCAAGTGAGTTACAAGCTCTAGGAGGTGGTGAAGAAGTTAACAGCAAGAGAGTGAGAAAGCCGCCAACTCGCTTTGGTTACACAAACATGTGTACTTCAATCGACTTGCCAGGAGCTGAGGAGATAAACTTCGGTGAAGCGCTGTGTGGACCTGAAGCAGAGCAATGGAAGCTGGCCATGCGTGAGGAGTTACAGGCATTTGAGTGCAATGAGGCATGGGAACTCATCGATGTACCAAGTGATACCTCCATAGTGCAGTGCAAGTGGGTTTTGAATAAAAAGTATGACATTAACGGTAAAGTGAGATATCGTGCTAGATTGGTGGCCAAAGGCTTTTCACAACGAAGTGGTATTGACTATGAGGACACTTTTTCTCCAGTGGTAAAACATTCTACCTTAAGATTGCTATTTGCTCTTAGTGTACAGTGGGGCATGGACATAACACATCTTGATGTGACTACTGCATTCTTAAATGGACATCTAAAGGAAAATATTTGTATGACTATTCCTAAAGGTTTTGAATGTAAAGATAAAGGTAAAGTTTTAAAGCTTAAGAAAGCTATTTATGGCCTTAAACAATCATCTTTAATGTGGTATGAAAGGGTAAAAGATTGTTTGAATAAATTAGGTTTTAAAATTAGTTGTCATGAACAATGTTTATTTAAAAAATTGTGTAATGATGTTAAAATAATAGTAGCTGTGTACGTCGATGATTTTTTGATATTCTCTACATGTAAAAATGAGACAGAAAAATTGATAAATGTACTAAGTACAGAATTTAAAATAAAGAATTTAGGTTGTGTAAAACGCTATTTAGGTATGAGAATAAATGTAGATAAGAAGTCTAATACCATCACAATAGATCAACAACAGTATATAGAACAATTGTTATTGAGATTCAAAATGTTTAACTGTGGATCTATAGATACTCCTATTGAATGTAAGTTAAATCTTGATAGGGCAGAAAATTGTGTAGCCGATTTACCTTATCAAAGACTTATAGGAAGTTTAATGTACTTAGCTGTCATGTCTCGACCTGATATTTCATATTCCATTAGTTATCTGAGTCAGTTCAATAATTGTCATAATGAAACTCATTACAACCATGCAAAAAGAGTATTGAAATACTTACAAAAAACCAAACATTATTGTTTAAAATATAGTAAAGATAATTTAGAGTTAAAAGGTTTTGTTGATGCTGATTGGGCTAGTGACACACTCGATAGAAAGTCCTATACCGGATTTTGTTTCACCATGTGTGGCTCAGTAATATCATGGCAGAGCAGGAAACAGAAAACAGTTTCCCTGTCTAGTACGGAAGCTGAATATGTAGCACTATCAGAAGCAACTAGAGAAGCCATATATTTAAGAAATTTGTTTTATGAGATTACAAATAAGTTATGTACTGTTATGTTACATTGTGATAACCAGAGTGCATTAAAATTGGCAACCAGTCACCAATCACTCAATAGAACAAAACATATTGATGTGCGTCATCATTATGTCAAAGACGCTATAAAAAATAATTTAATCAAAGTTATGTATATCTCAACTCAAGATATGCCTGCAGATTTGTTAACAAAAGGCTTATTGTCAAATAAACATTATAAATTTTTGGAAAGCATAGGACTTGTTCCTCAGTAAAACTTAAATGTAATTTAAGAATTTTATGTTTTTAAGTTTATTGAAATATTGTGTTAAGCGGGGGTGTTATATTTTGTAACAAATATTAATACTAGTAACACCATCTATTGTACCTATCCAATGTTTCTATGTAAAATAAAAGTCAGTCGTAAATCACACAAAGCACGTTTTATTAGGTAATGCACATTTTTATATAATGTACATTATTAAAAAAAAGACAAATAAATATAAACATTGTTGGAAATTGTTGTAACTAACTAGCCCCAGCAAAGATTATGTTATGGGGAGACAGCTAATAGTTGATTTAATAAACATTTTTATTAACGAAACTAGTGCAGTGCAGAGACGCTTATATGAGTAGAGTTAGTGATCATCTAAAACACTCTTAATGGTAAGCATAACGCCTGTTATGTCCATATCAGCAATATACTCGTAACAAATAATTATAAATGTTTACTTATGATCCAAGCGATGACCGAGACTTAGAACAAACATTTGAATTCATCATCGGAATTGCAAGTGCTTCCCCGTGCTTCTCGATAGCGTCACTCCAGATTTATTACTACAGTGTATACTACGCTCTGGAGACACTGGACGGTTGGTAGCTGGGACAAGGGAATTAGGGAGTTAGGACATAGAATGAGCGAAAATTGCAAAGACTTCCTTTTTGGCTTAGATTTTGTACAAAAATTGTTCATGGCCATTGGCTCTGATGGGACCTTCATGGGCCTCTTTGTACTGGACGCAGGTAAAGGCAGTGTTATTTTTTTTGTTTTAAGTGTGATTTTGACTTGCTTAGATAATTAAAAAAATATATTTATATCATAACCACCACAATCTACACTTTCAAGCCCATGATAAATCTTTTTATTAGTTGTAACAACAAGTGCTTGGTCATGTTTATCATGTACTTTTATTTATCGCAAGAGTTACCGATGTTTATAAGTATACATATAAGCCTAGGCATAATTCTATGTGTTCCTACATCTTTTATGCGTTGTTACATCTTTGTACAGGCGCATCGTCGCCAACAACTTTTATCTCCACAATTATATGGACTACAGTAAATAAAACTACAGCCAAATCGCAACCAGCACCAAATCGTTGCAATTTCGTAAGAGTCGTAAAATTTCATGCAAGCGCACTGCAATAAAAAATCCCATTTTACAAAATGTTGTGATAGGAATTATATTAGCAGAGCTGATCTGGGGAAGCGTCAAACTTAGATATGCCATTTATTATACTACCTAACATCTGCAGCCGTTACTGTCGACCGGTTTGAAGGGAAGGAAGACTCCAAAAAGGTTACCGGGTAAGGAGCTAAGATGCCATAAATTTCCGGGTAACGACCGCAGTGCAGTGGTATAATTTCTTCCTGTTCAGAATACTGAATGTCACTGTGTTGTTGTCGACGATTTTGTTTATTGACTGGGGTCGGACTCTTCTTTTTAAATTTACTCCGGCGGCTAATGAGGCGTTTAAGGCATGCAAACACTAGTCAAAAATAATTCTTAATTTTTTACGCCACAAGCGAGTGGCGTCAATGTTTGATTTTGTTAGAAAAATTTGAGAAGCATAGTTCAATAATTGGAAGCATTTTTTTACCAGACTCAAATAACTAATTTAACGTTAATTTATCACGATCATCACCTATTTGGTCCTTTTTAGAACGTTCTACTTTTCTCCTTTTCCGCTTCTTACGGTCTTACTCCTATACCCGACTCAAGTATGCTTGACCTTAGATGATGATATAACCGACGCCGACGCTGAATCCAAAATTTTGCAATTGAGTGATACTAAATTATTGATTGGTCATTTAAGATGGTACATTATTTTGTGTAGTCCAAGTTCTGGGTCCGTACAACGATGGTGTTCCTAGTGCCGTCTGCCGGCTGACAGCGCCTAATGAAATGGTCATTGTGGTACGACATTGTGCTCTTGGATCATTGTTTAGCAGAGTTTGTCATTGTGCTACTTCCACGAGCTCGCCAGTTTGCGATAGTCAGCGCCGGCCGTTGCCAAATATCTGAGCGGGCGCTGGGAAAGTGATTAGGGTTTATTGTTCTATATGTTCCGCCAAATTGTCCCTGTTAGGGTGGATAATAGCCTCAACTGCTGTTAGTACATTTTGTTATTGCCCGTAGGTATGGGAGTGCTTGTTGAACGCTAAGCCTCAAAGTTTTGTTTGCAATGCTAGAATATTGTATTCATCACAATTTCTCAAGCTTTTGACACGCTAAGGTTTAGTGTACCTACTACGCGACGCACAAAAATATGACAAACGTAGCTAAATACCTACACCAAAGCGGCCAAAATCGAATGAAGTGATTTGTTATGAGTTACGATTATTAGTAAAAAATTGTCTTCTGTTTTTTTTTTACTTTAAATTGAGGTATAAGTTTTTTTTGTATGATGGCAACACCTCTACGTACGTATCGTAAGTGCCCACTTGTTAATGTCTATTAGTCTTCTCAAATCAATATCAACTTATTTGCATACCATATCTACAGATATTCCTGAATGGAACCTTCAAAAATCTTTCCGAAGGGAGAGAGTCACGAATCGGTGAATTTAAGAGTTTAAAAGTCAAACATCGAAACTCGAGTCAAAATTAACATATCCAGAAATAGAATTGCGACACGTTAAAGGGTCCCTGCATGCCCGTGGCTACATTACCCGCAGAGACTTTTTTCGGAACGTGCCAGGAATTATATTACATTCCGAACAAACCTACACACTTCAGTGTCAAACAGTACCTACATCACATTATTTGGGTTAAATAATTCACATTTTCATACATGTCTGTCTAGGGCTATGATAGAAATCAGTGATTAACGGATCATTCATACAGTCCAAATATTCTAGATATAACCTACATTTTGTTAAATAAAATTGCATTAACCAATTTTTTTATCTGAAAATTCTTTATAGGCATTGTGTTCGTAAGCAGGTGCATTTTTTCTAGAGTTGTGTTATACTTTAGGTGCAAGTAAGATCGTAATTTGCTTTTTATACGACCATTTAATACCCTGGAAAAAAATGTCTATCTTTGACTGCAATTCTATTTGTGAGTTCTGGCTAGCAACAGTTTCAATCGTATCAAATAAGATTTGTTTAGTTTTGTCATATCCTGGAATTATCAGTAGGTACTATAGAACAAAATTCTTCTTCGAAAAGAGGCGGTTTGCGCCGCGACCGCGACACGAGACCGGAGACCGCGACGAGCACTTGACATTAGAATTGCAAGGGCGCCAGTTTGCGCCGATACCGCGACAGGAGACCGAGACACGTGTTGCGGTCGCGGCGCGAACTGGCGCCCATACAAAGCTATTATGTCAAGTGCCTGTCGTGGTTTCCTGACGAGGTCTCGTGTCCCAGTCTCACCCCCGAAAGTCAAAGGATTATGACGAGGTAAGAAATCATTCTTAAGATGATAGGTCGTTTATCAACCTAATACGAGTAAACATATGTGTACTACTCAATGCTGGGATTCAATATTTTTATCACAAGGCGAGGTTCAAGGCCGTAATCCACCACATTGTTGAAGTGTTCGTTACAGCCTGTTCACACTAGCTACTTTCAGTAGCTGCGACAGGCGTCTAGCTGCTGCATCCTGCTTCAAAAAGAAGCTGCGACAGGCATCTAGTCGCTGCATCTCGCTTCAAAATGTAGCTGCGACTCGCGTTTTTCGGAAGCGTGATGCAGCGGCAGCTGCAGGCGACTCAGTCACAGTATAATGAAAAACCCAGTAGGACGACAATATGCCATCAAAAATATAAATATGAAATTAAAATCAAACTAAATATTACTTATAGAATTTATTACAGAACAACAAAAGAAGTGAGATCTAAATGGGTGGTTGAGTGAAAAGTTTAATGGGCGATCCTGAAATATTTTCATAATAAATGAAACTACTCTCAGGATAATTGGTTCAAAACTAAGATCTGACTTGGCTAGTTTTCAAATAACTAATTTGCAACTGTTTATTAATTTCTTTTCCTACAGTTCAAGTGGCTCCCCATTTGCTTTCTTCGGAATGCTCATTTTCTTTCACTGCTTTACAGTATTATATTTAACACTGCCACACCACGATATCTGAAAGACTGCTTTACATTCTACAGTAGCGTACACTCATGTTATCTTATATCAACCTATAATTTGTATTTTTTTTTTTTTTTTTTTTAACTTTTATAGGTTTACACTTGACCGCCATCTCGCCTGATGTTAAGCGACGATGCGGTCTACGATGGAGCGTGTTTACCTAGAAGAAACCGATTCACTCTCGATTTGAAGACACAAAGATTGTAACTATCGGGAAATACCCACTCAGGCAGCGTATTTGTCTCTGCAAGCGCCCTCTGCACGTTGCAAAACATTCTACGGCAAATCTTTTGCATTCCAAGCAGTTGAGTTGTGGAATGCCATGCCCGTGGAAATAAGACAAGCTCCGTCACTTTCCGTATTTAAAGTTCAAGGCAAAAATCAGTAGATTATGTCGAAAGCTTGCTAAAATCTGATTGAAGCTCGTACATCTTTTTTACATAACATTTTGAATTCATTGCCTTCGTATTAGTATATGTAAGAAGGGTCATGGACATATGTTAGAATGTATGTCTATTATATTTTAGGCAATAATTAGTACCCTTTTTAAGTAGTTTTTTACTTCTCTGCATTTTTATTATAGTTTGCGATCTTAGCGACGACGATTTTGATTGTGTGTATTCAAGTAAAAGTACCTACGAAAACAGATAAACTGGACATGCAATCACAGATCATTTCCAATGTTTTGCGGTTAGTGACGTCATGTCGTTAGTATTTTAGCGGGAAAAATCTGAATTACATTACTATTGTATTTATACTCATCAAAAATACACAAATTTTTAAACATAATTTTTTTAGTAAACAAGCTATAATCTTTAGCCGCCCAATTGCCCCGCGGCCTGCTCCTGGTCGATTTTATAAAGTGCGCATCTGGCGAGCGGACGGGCGCAGGCCGATTCTCCCGCGCTTTCTATTTGACTTTACTGTGAAGTGAAACATGCACCTATCCTTGTTTAATCTGGGAGATTGATAGAAGAAAAGACAAGGATGAATATGTACTAAGTTTCAAATACCATCGCCTGATAATTTTTAACGACATTTCATTGTCAGTCGTGATCGTTCGCGCGTCTTGAACGGAGTGTCATCTCGAATTTCAAATTGTTGAATTTTGGTGTTTGTGTTGTGAATTTGTGTTAATTTTGCGACGGATCAACATAGAATAGTAAGGTTAAACAGTTTTAGACTACATTATATGTATATTTGCTCAAAATATGGGCAGTAATGTGTTATTTTACGTAAAATTACCACCGGGTGGCGGTTACTACGACACCATTAGGCTTATTTCTCAAGTAATTCCCACTTAATACTCCAAATCAACTATAAATACTAATATGTATAAAATGTCTAAAATATATTAGTTTAATTCACATTTGTGAATTAAACTAATATATTTAAGTATTCAAATAGTTCAATATTTCCATTTATAAACATAGACTATTTTTTGTTCGACGCTCGGGTTACGTAATACGAGTAAGGATTTCTACAAGCTTGTTACGTCAAAAATATGTATGGAGAGGTGTGATAAATCGTTAAAACAATGTACATTGGTAAATTATTGTAAAAATACAACAATAATATTGTGAACAATTGTTCGATTTATTTTTATTTTGAGACATAAATATGAGAAATAGGTAAAAAAATCGGTATCTCTACTTTTAAGCTTAAACTGATAATACATATACCAATAAAATTGCATTATATGTTCATAAATTATAAGCTGCATTCAAGAAAATTCCAATTATATATGATTCTTAGGTAGTTTCAAAAGAAAAAATGGAGAAATATTGATTTTAGTAGCGCGCGGGAGATTCGCGCAAAAAACTCGAGTGTGCGCTAGCCGAACAGTCGTTAGTCCAATTGCCCGATCGGACCCCAAGCGGTTAAGAAATAAAAGCAATTCCGAAAAATTGTTAAAATCCCTATTGGGTCAGTAAATTGCTTAATAAATAATTAAATAATAATTAAAGCTTTAATATAGTAGAGCCAAAAGTAGCTACGAATAGTAGATAGATAGATACTCTTTATTGTACACTATAAATAAAAAACACGTATACAGGAGAGAATAACAATAAAACTAGTGTTACAAGCGGTGGCCTTATCGCTAGTAGATAGCATTGTTAGCATTTCTCCCAAATGAAAAAAACTAGTCTTCCTACTGGTATTTTTGTTATACTGTGGTTGCTCTAGAGTTTGACAAAAGTACACTTTCGATTCAGTGTGGCCAACTTTACGTGTTTTTGCTTTTAGCGTATATCTACAATTATTAATGTCTGTTCTTAACACGGATAAAAATATTCTCGGGAATAAATTAAAAGTTGTTATGCACTTTAGTGGTATTTATTTTCCAGCGTACGTCCATGATCGTAAAGTTATAAATTTATATAATTGTAAATCCTCAATCAATTAGCAAAAAGATCTCGGTGTTATAATTACATTTAAATACAACAGCCGTACTCGAACCGTCTTGGGCGTGACGATGGCAGAAGACCTGACGGCATGACTATTGTGCATGACTATTGCAAGTATGCTGGGTACGCTCCCGATTGGTAGTGGGTTTGGATATCTTGATATCTGTAGTCCTTCATTGGTCTATGGATAATTCAGGTGTGCTTAGTGTAAGTAGTTAGTTAGGTATGTAACGTAGTGTAGTTCTCATTGTATTTAAGTTTTGTTAATAAAGGCTTTTTAAAAATTAAATTAAATTTAAAATGCGAAGAACACATTTCTGCAATTGTACAGAAAGCAAACTATTTTCTTTACGTTATTCTGATTCCTTTTAATCTATAACTGTAGAAATGTTTCTTAAAATGTATGAAACATATGTGAGGACTACTTCAAAAAAGAAATCGATTTACTTGAAAGTCTGCAAAGAAAAGCGACAATATGGCCATATACTCTTCGACGTAAATCCTACACAGACAAGTTAAAAACCCTGCACCTAACTACATTGGTACACTACATTTACTACCTTACTACTTCAAAAAAAAGTACGCAGTTCTATAAGCTTTACATAATTTAATATTACTCTACGTATTTTTAAACCTGTCTACACTTTTTAAAAATCCAAGTTAGCAACACTGAACGGAACAATTGCTCGGCGGCCGCGACAGACGCAAACAGCCGCAAACAGTCGCTGCATCGCGATGCAGCTTCTTTTTGCAGCTAAATCGCGCGTTTCCGCTTCAGCTGCTAAAGCGCGCGTTTCCGCGTTAGCTGCTAAATCACGCGATTTTGCTGCAAAAAGTAGCATGTGTGGTCAGGGCCTTAGTGATGGACACAACATGTGCGTGAAATTATGTTTTTCTTAGAAAATACCAGTTTCCTCACTGATTCACGATTCACGACTGTGAAGTCGGGCGTTCTAGATACTGTCTAGGCCACCGCGAAATTTTGATCACCTATAAATCACTTACAACTTACTAAACTTTTTTTGCTTAAAGCCATAGTACATCATAGTAAAGCTTTAGTCATAAACTTACAAATTGTTTTACGAAGTGTCAATTATTTTGTTTTTATTACAATTGTATTAAAAACTATTTATTTTATTATTTTATCTCAATTTTACCAACACTATCTAAGATCTCGCTGAAATAATAAAAAGGTCGGTCAAAAAGCCAGCATTTTAATCTGTTTTCAAAGCTACCGAAACTTAGGGCCGATTTAACTGTTTCAAGAAGATTGTAAATACTCATTACGAACTTTTACTCAAAGAAAATCATAGGGTTTATAAAGATAAGGTACTGGGATTCACTGTTGAGCTCCGTTACGTAACTAAATCCTGCGGTGGCCGCCCGTCGCCAACCGCCCAGATAATCCTGATTTTATTTCACTGCTTACGTCTTCAAACTAATAACTTGTCTGAACATCGCGAACGCATAAATATTGAAACCTTCTACTTTAAATTTTTTAGTAAACAAACAACGTAAAATGAACTTGTAAAATATTATCGTTTTCTCTCCAGCTTGTTTTCAGAAGCCACTCTTTTCTGAATTACCTTGTTTTCTAACCTATAAAATTAGAGTTCAACGACAATAAACAAACCCCTCAACAATATTGGTACAGTTATCATAGACAACTGATGAACTATGTACCTCTAGATTCTAGATACATTGTACGTGTCTTTTGAATCTTCTAAACACAACACTTTACGCCCAGGCTCTTATTGCTTTCTACTACGGATTCAGATACCACTTAAGTTTATCTAATAAAATAAAATTACGGATAACCTTTTTTGCGTGAGAACCAGATATCACTGCCTGATAGATATGTTGCTAGCATATGCAATAAGCAACCCATTAAATATTCCTACTTCTGGGACTCGGGGTCTTCTCTAGTAAAGAGAGTCAAGGCCATGATTCACCACGCTTGGTGGATGACACATGCCCTCAAAGTCTTCGACATGGTTTACCTATTCACGGTATTTTCTTTCACATTTTATTTTAGTTCGAAACATTAAGCACATGACTGCGAAAATAAAACAAACAAGACTTCGGGACTTCGGATCGGCAGCTGCCGTTCCTCCGACTAGACCAGCCGTCACTTACGTAGGTATACCTCATTCCAATTCTCTGTGAATAAAATGTAAACAAACCAATGTCACTCTCAATATGACAGACCAGCATTTCTCAACCTTTGTTTTACAAGATAGTTTGTAGTACCTTTCATTGCTTGCCCTTTTAAATTTTCGTCGCAAAACAAGGCTAAATATATATGTATGGATATCATAAACACCCAAATATTTGTTCCCACTGCTGGGACTTGGAACAATCAACACATTGTCGCTGTAAAAATCGTCAGACACAAGAATCTGCAATTGCTGAACATCTGATTGATGCTAAAACTGGTCATTGGATCGAGATCCACGATCCGAAGGTTCTATCTACCGAATGTCATTACTACGCAAGAATGGTTCGGGAAGCATTGGAAAATAAAAAACATAGGTATATATTTCAACTACGACGCGATGACCACGCTGCCAATAACCGAAAACTACCCGGTTTACGGTTATCGGCGTCGCGGAATCATCTAATAAATAAATGTGTGCATAGCGCACTGAGTTTGGAGAAACCTGATATGGTTAGTGTTGGTCACCCTGCGATTTTTGAAGCCCAAATGAGGGTAGATGGAGATCTCCTTTCATTTCATAATGAGAGTATGGCGGGCATACGTACATTTATTTCCCCCCACGTAAAAAAAGGAAAGGCAAAGCATTTGAGTTCGGAGAAGAATGTAACACTAGAACCAGTGACTTAGAAAAGTAATTTAGATGTTTCCTTATATGAAAACGTTCATTTTATTTTTAACAATAATTAAATCTCGTTCAAATTGTCCTCGTATTACCCAAAACTGATCATAACATAACATTTGATTAAAGGAGCATGAGAGAGACAGTCGGCGTCATAAGTCCCAGTTGTCCCACGCACCATCACTGACAAACACTGCACATCACATCCTCAGCAACAGAGTGGTTTACAACTGGAACAGGTTGCCTGAGGATGTTATTTCTGCAAAGTCATTAAACTCTTTCAAGATCAGATTGGAAAAATGGATAGTTAAAGACAAAATAATTTTAACCTATAATTTGTTACTTCAACACTGAGATATAGGCATATCAGCTAATGCTGCTCGCCTATTATTCAATAAATAAAAATAAATAAATAAATAACACTATGATGTAATATTCTGGAAACACATACAAAAGTTTCGATCAAAATAACACAAAATTTATGGCATTTTAGAGTGAAAATTATACAAACTTTTGATAGTAAACAGCGTAATTTGGAACACGTATTTAGAGGTTTGCGATTTTCTCTCAACTCGTTACCACACAAGAAACCTTTTTCTCGGAGTTCTTTAGTCATACTCTTACTCTTTTATTGATAACGAGTAGTTACATGTCATAATATTCAAGATATTCAAATATTACCAATACAAGTTAATAATTAAAAAAAAAAACAGACGTCAATTTAAGATCCCATTATAATAAAAATCAAATAATACATTACATTAAAATCAAATTACATTACAATTAAAAATTCCAAATTAATGACAAAAATAAATAGAGTAAAATTAATCCATACTTGAATATAATGGAAATGGGCATTTTTACAATATGGGCAGGAGAGGGGTATGTTAGAAAAATAGGCGCGTCCTTAATAAGAATAATTTGATGAAAAGAAGTATAAATGTCTTGAATGCAACATTGAGAGTTTGAGAAACACAGATCAAATTGCTAGTACTTAAAATCATATTTCTATCATCCTACCATTACTTTCTATAACTTTTAAAATAAGATAGTATAGAATTATTTGATCAATACAAATCTAAGTATATGGTATTTAAAATCGCAATAAAGTCGAATCCTATATGTGAAAAATATTTTAAGGCAATTTCATAAAAATACTAAGATTAAACGATGTTTATGTTATGGTATCACCTTTTTTTTGGTTTGTTTTGGTTTTCTACACAGCTTACTGGAATGCACTATAGATACATTGATAAATATCTACTATTTAAATACCATACGTACCGATAGTATTTTTTGGTGAACTCGTCGCAGTCGCAGATCAAAATCCTCCTGCCGAGGACGAATAGCGTTTGTCCGACGATCAGATCTTTCGGTGCGTAGTATTCAGTCACTTCCTCTTCCGTCGTCTCCAGAACCGTCGACGGGAATGTCACTTAGAACAAATCAATATATTTTTTTAATAATTCAAATCTATAAATTTAATAAGTACTTACTTAATTTCAATTTATAAATATATTTTAAACAAATACACGGGTAACTCACGTTCGATATAGTCAGTCTAGTCCGACTCAAGTTTCGAAACTTGAGTAGGACTGTGTATTTATTTATAATGTATAAAAACTATGTTAGTTTTTATACAAACATTTAATAAAGTTGTTAAAGTAACTTCGATTGAATAAAACGTTGACACGTTTTATGTACAGAACACGCTTTTTAAGGATTCCGTAAAAGGGGGCGTCCATAAATTACGTGAGGTCTTTTTTTAAGTTTTCTGTCCCTCCCTCCCCCTCTGGTGAGATGTAGTGAGATTTTATTCAACCCACTACCCCACCCCCCAATCTCACGTGAGATTTTTCAAGATGTAGGGTTCTTACGTAAACACGTTAGATTGTTTTATTCTTTGTGTTCTATTTGAATTAGTATTCATTTTTTGAAGTGAAAACTTCTTTAGGCGCGCCTAGACAGATTTTTCGTGGGCTGTGAATTGAATTCATTTGTCACGCTCGGGTATGATAAGAGCATCTAGAAATACGTCTATATATATGCCAATGGGAAATGCTGAAAGGGTGTGGACAGGCCATCATGGCATGGCCATCTAGAAACGCATCAGCCAATGGGAAATGCTGACGCATTTCTAGATGGCCATGCCAAGATGGCGAGGTCACGCCCTCCGGTTACACCCGTGTAGATTCCAAGGTAATCTATCAAATTCTGAGTTATAAGTTTTCATTTCTATCGGCAGTTCCTATGACTGACAATTTTTTTTTGTCTCTCGACCCACAAAATGGTTTTCTTCAAAGTCTGAACATATGAAACAAACAAAAATACTCAATAATTAGTTTATTTTGATGCCTGAGATATAGGAGATATATCAATTAGTACATTGTCGTTTACAGACACATAAAATATCGTTTCGTTGTTGAGTAGGTAATGATTTTTTTTTGTGCGACGTCGCGACGCAGACGGCGTCGATTCGATCGTCGATTATGTTTAAGATTAGGTAAATCTTAAGCATGTACAATCTGGATTAAATGGACCAAAATAGTATTTTTTTTTTTGTTTCAAGGAAAATAAATTACGTGATATTTGCCGAGACCCCCCCTCCCTCCAACGTAAGATTAGATGAGATTTGACTCGACCCCCTCCCCCCCTAAAACACCTCACGTAATTTATGGACGCCCCCAATCGTAAAAATAGATCCCTTATAGATTCTTCATGTCTGTCTGTCTATCTGTCCGTCAGTATGTCGCAGCCACATCTTTATTTAAAAACTATACTGTTGAAACTTGGTAATTAGACTTATTCTGTGAACCGCATTATTTGTACATAAAAAAGGGGCAAAATGTGTATGCTCCTCCTCCTGTAACATCTAAAATAAGACAATGATAAAACTAAAAAAAAATATATGATGTACATTACCATGCAAACTTCTAACGAAAATTAGTTTGAGCTCGATCTAGTCAGTAGTTTTATTAATACGCCATAATTAAAACATCGATGAAAGTTACAACTTGCTGCTACGGAACCCTTCATGGGTGAGTCCGACTCGCACTTGGCCGCTTTTATTTTTCTTATATCATAGCAAAACGTATTATTTTGTAGTAAAATAAAGACAGTAAATTGTCCTTGAGACTAATACTAATCTTTACACAATACTGTGAGGATTTACACAAAAGTCCACTTTACTACCTAGAATGAAAACACGCAATGTGAATGTGCATCTATTTCTATTTCTGGAATGCACTGTGTAAATCACGCATTTACTCTGAACTTTCAGCTGAATGAAAATTGACTCCTATTACATGATATACCTTTTAAACATACACCGTATTCCCTCCCTGCCAAACAATGAGGATGCCTTATTGTTATGATAAGAAGCTTTTTGCAACATGTGTTAGGTAAAAAAATATTAGAAACATAACCATATTCTACATTTTTATAGGAGTCTACGGTATATCCCTATTTATTTTGTTTTGTTTGCTGTTTATAAAAGAAAATAAACTATTAAGCAAATGTTAATGTTAAGCCGGAGGTGAAAACAATAAACACTTTTTAAACAAAAAAAAAACAGACTTCAAAACCACAAATAGGCACTCAAAAGCGAAAAATCAGTTAACATAATTATTGTATAAGCGCTACTCAGTCATCTAATTGAAGCCGGTGTCAGTCAAGTCAAAAAGCTCGTAGATGGATACTATGTACGTAGTGAGTAGCCATATGTAAGTAGTATCTACCCACTTCTTGTAGGACTTGGCTGGCACCGACTTCAATTAGATGAGTGAGTAGCGCTTATATAGTAATTACCCGACTGCGCGACGCAAAGGAGTGGTAATGTGTTTAACAGTCTATGTATGTATGTATGTATGTATGTTTGTATGTTCCTTTGAGGCACTATACAGACCAAACGCCTGGGCCGATTTTTATGATTAACACGTCAATCGATTCCTCTTAATCTGGCGAGTGACACTAAAGACATGACATTAGTGTAAATCCAATATGGCGGATTCAGGACGCCATATTGTCCAAATTAAAAAAATGAAATTCACCAAAATATGTCAAGAGGGGTATCGTTGAATAGGTATTTGAAAATAATGTTTAGCTTTCTCTCAATGTTTTTCGATTTGACTGACCGTTTAGGATGTATATCGATTTAAAGTTGAGTAACAACCATTCTCACATTTATAGGTTTTTAGGTAGCAGAAAACTTCGTATAACTAACTAACTAACGTGTGAATGTGGATGGACATTATATACTAATGTATCTAGTAGGCATCGATATAAATCAATAGATGTGCCCTGAGAATCTTGAAATTGGTCATAAACTGCGTCTCTGTATGTATCGTAAGTGGTTTACAAACAACCAATCTACTTGACCCCTATAATCGCTAGCGGCGAGATTTGCTGTGGTTCTACTTATTTTGGTTGTTGACACCGAATAATGACAGGTAAAATCACCCGGCGTCCACCACGTCCTGCAACCGACTAGAACGGAAAGAGTGAGCTCACTCTTCCCAACGTTGACATGATTGCGTGCGCCGTGAAGTTTGGGATGGGGCCCATCTTGGGTTCAACGATCTATGCTAGTAGGTATATTGGACTACCTTTTTTTCGTACGTGCAGGTACGTGATAGTGGGAACACGGAACCGCTCTCGGATTGCTCCGCCTCGGTCGCCCATCTCCAACTTCAAACGATTTAGTAGGTACTCAACGTCAATCGAAAACCTATACTAACACAAAACTATAAATATGAATTACATGCAGTAGAAAATCCTACATGTTATATCAGTAGAAACGAAGACATTTGGTCAGCAACCAAAAGATGCATATTATTATGTTGAGCATATTAACATTCACAACATTGTTCATAACTAAAAAGTATAAAATAAAAAAATATAATTTAAAAACTCAAAAACCCGACTGCGTAAAAAGTGAACCAAACTACGTACTCGCATACTAAAAAAAAACTGAAAAGAATAAAACAAGCATTTAGATTTCTGGTGGTCTAGAATTCTATAATATGTTATTGTATTAATACTATTGAAATAAATACAATATTTTCTAATAAAAGAACATTACAACTGAACAGTCGGGATCCATTATTATTCGACATACAATGTACCTAATTGTTCAATGGATCCCGACTGTTCAGTTGTAATGTTCTTTTATTAGAAAATATTGTATTTATTTCAATAGTATTAATACAATAACATATTATAGAATTCTAGACCACCAGAAATCTAAATGCTTGTTTTATTCTTTTCAGTTTTTTTTTAGTATGCGAGTACGTAGTTTGGTTCACTTTTTACGCAGTCGGGTTTTTGAGTTTTTAAATTATATTCTTTTTATATTTATTATCTTATTTTCGCTTTTGAGTGCCTATTTGTGGTTTAGAAGTCGGTTAAATTTTTTGTATAAAAAGAGTTTATTTTACTCTTTTTAGTGCAAAACAAGTTTTTAACAATGCATTGACAAAATTGTGTATTGACAGAGTCGAGTTTCATAACTTTTATGAAATCTATAACCATGTCATCCAGACAAAATTGTAGGCAAAATTTTACTTTTTTGTTCATATTTCATTAACCACCCAGCCGATTTCAATAAAATGTACATGGGACCATTTGGAAAGCATATCCATCCGAACACAAAAATATTTTTTTAAATCGGTTCGGGCGTTCTCGAGAAATCAAGTAACATACATAAAAAAAAATTGTGGTCGAATTGATAACCTCCTCCTTTTTGGAAGTCGGTTAAAAATTAATAAATATAGTCAGCCCCCCCCACATTGTTTGACGTTAATTTTATATAAAATTACTAAGATAAGTAAATGAAGCACTAAAGGCAATCTAACGTTACCAATGTTACCATGTATGTCAAAACGACGACAAAACTTTGGTATATTTAAAATAAATACATACTTACATTTAGGTAGGTACTCGATTTTTGGAGAGTAGTCAAAACTTTTACTGTATTTCAATTCCTTATCTATACCAATAATATATCCAAACTATCAAAAACGGGCAAAAATACTCTTTTTTGAGAGCTTTCGTTGCGTGCGTTGGCGTGCGCTGAAGTCCGTAACATTATGTGTCTATCTTTTATTTATAACATTTTTTTATGCTATTCAAATCGCGGATAAGCAACGTAAGGCGTAATTTATGTTAAGATATCAGAGCGAAGCCGGAATGGGGCGCTAGTCTACATTGTAGAGCTGAAGAGTTTGATTGTTTGAACGCGCTTATCTCAGGAGCGACTGGACCGATTTCAAAAATTATTTCACCGTTGGATATGTTCGTGATTTCTGAGTGCTATATGTTGTATTTATGTGTACCACGGGCGAAGCCGGGGCGGACCACCAGTATTATATACTAGTAGGTAATGATCTAATTACCGATGTTCCATTTAGGCCAAATACCCAACGGTATTTATACCGTCAGTGTGATGTGACTCAAATTTATCCGTAGATATAAATCTCGTTCTACGACCTTAGCAGCTTTTCATGCCTTCGTAATTCCGGCTACAAAAACTTGGACGCTTAGAGTTCCGGAGTGGAGTGGAGTGATTACAGGGACATCGCAAAAACCGCTTTCTTCAGTTGCAATAATTCATAATCTCTTTAGTAAAGAACTCGGCGAAGGCACGGCCGGCAACTCCTCAAACTTTCACGGCTTAATCTTCTTAAAAGCGGCCTATTAATATAAAGCGAATACTTAGTTTATTTCCGTTCAAATCATTATTTGTATGAAACTTAAGCATTAACAGTTTTAATTATAGCTGCCGCTGTGCCGTTCTAACATCGTTAATTAATTGAAGAGCTTACCTGCTCCGTGAATTGTAAATTTCAAAATGAAAACGGCGTTTCGTTTATTCAAAGAATTAGTTTTTGTAGGCTGTATTCAGTTTAGCTGTCTGCAGGGATTTACTAGGTGCGCGGAAGCGTGTTAACTCCAACAAAGTGGAACATCGAAAAGCTATTTGAAAAGTTAAAAATGCGGAAACAGAGTATTCTGTTGTGAAAATTGAATCGTTCAGTTGAAACTGGAAGTTAAGCCCCTAGCATGGCGGCTTGAATAATTATTATGCTATTAGGAAGGAAAATTACGGAATACGGGCAATATCAAGAGCTGTAACTGTCAAAGATCTTTAGTAGAATTGAACGATTATTGAGAGAAGGCATGCGATATTTTCCCTTTGGATCACGTATCGTTTTCCCGTTCGTTTTTTATCGGTATTTCCGCGTGCGCCCTAACAGCCGTCATTGTAAGACCATTAAAGGTTTTTGTGCCATCTCGTTTAGCCTCACTCAGTTAACTCACGTATCAAATGATACGAAATCAACACTTCATAAAAATGTGATTTTATGTGAAATTGTGAGAGTATTATCGTAGAAAAAGAAGTTTGGTGGAAGGGCGTTCTTTAAAGTAATCTATTATAATAAATACATCAACAGTGAACTTTCATTTTGAAACTTGTCGAAGTACGTTAACGAGAAAGACTCACGCCTCGTGTACCCTTTTAAACTAATAATATTTCAATAGGCTCTAACAGTAAGGCGGCAAAGTTATTTGGAACCAGATATTAGGTGCTAACTCAAAAACTTCTCGTATTAAAATGCGTAAAGAATACTCACCAGGTTTTTCTTTCCATTTTTTCGGCAGCTTAGTTTTCTTAAGGAGTAGGGGGAAGGGGTCTTTACCCCCTCTCCCATCGTGGAGTTCCTATGGAAAACAAGAAACATATGAAACTATACTCTTCGATGTAGTTTATTATTCCAAAGCAAAGCAATCAGAATTTACATCGTTTTTAAAATGTTAAAGAACACATAACATTTCGGTTTCATTGCCATTTGACATTGACTGGCCTCCTGGCTTAGTTGGTAGTAGCTCTGCCTGCGAAGCCGAGGGTCGTGGGTTCGATTCCCACCCAGTGCCAATATTTGTGTGATGAATTCAAATGTTTGCACTGTGTCTGGGTGTTTCTATGTATAATAAGTATGTATTTAAAACTATATATAAGTATTATATCAGTTATCTGGCCGCCATCACACAACCTTTACTTAGTTTGGGGTGAGATGGTGTTATGTGTGAATTGTCCACCAATATTTATTTATTTAGAATTTACTGAATTTAATAAGGCATGGTGGCCTATTAGTGGCTAAAACGAGCTATTTCACAATAGAGGTCGTAAGTTCAAGTCTCGTCTATATATGCAGTCTATTATAGAGCGTACTTCCTTGTAAGATAATGACATAGTCCTAGTAGTGTATTTGAATACTAAGATTCTTAATTTAGCCTCCGAATTTCGATATAGAATTGGACGATATTACGTAGGTTGTCGATTTCGAAATTGAAAGAAAACTCGAGATCTTATGATTTCAGTGTTTATGATTGAAACATTTGTTTAGCAGCAATGGTTGTTTACTGAGTTTGTTTATTTCTCGAAAAACGTGCCTTCACGTGGGCGATGAGGATTTTTATTGAACTCTAGTAATTGAATAGCGCTCAGACACCCCATGGATTCGCAATAAATATTCATTCGGTGCTTATTTAGCGAGTCTCGATTCCAAATTAAAACGTGAAACTCTCGAGGAAACTTGTACAACATCAATTATTTCACAGTTAGCTTCATTAGAGAATGTTTGCATTTATTAAAACTTTCTTAAAATAGATTCGACTTTGTTTTTGCTTCTAATTTAAACATGAGAGGGATCTTATTTGAAGGCTCGAGATCGATTATTTATTGTTCTTCCGGTTTGTAAGAGGATTAGCCCCATTCGCATTTTTTGTGTTGTGCTTTATACTATGTTTTGGTTGAATTTTGTTGTGAATGTTATTAGCGTCATACAGTAGATTGTCACTGAATACAGGTAGTTATTTTTTCGAACTAAGCAGATCTTTTTTTACGTGTAACGTGTAACTTACTGTATTATTGATATTTTTAACAAATTAGTTCGCTTATTGTAAGTTATCGCAATTTGACCGTTTTAGGTGTTATTGGAGTTATGGTATGTCATAAAAATATTACTTATCTATAAGAAAAAGCCTAGTCTTGATAAATACCTACGTGAATTAAATTAAATATTTGAATTTCATGATACATTTGCTGCACTTAAAATCAATGGACATGTATTTGACTCGGTTTGGTACCTAGTTGCAAATTAGTTCGATACAATTTTTGACATAGTGTGTGTGAAATGTTTTAACTTAAACAAATGTTTTTACTATAACCTAAGCTTCAATTGTTTTCTTAGCGAATCACGTATAACCACAGAAATCTAAATAATAAGGTAATAGAAATGGCATAACTCTCAAATTACTTGCAAAACGCTTGTCGCCACATTTCCCCTACCCCCGCGATCACTACTACATGCGCGTAGTATTCAAATAGAGCTCCACTCACACACCAATAGCTGCACATTATCAACCTGGGTCTGTGATTGCACCACACACATCCATAAACGCTTATCAGTGAACCTACTAATACATTGAACAATTTACAATTTTTCACATATACGCTAGTGCTTGACAAAAATTAAAACATATCGATATTTCAAAGTACGGTCCAATATTAACAGTCGATAAAGGTTATTATTGATTTCATTAATTAGGTGTATTACACTACAACAAAGTCAATATGCCTACCTATAAAATAAGTGAGTCACATGGGGTATACTATTGTTTCGAAAACTGAACTATGTAATTCTAACACCACATGGGCTTAGGTATAGTTGAAGAACAAAGGTTGTTGTATATTTTGTACATCGAGCAACTCGATCTTCCGCGCAAGCACGGAAGGGAAGTAGCCTTTGCTAAAAAATATTGTTCAAATCTTTCTGTCATTTCTTGCGGGAGGGGAAAGTTGCACACTAGCGTAAAGCCGCACTATTACATACAAAACATACCTGTACCGATCCATTGCCGACCACACTCACACAGCCAAATCACTACTAACACATAAAAAATAAAGCACCATTCACAAATCTAGCCCCGCCCTCAGTGTATTCCACGACACAGTATATTATCAAACTCCATGGTCCACGCGGACTTGTACTTTGACAGAGGGGAAACGCTGTGTATGCCTACTCCCTTCCGTGTTGCTCGCTGATTTTGTATGAAAACTAATAAAGTCTTAAAAATAAAAGCTTACAATAGATAAATACTGCCTCAGTTATCTTAATATTTATTTTGCACGGACGAACAATCGCGCGTTATAGCCAGTATGTATATACATTTGTTAATAATTAATGAATTATGAAGTAATGTTTACCGCGAATTAAAAGATTGTACGTACGGGTGTAATGTTAATTGCGTACAATTTTTTTTATCGATTTATTATGTTACTTTATCGATAAAACTATGTAAAATTTAAAATAAAATTTTCATCGTTTATTTTTGGGAAAGTAAAATTGGACCGTCACAGCACTAACTCACAATCGCTACCTGCGGTTGTACCATGGAAGATTAGAGGTTATAACGATATCTTTAATTTTACATTACATTGCTGTTTATGCTTGTACCACTTTAGATGTTAATTAATGTATGCAGCAATGGTATGCAAAATGACGATCACACCAAAAATTTATAACTATCATAGTGAATCATTGGGCTCCGTTTATTTTATTAAAAAATACAATTAAAACAAAATAAAATACCTATCAGTGAAATGTAATCTCATTATTGGTATGATTGCAAGTTGTGGAAGAACTTCCACAGTTGTTTATGCTGCATAACACAAGTTTTTAAAGATGATTCACGCCTGCCGGTTCGAACAAGACTAAACTACAATTCGAGCACTGGTGGCCTACAAGTCATCTGTGCGGCGACAATGTCACGCGGTCATGCGACTTCTAGTACCTTATTATTTAGATTTCTGTGCGTATAACTCATAGCAGCTGTGTGAATAGTAGAAATGTGTAATACTCTCTACAAGTCACTGCCTAACACCATCTAACACTGCACTGTTCTCGTCACTCGGAGATTACAGATAATTTATCTCTTACCCGCGTAAATTTCTCTGGTAACTCTGTAGAGTTCTAGCCTCACTGAAATATGTATGTTGCTTACTAATAATATAAGGCGCTTATTGATGTCATTTCCGTAAGTTAAGCTATAAGAAAAAACAAGCATTAACTGATATGCTTCACCTTTATAGCGATGGTGTCGTCCTGAAGAAAGTAGAGAAGCTTGAATTCTTCCAGTTCCCCATTCTCCGCTTCTCGATTATCCCATACCACATTGAACCTGCAACGATGGTTTACGTTCAGTACGCTCAGCTACAATATCATTATTACGAAATGTTTTTTTTTAAATTATATGTTCCATCGGCTGTCGTAATAATAGTACTGCGGGTCAAAGGACTCGATTAGCACATGACCGAGGCAGATGACAAAATAAGAGAGAGGCCTAAACTCGGCAGTAGAAAAGTGAGATAAAAGCTGTAAAGGGTAGTGATGATAACTTAAAACAACTTTTTTTTCATTAATAGCCTTATGCTAAGCGATGATGCAGCCCACGATAGAACGCGTTTATCTAGAAAAAGATTCCACTAAGATAATGTATATCTCAGTCTAGCTAATCGTTTAACGAAAGTGGCATCAAACGTCTTCCTTCGAGTTTTAGAAACGCCTACCATGAATTATAGCTTAAGGGCATCTTCACATAAGGTCGCAAGGAGCGCGTCAGCCGCGCTACAGCAGCGCGACAGCAGCGCATGCCCGCGACTTGCTTACAATCCACGAAAGCCGCGCTAATGAAATTATAAGCAAGTCGCGCGGCTGTATTTGTAATGAGAAGGCATCCGCTGCTGTGGCACGGCTGTATTTGTAATGAGAAGGCATCCGCTGCTGTGGCGCGGCTGTATTTGTAATGAGAAGGCATCCGCTGCTGTGGCGCGGCTGTATTTGTAATGAGAAGGCATCCGCTGCTGTGGCGCGGCTGCCCGCGCTGCTTGCGACCTAATGTGAAGGCGCCCTTATCGTCATCTCGGAACAAAATGAATCCAATAAAATAGAAAACATACGACTCCTAAACCTTTTCCCAAGACTCATGACTTCCATATTCTCAACATAGGTAGTTAGCTAGACGAGGCCTTTTCCGCACTTAGCCTCTCAAATGGGTCATTGTACGTGGCTCATACTTCCCTTCTACTCCAACCTTCCTAGGCTATCCCAGAAGGCAAGCAACCTTTTCACCCTCAACATAGTTTTTCAAACTACTGCCTTCAAACTTAATTAAATTCTGGATTTTTTTAGTATTATGCAACAATTGTCGTTTTTTTTTATTATTACTCTTTAACGTTCACGTATTCAGTTATACGATACAGCTGAATGGCGTGAACTGTTCTTATGAACGTGTACCAAATATAAGTGTACAAACAAAAGGCGCCCCGATCGGTATGTTCATTTGTCTTACGACGCCGATTGTACAAATAGTAACATCGGAGCATAGCTCGCCTTTGTGTGTACATCGGAGTTTTAGCTTCTAACAATGTATTCTAAAGATTTATGCACCAATTTATTTCTTGTTCAATCGTCGGGAAAACATTATGATGCTATGGGACGCGCTAGATGCACAAAATGTAAAGGGTGAGATGTCTGCATCAGCGTTTTGGTGGAACGTGGAACCCATACTTTATAGGAAAGTCTTGGATAATCGCGTCCTCAGGCTTACCAAGTAAATATTGGTGGACAATTCACACACAACACCATCTGACCCCAAACTAAGCAAAGCTTGTATGATGGTGGCCAGATAGCTGATATAATACTTATATAGTTTTAAATACATATTTATTATAAATAGAAAAACCCAAACACAGTGCAAACATTTGAATTCATCACACAAATATTTGCACTGGGTGGGAATCGAACCCACGACCCTCGGCTTCGCGGGCGGAGCTACTACCCACTAAGCCAGTCAATGTAAAGTAGAGTGTGTGAACAAGAGAAAAGACACAATTTTTTTGAATTGAAAACTTCTTTTGGTGCGCCTCAGACAAATTTATCGTGGGCTGTGAATTGAATTCTAGCGTCACGCTCGGAAATGATAAGAAATCTTCGGCTAAACTCGGGACCATGGCCATGCTCATAGACAGGCCTTTTGGTTTCACCCGCGTAGTTTCCAAAGTAATCTATCAAATTCTGAGTTATAAGTTTTCACTTCTATCGGCAGTTCCTATAACTGCCAATTTTTTTCTCTAAAGTAACGCGGTTTATTTTTTCGAAATTTACCGAGTCACTTTGTTTCCTAATAGTGTATTAATATATTTTACCTACTCGTATATATTAGACATAACAATACCATCTGGCTACAACTAAGGAACAACTAAGAACATCCAAAGTAACTCTACATTTTTGGAATAAAAATTCAATCAAGGCTGTAGATGCATATATAACTAAATTTTAGATTGATCTGTCCAGTTTTTACAACGTAAATAGGCTACATATGTATGTACGTCCGGCATTACACATTTATATTGATATTAGATTATTATAAATTATAAATATTATTACAAAACTACCCTCGGAATTCATAGAATTGTTTAAGTATTGGTATGGTCACCAGATCAATGTGGTTAGATGGGCGGACGCACTGTCAGAACCTTACGGTTTGAATTGTGGAGTGAGGCAAGGGGGCTTAACCTCACCGAAACTCTTTAATCTGTACGTGGATCGTCTGATTGGGGAGCTCAGCAATTCTGGGGTTGGGTGCTCTATTGATGGTGTTATTATCAATAACATCAGCTATGCTGACGATATGGTCTTGCTGAGCCCCTCCATCAGCGGTCTACGTACACTGGTGAAGACATGTGAGCGATATGCGGAGGCCCATGGCCTCAGATATAATGCTATTAAGAGTGAGCTGTTACAATTTCATGCTGGCACAAAACCGTATGCTTATATGCCAAACATATTACTAGATGGTACGCCACTCAAAGTAGTGTCGCGTTTCAAGTACCTGGGGCACTGGGTCACCGAGTCGCTCAATGACGATATGGACCTGGAGAGGGAGCGTAGGGCACTCGCAGTCCGGAGTAACATGCTGATTCGCAGGTTTGCACGGTGTTCCAAAGAAGTAAAAATAACATTATTTAGGGCTTACTGCCAATCTTTTTACACCTGCAGCTTGTGGACTAGATATACTCAAAGGGCTGTGAATGCCCTACGGGTCCAGTACAATAATGCATTCAGGATGTTGTTGGGGCTGCCACGCTTCTGTAGCGCATCCGGCATGTTTGCAGACGAACGCGTGGATGGCTTTCACTCCATTCTTCGTAAACGGATGGAGTCTCTTATGCGGCGGGTGCGGGGCAGCGACAGCACATACCTGAGTGCAGTGGCAGAGAGCCTCGACAGCCCGTTCCTTAGGCATTTTATACATTTACATGTGATGCCATGGCGCCACTGTCTCAAATAAATAATATGGCTTTAATCAATGTGTGACTTGTTACAGTTAAATTTATTTGGTTTGTTTTAATTAATTTATTTTGATCTAGTTTAATTTTTAATTTTATTCAATTTAATTTGATGTGTTCTATTTGATTTATTTTTACTTCATTTGATATGGTTTGACCTAATTTATTTTAATTTGACTTAATATGATATAATTTGGTTCGATTTAATTTATTTTGATTTGATTATTTTTGTTGTAGTTGAGTTTGATTTGATTTTATTAACTTCAATTTAATATGTTTTCATTTGATTGAATTTTGACGTCATTTAGTTTGATTTGATTTTAATTTTATTTAATGTGATTTTGTTTTCTCAATTCTGTAAATTTATTTAATAGGTAGGTACCCTGTATATGGATTTTTAATCTGACAAATAAATTATTCTATTCTATTCTATTAGGACCCAGTAGATATTTTTTTAATTTAGTGTTGGTCTTTAGTTTAAATTGATTTACTATAAGTCATAATTTTCAACTACAAACTAGAACCAATCGGTAAAATAAGACGGTGAGACAAACTTCGTGCTAGACCACCGTGTTCAACTTAATCCTTGCTACGATTCCTTTAGATTTATTTTAAAGCAAAGATAATAATCATCTCAAAACCATCTAATTAAGACAACATATATATGAAATAATACCTTATTACACCGATATAAGCTGTGCACGTTTATGTGTATGAGGGTGCTTATTTGAATGCCATTATTATTGTAAACGATTCAGTAGATTAGAGAGACTTACTACGAGGATAGTTTCTACCGAGGATTAGTACATAATACATAACTAATGTGTTTATGCTTATGTAAGCATAGTTATGAAGAAAACAATTCATGTGACATAACAGGCATACACGCGAGTAAATAATCTGAATACGATTGCTCAGCCATTGCGCATCACTGCAACAGTAAACCAAAAACGCAGTGAAGCTTTCCGTAGCGCCGTCTACGTGATCGCCGCCAGACGAACTAAAGTGTACACTATATCAGCAGACAGGGTTCTTAGACACGCAATTAATCTTGAAATATTCTCGTATATCGCCAGCAAAATACGGAAAACAACAAAAATAAAAGGCATCCGCCAGACAACTAACTGTCCCGACGGGGACTGCGGCCCTGTGATTTATGAACGTCCCCGGGATTGTGGCTCGTGTTTATTATTATGACCAGAGATAAGATAACAAGACGTTAATAAATGACGTAGTGGGAACACCTGCATTTAGTTTTAATTTTAATGGTTTCCTTTAACGGCTTTCTGTTGCTTTTAAACGATGTGCTAAAGTAGGGATTCAGGATAGACGGTCTCCACTCAGACCATGATAAAAGAAGGACAGTAACAGATAATAAATCTCTACAGATATAATTATAAAATATCATTCAAAATATGAATAAATAATTTAACAATATTTCAGGGTTTAATCAGCAGAGTAAGCATTCCTGTAACTATTAAGCTTTTATTTTAAGCAATATTAATGACAGAGAGATAAGGCAACCAATTTTAGTTGCCAGAATAGACTCCAAGAATATTGCTCTTACAGGACAATACGCTTTGCATATTGCTATTGCCGCAGCCGCAAAATCAAATAGGTCATCGATCAAAGTTGAAATCCATGTAGTATATTCAACATATCGTTTAGAACTCATCACTTAAATATCTTAGGAAACATGAGTGTCTAGATACGCTGCCTAGATTTACGTACCATTTATCAAGTGCTCACTGGATCTGAAGATAAATTCGTCATTAAATCGTTTTATTCCTTTGTAGGAGTAAAGCGATCTAAGTCGCGTTACCGAGCAGTAAAGTCGGGTTGTGAGCAGAGAAGATGGTGCGACGGCTCTAAGGCTCTATCTGCCACCGGCACCAGAGCGTGAAGACGTTACGTATCTTGCACGTTAACGTCGACGTTATCACGTTTTTTACGGGTGCAGTTAAAATTTAAGGTGAATTCAATTCAAAATACATGCTCAGAAGGTAATATTCAAAATATTGTAAACTAGCTAACCGAGTACACATTGTCCTGCGATATAAATATTTAATTTGTACCAATTGAATGGAATTATAATAATGGAAGTAAAAAAAGGTTTAACCACGTTAAGCATTTTTCGGGACCACGTTAAGGAACCATTAAGGGCTGACGTCACCAACATGCTAATGTAGGGCTATATTTAAAACGCATATTTTTTTTCCTATTTTACTTTGTCATAATGAATGTCGCATAAAATACTCGTATAATGTAATAATGTAACATTTGCATACTCGTTTCTTGGCGTAATGTGTTTTAAGCATAACAAACAATCTATTGTACTTAATTCAATTCGACTATTGATGCGCCTATTTAATCCCTATTTAAACTTCTACTTGACGAAATTCGTCGGTAAAACATTAGAAGGAAGAATATCTTATAGCCTCCACGGTAGATCATGACCAATGGTTTTAGTTCACACAAAAATATTTAACATAAAACCGGCCAAGTGCGAGTGGGACTCCCGTTTCTCTCCCTGACTCCCGCCGTTTTTCACTAACGGCACGAAGGGTTCCGTGCCGTTAGTGAAAAACGGCGAAAACCTCTTTGGCTTTATATTCGAAATTTCTTATACATCGCAATTTCCGCAAACAGGCAAAAAGTTGTAGTGAAATATGATTTTTGGTTCATTATTCTGACAACGAATTCGATATCGCGTTTTATTTTTACCAGTGGCGCCATCTAGTTTGTTTGGGACGGACTAATCGAGCAGGAAACGATAAAAATCAAGTTTTTTTTTTTTTTTTTTTTTTTTACCTTTTATGGGTTTACACTTGACCGCCATCTCGCCTGATGTAAAGCGACGATGCGGTCTACGATGAAGCGTGTTTACCTAGAAAAAACCGATTCACTCTCGATTTGAAGACACAAAGATTGTAACCATCGGGGAAAACCCACTCAGGCAACGTATTCCACAGCCTAGACGTTCTTATCACAAAAGTAGAGTCAAATCTCTTCGTTCGTGTCTTTGGAACATCAACCATGAAACGATGTCGCTTTTTCGAGCTACGAGCATTCCGATAGAAAAAAGGACAAGGTTGTATTAGATCATGTAAATCAGTCGCACACTCTCCGAAGTGTATCCGATAAAAAACCGATAGACTAGCAATTTTACGGCGATGTTCAAGACTTTGAAGTCTTTTTCGCACAAGAGTAGCATTGCCTATGAGCCTTTTGGCACGTCTCTCGATCGATTCCAGAGCTTCCAGCTGATACTTAGCCGAACCATCCCAAAGGTGCGAACAGTACTCCATACAGGAGCGAATCTGTGCTTGATATAATGTAAGCAACTGTTCAGACTTGAAGTACCTTCGCACCTTTGAAAGGACACCCAGTTTTTTGGCAGCTAGTTTAGCCTTAGATTCGATATACGAGCCAAAGTTGAGCGTAGAGGTCAAAGTCACGCCCAAAAGTTCAAGACGGTCAGAAACCGGCACGGACACACCTCTAAAAGTTGGAGTCAGTTCAAATGGACTCCTTTTAGCGGAGAATAGACACGCTTGCGTCTTACTCTCGTTGAACTTGACCAGATTGGCATCGCCCCATTCAGACACCGCCTCAAGGGTCAAGCTCAAACGCTCGATCAGACTCTCTCTCAGTACCTGAGTTTGCTGCCCACTGGCTCTCGCGCTAGATATGTAACTCTCTACAACGGTGCTATCATCTGCGTACCCAAAGATACCGGGCTTCAACAGATCATTGATGTGTAGCAGGAAGAGCGTTGCAGAGAGTACCGACCCTTGAGGGACTCCGGCATTAATAGCCATTTGATCAGACGAGCAGCCATCAATGACGACTCGTATGGATCGATCCCTCAAAAAGTCCGATATCCACGCAATAAACCCAGAAGACAAACCATACCTAGAAAGCTTACTTATAAGGCCATCATGCCAAACCCTGTCGAAAGCCTTTGAGATATCCAGGGAGACTGCAAGTGCTTCCCCGTGTTTCTCAATAGCTTCACTCCAGATGTGAGTGACGTACGCTAGAATATCCCCGGTGGACCGGTTTCGGCGAAATCCGTATTGCTGGTCACTGAGGAGGTCGTTTGATTCTAGGTACGTGAGGAGCCTGTGGTTTAAGACACGTTCCATAGTCTTGCAGAGTATGGACGTGACCGAGATGGGCCTGTAGTTGGCAGGGTCAGCACGACTACCCTTTTTGGGCACAGGTTGCACATTAGCAAGCTTCCAAGACTTCGGTACTAGCCCAGTTTGGAGAGAGAGTCTAAATAGGCGCGTCAGTATCGGAGACAACTCAGGCGCACAAGCCTTCAATACTAGGGCAGGAATACCATCTGGGCCACTGGCTTTATTCACGTCCAGATTGCGTAGCACTTTGCGAACCTCCATTTGGCGAATGTGAATATCTGACATAAAAGTCGGACAGCCAGGTGGAGTAGGAGGTGTCGCGCTACCAGCATCTAGACGAGAAGATTCCGCAAACTGAGTTGCAAACAAGTTTGCTTTCTCCGTTGCAGTGTGAGCCAGTGTCCCATCAGGTTTCAGCATTGGAGGTAGTGAGGGGCGGCAGAAGTTCGATTCGACCGATTTAGCTAGGGACCAAAACGCTTTGCTGCCCGCAGGGTATGAAGCTAGTTTGTTCCCTATTCGACTAATGTGGTCAAATCGAGCCCTCTGAAGAACCTTTTTACATGCCTTAGCAGCCTTGTTGAACGCTTTCTTCTTCTGGCGTATGTCCCTTGCCTTACGCTGTCGAGCATCAACCCAGGCTAGGTAGGTCTCATGTTTAAATGCTTCAGCACTTTTACATTGAGAACCAAACCATGGGCGAGCTTTGCTGGATAATGGGACGTCGGAGTATGGAATGAAATATTCATTAGCCGTACGTATTACATTAGTCACAGCATCCGCGCAGACTGAAGGATCACCAGAAGTGAAGCACAATGACTGCCATGGGTAAGACGCGAAGAAAGAGCGCATCTCGTCCCAATCTGCTGACTTGTATCGCCACAATCGCCGGTTGCCTCTAGGGCTGGGATGGGAAGTTTGTTGTATGGGACCCCCCTTAGATATTGTTTTTAATTTATTTTTAGTATTTGTTGTTATAGCGGCGATAGAAATACATCATACAGGCAATGTGAAAATTTCAACTGTCTAGCTATCACCGTTCTTGAAATACAACCTGGTGACGGACGGACGGGCAGCCAAGTCTCAGTAATAGGGTTCCGTTTTTACCCTTTGGGTACGGAACCCTAAAAAGGGTTTAAGTAAGATTTTTATGTATGAAATAAATTTTCTGGAATATTTTTTTATATTGTATCTATAGAGCGACGAGATGAGCAGGACATGTGCCTGATCGTAAGCAACACGCCTGCATATTACAACACAGTGCCTATTTCAACATGAAGGATCTAAATAAAACACAAGCAGAACACAAGATCCAACGAAAACACAATAATGTTTGCACATTGTCGCTTGGCGGTAGAATGGAAACGGCGTGATGCTTCCTCACGCCAACTCTACAAAGAATCCTACCACCACCAAGCTTTGTGGCTTGTAAACAATTGTCCTCTCTAATAAAGATATATTTTCTGCTCATGAAGTTTTATTTTACAGCGAGCTATACTCCGTTGTTGTTGAATAAATACGCCTTCCCTTGAGTTTATAATATTTTTAGATCTAAACATTCAAACATTGTGACTTAACAAAGAATTAGCTGCTCAGTCGTGTAAAAATTAATACAACTCTGAAAACTTAGTACTTTCAAAAAAAGCCGAGACTACCGGCAAAGTACAATCTATATTAAAAACGCCTTTAGATATAGTAACGCAGATCAAAAGTACTAGGATTGACAGTTAGGTACTCTTTATTGTTCATGTCAAAATATAAAACAGATAAGCAGACAAAATTAAACTAGTGCTATAGCAGGTGACCTTATCGCTGAAAGTCTACTAGTACACTAATTACTATGAAAAGTTTTGAAAGCGATCTTGAAATTTCGAAAACGCACTGTTCCCTAAAATTTAGCTGACCGTAGATAGATACACTTTATTGACAACACAAACGTCAGAACAAAAAGATACTTACAGAAAAAGAATTAACGATAAACTTTATACTAACTAGTGCGACATGCTGGCGGCTTTATTGCTAAAATAAATATCTTCCAGACAGCCTTAGGATGGACCATAAAACAACGTGAGGACACATGAGACACATTTTTTAATGAAACAGCTGATTTTTTAACGCAACGGAAATCACGATTAGTCTCTAACGGACGTAAAACTTACCCTATTGTAAATGATTTTCTTTGTACGATGTTTGTATGTATATGTCGTGATTATTTATATTGGGCAACGAGTATTGCAATTAATTACAGGATTATTACATTAAACAATCGCGGCAGGCTTAAACAATTGTAGCAAAAAATGTTTATAATGCCGAGGATAAAAAACCTTTTTGGGTTTAGTTGGTAGATACTACATATTTGCTTACGCAGTATTGCTGTGTTTTCCTAGAGTTATTCCTTTCTTTGGATCAGTGTTTTAACCGTGTCTCTGGATCCTCTCATATATTGTAGGATTTTTTATTCGTTTAATTGGTTCGCACTCGACCACCTTCTCGTCTGCTATAAAGTGACCTGAGTAGCGGTCTATAACGTAGCGCGCTAAACTAGAAGAAATCGATTCACTCTAGGGACTTCAATTAAAAATATCCTTTCTCTAAAGACGCTATCCAAAGTTTTATATTTTATGCTTCTGTATAATCGTATCTTTTGTATTCTGTATTGCGCTCTGCCGCAGACTATAGTGGTCAAGTGAAAACCTATTATTGAATACAAAAATCTCCAGTGTGAAGAGTGGTTTTACAAAGCCAGCTGAAAATTCTCATCTGAAAACATTGAGTAAAGAAAATCATTCACAATAATACAAAGCCACAAAAATATCGGATTCGTGGTCATTTGTTACACCCAGCACAAGAAAAAGACCTCTTCACGTAACGACTGTTCCTTGCAGCCGATATATGTTTTAAAACTTACGAGAAACACTTAAAAACATTTAGTTAGAGTGCACATTCAGTGCAATAAGCAACCGCTAACCGAAAGCGAGCTACATTAGTAGCTGCCCGAGGCAGGAGCAGGATCATATAGGTAGCAACCACGGGTAGCGCTGGGGTTGCGGTTGATTCTCGTTCGACGCTCGAAACACATTCAAAGCATCACCCGTTACGCTTAAAGCACTCTTACAATCATGATGTGATTGTAACACTTCTTTCAACCGCTAAACTTTAGATAAATAAATGTTTTACTTATCTCACGCACTAGAAGATAAATGTTCAGGACGCTGAATTGGGTAGGAGGTTGCCTAAATATTAATGGCGATAACATCTCTCACCTTCGATTTGCGGAAAACATCGTTATCATGGCAGAGTCGCTGGAGAACTTACAGTGGACGCTGAACAGCCTGGCTTACGCTTCTCAACGCCTCGACCACTGGATGAATTTGGTCCCAACCAAAGTCGTTGTGCAAATGTCTATTTTTTTAAACATTTTTTTAACTTTTATAGGTTAACACTTGACCGCCATCTCGACTGATGTTAAGCGTTGATGCAGTCTACGATGGAGCGTGTTTACCTAGAAAAAACCAATTCACTCTCAATTTGAAGACACAAAAATTGTAACCATCGGGGAAAACCCACTCAGGCAACGTAATCCACAGCCTAGACGTTCTTATCACAAAAGTAGAGTCAAATCTCTTCGTTCCTGTCTTTGGAACATCAACCATGAAACGATGTCGCTTTTTCGAGCTACGAGCATTCCGATAGAAAAAAGGACAAGGTGTTATTTGATCATGTAAATCAGTCGCACAATCTCCGAAGTGTATCCGATAAAAAACCGATAGACTAGCAATTTTACGGCGATGTTCAAGACTTTGAAGTCGTTTCGCACAAGAGTGCCGTTGCCTATGAGCCTTTTGGCACGTCTCTCGATCGATTCCAGAGCTTCCATCTGATACTTAGCCGAACCATCCCAAAGGTGCGAACAGTACTCCATACAGGAGCGAATCTGTGCTTGATATAATGTAAGCAGCTATTCAGACCTGAAGTACCGGTAGAAGTACAATATCCGGGGCCGATTGCCGTAAATGGAACCACTCTCCAAATTTTATTCTGATATACTTAGATCAGACGCTCGAACTAGGTAGATGTAACTTTGAGAGTGAGAATCCAGTTGGGCTGGGCAGCGTTTGGGAAACTTCGTCGAATCTTCTCATCTCCCATCCCACAAAGTCTCAAAGAAAAAGTATACAACCAGTGCGTAAGTATATACCTGTTATGAGACCGCGAATCGGTGTAAACGTTATTTAGGACGCCCTGAGACTAATAGAGTGTCGATATACAGAAGACGGTTGGTGGTGTTTGGAATGGAAAGTCCGAGGATCGAGCTGAGTGTTGTGTTATGGGAGATGCTTATGTGCAGCAGAGGGTGAATATAGGCTGATAATGATGAGGAAATCTTTTACTAAATATGTTCCGTGGTTCCCGCATAGTTAGTAGATTATGGATGGATGGATGGATGGTAGATTAGACTATAACCTAACTACGTTCCAAATTTCAGGCCAATTCGTTCAGGAATTTCCGCGTGATTACGCAACAAACATCCAGTCTTTTGCATTTATAATATTAGTAGGAATTATTAATTAACGTACCGATGTATTTATTTAAAATGTGACATACCTTGAATACTTATAGGTATACACAAACATCAACCGTGAAACGATGTTGTTTTTCTCGAGCTACGACAAGTCTGATCAATAAAAGAGCAAAAGAGCGTGTTAAATCATTCAGATCAACAACCGACAAGATAGTAAATTTGTGACGAAATTTAACTTTGAAATCGTATCATAGTATCGTTGACTACGATTTTGAGCAAATGTGTCGTTGCCTACAAACCTTTGGCACGTTTCTCGATCGATTCTAGAGCCTCCAACTAGTACTTAGTCGGCCCATCCCACAGGTGCGAACAATACAGTGGTATAACATGAGCAACTCTTCAAAATTGAAGTATTTATCTTCGCACCTTTGAGACCCCTCCCTAGTTTTTAAACAGCTAATCTAGCATTTTTTCTAAGTGAAATTCAATTTTTTTTGCATAAAAAGCGAGTCTCCACGGCACCACAAAAAATGTCTTCGGGTGACAAAAACGCAAATATGTCAGTCTCACCTCAGTAAATACTACCTCTGACATTACACTTCACCAACTTATTTACCATTCCCCTTTCACTATTAAATAGACATCCCTTTTGCCACCTATAAGCCAGTCTGGCGGAATTACGTCGAAAAAGACGAATGGGAATAGGTAGAGTTTTATATCAGCGGAAATCAAATCCTCGAGTTGACCTTTCAAACGGCCGCGTCCTTCGCAATCCAACTCTTATTCGCCCATACATACGAAATATGACTATGACTTCATATAAGAGGCATTGAAATAAAACTGCGGAGGCATATTGGGGCTCCCGGACGCCAGGGTCGAACCCGAGCTCATGATGAATCGGCCGAAACATTCCACAAAATATCAATCCTACCCCAGCGTAGGTACAGGGTGTTTACATGATATGACACTGTCAAAGAAGTGATCATGGAACTTTTAGCTACTTAATTTATTATAATATCTACTAAACTACGATATTCAAATAAGTAAAATAATACTGTTTTTAATTAGCTGGTTTTCGAGTAGGAAAGGAAAATGTGTTTTTTTTTTGAGAAATAGAATAAGTTATCTTAAGCCCTGCATTAGTTAATTAAGCATAAGCAGTTCACTTTATATTCTCATTGTCCATCACACTGTATAAGTACGGGTAGGTAATACATAACACATTTCCCTGAAAGATTTTGTTAGATCACTCTTGTTTCCTCACGATGTTTTTTTTTCATCACACGATTGAAGTGTGCTACAATGATTTTGAAAAAATCGCTTGTTTTTTTTTTGCTTAACTTATGCATTATGTCACGAATTTTAAAAGATTAGGGTATGGGACAAAAACATTACACATTGTTCATTCTAAAAAAAAAACTTAATTTTTCTCTTAAAAAAAATACAGTATTTGGAATATTTTTTTATGCGCTTGAATTTACAGCGCGAGTGGAATTACGTTTGCATTCATAATAAAATAACCGATAGTTTTTATTTATTTTCAACTCTATTTAGTACTCTGCCAGCGGACTAGATACCAAATTCTTTATTATAACATTTTGTTGACATTACCCAGTCAGAATCAAAAAAATCATACGTACAGTTCTGTATCGTTTAATGCTTAGTCGCTTAATTGATTAATGATTTAATAATAATTAGAAAGATTTTGCCAGTCGTCTTGAACACCTAGTATAAGCAGCAAAAACCATCACTCATCTGAGCACACCGCTTTCAACGAGCTCTCCCTACTTACTCAATTGTTCTACATACACTCTGATATTTACACAAGTAGATCAAACGAGAGGTAGAACTCAGTATGTAAATTAAGAGCGAGCATTTTGGTAGTCAGATTGGAATCTCATTTAAAATTTTCCTTGCAGACGTTTACGCCCATACACATACATATATGGAAGCAATAGAATGCGTAAGTAGGTTTCCATATTTTCATTATAAAGAACTTGATATTTATGACTCGCCTACTTAGAATAAAAATCCCTGGAATTATATAGGCCCCTGTTTATGGTTCATAAAAGGCGGTTACGGACGGGAGACCGCTTGTCGAATGGAGAGGGGACTTTACGTCGGCACTTATAATGTGATATAATGATTCTCGCTTTGAGTAGATATTGAAGGAAATGAAGAGGAAAATTCTTCGAATAAAGTTAATGTAATGCTGAAATCGAAAATTGAGTTACAGTCATCGTCTCTAGGTACACGAATCCTGTGTTACGGGTACCAGTTTATTTCTGTCGTAGGTATTCGTTACGTGTGTGCACACGTGTGAGCCGGGGGCCTTGTCGTATAATTTCCTTTACAGGTGCCATCTGCTGGCGTTAAGGGACGGTTTTAAGCTTAAATTGTGTTGGCAACTGGTGTTGTTGCAACGTGGATCTGATTACTCGTTTGGCAAGCAAGCTAATGCAAGTATATTCGAACATTTTTAGTAATTTTAAGTGAATTATTTACGTGAAAGGTTGCGATATCACGAAATTATTTACTATGCTGAAAAAATGCATTAATAAAGATATGAAAAATGCGAGATAGGTACTTTAATTACGAATCAACTAAAAGTGATGTTTTTTGCGGATTTTACTGCAGGTCCAAGAACAAACAAGTTATCCAAAACGATGACATTTTTGGGGTTGATATTTTTTTATGAAATCCTGGATGGCAACCAAAATTGTAATGTCAACACCGTTCTTTTTCATATTAGACAACTAAAATGTGTCTTAAGATCATTTCTGAATATAGTCAATTAAATCAACTTTGTACAAATCGTAAGATTTCATTATCTTCAGCTGCGGTTTTATCAAGGTTAGACTTACTAAGTTCACTCAATCTTCAATGATTTGTCTTCGAATGCTACAAAAGCCCAAGAAACAGATTTATCTTGCGACGATTCTCAAAACGCTAGAGGTTGCTCGACTGTGTAATTTAAAAAACGAAAATATACGCAACAAAGAGAACATGACTGCGAACAGAAAGTAAAATGCAAAAATATTTCGAAGCCAAACAAAGTGAAAACTTGAAAACACTTTTGAAAAAGTTTACGTCCATTTCGAACGTCAGACGAAAAGCTTCGACGAAAAAGCTTTCAGCACAATGGCAGAGGGAGCGTTCTGACAGCATCGTTAGCAGAAGGGCTTACTGGATCATTGAACCAATGACTGAGTTGTGGATGCAGAGTAGAATGATAATAAACCCTTGAAAACGTTGGCGCGGCTTACTTTGTATTTTTGAAAAATGACCAAGGAATATTTTTACTTACATTTCTCGAGAGATAATACGGTCGACAGATAAGACTTTAGTCTTGCGTTCTAACTAAGTCTATATTTTCAGATGGGATACCTGAGTACAAAACAATTACTATGTTATTTTTAGATATGTGCGATTTATTCTAGACCACACTAAAGCTATTAAAATTTAACTTACCTTGAATTGAAAATAATATTTTACTTTACATATAACTTATTTAACTTCACATTACGATCACAAGAAGCCCGTTTCAAAAACAATTGAATACGCCAGCTACAAGCTAGCAATGAACAGATGAACACATTAGAAAAACTGTAAAGTGCTCAAGTATGTCAATTGTCTGAAGTATTTTTGCCCAGAATGTGTGTTTTTCGTATATACCAACCAACCTACACCATCAGTTTCCGAAGATAACATAGCCTAGTATGCTAGAAATATGCAATTGCGACAACAATCCAATGATAGTCCCTGCTAAACTTTAATTCTGTTTTAGACTGTCACAGCAACATGTCTCTTCACTTTTACGATTTAAACAATCATAATAGGATTATAAAACTGACGTTTAGTTGGACTTAGATCTGGCCGGCTTCATTAAAATCACAGTGGGCCTCTATCTACCTATCCTTTGTAATAAGTTGGTTTAAAAGGCTCTGCGCTGTAAGCGGTGCGAAGAGTACGTAATTAAAGTCGCCAATTAACATGAAGGTAATTCTGAGCTACTGTCCCAGCTATGGCGCTAAGAAGAGATAAGTTGTGGCATAGAAAAAAACAACAGATGCTTTACAACTTTCTAGTATTTTAGGCTGAATATTGGTAGACCAATATTGGCTAGGAAATGTGTTGTATATTTTTTATATCCTATATCCATATCCTATTTTTAAGATTAAAACAAATAATAAGAAGTAGAAAATAACAAAAAAAAAATATCTTATTATTTCAATAGATCCTTAGACACTGCACATGGTATCGTACGTAGCACTGCACATGATACGTACGTAGGTTTAAACATTGATAAAACCATAAATATGAAATCTAGCTAGATCGATTTCTCGATATGGCTTAAATTTTGTGAGATTTTAGTATGAAAACTAACGTGGTTATTACACATTCGACTCAAGTTTCGATTGCGTCTAAATCATTGGGGTGGTTTACCACCGTCCGGTGGTTAGCCGGATTGAATAATCCGGCTAATAGTTAAATCGCCGCTTTACAAAACGGCCCTGCTTTTCAAACCGGCTAGCCGTAATGTAATACAGCGGAATAGATAATCCGGCTGCGACATATGCATTTGCCCAACGCCATTGGTTAATATTTTCCTCGCGCAACGTTTAGGTTCCTCTCACAGCAGATTGGATGCTTAACGTAAGACATGTAATACCCCACCAGTCTTTGGTAGAATATCGTACCCATTACATAATATATAATTTAGAACGGAATTGAGGTTTGTAGTGGCACCTTTGACTTGGTAATGTGTTTTAATTTCTCCTACATAGGTAATGGGTAATTTTGTGATTTTTAACAGACTTCCAATAAGGAGGAGGTTATCAATTCGACCAACATATATTTTTTTATGTATGTTACCTGATTTCTCGTGAACGCCCGAACCGGCTTCCCGACTGGTTCCATATACATTTTTTTGAAATCGCCCGGTTGGTTTGTGTAATATGAACAAAAAACTAAAATTTGCCAACAATTTTGTCTGGATGACATGGTTGTAGATTTCACCAAAGTTATGAAACTCGATTCTGTCAACACGAAATTGTGTAAATGCATTGTTGAAAACTTGTTTTGCACTAAAAAGGGTAAAATAAACTCTTTTTATACGAAAAATTTAAACCGATTTCAAAACCATAAATAGGCACATCAAAGCGAAAAACAAGCTAATCTAATTACTATATAAGCGCTACACACTCATCTATTTGAAGTTGGTCCCAGCCAACGTAGTACTCGTTGATAGATACTACTTACATATGCCTACTTACTACGTACATAGTATCCATCTACGAGCTTTCTGACTTGACTGGCACCGCCTTCAAATAGATGAGTGAGTAGCGCGTATGTTGTAATTATATTGGCTTATTTTTCGCTTTTGAGTGCCTATTTGTGGTTATGAAGTCGGTTATATTTTTTTGTAATATAAAAAGAGTTTTTATAGAGTCTGTTCTATGAATTAATACTAATGTGATTTTCATTATTTCTAATATTTTCAGATTTTCTAAGCGACCAACTTATAGCATCGCGTCTTATAGCATTTGTCCGCACACTTAGAACAATTAGGTAGTGAGCATCCAGTCTCACCACCCATGCCTGCGGCGCGGCGGTTTGTCACCCTCGCCCCTTCTAGGACCCGGTCAGCGGCCCCCTTCTGCCCTGTGGCCCTACAATTATTATTAAACTTGTTTGAAAAATCGTCTGCCGCCTGTGAAAATTAAATTCAATTCTATTACAAAGTAGCTAAGTATTTCTAACTTAAATGGATTAGGTACCACATACGTAAACGCATTTTTGAGAAAATTTCAATAGAAGTCGTTACTTTTTAACTTTGACTCGATTTTAAAATAAATACCTAGCCAATCATAAATTTGTATTTAAGTGCCTACTGTAATTAATTCATTCATTCTGTACATATTACGTACAATAATCTACCCGTATGATATTCTCAAGAAATTTAAATTGCAAGTTACCAGAGAACGCTTAAAACAAGCACTACCTACATCAAATATACGGTGGCTCTGCCTCAGCAAAGCAAGCTTTAATTAAGCAGGTAGACTTACAATTGGACTGAGAACCGGGAAGTTTCATTTCAGATTCCCATGAACGGGCAGCTCCAATTTTCCACTGTTTACTTTCAGGCGAGGAAGGGTGGGCCCAGCGACGTGGGTGTGGGTGGTAACAGATTTCAGAGGTACCTAATGGCTCAATTCTCCGAATACTTAAATGTGCCGGTTTACGCAAAACATGCAAATAGTCTGTAGGTATCGAGCGAGCTCTATATTGAAACCTGAAACTGACGTCTCGGGTAATAAGGGCTTGATTTCGTGCTTAGTCGCTACATACACGTTCCAAGAGTATACAATATACACACTCACCGGTTAGTAGGTAAGTATGTGAACAAAACAGAAAAGAGACATATTTATTTATTGCTCCTGGCGCTTTCCATGTTATTCCTTTGAAGGATATGAAAATACATTATTATCTCTGTAGAAGGTCTTTCTTTATACACAGCGGTAAGCACTTGCCTCGTGAACGATATTTTAATAGCTAAAGCTGTACTGCTAGTAGCTGTGAACTGTGCATGAAACTGCTTCGAAATATTAAGATCGATTAACTACCATATTTCATACGTTAATCCCACTTCCCACTAATATTATAAATGTCAAAGTAAGTATGGGTGTTTGGATGTTTGTTGTTCAATCACGCCGTAATGTATGCATGGATCGGGCTGAAATTTGAAATACAGTTCGATTTTAGCACTTAAGCTACTTTTTATCCCAGGAAAATAACAGGAATAACGGGAATGGGAACTACGCGGGTAAAACCGCGGAACACTGCTAGTCCTACTAATGTTATAAATGTCAATGTATGGATGTTTGGATGTTTGTTGCTCAATCACGTCCTAACGTATGAACGGATCGGGCTGAAATTTGGAACACAGATAGATTATAGTCTGGAAGAACACATAGGCTTTTAGACTTTTTATCTCAAAACAACAACGAGAGCGCGATCTTCGCGGGTAACACCGCGGGGCGCTGCTAGTATTCCATAATTAATTCTAGTAGTGTAGTAAACAACCGTAGTATTTAAATATTGTGTAAAATTTTAGAAATGCAGTATTGACTTGATTATCTTTATTAGCTGACGTAGTTTTTAGGTCAAGATAGCCCAACTAGGTATTGTTTCATTATTATTTATTTAACATTCAGGTTTGTCTCGTTTCTTATTAAAAACTAAGCTAAGCTTGAAAAAAAACATACATGCAACCGAATTGAGAACATTTTCCTTTTTTAAAGTCGGTTAAAAAGGGATCCGGGGATGATGGTGGGTATGGTTTTTATAGTTTTGATTTTCCACAGTGTCTTCAAAATTCACAGTGAAATATTAAATATTTTTGGAAATTATCTCTATAGGTATGATAGAAAGGTTGTTATTATTGGGAACAGCTATGTAAATTGAATCAACTGTGTTGTTTTTCTTATCGTAAAGTAATTGGTGTTTGTTTATTATTATTTTCTTATTTTTCAGATGTATTTTTCTCGTAAGACAAGGACTATCCCCATTTTTACCAAAAGAAAGGTGAGAAAGAAACCTACACCAAATTATACTACTCGTAGAGTAAACAGTTATTTTACTGGTTCAGCGCATCGATATAAACCAAATGGGTTAAATCGATGGTTCAGCGATAATAATTTGCTAACAATTCAATATGTGTAACTCACGTATAATATAGTCGGAACAGTGAACAGTCCGACTCGCGTTTCGATCGCGTCCGGCGATCTTCTTCAAGGCGAGTGCGTGCGCATGTTCGCAGCTCGATTAGCACTAATCTTTGAGATAATTGTGCTAATCGAGCTGCGAACATGCGCGTGCACTCGCCTTGAAAAAGATCGCCGGACGCGATCGAAACTCGAGTCGGAATGTTCTGACTATATTATAAGTGAGTTACCCGTGTATTTGTTTTAAAATGTTTTAATAACCACGTTAGTTTTCATACTAAAATTCAATATGTATTCAAAACTACTGCTTTCTAGAGCTGCACGTATTTGTGTATTATTACTATTATAGTGTAGGTAATTCAATAATTTAGTAGGTATTACATTAGTAAACCAAATTAGAATCACAGTACGGTGTACGTCAGTATTGGTAATCATTGTGTAATATTGCTCACGATGACTGAGCAGAAATAATCATCAATATCATCATGAATTGTAATTACGATCGCTATTTGTTGAAATAGGGCAGTAGAACGTAACAGAACTTAGTTAATAAATTGTAATCTCCATCTGGATTGTGAGTGGCATTGGCTGCAATACTAGACAAATGGTAGTTGCTTGAACAAGTCTCGGGAGATGTAGTTTGAGGAAAATGGATGGATGGATGGATGCAGAACAATTTTGATTAACTAGAGTTACCTAGTTAGTAGAGTTAGTTTTGTAGTGGTAGGACTCTTGGCAGAGTCCGCCTGGGGAAGGACCACACCTTTGCCAAATATTCTACCGCCAAGCAGTAATGTGCAAACATTACTGTGTTCCGGTCTGAAGGGCAATGTTTCCAGTGAAATTACAGGGCTTAGAGATATAACAACTTAGATCTCTGGGTGACGAGCGCAGTGCAGTGCTAGGTAATGATTTGGAATCTTCAGGTTCCAATAGCTGCGTGTCACTGTGTTGTTATGTGGCAGGCATGTTGCTTACCATCAGGCACATGACCTGCTCGTCTCGTCACTCTATATTTAAAAAAAAAAAAAAAAAAAGAATAAAAAAAAAGTTACCTCCAGCTTGCACAAGCTGGGTGGAAAAAAATTACTCATTTATCAACATTGACGTATGCTTATCAAATAACTGTATGCGTATACGGTCGAATTGAAAAACCTACTTGTTGTTTAAAATCAAAATTATCAGCACCACCTTTGGCGCAATTGAGAACTATTTTTGGCAGTTTTACGAGTATGTATTTACATTAAAATTTTAGCATTTTTTTTTATAAATAGAGTAACAAACAAGCAGACAGCTTACCTAGCGGTATGTTTAGTGGTGGCTGTTGCAAAACTTCAAAGATGTTGTCTGCGTTTTGCCAACCCGGAGATATTAAAAAAATACCCGTTATAAAATATTCTTTGACGACAAAAAAACTTAACCAGACTTTTTAAAAGTTTAAACTTTAGCTTCCGTTGGCTTCTTCAGCTTAAAATTATTCTTACGGAATATTTTATTTTTGTAGTCAACATTTTTTGTTGCTTATGGAACTAAAAAGAAATTGCTTGCAAAAGCATCTTATAAACTTCGGCGAACCAGTGTTTCATACAAATTCTATCACAATCTTCTTTAAAAATTACGGGGAAATTATGTTTTTACTTTGTTGTTGTTGCTTGCCGTCTTACTATCAAAATCGCATGACAAGGAAGTTGGCAGTGTACCCTATACTGCGCGTGACTCCGTCACTTATCTACCTACTTATTTAACCTGCTATTTTTTTCGTCTGGCCCTTTCTTCAACATAATAAAAATACCTTCATCTCGAGCAATTCTTGTATATATATATATATATATCGAATCGGAATCTCGGAAACGGCTCGAACGATTTGCATGAAATTATGTATTCAGAGGGTTTTGGGGACGATAAATCGATCTAGCTAGATTGTACAACTAAAAAAATACATTTAATGTGCTTTTTCAGACAATGAAAATCTCCTATAATATCATTTGAATACAATAGCAAATTTCGCCAGTAATGACAACGGCTGAATAGCTCAAGCGGTAGAGGGCCGCCCTCGGTGGCGAGAGATCGCGGTTCGAATCGTCCTGATGATTACTTTTTCGGGTTTTTTTTTGTTTTTTTGATGTAATATTTTAATAAGTTTTATACTATGTGATATTTCATGGGAACGTAATTTGTATCTGCCTAAATATAATAAAAAGAAACCAGGTACTTGTTTCTAATTCGTCATCAGTGATGACATCTTTCTAGTTTTTTTAAAGCGATTCGATGTTGTCTACTTTTTTGGGGCTTCTCGAGCTGAGGCTCAGACACTCCTGAGATTTTCTGTGGAATCCAGAGACTCGTGAACTTTGCCCTGATTAAGAACAGCACACGATAGACACGGCTCTACCATATTTCAAGCAAGTTACTTTTGGAGTTACGTGTTTGACTTTCGTCTAGGAGCACATGTTTAAAATAATAAAAATAAACAAAATTGGGATGACGATAGAGTCAAAAATATACCATTTCAATTAGTTCGTAAGGTAGATTATGGAAAAATATGGGACACGTATTTTTTGTTTTATCAAATTATCAAAAATTTACAAAGATATAGATCATCAAACTTCCGGAGTAGAGGGTTGTGACGTCACACTATAGTAAAAATTGTACCATATCGTGACGTGACTTGAAACTCCTAAGCACTGTATCTTCGTCGTTTTTTGATTGTGAAACATAAGAAAAAATACGTGTACAATATTTTTTTATGATCTAACTGACAGACTAATCACTTTTTTTAGTCGTCTCGCCTATTCATATGAGTAGCCGACAACAAAGGATAAAAGGTATGAATTGCAATTTGTCCGAGCAAGGCTTGTAGATTCTAGTCATAAGCGGCCACGGCATTATTTGGGTATATACGGATTGAAGCCGGCGTTTACCCGCGGGGTTCGTCGGGCTCGGCTCAATCCATCGCAGCTCTAATCGAATGGAATTACCAATCACCAGCCACGATCGTACATATTTTACCGGAAACCGACATCGGTTCTCAGTCGTGTTTTTAAAGGGTTTTATTTTTAGTTCAAAATAAGTCTCAATATGACTCTGAATAGACTGACAATGATGCCTCATCAATAGTAAAATTGCTGTACATTGTTGGAATGAATTACTCCATATGAATGAGTGATTTTTGTGTTGACTTACTCAACGTAAGTACTAATAAGGTCAATAAATATTTATGTATATATAGTTTTAAGTTTTTTGTAATTTACTATCTGTGTTTTGTGATTTTTTCATAAAACGTTGCTATATTGTTTTATAAGTTACGGCTGGTCTAGTCGGGACAACGGCGCCTGCCGATCCGGAGACCCCGGGTTCAAACCCCACACGTACCACTGTCTTTTCGAAGTCATGTGCGTAATGCCGCTAACTTAAAACGGTGAAGGAAAATATCGTGAGGAAACCGACATGTACCTTGAATCTTTCGAAGTTATGTATCATCCGCCAACCCGCACTGGGCCAGCGTCGTGGATTATGGCCTTAACTCTCTCCTTGCGAGAGAAGGCCCCGAGTCCCAGCAGTGGGAACATTTAGTGGGCTGTTGATGTTGTTGTTGTTGACATTGTTTTGTAATGACGTATCTATACTAATATTATAAAACTGAAGAGTTTGTTTGTTTGAGCGCTAGGATCTCGAGAACTACTGGTCCGAATTGAAATATTCTTTCTTTGTTGTATAGTCCATCAATCAGTTATCAAGGAAGGCTATAAGCTATTTAACATTACAAATTAAAAATGTAACAAAAACGGGGAAAAATATTGCTTCTTGAGAGCTTTCGTTGCGTGACAGCATGTGTCTATCTTTTAAAAGCTGTGTCATTAGAACCTTTTTTTTTTTTTTTGTCTGTGGAAGGAATATGCATTTACGCACGAATATCGGGATAGACAGTGTTGGGCTCGGTGCCAGAAGGGCACAATACCAACTAAAAACCCACCACTAGATTTCGCCTACAATGGTGCAATGTCAGAGTTGCGGAACCGCTTTCGCATTCGCCCGCGCAACTCTGACATCACCATGTCACCCTTTCGGGCCCGCCTCGCGGGGGGTCGGAACCCCCGCATTGTGGCTCCTGGGACGCGCTGGAAACCTATAGCAGCGCGTCCCTCACCTCGGGAGGAGCGTGGGCCATCAGGCAGTGCCCGATGGCCCAGGCCCTCCGAGCGGAGACGGGGTGCGAGCCCTAGTGGCTCGCCCGCGTGTCCGCTTCCGCCTGCAAGGAGGAGCGAGAGGGTCAAGCTCCCTCTCTCGCTCCTCCGTCTCCCTCCGTGAGATGATAGTCTCACAGAAGGAGACGAAAGCTTCCCATGATCTCTCATTGTCGAGCATCTTGGGCAAGATGGTCGGCAATGAGAGATCTGCCCCCAGGACCGCGACTAGGGAACGTCGCGCGTCCTCTTCCCCCGGGCATGCCTCCAGTGCGTGTTGCGCGGTGTCTTCCGCGCAACCGCACCGGTGGCACACCGGGGTCTCTTCCCTTCCGGCAACCCTACACAAGTATCTCCCGAAACATCCATGTCCCGAGAGCACTTGTGTAGTCCGGAAGGTGAGTACCCCATGGTCTCTCTGGACCCACTCAGTGAGTATGGGCCGCAGCGCCTCGAGGAGCCGTCGAGCGCCGGCCCCCCTCTGAGTGGATCCAGAGAGAATCCGCTTTCTCCACCTCCCCAGAGCGATGGCCCTGGCATCGCTGCGCCACCGCACCACCTCCTGTGGGGCAGGGCGCAGCTCGTCCTCTTGGGCTCGCACCCGGCGCCAGTAGACCGAGGATAAAACCTCGGCCTCTAGGCACCAGGGTAGCGATCCCGCAAGGACGCACGCCACCTCGTGTGAGAGTGTGCGGTAGCCCCGACACACTCTCACGGCCATCACCCTCTGGGCGCTGTGGAGGAGAGCCTCCTCCCCGCGGCCCAACCTTCTTGCCCATATGGGAGCACCGTACATCGCCATGGAGCGCACCACCGCCATGTAAAGGTGGCGGCAGTGCCCTCCACAGCCTCCCATATTGGGCAGAAGCCGGCCCAACGCCGCCGCAGTCTGCGTCAACTTGGGGGTTAGTTGACGCAGATGCGGCCCCCAGTTCCATCTGCTGTCAAGCACGACACCAAGATACTTCAGTGTCGGCTTGACAGGGATGGAAACCCCACCCACCACGATGTTGGCGCCTGCAGGTGGCGCTCGTCTAGGGCCATCATGAAAACAGATGGCCTCGGACTTGTGGAGCGCCACCTCCAGGCCCAAACTCCTAATCCTGGCCACCACGGCCGCTACACCCGCAGTGGCCAGGATCGCCGCCTGGCGGAAGGTTCCCCCCCTTGCGGTAACCAGCGTGTCATCAGCGTAACAGATTAAGCTGATGTGTCATTAGAACCTAAGGTAACCAAATTTGTTCAAAATATTAATTGGTACGACTAATTTTCAATAGATGGCGTAGCAACGCGCGAACGATTCAGCTAGTATTATATAAAAGTATAACACACGCTTACGTAGCGAAAACCTACTCTATACTCTCTACCTACTCTGTACTCTATAGGTGAGGAGGCTAAAGAAAATACTTAGGTTTGTATCTAGTAGGGAGCACTCACTCGTGCGACAATTATTACACACTATTTGAATTTCGAACTACCAACAGCCCAACATAGATGTACCAAATTTACGTTTGCTACGGTCGTGTGAAACTGTTAATGTGAGAGTCCGATTTACGATCTGATGGTCGCTAAAGTAGTAAGAGATTAAGCAGTTAAAGGATATAGAGTGTGAATAAGTAGGAAAACGTGCTCTATCTTCGGCCATAACCATTCCCAAAAGGTGTCCAAACTCAGGCCTATTTTATGGCAATAAAAAGTGTTCAAAATGAAATGAAAGGAAAGACTCACGCCAGGACCATTCCATCGTACTCCAAGAAACGGCGAAGTTTGTCCTCATGCATGCCCTTCCTGACAGGAGGCGGCACCTTCTTCCAGCGTTCCTTCTGCATGTACGCATCCTCAGGCAAGTCTTCTGGTTTGGATAGCTCGATGCCTTGCGACTCCAGCCACTCCTGCAGCAAATTATGACTATATAAGTAGGTTAGTATCTAACAAGTAAAATTAGAAGGACTTATATACATTGCTAAGAGCAAAACTCGAGAACAGATGGACTTTTACACTATTTTAGCAGAGTTCAGAAAAACAGGAGGTTATCGATTCGACATCCGCATTTTTTTCTCCAATATCTCGAGAACGCCGAACCGATTTTTTTGTTCCATAGCGTTATAGGTTATAGGTAAACCCTTAATGGTCCCATACAATTTTATCGATAGCGTATAGGTACAACCCGAATGGTCCCATACAATTTTATCGAAATCGGTGGAGTGATTTTCCTAATATCAACAAAAAAAATCTGTTCATAGGTATATTCATACATCGACGACATCTTAGTTTATTATGAATTCAATTAAAGTTAGTGAATTGTGGGAGTTTTTTTTATGTGAAAACGGTTATTTATTTTATCAAAGAAAGGTATGTAATTATTTTATATCATATTCCATGACACTCTAGACAGATACTTAATTGAAAAAAAAATGTCTCTACTTTCCTGGAAAGTAGAGACAATTCTGGGAAAATAACAAACTGATCCATACTAAAATGTAATATAATATGAATAAATATAACATACTAAATCTTTTTTACTGCCGGCACAAGCACAATCAATAGTGAGCAGATGAGAATTATCCACCACCATGTTTCGCCTTCGGCACGCCTTTGTCGAGTCAAAAGTTCAATTTCACAAACCTGAGTACTTTGGATCAAATGTATGGAATGTATAAGTTTATCATTACTGCCGTCTTTAACGCTGAAGCAAGACATCGTGAAGAAACTTGTAGTGGTTCTTTGCAAAGCCCGCCTGGGGAAGTACCACATCTTTGTCAGTTAACAGTAAAGCAGTATTATGCAAACGTTACTGTGTTCCGGTTTGAAGGGCAATGTGTCCAGAGAAGTTACTGATCTAAGAGACAAAACACCACATATATCATATTATATCTCCGGGTGACGAGCGCAGTGCAGTGTTAGGTGATGATTTGGACTCTTCATGTTCCAATAGCTGCATGTCACTGTGTTGTTATGGACAAGCATGTTGCTTACCATCAGGCACATGTCCTGCTAGTCTTGTCACTCTATGCTATAAAAAAAAACTCGAACATGTTTCAAGAAAGCTACCTTGGACACGTGTCACCCATCAACCCACACTTGACCAGCGTGAAGAATAATCATCTCGAGTCTCTATAGAAAAGCCTAGCAGTAGATACAAAGTAGGATTTTTAATAAACGGGTAACACATTAGTGATATGCTATAGTTAGTCCAGGACACATCAGGACACATTTTGGCCGCGTAGGCTGCAAATATAGTTATGACTTAAGTTGCGTTGAATCTACCATTTGACTCGTGAGTAAACTACCTATTAATTGATTGAATATTGTGATTAAGCTATAACCAAAACAGTATTCAAAGTACAAAGTGGGTTATTTATGCGATCCCGAAAAACAAAAACGAACGATAAAGCACTCGTTATTTCGAGAGTGGTCGTAATTTCTTCGAATCCAAGGAATTGATCGAGTAGAGCCATTTCAAAAATGAGGCCCCAGGTGGGAATAATGGAGCGCGGGTCTCGTACCTCGCTCAATAATAGGAAGAGGAAATCCAATTAAAGTAAGAGAAAAGGGTGACGACCGCATTACTTATTTTGATCACATTGATTCCGTGTGAAGGTGTGCGTAGGATGTTTTGCTGAAGTAATCACGTCCTACGCGATTTCTATTAATATAATTTAGCTAATGTTTTGTCACACGCATCTCCGAATTTTTTAATGATTTGAAAAAATAAGAGATATGCCCTGGGACATACGATCTAGGTTCTAGGGTTTGTAGCGGTAGGACTCTTTGTAGAGTTCGTCTGGGGAAGTGCCACACCTTTGCCAGTTATTCTACCGCCAAGCAGTAATTTGAAAATCACTGTCTTCCGGTTTGAAGGGCAATGTTTCCAGTGAAATTACTGGGTATAGAGATAAAATATCTGACATATCTGGGTGACGAGCGCTGTACAATACTAGGCAATATTTTGAAATCTTCATGTGCCAATAGCTGCGTGTCACTGCGCTGTTATGGGCAGGCATGTTGCTTACTATCAGGCACATGACCTACTCGTCTCATCACTCATTACTATAACAAAAAACATTATTTGTTATCTTTTAATTATGTCCTTAATGGCATTTTTTACCCTTATTTTTTAAACGGTAACTAATAGGTTTGTACTTGACCGCCATTTAGCTTCTACGTGTTAAAAGGTGCAACCAATTCACTATTGACTTGAAGACACCAGATTGTATTAATTGGGGCACGAGTCTTTGGAACGTCATCAGGAAACGATGTTGCTTCTATAACTGATCTGACAGAAAAAGGGCAATATGATGCAGATCAGACGCACACTCTCCTAAAAGTATTTGACAAAACGTGGCTTGAGACTTCTTTGCTTTTCCAGATTTTGAAATCTTTTTCAAATTAGGACATAGAGCTTGCCAAAAACCTTATAGGCAATGACACCCTCGTGCGAAAATGACTTCAAAGTCTTAATTAAGAGGCGGCTATTTCTCATTGCTGTTCAAATTTAATTGTCACACAGTCATATTTTATAAACGGTATAAGTTAGAAACAAATATTGATAATTTGTGAATTAAACATTTTTTAATATTCTACAACATAAATTAAGCTTGTTCCAATAGAAGTAATTATTTATACTAAAAATTAACACGAACGGTCAACATTGGGATCATTTTTCGCGTTCTCATCGTGTCATACTTCCCGGCGCAGTTAAACATTTGGTTACTGCTTTACTAAATTCCAGTACATTTGTATGTTACATATACCTACTAGTGTTATCGTACTAATATACATTTTACACAAAATACTATACAAAAAATCTTATTGTAATTATTTCACACAAAATGAATTACAATATTAAACACAAAATGTGTCAGTCACACGATTTTGGTTACTTTAGATTTTCGTCACAAACAGCGTATTATTGAACCCAGTGACGCCAACCAATCACAAATTCTATTCGGTTAATGTCTGTATGTCTCGCATATATTTAATTTAAAACATAACACCTAAACTTCGCCAGAATAAAAAAAAGGGATATTTTCGACACCTAAGTGGGTGGCGTCACCTTCGTGGCGTTTTGTCTAAGAAGGTGATTTTTGATCAGATTAAAAAAAATGTGAAACACCACTGTGATTTATGAATGTGTATGGCCTTGACATTAGTTTTGTCGTAATCATTTACTGTCTAATAAATATTTTAACTCTCAAATAGTTCATACCTACCTAAAATTTAATTTATAAAATGCCTGCAAAGTTGCTGCGTCACTTTCGTGGATCGATACGACACCTACGTGGGAACAAAAAAATTCAAAACGTAGTTTTTTCGAACAAGGTTCACAATTTAACTTACTGAATCGAAAATATTACTGTTCATATTAAATACTTTTCATATGAAAAAAAATTTTTTTTGTGCAATTGATTTAGCCTTAGACTCGATGGCTGATGAACCAAATATGTATGGCCGTAAATATTAAAGTTACATCCAAGAGCTCGAGATGGTCAATAAATAGAACAGATAGGTACATCTCGAAATGTATGAGCCAGTTGAAACGTTGATAGTTTTTTTGCTTATCTACGAGCGGAGAACGGACGAAATGTCGACAAATTTTGTTTCTACCCTTAGCGATTGAGCATTTTGCTCAAATTTAAGTGAATTTGAAGTAAAGTTCAGACTAGCTTAGATAGAAAAAAACACATCAGTTTCACAATATCATAAAGAGGCGTTATTATAGAACAAATAAATAAATTAACTGATCTGAATCCAAAAGCGCACCATAAACACAAAATTGTATTTCCTAAGTGCAGAGTTCAGAAAACAAATAACTCTTTCAAATGTTATGGTATTCGCTTCTATAATGCAATCCCTGCACAAGTCGAAGGTCTTAATGAAACCAAGTTTAAACATGAAATAAAAAAAGTAGCCAAGTGCGAGTTGGACTCGCCCATGAAGGGTTCCGTTCCAGCAAGAAACATAATATACTCGTACATAGTACACATAGTTCTTGTAGTTCGTTGTAACTTTGATCGAAGTTTTAATAATAGTGTATTTATGACGTACTAAAAAAAAGTACTCATCAGATCGAATTCAAACTAATTTTCGTTGGTAGTTTTCATGGTAATGTACATCATATATTTTTTTTAGTTTTTTCATTCTCTTACTTTAGAAGTTAGAGGGGGGGGGGACACACATTTTACCACTTTGGAAGCGTCTCTCGCGCAAGTTATTCAGTGTAAACAAAAATTATATTAGAAACCTCAACATAATTTTTTAAGACCTATCGATAGACACCCCACACGTGTAGGTTTGATGAAAAAAAATTTTTTGCGCTTCGGTTCTCAGTATGGGCACCCCTAAATTTTGTTTTTTTAAAAAACTTTTGTAAAAATCTTAATGCGGTTCACAGAATACATCTACTAACCAAGTTTCAACAGTGTAGTTCTCATAGTTTCGGCAAAAAGTGGCTGTGACATACGGACGGACAGACAGACAGACAGACATGACGAATCTATAAGGGTTCCGTTTTTACGTTTTACGGAACCCTAAAAAGCTACCTAATGAGCAAGGCATATTACAATATAGATGACTTTGTTAAAGATGGAAGTAACGTATGGAAGAGAAATGTGTCGAAACTAGAATCTTGTAATAAGGTAAAATAATCCTACTATCCTACTAATATTATAAAAAAATGTCAATGTATGGATGTTTGGATATTTGTTGCTCAATCACGTCCTAACGTATGAACAGATCGGGCTGAAATTTGGAACACATATAGATTATAGTCTGGAAGAACACATAGGTATCTTTCAATAAAATGTTTTCAAATCTTATACCGAGCTGCATACCTATTACCAATTATCTTTATATTACGTACAACGTACATCCTTCATTATAAAATTTAAAATACATAAATATCTAATTATTACGGTTCAGTTACGAACCGTAACAGGTAGGCATTTGAAATTTTCTCAGACTATGGACGTTAACGAAATATACAAAGTATGAGATCAATAAATGGAATACAAAAAATACGTTAGCGTTAATTTGAATTGAATTAATTTAACACTTTTTTAATCTTGCCATTTAGATCTTTCTCGACTCTACCTCTCTAACAAAGAAAAGACAATATTTTAGAAATATCAATAGGTAACTAAACTTTGAGTTTATAGTTATTCGTATGTCTTGTTCCTTTCAAGTATATTTAAGTACTTACTCATAAAAAAGTTTGTAAAGTAGTACCATAGTATAAAACTTGAGTACCTACTTAGACATTTTCCTATTAAAATTGTATGGCACACACATACACACATCTCTATTTGTGCGTAGTAACTTGTCTACTATACGAATATTAATCATAGGGACAGTTTGTCGTAAAATCGTCCCGAAAAAAGCCATGAATCATCCAGCTGACAAACAAGCGAGCGCAGTGATAAAATGGAACATGTCATAAGTCGCTCTTCGTCTCGTCATGTGGTAAAATATGGCCAAACGAAATAACGTAGTTTGTAACGTAGGTAGGTACGTTTCGTTCTGGAGTAAAATATAGCCTACGAATTAATATAGTACGTAAGATAAATAATCTATACTAATATTATAAAGTTGAAGGGTTTGTTTACATCAATGCGCTAATCTCAGGAACTGTAGGTCCGATTTCAAAAATTCTTTCACCGTTGAAATTGTCCGTAAGCCCCGAGTGCTATAGTTATAAGCTACATAATACGTGCGAAGCCGGGGCGGCCGCTAGTTTAGCTTATTATTATGGTTGAAATACGAACCAATGTGGAGTTTTCAGAAGTTAATTATAGGTACCTGTCAAAGTTCTCAGTTTTGACAAAGATGGCGGCGCAAATGTGCCATTTTGTTAGAGATTTTTTATATAATATAGAGTGACGAGACAAGCAGGGCATGTGCCTAATGGTAAGCAACATGCCTGCCCGTAACAGCACAATGGCACGCAGCTTTGAAAATGAAAATACCAAATTTAATCATTACAGGACATTGCTCTCGTCAACCAGATAAATAAGATGTTTTAGCTCTATGCCCTGTAACTACACTGGATGTACCTTCTAATTAACGACAAATTAACCAATGTAACACAACTATAGTACCTACAACGCTGCTACTTTTGGTGAAATTAGGAACTACTATCTTTGATTACTTACATTATGAAAGCATCATATATTATTTATGGATATTTTGACGATTCTGGTACCTATCGAATTTACATTAGGTACTACTCGCATATTTATAATGTCTTACTTAAATAAAAATAAATAAATATTGGTGGACAATTGACACACAACACCATCTGACCCCAAACTAAGCAAAGCTTGTATGATGGCGGCCAGATAGCTGATATAATACTTCATCATCATCATCATCAGCCTATCTTAGTCCACTGCTGGACATAGGCCTCTCCCATGGCTCGCCACTCAGCCCTATCCTCGGCTATACGTCTCCATCCACTGCCTGCTGTCTTCCGTATATCGTCACTCCATCTAGTCTCAGGGTGTCCTACACTACGTTTACCGATTCGTGGTCTCCACTCAAGAACACGTCTACTCCAACGGTTATCGGTTCTTCGACAGATATGGCCGGCCCATTGCCACTTCAGTTTGCTAATGCGTTGAGCTATGTCGGTTACCTTGGTTCTCTGACGGATCACTTCGTTCCGAATACGATCTCTCAGAGAAACTCCAAGCATAGCTCTCTCCATAGCTCGCTGAGCGACATTAAATTTGTGGACCGCTTTAACTGTCAGTGTCCAAGTTTCGGCACCGTAGGTCATGACAGGTAGGACACACTGATTAAAGACTTTTGTCTTTAGACATTGTGGTATAGACGACGAGAAGACACGACGTAGTTTACCAAATGCTGCCCAGCCCAGCTGAATCCTTCTCCTGGCCTCACTCTCGAAATTGTGCTTGCCTAGTTCGAGTGTCAGCCCTAGGTACACATATTTCTGAACAATTTCTAGAGGGACGCCATTTATAGCAACCGGTCCCGGAGTTATACGTTCGTTAACCATGATCTTGGTTTTATCCACGTTCATCCGGAGACCTATGCGTTGAGAAGCATCAACTAAGCCATTCAGCATCGACTGTAAGTCCTCCAACGATTCAGCCATTATGACGATGTCGTCAGCAAATCGTAGGTGAGAGATGTACTCGCCATTTATATTTATGCCACGCCCAGCCCAATCCAGCGCCTTAAACATATCTTCGAGAGCGTTAGAGAACAATTTGGGGGAAATCACGTCCCCTTGTCTCACTCCTCGACGAAGATGGATATGGTTCATCTGCTGGTTTTGGACTTGGACTGTCATCGTTGCGGCGTTATATAGACATCTCAGCACCTCGATGTATCGCCAGTCGACTTGACACCGTTGCAAGGACTCCAGAACAGCCCAGGTTTCGATCGAGTCGAATGCTTTCTCGTAGTCCACAAACGCTAAGCATAGGGGCCAAAGAGTATAATCTCTTTGGTCTTCTGTATAATCTGCCGCACTGTGTGAATGTGATCTACGGTACTGTACCCGCTTCGAAACCCGGCCTGTTCAGGGGGTTGGAACTCGTCGAGTCTTCGCACCAGACGGTTTGTGATAACCCTTGAAAACAGCTTGTAGACATGGCTTAGCAAGGATATCGGTCGATAGTTTTTCAAAAACGTCTTCTCGCCTTTTTTGAAGAACAAAATGACCACGCTGTTATGCCATGCCCTCGGAGTTCTCCCGGTGAAGAGGACAGTATTAAACAGGGCTTGGAGCTCTTTTATCAGCGGTGTTCCACCGGATTTCAAGAGCTCGGTTGTAATACCACCCTCCCCCGCGGCTTTTCCATTTTTGAGCTGTCTAAGGGCCAGCACAATTTCGTCCAGGCTTACGTCTGGCAGATCTTCCGTGTGGTGGCGAGTCAGAGTAGCCCTGCTGTCTTCATTTTCCAGTGAGAGATGAGGAGCGTGCGATGCGTACAACTGGCTATAGAAATTCTCCACTTCCGAAAGGATTTCCGGCTTGGAAGCTACGATATTTCCCGTCGATGTAGTTATCTTTGTCAGATGGCTCTTACCAAGAGGCTTGGCGAATACTTTCGACCCCCGATTTTGCTCAATTGATTTTTCAATCAAGAGCATATTAGCGGATCGGAGGTCGCGTCGTACAAGCTTGGTAATTTCCTTATTGAGCGTGTCTCGTTCTGACGAAGATAACGTGGGATTTATCCGTCGTTCTTCCATTAACGTTTCCTTCGATAGTTTCGATTTTTTACCCTTATGTCGCAATTCGCAAAACTTTTTGCCCTCATCTCTTAGCACTTCAACTACCCGGTCGAGTTTCTGATCCACGTCGTCTGTGGCTTCCAGAGCAGCGAATCGGTTTTCTAGCTTTAGCTGAAACATTTCAGATCCAACTACGGTTTGGAGAAGGTTTGGACGGAGTGTTGACATCATCAAGCGAGCACGTTCCTTAAAATCGATATTCAGAGTGCCTCTTACCAACCTGTGGTCACTTCCGGTATTAAACCTAGTGAGCACTGAGACATCTCTGAATATACGCTTTTTGTCCGCAATGATGAAGTCAATCTCATTTTTCGTCCGTTCTCCGGGGCTTTGCCATGTCCACCTCCTTTGGGGTTGCTTCTTGAAAAAAGAGTTCATCAAAAACAACCCCTCCTTCTCGAGGAAGTTGACAAGCATTTGCCCTCTCTCATTTCTTCAACCCAAACCGTACGATCCTATGACCGATTCACTACCAGTATTTACCCCCACTTTAGCGTTGAAATCCCCCATAACAACGTTGAAGTGTGCTCTGGAGGTATGGCGTAGAGCATTGGTAATGTCCTCAAACAGAGTCTCCACCTCAGAATCTGGGTGTCCCTCCCAGGGTGCGTAAGTCATAACTACCTTAAGGGTATACCTCTCGGTTAACCTGACAATAATGTACGCGACCCTAGAAGACACACTGGCAATTTCTAAAACGTTGTTACAGAGGTTTCTATGAACCAGGAACCCGATTCCACCTTGAGACAACTGATGGCCTTCGCGATAGTATAAAAGATGGCCTGATTCTAAGGTTATGGTGTCCTCCCCCTGTCTTCGGACTTCACATAGCCCCAGAATATGCCATCTTATTCGCGAAAGTTCCTCTTCCAGCTGCACTAGCCTGTCGTCTTGCCTTATCGTTCGTCCGTTATACGTAGCCAGAGTCAGTGTCGTTTGGCGGCCTCCGGTAGCCTGGGGATTCTTAGCACCCCTTGCCCTGCCGTAACCATAGCCGCCACCTTGGCTAGGAATAGCAGGGCGGCCAGGAACTAGGGGCCTTTCTCTGTTGTGACTTGTCATTTAGGGAGGGTTTGCCCGTAGTCGCCACGCTGAGCATGCGGGTTGGCGACCGCAGGGGCGTAGTTTCTTGTTTCGATGACGCTGCTGCCCGTTATCGGCCGGAATTTAAACTACGCCGTCTTTCAGATGGTTATACTGCCATCAGCCGGTGTTCCTCCAATAGTGGGCTCTTACCACAGGCAGGAGGAGAGCCGGTGCCGCATTCTATGCCCGGACACCAGGGCCAGGGTAGTGATATAATACTTATATAGTTTTAAATACATACTTATCATACATAGAAATACCCAGACACAGTGCAAACATTTGAATTCATCACACAAATATTTGCACTGGGTGGGAATCGAACCCACGACCCTCGGCTTCGCAGGCAGAGCTACTACCCACTAAGCCACGAGGCCAGTCGAGGTACTTGTAACGTTATTGAAAATTATTTTCAAACAAAAAAATATAATCCTTGTGAAATATTGTTATTGAGGTCTTTTTGGTTTTTGCGGTTACATTCTACCATACATTTTTTTCCTGCACGTCCAAAACATTTTCTACGATACATTTTTTTCCTGCACGTCCAAAACATGTTCAATGCCTATTAGGTATGTATTCGGCATGCCTTGTTTTAACTATTTTGTCAAGGTCTCCATATATTGTACGCTGAGAAATTAATTACATTTTATTTTTGGCTTATAACGGTAATTGCTTGTCTCAAATTTTCTATTTCAGCACTGAATAGTAAATAATCTTATAAAATTGACAAATTAGCATTCGCTATTAGGTACTATTTTATCGATGATTTCACAAGGGCCGCCGTGAGCCTCCGTGGCGCAATTGGTTAGCGCGTTCGGCTGTTAACCGAAAGGTTGGTGGTTCAAGCCCACCCGGGGGCGATAATTTTTGTTCGAATCATCAAAGATGCTATGCTATATGACGTTATTTCTTTAGTCCAGGGGTCGGCAACGTTTCAGGAGCCATGGGCACCATGGTAAAAAAGAAGATAAAAGCGGGCCGCACTTTTAAAATTTTACATTTTTACCCTTATTTTTTTAAATTCTTTTTCTACCTTTTTTTACAAATACTTGTTTCTATGGGTTTAACACTTATTTTATTTCTTCAATTTCGTAGTGAATTATATTCTCTACAACCTTTGCGCTAAACATTTTTGAAGTGAAAACTTCTTTAGGCGCGCCTAGACAAATTTTTCGTGGGGTGTTAATTGAATTCTACCGTCACGCTATACTATACGTGATAAGAAATCTTCGGGTAAACTCGGGACCTTGGCGATTGGGCATCTAGAAATGCGTCAGCCAATGGGAAATGCTGAAAGGGCGTGGCCTCGCCATCATGGCATGGCCATCTAGAAATGCGTGAGCCAATGGGAAATGCTGACGCATTTCTAGATGGCCATGCCATGATGGCGAGGCCACGCCCTCCAGTTACACCCGTGTAGTTTCCAAGGTAAGCTACCAAATTCTGAGTTATAAGTTTTCACTTCTATCGGCAGTTCCTATGACTGCCAATTTTTTTCTTACCCCCAATTGCTTTCGAGATAGAGGGCGGATACTGCGCGGGCAGGGAATCAGGTGAGGTCAATTGGTAGCCCCGATCAAAATTCGTATTATCAAGGTTATATAAATTACTGCTAAATGTATATCCATCATTATTATTTTCAATTAATTAGCTGCATGGCACTGTGGTGTTAAGGGCAGCTGATGTGTTGATTATCGTCTGCCTCGTGTTTTGGCTGTCGTTCCGTCACTTTATATTAAAAAAAAGTTGTTTATAACGATTAGTTCATAGTGACTCTTTCAGCGTGGTAGGCTAGTAGGTACAGTTTTTCTGGGTAACCCTGCATAATACGGATTTTGAACTTTTTTGTTTGAATATACTAATTTAGGAGACCACAGACAAACATTTTTATACAATTATAGACAGGAACCGTTATACCACAAGAAATGAAATACAGAGAAAACAAATAACACTACCAGATATCCAGATAAAAGCCTTCAAAAATGTTTGGGTCTGATCTAATACGCGCGGAAGGCCATTTTATATGGACGGATGAAACTGCGGGAATCAAGTCGTATTTTTATGATAACATTATTTCGATTGATAAGGTTTGCGTTATCTATTATCAAACACATTATCAGTAGGTACCTACATAATTTTACCACGCTTCATTATGCTGAAGGCCTAATTTCCGCAATACACTGGCCCGCATGCCAGTGTTGCTATGAACCGATTATCAGGCTCTGTTATCGAATATTTTCTACTTTAATATAATTATTATAGGTACCTACTTAACATTCAATAACAAGGAAAATAATCAGTTGATTGCTTTCGATTTGACATAGAAATGAATTTTCGTGTGATTATTATTTATTTAACATATTCGTAGGTACTGTGTAAGGTACAACAGTACAAAATCAAATAATTAGATAGGTAAGTAAGTACCTATCCCACCAAAAACATTCTGTAAAAAACTAGCCAAGCCTCGATGAAGCTACATATTTATCTCTAAAAAGTAATGAAATCTAGACAAAGCCGTGCCAAGTCTAAGGTTCCTTACTGCGATTTCTTTATTATTATAGTTAATGTTGTGTGAATTGGCCGTTGAAGGGTACACAAGGGTACAAACCCAGGTGCTCCATGACACCATTGCACCAATCTGTCGCCAGAACCGCTACCATTGCAGCTGGAAAATGGCCACTTGGAAAACGTTGATTCAATTACCAGTCAATTGTTTTTGTTTTACTATTTACCTAAATTGTGTGTATCCTATATGGTGTGAACAATAAAGAATTTCAATAATACTTATGTGTAGGCGAGCCGGAAACAAACAGTTTAAAAAAATATTTCCAATCTAGACGGACTTCTTAAAATTGATAGAAGTCCGTCTGTACAGCAGAAAACCGTCTGTACCGTCTACAGAAGTCAGCATTCGATGCTGAATGCAGGTGCTTGCTGTTGATTAACAACAGCCTATTAAGAGACACTAGCGTCCAATTACCAATACCCAGTATAGGGTATTATCTCGCTTAACAAACATAAGTAGTTACAACAGATACAACATAACGTGTAAACAAAATTGACTTGTATCCACTAACGGGGTAACGTATAAAGAATGTTCAACGGCCAAGTCACACAACATTAACTATAATAATAAAGAAATCGCAGTAAGGAACCTTAGACTTGGCACGGCTTTGTCTAGATTTCATTACTTTTTAGAGATAAATATGTAGCTTCATCGAGGCTTGGCTAGTTTTTTACAGAATGTTTTTGGTGGGATTTCACTTCTTTTTGTAGAAACGTGGACTTATTTATTTATTATATTAGATGTATTATTTGACACATATTCTTTTTTTCCGGTTCTGATTCTTGTACAGTAGCAACAATTTTTCGTATTGCCCATTCGCGTTCATTATTTATGTAAGTGGACTCTCCATAATAGGCAAAGAACTTTAGAAGATTGGAAGAAGACTGCAAATAAATAAAAGCCAGTCTAGCTTTATCCAGAGTTTACCTTTAATTTTATTCATATACAAATATGCGTATTAAAATTTTGACTCTGACCATACATTATATTGTTATCCTAACTTTACAAATCTTTCTTTTCTTTTTTTCCGGTTCTTGTAGTACTAGGAATCTGAAATTTTGCATGGAGGTCCCTTTTAGCACGTAGCCGCTCGCTAAGACGGGGTTTTGCAAAATTCAACCCCTAAGAGGGTGAAACAAGGGATGAACGGTTGTATGTAAATTCGTCATTTACAAAGTTATCAAATTTTGTATCTAGACATTTGACACGAAGCAATTAAATGTTTGTTCCATAAATTTTGTAATTTCGAACTGTACGGGGGTGAAATTGGGGTTGAAATGGGGGATGAATGTCAATATGAAAGTACTCAACCGTTGAAGATAAAACCATGTAACTCTGTATATAGGCACTTGACACGAAGCAAATAAATGTTTGTTCTAGCAATTTTGTAATTTCGAACTGTATGGGGATGAAATAGGTGTTGAAATGGGGGACGAATGTCTCTTACGCGTGCACACCTAAACAACTGAACCGATTTTGATGAAATTGTAAAAAATGTTTTATTGTAAGCTGCAAACCATAAATGTGTCTGGGTATACAAATAGGTACTACCTGAGTTTCCTTAGTATTTATTTCGCGCGGACGAAGTCTCGGGTAATGGCTACAGTACAGTATTCTTGTACAGTAGCAACAGTTTTTCGTATTGCCCATTCGCGTTCATTATTTAAGTAGACTCTCCATAATAGGCAAAGAACTTTAGAAGATTGGAAGAAGCTTGCAAATAAATAAAGGCCAGTCTAGCCTTATCCAGAGTTTTGCTTTAATTTTATTTATATGCGTATTAAAAGCAGAAAGGGAGGCATTCGCCCAGTCATCAACATCATCATCAACAGCCCACTAAACGTTCCCACTGCTGGGACTCGGGGCCTTCTCTCGCAAGGAGAGAGTTAAGGCCATAATCCACCACGCTGGCCCAGTGCGGGTTGGCGGATGACACATGACTTCGAAAGATTCTAGGTACATGTCGGTTTCCTCACGATGTTTTCCTTCACCGTTTTAAGTTAGCGGCATTACGCACATGACTTCGAAAAGACAGTGGTGCGTGTGGGGTTTGAACGCGGGGTCTCCGGATCGGCAGCCGCCGTTCTCCCGACTAGACCAGCCGTAACTTCGCCCAGTAGTGGGAAGCAATAGGCTAGATTAAATTAGAAGATGTGTCCCACTACGCGGGATATTTGCAATGACAGTCGATTTTTTATGTACCAATAGTAGAATGGGGCATTACTATATCTCTTATATAGCTGAGACAAGCTGAGGGTTCTTCATCAGATACTTCAGACCTTCGATTTTTGACATCAAATGAAGAGACAAACAAAGTTGAATATTTTTTGTAAAGGCGTGTTTTCAAATAACCAGGTATACCACCAGGTACTCCAGATTTTCGATATTCCTAGTTTTTATAGTTTTCCCTTTATGTGGCCATTAAACCCTAAGTCTGTACCAAATTTCAGCTCTCTGAGTTTATGGGAAGTACTAGTTCTATTTTGATGATCATGAGTGAGTGAATGAGTGTCGTAAATGCGAAACTTTGCGTTCGCTTAACTTCGGAACGAAACGACGTACAGACTTGAAATTTTGGATTTTAAGTACGTGATTATAGCTTACTAGATGACAAAAACTTCAGCGTTTTGGTCTTATCCAGAGGTTCTCAAATAGGGGCCTGAAAATGCGACGAAATGGTTCCAGTAAAGGATGGTACGGCAGTGTTTGCTTCGCGCTCGACTTGGCGGGGGCACTGCCGTGCCCCCAGATATTCAACATACCATGTTGAATGGTTCGATATTATTGTGGTTTTTATCTAAAAAACATCAATTAACTGTACTGTAGTAAGTACACATCTATTTGATTAAATTCATAGTACAGCTTAAATTACGTACCTAAGTACTTAGCACTTATTATTCACTTAAATAAAGAAAATAATTGAACAACCTTAAAATTAATTTCTTGAGTTTGGCATAATTAAATAGGTGCCATAAATATGCTAATTAAGATTGTCCTCATTCAAGACAAGAGCGTAGGGGACAACCAATAATCAATCCACCTACTCGTTAGTGCTTACATAACACATAACAATGTCATACAGCCGGTTGGCTCGGCAGGTTGCAAAGCGCGATAACAAAACAAAATTGTTTACTCTCAACTCTCGATCAAAGTCGAATCCGTTCGTTGTTCGTTATTCAGCGAGCACGCAGTGTGCCCGGCGACGTCTCCGGCTTTAGTAGTGCGCTGCGTGCCGCGTGTAATAATTCAAAATGTCTCCCTTATCGCTGGACAACTTAGCCGTGCAGGCGTTCATCGTGCACTCGGCCATCCTTGCGCTGAAGCTACTCGCTCTGACAGGCCTCACTGGCGCCACTCGCGTCGCAAGAGGCGTCTTCGCCAATCCAGAAGACGCAAAGAAACTGAAAGGTGCTGTCAAATTCGACGACCCGGTAATCGAGAGAATTCGACGCGCTCACCTTAATGACTTGGAAAATATACCGGCGTTTTGGATCTTGGGAGCGTTGTACTTGACGACCGGACCCGCGGTGGCGTTGGCCACACTGCTCTTCCGTGCATTCACTCTGGGTCGTATCATCCACTCCATTGTTTATGCTGTCATTCCCCTACCTCAGCCTGCAAGAGGCATCGCCTTTGGAATTCCATACATCATCAATATATACATGGGATTCCAAATCGTACTGTACTACGTGACTGCTGTGTAGAACGTGTTTTTGAACTTGCCTTTGGTTGTGGACAATTTATTGGTGTTTCTCAAAGTTGTAAGATTACTTAACTGCATTTATGTTAAGGTAGTTATCCTCTATTTCTTTTCGTATGCATAAAAAGTATAATAGATTTTTTAAAATACTAATCTTCTTCAAAGTGATTTTAACATAAAGTTGCGCATGCATTCTCAATCCGAGATTATTGTAATATTTTTTTTATTACTATTATGCATAAAATTGTTGCCACACCACATATAGAAAGGCCTACTTGAGGTCAGGTTTGGGGCACTCGTGGTGGTGTAACTCACAACTGCAGTGCCTCCGCGACGGGAATAACACGCCGACGTCTTTAGTTTCACACGCAGTTTTTAACTTGAACATGTTGCCAGAGGAAACCAGCACTAAAATGAGCCCATTGTCTCTAGAAAACGAAGCCGTACAGGCATACTTATTTCATTCATCGGTCCTGGCTCTGAAGATGTTTGTATTGACGATATTGACAATTGTTACCCGTATCTTCTTCCGCCGTGTCTTCTCCAATCCCGAGGATGCCAAACTATTTAGAGGAACAGTGAAATATGACGATGGATCAGTGGAGAGGGTTCGACGTGCTCACCTAAACGATTTGGAAAATATTCCGGCATTTTGGATCTTAGGAGCGATGTATCTGACTACGGGTCCGTCGGTTTTGTGCGCTACAATGCTCTTCCGAGTGTTCACCTTAGCTCGAATCATACACTCTATAGTGTATGCTGTGTTTCCTTTACCTCAGCCCACGAGGGCCATAGCTTTTGCAGTACCATACATCATTAACATTTACATGGCTGCTCAAACTGCTCTGTACTACATAACTTCAATTTAAAAATTGCGTAGGTATATCTATAACTTATGACCAGATAAAAAATAACTTATCTGGTCACTTTGTGTGTGTGTACAATATTTAGTATTGTAATTCCAACTTACATAGCATTTTGTATTTGTGTATTATGGTAGTGGATTAATTATTCATTTTAAGTTGTTATTTTGTATCTGTATTGTATTTTGTTGAACACCTACTGATGTTGGTGAAATGGAACTATTAGCACAGCTATTAGTGACCTTTAAGTTTTTATAAAAGCTTTGTATTTTGTAATTAAATAGTTAAGACAATAACCAGCTTTTATTTTTATGGTAAGTAATTTGATTTACCTTCTAGTATCATTTAGATTAGAAGATTGAATAGATTTTGAGATGCGACATTAAACAGTTGAAGTTAAAAAATCGTGTCTCTGAAATAATGCGTTCTTTTTAGGTCTAAACTGAATGTCTAATAAATTCTCATATGTAGATCAGTCGCCCAAGAAGTTGGAGCGGAAGCATTTATACTACTTACTTTTTATGAAGTCGAACACTCCAGCTCTTTAAATTTAAAAAAGGAGTTTCCTTTTTTACTAAATTTATTAGATCTAAATAAGTTTCGCCACCAACTCGTCTATTTATGTTTTGCCCATCAACTACTACCTATGTCCAAGGAATTAATTTGTACAAGTACAACATTCGTGAGTAAGTACTTACTTACCTACTGTTGGTACATCATTAGTAGAATTTCAATTAACAACTTAAATTACTGGTTTTCCAAATATTTTTGACTACTTATTTATCTCGTTATTTCGTTTTAGTAGGTCATACGACGTTAAAAAATAATTATTCTTTAACCATTTACTACAGCCCCCCTACGATAAAGCTAAAAATAACAATTAAAAGGTTTGTGAAAAATGTAGACATGTGCAAAGATTTTTTATTCCAACTTTTTTTTCCAAATTGAGGCACTCATAACTCCTAAATTATAATATTTGTTATCAAAACAAATTAAACATGGCGTACATTCACTAACATTAAATTTATTTGTTTCATCATCACCTTTTTTATGTCTTTGCCAGTTTTTAGCAACTTGGATTATCTTCGGGCGAGGAAAAAACGGAACACTAAGGAAGCGGTATTCAATAATAATCAGTAATCATTGCTTAATTTTCACTCTTAGGTAAGAATTTCAGCTTTCAGCATTCAAAGAATTTCAGATTCTAGGAATGTCGGTTTCCTCACGATGTTTTCCTTCACCGTTTTACAAGTTAGCGGCATTACGCACATGATTTCAAAAAGACAGTGATGTGCATGGGAATTGAACCAGGATTGGCAGTTGCAGTTCTCCTGACTACACCAGCCGTAATTTGCAGTAGAACCAGGAAAAATTATCAAAATAAATAAGTGTGTGTGTAAATATTTTTAAACTACTCAACGCGATTGTGGTT